>CM067333.1:86945000-89345000 GCA_034376525.1 Nicotiana benthamiana | reverse complement strand
TCTTGCTTATTATGCCTCCGTCTCTTGTTGTTTATTGTTGATACATGATATTACTTTTGTCCAGGCTGTTTATATGATTTTCGAGAGACCGAGAGACTGGAGAGATTGATGACTGAGTGAGGCCGATGGCATAATTGTGAGGTTACTGTTACTATAGCACGTGAGTTATCCGTGCAGATCCAGATATTTTATTATAGCAACCGAGTTGTCTGTGCGGATCCAGATATTCTATTATAGCATGTGAGTTATCCGTGCATCACGTGAGTTTTCCGTGCGGATCCAGATATTATATTATAGCACATGAGTTGTCCGTGCATCACGTGAGTTGTCCGTGCAGCATGTGAGTTGTCCGTGCAGTAATAGAGCTTGGGCTGAAGGAGCCCCTCCGGAGTCTGCACACCACCGATGAGCGCAAGTACCTATTAGAGTATGATTATTGAGGGCTGAGAGCCGAGTGATTGAGTTATTGAGTATGATCATTGAGGGCTGAGAGCTGAGTGATTAAGCTATTGAGATGAGCTGAGTGACTGTTGCCTTGAGAGGCTATATTTGTTTTCAGTTAATTGTTGAACTTAGTTGCTATTTGTCCTTGTAGTACATATTTCTGGAATATTTGATATCTGGTTTACTTGAATACGCACTAATAAGACTTAAACTGTTAAATTCAAAGTTATTGAGATAAATGTACTTGCATAGCTCATCACTACTTTTAAGTTCCTTATTTATTTTTGTTACTTACTGAGTTGGTGTACTAACGTTACCCCATGTACGTCGTGTACAGATCTAGACACTTTTGGTCACAATGGTTACTGATTGAGGAGTCAGACTCAGGAGACTATTGAGTAGTTGCATGGCGCTCGCTAGCCTTGACTCTCCTTTCCTTTCATATTATACTGTTCTATATTTTTAAACAGTGTTTTTTCAATCGGATGTTGCTATCATTTAGATGCTCATGCACTCAGTGACACTGGATTTTGGAGATGGATTGTTTAGTACTTTTGGAGTTATATTCTGTTCTAAAAGGTTTTATTTAATATTAACTACTTCCCACTTTATTTCAAAGCTCTACTGTGTTGAGATGTTGAGTTGAGGCTTGCCTTGTACCACGATAGGTGCCATCATGACGGGTGAGATTTTGGGTCGTGAGACGTAACTACATTCACGACTAGAGTGAAAGGTAACGATTTGACCAAATAAGAAATTAAGCCAGTATTAGTCAAGAAATTTGGTGAAACACTCACCAAGAGAGCATTGATATGGTATTCTCTCTTACCTGAAAATTATATAAATTCTTTTGCTGAGTGTGCAGATTCATTTATCAAAGCGCGTTTGGAAGCTCAAAAAGTTGAAAAAAGAATGGAAAATATTTTCAAAATCGAGCAAGAGATTCATAGTTGTTTAGAAAGTTCGTAGATATTTTCCAGCGTGAAAGAATGACGTTACCATGCGTACCAGACAACTGGACAACTATAGCATTTACCAGTAATTTGAATAAGAAAAGATCAAAATCCACGAGACGACTCAAGGAAAGCCTTCGTGAATTTCTAGCGACAACTTGGAATGACGTTTACAACAAATACAACACAAAGCTAAGGATAGAAGAAGATATTATCTCGCGAACTCAAAAAGATGAAAAGGTAAGTTCGAGGCGTGCAGAAACTGAAAAAAGGTTCGGAAAAAATAGATACAAGCCATATATGGGCCCAACGGGAAAAGATTCACGATCAAGCAGAATAATTTTAAGATTTGGTCTCAAAAATGTTGGTGCCACTTATCAAATATTGGTGACCAAAATGTTCCAAGAACATTTAGGAAAAACTATAGAAGTCTACATAGATGATATGCTTGTCATATCTCAACTAATAGGAGATCATATATATCACATTTGTCTAATACATTTCAGATCTTACAAAAATTCAATATTAAGCTAAATCCCGAGAAATATGCATTCGCGTTTCATCAGGTAAGTCTTTGGGTTTTCTTATTTCTAACCGTGGTATTGAAGTGAATCTCGTGCAGATTAAAGCCATTGAAGAAATATCTGTATAATTACAAATAAGAAAGAGGTATAAAGATTAACAGAAAAAATTGCAGCCTTGGGGAGATTTATTTCCAGGTCATCAGAAAATTATTTTAAATTCTTTTCAGCTCTTAGAAAGCAAGAACCGTTCGAATGGTCTGAAGAGTGTCAAAAGCAAGAACCGTTCGAATGGTCTGAAGAGTGTCAACAAGCGCTCAAAAAACTGAAGGCCTGCCTGTCAAACCCACCCTTTCTCGCAAAAGCGAAAGACATGGAAATGTTATTTATTTAGCCATTTCTGAAGTAGCGGCAAGTGCTGTTATAGTTCGGGAAGACCAAGGTAAACAATCTCTAATTTATTATGTTAGCAAGTCATTATTAGTTGCGGAGACGCGATATCCTCAATTAGAAAAGCGTGCACTTGCTCTAATCATGGCATCTAGAAAACTAAGGCCTTATTTTCAATGCCACCCTATTTTCTTAATAACTGCTTATCCATTGCAGAATATATTACACAAACATAAATTATCAGGTAGATTAGCCAAGTGGGTCATAGAATTGTGTGAATACGACATCACATATCAACCTAGAACCGCCATAAAATCTCAGGTGTTAGCTGATGTTTTAGTTGATTTTAGCCATGGGATGAAATTAGAAGCTGAAAAAGAAGTAAAAGTGTTTAATGGGTCTAATCAGGGAATTTGGACCTTATTTACTGATGGCTCATCCAATGTAAAAGGGGCAGGTTTAGGAATTATTTTGATACTACCTATAGGTAAAATCATCCGACAAGCCATAAAATGTCATCATATAACTAACAATGAGGCAGAGTATGAAGGGGTGATTGCAGGTTTAGAGCTCGCACGAGAACTTGGCATCGATCAGATTGTAATAAAAAACGATTCACAACTCATGGTTAATCAGATATTGGCGACTTATACAGCTAAAGAAGCACAAATGCAGCAATACTTAGAGAAGGCACGTGATCTGGTTAGACAATTCCATTTTTGGGAAGTTGTGAAGATACAATGAGAGAAAAATGTCGAGGCAGATGACTTAGCTAATCTCGTATCTGCGGCAGATACGATGAACAATGAAAATGCTTTTGTAATTCATTTATTTCATTCAGCACTCGATCATGACAAAAATGAGATAAATTTCAATTACTATAATTGGGATTGGAGGAACGAGATTGTAACGTTTTTGCAGTATAGAACCATCCTCGAAGACAAAAAAAAGGCTCACGCGCTTCGTAGAAAAGCTGCTCGGTACTATTTAAAGCAAGGCAGTCTTTACCAAAAAATGTTCAGTGGTCCCATAATAAGATGACAAACCTTCTCAAACGGATGTAATGAGAGATACACGAGGGGCATTGTGGAAATCACGCAGGAGGAAGATCACTAGTAAGAACCATGATTAGAACAAGTTATTATTGTCCTAAAATGGAAGAAAAAGCGAAAAGTTTTGTGGCTAAATGTGATAAGTGCCAAAGATATATTAACAAATACATAGACCCGCGGAGTTTCTACATCCGGTCATTGTACCATGGCCTTTTATGAAATAAGGGATGGACACATGGGTCCATTACCACATGCAAAAGGCAAGGTAAAATTCATACTTCTACTCATTGATTACTTTACTCAATAGGCAAAAGCAGGTGAATTTAAACAAGTACGAGAAAAAAAGTGAGAGATTTCATTTGACGAAATATCATATGTTGATTCGGTGTACCAAAGGAAATCGTATGTGATAATGGCCCACAATTTATAGGCTCACAAATCACAGAATTTTTTCAAAGTTGGCAAATCAAAAGGATTACCTCAATACGTTACCATACGCTGGGTAACGGATAAGATGAATCAATAAATAAAGTTATTGTCAACAATTTGAAGAAACGATTGGAAGAATCCAAAGGCAATTGGCCAGAATTTCTACCTGGTGTTTTATGGGCATATCGCACCACATCAAAAACAAGCACGGGTGAAACACCGTTTTCACTAGCGTACAGGGCTGAAGTATTGATCCAAGTGGAGATAGGAGAACCTAGCACGAGATATACATAAGCGGCTGAGGAATCGAATGAAGAGAAAATGCGATTAAATCTTGATCTACTTGAAGGAAAGAAGGGAAGTTGCATTAATA
Organism: Nicotiana benthamiana; assembly: GCA_034376525.1. Taxonomy (NCBI): domain Eukaryota; kingdom Viridiplantae; phylum Streptophyta; class Magnoliopsida; order Solanales; family Solanaceae; genus Nicotiana; species Nicotiana benthamiana. The sequence goes on along the minus strand of CM067333.1, from coordinate 89,340,838 downwards.
AGGATGGCAACACAAAACCAAGTCATGGAACGATACTATAATCGAAAAGCACACCTAAGATACTTCAAGATTGGTGACTTCGTACTCAAGAAACATTTTCAATCCACAAAGGCGGCTAATGCGGAAAAATTAAGTATGGGAAGGACCTTACCAGATCCATAGTATTACGTGGAAATGAGCATACGGGTTGGAAACAATAGATGGAAAGATATTACCTTCACATTGGAATGTCGTTCATCTAAAGAGATATTATTTCTAGGGAGTACGCACATGCATGTATCCTCATTTTAAAATTTTGTTTTTGAATTGTTAAAATCTCACTAAAAATTTTAAATGATAGGCAAAAATCTAACCTGCACTAAATGATGAATCACGACTTGCAAGGTACGTGGAATAGATTAAAATTCCCGGTCTAGGGTTACAACTATTCTGATAGAAAGTGAGACGGGTTAAGTAGTCTTCATCTATAATCGTACCTCCGAGTCCCGTATTTTTTATTCCTTTACAAGAAAAGGACCAAATAAGAGGAGTAGTCAAGTGCTCGAGATTTCATAATTCAAAGCTCAAATACTTGGGGGGCTATATAATATATATAGACATATGTATATAGAAGGCAAAGAAGATTAAGAAATAATCAAAGTTTACTCATTGAATGAGTCAAGTACAGAGCAAAGTTATGAGCTAAACCCAAAGAAAAATCTTATCATAATTATAAGGCAATGTACTGAAACGGGTAATGAAGAAAAACCTTGTGTCTTGTTTTCTTCAATGTACTTAAAAAGGTACTAAATAAAAACTTTGTGTTTTCTTTTATTTGAAAACTGTTGAAAGGAAAGCAGTTACGAAAAAGTGATAGAAGTTAATTAAATACACGTAAAGTGTTATTTAAAACTTGAAAAAGTTCTAATAAAAACATGTCAAAGTTATTTCAAGAAACATGTGTATTCCTATTTCTTTTGACGTACATTTACACCATTATGAAGTTGAGACGTCTTCTTCATTAAGTGTTGTACATAAAATAACCCTCTTTTATAAAATTCATGATTTAAATATTCATGAAGTTAAAAAAATATTTTGCAAAATAAAAATGCAAAATATTCAATAAGTCCTTAAATATAAAAGCAAAAATAAACAAAATAGAAGTTCAGAACAACTACAAAAAGGGAAAACTTCTTAATATTATAAAGTTTAGATTAAGTGTGAACTTAATTATAAACTAAGAGTTGTTTATACAAAATGCCCCGTAAAAGGTCGAGGGACTTAATGTTTTCAATAAACCCTCAAATAGAACCAAGGGTTTAAACCGCATTCCACCAAAGAAAAAAAAGAAAAAAGAGTCATATATCATAAACTTGTTACTAAGGAGTTGAAGAAGGAACAAAAGTAGGATCATTAGTAGCAACATGCTCAACTTGACTTGAAGGAATTGGAGCACTCACCATACCCATATCATCTTCAATATTTTCTGAAGTTCCATCCACGGGAGAAGGAAAGTATTGGCTCTACCAAGTCTTTTCAATGGTTTCTCTTATTTTAACCAACTCAGCCTCCAAGTTAAAATTCTCTTGACTAACTTATACAAAGGTATCATGGCGAGTATTTAAAAATGCGCAACTCATTTCGATTGCGATTTCGTCCTCAAGAATCTCGCAATCTTTTTCCCATTCAGCAATCTCATTTTTAAGCTTCCCATTCTCAACAAAACAGAATCATAAGAAATTTGAAGAGAAGCATGTGAACTTTCTAAGGAACGAACCTTATCGGAAGATTCTCGGAGGTCTTCTAGGGCCTGAGTCAAAGTTTGCACAAGTTCACAGACGTAAGCTTCTTTCTCACGTAAGAGAGCATTCAACTTCTGATTTCTTCACTAGCCTTGGATTGTTGCTCGGAAAAGGAAGTTTCTGCAAGATTCTTATCTTTACTAGCTTGATTTGAGGAAGCTCTTTCAACCACCAATTCCAAAGTTAAATCTCTCAACTGCTGCTCTAAGGTGTTTTTGTTCTCTTCTAATGTTTTCATGTTGATTTAAAGGTTTTCATATTATTCTCCCCAATTATCTTCAACTTGATACTCATGCATTAACTTCTCCATGTGAGAAACCATTTTCATCATTTTTGTACCAACGAGGTTGATCCAAGAAAAAGGGAAAAAGGTAAGAACCTTGATAAAAAAGAATAGAAAATTATTAAAAAGGAATACCTTTAATGAAGATTGTATTATGTCATTCATCCAAGTTAAAGATTTGTTCTATCAAGCTCTGCTCTCTCAATTGGACCAATTAGGGGTTTTAGCTACACGTCAGTCCCACCTGATTTTCTCAAAAGATTACCATCGGCAGGGACCTCGATGATAACCTGTTTTATGGCTCCACTTCCACTTGTGGAACTAACCTCAATTTGTTGAATAGTTGTAGGAGGAACTACGGAAGCAGTTAAACAGATGGGGGAGGAGCAGTAACAACAACAGTCACTACTTGAAAAGGAGGTATCGCAGAAACGAACATAGAAGCAATGAGTGCTTTATCAGAAATTTGTCCTAAACTTTCACTACCAAACCTGCCGGTAAAAGGTTGTTCAACAGAATCATGGGCAGCAACGAGAGTATCATCATCGAAAATCATCAACGAGGCTTCAACAGATTCAGTGGGAGGAATAGAATGAGGGGGAGATGTGTCATCATCTGAAATAATTCTTTTTTTAGCCCGTGGTCTTCTTATCAAAGAACCCCTGTCTTGTTCCTCTTCCTCCTCAAAGTCTTGATCAATAGTGGCTTTCCTATTCAATGAAGAACCCAAAATTATCTCTTGGGCCCTTTCCAAGGAAATTCTAGAAGCTACGACGGCTTCAACACTTATGCCTCGAATGGGAAATCCTGATAAAATAAGGGTTAAAATAATTTCGGGAGGAAGCAATAAGTAAAGTTATTAAAAAAAACTTACCGTGAGTTTTAACTTTCCAACCAAACCGGTAAGAAAGGTTTTTCCAAGATCTACCTTCTATCGGAGCAACGGTCAACAATGTTCCTACCCAATCACGAAAATTGGGAATCTCATCAACAATTTCTATGGTTGCTAAAGATAAAAAGAAGAATAGTTAAAATGGTAACCATCTAAATTAAGAGGAAAAAAGGCACGGAAAAGTTATGAAAGAAAATTCACGTGCAAAATTCCATTTCTTAGGAAGTAGAATATTTTCTTCACCCATTAGACCAACAGTGGGGGCATCAAAAAATCTGGCATACCAGCCACAGTCCTTATCATCTTTTGGGCTAACTAGAACTCATATTCTTCTCGCAGCTAAAGTAAAGACCCTTTGACGAAAGAGTTTGAGAGAATATAAGTGAATTAAATGGGAGAAGGAAAAGGGAACATCAAGCATGTTGGCCAAATGCCTCAAACATGCAATAACTCTCCACACAATAGGGCCAATTTGTCCTAAACAAACATCGAAAAAGCGACAAAATTCGATGATTACAGGATCAATAGGAGGCTTGAAATTTAGTGTGAAAGGGTATGTATATACAAAAGAAAACCCATTCAACTTTGATTTGTGTTGGGGATAATAATGGAAAATCCATGACTGCAATGACAATCTCTGCGGACTACATAAATTAAGCCTTCAATGATTTGAGTCGGATAAATGTCAACACATTCTAATAAAGACATGGGAGAAACTTGGTTTCTAATGGTCATAATGTCCTTATAAAAAGATAGTTCAGAAGGAACAATATCATCTACTAAGGGTTCACAAAGAGGCTTAGAGGATTCTTTCCTCTAGATGAAGACCTTTAAGAAAGAGAACCTCTGATTCTAGAAGGCGGAGTAGAACTCGTCGAAGGAAGAGAAGCAGCTCGAGAAGATGAAGATCCTAAACTACGAACTCTACCTCCCCCTGCTTCTAACAGAAACAAGGCGAAAGTTGTCAGTAATTGAAACTCTCCTAGGGTTAGGATTTGAGGAAGACATAGTAATATAAGGAAGAAGCAAACAAAAGTTGAATATTCTAATCCTTTTGTGAAGAACAAAGATAAGAAGTTATACTTATACACAAAAGCAACTGTTGAAGGAAAAGGTACAATGACAGAAACATCATAATGGGAACTGTCGCTTCATAGTTGGTAAAGCTGTAAAAAAAGCCTTAAAAGTCGTTGAAAAGCTGCAGATCCAACCAAGGGATGCCATGTGTTACGAAGATTAAATGAAAGTGACAAATGAAGCATAGAAGAATTAATTGCGGTAAACATTTTCGCTTTAATGAGATCCATTTCCCAAATATTATATTGATGAATATGGCAAGGGAGGGGAGGGGAGGGGCTATCTATATCGGGGAAAATTGAGTTCATATATAGAAGTGATTGAAAAATGACATGTCACAACACGTAGACCGGTTAAAGGATGATGACTGACAGAGAATAGTCGAAGAGGCAAGGGTTTCAACTGGCACGGGCACAGATTCAAGAGACTTGATGCTCGGACTTCTTTATGTTCAAAAGCCAAGATAAGAGAATGAACCTGATAACAAAAGATGGTATAGATACAAATGCAGTAATTAATAGGCATTAATTGCAGAAAACGTTAGAGAATCTGTACTGAATTACAATGATTACCAAATTATTGTGTAGCATTAAATTTCATTAATTGTCTATAATGACCTTATTATGACATAAGCAAAACGGATCACCTAGAAATAGCTATAAAATAGTGAAGACTGATCATATATGGAGGAAGAAGAAAAAGATGATTGGAATACATTGATTTAATTTGCATTTTGTTATTATTTCTCAATTATTCTTATTTCTATTTGATTATTAGTAATCCAAGTTCTTCTAAAATAAGCTTTGATCGAAATCCCGATTTTTAGTTAAACCGCCTCGCCCCGCCTAGCAATTTTTCTATTTTTCACCCGCCGCGCCTAGCGTCCGCAAAGACCCGCCCCACCCCTATTGCATGCAGTCCGATATATATATATATATATATATATATATATATATATATATATATATATATATATGTTGCTGGCTCGATTGCACCAAAAAATTATTTTGATTTTGTGTTACCTTTTCAAAATAGTCCAATATTTTGCAAATAATGATTGAGAATCTGCATGAAATAGGAGTATTTAGCCATTTCAGTTCATAAAGCATAACCAGCATGCAGTATCTCTCTCGTCTTCTCATATCTGCATTTCATATCTTTCCTATGAACTTATCAGACAATAGGGCAGACTCATTTTCGACCAAAAGTTCACGAGCGAAAAGAAGTCCTAACATTGACCTTTAACTCTCTTATTATAAAAGACTAAAAGGATCAATCAATAGCTAATGTTTAATTCATTCCTGGTGAATAGAGAAGTTAGCTAAATTATTTTTCACTTCGCTGAAATATAATTCAATATTTTCACTTTTGATATAATTAAGTACAGTGGTAACGTTAGAAATTCCTCACTCATTTAATCACGTATTGTAACACAAATTTATAAGTCGTTCCAATGACAAGATATCAGTGATGTCGAGCTTTATGTGGTTATTGTGAATATTAATATATTCGTGCTATATTCATAATTTTAGTTATACTTTAAAGTGACAAAAAGATACCGATGATATTTCATGAAGGCTAACTTGATATGTTGGAAAGAAAGCTCTTAGTTTGCACCTTAATTATGTTATTTGATTTAAAAATTTATTCGTGATAATGACGGCATGTTGTTGAACGGTGATGCTAATAAATGAACGAGACTTTGTAAACAAAACAAAAGACCCCCGCTGATTCTTGCTGATGAGTGATGGCAATGAATATAAGATAAAAAAAATACTTTTGAATTGATTTACCTTAACTTCAATCGGCCAACAACAACAATTCAATATAATAAAGAGATTGTTTACCAACATATCTTTAGTATTACTCCTCCAAAAATCTCCACTTTATTTTTGGAATGATTTGAATTCACAACTTCTCAATTGGAAGTGAATAATGTTTACCACACTATCCCATTCTTGTCTACTTAACTCAAATTCGGCCATTTTTTTTTAATAATTCCCATATTATTATCACCGCATGGTATATTTTTATTTATCACATAGTAATTATTTTATTATTATTCAACCCCTAAACAATGTCCCTATTATAATCTTGCATAATTAAATCATCATATAATAATAAAACAATCCACGATTACAACATAAAAAACGCACAGTATAACCGATTACTTGTATATATGTAGTTTGGTACGGGAACTAAATTATCACGGAATTATAATTACAGAATTAATTTATATCATATGGGAGGTGGATAAAATAATCCCAAATTTAATAGAATAAGGTGGGATAAGATATGATATATTGATTAAGTTTGGAATTAAATTTATACTGTATTTAGTTATTAATATAAATTTATCTCAAAATAAAATTACACCATCAGCAATATATAATATAAATTTAATCTCACGTCTTATTACACGTTAGCCTTCGTACCCCTTAATATTACAAGTAACTCATTTAATTTGTTGCTGCTTCAGTAAATAACATCAGTACTGCATCTTTATGGAAATTTCACCTTCATTTGTACACAGTATGTCTGAAAAGAGTAGATACACATAGGGTGTTGATGTGAATGCTCTAATTGGCTATTATTGCGGTGAAGCTTTGGATTAATACTTAATAGCGCAGCAGCAAGTATTCCCGGAGAATATCCCATAATCTGTTTTTTTTATTTTTCTCTCTAGTGGTAATATAATTTGTTTAATACAATTAAAGGTAAGTAATTAACACGCAAAAAAGCAGAAGATAAGCAAATCCACGTCAACTTGACTGTACCAATGAAAATCCCACCTTTACCCCAAGTCGAAAGAGGGTTATACATGATTCATTTCATGTACGCCCCCCCACACACACAGAAAGGGAAAAACGATATGACCAATGGGAATGAAACCTTCCTCAAAACCACTCCACCGCCGTTTGTTTCTTAATAATTCTTTCCATTTTCTTTCACAAATTAAACATGCATTTTTTATATAAAGTAGAATTTGAGTTTTGTAATTTTCCATCTCCATAACGAAGATTTACTTTACGTAAACTGCACCGCCGCCATTATTTTTTTTTCCGGAGGAATTCAAGACTACTGAGAGAGGTGAAATGGCGATAGAGGATAACGAGAGTTGTGGGAGTAGAGTGGTGGATTTGGCGACTACAAGTGGTCTTCATCAAAGAAAAAAATTGGAGGTTTATAATGAGGTTTTACGGAGGCTTAAGGAATCAAACAACGTCGAGGTTGTAGAACCTGGATTTGACGATGAACTTTGGACTCACTTCAATCGTCTTCCTACTCGGTAACTTTACCTTTCTACCTCTCTCTATGTATTTAATCCGTACAATTATATAGGTTTTATGCGGTTTTCTAAAGATGATAATTTATTAGTAACATATGATCTCAAATGTACCGTTGTCTTTCGCATTTGTTGTGCTTTAATTTTTGGAGATTGGATTATTTTTGGTCGAAAGTTTCAATCCTATTATCAAGTTAGAAGTCGATATATAATGCCAGTTACCGTTTCCGGCTTCCTTCTGGTCTTAAATTTTTAGGTTTTACTTGCCTAAAAGTTTGCTATCTTAGCTTGTTAAGATTTTGATGAACCAGTTGAATTTGCTAAACAGTTCACATTTTTGCAGATGTAATAATGTGCGTGTTTTAGATGCACGACGTTGCAAAATGCTGAATACTTTTTTTTGTTTGTTGAGAAATGCATACTTATATATATGCCACCAAAATTGATTGATCAATGGACGAATACCTTATTTTTGCATTTAAGGTACGCATTAGATGTGAATGTCGAAAGGGCAGAAGATGTACTCACACACAAGCGATTGCTACATCTTGCACATGATCCAGCTAATAGACCTGCCTTTGATGTCCGGTTGGTGCAGGTAATTAAACTACTCTTGCAAGATAACACCTTTTAGTTGTTTTGCTCTTGATATTGCATATATTTGAATAATCAAGCATGCCTTTTTATGGATTTAATTAAGGAGGGTATTTTAGGTGTTCGTTCACGCTGACTAGCTTGCTCAATATTAGACCAACGCATCTCCGTGTAATCTTGGTCCTTTGTATTTTTTGTTTATTCTTGCTTGCCCAGTACCTAATTATCCCCAGTATATGCTAGTTATGGATTGAATCAAACTTGGCATTGTGCAGGTTGCTCCGGTTCCTGATGGAAACTCAAGAGATTCTTTTCCTTCGAGCTTTGCAAGAAAAGAAGTTAGCAGAAGGTATCACCTTCCGTGACATTCTACCTGAAAACCATTTCCCATAGGACGATGTATTTTTTTGGTTACTTAATGATTCTTTGAAGCCTTTTTCTGTTGTTTAATATAATCTTGAATTCCTACTTGTCATTGACCATGCTAAATAGCTGCTTCCATTTTGATACATAGTGTCCATCCTCCACCTGCCTTTGGTTCTACTCATAATCTCGAAGCCCTTGCTTGTGAAGCAATTAAATCTGAAGTTCAAGATGAAGATACTGCTGCTCCTTGTGCAAAATTTTCACGGTATAGAATTTTTTTTCTTTGCTCTTCGACAAGTATATATTATGAAGCATAAAATTGTAAATAATTTTGCAGGCCCATGCATGAAATTACATTTTCAACAGATGACAAGCCAAAGCTTCTGAGCCAGGTAACTGATGCGCTTATTTATTCAATACACTATTTGCTTGATAGGGACAAGAGGGGTTGCTCTGATGGTAAGCAACCCGCACTTCCAACCGAGAGGTTGTGAGTTCGAGTCTCCCCAAGAGCAAGGTGGGAAGTTCTTGGAGGGAAGGATGCCGGGGGTCTATTTGGAAACAACCTCTCTATCTCAGGGTAGGGGTAAGGTCTGCGTACACACTACCCTACCCAGACCTCACTAAGTGGGATTATACTGGGTTGTTGTTATTTGCTTGATAGAAATGTACTCTATTTGTTGGCAGAGGTGGGATATGGTAATCTTTTTATTTGACATTAAAAAACAAATGTCCGTTAATTATTGAAACCAATTGTTGACCCATGAACATGTATAATATTTAATTCTTATGTAGATATGTAATTCAGGGACCTTGATGTATGAAGGGCGAGGTTTTTTTCTGTTCCTTTGTATCATGAAAAAACACAACACTCATCTTGCTGCAGATTTCTAAATGATGCATGATTTGTGTTGCGCGGCGCCTTTCTGAGATTCCTTGGAAGGGCGACGTAAGGCTTAGCAACTGATATCAGTGCAATTACTGTCTGCCAACTGAGGTCCCCTCTATACGTTAGACTAGATTGTCAGTGCTATACGGGAAAACCAATGTCAAGACAATTGAGAGAATAGAAATGAGAATTGAGAATGAAAGAAAGCTTGATTGCATTAATGAAAGCTATTATAGAAAAGCAACGCAGTGTCGAGGGGCAGAGACATCAGTACAGAGAATTGTTTGCTTGCTAGAAAGTTTGATTGTTTGATCCCCCTAATAATGCTTAAAAAAAATTATCCAAAGCTACAATACTAGACTTGAGTAAGCTAGGAAACATAATGGAAGTACATGAAATAAAACTACTCTATATTTACAATGAAAAGGACTTAGTTTTCTACAAAGCAGAAACAGGTCCGTTGTCACCGGCAACACTTTGGCATCACGGTCGGCGCGCAAGGCGCTGTTGGCATCTGCCTGCGGCTGGGCGCTGGCGAGGGATATCAGTGGGGTGACAGAGGCACCTGCGCGCTTGTCACTTGGGGCAGCCAAGACCACGGGGCCGTCTGTGGCGCTAGGCATTGGGAGGCTTGCTTGGATGTCACGGGGGGCGCCCAAGGGGTCATGGGGCATGGCTGGAAAGCCGCCCGTGACATTTGGTATGTGCAAGTAAAACAGACATAATCGTATTTGGCGACACTAAAATTCATAAATATTGCCTGCCTTTTTTGCATTGTTATGCAGTGAGAAAGGATTGTGTATTGCAAGAATAGAAGTAGTTCTTTATATCAATTTATATCTCATGAAAAGGAATCTGAGACAATAATGAACCTTTGAATATGACAGTTAACTTCATTACTAGCTGAGCTTGGGCTGAACATCCAGGAAGCGCATGCTTTTTCCACTGTGGATGGCTACTCTCTAGATGTCTTTGTTGTTGATGGTTGGCCCTATGAGGTACATCTCTGACATTATATCCTCACTTTGATCTGGGTTCGCTTAGGTGCCTGTTATATTTTGTGACCTAACATCAAGAAGTGACCGATAATGTATGCATGGTTTAAAGGTCTGTTTTTATGGTCGCTTTCAGCTCAACTAAAAATTGAGTAACCACTTTGAAACTATGTAAAGTTTATGAGTATTTCATCAAATTATTTAGGCTACATAATTTGAAAGGAATATGATAATTCTGATTTAAAAAATAATATAAAGGATTTGTACTTTTACATCTAGAAAATCCAGTCATAAATACTTTTAGCATTAAGATTTCACTAAATCAAATTGCATAAATTTTTACGTATGACAATTGTCTATGATAAAACATATTGGATATAACTATGTGGAATTCAATGAGAGTATATCATACACTTTCATTTAACTATTGTTATGTCATTAGGTTTTTGTTTTGTTTTTGTTATTTCGTTAGAAAAAATGTGACCTAAATTTAATAGGAGTTTCCTGCTTTCAGCTTACCTTGGGAAATGATTCTGTCTTGCTTTCTTGATTATTACTTTGTATATATCACAGTCACAATTCTCTACTTCACTCATTAGGAAATGAGTTTTAAAATGTCTACAGTAAAATAATCTCTTTTTAAACAGAGAAGTGTTGGTTTGCCAATTAACTTTTTCCGGCATACGAATCCTTTCTGTAGTTGGCTTGTTGAGTTCTAGGCTACAGTGTTGCACCTCTAAATTCAGTGCATAAACTGGGAGTATTTTACATTTCAAACAGAAGTGAATGCAATTCTGTGCTCCAATGCTTCTTATTTGTAGCACCAATTCCAGCATTCAGTGTGAGCCCATGGTAGGTGCCAATTGTTTTTTTTCTAATAATAATTGAAAAAGTAAAATCACTCTGTTATGGTTTCTCGGTCGTTGTCTATTATATTCCTGCTGATGTCATGTGTCCAATGGAACATTTATTTCTGTTTCTTATCAGGAAGTTGTGCGACTTCGATCTGCATTGGAGAGGGAAATGTTGAGAAATGAGGTACTTTCCGGTTATTTTGCTATATAATGACATGTGATATTCTGCCGAGATTTCTGGATGCACGAGTTAAATCCTAACTAATGTACAAAGGACTTTGGTAAGAACAGATTTCTGGTTGTTTTCTGAATGATAGTACTTTTGGAGTTACTAGGATTTGTCGTTTCCCTGTTCTCCTTGACGAGCAATATAAGATTTTGCCATTTGTCTGTAAGTTTTGTGTACTTATCATTTAACAAAGGGTAGCTCCATTCAGAAATCATGGCCAAGCCCGTCTCGATCATTCATAAAGCAGGAGCAACACTTGATCAAATGTGAATTTGACCATTTGACAATACCTTTTGATGGCATTGACGTCTGGGAAATTGATCATCAGCTTCTAAAATTTGAATACAAGATTGCATCTGGTTCATATGGTGACTTGTAAGTTTGTTATGAGCTATATCATTCCTCTGACCATTTTAGTTTCATGGAGACTTAATTAATTAGGTAATTGTTTCAGATACAAAGGTACATACTGCAGTCAGGATGTAGCTATCAAAATCCTAAAATCGGAGCGCTTGAACACAGAATTGCAGACAGAGTTTGCCCAAGAAGTGTATATCATGAGGTCCGTCTGGTTATACCTCCATATGAAGCTTATGGCTATTATCTTTGATTTCTTTCTCTATGCTTAAAATATGTTCAGACAATATATGGTATTATTGTCACATTGCTATATCCTTTACTTTTCAGGACATGTATAAGATTACAATCCATGTCAAGTCGTTATCTTTCCTCTGATACTGTATTTCATTTGTACTTGCAGAAAAGTTCGTCACAAAAATGTTGTCCAATTCATAGGGGCTTGTACTAGGCCTCCCAACTTGTGTATAGTAACAGGTAGTAAATGTCGTATTCAGATCACCCAACTGGCAGAATTGTTTCAAAATCGACAACTATCACTGTTTTCAAAACCATTTCCTGTATCTGTTTCAGTAGAAGTTCACTTAATGTATATTTATCTTTCATTTCTTTGACTGTAGAGTACATGTCTGGAGGAAGCGTATATGACTATTTACACAAACAAAAGGGCAGTTTTAAACTACGTACCCTGCTTAAAGTAGCGATTGATGTAGCTAAAGGGATGAACTACCTGCATCAAAATAATATTATACATAGGGACTTGAAGGCTGCCAATCTACTGATGGATGAAAATGAAGTAAGACGCAATTTTCAGTAAGGCTGAAAATCTTATACTTTGTGTGCTGTCTTATCGTTAGATGTTTTTAGTCGCTGATGCTACGTAAATTGATGATTGATCAATTTTCTAGAGTAATTTTTATCATGTCCAACTAAATATGCTTGTAAATATTGATTTCCCATTTTCATTTGCAAATGTATAACCATTAGCTAGTACACAAGGCCCAACCACATGAAAGAGGTTTATTTCTTGAACGACTATAGGGAAGTTAATTGAGATGCCACCACAGGGTATGGAGCACTGCGTATTTTATATACCACTGATAACATTTTGTTATCACTCTTTTGCTTAGCGATAATGGGCCACGTGAAATTTGGGACATTTTCCAAAGTTTTTATTATCAGCCTATTTGAAATCTGCTAAAGGCAAATCATTGTGGTTGTTATTAGATAATGAAATAGGATATGATTTTTATTTCGAGTCCGTGCAAAACATATTGCTTTTCTTGAAAATATTGAGAACACAGGCAGGTTGAAAAACACTGACAATCTGTCTTCATCATGGTCTTTTGCTGATAGAACCAGGATGGAAAGAACTGAGAGGCACTTAAGGCTATTTTTGTATAAAGATAGGAAAGAAACAGATAAAAGGGTGTTGGCTGTTTTCAAGAGATTTGGGGGCTGGGAATTGGAGTAAGCATCTATCTCTTGTTGTTTTTGCAATGAATGGGCCAACTAATCAAGAAGTTTATTCCTTATCTGAAGTGAGAGAAAAGGAAAGAATTAACTGCTATGGCGGAAGTAACAAAACATTAGGAAGTCCAAAGCCTCCTTGACTGAAAAACAGTGTCTAAAAGGCAGACATGATGTAATTCAATTTGTAGTTTCTGTTACTCCCGTGTCTGAGATTGTAGAACGACTCCACTTCTCCCTTACAGCCAGATTCTAATATTGGAGACCAAATTGCGTGAAATGAATTAATGATGCAATTTCCACCTTTTATCCCAAAATTTCATTGTTATAGCTTTCAATGAAGCTTCAGCTTGAAATTCAGTTCATAACAGTGGAGTTCAAAGTGTGCAAATTAAGGGTGTAATCTTTCATTCATCCCATGTTCTTTCAATTGTACTCTAGTTTTCAACTAAGTTTCACTTTGAAATCCCTTCTAATTTGACTTAGATCATTTGGTTAGTGTACTTAGACATAATAAAATATGTGTTGTAGGCATGTGCGGGTTCATTAGTCCTTCCTCCACCTTATGTTCTGAATCAGTTAGTAGTAAATTTTGAGCCTAAAATTAGTTTTCAGCTGTTTGTAATCAATAGTCTGCCATAATTTTCTCGCGGAATATATCGATCATGTTATTTTTTCAACTGAGAATTACTCATTGATGCTTCACTATGGGTTATATTACACAATACACCTTTTTATATGCTTTTATTTTCTTAAGTGGGTTTCAGAAATAATTATATTCAAGTTGTCTCTTTTGTTATTTCTGCTGAATCTACTAATGTTCTTTTGTTGTTGTTTTTGTTTTTGTTGTTCCTTTCCTTCACTGAGCCGAGGGTCGATTGGAAACAGCCTCTCTGACCTTTCGGGTAGGGGTAAGGCCCGTCTACATATTACCCTCCCCAGACCCCACCTTGTGGGACTATACTGGGTAGTTGTTGTTGTTGTTGTTGTTGTTGTTGTTGTCTCTTTTGTTAGCTTAGTTATATTCGGTTGCTTATCAGGTTTTACCTAATGTCTTTTTTCAGGTCATTAAAGTGGCTGATTTTGGTGTTGCCAGAGTGAAGGCACAGACAGGTGTGATGACGGCAGAAACCGGGACTTATAGATGGATGGCACCGGAGGTAAGCCTATCATTCAAATCTTAAGATCGGAAATTTAATCCGAAGTCTCCCAAACCAGGCTTAAGCCTTGAGATAGAAGTTAGTTATGAGTGTGCAGAATTTTGGTGCAGATCTTAAATTTAGCCATCTATTTTGTTCAAGATTTAGGCGGCATTGATTGGTTGTACACACAATAGACCAGAGGCGGAGCTGGGATTTGAAACTTATGGTTTCGGAATTTTAATTTTTTTTGCTACTGGGCTCTAAAGTAATAAATTTGTTCATATTCAATGGATTTTTAAAGACAAATACGGGATATGGACCAAATCTATTGGATTCGGCCGAACCCGTAGCTGAAAGGCTAGCTCCGCCATTGCAGTAGAGTGTGGAAGGTGACTTAAGAGAAGGAAGGGATGGGAGAAGAGGAATAGAGAGGGAGCAGTCCTTATGTGAAATGTACAGAGAGAGCAAATCTTGGTCTTATGTATTTAAGAGAACTTGCTACAGGTGTTGCTGTCATCCCAAGTCGAGGATGTCTTTGTATTTGAAGAATGGGATTTGCCCCCAAGAGGGTGGAGTCTTAAATAAGATTTGTTCATTATAAGAATTGTATACTACAAAGACATGTGTAGACTCTATTTGATCTCTCAAAGGATTCGATAGCTTGTGGTACCCATTATGAATCCATTCAAGGTAACAACAGTTGTTATGATGGAGGTTGAAGGTACTAAAGTTATGTGTGAAGGCAGACCAATACGAAAGCAATACACCTCTAAATAGATACAGAAAGAGCTACATACATGTGATAGGTGTAGTATCAGAGGTATATGTTGCGTCATAGTTACCAAGCAGGTGATAGCTAGTACTACCAATCATGACTTAGGTAAGAGAGTCTGCAATTACTGACACAAGCTTTCCTTTTGGACCTTCCCATCCAAATAACTCGCGTGAGTCCTAGATAATGTGCCGAGATGTTATGTTATTAAATTGCTGCATGGTAAGTCTCTAGGATCTTGGCAAAGGATATCTTGGGTTTTAGTACCAGAATTGTGTGTTACTAGTATCAGAGAGCTGGCTGTGGGTTACCTTACTGCACCATTTTGGGCTGCAACTGCATAAGGGATGAGTATTAGAAAAAATTTTGTGCTTTTTAAAGCTCTAATATCCTTTCTTGTAAATTCTAGATACAAACTTATCAAAATGGTTAAATTGGGAACAAAATACAGTTTATTTTGGAGCATGAGTTTTCTCATATTTCCATAAGGGTGCAAACAGGCCGGTTCAGAACCGGGACCGCGGTCCTGGTGGTCCTGGCGGTCCTGCTGGGCCGATCCTGGCGGTCCCGGCCCTACCAGCCCAAAAAACCCGTGACGGGCCGGTCTTCGTCTTCGAACCGTCAGGCCCAGGACCGCCAGGCCCGGGCCGGTTCAAAAATAGCCGTTTGGAACTTTGTAAAATAGCCATTTATCCCCCAAACTTTAATTTAACCCCAAACTTTATATAATTACACTTTTTCCCATTTCTCAACTATAAATACCCCCTCATTCCTTCATTTTTATTCACCAATTCATCAATATCTCTCAATCAGTCTCAAGCTCTCTTTCAATCTTTCTACTACAATTGCTTAATTTATTGTTGAAAATTCGTGAAAAATTGTGAAGTTGTTGAATTGAAGTTTTCAAGTGTTCAACGATTTTCAATTTTCAAGAAGTTCGGTAATCCGGTAAACTCGTTTCAACTCTTACGTGTTAATAATATATTTTTGTGTTGTTTAGTTTGCATAATTCTAATTAGTGTGGCATTTTCTTTGAAAAAAATGTTCGCTAAAGGAAAAGGTAAAACCGGTGAAAGTAGTAGCCATAATACTACCCTTCCCCCGGCTACCCGACCTACAAAAGATAAGCAAGTTGAAAGTAGTCGCCAACCTAGACGTCCTACTCCGCCTCCTGTAATTCTTGATAGTGATCACCCTTGTTTTCAACTTACCGATAGTGAATTTCTACATGATGTTGTAGTAGGTTATAGATTAGATGATGAAATTATGAATGCTCTTTATCCTAATGAACCCTTCTTAGGGGAAAATGAGGATGATAATGATGATGATGATGAAACCCAAGCACCAGATTTAGATGATACACCTACTAGTCTTGTTCATAACTCAAGTAATGCACCGGCACACCCACCTGTAGAAACTCCAACTTTTAGTAAGCAACCTGCTAAACGAGCAGAAACATCATTAGTTTGGTATTTTTTTACTCAAGTAAGAGAACAAAATAAGGCTAAGTGTAAAACTTGTGGGAAATTACTTGTTCATAAATATACTGGAGATCGTAGCGGCACAGGTTGTTTGGTTAGGCACATAAGTAATAACATATATACATAAGATACAATATATATAAGAGAATATATATACATTATACATAAGAGATATAATATATATACAATATATACTAATTACTACAACACACTATATACGTAATATACAATATATACTAATTACTACAACACAATATATACATAATATACAATATATACTAATTACAACAACACAATATATACATAATATACAATATATATTGATTACTACAACACAATATATACTATACTAATAACTTAGTACACCATATAAAATATATTCTACACTATACTAATAACTACTATACAAGATATTGCCTCAAAAAAAACTGTCAGGCCCGTTGGCCCGGCACACGAAGCCCGGGACCGCGAAGCCCGGCCCTTCTGGCCCGTCAGGCCCGGGCCAGAAGACACCCCTATATTTCCATAACTGAAATTAGAGGCAATTGAAACTGTGCCTATTAGTTTTTTCTTGTTTGAATTTTGTTTCATTGGAGTGTTGTGAGATACAAGCACTGATATCAACACTCTGCCCAGTTGATTGAAGCACGACAACAACAAACCCACTGAAGGTGTGGAGAGGATAATGTGTACACAAACCTGACCCCTATCTTAGAAGGTCAGAGATGCTATTTTCGATAGACCCTCGACTAGAGAGTAGATGAAATGCGCTTTATAGCAATATCACATATACATAATGAAGCATAGGCCACAAGTAGTAACACCAACAATATATTAACAAACCAAAGCGAAAGATACCAATCAAACAACAAGTAAAGATAGGAATCTACGAGTAAAAGGGATACCATACTAATACTAATGCTACAGGTCCAGGAAAGAAAGAGCAGCGCGCTCGACTACCGACTAGCCTTCTACCCTAATTCTCTACCTCCACAACCTCCTATCAAGGGACATGTCCACGGAAAGCTCTAGCTGCGTCATATCCTGCCTAATTACCTCTCCCCAATACTTTTTCGGCCTGCCTCTACCGCTCATCATAACCACCATGGTTAACTTCTCATAACTGGGGCATCAATGTTTCTCCTCTTCACATATTCGAACCAGCTCAGTCTCGCATCTCGCTTATTATCCTCCACGGAATCCATTTTCACCTTTTTTCAAATAACTTCATTCCTAATCTTATCAAATCGGGTATACCCACATATGCATTTCAACATTCTTATTTCAGCTACTTTTGTGGACATGAGAGTTCTTGACTGGCCAACACTCTACCCCATACAACATAATCGGTCTAACCACCACTCTGTAGAACTTACCTTTAAGTTTTAGTAGAGTATTCTTATCACACAAGATACCTACAACTTACTCTCTTGGGGATGACTTGTGTATCAAACCTCACCTCCATGTCCGCTTCTTGGGTTACGTCGCTGAACTTGCACTCCACGTATTTCGTCTTGGTCCTACTCAACTTGAAACCTTTAGACTCTAGGGTCTCCCTCCAAACCTACAACCTTTCGTTAACACCACCCAACTTCTCGTCAATCAGAATTTTGTCATTAGCAAATAACATACACCATGACACTTCCCTTGAATATGTCGCGTCGGTGCGTCTATCACCGAGGAAAACAGAAACGGGCTAAGAGTTGATCCCTGATGCAACTCTATGACAACCAGAAAGGTTTCGAGTCTCCTCCTGTTGTCCTAACCCGGGTATCACCTCTATCATAAATGTCCTTAATCACCCTAATATAGGCTATCGTGACCTCTTTAGCCTCCAAGCATCTCCATAGCACCTCTCACGGGACTTTGTCGTATGCTTTTTCTATGTTAATAAACATCATATGCAAGTCCTTTATCTCCCTATGCTACTCCACCAATCTCCTCACAAGGTGAATGGCTTCCGTAATCGAACGACTCGGTATGAAACCGAACTGGTTCTCAAAAATAGAGACAGCGCTCCTCACCCTCATTTCAACCGTCATCTCCCAAACTTTCATCGTATGGTTGGCTCTTAATATGTTGACTATAGTGGTAATATCTTGTGTTTTTGTTGTTTGGAGTGTGGCTGTAGAATTGAGGTATTTCATTGGTTGTTACTGGCCAAGAGGATCAGATGTGTTAGGTAACTCCTAGGTACCAGTGGTGGTTGATGAAATTTAATGAGGTTGAACTTATTTAGTGGGTACACGCAACGCTGATAAAGGATTTTACGACTGCTTGAGGCAAGTCCACGGTGTTAAAAACTCCCTGTTATGTGTCATTGTAAGCATCACTGCAGTTGCTTGAATAGTAGTTGAACTAGATGGAGCATGGGAAGGGTTATAGAAACTCGGCCAAAAACAATCAGTTAGTTATTTGTGACAGTTACTTCAATCAGTTAATTTGCGAGTTACTTCCGTTATTTTCTCAATGAGATTTTATATAATTACTTGTGCAGTTAGCATAGCTGCATTGGCTTATTTCAGATCTTTCTTCTTGAAGGTAATAGAACACAAGCCCTATGATCACAAAGCAGATGTATTCAGTTTTGGGGTTGTGCTATGGGAGTTGCTGACAGGGAAGGTACTGATATGTGATTGGAAACTTTTGGATTAGCCCCTTTTTGTTGGTTGTTTTCTTGGCATATACTTATATTCACTTGGTTTTGTTTAACCAGCTTCCATATGAGTACTTAACCCCATTGCAAGCTGCTATTGGAGTTGTCCAGAAGGTAATGCTGCTTTTATTTGATTTTATTGGTAATATCGTATGACCAGAATGGTTGATTGCATATTGCTCGCTCATCACATGCATGCGGACCCACATAGAAAAGATATGCACAAATGATATTATCTTAATTTTCTAATTGCTTCCAGGGTTTGCGACCAACTATACCCAAGCACACTCCTCCCAGACTTGCTGAGCTGCTAGAGACATGCTGGCAACAAGACCCGACATCCAGGCCTGACTTTTCAGAAATAGTAGATATTTTGCAGCAAATAGCAAAAGAGGTATGTGTTTCTGCTCAAGCATTGGCCAGTTAACAATTGTTCTTCTTGGTGATAAATGTACTGTACACGCCACAAATTGGATTTACTGGGATTTAAAAGGGTATTCATTTGCTTTGGCCGAACATCTTTTAGTCAATTACAATTGTGGAGGAAGGTGAAGGCATTATTTCTGTCAAATCTCCACCTCATGCCGATAATATAAATTGTATTAATGGTTGGGGGAAAAAAGAGTTCACTCTCCTTGAACTCCTTCAGAGTTGGCGGCCCCTTCTTCTGCTTCCCTAGAATAATAACTATATCCTCATTTGTGCTTTGCTTTTAATTTCATAATTTTTCTGAATTTCTCTGCACACAGAGACGGATTTAAATAGTACTTCCACAACTTAAACTGGAACAAAGGGAATAGTTTATTAACACTCGACATGTGGGGCAGGTTGGAGATGAAAGAGCAGATCGTTGCAAGGAGAAGTCTGCTGGAGGATTCTTTTCAGCCCTTAGACGTGGACATCATTGAGTAGATGCACACATACAGAATGTTGATAAAGTTTTTATTTACACCTATTGACATATTTTTAGCCTCATTTATCCATAATGTACAGATTTTTTCCAGATCAATGTTCCCATAGTCAAAAGAAAGTTATTTTTTCCAAATCTTTGAACAAATTCTTTTTATAAGCAGCTTTCTTCTGGGAGCTCCGACAGAAGCTTTCGGAGTTTGATCAAATTAGATTAATACTCCATCAACATCAACATCCACATCATTATTCATTCCCTTCGATCATTTCGTATTCCTTGAAAGTAATGGTAGGTTTGTGTGTATTACAATTACAGTTGTTTAAGCTGTCTAGTTGTTTTGCATGTGTTTCAGTATAATGAGCTTTAATCTTCGTTTGTTACAATTGTAGTACATCTGATTATCTGAACTTAGTTTAGAATAGCATACTATGAAATGTTTATATGTGAGTTTGCGAGCTTAGAATCGGTATTATGAAGAAAAAAAATGTGACTTCATTTTTTTATTAATTAAATAAAGATGAAATGCTGGAGATTTTTTGAAGTAACGATAAGACGAATATTATTTCATAAAACTGGCTGAGGGGAGCTTTATATTATACCAAAGCTCTAACGGGAAGAAAAAAGGTACTTTCTCTTTATAGAGAAGGAGAATTCTGTTATGAAATAATATAAGAACAAGAACAATAATACAAGAACAAGAACAATAGAGAGAAAAGTAGAGAGAGGAGTATTCTTATTGATGCTTAGGGATGATTTACAATGGTAGAAGACCCCTTTATTTATAGGGAGGAGTAAACCCTAGAATCTCTCTAATTATGGACATTCACCTAAAATAGGAGATTTTATAACACTCCCCCTTGAATGTCTATTCAATAATGTGCCTCGTTAAAACCTTAACTAAAACAAAACCCAATGGGAAAAAATTTAAAGAAAAGGAAAAAGAGTACACATGTTTGAATATGCGCCTATTGGTTGCCTCGTTAAAAACCTCGCAAGGAAAACCCGGTGGGACAAAACCTTGTAAGGGAAAAGGAGTGCAACGCGCATTAACTCCCCCTGATAAGAACATCAATTTATATCCTTAAGTCTTCGCATTCCGATCTTGTGAACTAGCTTCTTGAAGGTTGACGTTGGTAGAGATTTTGTGAACAAATCAGTCATATTATCGCTTGAACGAATCTGTTGTACATTGATATCACCATTCTTTTGAAGATCATGTGTGAAGAATAACTTTGGTGAAATATGCTTTGTTCTATCTCCTTTTATGAATCCTCCCTTCAATTGAGCTATACATGCTGCATTGTCTTCATACAAAGTCGTGGGTAGTTTATTACACTTCAAACCACATTTGTCTTGAATATGATGTATTATAGACCTCAACCACACACACTCCCGACTTGCTTCATGAATAGCAATTATCTCGGCATGATTAGATGAAGTAGCCACAATTGATTGCTTAGTCGATCGCCAAGATATGGCGGTGCCTCCACAGGTAAACACATAACCCGTTTGAGATCGAGCCTTGTGTGGGTCGAATAAATATCCAGCATCAGCATAACCAACAAGATCAGGACTGCAATTCTTGCCATAAAATAAGCCCATATCGGTAGTCCCCTTTAGGTACCGCAATATGTGTTTGATCCCATTCCAATGTCTCCTTGTAGGAGCCGAGCTAAATCTTGCTAAGACATTAACTGAAAAGGATATGTCAGGCCTTGTAGTATTTGCAAGATACATCAGTGCGCCAATTGCGCTAAGATATGGTACTTCAGGACCAAGTAGCTCTTCATTCCTTTCTTGTGGTCGGAATGGATCTTTATTCACATCAAGTGATCGAACAACCATCGGTGTACTTAAAGGATGTGCTACATCCATGTAAAACCGTTTCAGTACCTTTTCTATATAGGTAGATTGATGGACAAAAATTTCGTTTGCCAAATATTCAATTTGCAAACCAAGACATAATTTTGTCTTTCCGAGATCTTTCATCTCGAATTCATTCTTTAGATAATCAATTGCCTTTTGGAGTTCTATGGGGGTTCTAATAAGGTTTATGTCATCGACATATACGGCAAGTACAACAAATTCCGATGTTGTTTTCTTTATAAAAACACACAGGCAAATGGCGTCATTTATATAGCATTCTTTTAACAAATACTCACTAAGACGATTATACCACATTCGTCCTGATTGCTTTAGACCATACAAAGATCTTTGCAATTTAATTGAAAACATTTCCCGAGACTTTGAATTATGAGCGTTTGGCACTTTGAGTCCATCGGAAATTTTCATGTATATCTCATTATCAAGTGAGCCATAAAGATAGGCAGTAACCACATCCATTAAATGCATGTCAAGCTTTTCAAGGACAGCAAAACTGATGAGATAACGAAAAGTTATCGCATCCATTACAGGCGAATATGTCTCTTCATAATCGACACCAGGCCTTTGAGAAAAACCTTGTGCAACAAGGCGTGCCTTATATCTTTGTACCTCGTTTTTCTCATTTCTCTTGCGTACAAAGACCCATTTATAGCCAACAGGCTTAACACCATTAGGTGTTTCAACTACAGGGCCAAAAACTTCACGTTTTGCCAGCGAATTCAATTCTGATTGAATTGCTTCTTGCCATTTTGGCCAATCATGTCTTTTTCGACATTCTTCAACAGATTGAGGTTCGAGATCCTCACATTCTTGCATAATGCTAGATGCGACATTATAAGCAAAGACATTATCTACCACTATATCCACTCTATTAATATTTGCCTCAATATCAATTGGATTTATGGATAGTTCCGTATTTTCCAGAGTCTCGGGCTCAATGGATTCTTCATGAATCTCAGAATTTGTTAAATCATGAATTTCCTCATGAGATTCTTTCGTAGTGTCATTTTTATCATTTGTTTTCCTCTTTCTAGGATTTCGATCTTTAGAACCTAATGGCCTGCCACGCTTCAGGCGTGCATTCGACTCATTGGTTATGACACTAGATGATTGTCCAACAGGGACATCAATATGGATTGGAACATTTTCCGCGGGGATGTGTGATTTCGTTATCCTTTTCAAGTCCGTAAATGCGTCAGGCATTTGATTTGCTATTCTTTGCAAATGGATAATCTTTTGTACCTCTCTTTCACAAATAGAGGTATGTGGATCAAGAGGAGATAATGATGCATTTTTCCACAAAATTTCCTGTTTGGTTTCACCAACTTCTCCCCCTAATTTTGGGAAAATTGTCTCATCAAATCGACAGTCTGCAAATCGTGCAGTAAACAAGTCCCCTGTCAATGTTTCGAGGTAGCGAATGATGGAGGGCGATTCAAATCCAACATATATTCCTAATCTTCTTTGCGGGCCCATTTTGGTGCGGGATGGCGGTGCTATAGGCACATATACTGCGCATCCAAAGATTCTTAAATGGGATATATTGGGTTCATGACCCAAAACCAATTGCAACGGGGAATATTTATGATAATTCGTCGGTCTGAGACGAATTAGCATTGCTGCATGCAAAATGGCGTGACCCCATACCGAAGTGAGCAGCTTCGTTTTCATGAGTAATGACCTTGCAATCAACTGCAGGCGTTTAATTAACGATTCTGCAAGACCGTTTTGAGTGTGAACATGAGCTACAGAATGTTCCACTTTTATCCCAATTGATAAGCAATAATCATTAAATGCGTGGGATGAAAACTCAGCAGCATTATCCAGTCTAATAGACTTAA
Source organism: Nicotiana benthamiana (assembly GCA_034376525.1). Lineage (NCBI taxonomy): Eukaryota > Viridiplantae > Streptophyta > Magnoliopsida > Solanales > Solanaceae > Nicotiana > Nicotiana benthamiana. The sequence continues at coordinate 89,317,079 of CM067333.1, read as the reverse complement.
TTGGATTATCAAGAAATTGTGCTCGTAGTCGAATTATTTGTGCCATTAATTTTGCAAATGCAAGGTTGCGTGATGACAACAGGCACACATGAGACCATCTACAGGATGCGTCTATCAAGACCATAAAGTACCTAAAGGACCCACTGGGTGGGTGAATAGGTCCACAAATGTCCCCTTGTATACGTTCCAAAAACGTGGGTGACTCAGTCCCAACCTTTGTTGGTGATGGTCTGATGATCAACTTGCATTGATAACAGGAAGTGCAAGGATATTCATTATTTGGAAGAATTTTGAAATTCTTTAACGGATGCCCATATGAGCTTTCTATAATCCGTCTCATCATGATCGTTCCAGGGTGTCCCAATCGATCATGCCAAAGTACAAAAGTATTGGAATCAGTAACCCTTCGGTTTACTGTGGAGTGTGCCTCAATTTCACTAATTCTTGTCCAATACATGCCACAAGATGAAGATGGGAATTTCTCAATAACCCTCTTTTGGCCGGAGACATTCTTTGTAATGATGAGATATTCAAGATTATCTTCATCTATTGTCTCAATATGATAGCCATTCCGGCGTATATCTTTAAAACTCAACAAGTTTCTCTTAGACTTGGAGGAGAAAATTGCATTCTCTATGATAAACATCGTGCCTTTGGGCAGAGTTACAGTTGCTCTTCCGGAGCCTTCAATCAATTTACTACTACCAGAGATTGTAGTAACATTTGCCTTACACATATTTAGTTGAGAGAAATATTTCTTTTCTTTGAGTATCGTATGTGTAGTACATGAATCAACTAAACAAATATTTTTACAGTTGGACGTTGATCCAAGCTTGCTTTGTGAGATATCCATATTTGCTTTCCCATGGTTTGACATACAAAAGAAATACACGAACATGAGAATAAACAACTTCAATTCGTTTGTTTCACATTTAAACAATATTTTGGGAAGCAGTCATTTAGGATAGCCGACTAACTGAATCAGATAGTCGACTATCATGCCTTGCGGAAAAGTCCAGTTTTAATGCGAAAATATTAGATAGTCGACTAACCAAGTTGATATTCGACTATCTCAGAAAACAGTTATAAGGATCGTCGACTATCTAGATCAGATAGTCGACTATCTTAGCTTGCGGAAAAATTTAGTTTTATTGCGAAATATTGGATAATAGACTAACTGTTAGGTTAGTCGATTACCTCTACTGGAAAATAAAAATATTATTGAAATTTGAGCGTATTGAAACATTCTAACGAACTAATACTAACATTATATCATAAACTAACTAATACGAGCTGATACTAATGACTATTAGTTTATTCACTAACTATTACAAATAAGTGAAATAAAATCAAACAACTCCATCTCCTTTCATCACGGATCCATCACCGATTAGGTGGTCTATTTTCCCATCAAGTTGCTCAAAGAAGTCTGCCACATCCAAGTGGGTGATGTCAAAGTTGTCGTCAGAGACAAAATTTGTTTCAGGGCCTTTACTCTTTCGAGATGCTTGATAAAGGTCAACCAAATGTCTTGGTATACGGCAAGCTTTTGACCAGTGCCATTTTCCACCGCAACGATAACATATAGTTTCTGAACTATTTGCCTTAGGATCCTCATAATCTCGTTTCTGCTTTCGGCGGTTATCTCTCCTCGGGGGGTGACGGACATCATGGAGATTTCTTCCTTGTCTACGTCCACGGCTATGACCCCGATTACGACCACGACCATGATTAGATCCATGGCCTTTTTCATGATTGGCATAATGAGAATACACCTTATCTGCTTCAGGCAGTGGTGTAGACCCAGTGGGTCGATTTTCGTAATTTCTCATGAGCAGGTCATTATTTCGCTCAGCCACAAGTAGAAGAGAAATCAGTTCAGAGTACTTTGTGAAGCCTTTCTCTCTGTACTGTTGTTGCAGTACCATATTGGAGGCATGAAACGTTGTAAACGTTTTCTCAAGCATATCATAATCGGAGATTTTATCTCCACATAGCTTCAATTTAGAAGTAATTCTGAACATTGCAGAATTATATTCAGAAACAGACTTAAAGCCTTGGAGCCTCAGATGAGCCCAATCATATCGTGCTTGTCGCAGAGTGACCAACTTCAGGTTGTCATATCTCTCCTTTAAGCCTTTCCACAAGATGAGTGGATCCTTGACGGTGAGATATTCAATCTTCAAACCTTCATCAAGGTGATGGCGCAAGAAAATCAAGGCCTTAGCACAGTCTTGGGTGGATGCTTTATCTCTATCTTTAATGGCGTCTCCAAGACCCATAGCATCTAAGTGGATTTCAGCATCCAACACCCATGTCATATAGTTGTTGCCCGAAATTTTAAGGGCAACGAACTTTCTTTTCGTAGTGTCAGATATAATCGAAAATCAAATTAGGAAGAGAGAAATACCTTAGTTTTTCTCGAGAATCGATTCTTGAGACGGTAGAGTCTCGTGTTGATAACGTGTTATGAAATAATATAAGAACAATAACAATAGAGAGAAAAGTAGAGAGAGAGGAGTATTCTTATTGATACTTTGAGATGGTTTACAATAGAATAGAACCCCTATATTTATAGGGAGGTGGTGACTTAGCCACCAAGTAGTAAACCCTAGAATCTCTCTAAATTTAGACATTCACCTTAAATAGAGTTCTATTTATAACAAATTCGATCATGTTAAAATCGATAAGTGGGAGTTCGACGTTGCTTTGAAATTTTCTACAGCGGGAGACTTCGCTGCATTATACCGAGGTTTTTTCTATATCATTCACTCAAATTACATGCCCAAAGATGAAAGCACGATTTCAAGAGTATGTATGCATTATTTTAAAGAGGTTGATCTAGAATTTACACTTAAATTTGATAGATTCATAGATTTAACTTGTATTATTTTCGAAATTTTTGGAATTTTCACATATGCTTTATGCGACGTGCCTATGAAAAAAAAATTGCTTGATATTACAAGTTTGATTTTGGAAAAGTCACCTATATTCGGATTTGATATTCTCAATTATTATGATACCACCTATTTTCTTCTCTTTTACTTTCGTTCTTTCACTTTTCTGATAGCCCAAATGAATATGTAAAGTACATAAATAACCTTCTTGAATTTTTATACCCATTTGTCATGGACATAACTTCAAGTTTAATAAGTATTATCCCTCGCTTGCTTCACGAGCAACACTTCTAACTTTTGACCATTAGACTAGCGGGATAAAAAATTAAACACCATTTCTAAGAAATGTCATATTTTTGCAATTTTTTGTGTTTACCACCATGGAACAAATTAAATCTTGGGTAACAAAATTTTACTTTCTACGTTTAATATTAAGGAAATATTATAATAACTAATAAGTTAAAGGATATTCTTTGTCACGGAATGGAGGGCCATGACTAGCACCGGGTTATATTTGTCGAGTACCAACGTACATTTTATCTAACCTTCTTTATTATCTTTTAGAACCGACGAGATCAGTATAAATGGTAGACATGAATCATTGACTACCAACAATAAAAGATGATGGCATAAACATACAAACACGGGATGACCAGACAATCAAGAAACTATATATAAGATACGAGCTACCACGCTACCATGAAAGACTATACAACAAAAACCAGCCGATAAGGGATACCAAACTATATATGAGTCGACACCTGTCTATGAGCCTCTAAAGGAACATAAGTGATGCAACATTGCCGAAATAAGATACCGACATACTCATAATATCTATAACAAAAATACATACCGAGACCACGACAAGCCCGAAGAAGGGATCTCGCCAATCACCGCTGAACTGGGCATCCCACAATGGTGGGAGAGTTGCATATGCCTGTCTATCAGGACTTGCTGTTGATACCAATTTTTTCCTATGTACTTTTATATGTAAAATACTCTCAAAATAGCATGTACATGTATATATAAGCATGACCAATAGTGTTGTTATTTTCCTAATTTTTAAAGATTTTAAAATCAATTTATTGTCTATTTTTAGCAGTACAAAATCTAACAATTATTTCCAAGATTATCATTTGGTGAATAATTTATTTCTATTCTTATATTTATAGCAAAATATAATTAAGGTAATTTTTGTATATTTTTATAAATTTATTTGGTAAATTTAAAGCTAAATTACATGTAATTGCAATTATGGCTTATTTTACGATTAATGGAATTTTATAATTATAAATTAATATTTTCTTAGATTAATATTTATATAGTATTTGTTGGCTCAATATTTTTAATTTACCTTTAAAATCATTATTATTATTTTTATAAAATAAAAAGGAGAAAATTGGCTATTTAATATTTAGCTTATTTCTATTTCAATCACAACCTCATTTCCTTTCAATTTTAACCTGAAATTGACCCCAATTCCGTCCCAAATTAAACCTAAATTACTTGACCCTGACCTGATTTAAAAACCCACCCGGTTCTTGTTTGATCCAGGGCGTTGATCATTTTGATCAACGACCCATAAATTTTCTTTTCCCTTTTTAATTCCCAAACCCCCCATGACCTAATTCATTTCACCTGAGATGCCGCCTTTGAACCCTCTTCATCTCAAACTCTCTCGAATCTCTCCAAACCCCTAATTGTTTCCCACCTTATCTCACCATGTTGCCACCAGAATCCATGGCGTCTCCGGCTATGGACGGTTTATACTCATCCTTTGTTACCATTACACCTAAGCTATTCAAGGTTTGAAGCCCAACTTCGATGGCCCTCTTCAGATCCTTCCAAGATCTGTAGATCTATGGCTTCTCCGGCCATTATCTCGGTGTGTACAAGCAATATGAGTCTTTTCAACTCAGGATCTGACTTTCCTCAAGAACTTTCTCATTTCTAGGGTTTTCTCTGCAATTCTAAGTCATATGAGGTTCTGTACTTGCTTATTTTCTTAGACCTATGATATGTCTGGGCTTTACTTGACATTTTAAAGTTGTTTCCCAAATTATCTTTTCAAAATCGTTCAATTTCGATTTTAGGGTTTCTGAAAAAGTTTCTTCAAATATCTTTCTGAATCTTTCTGTTCTTTCTTTATGTGTGATCATCTATGTTAGACTCGTACGTTTTCTTTTCTACTACGCATGAGGTTGCTCTTTGTTTCTCTTTCTATTATGTAAGATTCTTTTATTTTTGTTGTTATTCATGTACTCGCGTGTTAATCCGTGTTGTTTCCCTTATTCTTCGCTATATGTGTTTATGGTCGAGTTCTTTGATTTTGTTCATTTTACTGAACTCTGTTTGTGTTCCTGTTAAGCATATTTTATCTACTTCAGTTTAAAAGTCGTATCATCTCTTTCTATTAAACTTGTTTAAATTTTGAGTTTTCTCAAACGTGTTCTCGTGACCTTGAATTAGTGTTCTTTCTATCGTGTTTGTTTGTCTCATAAGTCTTTGGAAAAGACTTTTGAGCCTCTTCCAATGACCTGTTTTCTCACATCCATGTCTGACTCAATTCGAAACCCTAGGATTTGGGGGTTTCTTTGGCAAGTGGTATTTGGGTTCCACTTTGGGACCCTAGGCTTTCAGACTCGCTATGAGTCTGCAACTGAACTTGAATACCTTTTGCTTGTGACTCTAAGGCTTTCAATGTTAGACTCTTTTTCTAAGTAGCCTGGAGATTCTTTCTGTTTGATTAGTATGCTTTATATATGAGAAATTTCTCTTTCAAAAGATTTTTTTTACCAACTAATTGACTGATTCTGAAATTGTCACGATCCAGATTTTTCACCCTCGAGAGTCGTGATGGTGCCTACTAATGGGAGATAGGCAAGCCAAATTTTATTACTTTCTGTTAATAACATAATACCTTTTTAACAATTATCGACAATAATATAAAAGGACAAAAATAAAATAACAAGCGAAAGTCTTAATTATAGAAAACTGAATCGAAATGCGGAATATTCAACATAAGCCTCTACCCATGACTGGTGTCACAATACTCACAAACTACTAAGAGTGCTAAATACAATCATCTGAAAGAAAATATAGTTGTTTGTCTCGAATACAAAAGTAAAAGATAAAGGAGACGTCGGGTCTGCGGACGCTTGCAGGGCTACCTCGGTGTATCGCTGGTCTGAAAGGCTGGCTCCCAATCTAATATTGCTGCTCAAATACTGCTCCAGCACCTGGATCTGTGCAAAATGGCACAAAATATAGCATCAGCACAATCGACCTCATGTGCTGGTAAGTGCCTAGTGTAACACTGGCGTAGTAGTGACGAGGCTTGACCGGACTACCATGTAAACATGTGCAGTTATGTAATATATATTGCGGAAGATAAACAAGAAATTAGCAGTTATAGTGGAGGGGGTACATGCTTCGAGGAACAATATCAACCTAACAGCAAACCCAATAGATATACGAAAGGACAGTACGACATCAATAACAATTCGATAACACTACTGTTGCGGCACGCAACCCGATTCCCTATCAATTAATTCTTTTGCGGTGTCCAACCCGATCCAAAATACATATAGTTGTTGCGGCATGCAACCCGATCCAACATACATATAGTTATACTCGGCAAGGGATTAACCATAATTTATACTATCTCGGCAAGGGAACTCAATAGTGCAAGTATATGTATCCCGACAAGGGAGAATTTCCACAAAACAACAAAACGTCCCAGCAAGGGAATAACTAATAACTCATTTTCTTCCTTTCGTTTTCAGCTCATAGTTCACATTATCACGTGAGCCAGTGCTTCAAGGATTTAATTATTTTATACACTTTAACAACCTGTATTTCAACTCGAGTCAATGCTCCTCGGAGTTTAAAGTTGACAAATTTCTTTCACATGCTCTTTACAACATATAGAAATCGTCAATCAAGCATGGGAGTTACAACAAAATCAGAATATTCGCAATACAAGGACTCACGGTCATGCTAGATACCAATGTACAGATATTCATCACCATACCTATACATCGTACTCGACAATTAGCAAGTAGCAAATAAGACTCCACACTTATTCCCTCAAGCTAAGATTAGACCAAACACTTACCTCGATGCCTTGAATTCAACTCAAGCCTCAACTATGGCTATACCCCTCGGTTCCACCACAAAATCGCTCGAATCTAGTCACAAATTACTTAAATACATCACAAATGCTAAATGAATTAATTTGAATGCATAAAAATAAATTTCCCAAAGTTTTGCCCAAAAAGCCCAAGGCCCACGTGGTCAAAATCCGAGGTTCAAACCAAAACCCAGTTACCCATTCCCTACAAGCCATATCTATGATTTTTTTTGAAATCGGACCTCAAATCGAGGTTCATATCCCCAATTTTTGAAAACCCTACGTTCTACCCAAAATCTCCAATTTCACCTATGGAAATCCTTGATTTTAAATTGAAAACATGTTAAATGATGTTAAAAATTGAAAGAAATGAGTAAAAACCAACTTACAAATGACTTGGAAGGAATCTTATTCTTGGAAAATCGCCTAAGTGTGTTTGGGTTTTGAAAGAATGAAGAAAATAGTGAAAAGTTCGACTAAGTATGAAAATTGCAGGTCTCATATGTGGGAAATGTGAACAATTGTGAACCCTAACTCTGCAGGCTTGGGAATTACGAAGGTGAGTTCACATTTGCAAACTCAGTCCACACAGAAGGGCTTCACATTTGCGAGTAATTCTTCGCATTTGCGAAAGCCAACCTTCACATTTGCGAAGGGATGCTTCACATTTGCGAGCCAAGTAGGCCTGGGCTGGCTTCGCACTTGCGATCCAGCCTTCGCAGTTGTGAATTCGCATTTGCGAACTAGGCTTCGCAAGTGTGAAGTCTATAGGCCTAATCATACCATATTTTTTCAAATTTTAAAAATACAATCCGACACCTATCTAAAACTCACCGAGCCCTCGGGGCTCCAAACTAAACATACACACAATCTTAAAATATCCTACGGACTCATTCATGCGATCAAATCGCCAAAATAACATCATAAACATCGAATTAAGCCTCAAAACTCATGATTTCTTCCAAATTTTCATAAAACATCAAATTTCAATAACTCTGAAATGCGTTAGACGACGTCCGTTTTCAAACAAACTTTACAGAAAGTGCGTATATCATAGATAAGAGTTGTACCGCACGTCGGAACCAAAATACGGTCCTAACACCATAGTCTTCTGATCGAATTTCATTTCCAATTTTCATATTATTTCCAGAAAACAATTTTACTCAAAAATTCATTTGTCAGGCCTGGGACCTCTAAATTTAATTCTGGGCATACGCCCCAGTCCCATATTTTCCTACGGACCCTCCGGAACCGTCAAATAATGGGTCCGAGTCCGTTTACCCAAAATGTTGATCAAAGTCCAATTTAATCATTTTAATATTAAAAATTTAGCATTTTTCTCACAAAATTCATATTTAAGCTTTCTCGATACGTGCTCGGACTGCGCACGCAAATTGAGGCAATCCTAAATGAGGTTTAAAGGCCTTGGAGACACAAAATGAATAAAGAAACAAGTGATGACCCTTTGGGTCATCATATTCTCCACCTCTAAAACAAATGTTCGTCCTCAAACGGACAAAAGAAAGAAGTACCTGAGTCAGAAAAAAGATAGGGATAACGGCTCCACATATTAGACTCGGACTCCCAGGTCGATGCGTCAGGAGGCTAACCTCTCCACTGAACACACATAGAAGGAAAACTCTTCGAACTCAACTATCGAACCTTATCCTAGAATAGCCACCGGCTCCTCCTCATAAGACAGGTCCTTGTCCAACTGGACAGTGCTGAAATCTAACATGGGATGGATCTCCGTGATACTTTCAAAGTATGGACACGTGAAACACTAGTTACACGACTGATAAGCTAGGCGAAAATGCAAGTCTATAAGCCACCTCTCCCACTCGATCAAGAACCTCAAACAGACCAATGTACCTAGGGCTAAGCTTGACCTTCTTCCCAAATCTTATCACGCCCTTCATAGGCGACACTCGGAGCAATACCCGCTCACCAACCATGAAAACTACATCTTGGAACTTACGATCTGCGTAGCTCTTTTTCCTGTACTGAGTTGTACGAAGCCTATTTTGAATGATCCGGACCTTGTCCAAGGCCTCCTCAACCAAATCCGTACCCAACAACCTAGCCTCTCCTGGCTCAAACCATCCAACCGAAGATCGACACCGCCTACCATATAAAGCCTCATAAGGGGCCATTTGGATGCTCGACTGGTAGTTGTTTTTGTAGGCAAACTCTGTTAAAGGCAAGAACTGATCCCACGAACCTCCAAAGTCAATAACACAAGCTCGAAGCATATCCTCCAATATCTGAATAGTCCGCTCGGACTAACCGTCCGTCTGGGGGTGAAATGCTATACTCAACTCCACCTGAGTGCCCAACTCTCACTGAGCTCCTCTTCATAAATGCAAGGTAAACTGCGTACCTATGTACGAAATGATAGATACAGGTACCCCTTGAAGGCGAACAACCTCTCGAATGTAGATCTTAGCTAACCTCTCGGAGGAATAAGTGACTGCAACAGGAATGAAATGTGCTGACTTGGTCAGCCTATCAACAATGACCCAATCTGCATCAAACTTCTTCCAAGTCAACGGAAGTCCAGTAACGAAATCTATGGTAATCCACTCCCACTTCTACTCAGGAAGCGCAATCCGTTGAAATACACCACCAGGCCTCTGATCCTCGTACTTCACCTGTTGAAAATTCAAATACCGTGCTACGTATGCCACAATATCCTTCTTCATTCTACGCCACCAATAATGCTGCCTCAGGTCCTGATAAATCTTTGTGGCACCCAGATGAACAGAATATCAGGAACTATGGGCCTCCGCTAAGATCAAATCTCGAATCCTATCAACTTTAGGCACGCAAACTCGCCCCTGCAATCTCAAAATACCATCATCACCTATGGTAACCCGCTTGTCACCTCCACGCTGCACCGTGTCTCTAAGGACACACAAATGGCGGTCATCAAACTGCCGATCACTGATACGCTCCAATAATGAAGAACAAGCGACCGTGCAAGCTAACACTCGGCTAGGCCCAGAAATATCTAACCTCACAAGTCGATTAGCCAAGGCCTAAACATCCAAATCAAGTGGTCTCTGGCCTATCGGAATATAAGCAAGACTACCCATACTTGTTGACTTCCTACTCAACGCATCAGCCACCATATTGGCATTTCCTGAGTGATATAAAATGGTGAAATCATAATCCTTCAATAGATCCAACCACCTTCTCTGCCTCAAATTCAGTTCTTTTTTCTTGAACAAGTATTGAAGGCTCTTGTGATCAGTGTACACCTCACATGTCATGTCGTACAGATAATGCCTCCAAATCTTCAATGCATGAACAATGGCTGACAACTCTAGATCATGAACTAGATAATTCTTCTCGTGAATCTTCAACTGCCTCGAAGCATAGGAAATAACCATGACATCCTGCATCAATACTGCGCCAAGCCCAATACGGGAAGCATCACAATAGACTGTGTAGGGCCCTGATCCTGTGGGCAAAACTAACGTTGGTGTCGTAGTCAGTTTTCTTGAGCTTCTAAAAGCTCGTCTCACACTTGTCCGACCATCTGAACTGGGCACCCTTCTAGTTCAACATGGTCATCGGCGATGCAATAGATGAAAACCCCTACACAAACCGATGATAGTAGCTTGCCAACCCCAAGAAACTCTGAATCTCTGTAGCTGATGCTGGTCTAGCCAGTTCTTGAATGCCTCAATATTCTTTGAGTCCACCTGAATACCCTCTATTGATACAACATGACCTAGAAATGCAACTGAGCTCAATCAGAATTCACACTTCGAGAACTTACTATATAACTGACTATCCCTCAGAGTCTGAAGAACCACTCTGAGGTGTTGCTCGTGCTCCTCCTGGCCGTAGGAGTATATCAATATATCATCAATAAAGACTATCACGAACAAGTCCAAATAAGGTCTTAACACTCGGTTCATCAACTCCATAAACACTGATGGGGCATTGGTCAACCCAAATGACATGACCAAGAACTCATAATGCACATACCGAGTGCGGAAAGCGATCTTAGGGACATCCGATTCCCTAATCCTCAACTGATGGTAGCTAGATCACAAGTCGATCTTGGAAAATACCCTTGCACCCTGAAGCTGATCGAACAAATCATCAATCCTTGGCAGTTTACACTTATTCTTGATCGTTACCTTATTTAATTATAATCAATACACATCCTCATTGACCCATCCTTCTTCTTGACGAACAACACCGGCACACCCCAAGGTGATACACTAGGCCTAATGAATACCTTCTCCAAAAAGTTCTGCTTCTGATCTTTTAACTCTTTCAACTTAGGCGGGGCCATTCGATATGGCGGGATAGAAATAGGCTGAGTGCCCGGGGCCACATCAATGCAAAAGTCAATATCCCTGTCAAGCGGCATACCCGACAGATCTAAAGGAAAGATATCAGGGAACTCGCGAACAACGGGCACAAAATCAATAGAGGGAACCTCAGCACTAGAATCCCGAACATAGGCTAAATAGGCCAAACACCCTTTCTCGACCATACACCAAGGCTTCACATATTATATAACACTATGGGTAGAATGACTTGGGGTCCCTCTCAAATCTAGACGAGGCATACCCGGTAAAGCTAAGGTTACAGTCGTGGCATGGCAATCCAAGATAGCGTGATAGGATGATAACCAGTCCATCCCCAATATAATATCAATATCAACCATATCTAAAAGAAACAAATCTACACGAGTCTCAAGACCCCCAATTACCACAACACAAGAACGATGGACTCGATCGACCACAATAGAGTCACCCACTGGTGTAGACACATAAATAGGAATACTCAATGCATCACTAGGAATGATCAAGTATTGGGCAAAATAAAATGTCACAAACGAATACGTAGACCCCGGATCAAACAACACTGAAGCACCCTAATCACAAACCAGAAATGTACCTATAATAACCGCATATAAAGACTTTGCCTCGGGCCTGGCCTGAAGAGCATAACATCGAGGATTCGAGGTTGGGCCCCACAACTCTAATCTACCCCCTGGGACGGCCCACTGCTGGCTGGCCTCCACCTCTGGCAGTCTGAGCTCCACCTCTACGGCCCCTACCTCCAACTCTAGTACCTCTACCCCCGCCTCTAGGTGGCTAGGCGACCTATGGAACATCTGGTGCCTGAATCGTAGGACGGGAACCTTGATGCTGCGACTGAGTACCCCTCAACCTCGGACAAGCTCTCCTGAAGTGATCATACTCACCACACTCATAACATCCCAAAATATTGTGGCTGACCCTAGCGGCTTGAATGACTATCTTGGAAACTCTGAAGTGGCGGTGCACTTATAGGAGCTGATGGTGCGCTGCAGGACTGCTAGTCGGAGTTCTACCCACGAAAACCACGATCACCTGATGTACCATGGGAAACCTGGAGTGCTGACTGGAAGGGCTTAGGAAGATGGACCCTATCATGCGAATCTCTACCTCTAGATGAAGCACCACTAAATCGGTCTGACTGGAGGGATCTCTTATCTGTCCTGTGACCACCCTCCTGTGACAATACAATCTCAATCCTCCGAGCCAAATTGGCCACCTCGTAAAAGTATATCTCGCTCCCAGCCTCTCCATCCACCTGGAGACGAATAGGTTGAATGAGTCCATCAATAAACCGTCTCACTCTCCCCCTCTCAGTGGGGAGTATAACATTGACATAGCATGCCAATTAAATAAACATGGTCGTGTACTGGGTGACTGTTATAGATCACTGATGAAGACGCTCGAACTGCCTCCGATAAGCCTCTTGTTGAGTAATAGGGAGAAACTTCTCCAGAAATACATGCGTGAATTTCTCCCAGATCAAGGCTATAGATCCTGCTAGCCTAGCTAAATAATAATCCCTCCACCAAGTCTTGGCAGATCCAGACAACCAAAATGTAGCGAAATCAACCCTATTGGTCTCAACGATCCCCGTGTTTCGAAGAACCTCATGACAACTATCGAGGAAATCCTGGGGATCCTAAGTAGCTACACCAATGAAAGAAGATATGAAAAGCTTGGTGAACCTATCCATCCTCCACAAAGCATCTTTGAACATAGCCGCTCCATCGCCAGTCTGAGCAACCACTCTCGACTGAACTGCCATAGCTGGCTGAACTACTGGAATTTGAACCAGGGGAGCTACCAGCTCCGGAGTAGGAGTAGCAGGATTCTAGGCCCCTCCTCCAGCCTAAGAGATGGTTGGGTCTACATGAAGCAACCCTGCTCGGGTGACACTCTCTGTAAGACCCACTAATCGAACTAGAGCGTCCTGAAGAATGGGGGTGGCAATGAAACCCTCTAGGACATGAGATGGGCCCACCGGGACTGCTGAAGCTGGGGCCAAAACCTCCTCATCAAAGTTAACCCGGGGCTCCACCACTAGTGCTGCTGCTCGGGGTTGAGCTCTGCCCCTACCTTGGCCTCGCCCTCTGCCCCTGGTGGGGGCTGTCTGAGGCTTGGACTGCTGATTAAAAGACGAGAAAGCGCGTGTTCTCGCCATCTACAAAAGAACATGATAGAAAGACAATCAGTATTTGAGAAACAGAACCACATAACAAGAAAGAACAATATGATGTTTTCCTAACTCTGTAGCCTCTGGGATAAATACAGACGTCTTCGCACCGATCCCTCGGACTCTACCAAGTTTGTCCGTGAGTTGAAAGACCTCTAACCTAGTGCTCTGATACCAACTTATCACGACCTGGATTTCCCACCCTAGAAAGTCGTAATGGCGCCTACTAATGGGAGCTAGGCAAGATAAATTTAACTACTTTCTATTAATAACATAATCCCTTTTTAAAAATTATCGACAACAATACAAAAGCACCAAAACAAGATAACAAGCGGAAGTCTTAATTATAGAAAACTGAATCGAAATGCGGAATATTCAACATATGCCTCTACCCAAGACTGGTGTCACAAGACTCATGAACTACTAAGAGTGCTAAATACAATCGTCTGAAAGAAAATATAATTGTTTGTCTCGAATACAAAAAGATAACATAATAAATTAAAGGATAGAGAGACGCCAAGCCTGCGGATGCCTGCAGGGCTACCTCAGTGTCTCGTTGGTCTAAAAGGTTGGCTTCTAATCTAATACTGTTGCTCAAATTCTGCTCTGGTACCTGGATATGTGCAAAATAGCACAGAGTGTAACATCAGCACAACCGACCCCATATGTTGGTAAGTGTCTAGTCTAACCCCGGCGAAGTAGTGACGAGGCTTGACCGGACTACCATGTAAACCTGTGCAGTTATGTAATATATATTGCGGAAGATAAACAGTAAATTAGCAGTTATAAGGGAGGGGGTACATGCTTCGGGGAACAATATCAAACTAACAGCAAACCCAAAAGATATACGAAAGGACAATATGACATAAATAACAATTCAATAACACTACTGTTGCAGCGCGTAACCCGATCCCTTATCAATTAATTCTGTGTCGGCGTGCAACCCTATCCAATATATATATAGTTGTTGCAGTGTGCAACCGGATCCAGTATACATATAGATTTTGCAGCGTGCAACCCGATCCAATATACATATATGTTGCGGTGCACAACCTTATCGAATTTAATATCTAAATACACAACTTACATTGATCATGCCAATAGTCCCGCCAAAGAATTAACCATAATTTAAATCCCAACAAGGGAACTAAACGGTGCAAGCATATGCGTCCCAGCAAGGGAGAATTTTGACAAAACAACAAAACGTCTCGGCATGGTGATAACCAATAACTTTTTTTCTCCCTTTCATTTCAGCTCATAGTTCACATTATCATGTGAGCCAATGCTCCAAGGATTTAATTATTTTATACACCTTCACAACCTCTATTTCAGCTCGATCCAATGCTCCCCGGAGTTTAAAGTTCCCAAACTCCTTTCACATGCTCTTTACAACATATAGAAATCGTCAATCAAGCATGGGAGTTATAACAAAATCAGAAATCCGCAATACAAGGACTCACGGTCATTAGAGATCAATTTATAGATACTCGTCACCATGGCTATACATCGTACTCAACAATTAACAAGTAGCAAATAAGACTCCACACCTATTGCCTCAAGCTAAAGTTAAGCCAAACACTTACCTCAATGCCTTAAATTCAACTCAAGCCTCAACTATGGCTTTACCCCTCGTTTCCACCACAAAATTGCTCGAATATAGTCATAAATTACTTAAATACATCAAGAAATGCTAAATGAATCAATTGCATAAAAATGAATTTCCCAAAGTTTTGCCCAAAATGTTCAGGGCACACGTGGTCAAAACTTGATATTCGAACAAAAACTGAGTTACCCATTCCCCCACGAAACCATATCTATGATTTGTTTTGAAATCGGACCTCAAATCGAGGTCCAAATCCTCAATTTTTTAAAAACCTAGGTTCTCCCCAAAATTCTCAATTTCACCCATGCAAATCCTTGATTTTAAGTTGAAAACATGTTAAATGATGTTAAAGATTGATAGAAATGAGTAAAAATCAACTTACCTTGTTCTTGGAAAATCACCCAAGTGTGTTTGGATTTTGAAAGAATGAAGAAAATAGTAAGAAATTCGACTAAGTATAAAATTACAGGTCTCAGATGTGGGAAATGTGAACAATTGCGAACCTCGACTCTTCAGGCTTGGGAATTGCGAAGGTGAGTTCGCATTTGCGAACTAAGTCCACGCATAAGGGCTTCGCATTTGCGAGTAATTCTTCGCATATGTGAAAGCCAACCTTCGCATTTGCGAGCCAAGCAGGCCTGTGTTGGCTTCGCATTTGTGATCCAGCCTTTGCATTTGCGAACCAGGCTTCATAAATGCGAAGCCTGCATGCCTGATCATACTAGATTTTTCAAAAGTCAAAAAATATAATCCGACACCTATCCAAAACTCACCCAAACCCTCGGGGCTCGAAACTAAACAAACACACAACCTCAAAAAATCCTACGGACTCATCTGTGCGATCAAATCGCCAAAACAACATCCTAAATATCAAATTATGCCTCAAAACTCATGACTTTTCCATATTTTCATAAAATATCAAATTTCCATTTTAGTCTGAAACGCGTCAAACGATGTCCGTTTTCAACCAAACTTTACATAAAGTGCTTAAATCATATATAAGACTGTACCAAGCGTCGAACCAAAATACAGGCCCGATACCGTAGTCTTCTGATCGAATTTCATTTCCAATTTCCATAATTATTTCTAGAAACCAATTTTACTCAAAAATTTATTTCTCGGGCTTGGGACCTTGGAATTCGATTTCGAACATACGCCCAAGTCCATATTTTCCTACGGACCCTCCCAAACCGTCAAATTATGGGTCCGGGTCCGTTTGTCCAAAATATTGACCGAAGTCCAATTTAATCATTTTAATGTTAAAATTTAGTTTTTTCTCACATAATTCATATTTAAGCTTTCCAGCTACGCACCGGACTGCGCACGCAAATCAAGGCAACACTAAATGAGGTTTTCAAGGCCTCGGAGACACAAAATGAATGAGAAATAGGTAATAACCCTATGGGTCATCACAGAAATCCTTTTAACAAGGCTCGCGAATTGTCACCGATTTTTCTTCGATTGAACCTCCTTTACCTTCTTGACTTGGTTCATTCAAATTGAACTTGTAATTTTGGTTTCATGGCTGTTTGATTAATTCCCTTGCCATGTTTGGCACAAACCATTTACTATTGATTGTTTTCCTTAAATAACTTCTATGTATTCACCCCTTTTGTGCTACTTTGAAAGGTTTTAATCAAAATTTCTTTCCTTAACTGGCTTTTACCAATTGGAATCAGAATCCTTTAACCAAATGGAGACTGATTTCAATGATATTCCCTTGCCTTTATTACTTGTTTCTCTGCACTATAAAATGGACTGCCCTTCTGCACTTTTAGGACACGATTTCTTCTTCACACAACATTCACACAAGTAGTCCTTAACCTCCAATTCAATACTTTCACACTTGCAATACTAGTTGGAATTCAATACTTTGCTTTGCTTGAGATCTTTTGGAACTGCTTGCAACTTGGCTTTTTCAAGACTGCTATTTTTACTTGTTTTTCCCCTGAAACTTGTATGTTTTGATTTAACTTTTCTACCTCACCCCTATGTGCTTATTTATAGTTTTCTGCAATCCTGTTTACTTTATAGCTCGTGTTCAATAATTTATGCTCTTTCCTTGCATTTGTTTCTATTACGAGTCTCTACCCCCGATTCCCTTCCATGTGTTTGAGTGAGGCTCATGGCCTGACAGTATTCAAATTGTTGCCAAGGTCAGAACCTGATCCACAATGGATCCTAACACTTAAGATTTGGCTGACAGGCTAGCCAGGGGTGTGCCAGCATTCCCAATTGTTGGGCGTGACCACCAGCCTGCCATGGCTTTCCCTAATTCCCTCTTTATGCACTTGCACTTACTCTTAGACTCTACGTTCTGCCCCGCTCTTATAAGCCTTGCTTTGGGACCTTGAGTTCCCTCTAAACTTGGACATTGGCCCATCTACACTACACTATGATCTAATTCTGCAACGTATTTGGGGTGTAAGAACAACCCTGAGCCCTTTGAGACTCCTGGGAACTTTGACACATCCCAAATAAGAGAAAGGCGTTTGGAAATCTTATCCTGGAAGTTGGTTTATCTCATATTGTTTGACCTTAACTCTGAATTAAGATGTCTGGGTGTAGCTTGAATTTCTGATGTAATTTTTTACTTTTTTCTAGTTCGTTTTGGTCTGCAATAATTTGTAATAACTATGGGGACGGTTAGTGGAAAAGGATGGGGATGAATGTATGCAAAGGGTAGATAACTTGCCTATAGGATTTTTTCTGATTCATGCATTCACATAGACAACATGGCTATAGGTTACTACATTTATGTAGATAACGTGTTCGTAGGAATTCTATGAGCTCTGCATTTTCATCTTAGAAATCATGCCCATAAGTTCTGTATACCTGCATATAGAAATCCTGTCTCTAAGTGTTTTTGCATTTTTGCATATAGAAACTATGATCATAGGTTTTTCTGCACTTCAGCTTATATATGTCATTAGGCAAACGATCCTAGGTTTAATAACAATATGCATATATCTATCACCAGGCATAATTGTTCATAGGTTTAAATAATAAACATCATGATACATATCATGCCTATAGGGCTTCATGAATTCTTGCACCTGCATCTATCACTAGGCAAACTCGCTCATAGGTTTAAATAATAAACAACCTTCTATATACCATGCTTGTAGGACTTTGCGCTCTTGTTTCAACTATAACGTTCTTAAAATCAACTACACTTAGAAATCATGCCTATAGGAGTAATCATTTGAATCAGCTTCGTTTATTTCCTCTATGAGTCTAAAATCAGTAAATAAGCTCGTTTAAAATTTGCAGATCATTTTGTTTATAAAACTGGTAATCCTTTATTTTTAAAACCACTACACCTTTTGAACTATTAAATATCATGCCTATAGGTGTCGTCTAGGCAAGTCATTAGGTGATTAATCAACTGGGTCAGTTCTTGATAACTTACAGACAAACCAAGCCTAACTTGGACTTCTCATTAGAGAAATATGTGATAAATCAGCATGTCCTAACGCTTTAAAGTTAATTCAGACCATAACTAGCATTTGAAGTCATGCTATATAATTTACTCCTTAAGTGAGGAGGCCTATTTGAGCCTTAACTGCTATTTATTTTCCCCCCTAACTGCTTATGTGTTCTTGCTTGTCGCCTTAAACTTTTATCCTTTTAAATTTTGAAAAGCCCCAACTCTCTCCCCTTTAGGATTAGTAGTCCTAACACCTCCGAAAAAGAGAGGATTGGGACGGGTAATAGCATACAATAAGTAATGATACTATTCTGCGCTTTAATACCTTAACGGGGTGGGAATGGTAGATATGGATATGATGACCGGTGCGCTAATACCTCATGTATCCCCTCTCTTTTGAGGAGTGATTACTGGGTATTGCATTGACGTGATCCAAGTTAATCATAAATCTTGGACTCCTTTCCCTTTTACTTGTTTATTCTTTTCTAATTATTTAAATCTTTTCTTCAAAATATTTTCCCTCTTTATTTAATTTACCTGTAATTATGTGGCAACACCTTCTACTTGAGCCTTATTTGCTTACTTTTTATGTGAAGTCGCAATTATAATATGGCCGGGAACCACACTAGTGGATCTTGGGGGGTGCCTAACACCTTACCCCCGAGATAATTTCTAGCCCTCACCCAAACTCTGGTTCTTCAACTCAAAACCTTCTTAGTGTCCTAAATGCACCTAATCATTAGGTGGCGACTCTTCAAATTCACAAACCAAATTCCCAAAAGGGAAAGAGTTATCCTTCAAAATATTATAAACCCGATTTCGACTTAGAAAGAAGGGGGCGTGGCACCTGCAACATGACATGCAGCGTCCACAAATAAAAGGACATCAATACGAATAACGTACGTAGTATGTGAGGCAGAGAACTATAAGTACGAACAGTAATATAAGCAGGGATAGAGAATATACAACCCGTAACATCTGGATAGATCCGAGGGCTACTAACATGAAATGCATGATATATATGTATATATTCAAAACTTTTAAAACATACACCTATGTGGTCATCACCATCATCAGATCTTACCCGGCCATAATAGGCTCGTTAAAAATGTACCTGATCATCATAAGTCACGGTAAAATCATACCCAACCACGTGTAGCTTGGTAAAATCCAACTGATCGGTGGTTGTACAATAGGTACCGTACCCGGCTGACTATAGCGTGGCTCGGTAGAGTAAAATATATACATATTCATAATGCATGCTTGACTCATGGAAACACGTTCTAAACCTTTGGAGTGACGTAAGGTCGTTATCCTTAGTTCACGTTATTAGGTCTAACTCTTCACCATGAACCTTATAAGAATCCAGATGTACCAACAACACTGATAACATAAGAATAAGAGAATTAACATCAACAACAATCATTCCATAAGAGGGGAAACAATGTAAGTATTGCTAGTTTCTAGGAGTAGAGTATCTTTGGAAGCTCGTTTATTATATTATGTACGATTGGAGTCGTGCAAAAGATGGAAGGGGATAGCCTCACATACCTTGTATATACTGCCCCAATATCAAGCTATGAAATTGTCATGACTCTTTAGTCTACAATAAGAGAAATGATACTATCGTTATCATTTAAGAATCTTAACTATTATGTATCGATCACAATCTATTATACGATGAAATGGACAATACCTTCCCTATATATATGACTTCACACAATTTAAACAATCACCAAATAGCCCAAACAATATCAATAATAATAATATTGAGCCTCCCAAAAAAGTCCACACAACCTAATCACTTCATACATAAGACGACCACCTAGTAGTTTCAAACAACTCGGAAATGTTACAACGAACGACCAGAAAACCAAATTTCCATTATGTGGTGTTTCTCCACACTCTTTCTCTTATCAACTTCATAAAAATAGTAGCAAAATATACAATCCAATAGCAACACGAAATAGCTCACAAAGCAGCCCCACAAGTTTCGCAACTCAAAGTTCATTTTCAGTTTATTTAAACATGTTTCAACTTCTCTTTCCTTTCAAATTAAGAAACACAACCAAAATAATATAATTAAGCCTCTTATACAATAAACCAGCCATGAATTCAACTTAAGAATATGTTCACGAATAGCCAACAATGATGCAAGAACAAACAACATACCACTTTTTCGAAACTCGCTAGGTCTAGTCTTTACGATCGAGTTACAACTCGCAAACGCATAGATAATGGAAGTAGGAGCATAAACTTACCTTGTACTGAATATAACCACACAAAACCTGGTCCTTCTTAATAAAAACCAGTTCCTCGACTCAGTTATAAGAATGAGAAGGAGAAACTAGCAAGCTGTCTGGACTTTTCAACACTAGAATCCCGTCGTAACACTAGAAATACCCTTGTGTTTGTGTGAGATTTTTTGGGAGGAGTTTTAGGGTTTAAATTTGGTTTTGGAAGTCTGAAATATGGGTGAAATAACTGAGTTGATAATCCTTTAAAACTCTCATCTTGGCCGACATTGGGGTTTTTACGTCACGACCCAAATCAAAGGCCCGTGACGGGCACCCAGTGCTTTACTCGATCGAGTACCAACGTAACATATCTTTCTTATCATAATATAATGGGTAAGTGAGCTAGAAAACCCATCATGAGATAACAAGAATAAAACTTAAGGTTTAACATATGACGACCCAACATGATATGCAAACTTATACATGTGATATACGGACCTACAAGACCGACATGTCCATTTGTAAACTCAAAATGTAGGCCAACAAGGCCATAAATGTATCCATACACCTGATATCTGTCTACAAGCCTCTAAGAGTACATAAAATTATAAATGTCGGGACAGGGCCCCTCCATACCAATCAATACATATTAAAAGCATATTAACCAAATAGGCAATTCCGGAGCAAGTGGAGTGCATCAAAACCTCCGCTGATCTGATAGCCCACTAGGAGGACTTTCAACCTATCAATTGGGACCTATGGGCATGAAACGCATCGTCCCCAGGTAAAAAGGGACGTCAATACGAATAAGGTACTGAGTATGTAAGGCTAGAAAGCATAAACAAGAATAGTAATGTAAAGTGAGATATAGGATATACAACATGTAACATCTGAGTGCCTCTGGGGACTACTGACATGAAATGCATAATACATATGTACATAAACTTATAAAAACATTTGCCTCTGTGGGCATCATCATCATCATATCGTACCCGGCCTCATAAAGAACTCGGTAAGAACGTACCCGTCCATCACAAGGCTCGGTAGAATCGTACCTGGCCACATGGAGCTCGGTAAAACCCAACCAATCAGTGGTTGCACAATAGGTGTCGTACCCGGACAACTATAGCGCGACTCGATAGAGTAAAATATATACATATATATAATGCATGATCAACTCAAGGAATCACGTTCTAACCCTTTTGGGATGGCATAAGAACATTATGGACATCCCTACCATCAATTTGAACCTTATTAGGATTTAAGGATCATACCCACTTGTTGAGAATAACTCGATAAGGAAAGAACAACATGGACAACCTTAGTTTCTAGGAGTAGATCTGTTATGAATTTGCGTACCATTTATGTTCATGTCGTTTTAGATCATGACAAAAGAAAGAGGTAAAAGCCATAACATACCTTGTATATTCTTCCCTACCTTAGGCTATGCAATTTCACGACTCCTTAGTCTACAGTAAGAGAAATGAACCCACGTTATCGTTTAAACATCATAACTATAATGTATTGACCACAACCTATTTTACAAAAAAGACGGACAACACCTCCCCTATGTATATGACTTTACACTAGTCAAAACAATCACAAAGAGCACAACATACGCCTATCACTTCATACACAATACGTCAACCATAATAGTGTTAAACAATTTGAAAATGTTATGATGAACGACCAACAAACAACCTTGCCATTATGTGTTATTTCTCCACATCCTTCCTTCTCTCAACTCCATAAAATCAGTAGCAAAAGAGACAACCCAATGCCATCAAGAAACAGCTTACAAAACAGTCCCACAAGTTCATCAACTCAAAAATAATTTTTCGGTTTACTTAAACATGTTTCGACTTGTCTTTTCTTTCAAATTAAGAAACACAACCAAAAACACATAATTATACCTTTTATCTGATAAACCAGCTATGAATTCAAACTAGAAATAAGTTCACAACCAGCCACCCAGTACACAAGAACAAACAACATACCATTCTTTTGAAACTAGCTAGGTCTATTCTTTACGATCTAGTTACAACTCGCAAACGCATAGATAATGGAAGGAGAAGCATAAACTTACCTTGTACTGAATACAACCCACGAAACCTGGTCCTTTTTCATCAAAAATAAGTTCTTCAACACGGCTACAAGAATAATAAAGAGAAACTAGCAAGTTGTCCGGACTTTCCAGCACTAGAATCGCGTCGTAGCATCTGAAATAACCTAGGGTTTGATTGGGGAGGAGTTGCGGGGGTTCAATTACTTTTTCTTGGCCTGAAAGATAATGAAATAAATGAGTTTAACAGCCCTTAAAAGTACCCTCTTGACCGACTTTAGGGCTTCTAATTAAGGCCTTTCCTTTTGGCAAGTAGGTGATGCACCTACTTGTCACCTACTAGCTGCGCAGTCTCGCGAAAATGTGAATATCTCTCTACTCCAATATCGTATGGATAAAAGGTTTAATGCATTGGAAAATATACTCGTGTATATTCAACTTGGTATGTATATCATCCCTTGATTCCAAGTATATTGTGAGAAAAGTACATATATATTTGACCTAAATTTCAGCAAATTTATGAAAGTAACTTTTGATGACCTTTGCCAACTCTTGTTCAACAACTTGCTTGCCTTCAAAATGTAGAAAATGAATATCATACGACTAAAATAACTCATAGAATAACCTCCTTATGATTTTAATAACCCTAGTATCACCCCAAAGTACATGTTATAACATTCCAAACTTGTCGACTTTCGACGAAATTTATTTTCTTCTATTCGTTTAGCGTCTAAGCTTTTCAACCCTTTTGGTACTTTTTATTCATGATTTTAAAGATTTGTAACCTCCAAGATAACAAGATTAAACTTACATTACGTACTTTCAAAAATAATCTCATTTTTGAGCTTACATCAATTGGCTTACGACGTATTTTCATGTACGAAAACATGGAATGTAACATTTTAATTTTGTCCTCTCATTTTGGCAAGTAGGTGATGCACTTGCTTGTCACCTGCCAATCTGCTCAGTCTCACAAAAATGCAAATATCGTTATACTCCAAGATTTTACTGGAAAACATTTTAATGCATTGGAAACTAGACTTATAGATCTTCAATTTGGTGTATCCATCACCCCATAATTCTAAGAAAAATTGGGAGAAAAACTTAGTAACATTTGACCTAATGTTTAAGAAAAATTATGAACCTAAGTTGCGACAACTTTTGTCGACTTTTATCTCATAACTTGTTTGACTTCAAGACTTATGGTACATATATAATATAATTCAAATACCTTAAAACACTACCTCTTGAGTGTATTGAGCACCTCTACGTTACCCGTAAATACGGCTGATAACATCACTGATTCGTTTAACTTCTAATACTTGTTAACCACCCTTATACACATTTGTATCATTTAAGATCAATATGATTAACTTCTTATCATCTTAAAGCTAATCTATTCATGGATTTACGTCGATTACCTTGTGGCATGAGTTAACATACTTGAATATGGATTGTAACACCCTCCCCCCTTAGGAATATTCGTCCTCGAATGTAAGGGTTTATGGGGAGTCAAAATCATCGTGGATTTTCCCCCTATAAAATGGTCACTAGCAAAACTTGCAAGCAGTTAAGCCCAACATATGGCCTCACAAGTCTACACAAAGCGTTATGGATATTTAAATTATTTTCATACCACCATTTTGTATTAAGAAAGAGTGTTCTCAATTTATTGCTTACCTCGTAGAGCCGTTTCACCTTCCAATGTATCTTGCGTTCCACCAGCATCCTTGTTATCTTTATCCTGGAAGAGGTAAAGATATTTAGACTTCATCTCATCTTCTGCTTCCCATGTCATTTCTTCCATATTCTTGTTCCTCTACAATACTTTGACGGAAGCTACATCTTTTGTTCTCAGCTATTGGACTTGTCGATCTAATATAGCCACCGGAACTTCTTCATATTATAGATCCTCTGTAACTTGTACATCTTTGATAGGGACGACCAGAGAAGGGTTTCCAATACATTTCCTCAACATAGATACATGGAATATCGGGTGGACAAATACCAATTCATGTGGCAATTCTAACTCATAAGCAACTTGTCCAATTCGTTGAAGAATTTTATACGGCCCAATATACAGCATACTCAGCTTACCTTTCTTCACGAAATGCATAACCCCCTTTCTCGGTGAGATCCTCAAGAAAACCCAATCACCAACCTGAAACTCTAGATCATGACATGGGACGTCAGAATAAGACTTTTGCCTACTTTGTGCCGTCCTTAATCACTCTTGTATCACTTTCACCTTCTCAATGGCTTGGTGAATCAAATCTGGCCCATATAATTTTGTTTCACCGACTTCGAAAATCCAACTGGTGATCTACATACCCTCCAGCATAGTGCCTCATATGGGGCCAATTTAATACTGAAATGGTAGCTATTATTGTAGGCGAATTCAATAAGTGGAACATGGTCATATCTATTCCCCTTGAAATCTAGAACACATGCTCGTAGCATATCTTCAAGTGTCTAAATGGTACGCTCAACCTATTTGCAGCCTGTCAACGAAATGCAGTGCTGAGATTTACTTGTGTGCCTAAACCCTTCTAAAAATATCTCCAAATGTTAGCCATAAATTGAGCTCATCAATATGATATAATAGATACCGGCACACCATGAAGCCTAACAATCTCCTTCATATACAACTGCACATAATCTTCTTCTGTGTAAGTTGTCTTAACTGGTAGAAAATGGGCACATTTTTTTAAGTCAATCAACTATCACCCAGATGAAGTCAAACTTATGATAAGAGCGAGGTAATCCAATAATAAAGTCCATATTAATCACCTTCCATTCCCATAATGGAATCTCTATATTCCGAAGCAATCCACATGTTTCTGATGTTCTATCTTTACTTGTTGACAATTAGGATACTAGCTACAAATTCTGCAATAGACTTCTACATGTTATCCCACCAATACTTCTCCTTGACATCACGATACATCTTCGTCGAGCCGGGATGGATGGAATATCTGGATTGATGAATCATATTCATAATCTTCTCTCGCAACCCTGCCATATTAGGAACACATAATCGGCCCTGGTATCTTAGTGCCCCATCTACTTCAATCTCAAAAGACGTAATTTTACACTGTTGAATGCTCTCTCTCAATCATATTAAGATAGGATCTTCATCCGTGTTTTAACCTCGACTACAAAAGATGATTATGATGTATTATGTACAGTAACACATCCGTCATCAGAGTCTAACAATCTGATTCTTATTTTGGATATCTTATGAAGCTCTTTAGTCAACCCCCATCTACTTGCTTCAATGTGTACTAAGCTTCACATAGACTTACGGCTGAGAGTGTCTGCCATAACATTGGCTTTACCGGGATGATACAATATCTCGACATCGTAGTATTTTAGTAATTCAAGCCACCTACGTTGCCTCAAATTCAACTCTTTCTGCTTGAAGATATACTGTAAAATCTTGTGATCTGTGTAGATGTCACCATGAACGCCGTATAAGTAGTGCCACCATATCTTCAAAGCATAAATTACTGCATCCAATTCCAAATCATGGGTCGGATAATTCTTTTCATGCTTATATAATTTTCTTGATTCATAAGCAATCACCTTCCTACGCTGCATCAATACGCACCCCAAACCTATGCTCGAGGCATCATAATATACCACATAACCTTCTGTTCCTTCTGGGAGAGTGAGCACTGGTGCAGATGCCAATCGGTTACTTAACTCTTCAAAACTTTGTTCACAAGCGTCGGACCACTGGAACTTAGTAGCTTTCTGTGTTAATGTAGCCATTGGTGCTAATATAGAAGAAAACCCTTCTACAAATTGCGTATAATATCCTTCTATCCCTAGGAAGCTGCGGACTTCTAATGGCATTGTAGATCTCGGACAATTCTTTACTGCATCGATCTTCTGAGTGTCGACACTTATACCCTCGTCAGATATCACATGGCCCAAGAATGCTACTGAGTTCAACCAGAATTCACATTTGGAGAGCTTAGCATATAACTTACGATCTTGAAGCGTTTGTAATATTATACGCAAGTGGCCCGCATGTTCCGCATCCAAACAAGAATACACTAGAATGTCATCAATGAATACAATTACGAACACATCAAGATAGGGCCTGAATACAGTATTCATGAGATCCATAAAAGCTGATGGGGCGTTTGTTAGCCCGAACGACATCACCAAGAACTCAAAGTGCCCATATCTTGTCCGGAAGGTTGTCTTTGGAACATCCTTCTCCTTAATCCTCACCCGACGATACCCAGAACGTAAGTCAATCTTGGAGAAATACTTGGCACCTTGGAGTTGGTCAAAAAGGTCGTCAATCCCTTGAAGTGAATACTTGTTATTTATAGTAAACTTATTTAACTGACGATAACCGATACATATCCCTGAAGACCATTCTTTCTTCCGCACGAACAAAACTAACGCACCTCAAGGTAAAGTGCTAGGCCTAATGAATCCCTTATACAACAAGTCCTTCAACTGCGCCTTCAACTCTCGCAACTATATTGTGGCCATTATGTATGGAGGGATAGAGATCGGTTAAGTGCCAGGCAACACATCAATGCTAAACTCAATCTCCCTTTTATGAGGAAGGCTTGGGAGTTCATCTAGAAAAACATCTGAAAATTCATTGATCACGAGGATTGATTGTAGAGTAGGCGGCTTCGCCTCCCCGTCCCTAATATGAAGGAGATGATAAATGTAACCTTTAGAGATCATTTTCCTTGCCTTAAGATAGGAAATAAACCTACTTTTTGGTGTAGCAATGTTCCCCTTCCACTCAATGAGGGGTTAACCAGGAAATTGAAACATAACCATCTTCGTACGATAGCCAACATTTGCATAGCATGAGGCCAACCAGTCCATTCACATTATTATATCGAAATCAACCATTTCTAACTCAAATAAATTTGTCGAGGTTTGACGACTACAAATCGTCACAGTGTAACTGGCGAAACTTCAGCTCTAAATCTGGTGATGCTAAATCAACTAAGCCTATCAATCTAAAATCCAATGTGGTCAAAGATGCTGACGATAAAATCATGCTTAATTAACATGGCTTGTCGATCTAAAATCCAATACAGTTTGATTCTGCTAATAAAAATCATTCCAGAATTTGCAGTAATATTTTGACTCAAATAGAAGAAAAAGAGAATAAATCATGATATCACTGTCTAAAAGAAAATTAAAGGCACTAGTAAGGAGATTAAGATTAAAAAGACTATGCGCAGTGTATGAGAATGTTAGTTCTTTGCCCAAAAAAGAAAAAAAAATATTACTATATTTATGGCAATCATTCCATGAACTGAAGTTCCATAGCAGCACCAACAACAACAAAAGAAAGATGAAAAGGAAGAAAACAAAGGAGGCGAAATGTGGCTGAAATTTTAAAAAAATGGATACAAATTAAAAGTTTTTAAAAAATGGGTATAAGTTAAATAAAGGAAACCAAATAGGACGCCCCGTGCAATTTTTACTTTTTAAAATGGGTATAAATTCAACAAGTGACTCAAAACTGGGTGCCACATGAAAATTTTATATTTACTTAAGTTGGAGCCTTAAAGCAAATATAGTAGACTAATTAAAATGTAGCGATTAATTTTACATTTTGCCATAGTATTTTAGTTGTTAATATGTTAAAAGTAATTTCTATGGTATTCTTACTAAAGAAATTGAACAAATTGTATTTTGCTCGAGAGCAAAAAGAAGAAATTTTCTTTCAATTGAATGAGATGATTAAAAACTTATAATGTGATAAAGTTTTCTCGTTTATCAAGATAGTTAAGTAGGATCAATAATTATTATTTTTAGAAATTTATAATTTATAATCTTATTTTATTTATAACTCAACCATAATTTTGATATAATATTTATTTAATTTTTTAATATCCATTAAGATAGGATAACACATACAATGGGCGCGCTCTAAGACCAATATGGATTAAATTAACGAGAGAAAGTTTAGTAAATACAAATTTTTACTAAGGATATTCTTGTTGTGAATTTTTTATTTTTTCCGTTTTGGTTTTCACGTAGGAATGACTTATGTTACTGTGCAAAAGTAAATTACCTTGTTGGTCAAATACCTCGATCTTTTTCATCATAATTTCTTGTAAGAAAATGAATTTTTTAGCTTGGTCAAACAAGCTAGTATCAAACTTGACCTCTTGACATTTGGGTAGTAAAAAATAAAAATTTGGATGGTTGGTAGTCAAAAAAGAAAAAGATAAGGTGTGTTACGAAAAAAAAATCTATCTAGAGTGAATACATATTTTGTAGAGAGTTTTATTTTATGGTAAAGTCATTTTTCCCCTATAAGAGGGCTCTTATCTCATCCCAAAATTCAATGAGAATTTCATCTCTCTCTCTTTCCCTGCAATATTGTTTTTCTACTTTTATTGTTTCAACACAGGTTATCACCACGAGACTTTACCGTCTCAAGAAGCTCTTTGAGAAGATTAAGGCATAACTTTCCTCCCTTTTTTAATTATGACTGATATTATGAAAAGAAAGTTCGTTGCCCTTGAAATTTCGGGCAAGAACTATATGACATAGGTGATGGATGCTGAAATCCATTTAGATGCAATCGGTCTTGGAGACGCCATTAAAGAAAAAACTAAATCCACCCAAGACTGTGCTAAGGCCTTGATTTTCTTGCGACATCACCTTGACGAAGTGTTGAAAATATAATACCTCACAGTCAAAGATCCACTTGTTTTGTGGAATGGCTTAAAGGAAATATATGACAACATAAAGTTGGTCCTCTTTCAGAAGCATGATATGATTGGGATCATCTGAGGCTTCAAAACTTTAAGTCTGTTTCGAAATATAATTCCGCGATGTTCAAAATTACTTCTAAACTGAAACTCTGTGTAGATACTATCACTGATTATGATATGCTTGAAAATGATTTACAATGTTTCATGCCTCCAATATGGTCCTGCAATAGCAATACAGAGAGAAAGGTTTCAAGAAGTACTCTAAGCTGCTTTCTATTCTCCTTGTGGATGAGCGAAACAATGACTTGCTTATGAGAAATCACGAAAATCGACTCATTGGATCTACATTATTGCCTGAAGTGGACGAGGTGTATTCCTATTATGCTAGGCGTGGAAAAGACCGTGGCCCTATTCGTGGTTGTAGTCGTAGCCGTTGTCGTGGATAAGGAAGAAATTTTTCTGGTGTTAATCACCCCCAAAAGAAAAATAACCTCCAAAAGTAGAAAGGGAAAGATGAGAAGCCAAAGGCAAATGGTTCAGAAACAGAAAGTTATTGTTGTGGTGGAAAAGGGCATTGACAAATATTTGTCGTGTACCAAGATATTTGGTTGAGCTTTATCAAGTATCTCTAAAGAATAAAGGCCCTGGAACCAATTTTGTCTCTGACAATGACTTTGACATCACCCACTTGGATGTGACAGGCTTCTTTGAGCGTCGTGATAGAAAAAAAGACAACCTGATCGGTGATGGATCCGTAGTTAAAGATCATTGAGTAGTTTAATTTTTATTTTTCTACTATTCTTAGTAGCTAGTTAATAAACGTCATGTAACCATAATTTCTTTACATTAGTAGCAGCCACTAGTATTATTTATTTTATAAAATAGTATTAATTTTTCTCGTATGTTTTTACTTATATTAAGAAGACTAAAATCCCTTATCAGAGATGGCGTCAACTTTCTCCCAAACGATCGCTAATTTTTACATTTGTTTAACAAAAATTATTTATTTACTTACAATTGTGCACTTCACAGTTCTCAAGTATTTACAAGTAGTTTATTTTGATAGAGCACCAAATTAAATATGACACAATGTACATTTATGTTACATGTCACATTACAGTAAATATCTCTTACTATATGGTCACTACGCATAATTACTATTCATATACCGAATCATAGACTTAACTTTATTTTATCTTTTTTTCTTTATAAATACTAATATTTATTTGTATATATTTTTTTGTATGCCAAATAATGGAAAGCAAATATGGATATCTCACAAAGCAAATTTGGATCAAAATTCAATTAAATATTTGTTAGTTGATTCATGTACGACACATACAATATTCAAAGAGAAGAAATATTTCTCTCATTTAAGTGTATGTAAGGCAGGTGTTACTATAATTTTTGGTAGTAATAAATAAATTAAAGGCTCTGAAGAGCTACTATAACTCTGCCTAAGGGAACAATATTTATCATAGAGAATGCAATGTTCTCCTCCAAGTCAAAGAAGAACTTGTTGAGTTTTAAAGATATCCGTCGAAAAAGATATCATATTGAGACAATAAATGAGAATAATCTTGAATATCTCATCATTACCAAGAATGTCTCTGGCCAAGAGAGGGTTATTGAGAAATTCCATCTTTATCTTGTGGCTTATATTAGACAAAAATTAGTGCAAGTGAGGCACATTCTATTGTAAACCAAAAGGTTACTATTCCAATACTTGTGTACTTTGGCATGATCGATTGGACACCCTGGATCAATTATGACGAGATGAATTATAGAAACTCAAATGGGCATTCATTAAAGAATTTAAAGATTCTTTTAAACAAGGAATTTTCTTGCACTTCTTGTTATCAAAGCAAGTTTATTATTAGATCATCACCAACAAAGGTTGGAATTTAGTCCCTTGTATTTTTGGAACGTATACAAGGCGATATTTGTGGACCTATTCACCCACTTAGCGGGTCATTTAAATATTTTACGGTCTTAATAGACGCATCTTCTAGATGGTCCCATCTGTGCCTATTTCCATCTCGCAACATCGCGCTTGCTAAATTAATGGCACAAATTATTCGATTACGGGCACAATTTCCCGATAATCCAATTAAGTCCATTAGACTTGATAATGCTGTTGAGTTTTCATCCCAATCATTTAATAATTATTGCTTATCAATTGGGATAAAAGTGGAACAATCTGTAGCTTATGTTCACAAAATGGTCTTGCAGAGTCTTTAATTAAACGTCTGCAATTGATAGCAAGATCGTTACTCATGAAAATGAGGTTTTCCACTTCTGTCTGAGGTCACGCCATTTTGTAAGTAACAATACTAATTCGTCTCGGACCGATAAATTATCATAAATATTTCCTGTAGCAATTAGTTTTGGGTCATGAACCTAATATATCCAATTTAAGAATTTTTTAGATGCTCAGTATATGTGCATGTAGCACCACTATATCGCACCAAAATGGGTCCTCAAAGAATATTAGGAATATATGTTGGGTTTAATCGTCCTCAATTATTCCTTACCTCAAAACATTGACATGGAATTTGTTTACTGCACAATTTTCAGATCGTCGATTCGATGAGACATTTTTTTAAAATCGAGGGGAGAAGTTGGTGAAACCAAATGAAAAATTTTATGAAAAAATCCATCATTATCTCATTTTGATCCACGTGTCTCTATTTGTGAAAAATAGGTGCAAAAGATTATCCATCTGCAGAGAATAGCAAATCAAATGCAGACACATTTATGGATTTGAAAAGGATAAAAAAATCACATTTCCTTATAGAGAATGTTCCAATCCGTATTGATGTTCCAATCTTCTAGTGTCATAGCTAATGAGTCAAAAGCACACCTAAAGCATGGTAGACTATTAGGTTCTAAGGATCGAAATCCTAAAAAAAGGAAAACGAATGATCAAAAGGACACTACGAAAGAATCTCAAGAAGAAATTCACGATTTAATAAATTATGAGATTCATGAGGAAACCACTGAGCCCAAGACTTAAGAAAATAAGGAACTATCAATAAATCAAATCGATATTGAGATAAATTTGAATCGAGTGGATATAGTGGTGGATTATGTCTTTGTATATAATGTTGCACCTAGCATTATGCAAGAAAGCGAGGATCTTGAACCTCAATCTGTTGGAGAATGTCGACAAAGACTTGATTGGCCAAAAATGGCAAGAAACAATTCAATCAGAGTTGAATTCACTTATAAAACGTGAAGTTTTTGGGCATGTAGTCCAAAAACCTAATGGTGTTAAGCCTGTTGGCTATAATTGAGTCTTTGTACGCAAGAGAAATTAGAAAAATAAGGTACAAAGATATAAGGCACGCCTTGTTGTACAAGAATTTTTACAAAGTCCTGGTGTCGATTATGAAGAGACATATTCACTCGTTATAGATGCTATAACGTTCTGTTATCTCATTAGTTTTCTTTTCCATGAAAAGCTTGACATGCATTTAATGAATATTGTTACCGCCTACCTTTATGGCTCACTTGATAATAATATATACATGAAAATTTTCAAGGGATTTAAAATACCTAATGCACATAATTCTAAGTCCCGGAAAATGTTTTCAATCAAATTGCAAAGATCGTTGTATGGTCTAAAGCAATCCGGACGAATGTGGTATAATCGTCTTAGTTAATATTTATTAAAGGAAGGCTATATAAATGATGCCATTTTCCATATGTTTTTATAAAGAAAACGACATCGGAATTTGTTGTACATGCATATATGTTGATGACATAACCTTATTAGAACTCTTACAGAACTCCAAAGGCAATTGATTATTTAATGAAGGAATTCGAGATGAAAGATCTTGGAAAGACAAAATTATGTCTTGGTTTGCAAATTGAACATTTGGCAAACACAATTTTTGTTCATCAATCTGCCTACATAGAAAAGGTATCGAAACGGTTTTACATGGATGGAGCATATCCATTAAGTACTCCGATGGTTGTTCGATTACTTGATGTGAATAAGGATACATTCCGACCTTAAGAAAAGAATGAAGAGCTACTTGGTCCTGAAGTATCATATCCTAGTGCAATTGGTGCAATAATGTATCTTGCTAATACTATAAGGCCTGACATAACCTTTTCAGTTAATGTCTTAGCAAGATATAGCTTTGCTCCTACAAGGAGACGTTGGAATGGAATCAAATATAAATTGTGGTATCTAAAAGGAACTACCGATATGGGCTTATTATATGGCAACAATTACAGTCCTGATCTTGTTGGTTATGCCGATGCAGGGTATTTATCTGACCCCCACAAGGCTCGATCTCAAATAGGTTATGTGTTTACCCGTGGAGGCATTGTCATATCTTGGTGGTTGACTAAGCAATCAATTATGGCTACTTCATCTAATCATGCTGAGATAATTGCTATACATGAAGCAAGTCGAGAATGTATGTGGTTAAGGTCTATAATACATCTTATTTGAGATAAATGTGGTTTGAAATATAAAAAACTACTCACGATTTTGTATGAAGACAATGCAGCATGCATAACTCAATTGAAGGAAGGATTCATAAAAGGAGATAGGACAAAGCACATTCACCAAAGTTATTTTTCACCCATGATCTTCAAAAGAATGGTGATATCAATGTGTAACAGATTCGTTCAAGTGATAATATGGCTGATTCTTTTTACATAATCTCTACCGACGTCAACCTTCAAGAAGCTAGTGCACAAAATTGGGACGCGAAAGCTCAAGGATATGAATTGATGCTCTTATAAGGGAGAGTTAACGCGTTGCACTCTTTTTTCCTTACAAGGTTTTGTCCCACTGGGGTTTCCTTACAAGGTTTTTAACGAGGAAACCAAAAGGTATACTATTAAACATGTGTACTCTTTTTCCTTTTCTATAATATTTTTCATATTGTGTTTTATTTTGGTTATGGTTTTAACAGGCACATCAGTTATCGAGTAGACATTCAAGAGGGAGTGTTATGAATATAATTCTACTAAGAGTGAATGTCTATCTCGTAGAGAGTTTTACTTTATGGCTAAGTCATGTTTCTCCTATAAATAGAGGGGTCTACCCCATTGTAAATCATCCCATAATTTAATAAGAATTTCCTCTCTCTTTCCCTGCAATATTATTTTTCTACTTTTATTTTTTCATGTGTATGATTTTTTAATTTTTTTAAAATGTCTTATTTTGCTAATGCTATCTTAAACAAGAAAAAAGAGAAAACCCACTAGCCGAAGCGCAAAAGTTAAAAATAAAAATAAATATTGTGTTATAAAACAATAAAAGAAGAAGAAGAGTATTGCAGAGAAAAGTAGAGAGAGATAATACATATTGATTTTGGGATGATTTATAATGGGGTAAGACCCCTCTATCTATAGGGGAAAAATGACTTAGCCACAAAGTAAAACTCTCTACAAAATAGACATTCACTCTAAATAGAATTTTATTCATAACACCCCCCACTTGGATGTCTACTTAATAAGTAATGTGCCTCGTTAAAACCTTAACTAAAATAAATCCCAATGGGAAAAAAATTATAGAAAAGGAAAAATAGTACACATATCTAATAATAACCTTTTTGACTGCCTCGTTAAAACCATGCAAGGAAACCTAGTGGGACAAAATCTTGTAAGGGAAAAAGAGTGCAACGCGCATCAACTCCCCCTGATGAGAGCATCAATTCACATCCTTGAGCCTTTGCATTCCAATCTTATGCACCATCTTCAAAAGATCTCTTGAACGAATTTGTTTCACCTTGGGTTTTATTTTAGTTAAGGTTTTAACGAGACACATTACTTATTGAATAGCATTCAAAGGGGAGTATTATGAATAGAATTATATTTGTAGTGAATGTATATCTTGTAGAGAATTTTACTTCGTGACTTAGTCATCTTTTCCCTATATATAGAGGGGTATTACCCCATTTTAAATCATCACAAAATCAATAAAAATTATCTCTTTCGACCTTTTCTCAACTATTTATCATGTCTACCCCCTAATTTTAGAAAAACTAACTTGTTACCTCAACTTTGACAACTCATCTTTGTGCGTTATGGTGCTAATCAAAATATACACCGCGCATCAATAATAAGATGGAGTTATTTGTTTCCTGACCCTAAATCACTTGTGATGGGAGAAAATAATATACTTTGATATATAACGTATATCAAATTGATATAGATAACTTTGTTCTCATAAGCAATTGTTTGGCTATTAACTGGAGGCACTCGATAAATTATTTTGCTAAACCAGCTCTGATGTAAACCAACTTATCAAGATGAACTTCTTGAATAGAAAATCTGGAAATTATGCTCGAAATTAAACTATTGAGCAAGTTACCTCGCAAAATACTATGTTGCGAATTAATAATAATTGCACATGTATCCATATCATAGATGCATCTTATGTGGTATACATGACAGGTGAACGTACCCATATTCACCTTTGAGTTTTCAACATTCATGGGATTCAATCCCAATTTCAGTTGATTTATTAATTAATGAGAACAAGCAATATAAGAGAATTCGTAAAGAACTTTCTAGTTCTTTTAATATTTACCTATGTGAATTCTCTATTATTTTTGCACATCATACTTAAATTGATATGGTTAAACTAATTATTTCAACTGAATAAATTATCAATATTGATAAATTTCAGATTTACACGTGACACGTGCAGTTATTAATAAACTCCAAGTTTATTATGATATGCGTTTTTATATCAATAAGCGTCCACTTTATTGTGGTATTCTTTTATTTGTGTAGTACAAACTGTAGAATAAAGCATGTAATTTTTTATATACGTATTATCCCGTTACAAGTTGTAGCAATAGAAGATATTAAATCTTTCCTTTATTTATAATCTCAATATAATCAGTCGCTTTGTACTTTGGAAACTAAATAAGTTTTTTTGAGACTTACTACAATGTAATACCTTATTGGTAATCATTTATGTTTCTCCAAAATAGTGATAATTGGCTCTTCCAGGGTTCTCAATTGATTTTGTACTACCACATATTTATCAACATCCATATGGTCATATATCTCTTTCAAGGAGAAAGTTATACCATTATGGTCATTGTCAACATTATATGCAAGATATATTTCTTGTATTATTATTGTCCTTTAATAATCACATTGCCAAAATATTTTGGCGTACAATAAGTACGTGATCAATGACCATTCATGCCATAATAATGACATTATTTTCTTATATCATCTCAAACCTCCTTCTAGAAGGTAAATGTGGTATATCAACTACCACTAGCACGTTCATATTCTTCCAAGAATGAACATGTATCCATAAATCAGATGTTGTCACATTCACACCATGAATGAACCATAATCATCTCTATGTGCTTTCTAAAATCTCGCGTTACATCGATGACTAACATTACTTTCACAGAGTAAAGGATTATTTTGAGAATCCTTATTATTCTCATTACTCAATGACGACGATTACAATTTATTCGTCGATTGCCACGTTCACATCTATTGATACATTCATAGTAGTAATTTTATCTTCTTTCAGACTTATCACATACTGCTATCACATTCTCTAAAGGAAATGAGAATGGAGCAAATTCAATGGGACGAGTTTTAATTCTTTGCCCACAATCATACATGAATTTCATCACGGCAATTCATAAAATTTTTACCACTTTGAGTGATTATAATTTCTTTCAAACTCCATTACAGTTGCAAATCGTCTTTACTTGTATTTAAAATCAAATTATAAAATGTCAAGAATTTGAAAGAGAAAAGTAAAATATTTACCTTAAATCCATAATTTAATCATGAAGGAAGTTCATAGAACATTAATAATCATTATGCTCAATACCAAAGCTTCTACTCAATTGACTAGAGTCTCGTGCTGATAACATGTTATAAAATAATAAAAGAAGAATAAAAGTATTTTAGTGAAAAATAGAGAGACATAACTCTTATTAATTTTGAGATAATTTATAATAAGTAAGACACCTTTATCTATAAGGAAAAACTAACTTAGCCACAAAGTAAATTTATATACAAGATATATATTGAATTAAATAGAATTCTATTGATAACACATTGAACAATTTAAGGCACTGCTATCTGCTGGGGCGAGTGTCACGGGGGCGATTTAGGCCACTTAGATTCTGGCCGAGGTTTCACCTCCGTGCGGCAGTCAAGTTCAAAACTTGGCTCAGCCTTCCCAACACTTAGTTTTATTTTAGGACGTTTCTGAGTTTGAATGAAAGTAGGCAGCGGAAATAAAGAAGACACACGAGATTACGGGAATCCCTATTCCCAACTTGTATTATTTAAAGTGAATACAAGAACACTAAAGCCAACCCTATGGCCAAGACAAAGAATTCCCCAATTCCCTGCCCAAAACAAGACTTCCTCCCCTGAAGAAGTGACTTAGACTATTTCGAGTGCAACAAATGCTATAGGCTAAGTTCTTGCCCCTTTGGCTAATACATAGGCACATATTTATAGGCTACAATTCGGTTGACAAGCCCCAACCGCTGGGTTATCATGCCTAAAACGTGGGCACTTCATGGTCCATGATCAGCATGTTTGTAGGAGAGTGGCAGCAACCGCCAACTGCTTCCATGTGCATTGCATGTGCGCCTTGGCCGAGCTGATCCGCGCCTAAGGCTGGCATTGCGCCCAGCCTTAGCCTTTGACACTGCTCTCACTCAATGTCTCAGCTTATTGCCGCCGCCGCCGTTGTCCGTCATTGTCCAGTCCTTTTGCCCGAACAAGTCCGCCACTAGCCTATTGCCGAGTCTGACCCCCCAGTCATTTGCCCACATTGCTTGTCATTGAATGTCTCGCCTTGCCATGCCTTGTATTCCTATGCCTTGCCCCGGCTTGACATAACTTTGCCGCACAAGTACTTTGCCAACCCGCACGCCTAAGTGAGATGCGCCTTGATTCCGTCCAAGGTGTCTTTGTCATGCCCCGCATTGTCCGTCATGCCGAGCTGCCGTCATGATGTTGCCCCAATTTTAAGGGTCGTGCAACAAGTTCATCATGCAAATCCTTGTCACAACCCACACCTTGCCGAGGACCACAGTTAGGGGTCTAACAAACCACCCCCACCAGAAAGATTCGTCGCCCTCGACGAACTACCTTCGGTTTTATGGAACACCCTCAAAGGATTGACATATGCTTGTATTTGCTCCTGTTCCTCCTCTTCTTTTGGTTCTTCCGCAAACAACGCCGAAAGCTTTTCAATTCTGGGACAGTCTCTCGCCATGTGTGGTCCCTTGCAAATAAAACAGCCATTAAATTTGCTGCTTTGTCCCTTGTAAGAAGGTCCAGCCCCATGCTTTTCCTTCTCAATGCCGTTGCCCTCAACAACATTGTCGTTTCCAGCTTTTCTCCACTCTTTTGTCCTGTCCTTGTTTCCGTTCTTGGACTTGGGATTAGTAGAGAAATCAGAACCCTCCTGGCCCCACCGGAAATCTCCCAAAGCATCCGCAGCCGCAATGGCACTAGGAAGGTCTTTCACATTCTGCCTTCGAAGTTCCATTTGCGCCCACGATTGCAACCCGTAAAGGAAATTATGCAACTTGTCCTCCTCAGCCATGTTGCTAATATCCAGCATCAAAGAACTGAAGTCTTTGACGTATTCCCTCACTGATCCAGTTTGTTTCAGTTTCTTCAAACGGTCTCTAGCAATCCATCCCGCATTGCTAGGAAAGAATTGATCCTTCAACTCTTTCTTGAGCCTTTCCCAAGAGTCGATCCTTGGCCTACTAGCACTTGCATCATCAGCCACCCGTGTTCGCCACCATAATTTTGCATCGTCAACCAAGTACATAGTTGTAATGGTGACCTTTTCCTCATCACGAACTTTGGCAGCCTGAAAGTACTGCTCCATGTCCCACAAGAAGTTTTCGAGTTGCTTGGCACTCCTTGTGCTAGTGAACTCTTTCGGCTCCGCGATTCTGACCTTGGTCCGATCTGCCCCACGCTGAGTCTCATCATTGCCAACAGCCAGACGCAGCAGCCCATTTTCCGTTTTCAGTTCTGTACATTCTTGGCTCAGTCTGTTTAACTCGCCCTCAAGATAAGAAAGCCGAGTCATGATGGTCAGAAACTGATCCCCATCAGTGGTTCCGACAAGTGCCTCCAATGCAGCAACTTTTTCCCTCAGTTCTGCGTTGCCACCAGCCATCCTTCACAAAATTCGATCCGTTGAACTTTGTGTTGTTGTCCCGAATCAAGAGCGCTCTGATACCAGTTGTCACGGGGGCGATTTAGGCCACTTAGATTCTGGCCGAGGTTTCACCTCCGTGCGGCAGTCAAGTTCAAAACTTGGCTCAGCCTTCCCAACACTTAGTTTTATTTTAGGACGTTTCTGAGTTTGAATGAAAGTAGGCAGCGGAAATAAAGAAGACACACGAGATTACGGGAATCCCTATTCCCAACTTGTATTATTTAAAGTGAATACAAGAACACTAAAGCCAACCCTATGGCCAAGACAAAGAATTCCCCAATTCCCTGCCCAAAACAAGACTTCCTCCCCTGAAGAAGTGACAAACTATTTCGAGTGCAACCAATGCTATAGGCTAAGTTTTTGCCCCTTTGGCTAATACATAGGCACATATTTATAGGCTACAATTCGGTTGACAAGCCCCAACCGCTGGGTTATCATGCCTAAGACGTGGGCACTTCATGGTCCATGATCAGCATGTTTGCTCCCATGATCAGCATGTTTGTAGGAGAGTGGCAGCAACCGCCAACTGCTTCCATGTGCATTGCATGTGCGCCTTGGCCGAGCTGATCCGCGCCTAAGGCTGGCATTGCGCCCAGCCTTAGCCTTTGACACTGTTCTCACTCAATGTCTCAGCTTATTGCCGCCGCCGCCGTTGTCCGTCATTGTCCAGTCCTTTTGCCCGAACAAGTCCGCCACTAGCCTACTGCCGAGTCTGACCCCCAAGTCATTTGCCCACATTGCTTGTCATTGAATGTCTCGCCTTGCCATGCCTTGTATTCCTATGCCTTGCCCCGGCTTGACATAGCTTTGCCGCACAAGTACTTTGCCAACCCGCGCGCCTAAGTGAGATGCGCCTTGATTCCGTCCAAGGTGTCTTTGTCATGCCCCGCATTGTCCGTCATGCCGAGCTGCCGTCATGATATTGCCCCAATTTTAAGGGTCGTGCAACAAGTTCATCATGCAAATCCTTGTCACAACCCACACCTTGCCGAGGACCACAGTTAGGGGTCTAACAGCGAGCTACCCTCCAAATCCGACAAACGCAGGCAACCCGAGAAACACAAATCCGGGTCGACCCGATTTAACTAGGGGAGACAGAAAGAGTACAGTGTGAAAAAGGAGGGAAGCAAAGCGCGGACAAACGGCCATGGCGAATCTCTCGAGTTTAGTCCACGAACTTCGAGAAGCAGCTCATCATCTACACCTCCAAACATCCGAAACGACGACGCTTTAGAGGTCCGATTTCGCGCCGTACTTCCCAATCTTCTCAATGCCTATGTCGTTCCTTCTTCTTCAGGTCTCAATTTATTTCTGGAATCTTCTTTTGTATCGCTGTATATCTATGAACATTAAGTTAATTGATTCCTTTTTTTGTGGTTTTTATTTTAGCGATAGAGAGAGAGAGGTTTTTGCTGTGCTAAAGCTTATAACACACACAGCGAAGAGCTTTCCTGGAGTTTATTACCATGGCAAGGCTAGTGCTGTGCTTCCGGTGATAGCGCGCATTTTGCCATTTTTAGCTGAACCTACTTTTCGGTAAGTTACTTTGGAACATTATATATTTTTCATAGTCGAGCAATTGCTTCGTTGAACCTGTGTTAGGACTATACATGTTAAGTTTGAGTCGTGGTAATAACCCTCTGTTTGAAATCAGCTGCCCCAGCCTTGGTTGGCTGTTACCTGGCAATTGTGCTAGTGGTGGGTGTGAATTAGTGAAGCTGTGCGCAAGCTGGTCTAGACATCACTAATAATTAAAATCTTACTTGAGTTTGTTAGTCTTACTTGTGATAAACTCTTATTATCTGTTGGTAAGAAACACGTAGCCTCTTTGCTCATTGGAATTTGGACCCTAAATAAGAGCACATTTGTGTTTTCTTGCATATTTCAAGATTCTGAAGAGATAAGGAGTTAGAAGTGAAGTTTTATTTAGAGTCACCTCAGATTCTTTCCATGTAGTTAAGAGTACAACTAACCATCATTCTGATTTTCCAACTCTAGACACGGAAATAACTACTATTGAGATAAAAGCTTACTTGAATCTGTTAGTCTTGCCTTGCGGTAAGCTCTTTAATTATCTGTTGCTAAGAAACACGTAAGTGTTCTGTTAGCCTCTTTGCTCAGTAGAATTTCGACCTTTGATGAGAGAGCCTATTTGCATCTTTTTGCATGTCAAGATACTGAAGTGATACGGAGTTAGAATTGAAGTTTTATGAGAGTTACCTAAGATTAATTCCGTGTAGTTAAGAGTAACAGCTAATGACCATCTGATTTTCCAGCTCTAGACACGGAGTGGTTATTGAAACAATCGGAGCTCTGTTATCCACTCTTCGTACAGGAGATCGAGATGCTTATCGGCAATTCTGCATGGACACGATATCCGTGGTTGAAGGTACACATTGGAAATAGTTTCCATTTCAGTAGATCCACAAATTGCAATGTGGATTGGTGGTAAATACTTAACCAAAAATTTCACTGTTACTAGAGTCAGCAAATTGCTAAAGTTGTGCCTCTGGGAGATAAACTATCCTCAGGTACATTAAGATTATTATGATCAGGTCACAGGGAGCTCAAAGAAAACATCAATGAAAAGAATGGATGTTGAGGATTGCCAAATAACATGGGAAGAGATAATTAGAAACAATGTTTTGACTTTGTCCTACATAGAGTTAAATGGAAACAAACAATAGATATCTGTAACTAGCCAGTGACTGTTTGGCTCAATGATTTTTGTTTTATTTGGCTCCTATCCTAATCGTAGTTAAGATTCAGATGTGTGCTTGGAGGTTTCTGGATTATGACTATGCTCCAACTGTCATGCACATTTTCCCTTAATTTTACTTGCACAACAAATATGGTGATGTTATGCTTATCTTCATTTGATTGCTTATCAGAAAACCTGACTTGTTTTTTCTTCATATAGATCTTCTTAGTGTTGCTTCACTTTGTGATAAGCCAAGCTCTACAGAATCAAGGAAAGTACTTTTGAAGTGTTTCAGTGAGTCATTCTGTGGAGGTTGGAGCGACCATGATACAACGATATTAAGTGATCTCCCTTTGTGTTGTAAGCCTTCCGAAGGTAATGGCATTCTGATTAATGTCAAAGGCAAAGAAAGGTGGCAGCCTTTTGCTTCTTCTTCCATCAAGATTCTCTGTAAATGTTTAACTGAAGGAACCCTGTATGTTGAAGGACTCCTTGAGACCTTATCTGTTTTATCTGCATGTACCCTTCTGTGTTATGGAGATGCTGATGTGCACATGGTTGGTACTTT
Source organism: Nicotiana benthamiana (assembly GCA_034376525.1). Taxonomy (NCBI): domain Eukaryota; kingdom Viridiplantae; phylum Streptophyta; class Magnoliopsida; order Solanales; family Solanaceae; genus Nicotiana; species Nicotiana benthamiana. The sequence goes on along the minus strand of CM067333.1, from coordinate 89,274,004 downwards.
CATAGCAAGCTATCTTCATAACCTAATTTATAGTTATTCATAGCTTGAGGTCCTTTATGCTCTGCTGTTTTACTTTATTAATCCGATGTTTTCCTTGTCAAAATTTCAATCAAGGCATGTTTTGACTTTCTAAGAATCATTGGAGCAGCTACGAATTATGAAATCATTCCTGTTGAGAGATTGATTCAATTGATTACAACCATATTACGCGGAGATGAGGATGGGCTTCCAGTCTTCAGGTAAAGTTGGTTAACTTTGACTTTGGAGTTCTGATGCTGCAGGGGAAAAAGGACCCCGGCCTCCTCTAAATCTTGTGTAACATTGCTATTCCTCTCCTCTGCATTTGGCTTGGTGAATATGGATACTAGCAGATATGTAGTAAACGTGCCATTTATGTAGAAATATAAAAAGTAAAGAATGGACCAATGTGACTTTCTTCTCTGCTTAGCAGAAATGCAAAATACTTGTGTATTCTCTTTGCCTTTTAATCCGGGGATATTTCCTATTTGTTTTGCTAGTTTGTGAACTTAAATATATGATAAAGATCCATAGTGTTTTTTGATCTAGGTTGAGGTTCTTATCCTGACCACACCCTTTAGCAATCACATAGCAACTTCGTGGCAACTTCTTCTAGAAATGGTTCATAACAAGGGTTTCCCCCCTCATTTTTTCCCTTCCTATTCTGGTAGAGGCTGGGAGCTATTCAGTTTTTGAGAGTGGTGTAGGACAGCTCTATGCAGGTTGCATAGATTTTGCTACATGCAGCTAATATGAGCAGTGCATTGGAATGCAATTCCTACCTGTATTTCTTGGAATATCTGGTAGGAGGGGAATAACAGATGCTTTAATGATAGGAGAGGAAGCATATTTCATGTTAAATGTAGATGTTTGAAGAGTCTATACTTATGGTGTAGGAACTGCAGTGTATCTGATATGCACTCTATGATAGATCTGTTGTATTCCTTAAATATATAGAAGGAAACTTCTCAGTTTGTACTCTTTCTGGTATCTTCTTGGTACTCATTAGTGAAATCTTTTATGTTTTTCATAAAAAAAAGACTAGGGAAAACAGGTACTGTGACCCTCCTCACGACTGCCTTGCCACCTAAATAAAATGTTTTGCTGGAATAAACAATGTTATTTTTTCTTCTTTTTAATACATTCCATCGTAATTATCCAAGAGAAGCGAAATGCAACTTAACAATTCTTTGACTTCAATTTTTTACTGCCTTTTCTGTTGTCGGAACTTGCCTTAGTTTAGACCTGAGAGGCCTTGAAAATAATGATAACGTAAGGGTTCTTTTACTCTATTTAGTGCTCTGTGGAGCCATGTTTTCTCAAGCTTAAATTACTCGATGTTTAAGAATCTTGCTTTTGGACTACCTATTATATCTCTTGCTATGTAAACTTTGGAGTATCTTGTTGTAACACTTGCTATCTGGTTGTAATTGGTTTGCAAGTGAGGTGAGGTTTCTTAAATTTCATTCCGTGCATCTGCCCTGGCCTTGGATATATACTCCATCTTAATATGAACTTTAAAATTTTTAATCTAAAATCCCATTTGCTCTGTTTATTCTGAATTTTTCCGTGTTTGATTATTTAATTTGCTTCTGCACATAATGCCTTCTTTCGCTGCAGCAATACAACTTATGACTCGTCCATTGGTGGATGCCTTCATGTATTATACTCCAGTTGTCCTGATGACATTGTTAGATCGACATCTGCGGATTTAGTAAATATCTTTCCCCATTCGTTGCTTAAAACAAAAAGTCTTGAGCTGAAGGTGCACTGAGTTTTTCGTCATTCTTCCTTCTTTTTAAGCAACCTGAATGAATTTGATTTTTGCCCTTTGATTTAATTGTTCTAATATTTGTAAACTTGTTTCAGGATGCTTTATGTCTTGCCTATACTCGTATTGCAAAGACTTGCCCCCCTCATATCTGGAGGCCTGAATCTCTAATACATCTGCTTTACTCACCCACACCTATCATGCCTTTAACCGAGTGTTTTCAAGTGGCGTTATCTAGGCTTTTTCCTGGTCTTACTGGGGGTAAAAGCGTTAATAAGGATGAAACAGGTTTATCTGCTGTGCATGAAAGTCCAAGGGCTGCAGAGAAGAGACCAGGAGAAGACTTGGAGATTTCAAATGCCAAACATCAGAAAATCGATGATGAAAATCGATGTTCCAGTATCAAATATGACAATGTGATTAAGCTTAGCTATGGATTTGGCTCTTTGGGGGAGAAGCAGTATGCTGATCATTTGCGTAGCTCATTGACTCTGTTTATTAAACTTCTAAAGCCTCCAAGTCAGGAATCCAGTACTTTGGGCCCAGAAGTTGCATTGACATCTCTTAGTACACTCTGTATTATTTTCTGCAGATATCCTGAAATGGACCTTTCAATTCAAGTATTCTATCAGATGTATGAATGGGTCCCTTGGGTGTGTGAACAGGTTGGTTGTCAGTCATGCATGTCATTTAAGTTATGAACTTTTTAAACCCCATAATTCTGGTCATTGTCATGCAGGCAACGCAGAAATTTCCATTCCCTATTGATTTACATTTCTTTCTGGAAGCGATTCACAACTTATTGATCATAGCAGGTAAATGGTAGATATATGCTAATTCATTCTGCAGTTACAGTGACTTTTCTTTACTAATAATCTATCAGGGAAAAAACTATTCATTGCTTGTAAAAACAAGGTCATTTGAGTGAAGTAATAAGAGTTCCCACATATTTTTGTTACTCATGTATATGTGTGTCAATCATTCTTCCTACTTGGCTATTTTGATTTATGTGGTTCGGTGCTGGTATGCAAATTCTTGCAAATTGGAATGACTTATCATTTTTTGACTTGCTTGCTCTTTCGATGCTGATACTTATTAAAGACCACATGTCAATTAAACATGTGTGAATTAGTTGGGTATTAAGGCAGCAGCATATTTTGTACTAATTCTGAAGCTTCTGCCAGAAGAAATCTTACTGCTCAGTCGCTTCATAGAAAAACAAATATTACTGCTGAGTTCAAATACTAAAATGATATTCATCCTTGTGAAGCGACTACAGCTGGGAATAAGTTCTTAATTCAGTTCTGGCGTCTTGGTGCTTTACAGATAATTGTTATCAATTTGGTATTTGATAAATCTTTCCCATTTCTTCTTCTTGCTCTGTTCCGTTTATTTGAACTAGCCAGCACTAGTATGCATATCAACATAACTGGTCGCTCTGGTATTAACAACATAACTGGGGACGCCTCTATGTTTTCAATGTGAATTATAGCTGAAATTTACTTTGTTTCATAGCAATAAGAGTAATTTGAATTTCATTTGGTCATTTATGACATCCTCAAACAGTCAATGAAAAGATAAGTATCAACGTTCCATTATCTGCTTTCTTCCTTTGTTTTTTTGTCTTTCCTTTTTAATACGTAAAATCTATTTAGGATCCGTTCCCGCTGAGAGTAAATATTTCAAGACCAAGGGTATCAACTCAGCTCTTATGCAGTCATTGCTAAGGGTACCATGGACCAGATCTCAATCTACTGATACCCACTCATTGTCGGAGGCAAAGATCATTTCTCTGCGTGTGCTGTCTAAAATGGGGCCTGTATTGCAAGGTGGAAATGAGCTTGATATATTGGACTTGGGACTCCATGATACCATCGAGGATGTTAGAATCGAAGCTGTCATTTCGATGCCTGTGATATTAATGTGGTCTGGTTTTGGTTTACTGAATCACATGTTCAAGAGGCTGGAGTAAGTGAGAAAAAGCTATTGGTTTTTATGTTTTAATGTCTATATGTATGAACAAGACTGGTCTATATAGCAGTGAGGTTTTTTAGCTGCTGTATGTTTTATATTGTCACGCAGTTTTGTGCTTATCTGCTCATATATAATTAAACATACGAGCTTGTGCATATGGATGTGCAGAATTAAGTTGCTAATTTCATTAATTTTCTGTGTCTCTGTGTCTATAATGTCAAGCAATCAACCAGATCAATAATGTATTAGCTATTTCTTATATTGGTTTGCAGGATCCTGGAAAAAGAGGCAGAGGACGAATTAACGAAGTAATCCCGTGGTGTCTCGGTTATTTGCATGCCTTTATGCATCCTGTACAACTGGTGTACTAACGGAATGCCAATGCAAATTTTACTTGCCAAAGGATAATATACGACTAAATATGACAATGGATGACCTTGCGGGAGGATTTTGGTGTTCAAAGTGTGACAGAAATGATGGACTTGTGAACCCATCAAACTCGACTGTGTTGTGTCCTCCTTACTTACAGAAGAAAGAATCTACTAGAGATCATGATTATGTTTATTTACAATCCATCTTCTTCCGTCTTCTTTTTGATGAATCATCAGAAGATCTTCAGTTAGCTTGTGTACGTGTGGTTCAGAGGATACTCCTTCATGGAACTGAAAGTTTTCTGATTAAAACAAGATCTGAATGGTTAAAATGTGTTGATTTCCTACTCAGTCACAGGAAAAGGGCCATTCGAGAGTCCTTTTCTAAACAGATTGGTTTCTTCATTGAGGAACCTATTCTGAATTGTTTATTCTTGGATGAGGGGGGTCACGAGGCTGCGAGCAAATCAAAAGAATAAAAGTTCATTGACAAAATAAAACGCGCTTTGGAAACAGCGGATGATCCCCTGGTTTTTGCAACTCTTCTAGAAGCTACAGCTGAGATTATGAAGGTGGTTGATGTGCAGAGTCAGTCCTTTATGTTCTCTCTTATTTTATTGATTGATCAGCTTGATAATCCCCAAGTGACAGTTAGAATAATTGCATCAAGGTTGATAACAAGGTCTTGCTACTTTCATCTTAAAGGAGGATTTGAATTAATTCTTTCTCGTTTTCTTCATATTCGAAATGAATTTTTCGATTACCTGTCTGTAAGGCTTGCTAGCCAACCAAAAATGGTTGAAGAGTTTGCGGGAGCTATTCTTGGTATTGATACTGAAGAACTTGTGCAGAGAATGGTTCCTGTCGTCCTCCCAAAGTTGGTTGTGGCTCAGCAAGATAATGATCAAGCAATTTTCACCCTATATGAGCTCGCCAAGTGCTTAAATACAGATCTGGTGCAACTAATTGTTAATTGGCTACCTAAAGTACTTGCTTATGCTCTTCATCGAGCTGATGGGCAAGAATTGCTCTCTGTTCTTCAGTTCTACCATGAGCAGACTGGTTCCAACAAACAAGAAATTTTTGCTGCTGCACTCCCTGCTCTTTTAGATGAACTTGTATGCTTCACAGATGAAGATGAGTCAAATGAGATAAGTAAAAGGTAATACAGCTTCAGAAAGCACAAAGAAGATTGCATTATTGAGTTTGTTAAAGCGTGGATTCTAATTTCTTCTTTCATTTCTGAGGTGAGGGTTGAATAATTCTGAACTTTTACCTTTTTCTAGTGGGTTATTCTTTCTGGTGATCGAATCACAAATTGATAGTATCTAAAGCAGGTAGAGGTCCAAGTTTCTAGTATTACTATCATGGTGCCACCAGTTATTCGTTAATGTTCAATTCTGCCTGGCCCATAAAAAGGAATTGAGATGCATATGAGGGATTATGTTGCAGATGGATTTACACCTCAACTTCCTAACAACTTCTTCCTCTGTTGGTTTTGGGTTTCGGTTTGGGTTATGGGGAGGTGGGGCAAAGTAAGAATGTATTGTTAACAAAACCAGTAACAGATGTAGTGCTAGTTTATTTCCTACATTAAAATTGAAGGGAACTTCTGCCTCACGACATAAAACCTCTTTTCAAATGCTTAGACCAAGGCTTAGAGAAACTCTTCATTTTGAGCAAGTTCTGATACAAGACCTTAACAGTAAAGTTCCCTTTTCTGTCACCTTTTCATTTTATAAAATCCGCCTTCTGACAAACCTGCTGGTCCAATTTCTTTTGCAGTGATATTGATAGTACCCGCTGAAAGTGACTTTCCAGATTCCATCTGTTCTTGTTGGGCTGCAGTAGTTTCCGAAGTGGGAAATCTGAAAAGATCATGAAATTCCTTCCCCCTTCACAGGAATGTGACCAAGCAACTATCCTGCCGTAATTGAATCTTTCTTCCATCTTCCTCTTCAAAGTATAAATTTTGTTTGGAACTCTTTCCATAATTCCTGATAACTCCCACTCCATATGTATTAGAAACAACTTATAGCGCACCAAGAACTTTCCAAACCACATGTAGCATACATAGCCTCTCTCCACACGGCATCTTATTCATTTAAAGCCATCCTATCAAGATTGTTTATAACGAAAATTAGCCAACTGTATTCCAGAAATCAACAAAATTATTGTCAGCTTTACATCGTAATAATGATGTTGCAAATTTCACAGGTTAATCGAGGTGCCTCAGGTGATAAAGGAAGTTGCTGGGATTCTAAGTGGTGACCAAGATATCCCTGCATTTTTAAGGAATCATTTTGTTGGTCTCCTAAACAGCACTGATAGGAAAATGCTGCATGCTGAAGATGTATCACTGCAAAGACAAGCTATCTAGCGAATTGAGATGCTGATAAATATGATGGGTTCCCATCTTAGCACTTATGTACCAAAACTTATGGTTCTTCTCATCCAGGCTATTAATAAAGAATCACTTCAAGGTGATGGTCTTTCTGTCTTACATTTTTTCATCAAGCAGATAGCACAGATATCACCATCTAGCACGAAACACGTGATTTCTCAAGTTTTTGCAGCTCTGGTTCCCTTCCTGGAGAGAGAAAGTGAAAGTGTCTCCTCTCATTTGAATAAAATTGTGGAGATCTTGGAAGAACTCGTTCTTCAGAATAGAGCTATTCTAAAAGAACACATCGGGGAGTTTTCTCCTTTGCCTAGTATTCCTGCTTTAGATAGGGTGAACAGAATGATAAGCACAGCACGTGGAATGATGACCTTGAAGGATCAGTTGCGGGATATTATTGATGGTTTGAATCATGAAAATTTGAATGTCAGGTATGTGGTTGCATCTGAGTTGAGTAAGTTGCTCAACCTTAGGAGGGAGGATATCATGGCTTTAATTACTAAGGTAGGAGATGCAAACATGGATGTAATGAGTGCATTGATAACATCTCTGCTTAGAGGATGTGCAGAACAATCAAGGACGATGGTTGGTCAGCGGCTGAAGTTGATATGTGCAGATTGTCTTGGAGCACTTGGTGCAATAGATCCTTCAAAAGTCAAGGGATTTTCAAGCAGGCATTTCCAAATTGCTTGTTCAGATGATGATTTAATTTTTGAGTTGATTCATAAGCATTTGGCCCGGGCCTTCAGGGCTGCTCCTGACACCATTATCCAAGATTCTGCAGCGTTGGCGATTCAGGAACTTCTAAAGATAGCAGGCTGTGAGGCATCTCTTGATGACAATGTGGTCGCTTCTACTTCACAGACAAGAGGCAATCGACCCGTAAAGTTGCTTGCATCTATGGTGGATGGTAATTGCACCGAAATGCAGGAAAGGGGTCAGAGATTGTGGAATCGTTTCTCTAGTTATGTGAAGGAGATAATAGCCCCTTGCTTAACCTCCAGATTTCAGCTGCCAAGTATGTCTGATTCAGCATCTTCTGGTCCAATCTATCGCCCTTCAATGTCATTTAGAAGATGGATATTTTTCTGGATCAAGAAACCGACTGCACATGCAACAGGTTCTCGAGCAAGTATTTTCAATGCCTGTCGTGGTATAGTCCGCCATGATATGCAAATAGCAATGTATCTTCTTCCATATTTGGTCCTTAATGCAGTATGTGATGGTACTGAAGAGGCACGCTGTGGCATAACAGAGGAAATTTTGTCTGTTATCAATGCTGCTGCATCAGAGAATAGCACTGATGTTAATGGTATAAGTTCAGGGCACAATGAAGTTTGCATTCAAGCTGTATTTACTCTTCTGGATAATCTTGGTCAATGGGTGGATGACGTACAACAGGAACTTTCACTTTCCCAGTCTATTCAAACTTCCAGTTCGAGGCAACAAGCTCTCAAGTCGAAGCAGAAAGCCATCAATCTGTCAAGTGATTCTGACCAGGTGCTTATTCAGTGTAAACATGTCTCAGAACCATTGGCTGCAATTCCTAAAGTGACTCTTGCCAGGTCATCTTTCAGATGCCAAGCTTATGCCAGGTCCCTTTTGTACTTTGAATCTCATGTGCGGGAGAAGTCGGGATCGCTTAATCCTGCCTCTGAGAAGAGTGGCCTTTTTGAGGATGAAGATATCTCATTACTGATGGAAATATACATTGGGTTGGATGAGCCAGATGGCTTATGTGGTTTTGCTTCCTTACGCAAGTCAAAGAGCTTGCAAGATCATCTATTGACAAACTGGGCAGAAGTATTGACTTCTTGTGAGCAGGCTTTGCAGATGGAACCAACTTCTGTCCAGAGGCATTCAGATGTTGTTAACTGCTTACTTAATATGTGCCATTTGCAGGCCACGGTCACCCATGTAGATGGATTAATATCTAGAATACCTAAATATATGAAAACTTGGTGTATGCAAGGTGTTCAGGCTGCATGGAGGCTCGGAAGGTGGGACTTGATGGATGAATATCTTAATGGGGCTGATGAAGAAGGTTTAGCATGTAGTAGTTCTGAGAGTAATGCTTTATTTGACATGGATGTCGCTAAGATTCTTCAAGCAATAATGAAGAGAGATCAGTTCTCCATTGCTAAGAAAATTACGTTGTCGAAACAAGCTCTGATTGCTCCTTTGGCTGCTGCAGGCATGGATTCTTATGCGAGAGCTTACCCCTTTGTTGTCAAGCTTCACATGCTGCGGGAATTAGAGGATTATAGCTCTCTTCTTGGTGGTGAGTCTTTCTTAGAAAATTCATTCCCTCTATATGACTCAAATTTCTCAAAACTAATAGAAAGCTGGGAAAATCGTCTCAAACTCACACAACCATCTCTGTGGGCTAGGGAACCACTCTTGGCTTTTCGGAGATTAGTTTTTGGTGCAAGTGGTCTTCATGCTCAAGTTGGGGAGTGCTGGATTCAATATGCAAAGCTCTGTCGTTCTGCTGGTCATTACGAGACAGCAAGTCGAGCAATTCTAGAAGCCAAGGCCTCAGGTGCACCTAATGTTCACATGGAAAAGGCTAAGCTTCTGTGGAGCACCAGAAGAGCTGATGGTGCCATTGCTGAGCTCCAACAGACCCTTCTGAATATGCCCGTTGAGGTTGTAGGCTCTGTAGCAATATCATCAATCACTAGCCTCTCATTGGTTCCATTGAACCCACAGCCTCTACGTTGTGGTACCCAGTCTTCTAACGAGAATAGAGGTGTAGCCAAAACTCTCCTACTCTATTCATGGTGGATACATTACACTGGTCAAAAGCAGAAGGAAGATGTGATCAGTCTGTACTCTAGGGTGAAGGAATTACAGCCCAAGTGGGAAAAAGGATACTTTTACCTGGCAAAATACTGTGATGAACTACTTGTTGATGCCCGAAAACGGCAGGAGGATAAGGAGCCGTGTCCCAAAGCATTCCCAGCAAAGTCGGCTCTGGTAGCTGCCACAAATCTGAACACTGAGAAAAGTTGGTTGTCATATCTTCCTGATGTACTCTTATTTTATGCAAAGGGTCTTCGCAGGGGCCATAGGAATCTTTTCCAAGCCCTTCCTAGATTGTTAACTCTGTGGTTCGATTTTGTGAGCGTTTATCATATAAGCAGATCACTGCCAATAAAGAAATGAAAACCATCCATGGGAAGGTGGTGTAAAACACATGCTTTCCTTTTTTGGTGTGATGCTGATTTCTTTGGATTCTTTTCATAACTTTTCTTCTTTTGTAGGTCTTGAGCATCATGCGAGGATGTTTAAACGATTTTCCAACATATCAGTGGCTAACTGTTCTGCCTCAATTGGTTTCCAGAATATGCCATCAAAATGAAGAAATTGTTCGGTTGGTGAAATACATAATAACAAGTGTTCTCCAGATACACCCTCAGCAAGCCCTTTGGATGATGGCAGCTGTTACAAAATCTACGGTTCCCTCAAGGAGGGAGGCTGCTGCAGAGATTATAAATGCTGCAAGAAGAAAATCCAATGAAGCAGGTGTTAGTTCTTTGTTTGCACAGTTTGCTATGCTCATTGATCACCTAATTAAGCTATGTTTCCATCCTGGTCAAACAAAGGCAAGAACAATCAATATTGCGACTGAATTCAGTGCTTTGAAGCGGATGATGCCAGTAGAAATCATAATGCCAAACCAACTGTCCCTTACCGTTAACCTACCTACACATGATGTGAATACATCTGAGTCCATTACATCTGAAATCTTCTATTCAGCAGGCCTTCCTACAATCTCAGGAATTTCAGATGAGGCTGATGCTCTTTCCTCGCTTCAGAGGCCAAAGTAGGTAAGGCACTTCTTGATGCTTTTACATTTGAAGATTTTTTTCCTTTTATATGTGAAGTCCTCCAGACCGGAAAGAAACGAATCTAAGATGCTTTGAAAGCAAACGTAGAGAACATAAAAAGGGCAACCCGGTGCACAAAGTATTTCACCTTTACGCAGGGTCCAGGGAATGGCCGCACCTAAGGGGTGTGATGTAGATAACCTACCCTAACACAAGCATCAGTGGCTGATTCCACAACTCGAGCGTACATAAGTTAAAATACAAATGTCTCTCTGTTATGGCCTTTCAGTGTGATGTGGTGAATGTAAATGAAGTAGACGAATGTTGGGATTTCTTAGTCACTTTACATTGTAAAGAAGGCAATCACTACCGTAAGCACTACCTCGGTGCTGCTTTTTTTCTTTTCCATTAATTGAATCTTCACTTACCAATCAAAATAAAAGTCTGGGGCTTCTTCAATGTTCTACTGATAGCTTCATCCTCGCCTAGTAATTCTTCTTCCTTCCTCTTTAGTTATATAGCTTAGTTAGTATAGATACCAAATGTTTAACTAAATGTGATGCTCTATTAAGTTCATACACCAAAGCTGTTGCTTAGGACAAATAGGATACAGAAGCTATACGATGGATGACTGCTTGAAAAGTTGGTTTTGCACAGCAGATATTTTCTTTGATAAAAGGTAAGGAGCTAATAAAGTCTAACAGTTGATAATACCATTTATAACTTCTTTGTCAAGTGTCCCACATTGATTGAGAGATGGGTTGCTTGTCTCCTTATATGGTCTGGGACAATCCGCATGTCATAAGCTATCTTTTAGGGCTGAGTTATGCCCAAGGTCCACTTCTTCACATGGTACCAGAACCAGGCCCATCCCTATTATCGTGTCTCCCATATTGGTCCCCCATTTTATGTTGTCTATGCTCCGGTTGGTAGGCCTGGGCGTACGAGGGGTGTTCGGTGTCTCATATTGGTTGAGGGATGGATGTTTGTCTCCTTATATGGTCTTGAGAAATCCTCACCTTATGAGCTAGCTTTTGGGATTGAGCTAGGCCCAAAGTCCATTTCTTTACACTCATTTACGCCAGAAAGCAGAAACTGGAAACAGATATACTTAAGTTGATGCACTGGTTTTCTGCTACCTTCAGAGCGGTTGCTATATCTCTCCGTAGTACCCAGAGTATGACTAATGGGATTGTGCAGAACATATGTTATGATAAGCTGGATCTTCTTGCAATGGCTCATTATAATATGTCCTTCATATTTGAGCAACTCCTCATTTTCCTTTTTTTTTGGTTTTGCAGATTATTCTTTTGGGAAGTGATGGAATTGAGCGGCCATTCCTTTGCAAACCCAAGGATGATCTCAGGAAAGATGCACGTATGATGGAATTCAATGCTATGGTCAACCGTCTTCTATCCAAGTGCTCTGAGAGTTGTAGGAGGAAGCTTTATATTCGCACATTTGCAGTGATACCACTGACAGAAAATTGTGGTATGGTTGAGTGGGTTCCTCATACCTGTGGGCTTCGACAAATACTCCAAGACATTTACATAAGCGGTAGCAAATTTGATAGACAGAAAACAAATTCTCAAATTAGGTATATTTATGATCGGTGCCTGGGTAAAATGCCAGAAGATGAAATGCTAAAGAACGAAATCCTTCCAATGTTCCCTCCAGCTTTCCATAAATGGTTGTTGAACTCATTTTCTGAACCAGCTGCTTGGTTCACGGCTCGGGTTGCTTATTCTCATACTACTGCTGTTTGGTCAATGGTTGGGCATATAGTGGGCCTTGGAGATAGGCATGGAGAAAACATCCTCTTTGACTCAACCACTGGTGACTGTGTTCATGTTGATTTCAGCTGCTTATTTGACAAAGGTTTGCAGTTAGAGAAACCAGAACTGGTTCCTTTCAGGCTAACACAGGTATGAAGACAAGAACAAAGATCTTTTTACGTATTAGCATTAGAAAAGAGTTTGAAATTTATCTTGGTAATCAGGTCAGAACTGAATTTTGTGGGGAGATTCTCGTTTTGTGACTTACTCGTTACATTGACCTCATGCAGAACATGATTGATGGCTTGGGTATTACTGGTTATGAAGGAATCTTCCTAAGGGTTTGCGAGATCATACTTTCTGTATTACGGGAACATAGAGAGATGCTAATGAGTGTCCTCGAAACTTTCATCCATGATCCTCTGGTAGAATGGACCAAATCTCATAAATCTAGTGGGGTGGAGGTCCAAAACCCTCATGCACAGGTTGGAGCTTTTATCTCGTCCTTAATATATGTGCTACAGTTTCAGTTTTACTTTTGTCTCTGATGACTGAAATCAATGAGTTTGATAGACAACAATTTCTTGTGGTCATGCCTTCGCAAGATTGTTGTACTTATATATTTGTAGTTACAGCAAGAAATAACTGGGTTGAGTTCATGATTTGCATTAGTTCTCTTAAGCACAGGGATTCTTTCTACTAATTACTCTAATTGTACTTTACAAAATATTTTGACCTAACTGCTAAGTGGCTTTACTTGATATTTACAGCGAGCAATCAGTAACATAGAAGCACGGTTGCAAGGAATTGTAGTTGGTGTGGGAGCTGCACCGTTGTTGCCTCTTGCTGTGGAAGGGCAAGCTCGTCGCCTGATTGCTGAAGCTGTTTCACATAAAAATCTTGGCAAAATGTATATATGGTGGATACCGTGGTTTTAAACCTCTATGGTGCCCATTAATTGCAATATGTTTATTTCCATCTCTCTGAATTCTGTAAAGTTGATTGTGATTTTCAGCAGTAAGGCATCTCTGGGAAGATACAGTCTGTAAGTACATGCTCCGCCCTTGCAAATGTGCTATATAATACTCTTGATGTCCTTGTGAATCATTCGATGATCATGGGTGTGCATGAAATGGTACAGGGTGTAAAAGGATTTTGGAGGCACCTCATGTGGTTCTTATTAGTACCTTTCTGCTGCTAGTTTTCATAAATCTGCTTGGGAATTTTGAGACTGCCTAATTCCTGATTATGTGACTTTTGTTTGCATCTAATAATTGGCCCTACTGATTGCTTTTGGGAGCTTTAAAGGAAAAGTTGAGTTTTTCTACTCCCTTGTGTCTGAAAGCCAATGATTCATTCAGTCATAAGAACAAGAAATCTAAAGAGTTTATCAGTTGATATATTCCAAGAGTTTATCAGTTGATATGTTCTACTTTTCAGGTTCTCATTCAGCCACCTTTTTCGACAATGGCTTTTCGGCACATGGAAGTTTGACCAAAAACATATCTGGTTGTGGAAAAGAATCTAACTCATTATGAAATCCAAATATTTCAGTTATTTGAGGAGGAACTAGTAGTAGTCCTGCAAGAAGTGCTTGGCAATTTGCATATTTCGTTTTTATGCATTTGACCTAGTATAGCTTTATTATAGTTCTTAATCTGCAATTAATGAATATATGGTGCATTAACTTTTGTGTGTGGGGGGTGGGGTAGGGGTGGGGGTGGGGGTGGGTGGGGGTGGGGGACCAAAAGACAGCAGTCACGTAGTTACATAATTATCATACAGTAATAATCAACAAATGGAATTACAGTAGTCAATATTTACGTAATTACAATCAACATATCTGGGTGATTCTTCATTCATCTACCTAGTAGTGCAGGCATAAGTAATTGATTTAGGACAGGGCTGATTATCATAAAAATCTTAGTCATTTTATCATGGCTTAACTTTCTGGATAATATATGAGAAACTAGTTAGGAGTGCTTTTCACCCTTATTGCCCTGGAGATCTTGCATACACTTTTGAAAGCTTATATTTTTTTCTGCTGATGGATCTCGCCTTTCGTGCACAAATGAGAAAATATTGGCTGACAGGTTGTACTACACTTTCAATATGCAGTATGACTATATTCTTGTAAGGAGATCCTCCAGTCTGCCTTGGAATATGCTTGCTTGCACTGAGTAGGTTTTCCAAGGACCTGCAGAAATTTTGGTTGATTGGCTGGGTAAGAGCAATCGATTTGCAACTTGGTTTTGCCGCTGTCTTTGTTTTACTCGTGAATACTCCATGTATACTAGGATTTCAATGACTTTGGTTTGCTTATAAAGCCAGCAAGAGAAGAGACTCTTGTATGCTTCTTAAATATTTGCTTGATATCTTGCAAATTCTCTGATTTACTTCTTATCTACAGTGTTGAAGTTTGATTTGTTTCAGCCGGATTTACAATTGCTGAAGATGATGTCCGCATGGAACCCTGATATTATGATAACCAAAATATTAGATGCTTGAATAGCTCTTGAAGAGTGATTGTTCAGCAAAACTGTCTCATTAATAAAAAGAAGTTGATGCCAACCTGTTTTCCAATTTGGCATCGATGTAAGACCGGGGACGATGAATCAGCCATGGGGTGATTCAAATTTTAAGCCCAGCCCTCTGCCCCACATTAATATAGGAAAGCCCTCAGAAACAGTTACGCCTGAACGTAATTGTGCATAGTATTGAGGTTATGTATTGCAATGCGGTGGCTTGAATGAAATCTGTGTTGAAAATTGAAATGAAGGTCTTGCAAAAAGTTTGTTCCTTAATCCTTATGACCTTGAGCTCCATACATCTCTATTTATTTTCTTGCCTTTGAGGGTGAATTCTGTTTCTTTTGTTCCCTGTAACTAATGAGCCTGTCTTATCTATATTTAATTACTCCATTTTTTTATGTGTCCTTAAGTTTGAATTCTTAGAAGAAAGTGAGGCTGATACTTACTGATTCGATTCAGTATATTTCACTTCATGTAAAATATAAACCTTAAAATTTTCAATATCTCCCCTCCCTCTAATTGGTCGTCAAGCCTATCCATATTGTAAGGATGGATGTACTGGTGGAAAGCAAAAATCCTTTCGCAAATGTATGTTTTTAAAGATGTATGCTATGTTGAAATTATATACATTGATCAAAAATAATTAAAATAGATTAGTTTTAAAAATAAAAGTCAAAAATGATATTCAAGAACATTGGTTTTCTTGCATGACAGAATTGATTTGTATAAGTTTGAATTTTCTTACATGCCATGTTTGATTATTTTTGTATGTCAATGTTGAATTTTTGGTGTAAGGTTTTAGTATAAATAGGTTGTAAAATTCATTTGTAAAATAATTCCAAAACTTGTATTAGAAATTAAAAGTGTAGTATTGTAAGCTTTGAGTTTGAGTTAGCAAATATATTTTTCTTTCTCGGTATTTCATTTTTTGGTTTCAAATCCCAAAGTTTATTTTCGAGGAATCATAATTTTTTTTGGTTTCTACATTTGGTATCAGAGCAAGGTTGAGTGTTGTGAGGTAGAGAAATATTGAATCATGTCGTCTAGTAACACGATTCAATTTCAGCTTCCAAAACTCACCGGAAAAAATTACAACAATTGGTCAATCCAATTGAAGGTATTTTTTCGATCTCAGAATTTATGGGATTTGGTGGAGAGGGCTACACAGAGGTAGCTAATGCAGTTGCGTTCGAGGCTATGAAAAATGAGGAGAAAGAGGTATTAGTTGAAACTCGTAAGCGGGATCAGAAGGCATTATATGCCATCATTCAAGCTGTTGACGAGCTGGTATTTGAAAGAATATCAGCGGCTGAGCCAGCTCACCAAGCGTGGGTTATCTTGCAGAAAGCCTACAAAGGTGATGAACGAGTGAAGCGGGTCCGATTGCAGACGCTCCGGGGCGATTTCAAGTCATTGAGAATGACAGACTCGGAAAGTGTTGCCGGTTATTTCGACCGAGTGCAGTTCATGGTGAATCACTTGCGGTCCAACGGGGAAGTGTTGGATGGGCAGAGAGTAGTAGAAAAAATACTACGATCTCTAACCGCAAGATTTGACTATGTTGTAGCAGCCATCGAGGAAGGTCAAGATACATCAACCATGTCAGTTGACAGGTTGTTGTGTTCATTAAGTTCTCACGAGCAGACAATGAACCAGAAAGATGGAACCTCTCAACCAGAGCAGGCATTGCAGAGTAATTTCATACCAGGAAGTCGCGGTGGCAATGGCGGTTACAGGTGCAATGACGAACGAGGCGGCAATAGAAGAAAGGCAAATAATTCTTCTGGAAGGATCTTCAATAAATCAAAGGTAATTGTCAAAAATTTGGACATTTTAAAAGTGAATGTCCAAATTATCAGAACGGACGGTCGCAGCAGGCGCACGTGGCAGAAACTGGTGAAGATATGGTTCTAGCATGTGACGCTGGTGAACAAGTGGCTAGAGGTCCAGATGTTTGGTACCTTGATAGCGGGTGCTCGAATCATATGTGTGGGAGGAAAGATCTATTTTCAAAGTTGCACGAGTACGAGGGCGGAGAAGTGAACTTTGGGAATAAGACGAAGATTAGTGTGAAAGACAAATGTGACATGAAAATTAAAGCCAAGGATGACAGCGATGTTATTATTGCAGATGCTTTTTTTTACCTGGTCTTTTCTGGAATCTATTGAGCGTTTTTTCAGAAAAAGGGCACCAGATTCTCTTTCAAGACGGAGTTTGCACCATCCGGAACAAAAACAACAAGATGATTACTCAGGTAAACATGACGAAAAATCGGATGTACTCTCTCACTCTCAATAACGGAGTGATGAACTTTCAAGCAGTGGCGACGGATAGCAACTGGCTATGGCATCTCCGATATGGCCTTTTAAATTTCAGAGGGCTGAAATTATTGTCCCAAAAGAAAATGGTGACATGATTACTGGTGATCGATGCTCCTGATCAGCAGTGTGAAGGATGTCTTCTTGGGAAGCAGCATAGAGATTCTTTTCCAACTGGAAAATTGAAGACATCAAAGAAACCTTTGGGGTTAGAGCATACAGATTTGTGTGGCCCATTCGAGGTGGAATCTCTAGGAGGTAAGAGATACATGCTTGCTTTTGTAGATGATTGTACCAGAAAAACTTGGGCTTATTTTCTCCGAGAAAAATAAGAAGCTTTTTCAAAATTCAAAGAATTTAAAGTTTTTGTTGAAAAATAAAGTGGCTTTAATTTGAAAACTCTGAGATCCGATAGAGGTGGTGAATTCACTTCTAACGAATTTCAAGAGTTTTGCAAAAAAGAAGGAATTCTTCATCAGTTGACAACTAGTTATACACCTAAAAAAAATGGTGTGGCTGAAAGGAAGAACAGGACAATCTTTGAAATGGCAAGAAGCATGCTGAAGGGGAAAAGTTTGCCGAAGGAATTTTGGGCAGAAGCTGTTGCCTGTGCTGTGTATGTGTTGAACAGGTGCCCGACAAATATCGTGAACGGGAGAACTCCAGAAGAAGCTTGGAGTGGCAGTAAGCCGAATGTTTCTTCATTAAGGTATTTGGGTGTATAGCTTAAAAGTCAGAAGTGTATCTTTATTGCGTACAGTGAAGTCACGAAGGGTTATAAGTTATATAATCCAGTCACGAAACAATTGATCGTCAGCAGAGATGTTCGGTTCGCTGAAGATGAAGTGTGGAGCTGTAGAAAGAAAGATGATGCTGGGAGAGGTATACTGATCGAGTCAGAAGAGCTAGACGAGGAAGATATCCCAACACCTGAACCACCATCTAGTGATTCTCCATCTACTCAGCCAGCAGAACCGGCAGAACAATTACGGCGTTCGGGTCGAATGAGCGTGCCACCAGCTCGCCTCAATGATTATGTTGTCACTAAAGACAATGAAGGCGATGATGACATCACCGATGAAACTTTGGTGAATTTTTGTCTTTTTGCAGATTGTGATCCAGTGCATTATGAAGATGCAGCAGGTGACGAGAAGTGGATCAAGGCGATGAATGAGGAAATTCATTCTATCGAGAAGAATGACACGTGGGAGTTAACTTCTTTGCCAGAAGGAAGAAGCCAATCGGTGTCAAGTGGGTGTACAAGACAAAGTACCGACCCAACGGAGAGGTGGACAAGTTCAAGGCAAGATTGGTGGTCAAAGGCTACAAGCAGAAGCCGAGAATTGACCACTACGAGGTTTTCGCACCAGTTGCAAGAATGGATACTATACGGATGATAGTAGCCATTGCAGCCCAACACAGGTGGAAGATACATCAGATGGATGTAAAGTCGACATTTTTGAATGGTTTTTTGGAGGAAGAAGTCAATGTCGAGCAACCACCTGGATATGCCAAGATAGGACAGCAGAACCAGGTGTACAGGTTGAAGAAGACGTTATACGGTTTGAAACAGGCTCCACGAGCTTGGTATACGCGTATTGATACTTACATGTTGGAGGCAGATTTTCAGAAGTGTCCTTATGAGCATACACTGTATATTAAGTCAAAGACTAATGGCAACATTATGTTTGTCTGTTTTTATGTTGATGACTTAATACTTACAGGAAACTGTGAATTTATGTTTGCTGAATTCAGGGAGGCTATGACAAGTCAGTTTGAAATGACAGACATGGGGCTGATGTCTTACTTCTTGGGCATAGAAGTGCAACAGACTGAAGATGATATTTTTATTTCTCAAAATAAATATGCCAGAGATATCTTGAATAAATTCAAGTTGGAATCAGCAAATCCGATGAAGACTCCTGTTGCAGAACGTCTTGAGTTAAAGAAAGAAGGAACGGGTGATGCGGTAAATCCTACTTATTTTAAAAGCATTATTGGTAGTCTACGTTATTTAGCATCAACAAGGCCAGATATTGTTTATGGAGTAGGGATTATCAGTCGGTTCTAGCCAGTCCCATTTGCAGGCAGCAAAGCGGATTCTGAAGTACATTAAAGGTACCTAGGATCATGGAATTTTCTATAAATATTCTTACAAGTGCAGACTTGTAGGATACACAGATAGTGATTGGGGGGGCGGTGATACTGAAACTCGGAAAAGCACTTCCGGTTATGTATTCTTTCTCGAGGGAGGCGTGTTTTCGTGGTCTTCAAAGAAGCAACAAGTAGTTGCTTTATCTACAGCTGAAGCAGAGTATATGGTAGCAACCTCGGCAGCATGTCAAGCAGTTTGGCTTCGAAGAATGCTCGATGAGCTGAACCACGAGCAAGATGGTCCGATAAAGATTATGTGTGACAATACGTCAACGATTGCATTAGCCAAGAATCCAGCATTTCATGGCAAGAGCAAGCATATCGGGATTAAGTATCACTACATAAGAGATCTTGTCAATAATGGAGAAATCGAACTTAAGTTCTGTGAATCAGAAGATCAGATAGCGGATATTCTGACTAAATCGCTGAAGGCAGAAACATTCGAGAGATTGAAATCGATGCTTGGTATGCGTAAATTATTTTGATCAATTTAAGGGAGGCTGTTAAATTATATAAATTGATCAAAAATAATTAAAATAGACTAGTTTTAAAAATAAAAGTCAAAAATGGTATTCAAGAACATTGGTTGTCTTGCATGACAAAATTGATTTGTATAAGTTTGAATTTTCTTACATGCCATGTTTGATTATTTTTGTATGCCAATGTTGAATTTTTGGTGTAAGGTTTTAGTATAAATAGATTGTAGAATTCATTTAAAAAATAATTTCAAAACTTGTATTAGAAATTACAAGTGTAGTATTGTAAGCTTTGAGTTTGAGTTAGCAAATATATATATTTTTTTGGTATTTCATTTTTCGGATTCAAATCCCAAAATTTATTTACGAGAAATCATTATTCTTTTGGTTTCTACGTTTATTGAAACACAAACATCCAATCTGAATTGAATCGACGAATGATATGAATAAAACCCAATTTGAGAATATCATACTAAATTGGATATTGGCATGTGTGTAAGATGTCCTTTTGCAAATTTAAGTTTATATTTGCTGAGTCAAGACTCAAGAGTAAGTAACATCCCATTAGTAAATAAGCAGCACAATGTTGCCTAGTTACAACCCCCCCCCCCCCCCCCCCCCCCCACAACCCGCAACCCAACACGAAAAAAACACAAAGAAAAACATAAGAGAAAAACAAAATCCTATGGAGAGAAGAATATACTTGGGAGAGGAAAAAGGGAAATGGAGTCTCTTTATTTGCTTGTCGCTGTTGCAAAAAACAAGCAGTAAGAAGCAAAGTGTATAGTCCCGGTGAGATCCTCCAAGGGGCCGCTCTCTTTCTTCCAATCCTCCATTGACGTTTGATAAAGAGTTAAAACTTAATTAAAATTCAGTCTCAATTAATCCGATATAAATAGTAGAAGAACCAAATTAAAAAACAGGCATCAAATTTTTCTGATAGCGATTATGAGGAAAAGAACGAGAAGTAGCGTCGATTGTGCAGTTGTGGATGTTTGGAAACGTGAAGTGGGTGCTCTTTCTACCAGAAACTTCGCTCACCGTCTCGTTGCCTCTGAGGTAATACTATTTTTTCTTTGTATTTTTTTTTATTTTTCTGAAGTTGATTTCTTGCGATGTAAATATGAAATTTTCTGATCGTTAGTGTCTTAGCTGTTAATTACATGTGTTTATGATAACTCTTGAAATATGCCAAGGCGAACTTGTCCCTCAAAAAATAAAAAGGTGACATTGTCACGCATATTTTTACGCTGGAAATCCATATATCATTGCATAAAACATTTACTGATTGTGATCCTTGAAAGATGTTAAGCGGAAGTGCTTTCCCCATTGTTTATTATTATTGTTATTGTTGCTGCTGCTTTAACCGTTGGACATCAATTCATGTTTTATCTTTAGTTTTACTGAGCTAAGATTATCAAAGATTATGTGGCATTTATTATTTCGCTAAGTGAAGCTTGGGACAAACGCGGAGTAGGTTATTGTTTGTCTCAACTTTTGTGTTATTAACTTTCTTTTGTGGTGAGAAGAGAAAATTATTTCATTGACAAGTAGAGAGAGATAGGATTTTAAATATGAAACAAAATCAACAAACAATAACGACAACCCAGGAGAATCCCACTAGTGGGGTCTGGGTAGGGTAGAGGGTACGCAGACCTTATCCTACCGGGATAGTGAGGCTGTTTCCGGAAGACCCTCGGCTCAACACACGAGACAAAAGTTTGAAACAAAATCAGTTTGCTTAATTGTTGCATTTGACTTTGTTAAGGGTGAAGTGGTTTATAAGTGCAATACCTTCTCCGTTTGCGTCCTTAATTATTTTGAAATATATTAAATATGATATCAGCTGAAGATCTTATTTTCACTGAATAAAGATTCTTAGCTGTGTCCTATTTATGTTCCAAGTAAGTCTCAGAACTTGGAGCCTGCTAACTGTTGTACCAGGATCTCGTGCTACGACTTGATATCTTGCGGAAGCTGGAGAAGCACAGGGGCTTTGTTAATACAGTTAGCTTCAATGCTCATGGGGACATAGTCATATCAGGCTCTGATGACCAAAAGGTCATACTCTGGGACTGGGAAACTGGGAAAGTTGTGCTCTCGTTCCATTCAGGTCATCATAACAATGTCTTTCAAGCAAAAATCATGCCATACACTGATGATCGAAGCATTGTTACCTGCGCTGCCGATGGACAGGTAACTTCTTTTTGTGGGTTTCTTTCTTCATGATGTTTCATGTAGGTCATCGCCTTACTAGATGGTATGCTGTCTTTGCCCTTTATTACCTTAATCTTCCTGCAAGGAGGGTACTTATTTCCTTCTTAGGGGTTGCAGATTTACTTCAAAATTACAAAAGGATTATAGTTCACTTCTTTTATTATAGTTTGTCTCTGCTACTACATCCAGTGAGAAAAAAGATGCTGTTATTTTACACAATTTAATGATAACAATCATGCAGGTGAGACAAGCACAGATTCTAGAACATGGGAAGGTGGAAACCAAGTTGCTGGCCAAACATCAAGGACGAGCTCACAAATTGGCAATTGAGCCTGCAAGCCCTCATATTTTTTACACTTGTGGAGAAGATGGGTTAGTTCAACATGTGAGTTACTGTCGTGATTCCTTTATTTCTATAGCCCTTTCCATCATTTCATGAAAAACTTCTTGTATTTATGATATTACTCATTAGTTTGAAATCAATATATCTCTTTCGCTGGAAGTAGAAGATTGCTTCTTTTCGTCTTCCTTTTTTCCCTCTCTTATTTACTGGAACAACTTTGTCCTTATGTTTGGAAACAATATATATGTAAAGTTGTAAACATAGTTTTAAATCAAACTATTAATGAGTATATGTTGAAGTAAAATAATGACATAACGTCCTTTATATTTTTGTAAATGATTGCTAAAAATTTATGGGCTTTATGGGAATAAGAAGAACAAAACAGAAATACTAAAACACTGAAATAAAAAGAGACTGAGACTTTGACAAATAGGTATTGTTGTGGTAGAGGTTTCTCATAGATTCTTTTCATCTGAGCTTTATATGGCTAATGGTCTGATTCAATGTGTTCTTACAGATAGATTTGAGAACAAACACTGCTACAGAGCTTTTTACTTGCCGACCTCAGCAGGTGAGGAGATATATGTCCGTACTTTATCTAAATGCAATTACAATAGATCCAAGAAATCCCTATCTGTTTGCTGTTGCTGGATCAGATGAATTTACTAGAATTTTCGACATCCGCAAATATAAGTGGGATGGATCCACTGATTTTGGCCAACCGGTTGACTATTTCTGTCCCCCACATCTAGTTGGTGATGAGAATGTGGGGATAACAGGCTTGGCTTTCTCTGACCAGAGTGAGCTTCTTGTTACGTATAATGAAGAGTTTATTTATCTTTTCGCAAAGGACATGGGGCTGGGACCTGATCCGTCCCCTACTTTGCCATTGTACAATGACAGTGATGAGGGTGAAATGAGCCAAGATCATGAATCTGGTGCATCTCCAGTTGACATAGAGACGGGAGCAAACATTGGTCCACAAGTCTACAAGGGGCACAGGAACTCTGAAACAGTAAAGGGCGTGAATTTTTTTGGGCCCAAGTGTGAATATGTTGTTAGTGGATCAGACTGTGGTCGAATTTTCATATGGAAGAAAAAGGGTGGGGATCTTGTTCGTGTTATGGAAGCAGATAAGCGTGTAGTGAACTGCATTGAGTCCCATCCTCATACCGCAGTGCTTGCCAGCAGTGGGATCGAGAGTGACATAAAGATATGGACTCCAAAAGCCATTGAAAGAGCTATTTTACCTGCAAATATTCAACAGGTATGTGATGTCAAAATAAAAACTCAAATATGAAGAGGTAAATTTCGTTGTTGTAGGTTCTTTAGTTTGTTCTTCCAAACAGTGTTGTCGGAAGTAATACACAAGTCACTTCTATTGATGGACAATGGATGGGAAACATGTAATTGTTCTTAATTGTTCTCAATATCTCAAGATTTTATCATTGGGTCATTATAAACTTGGTTCA
The DNA here is from genome assembly GCA_034376525.1 of Nicotiana benthamiana. Lineage (NCBI taxonomy): Eukaryota > Viridiplantae > Streptophyta > Magnoliopsida > Solanales > Solanaceae > Nicotiana > Nicotiana benthamiana. Next base: position 89,250,350 of record CM067333.1, on the reverse strand, counting down.
TCATTTTCAGGTAGGGGTAATAAATTATGCATTAGCATGTTCTCTTTGACTTCAGCTGCCTACACATCCTGATCACACGAGTAAAGCTAATCTAGTAATGAGACTACAGTTACGGGGGTTTCTACTTATTTGATGTATGTAATACTACAAATTGTTGACAATTATACATTCAAACTTTGTACTGGTCTGTCTTGGTTTCGTTAAAAATTTATCTACCTAATTGGGAGTATCAAAACTAGTAGAAATATCATCTTGTGAAATTTGAATGTTTTCATTTCAGCTGCATCCAATATTAAACTTCATTTAACTTGATATTATCTGGAAAAGCTCTTGAGGATGCTCTTGTTCATTATTGTTGTATTTATCCAAAAAAGTTCAAATATTTTGGTATATTGCATGGATTCTAGTTATTACACATGATTGAATGCCATTTTGTAGAGAATCATTTTTGTGTTGATTCAGCACTTCTATTATACCTCTTGCATTCTGGGAATTTTCCTGTTACATGGTACTAGATTTTCTCACCTTATCAAGAAAAGAAAGCCACAAAGGTATGAGGTTTCCCTATGCTGGGAAAAAAAAGATGAATTAGTTTCACTGAAATGTCCTACTGAGAAAGGATTTTATATCCCCCACCCCCCACCCCCACACCACACACAGACACACACAAAAAAAAAAAAAAAAAGAAACTAAGGAATTCTACTTGGAAAATGAAGCAGGATCAGGTGAATCTAGGAAGCGGAAAGTTTGAAAAGATTCGAGTATCTTTCTGGGGGTTGCGGGAGTTCAGTTGTGCTGGGACACAATTATTTATTCAATTAGCTACTTTTTCCTTCTATTTCTGCGGTGTAGTCCTAATCCATGCATGCACATTATTCAATCATTATCTTTATGCCAGCACTCTTGTATTGTGTTTCTCATAAAAAAATTACTGTCAATAATCATGTTAGAATAACTAATTTTGGTAATGGTAGGGTCAAATATCCCAAAAGGGGTATATCTTGTTTAAGCTAGAACTGACGAAGTCGTATTTTAGCTGACTCCTTTCTCGTGTCAAGTTCATGCATGTAGTAAGGATGTTATACATGACTTATCCTAAAAGACAAACGATGTTAGATCCCAAATCCTTGCTATTTGATCTTTATGGAAGCCCAAACAGCTCTAATTTAACTTCTAATATTTCTATCAAATTAAGGGTTCAGTACCTCGCCGATCTCATTTGTTCGGTTATGGCGGTGACGAAGATAATGGGATCTACTTCTTTGATGATGCCAGTGACAGTGATTATGGTGGCAGTAGTGACAATGAGGATGAAGATGATAGTAATATGGAAGAAGATGAAGATGATTTCTACGATGATATGGATGATGATGACGACGACGACGACGACGACGATGACAACAATGATGACGATGATGACACTGATGGTTTTGAGGATTTAGATATCCACGAGTATAGAAATCATGATGAGTTTTTTTGACACTGTAGGGGGCTCTGATTTTGACAATTCCTCTGATAATGATCAAGATGCTCCTAGCAGTTCACACTATGACAATGATGACTTGAATGACAATGACACTGATGAATGATGATGTTGCTACAATAACAGGGATTATGTTAGTTCTCGTGAAGATGCTAATGCCGCTTACATATGCTGATAATTGTGCACTTTCTGTTTCCAGCGGAGACCTAAAGCACGGGGCTGGATGCATCGCATGGCTTCTCCAGAGTACTTAATGTTACAATTATTTTCACTGCAAAGGAAAAGAACAAACCCGGAGAGCAATGAAGACAATTCAGAGGTTGGAAGAGAGCTTCTGCAGCTCATTCTGACATTTGATGCAAACAGTGATAATTCTTCTTCTGATGGTGAAGATACTACGAGTGCTGAAGACTGTTTTTGACTGAGTTATTTGGCTGCAGCCTCTTTTTTTAACATCTTTAAGTGTACATAAGCTACTGAATAAATCAAAATCTTTCAACACGAAGTTTTTATTTCTTCGCGAGGGTATCTTTTTAATTGAGCTGTCTACTCTCCTTGGGTTGTCTCATTTGGATTGTGCTTTTGTTCTGCTTCTCTTTGTCTGGCGCGGTAGAGTACTTGCAAACAAGTTTTACTGCAACCTATTCCTTTCAACAGCTCCTGTATAGTTTTTGGAGATTACTGTTTTTAGCTTCGGATTGAAGGGATTTGATCCCTTTTAGGTCTATCTATCTTTTTTTTGGGTGGGGGGAGGGGGGTGGTCGGGGGGTGGACATCTTTTCAGTTCTTAAATCTTTTCTCAGGTCTAGATGATGCACAATATTCTTGCTCTTTCTCAATCTATATGTCTCGTTTTATTTTTTTTATTTTTTTTGGCAAACGATATGAAGGTGAAACTATGAATTTTATTGTGTTTAAATTATAGCAGGTTCACAAGTGTTGAAATTGACTCAATAGCACCGAAATCAGGGATATGACCTCGGCAAAAAATATTACAAAGGTGATTTCTTCTTACTTATTTATGTTTTAGCGGTCAAAATTAATTAATCGAAATGTGCACAAGTTGACTCAGACAATCACTGTCCTAAAAAAAAGTCGCTCTCGTAACCTACTTATCTTAGGTAAAATCTTACAAGTACTTCTACAGATCATGAAATAGAGGAACTTTGTTGCCATCTTTAGTCCATTCATCAATCGAGATAAAATTATAACCATTTATATCTTCAGTAACTTGCTCCTTTCATAAAATATCAAAAGAATAAAAATGGAAAAGAATCAAGGTAATCAACGTATAACTTTTGGTGTTGTCATTTATTAATGTTTTCCCTGTTTAAAAGATTTGATTAGAGAGATACAAGCGGATCAGAAAGAATTTAATTAGATTCTATACCGTATATAAATGCTAGGACTTAAGCACATAATTTGCGAGTGATTAAGTTTCAAACATGGGAAATTTCCTTCATGTTCTAGCCACGACACTGTCACTTTTCCTATTTTCCAATATCACACTTTCAAAAAGTGAAAACATTCATCTTTCCCTCAATTACACATCCATTTTGCAAGCCAGAAAAAATTTCATGGCTCTTGATATCTCCAATCTTTCTTATCATTCAACATCCTCTTACAGTTTTCCTCTTTATCATCGCGATGTATTCGAAAAATCAGAGTTCAAGGATTATGACTCATTACTCGATGCTCGTTTTGCTCAAGAAATATTATTTTCCATGCCTAAATTTCAATACTCATCTGAAGATTCTACAGCAGTATATACAGTTCGTGGTTTAATTGTGAGTCCCTTTTGGATTGGCAGTGAATTACAACGTGAACTTTTGGTTATAGACACTGGAAGTCGTCACGTTTGGTGGCAATGTGGTCCATGTGAACCAAATAAATGCTATGAACAAAGGAGAAATTTATTATATGATTCAACACTCTCAAAAACATTCCAACAAATTAATTGTGTCACTGACACTTCAAGTTGTTTTCAAAGCCAGAGCATTTCTTGTTCTAGACTAGAACAAAAATGTAATTATGAAACAATATATGGCGATGGTTCAACCTCGACTGGATTTATGGCTTATGAAATGATAACATTTACTTCAATCCAAGATTCAGCAAAAATAATATTTGGTTGTGGGAAAGATCAAATGAGTGGGATTAAGAAATTCCCAAGATTAATCAGTGGAATTGCTGGTCTTGGTGCTGGTCTATATACTAATGGACATGAGAAATATTCATTACAATCACAACTTGGTGCTACATTATTCTCTTTATGCATTCCTACTTCTACTTCAGGAAAGCCATCTACACTCAACTTTCACAAAACCCCATGGTCAACCGGTGAGTTACTATTAATTTCACGTATTCAACTTTACATACTTTACTAATAACGTACACGTTACTCATTATAATAGTAAAGCCACTAAACTTTACCATTATAACAGTGTATCCATAGTCAGAGTTAGAATTTTATTTGGTTCTTGATTCTAATAAAAACAACTTACTAGGTTTTGGATATTATTTATATATATTAAGTGATTTTTTAATTCAAATATAGAATTTTGTGATACTAAAGCAAGTTGATAAAGTCACTAAAGTATATCCATTATAGCAGTAGATTCACCTAAATTTTGAGTAGATTTGTCTTATAATAATTTAATTGTGACTTTACTGATATAATAGATAATTATTTTTGTCAAAAATAAGATATATTGAGTTTATTTGGTTCTTGATTCTAAGAAGGCAACTTACTGGATTTTGGATATTATTTAAAATAACAGTAAGTAATTTTTTAATACAAATATAAAAGTGTGAGATATTAAAGCAAGTTGACAATATCACTGAAGTTTATCCATTATAGCAGTAGATTCACCTTCATGAATTTTGAGTAGATTTTAATTTGTCTTATAATTAATTGTGACTTAATTGATATAATAGATAATATTTTTTTTCCTGACCATATGTGAAATTAACTTGACAACAGGTATAAGGACTACACTGATGAGGAACAATAATAATCCTTCATTTTACTATTTACGAGACTTGGAGAAAATTACGATTAACGACAGAGAAGTTCCTATTGAACCTGCACATTGGAATTTGGGTGCAGATAAAAATGGTGGAATGTTTGTAGATACAGGAACCACTATTTCACAATTTCCTGCTGATGTTTATGTCCAATTTAGGTATATATTTAGGTCTGAAGTTAAAGGTATGATGTTGGATGAAAATCCACCAGATCCATTTGATACTTGTTATTTGGCAGATAATAATATTAACTGGACCAATTTTCCAGTCGTTAGGTTTTATTTTAAATTCAATGTAATACCTCTTGAAGTGAGACAACAACAAGTGATAATATTGTATCGTAAAAATTACTGCATGGGTTTTCGTAGTTCGAGTCATAATTTTTCCGTAATGGGTGCCAATGTATTACAGACTTTTGGGTTGACTTTTGATATTGATGCATGGTGGTTGACATTTTCACCAGATGCTTGTGAATGAAAAATATAAAAAGTTATTATATTATTGTTATGTGTCAATTCGTTATTGAATGATAGTATTGTATGTTTATATATATATGATCATGTTTGACTGAACACCAAATTTAAAAAAGAAAGAACATAAAAGAAGGAAATATTGTGATTGTATTATATTTGTATTTAAATGTGAAATAAGCATATTATTGATTGTAATGCGCTAATTAAACTCTTCTTCTTAGTCAATGAATTTTTTGAAATATGATAATTTTAGAAGGGAATTAATTAGTTAGTCAACTTTTCCATATATGTGATATTTTAGAATTTTTGGCCTATCAAAGGTGTAAACATTAATTTTGAGATCATAAATGGGTATTAATCAATTATTATAACATAGTAGGATGATTGCTTAATAATGAGATTCCTATTTTGACTTTTGCCAACAATTTTCTCTCTATTGTCAAAATATAACAAATCAGTATCCGTGCTTGTCGATGGATTAGTTTAAAGTGTGGGTAATTGACTGGAACAAAAACTTCATTAGAAGAATGTAAAAAATGTATAAACTAATAATTGGATTACTATAGAATATAGATAATGGAAAAAAAGAGCTTTAAAAATGGCAAGACAGCATCTGAATACTTCTTTATCTTAATGCCACTTTTATGACTGTCATCTTGACAATTTTTGACAAAAATAAATATATATAAAAAGGAACAAAAGCATTTATATCCTTCTACGTGCACTTTCAAATATAAGTAGCAACGAATATTAAGGTGTCACAAGTTTATCAAGTTATAATATTTTGATACTACAAAAAAATTGGATGAGAAACTAAAATCTTCCTACCAAATACATCTAATATATTCATTGCCTCAGGAAACACACCCCCCCCCCCCCCCCCCCCCCCCCCAAAAAAAAAACAACCATTTTAACCATTTGAAGATTGTGTAATGATAGTAGGTATAATTATATATTTTAGTCGATTATTACACTCTAATTTACTGCATTTTAGTTGAGTTTGCTTTTTAATTGTCAGTGTTTTGCACTAATTATATATTTTATGCCTTTTAGAAGTGATTATGAGCTATGTAAATATTATGGAATGAATTCAAGTGATTTGGAGCTTTGAAGTCTGAGTAAAAGTTCAAGGAATTAAGCCGGGATCGTATTCGGGGATCAATGCATGGTAGAGCAACAAAACAAAGAATCGAGTAGGCTGCGCATTGTCTAGTAAAATACACATAACTTTTTTCTCAAACCCCCATTTGAGTTTCACAATATATGATTGAAAAGCTAACTCAAAGACCTATGACTTTCATGTATTACGTTTTTCCAAATTTTAGACGGAACAGGGTGAAAAACGCGGTCGAAACCGTGACCACAGACCTGAGGCAGTATACCTGCCATTTACCGCGGTTGACCGTGGCCGCGACAGTCCATACGTGAAATGTTATCCTTTTTCGCTTAGAACAAGGTATAATTATTTGAGCCCGACCCTACTTGGTATATATACATGGAAAAATGATATTTTTGGGGAGTTGGACACACTTTTAACATAATTTAGACCTACGAAGGCTAAGGAGATTGGGGATTTGACCTAAGGAGTCAAGAACACACTATGAGCAAGGCGAATAATTCTTCTACAAGTTTTTCACCTCCTTCTTCCTATTTCCAATATTGGTTATGAACTCTAGTATTGTGTTTGTGCATACTATTATGAATAGCTAATTCGTTTACTAGGGTTTTGATGGAACCTTTTATAGGATAAATTCTTCTTATGTTTTATATAATTGAGCCATTGGATTTCTCTACTTGTTCAACTACGTGTTTGTTGTTGTTGATTGAATGACCATCAATTGACTATGCCTATTTAGTGTGTACTGCTTTTGAGAGAACACATATATAGGTAGTTGTTGAACAACGTCACTCCTAACGTATGTGAGAAATCAATATATTGGGTTTAAAGGCAGGTTTAGAAATAACAAAGCCTGATGTGGTCATAATGAGCGGTAATATAAAGCCAACTAGTGTAGTTCGAGAGAATATGTCTAGTAAATTGTTGTAGTTGCTCGAGAAAGAGTTACGACATCTAAAGTGCTCACGATCAGTAGTGAATATATTGGCGAAAATTGTAGGGAACATAGCTAGAAGGATTCCGACAATTGGGTGAATCATAACTCTAGACCTCCTTAATTTAGTCTCCAACCACTAGTCTCGTTAATTGATAATTTCACCTCTTTGTAGTATTTGCTGGTTAATTAGTTAGAATTATAAATCTCAATCATTATAATTTAGAAAATTATTCAAACTTGTCTTTTTAGTGATATTAAACAGATACAGCTAAGACTTAGTTCTATGTGGGATTCGGCTTCGAATTTTTCGATCAAATTATCTTTATAGCGACCGCTTACCCTTTTTATGACTAAAGTTAGGCGTGATCATGTACGTAGTAGAGATTTACAAATGTAGCTTTTGTTAAATACTCCTTCAAGCCTCCTAGCAGACGACGTCCCTGATTTTGAGTCTTGAATGGTAGGAACCAAACCTTATCATCGTGCTAGGAATAAACGCTATCAAATGCACACAACATTGGAGGAAATCAATATTAAGGTAAGTATTTAACTTTTACGAGATGATAATATTAAAAAAAATAAATTTACACTATCATAACAACTAAGAAAAAAAAGGATGAACAAGAAATTAAAAGGTTAACGAATATTAATCTAATACGTATAGTGCTTACCCAAGCAAGGCCGATGCAAACACATACTAAAACCAGGATAATTAAATGGAGCTCTCTCAGATAAGAAAAATCTATAAAGAGAGGAACGTTGTTAGTTTGAAAATTTAGGTGAAATTACACTCATAAATTGAATAATGTTATAAATAGACTCCTATTTAAGGTGAATGTCTATAATTAGAGAGATTCTAGAGTTCTATTCTTGGTAGCTAAATCATCCCCCTCCCTATAAATAAAGGGGTCTTCTACCATTGTAACACACTCCTAACATTCTCTAAGTATCATTAAGAATACTTCTCTCTCTCTATTCTCTCTCTATTGCTCTTGTTCTTGCATTATTGTTCTTATCTTTTATATTATTTCATAACACGTTATCAGCACGAGACTCTACCGTCTCAAGAAGCTCTTTAAGAAGATTAAGTCGCTGTCAATTTCTCCGCATCGGAGCCGCCGTCGTCTGCATCAGTGGAGAAAAGGAAGAAAACATTGAAAATATAGTTGGTATACCTTAAAGGTAAGTAATTTACTTTTCCCTTTCAAATTCTTGAAATTCTACAATTTGATTTTATATACAAACATAGACAACAAAGTTTGATTATAACTCTAATGGAGTTTGTAAGAAATTGTAACCACATGAAGTGGTAAAATCTCTATGTCCTGCCATGATTAAATTCATGTATGATTGTGGGCAAATAATTGAAAATCCGTCCCATTGAATTTGCTCCATTCCCTTTAGAGAATGTGGAAGCAGTATATGATAAGTCTGAAAGAAGACTAAAATATTACCATGAAGGTATCAATGAATGTGGACGTGGCAAAGAATTCCGTCCAATTGAATTTGCTCCATTCCCTTTAGAGAATGTGGTAGCAGTATGTGATAAGTCTGAAAGAAGACTAATTACCGTAAAGGTATCAATGGATGTGGACATGGCAATAGACGAAGTTATAATCGTCATTATTGTGGTAATGAGAACAATAAGGATTCTCAAAATAATCTTTCACTTTATGAAAGTAATATTTGACATGAGATTGTGTAAAGCACATGATTTTGATCCATTCCCTGAAGTGAATGTGATAATTGTAATAGAGCCCGTAAGTATGAACACGCTCTTGATGTAAATTTGTTTTATGTCTGACATTATGAAAAGAAAGTTCGTTGCCCTTGAAATTTTGGGCAAGAACTATATGACATGGGTGTTGGATGCTGTAATCCACTTAGATGCTATGGGTCTTGGAGACGCCATTAAAGACAGAAATAATGCATCCACCCAAAACTATGCTAAGGCCTTGATTTTCTTGCGCCATCACCTTGATGAAGGTTTGAAAATTGAATATATCACAGTCAAAGATCCACCCACCTTGTGGAATGGCTTAAAGAAGAGATATGACAACTTGAAGTTGGTCACTCTGCCACAAGCACGATACGATAAGAATCCAAAAGCAAATAGTTTATAAACTATATATTATCGTTGCGGTGGAAACGGGCACTGGTCAAAGGCTTGCCGTATACCATGATATTTGGTTGACCTTTATCAAGCATCTCGAAAGAGTAAACACCCTGAAACGGATTTTGTCTCTGACGACAACTTTGAGATCACCCACTTGGATGTGGCAGACTACTTTGAGCAACCCGAGGGGAAGATAGACCACCTAATCGGTGATGGATCCGTGATGAAAGAAGATGGAGCTGTTTGATTTTATTTTACTTGTTTGTATTAGTGAATGAATAAACTAATAGCCATTAGTATTAGCTCGTATTAGTTAATTCATGATATAATGTTAGTATTAGTTCTTTAGAATGTATCAATATGCTCAAATATCAATAATATTTTTACTTTCCAGTAGAGGTAATCGACTAACCTGAAAAACTAGTCGGTTATCTCATATTTCGTATAAAAACTGCAAAACAATCGATTGTCAATGATCAACAATCGATTGTCTTTAAAACAGTGATCTGGAATTTTTCAAAAACAGTCAACAATCGATTGTCTAAGTTTAACAATCGATTGTCGTTAAGACAGTGCAATCTGGAATTTTTCAAAAATCATCCACAATCGATTGTCTTTGTCTAACAATCGATTGTCGTTAGGACAACGTAATCTGGAATTTTTCAAAATAGACAACAATCGATTGTCTATGCTTAACAATCGATTGTCTTAAGACAATGCTCTGGAATTTTTCAAAATAAGCCAACAATCGATTGTCTATATTTAACAATCGATTGTCTTAAAACAGTGCTCTGGAATTTTTCAAAATAGCCAACAATCGATTGTCTATACTTAACAATCGATTGTCTTAAAACAGTGCTGGAATTTTTCAAAATAGCCAACAATCGATTGTCTATACTTAACAATCGATTGTCTTAAAACAGTGCAAAGTTTTTCAAAATAGCAAATAATCGATTGTGTGTGTTTAACAATCGATTGTCAATGTTCAACAATCGATTATTTGTGTTTAACAATCGATTGTTTGAAGAAAATGTCTAAACTGAAATTTTCAAACTGCAAAGTAATCAATTATGGATAACATATCTGATTTTGTTAGTCAACTGTTAGCTGCAGATTTTGAAAATATTATGTGACACAAACGAATTGAACTTATTTATTCATATGTTTGTGTATTTCTTTTATATGTCAAACCATGGGAAGTAAATTGATTGAAGGCTCCGGAAGAGCAACTGTAACTCTGCCCAAAGGCATGACATTTATCTTAGAGAATGCAATATTCTCCTCCAAGTCTAAGAAGAACTTATTGAGTTTTAATGATATCAATCGCAATGTTCTCCTCCAAGTCTAAAAGGAACTTGTTGAGTTCTAAAGATATCATTCAAAATGGATATCATATTGAGACAATAGATGAGAATAATCTTGAATTCTTCATGAAAACGAGGCTGCCCATTTCGGTTTGGGTTCACGCCATTTTGCATGCAGCAATGCTAGTTCGTCGGCTGCCCACTTTGGTTTGGGTTCACGCCATTTTGCATGCAGCAATACTAGTTTGTCGGCTGCCCACTTCGGTTTGGGATCACGCCATTTTGCATACAGCAATGCTAGTTTGTCTCTGACTGACGAATTGACACAAATATTCCCCGTTGCAATTGGTTTTGGGTCATGGACCCAATATATCCCATTTAAGAATCTTTGGATGCGCAGTATATGTGCCTGTAGCACCGCCATCCCGCACCAAAATGGGTCTGCAAAGAAGGAATATATGTTGAGGTTGCATCGCCCTCCATTATTCGCTACCTCGAAACATTGACAGGAGATTTGTTCACTGCACGATTTGCAGACTATCAATTTGATGAGACACTTTTCCCAAAATTAGGGGGAGAAGTTGGTGAAACCAAACGGGAAATTTTGTGAAAAAATGCATCATTATCTCATCTTGATCCACACACCTCTATTTGTGAGAAAGAGGCACAAAAAATTATCCATTTGCAAAGAATAGCAAATCAAATGCCTGACGCATTTATAGATTTGAAAAGGATAACAAAATCACATATCCCCAAAGTGAATGTGACAACATCTGATTCACGAATACATATTCGTTATTGGAAGAATATGAACATGAAATTGGTATAGAATATACCACACTCACCCCTAGAAGGAGGTTTGAGATGATATATGGCATGAATGATCGTTGGTCACGTACCTATTGTACGCCAAAGTATTTTGGAAATATGACTATTAAAGGACAACGATAATGCAAGAAACATATCTTGCATATAAGTTTGACATGACCATAATGGTATAACTTTCTCTTTAAGAAAGATATTTACCACATGGATGTTGATGAATCTGTGGTAGTACAAAAATTAATTGAGAGCTCTAGAAGAGCCAATTATTACTACGTTGGAGAAACACAATTGAGTATTGTGCTGTAGTAAGTCTCAAAGAAACTTATTCAGTTTCCAAAGTACACGCGAAAGCGATTGATTACATTGAGACTATAAATAAAGGAAGGCTTTGATATCTCCTATTACTACAACTTGTAGCGGGGTAATTTGCATATGAAAAGCTACCCGCTTTGTTCTCCAGTTTGTACTACACAAACGAAAGAATGCCACAATAAAGTGGATATCTATTGGTATAAAACCCATGTCATAATAAACCTGAAGTTTATTGATAAGTGCACATGTCATGGTTACCAATATTGATAATTTATTCAGTTGGCATTCGTGTTAGCCATCTCATTTTAAGTATGATGTGCAAATTCACATAGGTGAATATTAAAGAACTAGAAAGTTCTTTACGAATTCTCTTGTATCACTTGTTCTCATTAATGAACTGACCAACTAAAGAGTTTGGGTTGAAGCCCATAAATTCTGGAAATATCAAAGGTGAATATGGGCCCATTCACCTGCCATGTATACCACATATGATGCATCTATGATATGGTTACATGCGCAATTGTTATTAACCCGCAGCCTGGCCGGTGCTTGCGAGGTAAATTGCTCAGTAATCTAACTTCGAGCATAATTTTCAGATTTTCTACTCAAGATAGTTCATCTTGATAAGTTGGTTTATATCAAAGTTGGTTTAGCAAGATAATTATTGAGTGCTTCCACTTAATAGCTAAACTGTTTCTTATGAGAACAAAGTTATATATATCAGTTTGATATAAGTTGTATACAAGAGTATATTCTCCCCTCACAAGTGGTTCAGAGTCAGGAACCAAATAATTTCATCTTATTATTAATGTGCTGTGTATATTGACATGATAATGCACAAAGATGATTTCCCAAAGTTGAGGAAACAAGTTAGCTTTTCTAACATGAGGGGGAGACATGATAAACACTTGAGAAAAGGTTACATGGGATGAATTATCATTTGTATATGTATATTCCCGAATATCATGATATGAACCTGAAGTTCATAAAAGGGATAATTCAATTGCAACATATTGCAAAGCATGCTATACGCATTTGCTGACCCAAAGAAAGTAACTAAATGGAAGAGATACAATTCAAGAAGAATTGATTCCATATGAAAGACATGTAGTTTTGAACCTATAGTTCAAATGCTTGAAAGTATAAAGTCAAAGGTATGTATAATCAGTTTTCGATATCTTATTTGTTTAGCATGACGTGAAAACTTGATATGCATCTAAAGTCTATTATGTGACTTACATGACTTAACTTGAAAGATTTAAGTTGCTTGAAGCATATGCAATTCTTGGTCCTGAAGTACCACATCCTTAGTACAATTTGTGTACATATGTATCTTGCTATAACTATAAGCATGATGTCATTGAGAATGCATCTATGGAGATATTGAAGAGTTATTCCACGACATTATATGAAGATGTTCATATCTATCAAGAATGATGATTTCAAGGTGCGGAATATTTATTCAAGTCAATATGATTTATTTATCAAACATCTACCAAAGATCGTTTTGAAGATGATGCACAAGAATGGAATGCAAATGCTCAAGGATATAAATTGATGTACTCATTAGGGGGAGTTAATGCGCGTTGCACTCTTTTTCCCTTACAAGGTTTTGTCCCAAATGGGTTTTCCTTGCGAGGTTTTTAACGAGGCAACCAATAGGCGCATATTCAAACATGTGTACTCTTTTTCCTTTCTTTAATTTTTCCCATTGGGTTTTGGTTTTAAGGTTTTAACGAGGCACATTGTTGAATAGACATTCAAGGGGGAGTGTTATAAATAGACTCCTATTTAATGTGAATGTCTATAATTAGAGAGATTCTAGAGTTCTATTCTTGGTAGCTAAATCATCCCCCTCCCTATAAATAAAGGGGTCTTCTACCATTGTAACACACTCCTAACATTCTCTAAGTATCAATAAAAATACTTCTCTCTCTCTATTCTCTCTCTATTGCTCTTGTTCTTGCATTATTGTACTTGTTCTTATATTATTTCATAACAAATAACAAATTAATTAGTTACCTGTCAACGGACTAAATATGAATGGAGAGAGAATGTTGGCGAAGGAGCTTACGCCTGAAATGCACCCTTGAGCAATTCCCTACTAGGTCGACAAAATAACAATTAATGGACATTCACTTATATAACAATCAAATTCAATAATAAATGTAAACGCACCTACGACCGTGGGTTAGAATCAGCCCCTGAGGAAAAGTATGAAAACACTATACATCCTTTTAATTTGGGAGAGTTTTTTTGGGAAAAAAAGATTTATTATTCTGTCTTATTTTCTCTAATAGTTTAAAAAGAACTTTATACTATCAGTATGTTTTAACATGTTGTATTGGGTTATTTGTCCTATTTTCTAAGTTACAAGTCTCACTTATATAGTCTATAAAGATACTTTTTATAGAATTAGATCCTAATACTGTAATCTTAACAACAACAACAACTATCCAGTATAGTTCTACAGAGTGGGGTCTAGGGAGGGTAATATGTAGACGGGCCTTACCCCTACCGAAAGGGCAGAGACGCCGTTTCCAATCGACCCTCGGCTCATTGAAGGAAAGGAAAAACAAAAACAAAAACAAATGTATCACAAAAACAAAGGCTCATTAAGATTAATATTGTAATCTTAACTTGTACGAAAAGTGTAAATCAAGGTCAATTGTATACCACAGTGATGTATGTAGCTAATGAAAGGCACTTATGCTAAATTACCTGTTCGCTTGGCCCAACTTGTTTTGAAACAATGCTTTGTAACTAGATTGAATAAAGCATTTAGGTTAAATATTACAACCATGATAATCAACCAAAAAAATAAAAAAAATAAATTTGAAAAGTACTCCATTATTTTTCGGAGAAAATAAGAGACAACTTACAGCTGGTTTTGCTAGGAAGAGAAACATAGGAAACAAAGCAACTATATAAGGAACCTGAAATCATGAAAAATTGGGACAAATGTAAAAAATAAAGATCTTGAATTGGGAAATATATATGTTGAGACCTCAATAGTAAATTTCAAAGCTTTATATTACCCAGGCTGCCCATGCAATACTATCTATTAGCATCTGCAGAATAATCAAAAAATTTAAGTTATGTACGCTCGTAGTATGAAAATCTAAATATTTAAATGATTTAATATGTTATAATAAGTTACCTGCCCGTTTTTCAAGGTTACAAACCAATATTGGTTATATAAAATTATTGTTTTTATTACCGTCCACATAACTTAGTACTCTTTCAAAATATAGCAATAAGAGCCAAAAAAGGAGAAAGAAAATAGAGAGAAATTCCACGAAATCGTAGAAGGCACATACATTGGTAAAACCAGCTATGAGCGCCAAGGAAAGTATCGTCTCTTCTCGTATTATAGAAGCCAACTTAGGCACTAAGATCAACTACTCGAAAAACTTGAAGATGAATTAATTACAAAATTATTGTAAGCACACAAATTACGTGAAATTAACTTGATCTACTGGACGAAATCAATTTGAACTTATACCTGAGAAAATGTTGCTCCGCCGTAGCAAATCAACATTAGAATAGCAAAATTGTCTTTGTTGTATTGAAATCGAGCCCTTAAAAAGTACTACAAAATAAACAAAAAAATGTTAGTTGTGAGTTTTGAAGGGGAGTCTTGGCGTAACTGGTAAAGTTACTGCCATGTGACCAGGATATTACGGGTTCGATCCGTGAAAAAAGTCTCTTGTAGAAATGTAGAATAAGATTGCGTATGATAGATCCTTATGATTCGGTCTTTCTCCGGACTCCGTCCATAGCAGGAAGTGCACCGGCTGTTTTTTTTGGTGAGGTTTATTAATTCTCTATGGAATTGACACTTAAGAGAGCTATAGAATGAGTACCATAAATGGAGTTTGTATTCCACCCTCACCAATACCATATAAGAAAGCAATACTTGTTCCCAATGAAAATGTGGTGCTGCCAAAACAGGATAAAAGAACAATGAGAAAAGTTAATAAATCTGAGCAAAATGCACAATCAAAATGAAACACTTGGTTAAGTATGTGGCCATGCTTATTTCATTTCTTTCTTAAACTTATAATGCATACACTTCGATTTTATTTTGTTTAACCTAATCAACGCTATTTGAATGAGCGCATCGACGTAACTGGTAAAGTTACTGCTATGTGACAAGAAGATCGCGGGTTTAAGCCTTGAAAATAGTCTCTCGTATGTAAGGTAAAATGCGTACAATAGACTCTTGTGATCCGGTCTTTTCCCGAACCCCGCACATGATGAAAGCTTAGTGCATAAAACTGCCCTAATTAACCCTATCGACCTTAGCTAACTTGGAATTGAATTGCACTTAGTGATAGAATTTTCTGAATAAGCAGGAAGCAAGGCATGCATAATCCATAGTGGGCTCTAAGTCAAACATACACGGGCTTTACTATTAGTATGTGTTTGTCGAGAAAACTTAAACAGCACTCATCCTGCCGCTTAAATTTAAAATAATTAGAAAATATATAGTCTATATATAATATGTGTATAATCATATATAATCAATGTATAATTTTGATATACATCAAGGAAAAGCAAACAATAAATCTAGCCTACTTGTATAAACATCTTTACTGCTGAAGACATCGAACTTGGTATGGGGTTGGGACCCATAACTATGATTTGTGAAAGGATTTTTTCCCCTCCCTTTTTGGGTGAAAGAAATTCGAGTAATGAAGAATAGAGAGGTGTAAATTTGTTTTTCAAAAGGTAGGAACCATCAATGATAAAAAAAATTATCTTCATGCATGCTTTTATATATTAATAGTCGCTTTCACACTTCTTGATTCTGATATGTCTAAGGTTAGAACCGGTGGCGGAGGCAAGACTTTTGTTAAAGAGGTTCAAAAAAAAATTAAAAGAAACTGTGGGTTTTAGTCAGTGAAAATATAACTAATTACAATACAAAGATTTTGAACCCCGTTATCACTGAGCTACGCTTTTGAATAATATGAAAGAGATTCAAAAAATAATATGAAGAGATAAAACATTAAATTTTACCTTATATATATAATGCAATTTTTCGAAGAAAAAGGAACCCCTCCGATCCTCTAAATCTGCTCCTGATTAGGAGATAAAATAGAAGTAATAGCTTAAAAGAGTTAATTGAATAATAAAAAATATTTATGACTTTTTCAACTACAAAATAAGTACTTAAACAGACATAAGATACCAACAAGGCAATAAAATTTTTTGATGACTTTTTCAACTACAAAATAAGTTTTAAAACATGCCTAAGATTCCAACAACGCATTAATGATAGTCTAATTTTTTCTTCTTTTATAGTTTTTATTGACACTACATATGTATCACGTTGTATTATTTTACCTACCAAATGTTAGAAGGTAGACTAGAAAGTTGTAGGTAATGTCATCATCTTACCTACTCTTGAGCAACCTAATAATATGGTAAAACAGCGTTACACCATTGGGATACTTCGAATAAACTTGAATACATATAAAATACACCGATGTTAAAATCATTTCTCAAGATATCTTCCATGGCAGAATATTTTTTAGACTCAGTGTTCTCTCTGAGGAATCAATCGCCTCTAGACTGATCAGCATTATTGGTTAATATGGGTTGATTGAGAGCATCGTCGTTCTTATTAATACGAGTTGTCTCCTTTGGAAATATTGTCATGTATACTGCCGCGGCCGTTGAAGAAATAGATGACACCTTCACTAATCCAACAATTATTTAACAAATTATAACTGAAACTAAGAGCAGTGTACAGTTAATTAGTCACAAAATAGAAATAAGAAGATGATAAAGAGAGATGTAAACCAGAAATATTTGAGCTGTGGAGAGGAAACGAACAGCAAAGGTACCACATAAATACCTGCCACAATTCCAATCGCAGAAGCACGCTTCTCTTCTGATATACAATCTGCCTAATTTAACAAATACGAATTCAAAATTTTGAGTCAATAAATTTCGAGTTAATATAAAGTCACAAATTGAAAAAGGATTAGGGCTAAAGTTCAAATGAAATAATACCGCATAAGCAATTGGGAGGCACTGAATGCCAGTATCGCTGAGCATGCCAGTCAGAGTCCTTACAACATAGTAGCCATAAAAATAGTTTGTAGTCCTCCTATATGCCATTATTACTTTAAAATAATCGAATAAATTAGTGATAATTCTACGACAATAGGTAACAGTTTGGAGGTGCTATGGAGGTGCTTGGAGGCGAAGAGCGTGCCGGAAGCCTATATCAGAGTAATTAAGGATATGTAGGATGGAGCTAAGACTAGGGTTAGGACTGTGGGTGGCGACTCATACCATTTTCCAGTGGTTATGGGGCTCCATCAAGGATCGGCGCTTAGCCCTCTCTTGTTTGCCTTGGTGATGGACGCTCTAACCCGACATATTCAAGGAGATGTGCCTTGGTGTATGCTATTTGCTGATGACATAGTCTTGATAGACGAAACGAGGGTCGGTGTTATTGAGAGATTAGAGGTATGGATACAGACTCTCGAGTCTAAGGGTTTCAAAATAAGCAGATCTAAGACAGAATACCTGAAGTGCAAGTTTAGTCCCGAGCCTAGCGAAGTAGGCAGGGATGTGATGATTGGATCTAAGGTCATCGCCAAGAGGGACAATGTCAGATATCTTGGGTCGGTGATTCATGGGGACGAAGAGATTGACGGGGACGTCACTCATCGTATAGGAGCGGGGTGGTCAAAGTGGATGCTTGCATCAGGAGTCCTGTGTGACAAGAAAGTTCCACAGAAACTCAAGGGAAAATTTTATAGAGCTGTGGTTAGACATGCCATGTTGTATGGGGGTGCAGGCCAGTGAAGAACTCTCATGTTCAGAGAATGAAGGTCGCGGAGATGAGGATGGCCAGGTGGATGTGCGGGCTCACCATGTTAGATAAGATTAAGAATGAAGTAATTCGAGAGAAGGTGGGGGTGGTCCCGGTGGATGAGAAGATGCGAGAAGCGAGGGTGAGGTGGTTCGGACATGTACGGAGGAGAAGTCCTGATGCCCCGGTGAGGAGTTGTGAGCGGTTGGCGATAGTCGGCGTACGGCGATGCAGGGGGAGGCCTAAGAGGTATTGGGGAGAGGTGATTAGGTATGACATGGCTAGAATGCGGGTTTCCGATGACATGACCCTTGATAGGAAAGTCTGGAGGCCTAGTATCAGGGTTGTAGGATAGGGGCTCCTAGAGTTTTTCATACTCCTCTCCCGGGGTTGGGTGAGGCTTGGCAGGGCTATCCATAGATGATTTGTGTATTGGATTGTGTCTCCCTTATGGTAGTTACTGTCTAATTATTGCATGCTATTTTATTTATGATTCTTTTGTTTAGATAATTATTTACGCTATTTCTGCAGGAGTTACTAATGCTCTTTTGTTTTTGTTTTTGTTTTTCCTTTCCTCCACTGAGTCGAGAGTCGATTGGAAACAACCTCTTTGCCCTTTCGGGTAGGGATAAGACCCGTCTACATATTACCCTCCCCAGACCCTACTTTATGAGAATATACTGGGTAGTTGTTGTTGTTTGATATTTTTACAAAGAACTTTATAGAAAATATGATAAAAAATTTCCTGACATCTTGTCAAAAAGTTAAAATTAAAAGTCTCCAACCAGTTCATCAACCAAAAGTAGTCTGCACTTCTTGTGCAGATTTTGGTACTGGTCTTAGTTGTCTATGAGGTGCATTAGTTCGGATTAATTTATTTGAAGACACAAAATAGATTTGCTGGTGTCCGCAGACCATGAAGTCTTCTTTGTCTTTCCCTATTCATTAATCATTTCATTCGAGACAATTATACTTATTCAAGACCCTATTTATAAAATCTCTAGAAGCTCGTGTACTTGTGACTCCAGATCCTTATTATACTAAATAATTGGATTATTATGCTACTTGTACTTTATGTTGGTTTCATTTCCAAGTGTTTAAAATTGACAAAAGAAATTACTCTAACGTTGGTTTGTCTAGAAAATGAAAAATTTCAGGAGTTGGCAATCAACAAAAGTAGACGAAAAAGTCTGTCAAAATTTTGAGTGGCTCCTTTTCTTCGTCAAAAGAGCTGAATTCCGATAGTTTTTTGTTGTCGAGATTTTTTCATCTCTTTTCAACAGATTCTTCCGTCGAAATTACTCAGTTGAAGGAAAAAAAGACAAACTTTACCAGAAGGAAGAATGGAGGCAGTGACCGGTACAATGAGCATAGCTTTTCTTCCATATACATCAGATAAATTTCCAATCAGTGGCATCATCAACATTGATCCAAGCCCCATAATCTGAATCATCAAATTTGGAAGAATCAAATGACTAGTGACAGGCAAATTCGTATTTTTTTAAAATAAAAAAATAGTAGAATTGGTGTGAGTCGATTACTTACAGCCTGATGTAAACCAGAAAGATAAATGGCAAGAGAGCATTTGTCTTGAGAAGGACAAAGTGCGTCCATAGTGATATCAGTCGTTACTGGAATCACTACATTTAACGCAAAATTAGAGAGAAACACTGTCACAAACAGATGTTTCAAACTGCTAATCTTACTATCCATTTTCTCTGTTTTCTCTCCTGTTGAGCTACACTATAAATTGAATAGATACTTGTTGTAGGTTTGAACAAACATGTTTCTTATTCATTTCCATCTATATGTATGAAGGGTTGACAATTTATTGATCGAAAAATAGAGTACTTAAGTCTTACTTAATGGTATGGTTGGTTTAAAAGAGAAATGATTAAGACTCCTTTAAAGGGCAAAGCCTAATCCAAATCATGATTAAAAATAGTACTAGTATTTTTATTTTGTGAAGTACCAACCTCCAACTAATAGGGCTAAAGGGTTTTCTACCATACATGGACCAATTAGGTCATGCTCTGCACTATGAGGGAACACTCTAAACTACCTATCATTAGTTTGACTATAATAATTGAGTACTGATGCAGGTCTACTAGTTTGGTAACTTAGGTATTCAGCTCTTTTTTCTTTCTAATTTTTCTTTATGTTGTTTAAAAATATTGTTGCATCCGTATGAGACGTAAATAATTTTTGGAGTATCCGATATAAGACCAGAGCAATATAGTTTTTTTAAAAGAAAATTTTACCTCCTATAGCTCCTATAGCAAAGGTATATGTCTTATTTATTATAAACTTAAAATTATTTTAAAATATTATTTTCTATACTTACCTTTTATATTTTATAGTAAAATAAGTATTTATACTACCATTGAAGCATGAAATAAGACATTAAATACGCTATTTCTCTCTCTTAGACAGTTGGACATACCTATTTTTAAGGTGATTGCTATTATTGTATTCATTAATACATGGCGTGAATATATGCGCATACAGTTGGACTACCCTAATTTTAGGCATTTTTTACTGTTGTATTCATAAATACAACAACGCAAATACGTGTGAATATATGCATGTACAGTTGGACTGCCTGATTTTAGGCATTTTTTATTGTTGTATTCATGAATATATGGCGCGAATACATGTGAATACATGCGTGTACAGGTGAACTTGCCTGATATTATGTGCTTTTTTACTGTTGTATTCATGAATATAACAACATCAATACATATGCACGTACAGCTGGACTGTCATGATTTTAGGCAATTTTTATTATTGTATTCATGAATACATGGAGTGAATATATGTGCATACAACTGGACTACCTGATTTTTAGGAATTTTTTGTTGTTGTATTCGTGAATACAACATTGTGAATACAGTAAGTACATTATCGTAACAACTGAATAGTAGCTATAGGAAGTAATTATGTATATAATAGTTATAGAAAATTAATAAACACCAAACAATAGTGATTTATGAAAACTCTTCTTTCTTTTATCATTTATAATTAGTTGCAAAAGGAGTTCCTCTCGAGTCCTATTAGTAGGCATTTGGACATAAGAACTGAGAAATTAAAAAAAGAAAAAAAGAAACTTTTGAAGTTAAGTTAAAAAATATATATTTAAAAATTAAAATTGTATTCTATAAGTATTCTACTTTAAAAGAATATTTCAATTTTGTGAGAGAAAAATATCGTTTACCTAGAAAAAAAACACAATTATCACTTTCTCGAATTGGAAACTTATCCTCAAATTTTTCATCTTCAAAAATTCAGTTATCTATATAGCCAAACATTGATTTGAAAATATTTTTTAGAGAAAAGGTAGCTGCATTATTATACTATCCCGATAACTTTAATATGATGATTTGGTCACTCTTCTCAAAAATTAATGTCTCGATCCTCTATTAATTATTTTTTCCATATTTATTTCTACTATTTTGATTTGTTCGAATGTTCGTTTTAAGTTTCGAAGAGTTTTGGGATACTTAGTCCCTAAATGAGGCTTAAGTGTTGGAAAGTCGATTGTAGTCGAAACAGTATGAAGATGACATCAGAATGAAAATTAGATGGTTCACTTAGCTCCATTGGGTGATTTCGGGTTTAGGGGTGTGTTCCGATTGTATTTTGGAGGTCCGTAGCTAATTTAGGCTTGAAATGCCGAAAGTTAAATTTTTGAAATTTCCGGTTCGATAGTGAGATTTTGATCCGAGGGTCGGAATGGAATTTTGAAAGTTACAGTAGTCCCGTTGTATCATTTGGAATGTGTGTGCAAAATTTCAGGTCATTCGGATATGGTTTGGTTGGATTTTTGACCAAAAGCGTTATTTAGAAGATTTTGGAATTTTTAGGCTTGAATCTTATGCAAAATAGGTGTTTTGATATTGTTTTGAGTGTTCCGAAGGTTGGGGAAAATTCGAATGAAGTTATGAGTTATATTGGTAGGTTTGGTTGAGGTCCCGGGAGCCTTAGGTGTGTTTTGGATGCTCAACGGAACATTTTTAGACTTGAAAAGATTGCAGATTTTCTGCTATTGTGTTGCAAAGAAAATACTCATTGCGTTTGCGAGAGGGTCTCGCGTTCGCATAGAGCATCTGGGTGAAGCAACTATTTTGTGCTTCGCGTTCACGATGATGTCCCGCATTCGTGAAGGTAAGGACTCATTGGTCTTTGCGTTCACGACATGGTCCTCGCGTTCGCGTAGGTTCTGACAGTGAAAGCTATGCGTTCACAATTGGATCTCGTGTTCGCGAAAGAGGAAATTGGCCCAATAGGATCTTTGTGCATCGCATTCACGTGATGCCCGTCGCGTTCGCGAAGGTTGGTGAAGCTGAGGCATCGCGCTCGCAAAGTAGAGTTTTGGTCAATAATTTTTGTGCTTCGCGAACGCGAGGCTATGACCACGTTCGCAAAGAAAGATTTAAATGCCTGGGTAGAATGATTTAAAGGGTCTATTCCACGATTTTTAACCTAGATTTCTCCATTTTTAGATGATTTTAAAGGTTTTTGAAGAGGGTTGAAGAGGGATTCAAGGGGAATCACTTGGAGGTAATATTTTTTAATTTATAACTCATTTTTATGTGATTAAATACCTAATTAGTGGTAAAATTTTAGAAAAAATAGGTAATTAGGGCTTGGGATTAAGAGACCTTAAAAGATGTATTTGATGGGTCAATTGAACTCCGATTTCAGTATTCTTTTTATGCATAGACTTGTGAGAGTATGATGATTCCAATAATATAAATTTCGCTCGACTTCGAGACGTCGGCCTGAGGGGAATTTTTGTTATTTTACCTAATTTCGCGTATTAGCTTAGAATTTAATTATATAATCAATTACTTGAAGTGTTTACAGTATGCAATTGAATTGAATAGATTTTGGTCATATGGAGTCAAATACTCGTGGCAAGAGCGTGGTTTTAGGTTGATTTGAGTTTGTTCGAGATAAGTGGCTTTGTTTAACCTTGTGCAAGGGACCTTCCCCATAGGATTGGTATATTTGGTAATTGAAATGCCTTGTACGTAAGGTGACGAGTGTGTACTTGTGTGATTTTTTGGAAATCTAGTTTTTATTAAGTATTTACTGTGAACACCTACTTTTTTACCACACCCATATTGTATATTATTTCAGTGTAAATATTTCTTTTTAGGTCTAATGTTGATATTTTAAACTTTTATCATTCTCTTAATAGGCTTATTATAAAAAACACTATAAAAAATATTCACATACTTATAATATAAATTTTATTTCTATTTGTAAAGAGAAGAAGATTAACAAAAAAAATATTTGGTTTCATTTAGTTAGAATTTTAATAAGTAATTTGTGGTATTTTTTTTAGTATTATTTAAAGTCATGTAAATATTTTATTTTCTTTATATTATAAAAAGTGTTGATTAATCTTCTTATATTTATAGTTTAATTTATTTTTTAAAATATAAAAGCAAAAAAATTAATTAATAAAAAAAACTCCATTTTCCCCATATTCCTCACGTCCTATTCTCCACTTCCCCATTTTCCTCCACTTCAAAACCCACGTGCCCCACTCCCTCACGCCCCTTCTCCATTTTCCCCACTCATTAATATTAAACCCACACATATGTTATACTACACAACACATTCACTTGAAAGGGGGAGGGGGGTCGGCAACCTAACCGGGGGCGGATTTACTAATAAAAATTGGGTGTTCGAGCACCCATTAACCTCGATGCAGAGTATGTATAGTTATATAGAAAATTTGAGAAGATGTATAAAAATTTACAAAAGCACCCATTAATTTTATGTAAAAAAAAATTCAGCATCCACAAACTTGAATTTCTAGATCCGCCACCGATTACCTAACCAAACAAAAAGTATCATATGCACATAAACGTCATCTTCTTGAGATTTTAAGCTTCCAGCGTCTTTAACATCCATTTACGATATGTAAAGTTAAAAAATATAGGAGCAGTAGAATCATTGAAGAAAATCTCAATTAAATCTTAGGGAACATCTTCAATTCCAATACTTTGAAGGAGGAAGAATTTTTCTTGGAGAAACGAAAGTTCAGTCGAGTTTCAAGGTCCGGTCCGCGGTTATAATTTTCGCTCATAAATTATAATTGCTGGAAATTATATTTCTATATTGGAAAGATTGACTGAGGTTCTTCTATACTTTCATCATTATTCATTTAATATTATTTGCCTACTATTTAAACTGCAATTTGATATGTGTTTTAGAGCCTATGCTATTCACTGTTCGAGTTAAATTTGATTCTTAATTTTTCCTTGTGACAATGTAGTAAATAGTATTTTGCTAAGTGAGTCAAAATAATTTCGGTTATAAAAATTTGCATAGTTTTTATTTTATTTATTTTAAGTTGTTTAGGACATGCAGTAGAATTTTACTTTAAAGAAATGTTATTTTAGTTCAGAATTTATATTAGGTATATACCCGATAGTCTACCAATTTCAAGAGATTACAAGTCCTATATCATATGGGACACTTCCTTGAAGAAAGTCGTACTCCCATTAATTTTCAAGTAGATAAAAAAGTTAAGGCTAGTGACATCAGCTATCCGCTATTAGCCTTTGTGAAAGCCCAATTTCAAGAGATCACAAGTCCTGTATTTCTAAAAATCATTCTGTTAGTATCTTTAACTTAAGAATATTTGTAGTATTTTTCTTAAGAATTTAATATACCCAATCTTTATATTGAAAGCCTATAATCTATTAAAGATTTGAATTTAACAGTTCTTTGACTCTTTATATATAGCTTTAAGTTTAGTTTCTGCCAAAAAGTTAATACATGAAAGCACATAACTCGAGGCCAAATAAATTTATTTTCTATTAGCCTAATACTAATAAAATCCAAAGTTGTCTCATTTTTTTCATGACCAAATAAGCAACGTACATTAACTCAAAAAAAAAAAAAAGCCAAATAATAAAACATACAAATAGATATCTCAAATCTGAAAGAGACAAAACGAATGAAATACTCTAAAACACTAGAATCGGGTTCCGCTTCTAGTTCCGCCCGCGGTTCCTTACATTTCGAGTGTAAAGCTGTTTTAAAGAAATTCTGCTATTGAAAAGCTATACATAAAGGTCCATTTCTCACTTCATCATCCTCTTAAGTTTTATCTGCGTCTTCTTGCTAATAGGTTTGGATGATCATGGTTGCTATGGGATTGTTTCGCTTGTCTCACTATCGATCTATAATCTGTTCAAAATGGTGTATTTGTTTGAGTTTGTTGTCTCATAAATTTGTTTAAGAGTAGTCAATTAATAATCACTTCATGGAGTCAACGGTAATAAAATATGATTCGATCTTAGTGAGTTGGTCTGATTTTATATTAAGCAAGCTTGTGAATATTAGAAATTAAATCTATTTCAGGCGTGCTATAATAAAATTATTATGGCTACGGGTACAATTCCTATGACGTAGTTGTGATACATAATTTTCAAATTTGAATGTGATTTCATGTGACCTGACTTCAATTTTTAATAATATTAAATAAAATAAACATGTCGTGAACAGCGGGTGCATTTCATATAGCGTGGTTTACGATGTGTTTGCAAAAACAAATAAGTGTATGACGATCAAGAATTTCTAAAAATTTTAAAAACGGTTAGAAAGTTAAAAATGCACATAGGTTAAAAACATGTAATAAATTAGATAATTAGGCCAATTAATAATTGTTGAACGATCGTGCTAAAATCACGGAACCCAGAAATACCTAATACCTTCTCCCATGTTAATAGAATCCCTTACCTGGATTTCTGTGTCCGCATACCATAAATAAGAGTCAAAACCTTTCTCAATTTAGAATTTTAAACTGGTGACTTGGGACACTATAAATTATTTCAAGTAGCGACTCTAAAATTAAATAAATAATTTTGTTTCGATTATTGTCACTTTAATTGAAAAACTCCCATATACCCCCCTTCCGGGGTAGAAAAAGAAGGTGTGACAAACACTAACTTTTATTGCTGTAGTTTTCTTTCTCCTTTCCTTCTTTTGACTGACACGTCTTTGTTTTATGTGTAGTCCATCATCAAGTTTAGGGCTGAGCTAAGCCAATGTGTAGTCGAGCTTAGGAGAGCTTAGAATGAAGGGAATGCCCTGAGAATCCTTTGTAGCCAAAAGGAAGAGGAGCTTAAGGATATTCGGGCCGACTGGGCCAAAGCTCGGAACAACGAGGTCGAGCTAGACAAGCATGTAATCATGATTTTTACAGAGTATGGTCTTCTTGGCCTTACTGCAGAGGCTAACACTTCGATGTCTCAGTTGCAACAAAAGTTAAAGATGATTGGGTAACTCTGGGGCGAGGTTGATCAGGTTAGAGCTGACTACCACCGATAGAAGGAGAACATGGATCGACTTGCTGTTGACAAAGAAGCTGCTTTGCCCAGTTGGCTCGGTTGAAACTTAGCTCCAAAGTATTAAAGTGAAGAACCTAGCTCAGGCCAAGAAATCAAACTTGATTTATAGTTTTAAAAATATGTGATTTAGTTCTATACAAATTAATAATCAAGAAGTATAATGTATAAATGAAATAAATGAGTGAATCAAACCAGTGTTGCTAGATAGTATCGACCTCAAGACAGAGTGACCTCGAGATGGATCAAGAACAATAAAGCAAGAATAATAAAGTTTAAAGGACAATTCTGATGAACAATGAATCTTTTCAAATGATTGGGCTCCCTTTTATATAATAGGAGAACTCTAAATAAGGTACATTTCTATTTGCGGTAAAGAATCTTATAAGGACAGCTGTCTAACCACCTAGTACGGTTCGTACAAATTTATTCCGGGATTTACGCTGTGATCTTGAGGACGTGGCAGGAATCTCGCTCATTTTGTTACAGATCCAAAACAGTATTATCTCGGGGTTAAGCACACTCAGCTTCGATACTCATCCCGCACTTCGATCTTCGAGCCTTACCCTCTGTCCTTCGAGCTCCAGTCTGGTCCATCGAGCTCGAACTCGATCTTACCTGAACTCAGGCTCAAAGCAACCCCTCAAGCCCGGGAAATTGAGCGCACCGAATTTCGACCGTATACGTACTCTCTAATTTTCATTTGGCTCTTGTGATTGTCGTTAGTTAACTAATTATCCTCTTAATTATTTGACATTATTTTCCTTGTCGCCCTTCTAAGGAAGATTGACACATTTTCTAACAAGTAATTTAAATTCTTATTTTGCCATTGACATAACATGTTGCAGGACTCATTGAAAACAAAAATCTGAATTGATATGTGTGGATAAGAACCCTAAAATGTTCCATGTGTCCACTTTGACTATATGAACAAAATTGTTGCTCCTAAACTGCACGGTGTGGCTTGTATCATGGCGGTAACATTTTAAAAAGGTATATGAACGTCACTTTTAATAGTAGCTTTTTTGTAATCATAATATTTATCAGTTTCAGTGACAAATTAGCGTGATCATTTTAATTCATTTCCCTTTACAATTTTTTGAGCCAACATTTTTAATCTCAGCTTTTCTCGAGAACTTTTTCTATCTTTTTAGCTGATTTTTTGCAATAATAGCATAATGATAAATTACAATGATGATTATAGTACCCATTATTTGGGTGTTTAATTCATTTTCTTTTTCATTTTTGCCTTAAAATTGGTTTTACTTTTGCCAATGAAAAGATGATGTGTACATCGGCAACTTTTGTTGAGACAATCAGCATAAAGACGAATAATAATACAAAAGCACCATAATATTTCTAATTTCTAACTATTTATAAGAAGGAATAAGCACAAAGGAGATCAACATGTCTGCTTGGCACATCAAGAGCATTCTAGTAAATTCCTTTAAAATAGAGCAATGTGATTGGCAGAAAAGATAGATCACTGTAGCTGCCATATAAATTTTTGAGTTGACTTGACCAAATTATCCTTTGCTTATCTCATCATACATCACCATAGTTCCCAAAAGCTTTTATGAAGTGTGCGCCATCTGAGTATTTGCTTTACACATTTCTATCATTTTGCAAGCATAATTTTATGCTTGCAAAATGATATATATATATACTATATAGCAAACCTTATTATCTCCCATATTTAAGGTTTGTGTTTATTACATTTAAGCATACCAAATTTCATTTTATGTACCATAATTCAAATTAAGGGTATAATTATTGCTTCATTTATTCTAGGCATAATTTTAGGAGCATATATTTCTTTTTTCTTTTTTTCCTTTTTTCTTTCCTAACGTGATTATTGCACAAACACAATGTACAATATTTCCTTTTAAGAATCTTAGAGTAGGTAGTTCCATTCTTTCTTTCTTTCTTCTTCTTGATCTTCTACATTAATTTTTCTCTCCTCCCCTTAAAGTAAAGGCTAAAAAATATTTTTGAACCTGAACTTAGGAAAATAAGAGAAGCAACGTTACATGAAAATTTGTCGTTCAACAGAAAATGAATTTACAAAAAGTGTTTAGCTCAAAATCACAAAGCAAAATACCTAACAACTGATATTCCAACAAGGTGGAATAGTACATATGAGATGTTAGTCCTTGCCTTTATATGCAAACCCATTCTTACCGAAGCATATAATGAATCTCTTGTTTATAAGGAAAATAACTGATTAAATAACATAAATTGGGATATATGTGAAGACATAGTTAAATTTTTAGGACAATTTTGCTTTGCTACTGCACACTTTTCTAGTTCTAATCATCCAATTTGTAATTCTATACTTATTTATTTGAATGACAAAGCTTCATTATCAAAATTGAAATTTTGAATATTAAGAATTGATTAAATTTGGTATGCTTAAATTTTTTTGACACAAGATTGTAGTTTAATTGTAGTATAAATGTAACAATACAATTAAACTACAATTTACAATTTATCTACAAATTATCTACAATTCTACAATTTAACTACAGTTTAACTACAAATTCTAGAAAAATATGTCTTCTTCTTCTTCGACGAGTTTCAATCTAAAATTCAGTCAAAACCAAGTCTAATCTTCACCAAAACCCCTCAAAATTGAGATATAAACTCCTAAACATATTTCGAATTATTTACAACAACACCCAATCCAAGGGATTTTCAATTGTAGCATAATTGACATTTTCGACATAATTGTAGAAGACTTGTAGAAGTTTTAGTCTTCCCAATCTACAACTTATCTACAAATTATCTATTTATTATATACAATTTATTTACAATTCTACAAATAACTACAATTTCTGGAAAATATGTCTTCTGCTTCGACGACGAGTTTCAATCTGAAAATTAGTCAAAACCAAGTCTAATCTTTACCAAAACCCCTCAAAATTGAGATATAAACTCCTAAACATATTTTATTTACAACAACACCCAATCAAACAAATAATGATTTTTGAAAATCCAATTTTGAATTCAAAGCTTTTAAGCTTTTTAATGACTATCAATGGTGGAAAATATATGGTGAAGGAGAGAATTACGCTGCAATAGATTTTCTTCCGTTTTAAATTCGAAATTAATGGTGATAGAATCACCATTAAATGTGATTCCTATAAATTTGGAGCCTTTTAGGGTAGAATCTATCTATTTTTGGTTTGGTACAATTTTTGTTAACAAAAACATGACATAGGCGAATAAATACCAAACCATACGCAATTTTAGTAATAAGGTTTGCTATATGGTATACATGTAAAAATCCCTAAAATTATTTGTATTGCACAACTTATTGATTAATGGGCCCGCTGAAGTTCTTATTCATATGTGAGTATTACTTTGCACCTTAACAGTCACTTGAGATATTTAGTGTAAAATTTAGTTTAAGTTAGCCAAATATGAATTAAAAGGCAAAAACTATATAAAAATACTTAGCATTTTAATGATCTTTATACGTAGGTTTACCTCTAGACTTAAACGCATAATTTACGTAGTCAACTTTTACGACGAAGACTTTCGACTTTTATTTAGAGAAAATAATATATAAACGTACAAAGAAAGTACTTGAATGAGAAAAAAATAGAATATTTACCAATATATATGAGTTTAACATAAATATCTTAATATTAGATTATACTGTTAGTAGCTTTTATTCATTTACTATTGTATACAAAGAATGATTAATTAATGTGAATTTTATCTAGACCATCATCAGAAAAGGTGGAAAAAGAATTATTCGAAGTCGGAGTTACATAAATTTTAACTTTCGCCTTGTTACAAATTTATAATTTCTTTTTGAGCTTACACTTTGGGCACTTGTAGTCTCAATTTTTTCCTTCTTAAACATGAACTTCATAGTATATAAAAAGTATATTTTTATATTCTTTCAATATATCTAACTTCAATATATTTATTTTTAAAATCTATTAAATTAAAATTAGAGTCCTTTTTTTGGTAAGCAAGGGAAGCTCATGGTTTTAAATTAAAATTAATCTTTTATTTCTGCCTATGTAAATTAATATTAATTTAACTTTAGAATACTCATCTCTAAAATTTTATTAAAAAAAATAGTAAAACGAAATAGAGTCCAACTTAACGTAAAAAAAAAAAAATGACCGCCCGTAAAGTTATTTTCCTAACTAATTTTTAAATAGCTTTAAAATGTGTATATATAGGCATTTGATGTACTATATGATGTCTTTCTAGCTTTTATGAACTTTTCTACTATTGAAGATACATTTTATTTAGGTTAATTTAATTTCGCAAAAGTAATTAACACTTTAAAAATCAAAAAGGCATTAACTAGTATTTTTGCAAAATAATCCTTGAACTAATAAAGAATCTACAAAATATAAATATATATAAAGAGTAATTTAAGAAATATAAAGGTAGTTTAATATATAACAGTTTTATTAATGCTATTAAATGGTTCTCTTAATAGGTACGTCGAAAACTTAAAAGTATTTATTTGAACAAAAAGTAATATCATCTAAAAACTATTCATAACTATTTTAATAATTTGATATTAAGAAAATTTGCACACATACTAATTAGCACAACCTAAGCAAAGTATTATTGGGCCCATGCTATGTATTGACATCCTTTACTAGTATTTTTGTTACAAAGGAAAAGTGAATTAAGAAAAGTAATACAATGAAAAGAACGTGGATCTGATTTATAATTTTGCTTGAGAAGTTAACAAAGTAGATCGAAGTGTAACTTCACCGTTGTCATATTTCATAGTTAGATCCGATACATTTATGTTTCCCTATAATATTCGAGCAGAATCTTATTATTTTGTTTATCACGAAATAATTGTCAATTCTTCCTTTCAGGAAGTATAGTTTTTTTTAATTGTTGTGCATTTTAAATATCACAAAATAATTCCAAAGACGTATATTTATTATTTTTCAGAATAATTTTACATATCTATTCAATTCTTTTTAAATATACAAAAGTCAAGTTATGACAAAACATATATTTTTCTGGAACCTTAAAAAACTCGCAACCGGTAAAACCTCCCTTTGAGTAAGTATTTTATATGTACTGGGTAAACCATCATTGTGTAATAACATACGAACCATACAAGGGATATAAATTGCACTAGACAAATTCAATACGATAAGCTTGACTGCTCGACCCATAAGATATTGAGGAAATTGATCCCAAGTCATCTATACGAATAATTACCATCCAAACCAACAAGGCCATCCCCGGAATGTGACAAAGCATGTTTCTTCACTGTTCTCTTAACAATCTTTGCAAAATCAAAATTCTTCAATAAAAAATGGAGGAAACGTGATTGTCTCGTGTACAAAAGGCAAAGAGACGAAATGTCAAGATATGTTTAAAGTAGATTAATCTTTTTTTGCGTTAATGGAAAATAAGATACAAAAATAGAGCCCCTCGCCCTCAGTTTTCAAAGTATCAAACTTCAAAATTTAAATGCCTTAAATCTTTCTTAACAAATAATACGACAATCGAGTAATTCTAATTTCTATATGGATCCTTTGGTCTTAGGCGTCCAAAATCAGAAAGTGCAAATTCCCACTAGACTTTCCGTTAGGAAATATATACCTTGTTTAACCAAATATATCATGCGCGGCCACCAAATCAGGACTCTTTAAAAGACATTTAATTACTATTAATTTATTTTGATAAGACGTAGATTACAAAAGATACAGTATAACTGAAGTTCAATCATATCCAGAGTCACAAGGATAATTGGTAATTAAATCAAATCAAATGAATAGTATACACACAGCTGAAAAGAAAAAAAATACTCCCTTCGTCCCATCTCATGCGTTACATGTTTTGCTTTAGTATTTTTGAAAATATACACCACTTTATATTTAAAATTATAATTTTAAATTTATTCTATATAAATAAAATTTCATTTTAAAAAAAGAAATTCTTATTCAACCTGACAACAACGACGATAACAATAACAAAAACTCAATAAAATTTCACTTGTAAAGTCTCGAATAGTGTGTAAACAGCAACCCGATAAAATCCCGCTAGCTGAGAGGTTAGTATGCTACCCAGTACAATCCTGCTAGTGGGGTCTAGGGAAGGTAGTGTGCACGCAAACCTTGCCCCTCCCCCGAATGAGTAGAGATGTTGTTTCTGGAAAACCCTCGTTTCAAGAAAACAAAAGGACAAAAGGAAAGAATATTAGTATCACCACATAAATCATAGGAAAAATAAGAACAATGTAAAATCCAAAAGACAAGGTTACATAAAATTGGATGGGGATTAGTATTTTTTTTTTGCAAAATACCTTAAATCACCCCTAAACTTGGCTCAGATTATTAGTATCCTCCCCGAACTATGCCCGGTCTTTAACTACCCCCCTCAACTTGGCCTTTTGAGAGTAATTACCCGCCTAGATACTGATGTGACAAAAAATATGGGTGCATTCACATGCCACGTAGATATTTCTGTCTATGTAGCATTTTTTTGAAAAGTACTTTTTTTTTTATCTTTTTAAGAATATTACTTTTTAAATCATTTTTGCGAATATAATTTATAATAAAACTTTGATATAATTACATTATTTAAGCTAAATATTTTTATTTAGTCAAAATAATAAAGTTTTAGTTAATCTTTTTTTGAATTTGACCTGAAAATTAAGATTTATACAATTGACATAAATAACCAAAGAATCTTAAAAGTTATAAAAAATACATAGTTGAATTAAATAGTCATTGCATCAAAAGAAGAAATAAAAAAGTGTACAATTGCACTTGTAATTTCTTTCAATTGTACACTTTTTTTATTTCTTCTTTTGATGCAATGACTATTTATTTCAATTGTGTATTTTACCTTTTTAGGTACAATTTGTATAAAAACATTAGAGCACTATAATTTAAAGTTATATAAAAAATTACTTTTAATCTATATATTTTTTTATAACTTTTAAGATGCCTTGACTATTTATTTTAATTGTATAAATTTTTATTTTCAGGTCAAATTTAAAAAAAAGATTAACTAAATTTTTATTTTTTTTGGCCAAATAAAAATATTTAATCTAAATAATATAGTTCTATCGAAATTTTATCATAAATTGCATTCGAAAAGAATTATCTAAAAAGTAATATTCTTAAAAGGTAAATTTTTTTTTTAAAATACCACATAGACAGAAAAATCTATGTGGCAGGTGAGTGCACCTACACTTTTTGTCACATCACCATCTAGGGAGGTAATGAGTATCAAAAGGCCAAGTTGAGGGGGTAGTTAATACCGGGCATAGTTCGGGAAGGATACTTATAATCTGAGTTAAATTTAGGGGTAATTTAAAATATTTTACCTTGTTTTTCGACAATGAAAATGATAGTATGTACCCAAAATTATTGTTAAACAAACAAATCTCTTTATAACATCATCATTATATAATAGCAATTTATTATAAAAATTAAGATTCTCGAAACTAAATTTAATATTATGTTATTTCCTTATACAATCTAAAACTATTCGAACTTTAATTATGTATGACGTGTCATATCTCTCGGTCAATTAGTTGTCACTTTGTCCTCATGCGCCTTCTGCTAAATAATTCACTAAAGTGTATGTAGGTCGGGTTGGTCCGAATTTTGTAGTTATCAAACCAAATCAATTGTGCCGGATTATTAAATCTAAAGACCAAATCAAACCAATAATACTCGGGTTTTTCAATATCGGATTTTCTAGGGTTTTCGGGTTATTCGAGTTTTTTCGAATTTTTTTCGATAAAATCTTTATAGAATAAAACATATAACGTATGCTCAAAATATTTCTTAATCCTAGTAAGATACAACTATATAAAGTATTTTCCAAGAAAGTAATACAAAATATGAGATGTGTCATGGCATTATCCTAAAATATTCAACAGTAAAGACAATAAAATTAGGTAATATAAATATTGCTAATTAGAAAGCCATAATAAAATAAACATAATCTAGAAGTATTAAGTCATGCTAAAATAAAATACTAATAAGGGAGTATTAGTTACATGACTACAAGCTAAAGCAAAATAAAAATAGGTTATGCATTTTTATCTAAATTATAAAAAAACCAACAATAGATATTCAGTACATTCATATTCATAATATTGAATTGAATGTCTTTGTTAGCATTATTAATTTACTAACATTAAAAGCTATAAAACTTATTAAATCATTCAAAAGATCTAAGTCCAACCTTGAATAATACCTTAAAAGATAAGGTTATGAATTTTTAAGAATATTTATATATTACATAACTACGCATATTTATATATTAAATATATCTAAAATTTCTATATATTTAATAACGGGTTGGTTTGATTTCGGTTTGACTTTCTTTAGTTAAAATCAAACCAAACCAATTATGATCGAATTTTTTTCTAACACCAAACCAAATCAAACCAAATCATAATCGAATTTTTTTTTCGATTTGACTCGAATTATAAGATTGGTGCGGTGGTTTATCGATTTCGCTTGTTCACGCCTGCTTTTCACATGCTCTCTTCATAAAAGCCACGCCACTTCTCACGCTTCATTTTGCTCTCTTCTCATCACTTTCCTCTTTTCTCACTTCCACGGTCCCACTAATGGACTCTCTCACTCTCATTTGTACCGCCGCGCTTCTAGCTGCCGGTGGACTTTACTGGTTCGTTTGCATCCTTGGCTCCGCCGAGGTTAAAGGTAAACGCGCCGTCCAACTTTCCGGCGGGTCCATCGAGAAAGAGAATGTCCAAGACAATTATAAACAATACTGGTCTTTCTTCCGCCGCCCTAAAGAAATCGAAACCGCCGATAAAGTCCCGGCCTTCGTCGATACGTTCTATAATCTCGTCACTGATATTTACGAATGGGGCTGGGGTCAGTCTTTTCACTTTTCCCCTTCTATCCCTGGGAGATCTCACCGTGAAGCCACACGTATTCACGAAGAAATGGCCGTAGATCTAATGGGTGTTAAGCCCGGGGCCCGCATTCTGGATGCAGGTTGCGGCGTTGGGGGGCCGATGCGGGCTATTGCGGCCCACTCACGCGCTAACGTTGTTGGCATCACAATTAATGAGTATCAGGTGAAACGAGCCCGGATGCACAACAAAAAAGCTGGCCTCGATTCCTTGTGCGAAGTTGTTTGCGGCAATTTCCTGCAAATGCCATTTCCAGACAACAGCTTCGACGGAGCTTATTCAATTGAAGCTACGTGTCACGCTCCTAAGCTTGAAGAAGTGTATAAGGAGATCTACCGGGTAATGAAACCCGGATCCCTTTACGTTTCCTATGAATGGGTCACAACCGAATTGTACAAACCCGAAGACCCGGAACATGTCGAAATTATCCACGGAATTGAAAGGGGTGACGCTTTACCAGGGCTAAGGAGTTACAAGGACATAGCTGAAGTTGCTAAGAAAGTGGGATTTGAGGTAGTGAAAGAGAAGGATTTGGCTAAGCCGCCATCGAACCCGTGGTGGACGAGGCTGAAAATGGGGAGAATTGCTTACTGGAGGAACCATATTTTGGTTACGATTCTTGCTTTTCTTGGAATTGCACCAAAAGGTACAGTTGATGTGCACGAGATGTTGTTCGTGACTGCTGATTATTTGTCTAAAGGTGGTGAAAAAGGCATTTTCTCTCCTATGCATATGATTCTCTGCAGAAAACCTGAAGAGTAAAATTAAGCTCTCTTTCAAATTCTCATTAGCAGTTACAAGTACGATGTAGAGATTGACCATGGAGGTTAATTTCGCTCTGTTATCCCTCTTTTTTTTTTTTGTTTTCTTTTTGGACGATTTAATTTAATGTCGTTTTCTTCTTCCTATTTTCATTTCTTTTTCTTGTTTCTAGCTTGAATATTTGGCTTCTGATATGTTAGATCTCTTTCTTTTTGCTGCTATTTCGACCTAAAAGTCAGCCTTAGTCTTTGTCTCATCCCGCATTTTTTTGTAAAAGTCTGTTTTCACTATTCGATTTTAAAAACTAGAAAGGATCCATCTTTTATTAATTATTAATAATTAATCGCTTGGTAATTTGACAATGTCCTCTTTAACTTAAGTTTCTGATTACCAGCTAATTTCGGAATTACCAATGATGGTGCTTATTACATGTTCTGTTTCCCACAGAAAGTGGTACTCTGATGTTTGTGGTATCTTTAGATATTTTCTAGGCTGGTGAATTAATGGTGTCTGATTGAGATTTCTGACTGAATTTGTTCTTTATGTGTTTGTATGTAGTGGAACTTCTGTACTTATTACGTGGCTGCTTTATTATTTGAGTAGACATTGCATGTGATTCGATTAGCTGTATGATCTACTTTCTCATTTGAGTCAGTCCTTCCCTCTTGTGGTCCTCTAGTACTTTGAAAATGAAGTCACAAATGTAGTAATACTAACATAATTTGAGTTAGGAATTAGATCAGGTCCAGTAGATCAGCACACAATAGTAACAAGATATTTGATGATAAATATCCAGTGGAACATAATTTGTCGCAAGCTTCCCTTACCTTATTATATTATTGTTATTATTATTTATTATTTTATTTTTATTATTTAAGTCGAAAGTATATCGAAAATAATATATTTATTTTTTATAGAATAGAAATAAAATTGCAATACATATTAAGCTTCCAAAATTCTATGTAAAAGATTAAATTTAGTCTTTTTATTATTGTTGTTGTATCCAATGAATCTGAAGAGTCTTAGGCTCGTAGCTGTCGTATGATGTTGAAATTCAAAAGCTATAGAATGCCCAGAGCTTTGGCATAATAATAAGCTGTATAGTAATAAGGGGTCGTTTGGTAGGGTGTACTAGTGAGAAATAAAGTGTGAAATAAGGTGTATTAGTAATATAAAAATTAATAAAGCAAACATTAATTATGTAAATATTATTTTTTATCCACTACTTGGTATGCTGTAATAAAATTAGTGTTTAAAGATGTTCTCTATATTCTTTAGCTTTAAGGAACTTTAAGGACAATTTTATTTTGGCAAAATACTTTAAAATCTTTCTAAACTTGATCTTAATCACCCCTCTCAACTTGGCCTTTTGAGAGACATTAGCACATGAACGTTAATATGGCAAAAAGTGTAGGTGTACTCGCCTGCCACGTGAATTTTATGTATGTGGCATTTGGAATTTTTTTTTTTTACCTTTTTAAGAGTGTTACATTTTTATATAATTTTTTTCAAATATAATTTATAATAAAACATGGATAGAATTACACTATTTAGGCTCTTTTTCTTGAATTTGACCTGAAAATAAGGATTTATACAATTAAAATAAATAGTTAGGGTATTTAAAAAGTTTCAAAAAATAAATATTTTGAAATCAATTATTTTGATATAATTTTTATATAGCTCTAAATTATGATGCTCTAAGAATTTCTTTATTTTTTTTACATATTTTACCTGAAAAAATAAAAATATACTGTTGAAATAAATAGTCATTGCATTAAAAGAAGAAATAAAAAAAGTGTACAATTGCAGTATAATGCAAGTGATTCATTTTATTTCTTTCAACTGTACACTCTTTTTATTTATTCGTTTGATACAATGACAATATATTTCAATTGTATAATATAATATAATATATATATATATATAAGAGAACTTTGCCACCGGAGGTCTATCGAAAGGAAGAAAGGTTTTACCTCCTATGTGTTCGATCAGAATTCTTTGTTTTGTTACCATAAAAGGTAGGAGCTCTTCGATAAAGGGAGTTCCTAATATAACTGGATTAGTAAGGTCTTTTACTAGTAGGAAAGAACTTGAGGTTGACAATGGAGAATTTTCTAGGGAGGTTCTAACTTCAACATTGGAGAGTTTGAAGCTAATTCCTTGTTTCCCGTCATTAGCAACCCTAAGACCTTTTTTGGTTTTTTCAAAGAATTTGGTTGGAATGAGTCCTTCTTGTATGCAGTTGAGATCTGCACCGGTATCAAATATGGCAATAATATCCAATGTGAACGACTTATTGATAATTAGGATGACTCTCATGTGCCATTTTCTTATGGAAATTCGGGAGAGGTAAAAAACTTCTTTTTGAACTGGCTTTTCTTCGTTGGTTTAAACTCCTCAGGCTTGGTTGAGAGCTGTTGGAGAACAAGACGGTCTAACTCTTGTATAGCCTTAATTTCTCGAATTTCTCCTTAAGGAATACTATCTCGGATTGGATATATATATATATATATATATAACATTATAGCCAAAATAATTAATTTCAACTTTGTCTTTTTATATCTTTTTAAATGTATTGATTATTTATTCAAATTTTATAAATCTTTAATTAGGTCAAAATTCAAAAAAAATTAACTAATACGGTATTATTTTTAGCTAAATAATAAAATTAGCCTAAATAATATAGTTTTATTATAATTTGTATTCGAAAAAAATTATTTAAAAAAGTAACATATTTATAAAGGTAAAAATATATTTTATTTTAAAAAAAGCGCACATATATACAAAAAATTTTACATGGCAGGCAAGTGTACCTACATTTTTTGCCATATCAGCGTCCATGGGAGGAATAACTCTCAAAAGACCAAGTTGATGGAGGTATTTTGAAATAAGATATTGAAATTGCAGCCTAGTTTCAACCACTGGACCACCCCTAACATTTTGTCTCTTTTCAAAAAGAGAGGAGTTAGCTCACGAGACTGATGAGTTTGATAATCCAAAAAAGGTATGGTACGCATAAGCGTTGTATGCAGCATACTTTGTTGTTCAAGTTGTGCGTATGTATGTTGTGTTTAAGAATATTTTACAGTGATGTTAAACGGCAGTTTGAACGAGTAATTAGTTACTAAAATATTGGTGGCATGTGCCCAAGATTTTGAACTCGGATTAAATTAAATAGTACTGTTATGTGCATACTACCGTTAATTGGAGAGGTACGTTAGATCCACTCAGTCATACCTGTGTTTGATCAATTAATAATCAAATAAACGACTTCTTCCTAGCTTCGCTCTTTAAAAAATGAAATATATTTTGAGGGGCATGTGATGCATCTCCATCGACTTTCTAGATTCATTGCGCATGGTAAATATCCCTAAAAACGCATTCGATATTTTTTACAGCAGCAGAAAATGTATGATTCTCCTTTTATTTTATTTATCACTCGTCCACACTCTTGGATATAGAAATACACAGTTATAATTACGAACTACACATTGATGGTATACTTGCTGGAATAACTAGTGCAGTGTTATAGTGTTGACTTAACTGAATTCCTTAATGTTCTCATTGTTATTTCAAGTTGATGATATCCTAGGGCTACTGTATCTTGAAGTTGTAAATGTGAACAATTTTTTTTTTATTTATTTTGTGATTACATAGGATCTTACATATAGCATATTTAAAAAGAATTGTATTTCTCGTGCGTGGATCCGAAGTGGATTCATAAATTAAATTTTATGGGTTTAATTTTTAAAGTTTTTAATATTAAATTTATTATATTTTTATAGTTATAAATTTATATTTAATATTTTTATATATTTGATGAAATTTTACGTATAAAATATTTATTTTTTGTTAAAAGTTATGAATTCGATTGTAAAACGCTACCAATATGGGAAATAATCTAAATCAGGCGGCTGCATTGGGTTTGGACTTTGGATCCGAGAGCTGCCTTTCTGGGAAAAATACCCTTCACCAAAACTGCTGGCAAATAATCCAAAGATTTTAACGTCGTGACTCGTGAATTTACCGAAAGTTCCAAAACAAGCCAGCTTTTATATTTTGATCTTCTTTCTCTCTCTTTTTTTGGCGTACGTGATAATGAAAAGAAAGAAATATTGAAGCATTTATTGAAACAGAGGAGTGAAACAAACAACAGTAAAAGAAGTATTTAATGAAACAACAGCATTTAAAGAAGATGCATATAATTCCCTATCATTGCCCGAAACATGAAACATGATAGAGGTTACTTTAATGCTAAGTAATTTTTATTTTAATTAATAAATTATAAATTTGAATTTTTCTAAAAGCAACGTAAAAAATTCTTGAAGGAAATAATGTTGATGGTCTATTTGGAAAATAACTTCTTTACTTTAGGATAGAAATAAGGTCTACGTACACACTAACCTCCCCAGATTTCACTAAATAATTATATTGAATTGCTATTGTTGTACCTGAAACATAAAGTAAAATAGTGGATTAAGAATCGAATTAAATGCTTTGAATGTTAGGTCGTTAAACGTAGAATATGGTTCGATTTATTATTTATTGGCAAAATAGTCTAAATGACAACTATACTTATATCACTTTGTCATTCCGATCCTTATATTAAATGAAATTTTATCCAAAGACCTGAACTCGTTCAAAACATGTATTTAAACCCCTTCGGCATTACGCATTAGTCACTCGCCTGACATGGAATATCATGTCCACATCAGACAAATCATTGTCACATCTTTATTTGTTCAAAAATTAATTTTTAATAATATTTCAAATCTATACCATCTTCCTATGCTGCCGGCGACTCTTATCAGCGGGAAACAACCGGAAAATTGGAATCGCCTCCACCGTTTTGCTCTCTTTCCTCCTTTCTAAGCATAATCTTAAACCCAATTCATATAAATAAAAATTTTTAATTTTCAAAAAAAATAAATTATCTTGCAACAACGAGCAACATACCATTGACAAAAATCAAAGGACTTAGAATTTACAGAGACACAAGTATAATCTTGATTTACCGAGACACAAAAAGGAGAAACAACCAACAAGCAGTGTACCATCACTGGAAAACAAAGGACTACATCGCTGGAAGTATTACATTGCCGGCCACCACAAAGCAAACCCAGATCGCTAGAAATTAATCATTAGCGGACTCCACCACCTATTTCTACACTCACCAGACTTCTTCGAAAAATCATGACTATAATGGACTGATGAACACTGTGACGACTCGATCGGTCGTCTTAAGAATTAACGCGCCAATCCCCTATTAAATGCTTTTCCCAAGTCTATCTATGCTAATTGGAATTGTTGGGATGTTCGTTTTTAAGTTTCGGAGAGTTTTGGGATACTTAGTCCCTAAATGAGAGATTAAGTGTTGAAAAGTTTTTCGTAGTCGGAAAAGTATGAAGACGGCTTCGGAATAGAAATTCGATAGTTTCATTAGCTCCGTCAGGTGATTTCGGGGTTAGGAGCTTGTTCGGAATGTATTTTGAAAGTCCGTAGCTCATTTTTGGCTTGAAATGCCGAAATTTGAATTTTTGAAGTATCTGATCCGATAGTGAGTTTTGATCCGAGGGTCGGAATAGAATTTCAAAAATTGCAGTATCTTTGTCATGTCATTTGGGATATGTGTGCATAATTTCGGGTCATTCGGACATGTTTTGATTAGGTTTTCGATTGAAAGCGTATTTTGATGAAATTTGAAGTTCTTAGGCTCAAATCATTAGTTAATTCAAGTTTCCGACGTTAATTTAGGTGGTTTAAGGAATTGTACAAGTTTGAATGATATTATGGGTCATGTTCGTAAGTTTGGTTGAGGTCTCGGAGGCCTCGGGTGTGTTTCGGATGCTCAACGGGCATTTTTGTGTTGAAAAGTGCTGTAGATTTCTCTTCAGTTCTACTGCAGATTTTCCTTCTATGC
This sequence comes from Nicotiana benthamiana, assembly GCA_034376525.1. Taxonomy (NCBI): domain Eukaryota; kingdom Viridiplantae; phylum Streptophyta; class Magnoliopsida; order Solanales; family Solanaceae; genus Nicotiana; species Nicotiana benthamiana. Next base: position 89,207,965 of record CM067333.1, on the reverse strand, counting down.
GATCGCAGCTTCCTCTCCGCAATCGCGTAGTGAAATTTCTGGGGGGGGGGGGGGGGGAACCTTCTATGCGATCGTATAACCTGTCCGCGATCGCACAGTTCTATGTTTTTCCTCTTCTGCGATCGCATGCCTTAGGCTGCGTTCGCGTAGACCAAATTTTGAACCTTAAAATTTTCTCTTATGCGATCGCATTGCTTGGGATGCCTTCGCATAGGCTAATTTTTGGACCATTAATATTTACTCTTCACGATCGCATTCCCTTTTTTAGGACCGTATAGAACAAAATTCTTGGGCAGATAAAAACATTTTTAAACGAGGATTTGGCCATTTTTAATTAAACTCAAGCTAGAGAGCTCGGATTTGGGAGAGATTTCGAGGGATTTTTTAGGACAACGATTAGATAACGATTCTCTACTCTCTTATGGTTCAAACCCACTAATCTAATCATGAATTCATCTTTAATTTTGAATTTTTGAATGAAAAATGAATAAAACTTTATAGACCAAACTATTGAGTTTTGATTGGGTGTTTGACCTCCGATTTGGGAGATTTTATATGGTTATAATTCTGAGAGTACGAGGTTTTGAAATGTGAAAATTATCCGATTTCGAGATGTTGTCTTGAGGAGAATTTTGGTCATTTTACAAATTCGCGTCTTAGCTTAAAATTAAATAGTAGAATCAGTTACTTGAGATGTTATTTACGGTATGTAATTGAATTGAATAGATTTAGCCCATTTGAATTCGGATACTCATGGCAAAGGTATGATTCCGAGTTGATTTTGGAGCCGACTCGAGGTAAGTGACTTGTCTAACCTTGTGTATGGGACCTTTCCCTTAGCATATGATATTTAGTAATTGAATGCCTCGTACGTGACGTGACGAACGCGTACTTTAGCTAATTATTGAAAAACCAAACTTTTGCTTAAAATATTTGAACTGAGTTTCTTTCATATTTGCTTATTTCTACTTGCCATTGTAGCCTGTGCTAGTTTAGAAAGGCATGTTTAGTTGACCCAAATTGCCTATTTGCTTACATTGCCTTACCTGCACTACGTGAAGCATGCTAGGCTAGAACTATCTATTGCTTTGTATTGTTGTACTTCATTTCTGAATGCTCTCTGATTATGGTTGTGCATTTACATTCGGACTATGAACGTGGGATTTCGGTAGCTCCCTCCATATTATTTTACTTTGGGACTACGGGTTATATTCCCGGTAGATCTCCCTGCATTTTATTTTAGGGTCTACGGGTTAGATTTCCGCTAGATCGCCCTGCATTTTATTTTGGGACACGGGTTAGATTCCCGGTAGATCCCCCTGCACATTGATAGTCAGACTACGGGACGGTATCCCGTGAGATCCTTCAGATATACTCATATGATGAACTACGGGATGGTATCCCGGGAGCTCTTCGGAAAGTTGTTGGAATGGACTACAGAACGGTATCCTAGGAGATCCTCATTTGATACATTTGTATTGAGCTGTACATCTCTGTGTTTACTCTGTTTATCGCTTAATTGTTGTTGCCTTGTAAATTCTGTCGTATTTCACTGTTGGTTCACATTATTTTCATCTGAGTCACACTTTATATTATTATTATTATATTATTTAATCTCAGTAGGTCCATGACCTTCCTCATCACTACCCGATCGAGGTTAGGCTTGGCACTTACTGAGTACCGCTGTGGTGTACTCATGCCTCTTCTGTTCATGTTTTTCATGTGAAGATCCATGTACCTCCACTCAAGCGTACTATTCTCGAGGCAGAGAGATCTAGCGGAGACTTCGAGGTATTTTTGTCTTGTCCGCAGACCAGGAGTCTCTATTCTATTCTAGCTTTAGTAGTTATTATATCCTTTTATTTCAGTTGTTTAGACATTATGGAGTTAGAGTAGTATATTACATTTCTATTAGCCTATGGTTCCTGTGAGTTTTCGGGTTTTGGGATGAGATTGTAGACTTCCTCGTTTTATTTTTTAGTTTTATATGCCAAATGACACTTATATACCATTTTCTTCTAGATTTTCTTAATTTAATTAAATGTTCCGCAAGTTATATTAAATTTCTGCATTGTTAGGCTTACCTAGTTGTAGGAACCAGGTGCCATCACGACATATTCATGGAGGATGAACTGGGATCGTGCCAAGTTGGTATCAGAGCTCTAGGTTCATAGGAGTCACGGAACACAGGCCGGTTTATTAGAGCCTCGCTGATCGGCACGGAGACGTCTTTACTTATCTACGAGAGGCTATCTAACTGTTTAGGAAAAATCTTCACTTCATTGACTTCTTTGTCGTGCGATAATTTTATACATCGGATCTAAACTTCTATCTTCTATTCTCTCACAGATGGTGAGGACACGTACTACTCGGGATGATTAGACGCCTGCACCCCCTACTGCAACCGCCAGAGGCCGGGGCCGGGGCCGGGGCAAAGGCCGTAGACGCGCACGTGGTGCAGCCAGAGTACCTACGCGAGCTGTCGCTGAGGTACCACCAGCAGATCTAGTTGTAGTTCAGGCACCTGGCACGCCTACTACTACCACTATTACTCCAGCCTTTCAGGAGACGTTAGCTCAGTTCATGTCTATGTACACCACCTTGGCTCATGCAGGGTTGCTTCCCCTTGCTGCGGCCACATCCAGGCCGTGGGAGGAGCACAGACTCCCACCGTCCGCACTCTTGAGCAGCGAGTGCATGTTGAGCAGGTCCCAAAGATCATTCCTATTCCGCCTGTAGTGCCAGTTTAGCATGTGTATGGGGCAGCTGCTTTTGAGGATGAGTAGCAGAGGTTGGAGAGGTTCAAGAAGTATGATCCTCCAGTTTTCAGTGTATTAGCGACAGATGATGCCTTGGGATTTCTAGAGGACTACCACGATATTCTTTGCACAATGGGCATAGTAGAGTCAAGCGGGGTTTCCTTTACTACTTTTCAGCTTCAGGAGCCGCCTATGATTGGTTTGCATTTATGAGATAGACAGTCCAGTCGAGGCTGCTTCACTGACTTGGACCCAGTTCTCGGAGATGTTTATGAGAGAGTTTGTCCCCCAGAGTCTCAGGGACGCATGGCGCGCAGAGTTTGAGCATTTGTGCCAGGGTGCTATGACCGTTTCAGAGTATGCTGTCCGTTATACCAAATTGACCAGGCATGCACCGGACTTAGTTGCTACAGTCCGCGAGAGAGTTTGCAGGTTCATCGAGGGTCTTATCCTACCCATCAGATCTAGCATGGCCCAAGAGTTGGAGATAGACATTCCTTATCAGCAGGTAGTAAGCTATGCTATTAGGATCAAGATTATGCTTGCCAGGGAGCAAGGGGAGAGGGAGGCCAAGAGGTCTCGAGAGTCGGGCTACTACTCTGGTGTCCATACAGGTCGACATAGTAGGGGGTTTTTGGGTTGTGCCCTTCATTCTGCTCTTCCAAGAGCCAACAGTGCTCCAGCCTTGCCTATACCTCAAGAGCCTTACTATGCACCTAGTTTCCAGCGCGCCTCCTGCGCGGGGTACTTCTAGAGGTCAGTCCAGCAGACCTGGCCCTAGTCAGTCATAGCCACCGCACCCTCCTAGATCTTGTTTTGAGTATAGTGATACATGCGATATGGTTAGGGACTGCCCCATACTTGGTAGGGGTGCATCTTTACAGACTACTCAGCCACAACATGCCCAAGAGTTCTCAGGCTATGGTTACAGCTCCGGTTGTCACCCACCCGCTCAGCCTGCTAGAGGTGGAGGCTGGGGAGGTAGAGGTTTCCCTCTAGGGGGAGGACAGTCCAGATATTATGCCCTTCCTGCTAGTGCCGAGGCTGTTTCCTCCTATTCTGTTATCATAGGTATTATTGGTTTGCCATAGAGAGGCATCAGTTCTATTCGATCTGGGCTCTACTTATTCTTATGTGTCTTCTTACTTTGCTCTGCATTTGTGTATGCCTCGGGATTCTTTGAGTGCCCCTGTTTATGTTTCTACTCCTGTGGGGAATTCCTTGTTGTGGACCGCGTTTATCGGTCATGTTTAGTTACTATTCGTGGTTTTGAGATCAGGGCAAATTGATTGTTACTCAACATGGTTGATTTTGATATTATTTTTGGCATGGACTGGTTGTCACCCCATTATGCTATTCTTGATTGTCACGCCAAGACCGTGACGCTAGCTATGCTAGGTATTCCGCGTATTGAGTGGAGTGACACTTTAGATCACACTCCCAGCAGAGTTATCTCTTTCCTTTAAGCTCAATGTATGGTTGAGAAGGGCTGTGCAGCTTATTTAGCCTATGTGAGAGATGTCAGTGTGGATACCCCTTCTGTTGATTCTGTCCCAGTGGTACGGGATTATCCTGATGTGTTTCCAGCTGATCTTCTGGGCGTACCGCCTAACAGAGATATTGATTTTGGCACTAATTTGTTGCCGGGCACTCAGCCCATTTCCATTTCTCTGTATCGTATGGCTCCTCCTGAGTTGAAAGATTTGAAAGATCAGTTACAGGAATTGCTTGATGAGGGTTTTATTCGACCTAGTATCTCACCGTGGGGGTGCTCTTGTCTTGTTTGTGAAGAAGAAGGATGGTTCTATGCGTATGTGTATTGATTATCCCCAGTTTAACAAGGTTACCGTGAAGAACCATTATCTGTTGCCTCGTATTGATGATCTATTTGACCAACTTCAGGGTGCATAGGTGTTTTCTGAGATTGACTTGCGCTAGGGTTACCATCAGTTGAAGATTCGGGAGCCAGATATCCCGAAGACTGCCTTCAGAACTCGGTATGGTCATTCAGGCTCAAATCACTGGTACAAGTTTGAATGATATTGTGGGACATGTTCGTAAGTTTGATTGAGGTCTCGAGGGCCTCGGCTGTGTTTCGGAGGCTCAACGGGGCATTTTTGTGCTAAAAAGTGTTACAAATTTCTCTTCATTTCTGTTGCAGATTTTCCTTCTCTGCGATCGCAGCTTCCTCTCCACGATCGCGTAGTGCATTTCCGGGGGGGGGGGGGGGGGGACCTTCTATGTGATTGCATAACTTGTCCGCGATCGCATAATTCGATTTTTTCCTCTTCTGCAATCGCATGCCTTAGGCTGCATTCGAGTAGACAAAATTTTGACCCTTAAAATTTTCTCTTTTGCGATCACATTGCTTGGGATGCATCCGCATAGGCTAATTTTGGTGCCCTCAATATTTACTCTTTGCGATCGCATTCCCTCTTTTGTGATCGCAGAGAACAAAATCCCTATGCAGATATAAACATTTTTAAACGAGGGTTTGGCCATTTTTAACTTAACTCAAGCTAGAGAGCTCAGATTTATGAGAGATTTTGAGGGATTTTCGAGGGCAACGATTGGATAACCATTCTCTACTCTCTTACGCTTAAAACCCATTAATCTAATCGCGAAATGAAAAATGGGTAAAACTTCATAGACCAAACTATTGAGCTTTCAGTGGGTATTTGACCTTCGATTTGGAAGATTTTTATATGGTTAGACTCGTGAGAGTACGAGGGTTCTAAAAATGTAAAAATTATCCGATTCAGAGATGTTGGCCTGAGGGTCATTTTGGTTATTTTACTTAAATTCGCATCTTAGCTTAAAATTAAATAGTAGAATCAACTGCTTGAGATGTTATTTACGATATGTAATTGAATTGAATAGATTTGGGCCATTTGGAGTCGGATACTCGTGGCAAAAGTGTGATTCTGAGTTGATTTTGGAGCCGACTCGAGGTAAGTGGATTGTCTAACCTTGTGTGGGTGACCTTTCCCTTAGGATCTGATATTTGGCAATTGAATGCCTCGTACGTAAGGTGACGAGCACGTACTTGAGCTAATTGTTGAAAAACTAAATTTTTACTTAAAATATTTGAACTGATTTTCTTTCGTCTTTGCTTATTTCTACTTGCCATTATAGCATGTGCTAGTTTAGAAAGGTATGTTTAGTTGACCCAAATTGCCTATTTGCTTAAATTACCTTAATTGCACTACGTGAAGCATGTTAGGTTAGAACTATCTGCTTCTTTGTATTGTTGTACTTCATTTCTGAATATTCTCTAATTGTGGTTGCGCATTTACATTGGGACTACGGACGTGGGATTCCGGTAGCCCCCCTCCCCCTGTTTGTTTACTTTGGGACTACAGGTTAGATTCCCCGTAGATCCTGCTACACTTTATTTTGGGATTACGGGTTAGATTACCGGTAGTTCCATTTGCACTTTTCGGACTAGGAGTTAGATTCTCGGTAGATCCCCTTGCACTTTATTTTGGGACTACGGGTTAGATTCCCAGTGGATCCTCCTGCACATTGATAGTCGGACTATGAGAAAGAGTCCTGGGAGATCCTTCGGGTATACTCATATGATGGACTAAGGGACGGTATCCGGGGAGCTCCTCGCAAAGTTGATGGAATGGACTATATGACGGTATCCTGGGAGATCCTCATTTGATATATAATTGTATTGAGCTGTACATCTCTGTGTTTGCTCTTTTTATCGCTTAGTTGTTGTTGCCTTGTAAATTTTGCCTTATTTCACTGTTGGTTCACATTATTTTTGTTTGATTCACACTGTATATTCTTATTATATTGTTTAATCTCAGTAGGGCCATGACCTTTCTCATCACTACCTGACCGAAGTTAGGCTTGACACTTACTGAGTACTGCTATGGTGTACTCATGCCCCTTCTGTGCATGTTTTTCATGTGCAGATCCAAGTACCTCCACTCAGGTGTACTATCCTCGAGGTAGAAAGATCTAGTGGAGACTTCGAGGTATATCTGCCGCGTCCGTAGACCAGGAGTCTCTATTGTGTTCCAGCTTTAGTAGTTATTCTATCCTTTTATTTCAGTTGTTTAGACATTCTGGAGTTCGAGCAGTATGTTACATTTTTATTAGCATGTGGTTCCCGTGAGTTTTCGGTTTTTGGGATAAGATTGTAGATTTTCACATTTTATTTTTGAGTTGTATATGCCAAATGGCATTTGTATACCGTTTTCTTCTAGTTTTGTTTAATTTAATTAAATGTTCTGTAAGTTATATTAAATTTTTGATTATTAGGCTTACATAGTTGTAGGAACTAGGTGCCATCACGTCATTTTCATGGAGGGTGATCTAGGGTCGTGATAAACACGAAATTACTTGGCCAATAACTTCTTGATATCTTTAAAAACTTTAATCTGATTAATAGATCTGTTTATTTAGATTACCTAAAAGAAAATTTTATCCTTTTTATACTATTAATTTTTTTGCTATATTACTTGTCCACCACCTGTTTATTTTGCTGTAAACAGGAAAGAGAGGGAGAAAAAGATGGGGAGAAACAGAGGGAATAAGGAAGAAGGGTTGGGAAACGGGCAGGGTACTTGAGTTGGGTTGGGAGATTAGTTTATTATTTTCTTATGGTAATTCTTTATTTTTTTAATATTTTTAAATCAAAATAAATATATCAACTCTTATTTCTAGAGTGTGTAGTCACTCGTTTTTTTGACTATGCAAAATGAATGGTAACTAAGCCCAGTTAAGAGGGATTTAAATATATAGTTTGACTAAGTTCAGGTGTCTGGATGAAATTTCATTGAATAAAAGAATGGGGAGGATAAAGTGACACAAATATAGATACCATTTAGACTATTCTGCTAATTTTTGTTCAAATAATGTACTCAATCCGATCACTTTTACTTGGCATGTATACTAAAAATAGATGTTTACTTTTACTTAACACTTTACACATATAAAGAGAAAGCAATAAATTTTTTCCTATTTTACCCATAGTATTTATTATTCCTTCAAATCATTTTCTCAAATCCAATAAAATATGCATCAATCAATATGAGTATCATGGTAAATTATACACTTCATTTATTATTTCTTAACGGGCATGTACCAAATAAAAGTGACCGGAGGGAGTATTTGTGTTAAAAAGGAATATATGTACACATATTAAATTTGTAACCTAATTATTATAATTGAAGTCGTTTTAAAATCGAAAACATAAAAGTTAAAACTCAAACATATTTGCAAGTCAAAACAACAAATATCAGTGTTTGTTTGTTAGTCCTCCAGGCTCCAACTCACTAATGATGCTCACAAATCTGCACCCGAATCTGGGATTGCCTTTGAATTAGATTTTCTCTCTCTATATATATATAGTTTGAGAAACCAAAAAATACTATCGTCTCTCAAATCAAAAATATTCTAGCAGATCTATAGTCATTTCCTTCGAAAGGTCCCTCAGCTAAAGAGTCTCCGTCTCGTCCTCTTCGGCTCATTCTGAGATTCAGTTCGGAAGACAGTCTATATCTTCTTTTCCTTCTAGAATCAAAACTGTTAATTTTGACTCTAGGATCCCACAAGTAAAAAGTAGAGACATTACAGATCCGCTATTAGGGCGGACTTGTAAATCCAAACTGTTTCCTTCTAAATCCAAAACCTTTTCCAGTAAACATAAACCAATAAATTTCCAAACTTTCAATTCTGGCAAATATTCAAGTGCAACAAACCAAATTATATAGCCAAATACTGCAAGTTGTCTAACAAAGTTAGAAATCTTGATTTAGTCTGTTCTTAATATATAGCTACACAAATTTTTATATTTATTTAAAATCATAATTTTTAAAAGTAATTATTATTTAATTAAACTTGATGCCTAGTCAGATTGTATAAAATGTTTCAACATGGTCCATTCCAGGGAATAGTGGATGGTCCATAGGCTGGTTCTGTTACAATCCTTAGTGCTCTATGTCTTTTTCAGCTTCTTTGTTTTGGTTGTTTTTCTGTGGGTTGGGTGTGCCTTTTAACTTTTCATTATAAATGATAAAGAATGAGGAATTTTGAAAAAAATACTATTGTTTAGTGTCTATTAACGTCCTATGATTATCATATATCTAATTAATTTCTATAGTAATTGTTGTGCAATTGAATTCGTGCTGCTTTATTCATGAATACAGTAGAGAAGTTCGCTTAAAAAATGAGAGTATATTTGTTTAATAACGGAAACATGATCGATTAGTGTATATCACTCTTAATTTAAATCAACATTGTCAATTCTAGATGAATTTACTGCTAATGTTATGTATTTCATGTATAAATAGAGGTTTTCTATTCAATTCAACTGTATGCATTGTATTCAAATCACAAATATTCGCTATTCACTACTCTCCGGTCCACAGTAAGTGACCAATTTACTTTTTTATTTTGGTCCAAAATAAGTATCCATTTATATAAACAAGAAATAATTTTAATTTGTTTTTTCAAACTTATCCTCATGTACTTTTTTACTCCTCACATTAATTATGCTGCACCATTTAATTAAGGGTAGTTTAGTCATACTGACTACTTTTGTCTAGAATTCAGTATTTTCTTAATGGGTATGCCAAAAGCAAATCGGTCACTTATTGTGGACTGGAGGAAGTATTATACATTGTATTCAATTCACCTTATTAAATTTGACTGTATTCAAAACAATAAAAAATCACAAACACAGTGATATTCGATTGTATTAAAAATTTACAGACCTCCAGAATACTTAAATACAAAACAAAATAATAATTTATTTATATAAAAATACAATTTACTTGAGTGTATTTATATAGAATATAATATATTTGTATCATTGTATGTGACTAAATAGCAAAATAGAGGAAAAAGTTCGTCGGAGATGGCGTTTTCGGCCAAGCAAAATATTGTATACAGTGTACTAAAACTAAAAATGGAGACGAACAAAAATTTCCCTCAAATCTTCTTCGGCGTAGCCATGGCCAGATCTGTTTGTCTAAGAGGATGAGACAATAGTGAGTGATGACGCCGGTGACGATTAGAAGCAGCATCGAGCATTGACTTTGAAGAAGTAGAATTAGGATCCGGAGAGTATAGATTTAAAAATAGATCTCTCTTTCTCTTTGCTTTATCGTCCATTGCTACATCTTCTGTTTCCCCCCGTTTTTGTTTTTGCTTGTTTCGCTACATACATTCACGATTTGTTCCTTCTTTCTCAAAGAGAGAGAGAGAAAGGAAGAGATAGAGAGAGAAAGAACGTAATTGGCATATTTCATGCCTTAATAGTAGATATAAATAAAATATCTATTTTGCTATAAAATAGAAAAGGTAGCTATAAGTAATAATATTTTAAAAATATTTTGATTTATAATAAATAGGGTTCAATAGTTTGTTATAGGGGGTAAAATTTCCTTAAAGTAATTGAGCTAGGGACAATAACTTTAACTAGTCAAATGATCCCAAGCTTTATTTGAACGTGAATAAATTCAGGGGATTTGCATCTATACCCAGTTCTTGGGTCGCCTTTTAACTTATACCCGCTTTGTAAAAAAAATTACAAGCGTACTCACTTTAGACGTATGAGTTTGAAGTAGCAAAAATTTATGTCTGAAGTTTGAACTTCAGAATGTGTTACCTGAAGTGTAGCCTTATCAAAGCAAAACTTCAAATATTTTTGCCTAAAGTTTGGCCTGACTTGCAAAGGCACTCATGCAAACTTCAGTTCATAGTGCAATGGCAAACTTCAGTTCAACAAAACTACATCATGTTTTGGCTGAAGTTTTTATTTTGTAATTGCTAAACTTTAGCATTCTAGGAGCTGAAGTTTATTTTGTATTTACTGAACTTCGGCATTCTAGGAGCTGAAGTTTGTTTTGTAATTACTGAAATTCTGCATTCTAGGAGCTGAAATTTTTGTAGTTGATGTACTTCAACATTCTAGGAGCTGAAGCTTGTTTTGTATTTGCTAAGCTGAAGTTCTGTTATGTCTTTCTTTGAAGAAGAAATATCTCGCTTTTTTTCTTACTCCACATGTTGGAGTAGTATACAAGAATTTTTCTGGGACTTCAACTTCTCGGCAACTTTCATGGCTTTCTTCAGCGCTTTCTCAATCAAAAACTTATCAATTTATTCTTCAGTGATCTTTCTCGTTTTCTTCATCTTCTTTCTTTCGACTTTGGAATACGATAGGCTATCAGAAAATCGTCGGCGAAAAATAGGTCGTCTGCTATACTTATATGGCATTGTTTCGATTTTGGAAAGTGTTCGAGAACACAGAATCAGAAGTATTCGGGCATGCATGTGTTGGTTCTTCATTCTTATATAGGTATGCATAATCTCGGTTTTATTGGCCCGTTATGTTTCGGCTTCTAATATGCAGTTGTTGCCAATTCATCTTGGAATAATGTTTAACAAAAGATATAGCTTTCGAGAAAAGTAACAATTTTATATGATGGGCCACAAGCAACCGATTCAATCTGAAAGATATAAATATTCATTAAAATAATGTGATTGAGAAATGAAAAATGTATTCATTGACAGATAATTAAATAAAAATAAAGTAGAAAACAAATTCTTATTGAATGATCTTTGATAGGATAATGAGCCGAACAGAGCTTGAAGGGCCAAACTATGACTAACGTGGGAGCTAGATGCTATGGATTACAATGTATTGAATTGTAGAGAAGAAAATTAGATTCCCCCGATGATGGTAAAAGTATATCTATTTATAGGGCTAAATCTAAAAGTAACTATTCTCCTTGAATTATGAGTCCTTTATGAGCATATACTCAATCCACCTGTTACTTTTGAAAGACTTGTATCAGTTGTATAAATGTTGGAACTCCGTAACTGATGAGTTAATCCCACGCCTGTTGATTCAATCTTGTAATAGATTGCCTTGTTCTGACCATTATAATCATTTATTGCATTTATTGCACATAACAAAATTGATTTGTAACTGATGATGTAATGATGGTAAATTCCATATAATCCAGGGTTAATTATATTCCTTCCTCATTTGTAATTATGAGATAATCTCATGCACCTGACCCAGACTATTTTATGATGATTAGTTTCGAGGCTAACAGACACGGTACGAGTATGTTCGATATCAGAGGTGTTTCACATATCATCTTTATATGTTATTCTTCATTTTTCTCCAAACTTTGCTGACACGTGTCACATTTAATAGATGCACGTGGCGAGTCTATTTTATTAATATAGATAGTCCCCCATTTTCCGGTTACTCACTATGATGTGACCAGGAAGAGGAACATTTTATCTTTTCCACCCATACCCATGCCTCATTAAAAACCCTGCCGGAAAAGTTCAAAAGGGAAAAATTCGGAAAAAGGAAAAAGAGTGCAGAATTTAGAGATTCAGATAAAAACTCCACCGCTTAAGTTCTATTTGTCAATAATCGGTTGATTTACGCCTGTCTTGTTACAGGGGTTGAAGACAAATATTTGCCATAAGTTTGATATACAAATTTCGACTTTATTTTCTGTCTATTTTAATGTTTAGATTTTTGTTTCACCCATTGTTATTTAACGGTGCATTAAAAATGCTTCAATATTCATGATTCTGACAGACATGAAATTATAATAAAATAAGGCGCTTTTATAAACTTCACTGATGAAGATGATGTCTCACCTTCATATTAGTGTAAATATATGAAAGAAGTATAATAGAAGAAATAAGTTGAGGGTGTTTTATGCTTTGAAATTTCAAACTTTGTAAATCATTCTTTGTTTATGTAATATAATATTTATAATTCTTTCACAACAATTTTGTTCATAAAAGGTTCAATAAATTCTAGGGTATGTCTTGCAACCCATGAATAATCATTACCGATAACCTAAGTACTCGTAAGATCTTATAATTTATGTCCACGGGTTTACACTTTATCAAAGCTTATTACAAAGGTTTCGTGGATCAGGCTTGTTTTTTGGCTCTTGACTTCTTGTTTTTTGGGTTGATTCGGGCTTGAATTCTGACTTTGACTTCCTTAGTCTTCTTTGAATTTCAGTCTTCTTTGCCATCATATATATAGTCCCCAAGTGTTAGAGCTTTAAAGTATGTAATCTCGAGCACTTGACTATTCCTTCCATTTGGTCCATTTCTTGAAAAGGAAAATACAAATGGGACTCGGAGTATATATTTAGATCATGACTGCTTAAACCCTTTATTTCCATCAGAAGGGTTGTAACATAGACCGGGAATAATACAGTGTTCCTCGTGTCTTTCAGGTCTAATATCAACATTTGACATTTTAGAGAATTTATCCGAGTATTAATTTTTCTTATCATTTTAGAAAATTATTTGAGTGCTCATATTTAGTCTTCTAGACTATAAATATATATTTGAATGAATTGTTACATGTGCGATGTCTTAAAGTTGCACCTTTTGGTGTCTAACTTTTAAATAAAAAATGGTCCTTTTATTTACTTTAATCGTGAGGACGTCTCCGTTTAATTCAGGCGTAAAATAGGATTGATTGATCAGAGTAGACTTTTAGTCTGAAGGAGTATTAATCCCGGTAGGATTATAAGAGTATTGACCCCATTAAGATTTACGGGAGTATTGATCCTGGTAAGACATTGAGTTTGAGGGAATATTGATCCCAAATAAATATATACCTTAGTAGATTTTCATTTATATATACATGATAATCAATCCGAGTCATAATACAATTAGCCATTAAGAAAGGCTTATATATTTAACTTGAATGGTCGTTGTTAGATCGAATATAAGTTGCGTGTTTGTTTGAAGAGAAATTTATTCATGTGGCATATTTGCATAAATTTATCTTGACTTAGATATAAAATGCTCATTTTTTATTGTGGGATTCTTGACTCTGACATGGAGTTCACGATCCTTTTTGTGTACGTTTAGTATATGTATTTTTGAAGAACTCATTCAACATTATTTGAAGTGTTTATGCTTGATATGAGCAAGACAACTAATTGAGTTGAGATGGTAGATAATTTCGGAATAATCTTATGAATTCTATCTCCCAAGGGAAACAATTGTTTATATCACTTCTTATAATGTCCGGTCAATTGACTAATCTTCAAGTATAAGTAATCTCCCTAGTCTTTGGATTTTGAGGTATGAGAATTCAAACACTGGAATCATAATATAATTGTCCGCAGTTTAATAGTTCTGGATAGGATAGTTAGTTTTGATATTAATGGACTTTCAAATGGTCCAGTTCCAACATAGGGAAGTTATCAGAGCTCTTTTTATCAAATATTTTGTACCTTGGCTGGAATGGAGGTTCCAAAGTATTGTCGAGGATCATGCCATATCTTTATTTGAGCTATTCATAGTGACTTTGATGAGTTCTCGATTTAAAGCCTTAGTACCAGAGTAATTTTCACTGCTTTCTTTATAAATTTATCGTATCGTATATTTTGTTCGTTTGGTCCATGTTGCATTTTAACTTTTGGAGCCTTGAATATTCTCAAATATAATTCTCCTTCAACAAGGCAGTACGGGATGAGACACACTTAGAGATTTCGAGAGCCTGCTTGTCTTTGGGTAAAATCCCACTCTACAAGTAATAAATGAACTTATTATACCAATTCCAAATTTAATTGGTCAGGCTTACCTCTTTGTTATTCCTCTTGATAATAGATTAGGGATAACTTAATAAGGGATAGCTCAATCCCGAGACTATTTGATCCGAAAATGATATTTCTCAATAAAAGCCCGGAGTTACTTTCGGGGTCAGTGATATCAGCAGTAGATCCGCGACTAGCACATACAACTTGATTTCTTGGGCTGCATAGGTTTCTTGGATTTGATCAATCGTTAAATCAACTTTTTGCTCTGAGTCTCCCAGCTAATTCAAGCCCGTAGCATATGCTTCATACTAGGCTTCGTTGTTAGTAATAAAATAACATTTATGTATCTAACTACTTTTCCAAATAGACATTAAGCATTGTCCCTAACTCAGAAATTTTAGTACTAGTTGATGTAATTATGTGGGAGGTCTAGATCCCGAGAATTATCCCAGAAATAGTATGTACTATCTTTTCAGCTTTAGGTAATATGTTCAAGTTAAGACTAATCATGAAATTTGCTAAATTTGTGATTTTATAATCGCATGTAGCTGGTAAATAATCTCATATTCCATAAGTTTGACTACTCATTTAGCTAGCCTTCTTGGTTGTTCACATTTGTGCAAAATATTACTTATTAAAAATATAGTGGCTGCGAGAATTGAATGACATAGAAAATAAAGCCTTAGATTTAGGGCAGCTGCAATTAGCGCCAGCTTCTCAAAATGTAGATATGTAGTTTTCGTATCTGAAAGTATTTTATAATAGATATGAGAATGTATACTTTTTTCGTCTTGCATTAAGATTGCATTTACCGAGGCAATGTGGTATACCAGCAATCATGCATCTTTCTCCTAGGAACTTTGAAAGTTATGATGCATTGATATTAGCTAGCAAGTCCGAATGGTTTTGGACTAAACAGACCTTTCCAAGTTTTATAATTTTATCTTTTATTATTTAACTCCAGTTTCTTCTTTTGCTTGACCGGACTATACTGCGAACCATTATATCCAGCGGTATACCTGTTATATTAGCATGGTGGCAAGCAAAGAAGTTTGCGTTAACACGTAATAATTTAATCAACTTACCTTTAAATTCAACGTCGAGTCTCAACCAATGTAAATCTTCCTATTTGGGAAGTCAATAATATTTTCTAGTTATTCAACGTTTGACCTCGTGGATTTTGATTCTTTCGGTTCGATGATTGTTTCCAGAAATATTTGTCTAATCGTACATGACTATTAATTAACCTTCTTCCTCGTAGTCTTTAATTTTTCAACTGACACCTATATTTTCTTTTCCAGTTGTCAGGTGCATTATCTTTCTAATAAATCTCGTGAGCTTTTTACCCATGTTCTTCCTAATCTTCATTCTTCTCTTATGAAATTTTGCAATTTAGAAAGGTAATTCCCTACCTGTTCGGGTAGATCCAGATCTTTTCCAGCCGATGAAGAAAATCTTGTATCTCTTTGCTCGGATTTGTTTTTAGATTTTTGCGTTTAGATTTGGATCAACCAAGAATCACATCTATTTTGATCTCCGTACCTGTTTTGACTTTCAATTGAATGAACATATCTTCCTCTATTCAAGGCTTTGTATTATATCGAATGTAAATTTTACTCGTCAGTTTCGGGAAGGTCCGGTGTTATTCTTCTGACTTCTTCAATCGGATCCGAAATCACCTAGGTTTGGTTTTCGAACATGTTTTTGGACATCTTATTTGTGTCGATTTTACTTATCGTGTCTTCTTATGCCTAAATTTTGATATTGTAACAATTATGCATATCATTCTCGTGGGATAGATAGGAATTTCCAGAGGTGTTCTATCCACTCATTCTGTTCCTTGATATGTTTCTGTAAGGTTAAAACTAAATTTTGTAAGTTAGAATTACCTTGTATATTTGAACCTCCTATTCCGGAACTATTTCGTACAGATCCATTATAATCAGTTCTGGTACAAATAGTTGCGATATCAATATAGCGATGTACATTCTCTATTTTTATCTGTTTGCCACTTACTTATCATTATTATGGCTATTATTCCCTATTCCTTTTTTCATGGTAAAGCCGTCTTCATCTTGGTTGTCCTCAACTGTGGTGATTGGCAAATTTCGTCGATGATGAAGGTTTAAACAAAAAAACAAGCAAATATTAACAAAATTTTTTAGTATCTTTGGATGAACAACAAATTTACTTGATTCCCGATATTAGAACTAATTTGTTTAACCAAAAGTATAGCTTTTGTCCAAAGCAATAATTTTATATGATGGGTCACAAGCAACCAATTCAATCCAAAAGATATTATTTTTCGTTAGTAAAACGTTATAGAGAAATGAAAAATATATACATTGATAAATAATATAATAAAAATAAAGTAGAGAAGAAATAATTCTTAAGGAATGATCCTCGATAGGATAATGAGCCAAACAGAGCTTGAAGGATGGCTATCTCAGGAGCAAGATGCTATGAATTACAAAGTATAAAATTGTAGAAAAGAAAATTAAATTCCCTTGATGGTGGTAAAAGTATGTTTGTTTATAAGGCTAAATCTAAGTAACTGTTCTCCTTGGATTGTGGGTCCATTATGAGCATTTACTCAATCCATCTGTTACTTTTGAAATACTTGTATTAGCTGCATAAATGTTGGAATTCCGTAACTGATGAGTTGGTCCTGTGCCTATTGAGTCAATCTTGTAATTGATTGCCTTGTTATGACCGTTACAATCATTTATTATACGTTACATAATTGATTTGTAAATGATAGCATAATGATGGTAAACCCCATATAATCTGGGATTAATTGATTCCTTTTTCATTTGTAATTATGAGATATTCTCCTGCACAAGATTCGAACTATTTATGATGATCAGTTTCAAGGCTAACATGCACGGTACGAGTATGTTCGGTCCCGAAGGTGTTTTACATATTATCTTTACATGTTATTCTTCACTTTTCTCCAAACTTTACTGACATGTGTCGTCATTTAGTAGACCCACGTGACGAGTCTATTCTTTACTAATACAAATAGGCAGGCTTAAATTTATTTAAAAAGTGGGTATAAGTTAAAACTTTTTTTAACAAGTGAGTATATGTTAAATGGGGATGACCAAATAGGACCCCTGCACAATTCTTACAATAACTTCAGAGCAACATAAAGTCAAAATTCTACGTATGTAGTTTTGGGTATGCTCTTATGGGTCCGTTATTAGGGCTGCGACAATCAAAATAAAAAGATTAGCCTAGGTAGAGATGTGGACCTTAAAGAGTTCAACAGTTCACTCATTTCTCTGGAAATACTGAATATTGATCAATCTTTTGCTCAACTCTCAACGAAGAGGTAAACATCCCACACAATCACACAACT
Source organism: Nicotiana benthamiana (assembly GCA_034376525.1). Classification (NCBI taxonomy): domain Eukaryota; kingdom Viridiplantae; phylum Streptophyta; class Magnoliopsida; order Solanales; family Solanaceae; genus Nicotiana; species Nicotiana benthamiana. Next base: position 89,190,284 of record CM067333.1, on the reverse strand, counting down.
GGGATAATGACAAAACTTGCCACAAATTACAATTAGTTGCGTATAATCGTTTAAAAATTTATGTAATTTTAGTGAGAATTCAACAGATTAAGAACCCTAGATCAGACAGGAGAAAGAAGAGAGAAGCTTCGTGTAAGTGTGTTTCATTGAAGAAGAAAATGAAACAGTTAGTTACAGATGTATAGTGTTGTCTCTTATATATCTCACTAACTAATAATGATATCTCCTAACTATCCTTATAACAAAAAAACTAACTCTACTAACACTAATCTCCTACTATTTACAAAAGAGACCCCTCAAGTCATGTGATGCCTATTTGTACACTCTCCCTCAAGCTGGCAGGTACAAAAAATATTTTGCACTCCCCGCTTGCCAGTTAGAAATTCATGTTGTGCTTTATTCAAGCCTTTGGTCAAAATTTCTGTTACTTGATCTTTTGAGTTTACATGTTGTGCTTTCTCCAGGCCGGTTGAATCATCTTTCTAATAAAACGACAATCAATTTCTATGTGCTTTGTTCGCACATGAAATACTAGGTTAGCTGCAATTTGGAGAGCAACTTTACTGTCACTATGCAGATATACTGGCATTCCAACTTCTGCTCAAAGCTCCTTCAGAAGTGCAGTCAACCACACAACTTCTAATATTGCACTAGCCATGCTTTTATATTCAGCTTCTGCCGAACTTTTAGAGACAGTGTTCTGCTTCTTGGACTTTTAAGACACCAAAGACTCTCCATACTTAACTAAGAAACCTGTGACTGATCGTCTAGTGTTTGGGCAATAAGCCTAATCTGCATCACAATAAAACTGAAATCTTGCTTGTAGCCATACTGCTCAATAGTATTCCAAGACCTGGTTATGTTTTAACATACTTGACTACCCTTCAGGGGTGAATTTACATGGTAATTTTAGGTACTCAAGCACCCATTGACCTTGACGTAAACTAGGTATAACTATATCAAAAAAATAAGAAATATAATATAATATTTTAGTGAGCACCCACTAAACAAAACGACTGATGGGTGCTGGGGTTTTGAAGTTGGAGTTAAACAAAACACTTCTTTTTATATTTTTCAATGTCATATTTTTGTCTTTTGTGGAAAAGTTAAACTTTTCCTATTCCAGGTTTTAGTTTAGGCTTACGTTTTAGTATTTTATTAGCTTTTTGAATTTTGTGGAAAAGTTATACTTTTCCTATTCCTTGTTTTTGAACTAAACTTTTCCTTTTTAGTTTTTATTTTTTCCTTTTCCTACTCCCTTCACCTTTAGGCTTTATTATATCAATAATTAATTAGATTTAAATATAAGAAAGGCCATCTTGACCATCTTACAGAAAATATTAAAAGTAAACCCTTCTTCTCATTAAGAACGTAGAGAAGGGAAAAACAAAGAACAAAATAGACGAAACAATTAGCAAACTCTCCGGTCATTCACAACAATCTCAAAATCAGAACACAATACAAGGTAATAAGATTTGGTATTTTTATTGAAGTAAGAAATTTAAAATATTCTTAGAAGGATTTTGAATTTTTTTCATGCTTATCGCTTATTCTTTGAAAGCAGATTCAATGAAAAATATTATCTTTGTTACCAACTTGCTTATTTCCAAAACTTAATTTTGAGAATATATGGGTTATTAATATTGGAGGATTGTGCGATTGATGAAATTGTGTTCATCAGCTCATTGCTTCAGAAATTGTAAGTTCTCATCTTGTCTTTCGAAAAATTAAATAGTTATATCGTTATTACCGTGTTGTTTGTATTGTTGATTGAGGGGAATGGTTTTCCCAATAGAAATTACTTAAATTATGTGTAGTAAATTTCGGATGAAATTAAATTGAACTAAATCTTGTTTGTAGGAATTTTTCATCAATCTTTTGTGTCGAGATGGATAAGTTTGTCACACGATCAAAAGTTGGGCAATCAAGTTCTAGTTCTACTCATTCATCAGTTGCGTCATCCGTAGCCCCGGAAATTCAAAGGGATATATCTCTTTCAAATAATAATTTAGGATCTCCCAATACTGACCCGGGGGATAGGAAGTCCATTGCAGAATATAGCCCTAATATACGAGATAAAATTAGAAGATATTATATTCAAATGGGACCTTGCCAGCCTATGAGTCATGATTTTCCTTAAACTAAGTTTGGGGAGACAATGCGTCAACTTTATCCTAGTTGGTTTAAGGGTCAACATTCAAAGTGGTTGGAGTACAGTATATCAAAAGAATGTTGCATATTGTTTGTGTTGTTATTTATTCAAAAATGAACATGAAATTCATCGAAATATGGGGGATGCATTTACAAAAAGTGGCTTTAAAGGTTGGAACAAGGCTATAGAAAGATTTAAAGCTCATGTTGGAGAGGTAGATATCATCCACAACAAGTGTTTCAATAGGATGCTTGATTTAATGAATCAATCACAATCAATTCGCACTTCTTTTGAAAAGCAATCCGAAAAAGAAAAAAGTGAGTCTCGACATCGCTTGAGTGCTTCAATCGATGTTGCTAGGTTTCTTTTGAGACTAGGATTGCCATTTCGTGGGCACGATGAGAGTCAATCTTCTACAAATAGAGGTATCTTTCTTGAACTCTTGCAATGGTACGGAGATATTGCTCCAGATCTTGGAAGTATTATATTAGACAATGCTCCAAATATGAAATGATGTGTTCCCCAATGATTCAGAAAGATATTGTTGATGCTTGTGCCAAAGAAACAACCAAAGCTATCATTAGAGACTTGGATGGGGATGTTTTCAGGATACTAGTTGATGAATCGAAAGATATATCACACAAGGAGCAAATGGCACTTGTTTTGAGATATGTTAACAAAAAGAGCGAAGTAATTGAGAGGTTTGTTGGTATTGTTCATGTCAATGATACATCTGCTCAATCATTGATGAAAGGAAATAGACTCTTTTCTTTCGTATCACTCATTAAGTCCATCTCAAATACGTGGGCAAGGTTATGATGGAGCTAGTAACATGCAAGGAGAGCTAAGTGGTCTTAAAACTTTGATTCTGAATGAAACTCCATCGCGTATTGCATTCATTGTTTTGCTCACCAATTGCAATTAATACTTGTGGCTCTTGCAAAGAAGTATTCAGATGTAGATGACTTTTTCTGTATAGTTACTAATGTGTTAAATATTGTTGGATCATCTTTTAAGCGCAGAGATTTGCTTTGACAACATCAAGCTGAAAAATTAGAGGAGTTGCTCATATCAAGTGAAGTGCATACTGGACGTGGACTAAATCAAGGACGTGGAATTCAACGACCAGGTGATACTCGTTGAGGTTCTCATTATAGAACGTTAGATAACCTCATTGTCCTATTTTCATCAATTGTTCATGTTCTTGAAGTTGTTACTCGTGAAGGTCCAAATTATGCTGATAGACTTGTTGCTGAAAGTCTTATGACTAAGATTAAGGAATTTGAATTTTTTTTTATGTTGCACTTGATGTGGAAAATTCTAATGATGACAAATGATTTGAGCTCCTCATTACAAAGGATGGATCAAGATATTGTCAATGTTATGGGACTCCTTACTCATACAAAGCAAAGATTACAAAGAATGAGGAATAGTGAATTTCAATCATTAATGGATGATGTCTCTTCATTTTGTTATAAACATGAGATAATGATCCCAAAGATGGATGCTCTCTATTTTCCTGGGAAGTCAAAGCGTAGAGCTCTTGATGTTACATACTCTCATCACTTGCACATTGAGATATTTAATGGTGTTATTGATTTGCATCTTCAAGAACTTAGAAGTCGTTTTGATGCCGTGAGTACCGCCTTAATTCTCGGTATGGCTAGTTTAAATCCACTTAATTCATTTGATAATTATGATAAAAACAGGATAATGAAGTTGGCTCAATATTATCCGAATGAGTTTGATAGTAACAAGCTCCGGGATCTTAGTTTCCAGCTTGATAGTTTTATAGTTTATGCTCGTGGTCGAGGTTCTTCAACATGAAGGGAATTAGTGACCTTTCTAATGTGTTGGTTAAGTCAGACCTGCATCAAACTGGGCCACTAGTGTATTTACTTATCAAGTTGACTCGCATTTTGCCTGTTGCTACCGCTTATGTGGAACGTGCTTTCTCATCTATGAACTACATAAAAAATGAGCTTCGTAATAGCATAGGTGATGGATTTTTAAATAGTTGTTTAGTTTGCTATGTAGAGCGTAAGATATTCTCAACTGTAAACAACGATGCCATTATTCATCGTTTTCAACATATGAAAAGTCGTCGATCACAGTTGTGAATTGTGACTAGAGTTATTTTGGGAATGATAATATTATTAGTTGCTTTCACATTAAGTCTTTTACTCTTGCATTCGAATAATTGTGCACTTAAAGGAAAGTGAGCACGCACGACCTTAAAATACTAGATCCGCCACTGCTACCCTTATAGTAGCCTCCCAGTGTGACTTATTAGGTTGCTACAAGAATTGGCTTAATATTTGTATGGCAAATGCAATGTCTGTTTTGGTTAGGGTCAAATACAATAGCTTTCCAATTAATCTCTGATACGGAGCTTTATCTTCAAGTATTGGATCATGTGTATTTCCTACCAACTTGTCATAATAAACCATTGTTAGCTTAAGGTTGGCCTCCAAAGGTGTCCATGCTGGTTTTGTATTTCCCAGTCCTAGATCAGAAATAATCTACAATGCATACTTCCTCTGATTCATTACAATGCCCTTGCTTGACCTGCTGAACTCCATACCTAGGAAGAATTTCAAATGTTCCAAATCCTTGATCTTGAAGGCTTTGTGGAGTGAGTGCTTAGTATCTTCTATGAGCTGCAAATTATTTTCTGTCACCAACATATCATCTACATAAACAAGAATCACCAAAACACTGCTTCCTACTCTTCTGACGAACAAGGAATGGTCAAGACTGCTTTGACCAAACCCTAAAGTTAACAATGCCTTAGTCAATTTCACATTCCACTGCCTTCTAGCCCATTTTAAACCATATACGAATTTGATAAGCCTACAGACTAGTCCATGTTGCTCCCCCTAGCTTGAAACTCCCGGAGGCAAATACATATAGACCTCATCATGAAGATCCCCTTGTAAAAATACATTATGTACATCCATTTGATGTATGTGCCATTCATGGATAGCTGCTAATGAGAGAATAGTCCCGACAGTCATAATTTTAACAACAAAAGAAAATGTTTCATTGTAATCAAGAACTTCAGTTTGGCTATAACCTTTAGCAACTAGTCGGGCCTTGAATCTCTCAATCTCTCCATCGGCCTTCAGTTTTACCTTCTAAACCCATCGACAACCTATAACAGACTTGCCTGGAGGCAGAGTAACTTTGCCTGGAGGCAGAGTAACTAACTCCCAAGTATTGTTAATTTAAAATGCCTAGATCTCATCCTGCATGGTTGTAACCCATATGACATCTTTGGAAGCCTCATGGAAGAATTTTGGCTCTAAAATAGAGGAAACACATACTCAAACAACTCTTGTACTGCGGTAAAGTGTGGTCATAGGAGAGTTAGTTACAAAGGGAATGAGGTTTAGAGGTATTGTGAGTTGTAGGAGTTACATAGTCAACAAACCATAAGGGTTGTTTGGTCACTATTGGTGATCTCCTCAGCTGTGTGTCTGGTAAAGAAGAATCCTGAGGCTGCTCGACAATAGGAATCGGGAGTGTAGATTGATTTGGGATATCTCTATTAAGCTGTATCAAGCTATCTGCATCTCCATTAAGCTGCAGCAGACTATCAGCTGATGTGTTCTCATAAGGTATGGATGATGAACTAGTTTTTGAAGAAGAACTGGAATTAGGATATCTAGCATCTGTAAGAGGCGCTCCACTGGGAATTGAATCAGATCCTGAAATAGAAACATTAGGAAAAGCAACACTTTAAAAGGGATCATGTAGTGTCAAAGGAGATGAATCAGCTGCTGAATCTAACTGAAAAGGGAAAACTTCCACTTGGAATATGACACTCTATTAGTAAAAAACCGCTGCTTCTCAAGGTCATACAACACATAACCTTTGGATGTAGCAGAATAGCCCATGAAAACAGCCCTCACAGGCCACAACTCTAGCAGCACACTTGTCTCCTCCAGTCAAAATACTAGAATAGCAAAGACAACCAAGTGTTATAAGATGTGAAATTGAAGGTGTTTTACCATAGAACAACTCCTATGGTGATTTTCCATTTAATATCACAGAGGCTAGTCTATTAATTATGTACACTGCACCTAAAATACAATGACCCCGAAATCTCAAAGGAATGTGTCGTTGAAATTTTAAGCTCTTTCTACTTCTAGAATATGTCGATGTTTTCTGTTGGGGGTGTATATATACAAGATCTCTGATGCAATATTCCTATAGTTGATAACAATTCTGCAAAAGTAGTGTTTACAAACTCACTGCCATTATCTATCCTTACTACATGTACAACTATCTGAAATTGAATCTTAATCATTTTAAAAAAGTTCCTCAACATAATAACCACATCATTTTTGAACTTTAGTAAGAAAATCCAAGTTACATGAAAATAATCATCAACCACAGTCAAGAAGAATTATTGCCATCATAAGTTGGAGTATGATTTGGCCCCCAAACATCCAAATGTAGCAAATGAAATATTGTAATAGCTCTAGTAGTACTAAGAGGAAAAGACAGTATAGCGTGCTTAGCTAAAGGACATACACCACAACTATCTATTACATTTTTGCAGTTTTCAAGTCTCGCACCAAGCTATTGTCTCATGGCTCCACCAGATGCATGAGCTAGCCATTTGTGCCACAATGATACATCAATTGGTCTCTCCTGTGCTACGAATCCTTTACTAACTGCACTCATTCTAGGAACAAGGATGTATAGGCCATCATTTTCCCTACTAATCGCCTTGACCTTCCCACTGAAGAGGTCAAGGAATAGGTAAAAATTAGGAAAAAATCCAACTTAGCAACAAAGATCTCTAGTTATTTTTGACACTAACATCAAATTGTATCGGAATTCAAGAACAAATAAGACATCCTTGATTTCTTCTCCTTGTAAAATTGAACAGTTTCCAACATGAGACACTGAAGTCACATTACCATTTGGCATATGCACTCTCCTTATATTACGAGGATCAAGGTTTGTCACGTTAATCAACATCTACAAAGAGATCATATGTGTCCACCTCCTTTTGGACACAACAACCCGGCGAAGGACGTGTATAAGGAAGTTTTTCTAATTTAAGGACGATCGAAACGGGATCTAATTATTTAAGAGATTTTTAGAGTCGCCACTTTGAATATTTAATGGTGTCCCAAGTCACCGATTTAAATAATGAATCGAGAAATATTTGACTCTGTTTAACAGTCAGCGAACTGGAAATCCGAGTAAGGAATTGTGTTAACCCGGGAAAAGGTGTTAGGCACTTCCAGGTTCCGTGGTTCTAGCACGGTCGCTCAAGTATTATATTCGGCTTAATCACCTGATTTTAAAGCACGTCAGCCTAAGTGCAATTTTAAGATTATTTACCGCTTTTGATTAAATTTTAAAGAAATGTAAATGTCATTTAAAATGTGTGTTTGGATCGCGTCACATGAAATGCACCTGGATCCGAGACACGTTTTATTCAACATTTTGGGATTTGGATTTGGGTGACATGAAATGCATACCCGAGTTTAGGAAGGTAAAATTATTAAAAAGCTCGTCTAAAGCGACTAACGTGTTATTAACTTTGTGGGAGATCGTGGAAATTCACTAACCGACATGTCCCTAGTTCTACGTACTTTAATATAAACCTTTAAAGAGGTCCACACAAGTTTATGAATTTTGTTTGGCGGGGCACACCTCATCTATTTTAAGGATATCCTAAAGCAAGCTATTATTTTCTATTGAATTTGTTTCTAAAAGGGCTTGATTAATTAACATTATAGATTTCGGGATTCGAGTTCAAGTCCGGATTCAAACAAGAGGCGAAAACCTCTTCATTTGAATTCACTACCTAACGCAAAAGCCCAAATGTATAATTCAAATTATTTTACTATCACCATGTCCAACACTTAGCGAGTATGTTAAGATCATCCACATGCTCAACCCAAACGTCCAAGGCTTTGGGCCTCGAAACGAACCTAATGTAACAAGAGGTAAACTGAGCTTTAGGCTCACATCAACCTTCATATTAACGTTGTGCCTACTACTGGACCTATTATTTGAGTTGATTTCAATGCTAATATTGATCCAATTCAGAAGGTTCGAGATATATTGGGCCTGCCGTTACACAGTCAGGCCTAGTTCCCAGTTACACAAAAGAATTATACTGCTTGGGCTCACAATGAGCCCAAATTTGATACTGATTTTGGCCCTAAATTTGTTAACCAATTTGTAAGGTAAATAACTCACATAAAAAAACATGCTGATTTTAGAGTGTAGGCATAACAAAAACTAGCTACGCTAAACTACAAGAGTTGCTGAATAATATGAAGGCGTATGCATTGAGTTTTGAACTTTTGTTTCTTATCCTACACTTAAATCCAGACTCGATCCTCAAAATATGATAACCAAATTAACTAAGTTAACATCACAGTCATGCATGTTTAAAAATAGTCCACGGAGTCCAATTACAACCAATCTGAGGCCCTAGTGATACAATTAGAATGACGTCCAATCCAATACTATACCAAAAATCATGAGTTGAAATGAAATACAGAGGCAGGCTTGTATTTCAACTTGTTCGTTTATTGAACTTCAAATGCATTAGTACAGGTTGACTTGATTCTTCACACTACACTTGAAGCTAGAGAAGTACCTGGATGTTTGAAGCAAAATAAATGAGAAATAGTCAGCAGGGGCAAACGACAATCAGCAGCTCACACCAGCAGAGAACAAGGTCAATTTTAAACCCCAAACCCAAGCCTCAATACCCAGGAAGGAATGATAGGAGAGTAACAGCAACAAAACAACCAAAACACACTTATTTGAACCCAAATTAATTCGAAAATAAACTCAGAAGAACTTCTAAAATTTTACAGCCAGCCACAAGGAATTCCAAGTTGTTTTTCATAATAACTCTAAGACACTTAAATGGAACAACATTTTTTTGGTTTGAAAATCTTTTGAGGTGAATTTTTCAAATGCCAAACTTGTATATTTTTTCTAGATTTTTATCCTCTAAAAAAACTTCTGCAAAAGCAGCCTTGCATTTGGGAATTTTTTAGCCTCTCCTCCCTTGCTTTGAAAGGCAAGACTAATGCCTTTATATGCAAACAGTTAGGGCAACCCTCAGATTTTTCATTTTACCTTTTAGTCCCTCTTTTATTTTTATTTTTAGCTTAAGGGTCCCTAGGGTTGTGACTTGCCACCCAAGCTACTGCACTAAATCTACTAATATTTCAGTTAGAACCCCTTCTAGGTGCTTCTAGTGGCTTCATATTTCGGATGGTAAAGATTCCCTAAACTGAATTCCCTAGATTGCCCTTTATTTGGATTTCAAATTACCAACCCTAGTTGAACCAACCCCCAACCCCGGCTACCCTGGTCAAAAGCTAACCACAGTTTTAGAAAAACCTAAAATCAAACTGGTGGTTACTGAAGTGTTACTAACACAAACTAGCTAACTAGCTATGCTAAACTACAAGTGTTACTGAATAATATGAAGGCATATGCATTGATTTTTAAACTTTTGTTTCTTATCCTACACTTAAAATCCAGACTCGATCCTCAAAATTAATATGATAAACAAATTAACTAAGCTAACATCGTAGTCATGCATGTTTAAAAATAGTCCATAGAGTCCAATCGCAACTAATCTAAGATCCTAGTGATACAATTAGAATGACGTCCAATCCAATACTATACCAAAAATCATGAGTTGAAATGAAATACAGAGGCAGGCTTGTATTAAAACTTGTTCGTTTATTGAACTTCAAAGGCATTAGTACAGGTTGCCTTGATTCTTCACACAACACTTGAAGCTAGAGAAGTACCTGGATGTCTGAAGCAAAATAAATGAAAAATAGTCAGCAAGGGCAAATGGCAATCAGCAGCTTACACCAGCAGAGAACAAGGCCAATTTTAAACCCCAAACCCAAACCTCAATAGCCAGGAAGGAATGATAGGAGAGTAACAATAACAAAACAACCAAAACACACCTGTTTGAACCCAAATTGACTCGAAAATAAACCCGGAAAAACTTCTGAAATTTTACAGCCAACCACAAGGAATTTAAAGTCATTTTTCATAATAACTCTAAGACACTTTAACGGAACAACATTTTTTTGGTCTGGAAATCTTTTGAGGGGAATTTTTCAAATGCCAAACTTGTATATTTTTTCTAGATTTATAACCTCTAAAAAACTTCTGCAGTAGCATCCTTGCTTTCTAGGAATTTTTTAGCCTCTCCTCCCTTGCCTTGAAAGGCAAGACTGATGCCTTTATATGCAAACAGTTTGGGCAACCCTCAGATTTCCATTTTACCTTTTAGTCCCTCTTTTATTTTTTATTTTTAGCTTAAGGATCCCTAAAGTTGTGACTTGCCACCCAAGCTACTACACTAAATCGACTAAAATTTTAATTAGAACCCCTTTTAGGTGCTTCTACTGGCTTCTAATTTCTGTTGGTAAAGATTCCCTAGACTGAATTTCCTAGATTGCCCTTTATTTGAATTTAAAATTACAAACCCTAGTTGAACCAACCCCCAACCCCGGTTACACTGGTCAAAGCTAACCACAGTTTTTAGAAAAACCTAAAATTGAAATGGGGTCAAATTAAACTATTTCATGTATTAGAACTAATAATAGAACTAAACTTGACCAACTACAATTAAAACAAATTCATGTTATTTATAATTATGAATTATGAACCAAAATTAAATAACAGAATCAAAAGAGAAAATAAACAAATATGAATCAAAAGAAAACCGACTAAACAAAACCTAACACAAAAATGATTGACCAGGGTTTGGGAACTAACTTTAATTTTAATTAAAAGAAGATTCACTACAGAAAGGAAACAAATAAAGAAAGAAAGTAAGATTAAGGGACTCACTGATTTGGGCCCTTAATTGATTGACTTTGAAATTGATTCTCGTCTAATGTTACATGACTATTTTGCCCCAAAAATAACACATAACATTAATCGAGAATCAGTCAAACACTTGAAAATCCAGAAAGTTGAAACCCTTGAACCTTAGATCTAAAATTTGGGGAATTCTGCTTGGATTTAAAGGATTTTGGTTTGGGATTCGGAACAAGGTCAAGGAGGCTATAGGGTATGATTTTGGTTGATATTGAATGAGGCACCGTCGGATATGGAAATACATTTTTCATATTCAACGGGTTTGAGGGAGATTTGAGGGAAGTGGGGCTCGTATTTGGGTAGAGGAGGCCAAGGGGAACCCGGGTGTTAATTTTGAACTGTTTGAAACACTGCCACAGGCGGAGGCGATTTTCGGTAGGCGGCGTTAGGGTTTCTGTGAGAGGGAGTGTTAGAGACGGGCATGGGGGTGAAGGGGATTTGACATTTAAATATAAATAGACCCAGCTTCATGGCCGTTAGACGAATAACATCGACGGCTCAGATCTTAGTGCTCCCAACGTCGTCGTTTCAATTGAGGTGTTGGACTGGGTTTTCTGAGGGTATGGGCCGGTCTGGAGTCGGTGGGTTTGGTCTGGTGTTATTTATTTGAAAATTTGCCCAAATGAACAAATAGCCTATTTAACTCTTTAAATTATCCTTTCTTTTCATTTTTTTCTTTTCTTTTCTTCTTTTTGTTTTTAATTTTTTTCTTTTCTTTTTTAATTTATTTATATTTTTCTGAGGCCAAATTAAAAATAAAGGAACCAAATTAACTCTAACATCATACTAATTAATTTTCAATATTAACTAATTCTTAATTTGAAAGAAAACTAAAACAAATTTAAAGTAAAAATGCAAACGAACTATTTTTGTTGTTTCTCTATTTTATAAAGTAACTTAATTACTAATCGATCCAAGAATGAGAAATTAAATCCTAAATGAAAATGTCAAGTATATTTTTTTATATTTTTTATTAATTAAAATGCATAAACAAAATGCAAAGAAAATAAAATAAAATATCACAAAAATCCATTAAATTACAAAATAATGAACAAAAGTTTGAATTTCTGGGAGTAATTCATATAGGGCAAAAATCACGTGCTCACAATATAGTTTGTAGCCTCTGTGTTTATTATCTATTTCTTCTCATCAACATCATCTAGGAATGAACGTATAGTACCTACTACATTAGCCATTGTGTCATAAGGAGGATCCTTGTTCAACATTGTGAGAACCTGGGCATATTGCTTTGTGTGAACTATGGAGGAATTTGGATGTCTGCCGCTGCTTCCGTTTCTCCACCTTGGGCTCTTGCAGTGTTTGCACCAGGTACTCGTCCAATATAAGAACCTACAACATTAGCATTAAAGTTTTCCAAATTTACATTTTAAGCTACATTACCAGTTCCTTTCTTCCTGAACTTAAAATCTGCATGATATCCAATGATATTATAGCATCCTTCCTTACCATCTTGCAAAACTCACACTGTAGGTTCTAATTTTTTCTAGGTTTCTGATAGTTTCCTCCTCTAGAGGTCAAAAAGGTAGTGGCTTTAGAGTTTTCCCTTGTTATAGTCATGCTTGAGACTACCCTCTGACTTTCTCTCTCATTGATCATTGAGTATGCTTTGTTAACATTTGGAGTAGGATGATGTCACAAATCCGGTTCGTCCTTCGTGAACCATCGTGACGGCACCTAGTGTCTATGACAAGGTAAGTCTAACAATACAGAAAATAAATCATTTTGCAGAAGAAATAATGAAAAGCCGAAATAGTGAAATAAAAATAGTGATTAATATTGCCGCTCGACATACACAATAACAACTCTTGAAACTAATACATTTCACCAAACATGAAATCTCATGATCACAAGCCTTTGTATGTCTCTAACTCCAGAATATCTAACAAAGAAACGAAAGTACATAGGGCTAATACAAAAAGAAGATTAGAAAGGGACTCTTTGGTTTGCGGACGCGGCAGATATACCTCTGAGTCTCTACAAGAGCCTCGCCTCACGAGTGATAAATATGAGTGGAGGTACCCAGATTTGCACATGAAAAAAAGCGCAGAAAGGGCATGAGTAAACCACAATGATACTCAGTAAGTGCCAAGCCTAACCTCCATCGGGTAGTGACGAGGAAGGCCAGGGCCCTACTGAGGTTAAATAAAATATAAGGTATAACATTGTAGAATAAGACAGTATAATTGAGTGCAAAAATAAGAAATAACCAAAATAGAAAGAAAAACAATAAATAGAACAGAGACAAGATAATCACGGACAAGAAATACATCTCAACACAGAGGAAACAACTAGGGATCTTCCAGGATACCATCCTGTAGTCCCAATTACAACTATCTGGTGGATCTCACGAAATACTGTCCTGTAGTCCATCATATATATATATATATATATATATATATATATATATATTTGAAGGATCTCCCGGGATCTCGTCCCGTAGTCCAACTGTCAATGCGCAGGGATCTACCAGAATCTTAATCTATAATCCCAAATGTAAATGCCCGGTACTGGGGGAACCTACCGGATGCAGTCTATAGTTCCATATAATTTTGTAGGGTGATCTACCAGGATCCACATCTATAGTCCCAAGTAAACAAACAAGGGGGATCTACTAGAATTTCGCATCCGTAATCCCAATGTAAATACACAACAGCAACACGAAGAATATTAATAAATTGTCAACTTCATACCAAGGCAAACAGGTATTACTAGCATAGCATGTTGCATAGAATTCAAGTAAACAGTTTGAGCGAGTAAATCAATTAAATCACTTAGATATGCTTTCCTAAGCTAACAACAGACTTAAATTACAAGTAGTATTAACAAGATAAGAAAACACAATTTTAATTACTTAGCAAAAATCGGATTTTCAATAATTAACACAAGTACACACTCATCACCTTACCTATAAGGCATTTCAAATATCAACAATACCAAATCCTAAGGGGAAGTCCCCCACACAAGGTTAGTCAAGCCACTTAACGCGAACCAGCTCAAAGTCAACACGAAACCACATATTTGCCACGAATACTCGACTCCTAATGGCCCAAATCTATGCAATTCAATAGTATAATTTAAATAACACTCCAAGTAACTAATTCTTCAAACAAATTCTAGGCTAATACGAAAATTAGGTAAAATGACCAAAATGCCCCTAGGGCCCATATACGTTATTGGGTAAAATTTACATTTATGGAGTCTTTCGACTCTCACAAGTCTATAAATATCAAGAACACTAAAAGCAGGGTTTAACTGACCCCTCAAATACCTATTTTATGGTCTCTTAATCTCAAGCTCTAATTACCCATTTTGCACTGATTTTCCCTATTTTTTCACCACTAATTAGACCTTTAGTCACATATTAATGAGTTATGAAGTCAAGAATATTACCTCAAAGTGATTCCCCTTTGGTTTCCTCAAAACTCTCCCTCAAAAGCTTTAATCTCGTTCAAAAATGGTGAAAGAATAACTCAAATTCGCGAAGGCAACTATTTATATGATCTGCCCACCAATCCGCTTCTGCGGTCATGGAACTGCACCTGCGGTCCCGCTTTTGCGGAACACAAGTTGCTTCTACAACAAATCACTAAGGCCTCTTGTCAACATCTGTGCTTGACCTTTTGTAGATGCAAATCCGCTTCTGTGGCTCCTACTGGCCCCCTCCTTTCCATTTCTGCGATGATTCCACCGCTTCAGCGGCGTCGCACCTGCGGTCCCCAAGACGCATGTGCAATTATGACAGAAACCTTGAAACTTTAGCCACAACTCACAACTCCAAACTTTTCCATCGAACATCCAAAATAATCTTGATGTCCCCGGGACCTCAACCAAAAGCACGAATAAGTCATATACCACTATCCCAACTAATACAAATCTCCACGACACCTCAAACAACATCGAATCAACCAAATTAGCATCGGATTCAAGCCTAAGAACTTCAAAAACTCTCAAAATATGCTTTCAATAAAAAACTCTATCAAACCTCGCCCGCATGACCTGAACTTTTACACACACGTCACACTCAACACTACGAAGCTACTCCAATTTCCGGAATTCCATTCTAACGCTTGGATAAAAATCTCACTCTTGAACTGAAAACTTCAAAAATTCAACCTTCGGTATTTCAAGCTTAAATTAGCTACGAATCTCCAAAATAGAATCCAAACACGCTCCTAAACCTGAAATCACCCAACCGAGCTAACGGAACCATCAGAATTCCATTCTGAGGCCGTCTTCACACTGTTCTGACTACAGTTAAATTTCCAAAACTTAATCTCTCATTTAAGAACTAAGTGTCCCAAGATTCTCCGAAACATAAATATTTCCTCCCGCCAACTCACAACAGCAGAAATAAACATGGGGAAAGCAATTAATAAGGGATCGGGGCGTTAATTCTTAAGATGACCAACCAGGTCGTGACATCTTCCTAAACTTAAACATTTGTTCGTCCTCGAACGATCATAGAGACATACCTGAAATAGTGAAAAAAAGAGGATTACAGCTTTACATATCCTGCTCAGTCTCCCAGGTCGCCTCCTCGACCGTCTGATTCTGCCATTGAACCTTCACTGATGCAAAATTCTTTGACCTCAACTTTCTAACCTACATGTCCAAAATTGCCACTGGCTCCTCAACATAGGATAGATCCTTGTCCAACTGGACTGAACTGAAATGTTACGCGTGCGACGGATTGCCATGATACCTCTGGAGCATCGAATCATGAAATACTGGATGAACTCCTGCCAAGCTAGGAGGCAAGTCAAGCTCATAAGCAACCTCCCCAACACGCCGCAATATCTCAAATGGACCAATAAACTTCAGACTCAACTTCCCTTTCTTCCCAAATATCATAACGCCCTTCATAGGTGAACCTCGAAGCAGAACCCATTCTCTAACCATGTAGATAACATCACAAACCTTTCGGTCAGTGTAACTCTTCTATCTGGGTGACGTTGTAGAGAGTCTATCCTGAACCACCTTAACCTTCTCCAAAGCATCTTGAACCAAGTCTGTGCCCAATGATCTAGCCTCACCTGGCTCAAACCAGCCCACTGGGGGTCTACACCGCCTACCATATAAATGCTTACACAATACAATCTGAATGCTGGATTGATAACTGTTGTTGTATGCAAACACCGCCAATGGCAAGAACTGATTCCAAGAACCTCCAAACTCAATCACACACACACGGAGAATATCCTCAAGAGTATGAATACTGCACTCGGACTGCCTATTCGTCTGAGGGTGAAATATTTTACTCCCACCCAAGTACCCGACTTATATTGAACGGTCCTCCAGAACCGTGATGTGATTTGAGTACCTCTATCTGAAATGGAGGAAACTAGAAGATCATGCAAATAAATAATCTCCCGGATATAAATCTCCGCCAATCGCTCCGAATAATAGGTAGTGCACACAGGAATGAACTTGGTTAGCTTATGCACAATCACCCAATGGCATCAAACTTCCTCAAAGTTTGTGGGAGCCCAACTACAAAGTCCATGGTGATCTGCTCCCGCTTACACTCAGGAATCTCTATCTACTGAAGCAACCCACCCAATCTCTGGTGCTCATACTTCACATGCTAACAATTGAGGCACCGAGCTACAAACCCAACTATATCCTTCTTCATCTGCCTCCATAAATAGTGTAGCCTCAAATCCTGATACATCTTCGCAGCACCCGGATGATAGAATATCGTGAACTGTGGGCCTCCTTTTGAATCAACTCTCGAAGTCCATAAACATTGGGTACACAAACCCGACCTTGCATCCTCAATACCTTATCATCACCAATAGTCACATCCCTAGAATCAGTGTGCTGAACCTTGTCCTTGAGGACAAGCAAATGAGGGTTATCAAATTGCCGCTCCCGGATACGATCAAACAACAAAGACCAAGAGACCACATAAGCTAGAACCCGACTAGGCTCTGAAGATCCAATCTCACATGCTTATTGGATAAGGCCTGAACATCCATCGCCATGGGCCTCTCTGCTACTGGTAAATAAGCCAAGCTCCCCAAACTCTCCTTCCGGAGACTCAAAGCATCAGCCACCATATTGGCCTTGCCCGTGTAATATAAAATAGTGATATCATAGTCTTTCAGCGGCTTTAGTCATCTCCTATGACGCAAATTAAGATCCTTCTACTTGAACAAATAATGCAAACTCCGGTGATTAGTATAAATCTCACGAGGCACACCATACAAATATTGACGCCATATCTTCAATGCGTGAACAATAGCAGCTAACTCAAGATCATGGACAGGATAATTTTTCTCGTGTATCTTCAACTGTCTGGAAGTGTTGGCAATCACCTTACCATCGTGCATCAATACCGCTCCAAGGACAATCCTTGAGGCATCACAATAGACAATATAGGACCCCGAACCTGTAGGCAATATCAAAACTGGGCTTGTAGTCAAAGTTGTCTTAAGCTTCTATAAGCTCCCCTCACACTCTTTCATCCACTGGAACTGAGCAACCTTCTGGGTCAGTATGGTCATAGGTGCTACAATAGATGAAAACCCCTCAACAAATTGACGGTAATAACCTGCCAAGCCAAGAAAACTGTGAATATCTATAGCTAAGGATGGTCTGGGCCATCTCTGCATTGCTTCCACTTTCTTCGTATCCACCTTTATCCCCTCACTAGAAGCCACATAGCCCAAGAATGCCACGGAATCCAACCAAAACTAACATTTCGAGAACTTAACATATAACTTCTTTTCTCTCTGAGTCTGAAGCATAGTCTTCAGGTTCTGCTCATAATCTTCCTGACTTCGGGAATTGACTAGAATATCATCAGTAAAGATAATGACGAATGAGTCAAAATATGACCAGAGAACACTGTGCATCAAATGCATAAAGGCTGATGGGCCATTGGTTATCCCAAATGACATAACAAGGTACTAAGTCCTAAAAGTAGTATTTGGGATGTCTGGCTCCCAAATATTCAATTGACGGTACCCTGGATGCAGGTCAATCTTATAAAACACTCGTGCACCTTGTAGCTGGTCAATCAAATCATCAATATGAGGAAATGGATAATAGTTATTTAGTGTAACTTTGTTCACAAACAAGACGGGAGCACCTAATGGTGATACACTAGGCCTAATAAAACTCTTATCAACAATTCATCAACTCCTTCAACTTATGAGGAGCCAGACGATACGGAGGAATAGATCTATGCTGAGTGTCTAGCAACAAATCAATGCAAAATCAATATCTCTATCAAGAGGCATGCCAGGAAGGTCAGCTAGAAACACATCAGAAAAAACTCGTACTACTGGGACTGAATCAATAGAAGGGGTATTAATACTGACATCTCTCACATAAGTTAGATATGCATCACACCCCTTCTCAACCGTACGCTAAGCCTTAAGGAAAGAAATAACTCTACTGGGAGTGTGATCTAAAGCACCCCTCCAGTTAACACACGGTACACTTGGCATAGCCACGATCACGATTTTGGCAGGAAAATAAAGAATAGCATAATGGGGCAACAACGAATCCATGCCCAATATAATATGTAAATCAACCATCGTGAGTAACAATCAATCGGCTTTGGTCTCAAAACCACTAAGAGAAACCAAACGCGGCCGATAATGGCGGTCTACAATAAGAGAATCTCCCATATGAGTGGAAATATAAATGGGGGAACTCAAAGTATGGTAATATGCCTCACCATATAGCGCATGTCACTGCACTAAAAACAAGCTCTAGGAGTACATGGAGGGTGTGACTTGCTCGGGACAGGTCGGCTGGATTGACCACTGAAAGCACATTGTGCAGGAGGCGCATTAGATATCGAAGGTGAATAATAAGGAACATGAGTCCTAGGAGGTGCTAGAATACCACTGGCTGCTAGAAGAGATGAATGAACAGGGCGACTCATATAACCCTTACCATGTCGACTTGCAGTTGGGGCACTTATAACTAAGGATTTTGACGCATTTTATACTCCTTCGTGCTTATGCTTTTATCAAATATTTATACAAAATAGTCCCAAAAGGCTCATAATTACTGATTGATTACAGTTTTGATCAACAAAGTGACAAAATGTCAAATATCGGCTCGAAAGGAGTGAAACTTGCACTAGTGCCAAAGACAAGGCAAGCTCAGGCAGAACAGGCCCAGTGCGGCCGCAAAGCACTTTGTGAGGTCTGCACTAGGAGATTCAGAGAGCTGGTTTTTAGGTGTTAAGTCAGTGCAGCCGCACTAGGTTTTGTACGGTTCGCACTAAAGGCACCATTTTGTGCGGTCCGCAGAGCCATGGTTCAAAGGAGATGCACCAAGAAATTTTGAAGCATGTGCGGTCCGCAATCCATTCTGTGCGATCCGAAGGCCAAGCTCAGAAAGTAATAATTTTGAAGCCAAGAGCCTATTGTGTAACGTGGTCCATTTTGTGCGGTCCACACTAACCTCACATGGGAATTTTTTCTAGATTTTTCAGCTTAGTATTAATAGATTCTTTTTCCATTTTTAAGGCATCAGATATTGTAATACGTAATCTGCGCTTGGGAGACAGCTTTTCTTAGCCATTTGGGAATTTTTACTTACTTTTCATCATTGAATCTTATTTTAGTAATTAATAAATATGAGTTTATCTTCATCTATTTCTTGTTTTTCTTCCTTGAATATGAGTAGCTAGACCCTATAGCTAGGGTTGTGGCTCAACCCTAGCGTGGGTAATTGATGGGTCTTGCATTTTTTGGCTAAATTTATTATGTGGTGTTTGATATTTTGGTCAATTTCATGGTTAATTGTTGAATTAGAGGTTGCAAACACTAGTTTGTGTTTTGTTGACTGGGGTTCTTCTTGAGAAGAAAGCCTAAGTCTCTGAAATTGATCCAAGAAGGAATAAGGGCGTACTCGAGAGATTGATAGTCCCAATTAAAGGGTTAAACCTCGAGAGAGTAATACCCGACTTGAACCTTAGTTGCTTGTGCAAATTTGCATACCTAATTGGTCTTGAGAAAGTCAATTGGGCAAAATCACTTGAAAAAGCGAGAGGGGTAGAGTGGGTACATTAGTGCAAACGTTATATCATATTCTCCAAATATGTCAAAGATTCCTTAGACTCAAGTACCCGTCAATTGGTCACCTAGGAGAAAGTCACTACCCTAGTGCCTTTTAAACCTATTAGAACAACTCGTAACATTTTAAATCTTAGCTTAATTTACAATTTGTAGTTTGATAAAAGTAGTATTATAAAGAAAAGCCCAAAAATGATTAGACGTGTAATTAAGAGCACACGCGCAACTCTAAACTAGATAGACACTCAATTCCAATCCTAGCTCTATGTGGATTTGATCCCGACCTCAAATCGGGTAAAAGCTATTGCGACCCTCTCCTGCTACTTATAAGTAGTATGGAGTTGAAAGTGATCACTTTTTGGCGCCATTACCAGGGAGCTAACAGTTTTGGCTATCTATTTAGTTAGTTTTGTGTGTTGTTCTTCTTTCCTTCTTTGTTACTAATTTTTGTGTGTCGATTGTTCAGGTACAAAATGGCTTGAAATGAAAGAACCTCTTGGAACATTCTTGCAGGGGAGGAGGTGATGGTATTGAAGAGGATGAGGTGGCTCTTGTACCTCCTAGACCACGACGAGACTGCCATGCCAATGCTAATGAGAATGTCCCAGACCCTCCTCTTCCACCTCCAAGAGCGGTTCCTCGGGTGCTACCAAAGCAAGGCTATGCAAGTGCTGTTGTCCCACCTATAATTTGGGCGGGCAACTTTCAGATAACCAATGCGATGTTGACCTTACTTGAGCAGCGTGGGTATTTTGCGAGCGTTGCGGATCAAAATGCCTACAAGCATCTCAAGGGGTTTGGGGTTACATGTTGGGGGAGAAAGAAGATGAATGTGTCCGAGGATGCTCTTAGGTTGAGGCTTTTCCCATTCTCATTTCGGGAGAAAGCATTGGATTGGCTCGAGAGACTTTCCAATATTTCCATCACAACTTGGGATAAGTTGGCGGATAAGCCGTACTTGTTAAAGATTTGCATGGATGGTGTGATCCAAAGGTGTGTCCTGAAGGAAGAGCAATTGAGTATTTTGGAGGCTTGTCATTCCTCTCCCTATGGTGGCCATCATGGCGGGGCGAGGACGGCTTCTAAAGTTCTTAGTTGTTGGTTTTATTGGCCAAATTTGTTCAAAGATGCGGGTGATTTTGTGAAGAGATGCAACGAGTGCCAAAGAGCCGAAGGAATTTTGAAGAAAGATGAGATGCCTCTCAATACCATCCTTGAGGCTGATATTTTTGACGTATGGGGCATTATTTCATGGGCCTATTTGTTAGCTCTTATGGCAACACTTACATTCTTGTAGCGGTGGATTATATTTCAAAGTGGTTTAATGTCGTGGCTTTACCCAACAATGAGGCCCCGAGTGTTGTGGCATTTCTTAAGAAAAGCATTTTCACAAGGTTTGGTACGCCGAAAGCATTCATAAGTAATGGGGGGTCTCAAGTTGCAATAGGGCGTTTGACACTTTACTTTCAAAGTATGGTGTCAATTACAAAGTTGCTATCCCCTATCATGCTCAAGCAAGTGGACAAGTTGAAGTCTCCAATAGGGAAATCAAAAGCATATTGTTAAAGACAGTCAATGCAAATAGGACCGATTGGTCAAAGAAGTTGGATGACGGTCTATGGGCTTATAAGGCTGCTTTCAAGAATCATATTGGTATGTCTCCGTATCGGTTGGTATTTGGGAAAGCTTGTTATCTACCGGTTGAGTTATAGCACAAGGCCATGTGGGCCTTGAGGAAGTTAAACCTTTAGTGGGATCTATCTTCCAGTCTTCGAGTGGAGAAACTCAATGAGCTTGATGAATTTACATTCCATGCCTACTCTAGCTCATCCATGTATAAGGATAAAATGAAATTCCTTCACGACAAGTATACTCGGGCAAAGAATTCAAGATGGGGGATTTGGTGCTCTTATTCAACTCCGGGCTAATGTTGTTCCCGGGAAAGCTCAAGTCAAAATGGAGTGGGCCATTTGAAGTAGTGTGTAACCCCATTTGGTGCCCTTGATTTAAAAGAAAAAAAATTGGGATATTATTAGAGTGAATATGCACTAGGTCAAGCATTATCTTGGGAAGCTTTATGACATCCACATAGTGACTCTTGTGCATTTCAAATGATTGGATGGTAACATGCGTTATCGGGCGCTTCTTGGGAGACAGCCCATGTGTTTTCATTTTTATTCTTCTTTGATTTTTCTTTGTAGTATAGGATTTATTTTTGGGCTAACTGGTTATGAGATGTTATAGGATTGAGTTGATGCAATGCAGGACATAATAGTGAAAATTGCAGGTCTCTTAAGTTTCCAGTGCAGCCGCACTGCCAATTTGTGCGGACCACACTGATATTGGGTGAAATGTGATCTTTATGAAGTTTTCTAGTGCGGCCGCACTACATTTTGCATGGTCCACACGGGGCCTCTATAGCCGAAGTCCATTTTGTGCGGATCGTAGAGCGTCGCCTTCTCAAGCTTGAATAAAACACCCCTGTGCGGACCGCATTCCATTTTGTGCGGTCCGCACTGGTAGGTAAGAATGGGCCCCATGGGCTTTTCTATAAATAGTCTCTGAGGACCTCCTTTTACCTTTTTTGAAACTTTGATTCTCAAAAGTTCAAAAACATTGTTCATCCTTGTTTCCACTCGTAAATAACTTCTTAGATCCACCGTTCGTCATTTCTTGGTAACATTATAATACTTATTACTTGTTTATTTTTGTTAATTTGGTTTAAATTGTTGTTTTTCTTGCTTTCCTTCCTTCTCTTTTCTTATTTCCTTTCATAGATCAAACTAGGGTAGATAATCTTCCAATTGTACTGGACTTGATTCGTGAATACAATGGGTAACATGTAGGAACAGGAATTAGGGGCAAAGATTGAGCTTAAAATCAAATACATGGAACCCTAACTCAGTGCCATTTCTGGGGATGTAGTGTGGATAGCATTCGATTTTGTGCGGTCCGCGGTGCCCCAGTGCGGACCGTAGTACCATTTTGCGCGGACCACATTGATGATTCTATGATCATGGAACCATAGGCAGTGCGATCATACTACACTTTCTGCGGACCAAACTAGCCTAGTCGATCGCGGTTGATTTTATGCGGTCCGCACTACCTAAGAGAGTGGCTAGTCTGAACCCCACCTCTGTACGTACCACAGTCAATTTTGTGCGGTCCGCACTGACCCTTGTGCGGTCCACACTGGATAGTTTCTGAGAACTTCTACAACTTTGTTTCCCTGTTCTGCAACACTGATCTTAACTGCCTTTCTAATATTGCAATTGATACTAACAATATCTTTTTATTTGAATTTCAGACAATGGTTAAACAACGAGGCAAAGGATCTAAAAAAACTGGAAGAGGTGAATCCTCCTGGGGTGGGAAGTAGAAAATGGTACGACTCACTCCCCAAGCGAGGAAAAACATAAAGAACATGAGAAAGGCAATCAAGGCTACTAATAGATCCATTTACATGTAGACGAGTGAGTAAGAGCCCACCCAGGAGATCTCCTCAAACTCCGTGCCAGAGTTTGTCCCTGACTGGCCGGAGAGGCATCGATTAAGAGACACTCCTCAACCATCACCCACTGCCCAAGCACCAATGCGTGTTTCTCCTGGGTCGTTTGAGGGCTCAGTAGCCGGTAGTGGGGAATATTGCACCTCTCCCATAGCGTCATTATTCGGGGAGGGTACATAAGAAGGTGAGAAAGAAGTATATGGGGATGAGGAGGTAGCTGAAGGAGGAGAACCAAGGGTTGGGTGTGATGATAGAACAAGGAAGCCGGAAGCTTTGGAGGACAAATTCGTCAGTAAGGTAGCATACAATAAGTTTTGAGAATCCATTATGTGAGGTCTGTGGAGCCCATGTCCAGATTTTTCAGCATATTATGAATAGATTCTTTTTCTATTTTTAGGATATCAGATATTGTAATACTTAAGCGGCGCTCGGTAAACGACTTTTCTTAGCCATTTTGGGCATTTTTACTTATTTTTTATCATTGAATCTTTGTATTTAGTTTAGTAATTAATTAATGTGAGTTTCTTTTCATCTATTTCTTTTTTTCTTCCTTGAATTAGAGTAGATAAACCTTTTAGCTAGGGTTGTGGCTCAACCATAGTGTGGGTAATTGATGGGTCTTGCATTTTAGTGCTAAATTGATTATGGGTGTTTGATATTTGGGTCAATTTCATGGTTAATTGTTGAACTAGTGGTTGCAAACAATATTTGTGTTTAGTTGACTAGTGTTCTTCTTGAGAAAGAGAGCCTAAGTCTCTGAAGTTGATCCAAAAGGAATTGGGGCGTACTCAAGAGATTGATAGTCCCAATTTAAGGGTTAAACCTCGAGATAGTAATACCCGACTTGAACCTTAGTTGCTTGTGCAAATTTGCACACCAAATTGGTCTTGAGAAAGTCAATTGGGCAAAATCACTTGAACCACCGAGAGGTGTAGAGTGGGTACATTAGAGCAAGAGTTATATCATACTCCCCAAATATGTCAAAGATGCCTTAGACTCAAGTACCCGTCAATTGACCACCTAGGCGTAAGTCACTACCTAGTGACTTTTAAACCTATTAGAACAACTCATAACATTTTAACTCTTAGCTTAATTTACAATTTGTAGTTTGATAAAAGTAGTACTATAAAGATAATCCCAAAAATGATTAGAAGTGCAATTAAGAGCACACACAAAATTCTAAAATAGATAGGCACTTAATTCCAATCCTAGCTCTCATTGGATTCGATCTTGACCTCAAATTGGGTAAAAGCTATTGCAACCCTCGCTTGCTACTTATTAGTAGTATAGAGTTGGATCACTTTATGAGCACGGGCACCAGAATAGTGGTCCGACTCTCGAGACTTCTTGGCCTCCCTCTCCTCTCTATCCTTAGCATGCACGCTCAATCCTCCTAGCAATGCTCACCACCTGCTGATAATGAATACCCATCTCTAACTCTTGATCCATGCTAGACCTGATGCTGGGAATATGCCACTCAATAAACTGACGAACCCTCTCGCGAACAGTAGAAACCAAGGTTGGTGAATATCTATCCAACTTGGTGAAAAGGATAGCATACTCTGAGACTGTCATAGTGCTCTGGCGCAAATGCTCAAACTCTGCACCCCAAATGTCCCTAAGGCTCTGAGGAATATACTCTCTCAGGAACATATCTGAAAACTGAGTCCAAGTCAAGAAAGTTTTCTTATCTGAACTGTCTAATACATAAGTATACCACTACTCATATACGGCCCCTCAAAGCTATAATGTAGTGAATGGAAGCCCGCCCGATACTGAGATACCCATGGTACGAAGAATATGGTAGCACTCATCCAGAAATCCCATAGTATCATTTAATTCTAAACAACTGAAAACATAAGTCTTATACTTCTTGAACCTCTCAAGCCTCCGATGCTCATCCTCGATAACCGATGCCCTATCCTCGAGCTGATCTGGAACTATATGTTGTACTAGAATAATCTCTTGAACCTGAACAAAATGCACTTGTTGCTCAGGAGTACGTGCGGCGGGAGTCTATGATCCTCCCCCGGCCTGGGATATAGCTGCAGCAAGGGGAAGCAACTCTGCCTGAGCCAAAATGGTTTACATGCTCATGCACTATGCTAGACTCTCCTGAAGTGTTGGTGTGGTAGTAATAGTAGGCGTATCAGGTGCCTTGGCTTTGACTGGCACTGCTTGTGGCTCTTTGAGGGCAGTTCGCGCAGGTGCTCTAGCTGCAATGCGTGCACGTGCTGGGCCTCTACCCCGGCCCTGGCCTCTGACGGCTGCAGTAGGGGTGAGCGGGTGCCTGATCATCTCGGGTAGCACGTGTCCTCAGCATCTGTAAGAGAATAGAAGACAAAAGCTTAGTATAGTGAAATCAGAATCTCACATGACAAGGAAATCAAATGAAGTGAAATTTTGCTAACAGTTACATAGCCTCTCATAGATAAGTATATATGTCTCTGTATCGATCAGCGAGACTTTAGTAAACCGGCTTTTGATTCACTACTCCTATGAACCTAGAGCTCTAATACCAACTTGTCACGACCCTGGTTCACTATCAGTGAACCATCTTGACGGCACCTAGTCTCTACGACTAGGTAAGCTAACAATGCAGAAAATAAATTAATTTTCAGAAGAAATAATGAAAAGGCGATATAGTGAAATAAAAACAATGATTAATAATGCCGCTCGGCATACAAATAAAAACTCTCGAAACTAATATATTTCCCAAAACCCCAAATCTCGTTATCACAAGCCTTTGAACTTCTAATAGCATCTAACTTCAGAATATATAACAAAGAAACGAAAGTACAGAAGGGCTAATACAAAATGACGATTAGAAAGGGACTCTTCGGTCTGTTGACGCGGCAGACATACATTAGAGTCTCTACAAGCGCGTTGTCTCACGAGTGATAAGTCTGAGTATACCTGGATCATCACATGAAAGACATGTGCAAAAAGGGCGTGAGTACACCACAGTGGTTCTCAGTAAGTACCAGCCTAACCTCGTTCGGGTAGTGACGAGAAAGCCCTACTGAGGTTAAATAAAATATAAGGTATAATAGTGTAGAATAAGACAGTATAATTGAGTGCAATAATAATAAATAACCAAAATAGAAAGAACAACAAAAACTAGAATAGAGACATGAAATACAGCTCAACATAGAGGTAACAACTGGGGATCTCTGAGGATACCGTCATGTAGTCTCAATTACAACTATCCAGTAGATCTCCCGGTATACTATCCCATAGTCCATCATATATATATATATATATATATATATATATATATATATATATATGAAGGATCACCCGGGATCTCGTCCCGTAGTCCAACAATTAATGTTTAGGTAAAATGACCAAAACACCCCTTGGTCCCAAGTCTCAAAATCTGGTAAAATTTATATTTTTGGAATTCTCCTACTCTCACATGTCTATACATATCAAGAACACTGAAATCGGCGTTCGATTGACCCTTCAAAAACTCACTTTAAGGTCTCTTAATCTCAAGCCCTAGTTATCCATTTTGCACCAATTTTTCCTAATTTTTTACCATTAATTAGACCTTTAATCACATATAAACGAGTTATAAGTTAAGAATATTACCTCCAAGTAATAACCCTTTGGTTTCCTCAAAATCTCCCTTAAAAGCTTCAATCCTGTTCAAAATAAAGTGCACTGTGGGTCGGGCCCAGCCCGGAACCGGCCCAGGACCAAGGCCAAATAGGCCTAACGGGCCGGACTCAGTGGGTCGGTCCCAAATGGTGCAATAAGCCCGTAGCGGGCCTGTCCTACCCAATAAGCTCACGAGCTGGGGACCACTAAGCCCGGGACCGGCAGGCTGGCTTGGGCCGGTTTAATCGGGCCTAACGGACCAAACAGTCCTCAATTGCTATATTTTTTTTAAAAAAAATTAAAAGTGACCAATGGTCAGATTTTAAAATCAAGTCGTTGGCCATCAAAAAATAGTCATTTGGGAGTTTAAAAAATAGCCATTCGGCCCCCCAAACATTATTTTAACCCCAAACGTTTTATAGTTACACTTTTTCTCAATTCTCAACTATAAATACCCCCCCATTCTTCATTTTTACTCGCCAATTCATTAATCTCTCTCAATATCTTTCTAATTTTCTTCTATAATTGCTTACTTTATTATTGCAATTTCGTGAAAAATTGTGAAGTTGGTGAATTGAAGTATTCAAGTCTTCAACGATGTTCAATTTTTACGAAGTTGTTCATCAATCCGGTAAACTCGTTCCAACTCATAAGTCTAATATTATAATTTTATTTTTTTAGCTTGTATAATTATAATTAATATGGTATTTTCTTTGAAAAATATTTGGTAGTAAGGGAAAAGCTAAAATTGGTGAATCTAGTCGCAAAGATACTACTCTTCCCCCGGCTCCCCAACCCAGACATGTTACTTATCCTCCTCCACATGTTATTCTTGATAGTGATAACCCTTGTTTTCAATTTTTCGATAGTCAATTTTTTCATAATGTTGCACCAGGTCAACAATTAAATAAAGAAGTTACGAATTCTCTTTATCCTAATGAAACAATCGTTGAAAATGATGATTTAGATGAAACGCAACTGTATTTAGATGATACATCTACTAGTCCTGCTAATAATTAATGCCCCGCATGACCCACCTATAGTAACCTCTAGACAACCTTCTAAACGGCCAAAATATCTCTTATTTGGAACTTTTTTACTCAACAAAGAGAACAAAAAAAGGCTAAGTGTAATAATTGTGGGGCTTTGTTGGTTCATAAATTTACTGGAGATCGTGGCGGTACAGGTAGTTTGACTAGACACATCAAGACACACCCGAGATATAAATCTAAATTTTTTCTAATGAAAGTTGCGCAAGAGGGGAGAAGTGTAGATACTACGGTTAACCCTAGTACAGGTTCAAATGTAGTTCAACCGGGAATTAACACTGTTATCGATGGCATTTTATTTATGATCCAAATAAAGTTCGTGAAGAATTGGCAAAAATAGTTACTGTTATGTGCTTACCATATAGTTTTCCTTCTAACCTACATTTTGTACATTATATTAGAAGAGTTTTAATCCTACTGATAAAGGATGGCCTCATGCAACTGTAAAGAGAGATATTTACAAATATAAATATGAATATGCACAATATTTGTGCTACTTATTTACTCATATAGATTGTCGCATTGCTATTACTACCGATGTTGGTAGAAGTGGTAATGATTGTGATTATCTAAATGTTACAAGTCATTGGATAGATGAGGAGTGGATAATGTAAAAGCGCATTAATACTTTTAAAATAATTAACTAACGCCACACAGGTAAGTTTATTGCTAACACAGTTGCAGATATTTGTAGATATTTTTGCCTTAGAGATAAAATTATGTTGGTTTCAATGGATAATGCTTTTAGTAACACTAACACTGCAGGCTTGCTTACAACCACACTAAATCCTGTATTTAGTAATATTTTTCATGTTAGATGTATTTGTCATATTTACCATTTAATCGTCGATGCTGGTATGAAAGTTTTAGATGTAGAAATTGAAAAGGTTAAAATGGCTCTTAATTGGTTTTTTTATTCAAACAGTAAAAGTAGGCTTAGAGAATATTTTGAAAAATGTGACGAATTTGGCCTTAGAGAAAGAAAGGTTCCTAAACCTTGTCCCACTAGATGGAACTACATGTATGCAAGTTTAGTTGTTGCATATGAATATAGGAACCCAGTAAGCGCAACATATAATGCTCGTGTAGGTGATGGTGATGATGATGATGATGAGCACCTTATAAATCAAGATTGGAGTAATGTTAAAATGCTTGTAGACTTTTTAGAACAATTTCATATTGCTAAAATGAATTATCTGGCCAATATTATCCTACTATTTCTAACTGTTTAGTTTATATTGCAACACTTGTAGATTTATTTACAACATTTTTCAGAGGGTAAATTATATTTATCAAGAAGCTATTAATTCTATGAAAGCTAAGTTTAAAAAATATTTTTTTCCCTATCCCCCCTATTTTTGGTGTTGCTTCAGTTTTAAATCCTACAATGAAATTAGGAGATAGTCACTTTTGGTATTCAAAAATTTATAACGCTTTACCATTTTCACCTGAGGAATTTGCTACACTTGGAGATGCAAAAGCCTCATTTAAAATAAATGCTCAAACGATTTACAATGTTTATCAACTTGTTGTAGATCATGCTAGACCAAATGTTCCAACTCTTATTTCGTCTAGTTCGCAATCATCTAAAAGAACTGCAGACCTAAAATCCCTAAGTTCTTGGTCGGAGTTCGGGGTTCCTCAAGGTGATAATTTTTGTGATAGTTCACAACTAAATGAGTTTCAAGTTTATTTTTCGCTGGGCCTTGAAACGGAGAATCCAGACGGCATCTTTGATCTTTTGGAATGGTGGAAGGACTAACAAAAACAATATCCGGGTCTTTCAAGGATGAATCGAGATATTTTAAGTGTTCAAGCTTCAACAGTAGCATCAGAGAGCGCTTTCAGTCAAGCGGGAATTCAAATTAGTGATCATAGAGCGTCTATGAGGGAGAGCTTGGAAAAATTGGTACTCTTCAGAGATTGGATCCGTCGGGAAAGAAGAAATTTTGGACTTTGAGTATCACAACCGGAGATAGACGAAGCTTATGAAGAAATGCTAGCGGAACTTGCGCATGATGCTGCTTCGCCCGGAAGAGGTGATGAACAAGCCTCTTTTCCACCACCACCAACGAAAATTCCTCTGAACCTTGAAGGATTTATGAGATTTGTTAGAGATAATACATAGACTAATATGTAACTTGTATTTTGGCACATCTTCCTTAGTTTTTTTTTCTTTTTAATGGTGGTATTAGTACCTCGTTTTGCTCATTCCATTAGGAGGAGGAAGACTACGAAAGAAATTGCCATTCTTTGCTAATGTCGTAAAAATAAAAATTATAAGATATTCCCTTGAATATTTCTTTGCAATTTATTTTGTGCTTAAATTTGATACACACACACACACACACACACACACACACACATATATATATATATATATATATATATATATATATATATATATATATATATATATATATATATATATATATATATATATATATATATATATACATATATATATCTAATATATATAAACAATATATACATACACACACATATATATATACATATATATCTCTAATTTAAACACAAAATAAATTGCGTATACATACATACATATATATATATATATATATATATATATATATATATATATATATATATATATATATATATATATATATATATATATATATATATATATATATATATATATATATATATATATATATATATGTATGTATATATATATATATATTATATAATGTAATATATACAATATATGTATACACAATACACCCTTACCTTATATATACATACTATACATACTATATATACTATATGTATTTATACAGATATATATAAGCAATTTATAATAGTATATACATATATACTTTACGAGAAATTGCCTTAAAAAAAATAGCCCGAAAAGAAAAAAACTCGTTTAGGCCCATGGGCCTGGCCCATTAAGCTCGGGACCATGTGGGCTTAGGCCCATGATGGGCCAAGGCCCATGATGGGCCAGTTTCACCCATTGGGACTGTGAAGCCCAGGACCGTTTGGCCCGGGACCGCTAAAGACCGAGTCCGCTAAAGCCCAGGACCGTTTGGCCGGGAATACACCCCTAGTTCAAATTTTTGAGAGAATAACTCAAATTCGGGAAGGCAACTATTTATATAATCTACCAAGCTATTCCGCTTCTATGCTCATGGAACCGCACCTGCGGTCCCGCTTTTGCGGAACACAAGTCGCTTCTGTGACAAATGACTAAGGCCTTTTGTCTGCATTTGCGATTGACCTTTCGCAAATATGAATCCACTTATACGGTGAAGCTTTTGCTTATATTGCTCCTGCTGGCCCTCTCCTTTCCACTTCTATGATGATTCCATCGCTACTGCGGCCTAGCACCTGCGGTCCCCAAGCCGCAGGTGCGGTTATGACAGCAGCCTTGAAAATATAGCTGCAACTTAGAACTCCAAACCTTTCCATCGAACATCCGAAATCATCCCGAGGTCCCCGAGACATCAACCAAAAGTACGAACAAGTCATATACAATAATCCCAACTTATATAAATCTCCACAACACCTCAAACAATATCGAATCAACTAATTAGCGTCAGATTCAATCCTAAGAGCTTCAAAAACTCTCAAAATATGCTTTCGATCAAAAAGTCTATCAAACCTCGTCCGAATGACTTGAAATTTTGTACACACGTCACATTCAGCACTACGGAGCTACTCTAACTTTCAAAATTCTATTTCGAACCTCGGATCAAAATCTCACTATCGAACCGGAAACTTTAAAAATTCAACCTTCGATATTTCAAGCCAAAATTAGCTACGGACCTCCAAAAAACAATCTGAACATGCTCCTAAACCTGAAATCACATAGAGGAGCTAACGGAACCATCAGAATCCCATTCCAAGGTCGTCACACTATTCCGAATATGGTCAAAATTTTCAAAACTTAAGCTTTCATTTAGGGACTGAGTGTCCTAAAACTCTCCGGAACTCCAAATATTTCCTCCTAGCAACTCTCAATAGAAGAAAATAAAAATGGGGAAAGCAGTTAATAGGAGATCGGGATGTTAATTTTTAAAACGACTAGCCAGATCGTCACAGATGATTCATCAATATTTGACTCCTTCCTTGATCATATGTCTCATTGAGGCCCATAAGGAACTGCATCAACCTCTGCCTCTTCAATGTGCAACAAAATCCAGTGATTTCACACAATTACAGTGTGGTGGTGTCATATTATCGTATTCATACCACAATTCCTTCAATCTAGTAAAGTATACTGATACATTGTTGGTTCCTTGATGCAATGTAGCAATCTCCTTGTGCAATTGATAAATTCGCGAAGCATTAACCTTATCAAATCTCTTTTGCAGATCCTCCTAAACTTTGCATGCATCCTTTGCATATACAATTCTAGTCAAAAGTTTATTTACTAAGCTCATAATCCATCCTTTATGATTGCATTACACCTATCCCATTGATGGCTTAGATTAGCTCCGAAATCCTCATTTTTTCTATGTTCCGTCGACTAACTCTAACTTGTTTTTCCCAATCAATTGGATTCTCATCGCACGAGACCAAATGGAGTAATTGTCGGAACCGGTCAATTGAATCAAGATAACTGGTGATCCCGTCGTATCTGATGGGTGTAGGAACGGAGCGTGACTGTGATCAATATCATTTCTCGCCATAGCTGCGGTCGAAGCTTCTGACACTTTAATTTCGTCTAAATATTCCGAAATCGAAGTCGCAAATTCACAATTGTGATCTGTATGCTCTGATACCATGTAATTTTAGTGAGAATTCAACAGATTAAGAACCCTAGATCAGAGAGGAGAAAGAAGAGGGGTGCTTCGTGTAATTGTGTTTCAGTGAAGAAGAAAATGAAACAGATAGTTACAGCTGTGCAGTGTTGCATCTAGTCATAAAAGAAAACTAATAAAAGATCTACATGACAGAAAAGCATACACAACTACTGTTTTGGCTCTTCACTTCTCCAGCAATATGATCTCATCAGCCGGAGGCGCAGTCATAATTTCAAACTTATGGGTTCATATCCTAATCGTTTTAAATTTTGGGTTATAAGTTAATAATTTATACATATTCAATAAGAATTTTAAGACAAATAGAGAGTTTGAACTAAAGTTACTGAATTCGTCCAAACCTCCACTCGGCACTCTAGCTAGGCTCCTGTCATTAGCTGCTTATTAAGGGCTTAATTCGTTATAATTGATATCACCATTGCCATTGCCAATCAATACTAACACTCCCACTCCCTCTCTTCCCCTCTCTAATTCGTTATAATTGATATCACCAACTACATTCACCAGCAAATATATACGCCCATATAATTATGTTATCGATAATAGTAATAGCAAGACATTTATTACTATAAGGTATCAATAAAATACTTGAAAATTGAAGTAGTTTACGAAACGATAATTAATATAGTGGAATTAGTTGAAGGAAAATCTTCAACTTAAAAGGTAGGTAGACGCGTTGGTTTTGGTTTCGTAATCATTAACTGTAGCTCCGTCGAATCAGGATTTGCATGTGAGCCGTTGGGGTACATTTAAAATAACAGCCCATCAAGTTTGGCAACAATAACACTTGTTGGTAAAAGTATAATTTTATTTTGTTTCTCATATAATTTTGGCGCTAGTTATATGAGATGATTTTTTTATTTTATATTTTTATAAATATAAATTTTTATAGACTCAAAAATATAAGATTGAGGTCTATAAATTTGTGAGACAAAAAAAACCTCATACAACTAATATCAATTATATGAAACACAAAATAAAACTTCTCGCGGGTAGTCATAACTTGTGGTTATGTCTCTCTGTTTTTGTTTCAAGAAAGATAAAGACCTGTTCCTTCAATATCAATCCAGAAGATATTTAGTTTTTTCTTTCAAGGATAATCGATGAGGAAGTAACAAAATGGGTTCAATAATTCAAGCATTTGTCAACCCTGAAGTGCCATAGAGCCATGCTACACCTCTATAGAATCAGAGGCGGGCCTATGTTTGGAGCAATGGGGTCATTGGACCCCGTTAATTTTGGCAATTTATATATATAATTTCTGTAAATCAATATGTCTATTTTAATTGTAAATTCATTTTCCGATGTCCAGGTTCAAGAACTTGCTCCATTTAGTCCTATATGAAATCTAGAATTGTCACTTTCAAGTTCAACTCTAGATTTTTAAGTAGTATTCAATTGGTGATCAAACAATTAAATAATTAAGCACAAGATTGAATAAATAAACCAACACGATAAATCAAGAAATCAAAATCAATATTCGAATTACAACAGTCATGAAAGAACCACAATCCTAGAACGTGAGGTTTAGCTTCATATAGACATGGTAGCCAAACAACAAATTATACAAGAAAATATAAAAATTACTAAGTTTGGTGGAAGAAAAGATGAAGTTCGATCTTCACAATGGCTCTATGCTTGTTTTTCCTCAAAAATGCTGCCCCCCCCCCCCCCCCCCCAAAAAAAAGCGTTTTTGTCGGTCCGTAAAATGCACTGATTAAGCAGTCCGCTCATGTGGCCTGCCGGCTTTGAACCATGGGTCTGCCTCTTTATAGAATATGGTAAAATTAGTCAATCGTGAAATTACTATTAATCATTAAAAAAGCATGGTAAGAATCGTATTAATCTGATGTGATACACGTTGAATTTAGACTAATTTGCTAAAAAGAAAATCATTAAGTTGTTCAAATTAAGCTTCGGTGGAATAAAAATTGTAACTATACATGTGTATATATTAAGTTTCAAATGAAAGGAATCGCAGCTAGCATTTTTGTGATTCACATTTGCATACTCATGTTTGAGAATATTATTGACATAACACGTAGTGGACTCCGTACGTTATTTTCCAGGCGAATGCCAACTTAGCATCTAACTTCTAATGATAATCTTCTCCAAAGTCAATTATTTATTTATGAACTTAGCATATAAATATACTGTACTTTATCAAAACATACCGGCCACCCTTTTTTGTTTATTATATTAGGTATTTCTGTTATTCTAACCAATCATTATTCTATATATAAGGAACTCATAAAGAAATTCAAGCAAAGCATTCAATCATTATTACCCAAAGAAGTAAGGAACAGAAATGGAAGTGAAGTTTGCAGAAGAATGTGCATGGCCAAGGAGATCAACAGAATCAAACATTTCCAGAATAAGGAGCCAAAAGGGCAACGTTATGAGCTATATTTTGGATGCAATTGCAAAAGTAAATAAGAAAGAATTTTCAAGTCAAGAAAAAGAAGAGGTGGTGAGGATGAAAATTTTGGTGAAAAAAGAAGATTTAAAGCAAGTTCTTGAAGCATTAAGAGATGGTAATATTAATGAAAGTAGAAGCCAAATTTCTCCTTCTCAGGTTGCTGTTTTGTCTTTGGAACAACGCTTGAATTTCATGAGAAAAAGACAGCAAATTAGAAAAACCAACCAAATCAAACTTAGAAATAATTCTTCTTGGATGCCTGTGCTTCAAAGCATCCCTGAGAATTTTAATCTTTAATTCCTATGTTTTTATATTTTTTCCTTTTTTTTGGTTCGTTATTTTTAGTCTCAATTTTTTTGTACTAACTTACTCTCTAAAAGTACAAACACAAAAAGATTTTATGTAGAATTTATGTTTCTGTTGTTTTCTTTTTCACTTCAAATTTGCTTGTATTATTGCGTTGCTCTTCTTATTAAGCCCTATAGAATCTTCAGCAGAATATTCATTTTAGTCTTGCTACAATTTTTAAAAGTTCTAGCAACTGTTTGGGGCATATATGCTCAGGAAAATTCTACGCGCGACAACTCAAAGAAAAATTTATTTTAGAAGCTTATTAAAAATTTGACACATAAAAAGTATCTAAAATTATAAAATTTTATAATAGATAATTTCTTAATTGAGTTTTTCTTATCAAAAGATATAGAACCATTTGTATCTATAAAAAAGAACAAACATTTTACACGCCTTACAACAATTATGAAATAAAATTATAAAGAGTACTATGAAGATAGAGGTTTAGTCACTATTTTATTAGTTAGAATGAATGCAAGGAACTTTGATTGAATTTGTTTGAGTTTATAAATTTATGTGTGAAATTTATTAAAATTCGTATAATCACATAGCTATTCGTAAATCAAGTGTCATGCATCGAGAATTTGTTGACAGAAAAAACAGTCGTTTCAACTTCAGCAATCATGTTTAAGCTTCAATAAAATCTATTTCTATAAACAACTATGCTATGTTTAACAATATTTATTTATTAATTTAATAAAACATTTGCCATAGTTTTCCCTGAGAATCCATCAATGTAACACCTGGTAGAAAAGATCTGCGATGATCCAAAGGGGTCATCACTTGTTTTTGTACACATTATATACTTTCGAGGCCTAGAAAACCTCATCTAGAGTTGCCTCGTTTTTTCGCGTAACCAGAAAGCGTAAATACAAATATATGGAAAAATGCTAAATTTTGATGTTAAGTTGAATAAATTTGACTTCGGTTAATATTTTAGGTCAACGAACCCAGATTCATGATTTGACGATACCGGAGGGTCCGTAGAAAAATATTAAACTTGGGCGTATGCCCGGAATCGAATTCTGAGGTCCCAAGTCCGAGAAATGAATTTGTGTAAAATTATTTTCTTGAAAATAATTAAGGAAATTAAAAATGAAATTTGATTAGAAGACTATAGTATCGGGTCCGTATTTAGTTCCGGCGCCTGGTACAAGTCTTATGTATGATTTAAAAACTTTCTATAAAGTTTGGTTGAAAACGGACATCGTTTGACGTGTTTATGACTTAAAATGGAAATTTGATGGTTTTATTTTAGAAGAAATCATGAGTTTTGAGGCTTGATTCGATGTTTATGATGTTATTTTGGCGATTTGATCGCATGGATAAATCCGTAAGATGTTTTGAGGTTGTGTGCATATTAGGTTTGGAGCCCCGATGGCTCGGATGTGTTTTGGATAGGTGTCGAGTTGCATTTTTGGACTTTTGAAAAGCCTGGTGTCCTTGATCTGCAGGATTTGCATTTTCGAAGCCAGCATCGCAAATGCGAGCTGTTCATCGCAAATGCATGAGTTGGACCGAGCAGGCTTGTTCGCAAATGCGGCCAGCTTTTTCGCAAATCCGAAGAAAGTTCCAAATGCGAAGACTGTGATCGCAAATGTGAAGGTCCTTAGTTTCTAAAGCGTTCGCAAATGCGAATATTTTTCTCGCATTTTCCATACCTGCAGGGTTCGCAATTCCCATATCTGAGGCTCAGCAAATTTTATACTTAGTCGAATTTTCACCATTTTTCACCATTCTTTCAAACCTAAACTTCATATGCGATTTTTCAAGGACAAGACTTCTTTCAAATTATTTGTAAGTTGATTTTTACTCATTTCTTTCAATCATTGACATCATTTAATATATTTTCTACTTAAAAATCAATGATTTTCACGGGTGAAGTTGGAGGTTTTAGGTAGAACCTAGGTTTTTCAAAAATTGAGGATTAGGACCTTAATTTGAGGTCTGATTTCAAAATAAATCATATATTTGGGTTCGTGGGGAATGGGTAACCGGGTTTTTGTTCGAACCTGGGGTTTGACCACGTTGTCCTGAGGGGCACTTTGCTTATTTTACCTAAATTTGCGTCTTAGCTTAACATTAAATAGTAGAATCAGTTGCTTTATTTACCAGATGTAATTGAAATGAATAGGTTTGGGCCATTTGGAGCAGGATACTCATGGCAAAAGTGCGGTTTCGGGTTGACTTTGTAGCCGGTTTGAGATAAGTGTCTTGTCTAACCTTGTGCGGGGGACTTCTTTCCCTTAGGACATGATGTTCGGTATTTGAATGCCTCGTACTGAGGTGACGAACGCGTACTTGAGCAAATCGTTGGAAATCCGTTTTTACTTGAAGTATTTAAATTGAGTTTTCTTGCTTACCTGTTTGTTTTAAATTGCAAGTTTATTCTATGCTAGTTTAGAGAAGCATGTTTATTTGACTTACTTGCCTAAGTGCTTAAACTGTCTTGTTTGTTCTCCGTATATTATGTTTGGCTAGAATTTTCTATTTCTTGTCCTAAGTTTAGTATCCATCCAAAT
Source organism: Nicotiana benthamiana (assembly GCA_034376525.1). Taxonomy (NCBI): domain Eukaryota; kingdom Viridiplantae; phylum Streptophyta; class Magnoliopsida; order Solanales; family Solanaceae; genus Nicotiana; species Nicotiana benthamiana. The sequence continues at coordinate 89,151,930 of CM067333.1, read as the reverse complement.
GTTTGGGTTGCCATTGTATGTTTTTAACTTGGGACTAGGGTTGGCGTGTCGGGAGATCCCCTTGCATTTAATATGTTCTGGACTGAGGGTGCGGGATACCAAGAGATCCTTGGCACATGAAATTGTAAGTTTTAAGGTTACCAAGAGATCCTCGGGATACTAAGATATCCCTGGCACATGAAATTGTAAGTTTTGAGGATACCAAGAAATCCTCGAGATACCAAAAGATCCCCGACACATGAAATTGTAAGTTTTGAGGATACCAAGAGATCATCGGGATACCAAGAGATCCCTGGCACATGAAATTGTAAGTTTTGAGGATACCAAGAGATCCTCGAGATACCAAGAGATCCCTCGTGTATGTGGTGAGGATACGAAGAGATCCTCAGGATGCCAAGAGATCACTGGTTGTGGTTCCTGTTGTGAGTAGTATTTACTAGTATTGTCCTATTTTTCTGCGTTTTATTATGGTTTTCGTATTTATCTTGTTTAGATTCTTGCTGTACACTTTATCTATATTGTTTTTCCCTCATCTTATTATTTATTGTGTAATATCTCAGTAGGGCCCCAACCTATCCTCGTCACTACCCAATCGAGGATAGGCTTGGCACTTACCGAGTATTGTTGTGGTGTACTCATGCTTCTCCTATGCATGTTTTTCATGTGCAGATCCAGGTACTTTATCTCAATACAACTACCATTGAGGTAGGGAGAGCTACAGAGACTTTGAGGTACTTCTGCAGCGTCTGCATACCAAGGAGTCTCCCTCTTTACTCATTTAGCCTTCTTTCGTACTTTTGTTTAGACAAATACTCTGGAGATTTGAGCCGTATATTACTTTCTATTAGCTTTTGTTCCCGCGAGTTACCAGGTTTTGGGGTGTTATAGTAGACTTCTGCATTTATTTTGAGTTATATATGCCGAGCGATAGTTATATACAGATTCTTTTAGTTGTTCAGTTCTAATTAGTTATTCCGCAAGTTGTGTTGTTTTCGCATTGTTAGGCTTACGTAGTTATAGGAACTAGTTGCCATCACGACATGTTCACGGAGGGTGAACTGGAGCCGTGACAAGTTGGTATCAGAGCTCTAGATTTATATGAGTCACGTAGCACAAGTAGGTTTATTAGAGTCTCGCTAATCGGTACAGAGACGTTTTTACTTATCTACGAGAGGCTATGTAATTGTTAGGAAAATTTCACTTCATTTAATTTCTTGTCGTGCGAGATTTTGACATCACAATCCTAAACTTCTGCCTTCTATTCTCTTATAGATGGTGAGTACACGTGTTACTAGAGAAAGTTGATCTTCAGAAAGGTTTAAAGTTAGTATCAATGGTGGGTATAAGTGCTATGAAGATAGATTCTATTAAGGCAACAACTGAGCAACAAAGGATGAGAAAGACATGTGGGAAGTGACAGGCGGTGGCTACAAATTCTAGAAGGCCGAGTATAATGGGCCAAGGGTCGAGTAGTCGATTAAAGGGACGAGTTCCACCAATGTGGGAGAGTAGCGGAGTTGCATATGGGCATTGTGGTAGAATGATTTTGCACCTTAATAAGAGTTTGGAGTGATTTGGGGGAATCTTATAATTGGTGATTGGGGTCTAAAGATTTAATTAGAAGTATGGGCTATTATGCGGTACGGGATTCGATATTACGGGAAGGAGCTGCTTGAATAAAGAAGGATACAACATAACTTTGAATTGGAAGATGTCAGGGAGTGATTTCTGTAAATGGGTTATTCCTATTAGCAGGTTAGCGGTCGCGTGGTTGGTGAGGCTTCTGCGAAGAGTTCTATTGGTTATACAGCGAGGGGATTGGTCGTGCAAATGTTGTTGATGATACAGAGGATAAAAAAGTTTATTTCTACAGTAAGATATCGAGAATGTTGTTGTTTGATTGTGCGAGGTTATTTCAATAAGAGATTAACAATCCTGATGAACTCCAGAGTTGTGTAATAGTGTCTTCGAGCTAAGTGGGAGAGCCCCACTACCTATGATTGGGTTGTATGGTTAATTACTTCCGAGGTTTTTGGTTATTAGCATATTGATGGGCTATTTCAGCTATGGGAAAAGACCACAAGTGGTAAATTGAGCAAAGGGATCGTTAAAGGTGTGCTATGGTTGGCCTTATTGGCTCATGTCCAAATTTGGAAAGAATTCAGGATTCATGCTTTGTATAGATATGGGTTCCAAGGGAAGTTATTCTACCAAGTCTTCACCAAGAGGGCATTCATGTGTTATAAGACTCATGGAGTTGATTGTATTTGGGGCCAAGTCAGAGCGGGTGGCTCCCAATAATGGTACTAGTGAATTCAAAAGATAACTGTGATGCCTAATGATGCCGAGCCTATAGGTACGGTTAAGAATCAAGCTTGATAGCAGCCTATGAGAAGAGACACAAAATGTTGTATGATGTTTGGCTTGCAATGCAGCAATTGGGAGGTACGAAATGGTTCGTGGGATTTGAGACAGCATGGTCCCGTGACTCAAGGTCACTCGGGATGAGTATGGATAGAGGGTGTTATGTGTCGAATAGAGTTATCATTATTTATAAGGTAATCAAGGATAAATTGGAAGGAGATGGATTGGGTAGCCATAGTTGAATTGGAATATTGGTGGTAGCGATTAGTTCCTTCAGTGTGATCAAGTTATGCAAGTGACGTGTGACGGTGCATATAAGGCTTGTCGGCCACCGTAATTGATGTTATTCAGAGGTGTTCCACTGTTGTGGCATGTTTCATGTAGGCGGACCCCAGAAGGGTTATGGCGGGGTAGACCCCTACTTAAAGATTTGCATAATTCCACGGCTGTGAGAATTCACCTGTGTTGCTGTGATACTCTTGAAACGAGTTAAGTGAAGAGCTTTTATATGATGAAATGTTAGTCCATTAGTGTTTTCGGAGATATGAAAAAAAATTGTGTTCTATAGTATATTGACATGTTTGGTGCAGTGAGTAGTATGGAATTTGAAGTGAGAATCAAGGTTGCGGTTCGGTGTTGACGAGTATTTCACGAGCTTGGATGAGCAGAAAGGAATTTGGATGTTTAAAGTAAGTTGATATGGTCTTCAGTGTAACCTGAGATTAGTGCCTTATGCAAGAGGTTTTGTGTATTGATTTGTGGATTCTTAATTTGCTTTATAGCATTGAATGGTTGGTAAGGAGGTGGTGCAGACTTGTTACCTGATGCAAAAAGTCGTGGAAGCGTGCCCACGGGAAGGTTGTATAAGTGTGGCATGTAGCCACTCGATTAGTTGAAGAAGTTAAACCAAGTATGAAGATTGTGGTAATATAATTGATTTGAGACTATGCATGGAGCTCTATTAAGTTATGGATTGTAGAGGAATTCTCTGGTTATAATGGTTGTTCTTATGCGTTATGAAGGAAGGAGGGTAATTATGGACCTTGGAAAGGTTATTAGCCTAGTTAGTGCGACCAGAATCGGCTTGAGGTCGGTGGATTGATTCAAATGTGAATATGGGCCCTATATCATGCCAAACGTGTCCATTTCAGTAATGTGCTCTTTATGGAGGAGTAGTCAGGGTGTTATTTTGTTGTCAGATATATCATGTAGTGATACATTACGTCGTCTGAGTTGTGAGACGGCTTGAGGAATTGCTTATGTGTTGAGTATCCATGTAGAAATGATATATTATGGATCTTGAGATTCAGATTGTATATCGCACCTTAGCTGTGCTTCAGTTTTGTAGCTTATAGCGCTATATATCCCCTCAGGGATGGTATTATGCACCTAGCGTGCTTGTGACCAAAATTCAATATTTCATTGTAATAAGAAAGTTAGCTCGACGTGCATCTCCTTATGTGAGTGTTATTTAAGGATCGGGTGGCACGCCGCCATGGGTATGTTATGTGTGGATCGGGTGGCACGCCGCCACGGGTATGATATTTGGATCGGGTTGCGCGCCGCAACAGTGTGATGTTGAGTATAGTTTTCTATATGATATTTATGCCTTTCTCCCTATTTCCTAAGGAAAGTCCATATTGGTGCGTGAGTTAGGCAGTCCCTTCCATAGTTCATTTTTCTTTTGTATCGTATTTGAATTGGTAGCCTATCATCATAAGAGACTTATGATTATGTCCAGAATGGCTTATTTCCAGACCAGTTCGTACTGGGTGAGACGAGATCATTGGATTTAGGATCAGTGCAATCTAACTGTATGAAGTATATTATGGAGCTAAGACCATTATTTGGTTAGAATGAGGTGATGGTCCTTGTCAGGAGTATAGACCTAGTGATTTGTTAATTCGGCAGCCGGTTATGAATTTCTACACATCTCTTTCGTCATGGTGGTATTGTAAGAATTAGAGCAAGACCTATGTAGGTCATGAGGTGCAATGAGGGCATCATATTTGTGGAATTTCGATTAAGTTGATTAGAAAATGTTATTGTGGTCCGGCGGGAAAAGTGATGTATGGTGTGGCTTATATGATTGCTTTTCCACCCAGCTTGTCGAGTGTGCATCTGGTATTTCATGTTTCTATGCTCTGAAAGTATATGGGGCATTCGTCTCATGATCTGAATTTTAGCACGGTTCAGTTAGATGGTTATTTGACCTATGATGTGAAGCAATCAGCTATTTTTTAGCATCATGTTCGAAAGTTGAGATTAAAGGATATAGCTTCAGTGAAAGTGCGATGGAGAGGTCGGCTCATGGAGGAGGCTACCTGTGAGACCGAGTTAGAGATGCATCGTAGATATCCTCACCTATTTGAGGATTGAGGTGTGTTTCTTGACTGTTCGAGGACGAACATTTTCTTAAGAGGGGAGGATATAACGACCTGGTCGATAGTTTCATGAGTTACCACTCCTTTCTCCCATTTCTGATTCATATTGCTTTGTTTATCGATTCTATGTGTGATCGGGTTGGTTGGCTCGGGTTTGGAAAGGTATTGGTAAGGTTTGAGACACTTAGTCTCTTTTGATGAAGCTTAAGTTGGAAAAGTCAATCGGATGTTGAATTATGTGTTAGACGGCTCGGATGTGAGTTTCGATGGTTCGGATAGCTCCTGGATGTGATTTGGGACTTAGGAGGATGATCGAAATGTGTTTTGGAGGTCCAGAGTAGATTTAGGATTGAATTGGCGAAATTAGTATTTTGGCGTTTTTCAGTTGATAGGTGAGATTTTGATATAGGGGTCCGAATGGAATTCCAAGAGTTTCAGTAGTTATGATTTGTCGTTTGGAATGTGTGTGCAAAATTTCAGGTCATTCAGATGTGGTTTAGTATACTTTTTTATCAAAAGCGTAATTCGAAATATTTTGGAAACTTAGGCTTGAACAAGATGTGTTTTGGTTGATTTGATATTGTTCGAGGTACATTGAAGATGGATATAAGTTTGAATGGTAGTATATTTGTTTGAAACTTTGGATGAGGTCACGGGGGCCTCGAGGTAATTTCAGATGGTTGGCGAAAAGTTTGAAAGTTGGTTTTGGCAGCTGAAGATGTTCCATTGCTGTCATAACCGCACCTGCAGCTAGGGAACCGCAGGTGCGGTCTCATAGAAGCAAAAAAGGAGATGAAGAAGCGGAAAGAGCCAATGAGAGCTGGAGCCGCAGAAGCGGCTAAGTTGGCGCACCTGCAATGGCGCAGGTGCAGGTATTTCTTCGTAGATGCGACGCCTGGAATTTTAAATGGTGACAGCAGAAGCGGTGCTCGGATCGCAGGAGCGAGATATGGTCCGCAGGTGTGAAAAGCCTGGACCAGAAGGTATAAATTATTACCTTCACAAATTTTTGGGTTATTCCACCATTTCTAAGTCGGTTTGGGAGATTTGGAAGAGAGAATCAAGGGATAACATCTGGAGATAAGATTTTTGAACCTAGTAATCGATCATATGGTATTATTTCACGGATTAGAGCTGTAATTAATGGAATTAGGATTAAAAATTGGAAAACTAGGGCTTGGTATTGGAGACCTAGACTTGAGGATTTGAGGGGTCATTTGTGGTCGGATTTTGGGATTTTTGATATGTATGAACTCGTGGGGAGACAAGAAGTCCAATGATGTAAAAGTTATCGAATTTTGAGATGTGGGCCCGGGGGTCCGGCTTTGGTTAATTTCGGGATTTATGTTGTAAGTTGATTATTTTCACATGGGCTTTGTTCCCTTAGCATATTTTGATGTCGTAATTATGATTTGGATAGATTTGACGCGAGTTAAGGCTGATTCTAGAGGCAAAGGCATCGCAGGCTAGAGTTTGGACCGGATTGAGGTGAGTAATGAATGTAAATATTGTCCTGAGGGTATAAAATCCTGGATTTCACATCGTTGTACTATATTAAGGTGAGGCATATGCTAGATGAAAAACGTAGGGTTGGGTACCGCTATGGATTGTGACTTAGTCCATACCGAATGACTGTTTTACCGTTTATTTGATTTAAAACTGCTTGTTACCATCTAGGCTGAATGCTATGTTTGGGCCTCGTGCCAACTTTCACACCTCTTTTGTCCATTACCACACCCCGGAAAGGGTATAATAAAGGGAGTTTTTTTTTCAATTTAAGTGACAATCTAAACGGGATTAATTATAAAAAATCAGAGTCGCCACTTGGGATAATTTTATGGTGTCCCAAGTTACCGGTTTAAAATTCCGAATCGAGGAAAGAATGACTCTATTATTATAGTCTGCGAATTAGAAATCCGGATAAGGAATTCTATTAACCCAGGAGAAGGTATTAGGCACTCCCGAATTCCGTGGTTCTAGCACGGTCGCTTTGATCCTACTTGGCTTGTTAAATTGTTTAATTACTGATTTATTAACCTATGTGCTTTTGCTTCTCTTTACCGCTTTTAATTAGAAAATTATCTTTAAACGGGTTACGCGTACGTATATCCACTTGTTTGGCGCGTCAAGAATCATGTCACGCGAACGTGTCCACAATTAATAACACTTAATTATTATAACGAAGAGTTTGGGCTTAAGTTGCGCGAACGCATACTTCGGTTTTGTTTTTATAAGTGCAATAGTGTTACGCGGACGTATACGCAATCACACTAGTATTTAAACAGCCCAAAAGGATATTCTACGAAATATTATATTTTTAGCTCGCCTACGAAATTACTAAAAGGCGATATGTGATTCAATGAACTTGCGTAAACTAAAAATAATTAAAACTTGTAGCCTATTTTATTATTAAAAAAATTAGTCGAAGTTGCACGAACGCATACTCCAAATTAATTTAGAATCATGGTCGTGTTAGGCGAACATATACGCAACCACAATTGTATTTTGAACGGCCCTATAGGCTTTTCTACGAGTATTCATTTTTAATGTATAGAAAATTACTAAAAGACCATATGTGATTTTTATGAACTTATGCAAATTAAAAAATAAATAAAACTTGTAACCTACTTCATTATTAAGAAAAAAATTTGATCAAAGTTGCGTGAACGCATACTCAAAATTAATTTAGAATCATGGTTGTGTTACGCGAACGTATATGCAACCACAATTGTATTTTAAACGGTCCTAAAGGCTTGCTACGAATATTACTCTATTACTATAGGATTAACCGAAGGGCCACGCGATTGTTGTTTGGTCCCGCACAGCGCACCTTCAAATTAATTCTAATTCAAGCATCTTTGCACTAATCAACAAGATTATTAACTAACATGACTTATATGAAGAAATGAGCGGATGCAACGGGGATGAAGGCCCAAGTAAAACATTTATTTTACCGGATCCGTTAGCGATGCCAAATTTACGAGCAACCTCAAAGTATGGTGGGGAAGTAAACCAATATTGTATAATAAATGTTGCAAGGATAGATTTGAGTTTTAGCAACCATTCAAACATTTACGGTAAGGTATCATTTCGAAGAAAAATAGAATGATGGACCTTTAGTCAAGTAAAACAAGCTACAAATCTGGGTTCATCTACAATATTATTTTGTTTTGAATTTATGAGAGTAATTCATATAGGGCGAATATCACGTGCTCACAAATACTACTCACAACAGAAACCACAACCAGGGATCTCTTGGTATCCTGAGGATCTCTTAGTGTCCTCATCACATACACGAGGGATCTCTTGGTATCCTCAAAACATACAACTTCATGTGCTAGTGATCTCTTTGGTATCCTGAGGATCTCTCGGTATCCTTAAAACTTACAATTTCATGTGCCAAGGATCTCTTTGTATCCCAAGGATCTCTTGGTATCCTCAAAACATACAATTTCATGTGTCGGGGATCTCTTGGTATCCTGAGGATCACTTGGTATCCTCAAAACTTACAATTTCATGTGCCAAGGATCTCTTGGTATCCCGAGGATCTCGTGATATCATTAAAACTGACAATTTCATGTGCCAGGGATCTCTTGGTATCTTGCACCCTCAGTCCAGAACATATCAAGTGCAGGGGGATCTCCCGGGAGGCCAAGCCATAGTCCCAATTTAGAAACATACAATAGCAACCCAAACATTTGGATAGATACTAAACTCAGGACAAGAAATAGAAAATCCTAGCAAAGCATTCTATACGGAGCATAAACAAGACAATTTAAGCGCTTAGGCAAGTAAGTCAAATAAACAATCTTCTCTAAACTAGCATAGAATAAACTTACAATTTAAAATAAATAGGTAAGCAAGAAAACTCAATTTAAATGCTTCAAGTAAAAACGGATTTCCAAATATTTGCTCAAGTACGCACTCGTCACCTCACATACAAGAAATTTAAATACCAAACATCATATCCTAAGGGAAAGAAGTCCCCCACACAAAGTTAGACAAGTCACTTACCTCAAACTGGCTCCATTGCAGTAGGGTCTCCTATAGGACTGCTTCTAGTGAACCCTAGAATTCAGTTGCCTGTGGAGTTTCTGAATACCCCTCCTATCCCATATCTCGGAGGTGTTGCATTGGAGGAGCCGTCTGTATTACGTTTAATTGTGCCGGCTATAGATGGTTCCCATTTAATGTACAAATTCCTTATTTGTGTTTGTGGAGCTTTTTTGTTGGATTAGATAGTAATACCGCAAATCAGTCCATGATTTCAGCCCAAATTGACCTATGAATACCAATTGCCCGTTAAAGCTTCTAATGACATGTTTGGTATAAAGTAAAAGTAGTGATTTTATCAGTTATTTTGTTATCTTTGGTTGACTCATAAAAAAAAATTCCGGAAAATATTTTCTAGTATTTGGTCAGATAAAATACTCTTTCTACAACATGAAAAAAAAGTACTCATATTATTCAAACGAAAGAAAATACTTTTTCTACGACATAAAAACGTATCTTTTTGTTGAAATAAAAGAAAATATTTTATCTATAATATGAAAAGAAAATACTCATTTTGTAAAAAAAGAAAATACTTTTTTACGTCATGAAAAGAAAGTACTTATTATGTTAAAATTGAACAAAATACTTTTCTACATCATAAAAAAAATTATTTTGTTGAAATAAAAAAATATTATTTTTATAACATGAAAAGAAAGTTCTCTAAATAATAACCATGTTTTGGATCCTTCCAAACCAATCTTTCATCAATTTTCAATTAACTGTGCTAGGTATACCTTTATGTAAGCACTCTGCCAGGTCCATACTAGAAAAAACTCGATCATGACAGGTATTTCTATTCAGGGTGAGGTGGGGGTTCAGGGGTAGGGTGGGGTCGGGTGGTGGGAGGTGAGGGGTTCAGGTGTAGGGTAGGGTTGGATGGTGGGAGGTGGGTTGACGTATGTGAAAAGTTCTAGTTTTTTACTACTTTTTTATTATTCTTATTTTTGTTAGTATTATAAAATAAAGAACTATTAACTAAAGTTCTAAATCTTAATTGAGAATAAAAACCATTAGACATGAATTAGCATTTATTTTAACACATAAGACAATAAGCAACTAGAAAAAAGAAATTAATCATCATAAACCACTCCAGAATAATATTTACGAAAAAGTAATCATTGAGGAATTTTAAGAAATCAGTATGTGGCTATTAACTTCCTATAACTATCATATGGATAATTATTTCATATAGCTATAATTCAATTGTTACGGTAGTGCAATCGCTATATTCGCATTGTTGTATTCATGAGTACAGTAGCAAAAATGCTCCTCAAAATCAAGGCAGTCCAGTTGTACGCGCACGTATTCACATGTATTCGTGCCATGCATTCATGAATACAACAGCAAAAAACACATAAAATCATTGCAGTCCAAGTGTATGCGGATGTATTCACATGTATTCGCGCTATATATTCATGAATGCAGTAACATCAATCACCTCAAAAGTAGGTGATCCAACTGTCTAAGAGAGAGAGAAAACATAAATAGCGTATTTCATGCCTTATTTCATTCTCCAATGATAGTATATACCATAAATACTTCTTTTGCTATAAAAATTATTTCCTTCAAAGTCAAGACTGACGCCTTTATATGCCCATCATTAGGGCAAACTTCAGATTTTTAAGTTGCCTTTTAGTCCTCTAGTTTTATAACTTGCTTGCCAAGTTAAATCACCATAACCCTGAAATTCCTACTAAGGCCCCTACTAGAAGCTTCTTATTTTGTTACTGATTAGATTCCCTTAATCAAATACCTAAACTACCCTCCAATACCCATGTTTTTACCCCCTTCAAACTTCGCAGATAAAACATGAATCAGAACTGATGTCAAACTCCAGCTAATGGGCTGGTTGTCCTCACACCATGGGCTAATAAACACACAGACCCCAAGCCCAAACAAAACAAACAAAATTTAGGGGAAGTAGCCCAATTCACACATCCGTTAATCATAATTTTGTTTTTCCTTCTTTTCCCTCCTTATTTTCTTGAAAATGTTTTGGCATTGAAATTAACACTATCACACTAGCTTAATCTTACAGAAAAAGAGATGGAGCAGAATTAAATGTTGAACTAAAGGAGGAACAGAACGTACCAAAAGACAAAGCAACATCCATAGCCTGTAAAAAGAAAAACTTCAAAATCCTTAGTGACGAAGCTGACTCAAGATCGAAACTCTAATGAACTCAAATGCCGGACCCATTGATGAACATGGTACCCTGAATATCAGCTGAAACTTCGTTCATAGCTAATAATTTGTACCATAATTCTTATCATGAGTTGGAAAGAAATGAAGTGGACCCGGAAGGAGGCAAAGCGTTTTGAAGAACATGTCTGTCATACAGCCATGGTCGAAGAGCAGCGCGTTCTTGGACAACGAACAAACCTCCATTGACGGAGGACTAAGGTATTCATGCAAGCCTTAGCCGGAAAAAAAAATTTAGGCAAGAGAAAAAACTTGAATTTTTACCTTTTGATCTGAAATTGGGAACACTCTGGTGGTCTTTTGGAAAAAATAGTGGCAGGACATGAAAGAGAAGATGGTGGGGATCATCTCATGAAATTTTAGGGAGATTTGGAGGTAATCCGCCGCCGTGAGACGATCTCCGAGTGGCGGAGAGACGGTGACAGCGGGTGGAGACTTTAGAGAGTGGAGAAATCAGGTCTTCATTGAGGAGGAATGAATGACTCTAGGAGAATTTGGTCGTTGAATGGCAGAGAGTGATGAAACGACGTAGTTTAATACTGAAACTGCGTCGTTTTGGGCTAGCCCAAAACGTACCGGGTCTGGGAAGTGATATGGGCTGGGTTACATGGGGTTGTGTATCAGGTGAGGGGTTTGGGTGAATTGGGCTGGGATTTTAGTTACAATGACCCAATTTGGGTCTCCTAATTAAGACCATATGTTCCAACTTCCTTTTTTTTCATTTCAAAAATTTTTCAAAATTAAAATAAAAATTCTAAATTAATTCTAAAGTTAAACTAAGTAATAATTATTAAAAGAAAATAGATGGCCTAAAAATTAAAACCAAAATTAACGTGCAACTAGACTATTGTTTGAATTATTTCTTTTTTTTCCTAAAATGAACCTATCACTTAATAATTATTAAAAATGCAAAATTGCTCCTAAATGCACATGCCTCATGTAGTTTTGTATTTCATTATTTAAAATGCACAAACAAAATGCAAAAATTAACAGAAAATTCCACAAAAATCAACAAAATAAAAAATAATTAGAAATAGTGAAAAGAAATTATTTTGTTTGGAATTATGGGAGTAGTTCACATAGGGCAAAAATCACGTGTTCACACCAACAATTTGGACTATTAGGGGATTTTAACTAATATTTCCTCATTGATTTGACTTTATACTCGTACTCAGTCATGCTTTATCCTACCGTCTTTATAACTCGGCCATGTTTACTCTGTTTAATACATTAAATGATATTTCTAATAATAATTGGGCTGAACATCATATTTTTCAGTTGCCCGAATGGCTTATGATATTCTGACTGAATAAGGCCGAGGGCTTGTGTTGTGAGGATACTTTTGGGTCTGGATGTACACTGCAGAAGTGATACACTTATTATGATTATGAAGCCGAGGGCCTGAGATTGTATGCCACAAGGTGGCTTGTTAATATGAGACCGAGACCGAGGGCATGTTAATTATGCTACGAGATGGCTTGATATTGCGCTTGGACCGTAAAGGATCCCTCTAGGAGTCTATACACCCCTAGTGAGCGCGGATACCCATTGTGATACGAGATATAGCCCGAGGGGCCGGTGTTGTTCGATGTGTTGCCCGAGGGGATGATTTTGTTGGTATTGTGCACGAGGAGCGGTTCTTATGTGTTCATCTTTTCTAGTTGTCTCTCATTTACTTGCTTCACTGCGCTAAAAAGGCATTTTAAAGAAGCTTATCTGAACTAAGGTGACTTACATGTTTTCACTGTTTCGTTGCTTTTACTGGCTTTTATTGTTTCTCTATAATCTGCTGATGTGCCTTTACGTGATTTCTTATTGCTCAGTCTTCATTTATTATTATTACTCACTGAGCTAGAGTACTCACTTTACTCCTTGCACCCCGTGTGCAGATTCAGGGGCTTCAGATCCTGCTTGCGAGGGTTGAGATCTTCCAGCAGATTCGGAGATCCACTAGGTAGCTGCTCGGCGTTCGCGGTCCAATGCTTCTCCCTCTATCTTATTTACTCATGTTTTAGTTCTATAGTAGACTATGTAGACTTCTTCTATTTTATTCGGTTATTAGATGCTCATGATTGGTGACACCCCGATGTCGGACTATATATATTCTGCAAATTATACTATTTTATTGTTTCTATTGGGAGTTGATCATTTCAATGACCTAATTATGCTATTTTAACTATTTAAAATGAATTGTCTGTTGAGTCGGTTGGCTTTGTATTCACGAGAGGCTCCATCACAATCGGGTTCGGGTTTAGGGTCATGACACATGGCAAGTATCTGCATTCAGACAGTAGTGATGAGTTGTGCATGTTATCGTTTTTAACATAAAAATTACCTTAATAGAATCGACATTGATTTACAGTGGTAATAGTTTATGTTTCCATGCGATGTGTAAGCCTTGGAGTAATGCACAGAGTTCCATTGTAGTAGGGTCTCCTATAGGACTGCTTCTAGTGAACCCTAGAATTCAGTTGCCTGTGGAGTTTCTGAATACCCCTCCTATCCCATATCTCGGAGGTGTTGCATTGGAGGAGCCGTCTGTATTACGTCTAATTGTGTAGGCTGTAGGTGGTTCCCATTTAATGTACAAATTCCTTATTTGTATTTGTGGAGCTTTTTTGTTGGATTAGATAGTAATACCGCAATTCAGTCCATGATTCCATCTCAAATTGACCTATGAATACCAATTGCCCGTTAAAGCTTCTAATGACATGTTTGGTATAAAGGAAAAGTAGTGATTTTATCACATATTTTGTTATCTTTGGTTGACTCATAAAAAAAAATTCCGGAAAATATTTTCTAATATTTGGTCAAAGCCTCGAACATATTTTTTAGGAAGATAAATTTCTATGCTACTTTTCTTCAAGAATTTAATTATTTTTTAAATATCTGCTCAAATCCAAAGGGACTAATGTGGTGCTTTACTTTTTCACACAAGATCAACATTGAAATTGAAATTTAAAAAATACTCTTTAAAAATAAAAATACTCTTTCTACAACATGAAAGAAAGTACTCATATTATTCAAACGAAAGAAAATACTTTTTCAACGACATAAAAACGTATCTTTTTGTTGAAATAAAAGAAAATATTTTATCTATAATATGAATACTCATTTTGTAAAAAAAGAAAATATTTTTTATGTCATGAAAAGAAAGTACTTATTAAGTTAAAATTGAAGAAAATACTTTTCTACATCATAAAAAAAATTATTTTGTTGAAATAAAAAAAATACTAATTTTATAACATGAAAAGAAAGTACTCTAAATAATAACCATGTTTTGGATCCTTCCAAACCAATCTTTCATCAATTTTCGATTAACCGTGCCAGGTATACCTTTATGTTAGCACTCCGCCAGGTCCGTACTAGAAAAAACTCGATCATGACAGGTATTTCTATTTAGGGTGAGGTGGGGGTTCAGGGGTAGGGTGGGGTCGGGTGGTGGGAGGTGAGGGGTTCAGGTGTAGGGTAGGGTTGGATGGTGGGAGGTGGGTTGACGGTATGTGAAAAGTTCTAATTTTACTACTTTTTTATTATTCTTATTTTTGTTAGTATTATAAAATAAAGAACTATTAACTAAAGTTCTAAATCTTAATTGAGAAGAAAAACCATTAGACATGAATTAGCATTTATTTTAACACATAAGACAATAAGCAACTAGAAAAAAGAAATTAATCATCATAAATCACTCCAGAATAATATTTACGAAAAAGTAATCATTGAAGAATTTTCAGAAATCAGTATGTGGCTATTAACTTCCGATAACTATCATATGGATAATTATTTCCTATAGCTACAATTCAATTGTTACGGTAGTGCAATCGCTATATTCGCATTGTTGTATTCATGAATACAGTAGCAAAGAAGCTCCTCAAGATCAAGGCAGTCTAGTTGTACGCATGTATTCACATGTATTCGTGCCATGCATTCATGAATACAACAGCAAAAAGCGCATAAAATCATGGCAGTCCAACTGTATGCGGATGTATTCACATGTATTCGCGCCATTTATTCATGAATGCAGTAACATCAATCACCTCAAAAATAGGTGATCCAACTGTCTAAGAGAGAGAGAGAGAGAGAGAGAGAGAGAAAATATAAATAGCGTATTTCATGCCTTATTTCATTCTCCAATGATACTATATACCATAAATACTTATTTTGCTATAAAATATAAAAGGTAGCTACAGAAAATAATATTTTAAAATAATTTTAGTTCATTATATATAATGTGTATACCTTTGCTATTGGGGTACTATTTCCTATTTTATATTTTTTTTTTTAAAGTTGAGAATATTGTAGAGATTTGGATCAATTTAAGCGAATTGGGTTACAACCCATTGTTCAGAATATCTTGACCTAATCCATTTTTATCCAAATAAACTTTTGACAAAGTTGACCAATAACTCATTTAATAAGTCAGTCCATTTTGACCAGCTCAAATAACTCGTTTGTGACCCCTAATTGCATTACATATTTCCCATGTTCCATAGTGTGTATGATAAGCTCAACTTTGGTTTAACGGCCATATCAATTGAACACTCTGTACTAATTAGATGGTGTGAGATAACAATAAAGAAAGCTCAAACTTTTAAACTATATATATAGACAAAATGTATAATTTATTCATCAAACTTATATCGAAATTCCTATTATACACATATTTTTACGAAAAAAAATTTATATACTTGATCTTTCAGAAGTATATCTAAGACACACTAATTTTATTACGTTTCACTCGTGTGTTATACAAACATAAGTATCGAGTGGACAATTAAAATTTTATGTAAAGTCTTATTTTGACGCCACTTTTCCTGCCTTTTCATTTTTATCATTTTTCTAAATTATTTTTTTTCTTTTTTAGAAAAAATTCGACCAAATCTTTTTCATCTTCTTCCAATTATTGCATATCACCTTCTTCTATCATCATACCACCAAATATTTTTGCCAAAAATTAAAAAAAATAAAAAAATCAAAGTTTTACATTCAACATATTGAATCGTTGAATGACTGTGTTAAGGGTGCGTTTGGTGGATGGCTAAATCTGAAGAAAAAAATCATGGAGCTCTTCGTATGTGTCATGAGAATTTGTGGTAATTGGATCCGTGGAGTTTCTTCCATTTCAACCATTAATGGGTTGAAAACTTTTGATTAATTCTTTTCTGGTCTTATTGTTGTTGGTGTAAATAATTTAGTACTCAATATCAGTTAGGTCAAAGATGATACAAATAACTTTAGGAAAACATTTAATTGGTAATAATGATAGAAATTCAATGTCATCCTAATATATTAAAATTTGAAACTAATTTCATGGTTGATGCTAGTGCAAAAGTACTCACTTTGGAGGGGACAGCCATGGTGGTATAACTTGGGGAAGATGAAGAAAATGGATGTAATTATAAATTCAAATATATTTTTTTATTTTAAAAGTCAATAATACGTGGTAAATTATTATTGGTGTGTGGTTACACTTGCCGAGAAAAAAAAGTCAAACGCCAAATAGGTGTGTCTTAAACATACTTTTGAAAGGTTGAGTGTGTGAAAGATTTTTTGTGAAGAAAAGGTATGTCACAGGAATTTCGGTGTAAATTTTATGGATAAACTATGTGTGTGTATATATATATATATATATGTGTGTGTGTGTTTATGGGTGTATGTGAGAGAGACTAATTAAGGAATAGGCTGGTTGTGGTGATTAGCGGTGAGGAGAAAATCCATATGTAAACGACTCTAGAAAAATGTGACATACTTATCAAATTGTCCTCCGATAACAGTGTTCTAATTGCTACTAGTATCTTGGCATTTTGCATTATTTTGGCCACGAGGGACCATGCATTTGTCCAGAGGCGGATGCGGTCTTACAACACTAGGTTCATATAAATCCAATAATTTTAGTAGTGGAGTACAGATTCATATATAAAAATTTATTAAGATTACAATAAATAGTAGGTCGGAACCCATAATTTTAAAAGTATAACGGCTTCATCAATACTAAAAATTTTAACTTTGAAATTTAAACTCTTGAAATCTTGAATTCGGTTTACATTTATCGTTTGACATTGAGAATAGACGACATTGGTGGGAATCTTGGACTCTTGGTTATGAGAAATGTATCCAAGTGAGTCACCATCATAAATCCAGAATTAGTGATGCGCTAAATAACTGAATGATGTTTGTTAGACCATTGGCAAAATTGTTGTCTTGTTATCCATTTTGTTAATAGAAGTATATTAATTTGATCACTTACAGATACTGATGCAAAACCAATCTGTAACCAACAATTTAGTTAGAGAATGAAGCCAAATTAATGCAAGTATATTAGTAATTTATACTGCTATTGGTGCCCAATTGCCACGCGATTTATAGGATTTGAAGGGAACACCAATTCGTTTCTGTATATATTACTATTACTAATTTCTTTTACTTTTTTTGATCTGTTTTGAAGGTTTGGTGGGGAGTACTGGTATCATAGAAATTTATGTTAAAGAAAATACAAATAATAGTGATAAGGATTGTGCATCAAATTGTTGCTAGTTACAGCAAGAATTATGCATTTTACATAATTAATCCTTAAATCTGAATTATGTCTCACTTAATTGATAGACAAAGGCCATTCAATTGTGTAAGAGAGAAATGTGAGTGTTTATAACTGGCTAGAGCTGGTTCCAGGCTGGTTGCGTTCTATTACAGGAAAACCAACAGTTTGCAGATTAGAGAAAACTTAGCTAACATAGATTTGCATTTACTGTGGTTTAAATTAAACTGATTTTGCTACAAGAGAAGATCAAAATTTAAGGATAACACACGTATTTAACTAAAAATAACGTACGTGTTAGAGCTAACTGGTAGAAGTCGTTCTTATTTAGCTTTGTAGATGACATAAGTGATGATGCAACTATCCCAAAGAATGATATTAACAACACTCCAATGTAAAATGGGTGTTCAAAATTTCTCACATTGGATAGACACATAGCATAAACGGAGGCTTAATTAATTTCGTATTGTATAAGAGTAAACTGATTAATTTCCCTATTTTATTACGTGTGCAATGTGCAAAATTGCTTTTATTGAATTGAAAAACAAATAGTACTAAGACATTAATGTCCAATCTCGAACTTAATAGATCATAATCAAAGATAACTTTGTTTGACTTCCGATATAACAAATATTAGAAATACGTGTAGTATATATAGTGACTGAATGACGATAGTTAGATCATTGGCAAGATTTTGTCTTGCTATCCTTTATTATAGAATACAAGTATTAATTATGGATATATATATATATATATATATATATATATATATATATATATCTCATTGATTAGTTATTGATACTGATGCAAAACTAAGCTAGAACATGTAGCCAAATAAAAGTATATATGTATTGATACTGCTGTTGGTATTATAGGATTTGAGGGGATTTATTACCAACTCATTTCTTCATTACTACTATAAATTTATGTTACTAATATGTTTTTCAGGTGGGGTGGGGGAGTGGTAACATGGAAATTTAATTAAAGAAAAAACAAATGATATTGATAAGAATTGTGGATGTCGCTTCATCCTTGAATTAATTGAATTGTGTCTCCCATAATTGATAGACAAATTTGACAAAAGCTCATTTAATTGTATCAAGAGAGAAAGAAATACGAGATGTTCATAACTGGTTAGAGCTGAGTTCCAGGCTGGCCATTTTCGAATTTCCATTTCTCTTCTTTGGTTATAAATAAGAAGCCAATCTGCTTGCCTTTAGTGGTGACAAAATTGTTAAAACAAAATAGTCATTCATATATATTATTCATTAAAAAATAGATTGAATAATGAATAATAATAATTATATTATTCACTTAAAAAATAAATAACAAATGGTCCACTGCAATTTAACATATCCATCAAACATAAGCAACATTGCCTTTATTGAATTGAAAAACAAATAATACACATGGAGCAACCAAAGCCCCTAGTGCAATTTTAATAAAGAGAAAACATTAATGTCTAAACTGGAACTTAATTCCTAAGATAGAATATATTTTTAAATGATGACACGAAAGCAAGAAATAATATTTAGTATTATTTCACGAAATCTCTTTGTATGAACATATCATACTGTCATTGTCTGAAACATCTTTTATTATAATAAAGTAACGAACAACCTATTTGTTCAGCTGAAGAAGAAAACTGATACCTAATTCTGTCTGTTTTCAGTTTTTATCCTCTTGATTACAGCTTCGAAAATCCCAAAATTTTACAAAAGAAAATAATACTTAATCAATGTCAAAAGTCTGGTACATTAAGATTCCCCTATAAATAATATTTGGAAAAGGACCTGATCACAAAGATCAATTGTACACAACTTTACCCTATATTTCTGTAAGATCATATTTTCACGATTTGAACTCGTGACCTTTCGATCACATGATAGCAACTTTATCGGTTACACCAAAATTTCTCTTCCCTTAATCAATGTCTATAAATTATAAATCAATTTTCTTTCTTCATTAATGTCAATTGTCATGATGGTCAGATGGTGTAGCTAAGAAGAAATAAATACATTATCCGTTTTAAGAAAATGACAAATTTCATAGTACAAGAGTCGAGACCATCAGAAACAACACATCCAAATTCCAAAATGAAATATATTAACTCTTAGAAATTACATAAGTAAGCACTACAAATTAATTTTATTTACAATACTCGGCTATCCAAAAATTTCACGAAAAACTAATACCGAACAATTGTCTATATATAATTTTAAGTTCAGCACAAATCAATTTTCTCCTCTATTTAGTGTCATTATAATGCAGCTAATAAGAAATAAATACATTATCCGATTTAAAAAGAATGACAGAATTTGAAGTACAAGATCGTAAAAGCGATACATTCAAATTTTAACATGAATATTTGTTTTTAATATGCTTCATAAATATTTGACAAAAATCGGAGTCAAAGATAACTTTGTTTAACTTCCGACATAACAATATTACTACTAAGTACGGACTATCATTTATCGAGAAGTAATATTGAATGAATCTACTTAGATTTCATCATTCATCAATCAATTAATTCCAAGCTATTCAAATCGACTATATAAATCATTTATATCTATCACCATTCAATTTGCCAAGAAATGTTGGTCCTTGTAAATTAAAAATAATGCTATGAAGTTCAAAAAAAGGTTTAAAGAAGAACGTATGTACATGAGAAATGAGCACCCTATCAACCAGTCACGCAAAAAATGCAGCTTCTGCTAAATCAATATTTGTTGGCGAAAATTCTGCTGCCGCCACTCATTATTAGTCGATTGTATCTTCTCCATTTTGATTCTCCACTTCCGGCGCCGTCGAAAACAAACCCCTAAACATGACGTAAACAACATCATTGAAACAATTAAACAATCCAAAGCATTTCTCCTTCACCTTCTCAGAGAAACTCCGATCAGCCTCCGGTATCGCCATTGGCTGAAGGTACGCCCACGCCGCATGCTGTAACAACGGGTCCTTCATCTGAATCTCTCGCCAGCTGTCTTTCCGTCCATTTGTCGGCGACAAAATCGCCGGCGGCGACGCCGGCAACAGGTCCTTAAGGCTCGTGTATGTTAAGGACTCGATAGTAACCATTTCTATGTCGGAAAAAAGGAACTGGAGAATGCCTCTGTGTATAAGAGGAGGATCATACATGTACTTAATTAAAGTACTTTCCATATTAGCAAGAGATTATGATTTCCATACAAATCACAATTTTAATATGGAAAGAATTTAGTGATATGTAAGGAGATTTGTGTCCAATTTGGGGGGAAGAGAGAATTTTTTTCTAATCTGAAGAGCAGCTTTATTAAAAAAGAGGGAGAAGGTTCTAAATATTTTGGCTTAATGAATTGTCTCGTATTTGTCATTTTCATTAACGGATACTAACGTGAAAAAATAGACTTCGTGTATTTAAATTTTTTAAACGATCTCAATTTTGCATTCTGATTCAAAATTAATCTTAGATTTAAGGTCGATACGGGCCAAGATCAAAATAAAAAAAATTCTAATGACATAATAATATTGGACAAAAGTTAAATAGAAATCAAATTCATCATAATACACAATGCAAATTTTATCCTATTCACATAAAAATAATGAGAAGAGGATTAAGGAAGTGACGTAACATAGTGTTTTAGGTGTGACTGTGAGGAAGGACACAGGGTCCACGCGCTAATGTGAAAAGGGTTTAAAGAGGACAAGTGGCGAGTGATAGCACGCCGTGACCAATTGAGTAAACTCTTGTCTTTTCCGGGCAATTATGCCATGTCAACTCTCTGTCAGGATGATCTTGCTAAATTAGTTGAAATTTAGATCTCTTTTCTTGAAATAAGTAATTTGATTAAGTTAATAATTTATCTACTTATTTTAAAAAGTTACAGATTAGGAAAACAGATAAATGAGCTGAGTTGTAGCTGTGTCAATGACTCAATTCAATTGGTATTTTAAGAATATATACAATTTTTTGAGAAGTTGATTTGTATAGTCACACCAAAAATATCCCGAAGCAATAGCGTGGGACAGAACTCTCAAGAGGCGTGCATTAATAATTTTGGGCGTACGCTCGGTTGTTGAGCCGTAATTTTATAATAAGACGTAAGCCCAAGAAAATTTTTTAAATTAATTTAAAATTTTATTAAATAAACCCTTAATATTACCCAAATTCTTAAAAATTGACTTATAATTATTAAAAAGTTTTAAAAAATATTGAAACATTAAATTAAAAAGTCAAGACCTTTGTTTATTGCTATAAATTTTAATTTATTGTCTTTCTCAGTTTTTTATCTTGTTTGGTAGTCTGCTAATATCTCCCACAAAGAACGAAACATCAATTCTTTTTTGCAAATACAAAAAAAGAAAATCATTCTCCTCCATTACAACACGTTCGAAGTTTAAATTGCAGGTTAGTCATTCTTTTTGTTTCTTTGTGTAGATCTTTATTCGGGTAACATATGCGTCAGAGCGATTAAAACGAGAGTGTCCTTTTCACCGGGAGAAACAACTCATTTATGATCAGAGTCCCCTGACATAAAGTTTCAACATAAAAAATATCACCTCGTCTTTGGGTCAACTCAAATTACTTATGCTGGTAAGTAACGTATAATAGATTGTTTTTGACTAATTTTTTTTGGGATGGAGAACATTTATATATATTATTCACTTATTTATAATTTTCTTTAATTTTTATAAAATTTTACCTATTTAATTACTGTAATTATATTATTTTATAAAATATTAAAAATTAAATATTCATAAAATTTATATTTCATGTAGCGAAACTTACGTCTTCCTGAGCCATATATAAAACGTATTGCCTTACACTCACACCTTTTAAAACATTTGTTGCAATTTTTTATCAGCTCAATCACGATAATGTTTGCACATTTTCATTAAACTGTCACTTAAGAATCGTCATATTACTAGAATATCTCATTTGTTATATTAATTATTAACAAATTTTAATTCAACACAAGAAAAGATACAATTTTTTTTACGAAACAACAATCCAAATGCGTATTTCATGTTTCAAACTGTATCTGGATTTTCTGTGGATACTATGCTTTATTACTCTCTTTATTTAGCAAATTGAAGATTATATAAAACGTTTTGTTTTGCCTCATCGACTAAAAATTAAGATAAACCAAAACTAACTTAGTTGGATATAAATAAAAGAAAAATTAAAAAGAATTAACTGCGACTCCAAGTAATGTTTGATCTATATGATTCAACTTCGAATCTTTAAACAATCCCCTAGATTCCAGTATTCTGACTTTGTGTATTTCCGTTTATCATTTCTAGCCTTTATGGCATTTTACTATCCATTCCATTCAAAATAAAAAAATTTTGATATTTTTTTGTGATTCAAAATAAGTAATTTTTTCAAAGTTCAACAATAAATTAATTATTTTTTTACTATATCATCCTTGAAGTAAATAGTATTGGAATATATGTTAAAGAGTATTTATGTGAGATAATAAAGGTTAATATGATTAATTTTATTGCTAATTAATATTAAAATATAAATTTTTTAATATGTATGAAAACATAAAAGAAATCACTTATTTTGGACAGGAGGGAGTAACCTTCTAGGAAATAGGGGTGCTACTCGAGATTAACAAAATATGTACTTCTTTCAAATTATGTATATTAAGTACATATTTTGTTAGTATTATTTGCTGATCTCCTGCTCTAAAAAGGTTAAATAGTCCATTTGATTAATTATTGTATTTACTCAAATGATGATGAATCAATTCCCATTTAATACTTTTTTTTATTTTTTATTAATTTACTCTGTTTTAGAAATCTAAATTCGTCTGGTGCTCGAACAGATGGATAGTCATATGCTCAATTTACAAATAGTCACTTTTCGGCACATATAATTGAAAAATAGTGCTTCACTTGTAAAATTTGTAACTCTAAGGACAGTGTCAGAGACTATTATTCAAAGACATCCGAAAATAGCTCTGCTCTTTTGAAATTTTATTCTCTAGAATAGTTGCTCTGTTTTCTTAAAGATACAGCCGATAATTGGCCGGTGGGCGTTATTTTTATTAAAAATTTTACCTTTTATAATAAAAATTAATATTTTATTTATTTTAAATAAATACCTTTTTAAAAAATTATACTCCATAGCTACCTTTTGACTTTTATAGCCAAATATCTATTTATGATCATCTCATACCCTTAAGCCATAAAATACGCTTTATATTATTTTTCTCTCTCATTCTTTCAAATTTTTTCCACCCTCTCTCTTTCTCTCTCTCAGCGCATGTCTTTCTCCATGAATACAACCATAATTCTCCACTGATTCATCTCCATTGTCTAACGAAGTTTTCATTATTAGTGGCCAGGGACTGAATCAATGCCAAAATCAAGCCCTAGAAAGAAAGATAAGGTTTGAAATCTGCTATTGAAAGGTAAATTGGGGCTGATAATGAAATTTAGCAGATTGTGCAATGGGCTTTGGTAAAGGGACCACCAACGGCAAAGCCGGCCAATTCTACATTGTCATCGACTCTTCTGATGACAACAATAACCCTAAGCCGGAAACCCTCCGTCACGCTGTCAATCAAAAGGAGCAATTGTGGATCATTTTTTCAAAACACATGGCCATTAGATTAGTTCAAGGAGTAATCTTTGATGTAATTACTCAAAGATTACACAAATACAGAAAAAGATTGCTGGACTAATTACATCAAATACAGGAGTAATTTTTGCAAAAAGCATGACCATTACTCACCGTCAGGTATTTTTAAAAGGAGTTTTTAGAGTAAATTGAGCTGACAATGAAGGTTCGAAATCTACTATCGATGAGACGGCATTAGGGTTATACTTGAACAAAGACGATGGAGTTTGGGGCTGAGCAAATTGAAGAGTCGGATACCTTTTTTCATTGTATTTCAGTGTATCTCGTTGTATTATATGTATTTCATTGTATTCATTATCTTTTTTACATTGTATTTAAATATATCTCACATGCATTTCATGTATTTTATTATATTTACTGTCTCGCTATATTCCATAAATGTATTCATTTATTTTTTTAATTAATTTATGTATTCATATGTATTTATGTATTTCGATTTATAATTGAATTTGTTGAGTTATATTAGGAGTCTATTATGTTAATTGATTCAATTTCCATTTTAAAAACAATGTAATCCTCTATTTCACGCCGTGAATACAGTCGAATACAACAATCTTTTCAGTTGTAATCTCACGTTTCACTCCATGAATACAGCCAAATAAACTCGAATACAATAACTGATTAGCTGGACTTCCCTGATTCGCGCATATTTTTGCTACTGTATTCATGAATATAATAGCTTAAATACATCAAACGCATCTTATAACCACAGAAAAGGTATCTATAGTCTGTAATATAGCAATGGTATCTATAGATGGCTAATTACTACTAAAAGTTAATGATTTATGAAAATTTCTCATTTTTATTAGGGGTGGCAATTTGAGTCCAAGCACATCCAACCCGTCGAACCAATCCAGAGATTAATGGGTTGGACTACAAATATTTAGCTTATGGGTCTATTTGAGTTGAGCACAAGTTAACCCATTATTTTATAGCTCATTTTGACCCATTAAGCAGTCCAAATACAACCCATAAAATTCATCCGAAATAAAGAATTTTCCACCCAACTTATATAGAAATTTACTTAGGTTACTCAATTTTACTTCTTTTTTTTTTGTATTTTTAATTTTCTCTTCTTTTTTTTCCTGCACCACCCCTACGCTACCCCCTCCCCCAAATAAAATTTATATTTTTTTGTTGCATTTTCAGTTTTCTGTTCTTTTTGTATTTCGGCACCACCCAGCTACCCCCTCCCCTTTCTCCCCCAAAAAAATTTACCTTTTTTTTATATTTAAAATTTTTTAATTTTTTGTATTTCTGCACCACCCACCCACTCTACCTCACCCCCCCCCTCCATCACCCGCTCAAATATAATTTTTTTAATGCAAGATGAGCATAGTTCTAAACACATCTGTCATCTATGACATGTTTGCCCTATTCTAATCTAGTCCATCTTAGCCCAAATACACTTTGGGCTGGATTGGGCGATGATTCATTTATTGACCTAACATATCTTGACATGTTCAAATTCAGCCTAATCTGCCCATTTGCCACCCGTAAATTTTCACCATAGCTTTCGAGGGAAAGTGCACAAATAGTCATTTTCAGAAATGCTATTTAGATATTAGATAGTACTTATTTTATCCTAATTTTGAACTTAATATCTTAAATTCAGGAAAATTTATGTTTTTGTCCAAAAAACTAAATTAAAGACTAAAAATTCAAAATACACTGATTAGTTCCTAAATATTAGACTTTTAAAATGGTTACCTAATGTCATTTCTACTAGCTTTCGACATTGAAAGCCCATTTGATGATCCACTGATCCAGTATACATTGTGATTCAAATGATCTGTGTATATCAGGCCCAACAAAAGAATGAACAAGTGAGTGACCAACCGTACAACTCTCAAGTAATTCGGAGAACTCTCGTACAATTACAAATCAAAAGTCATCCTTGTTCACATACATCATCCATTTCATATAAAATAAGGTATTTTCTTTTAGTCCGTTTCAAAACAACTAATATATTTTTAAATTTGAAAATTATTCAACTTTAAACTTTTTTATTTATTCATTTATTCTTGATGAAAAGTTTTTGTAGTCACACAAATATCATAGTCCTACAAACATTTTACCCTTTAAATTTTTAAGACCACAAGTTTCAAAAGTCTTCTTCTTTTTCCTTAAACTTCATACCAACTCACACAACCTCATATAATATAAAACAGAAGGAGTATTACTTATCATAATTGGTACTTTCTTTTGCACATTTTTTCTCTTTTTCTGTAATTCCAAGCATCTATATTTGTGTGGCCTGAAAATAAAGGGAGAAATTCAAAAATACCCAGATTTATAAGTGGTCATTCAAAAATAGTCACAGTTTTAAAAGTAATCAAATTGTAGCTACTTTTCATGTAAAGATAAATTCGAACGAAAATCTTGTTCAAAATCCGAAAAATACTCCAGCATAATATACTGGAATTCCAGTATATTATAATGGAGTTCCAGCATAAGCATGCTTGAACTCCAGTATAATATATTGGTCCAGTATAATATGCTGAAAGTTCATACATAAGTACTCCAATCTCTAGTATATTATGCTGGAACTTTCCGCTTATTAGAATTCTAGCATAATATACTCGAAGTTCATACACAGGTACACCGATCTCCAGCATATTATGTTGGACCGGTCTCTATTAGGGGTGTGCATTCGAATCGGTTTTATCGATAAATCGAATCGATTATTTGTTATCGAAATCGGAAAAATCAAAATCGAAAAAATCGAAACCTTATTGGAACGATAACGATAAGCATATGTACAAATCGATAATCGATAAGTAATTATCGATAAGGGTCCAAATCGAATCGATAAATCAAATGCACACCCCTAGATTGTAGACATTTGTTAATAAGTAATTACCTATTTGTGTAGATTAATATAATATACAAAAAGTATATATATGCCGCTACTATTTTGAAAGCTGCTATACAATATCATTTTCCCTAATCTATACTCTTTCCTTTACCCTACTATTTCCTCTACCACATTTAAGGAATGATCATATTTAAAGATCAAGGGGATGAAGTTGAAATTAATAGAAAACAAAATTAGCCGTGATGATGTATTTGTTTTGTTTTTTATACCGTTGGAGTGTTGGTGACATACATTTGATCCCTTACTTTAGTTTTATTGCATGTGCTTGTTGATACAATTTTTATGTTATAAATGATGTTAATCTTATTTTAGCTTCTTTTTGTCCATATAAATTAGGCGCGTTTATAGCGATATACTTTCTGTGGAATCCCGCAAATTTTCTTTTTGGTGTAATCGATAACCGAATCGATAAGCCCCCAAAATCGATAAATCAAAATCGGAAAAATCGAAACCTTATTGAAACGATAACAATAAGCATATGTACAAATCGATAATCGATAAGTAATTGTCAATAAGGGTCAAAATCGAATCGATAAATCGAATGCACACCCTAATCTCTATTATAGCAAAATAATGGCTATTTTTCAATAATTTTACAAACACTGACTATTTTTGAATGAGCAGTCCGAAAACTGGCTAGTTTGTGCTATTTTAATAATGTGTCACTATAATATATATATGAGAAGGAAAAAAGGCAAGAATAACGGGGTCGTAACGTGGCGTGAGAACTTTCTTTTCTCTCACCAAATGTGACATTAGATATCCACAATTAGTGACCAATTTATTTTTTTTATTTATTCAAAATAAGTATCTATTTATATAATCAAGAATTCAATTTGTTTATATAAAATTACCCTTATGTATATGTTTCTAAAATGTTTTCTTACTAAATATTTTTATATGGAATTTAATATTTTTTAATGGACATGTCAAAAATAAATTGGTGAGGACCGGAGAGAGTACTGCATATTTGTTGGAGTAGACGTAGGCAAGATTTGCACTTTACGGATTTGAGTTTGAAATTTTAATAGCACTTGATGTGCCAATTTTGAAATTTATTACTCTTTCAGGTCCAAAATAAGTGATTTTTTGACCTTTTTCTTGTGGTCCAAAATAAGTGATTTTTCCAGATTTTTAGAATGAATTAATTATTTTTTTCCTATATTGTCCTTGAAGTAAATAGTGCTAGAATATGTGTTATGAGTGTTTATGCGAGATAATAAAGATTAATATAGTCAATTCGATTATTAATTAATGTTAAAAAATGAATTTCATTATTTGCTAAAGGTGACCTTAACTCTGTCAAGGCCCTGTCCAATTGTTTCACACAGTTCTCAGCAGCCTCAGGACTTCAAGCCAATCTGAACAAGAGCTCAGTCTATTTTGGAGGAGTACCAGTGCCAATACAACAACAGATTCTTGATCACCTGGGCTATGAACAAGACCAACTGCCTTTCAAGTACCTTGGAGTTCCACTGTCCACCAAGAAAATCACACTGCTGCGATGGCAACCATTAGTGGACAGAATCACAGCCAAGATCACATCCTTGACTGCCAGGACACTGTCTTATTTTGGGATGCTACAACTTGTACAATCTGTTATCTTTGGTGTCCAAGCTTACTGGGCACATCTGTTTATATTTCATGTGAAAGTACTCAAAATGATTGAAGGCATCTGTAGGAGCTTCATTTGGTCCGGGATGAACACTATAACTAAGAAAGCATACATCTCTTGGGACAAAATGTGTACCCCAAAATCAGTTGGGGGGATGAACCTCACTAACCTAAAGCTCTGGAACAAAGCTGCCATTGCAAAGACCTGCTGGGACCTAGCACGTAAAAAGGACAAGCTGTGGATTAGGTGGATCACTGTATATTACATCAAAGACAGACCAATAGAAACCATTCCAATTCCTGCCCAAGCTAGTTGGATGGTGACAAAGATCATCCAAGCCAGAGATGTCTTACAAAGGATTCAGAATTGGAAGGAACAGAAGTGCTCGACAAGACAGTTGTACCATTCACAGATGCAAACAGTATCGACAGTTCCATGGAAGAATCTGATCATACAGAATCAAGCTAGGCCAAAAGCAACATTCAACCTATGGCAATTCCTCCAAGATACACTCCCAACAAAAGACAGACTACACAGCTGGGGAATGAATATTGATCAACAATGCACCTTGTGCCAAAACCACCCGGAAACAAGAGATCACCTGTTAATGCACTACCCTGTCACTGTGGATCTATGGGAAAGAACAATGAACTGGCTGCAGGAAACCTACACACCAAGTTCTGATTGGAACCAGAAAATGCACTGGTTGGTTAGCAAAGCCAAAGGTCGAACAGCTCGAGCTGCCATCTTCAAATTGGTTACAGCTGAGTTTGCATATGCTATCTGGCTGGAAAGGAATGCAAGAGTCTTCAACAAAATATTCCGATGTAACACTGCCTTACTAAGAGACATAGTGTATAATTGTAATGTTAGAGGTACCCCAAGAATTAGACAAATATTACAACACATTCACATATAGTAGTGCTAGATAGTTAGGATAGTAGAAATAGTCTATATGTTAACCCCTAGACAGTCAGCTGAGTTGAAGCTCGACTGTGATTTTATAAAACTACTTCATTGATGATTAATGAAAACCATTAATTATCAAAAACAAACATTCAAAAAGTCACTTAGAGATTACTTATGCTAATTTAGTGATAACATAGTACTGAATTCCAAGCCACATGACTGAACCATCGGAGCCCCACCCCTAATAATTTATTTAAGCACGTTCTTCATCAAATTTCAACATGTGTTCATTGATTCTCCATATTACATATTGGGATTCTGGGACAGCGACAGATTCACGCCCTTGCCGATAAAAGACACGTGGCATGACTCGTAATCACAGCCCTCTATTCTTCTCGACCCCTTCGCGCTTCACATGATATATTTTTCTTCTCCGCATTATTAATTCTCGCTTATGAACTGTTGATTTTGTTCTCCTTGTGTGTGTATTTGGAGGTAAAGTTTTCATCCTTGACTTCAATTCTTCTCATCTACTCATGCAATTCCTCTTAAATTGCTCTATTGAAGTAATGAAATTTATTGTTTGATGGTAAGTTGGTAACGGATCCTCTGTTTCCATTTTTGGTGTTTAGTCTGTTTAAACTTTGCATCAACGGTTTAATAAGTTGTGATTGATAACTTTGCAATATAATAAGCTGTATAACTTGTTAAATTACACTGATAAGCATTTTAATTCTATGTGTAATTTAATTTGTTTGTTGATTTAATTCATACTGGCTTGATTAATGGAAAGTACAGTAAGCTTAACTAGTATTGTCATAGCGTGTATAAGCTTAGGTAGTATTGTCATAGTGTGTACAAGAAGGGAAAACAACAATGAGAGGTGTAACAGTTATGGATTTATCCGCATCCCAGCTTTAACTTTGTTTTTATATAGGAAAAATGACATTGTATAGTCGCGCTACGGTAAAAATAATAACCGAAAAAATATATAAAATTTATACATTTTTTGTATATATACATTCAGTATATTATATACAATTTTAGACACTTTTCAACTATCAAATATAAATAATTTTTGTCACGTGCTAAAAATGATAATACCTCTTTTTTTATATATATGTTAAAAATCCACTAAATAAATTTAAATAATAAAATTTATAACTTTAATCTGAATCCATTTTCGATGAGAAAACATGGGGAAATAAAATGAGGATAAGTATGATGTCTTTTAGCTTGAAGGCCATCCGGTTTCTTTTTCTATCAAAAAAAGGGGATTTTTTCTTTCCTATATTATATATGAAATTTTATTACCAAAAATATGTATATTATGTAGATTATCCGTTCAGTTTATGTTTTACCTACAATTTTTGTACCATTTGTTTATTATGTATTAAAATGGCAGAATATTCCCTAAAAACGCGCTAAATTAAGGAGAGAATCTTGGTGTTAATTGATTCTACATTAAATTCAAATTTTAAAAAGGGAAAGGAGATTTCTCATCTGCGTATTTTTCTCCAGAACTACAATTCAATTTCTCGAGAAAAAAATAGAGTGAACAGTTACAAAAACTACGAACAAATTCAACTACTAACAGCTTCGACGATTTGAATTCAAATTTTTGAGTTTCAATCATATCAGTATGTATAAGTGTACGAGATTTCAATATGAAATTGACAATCACCAACGATAACATAAGTGCAGGTTTGTGAAGTTCGAAAATGCTTAGAATTATAGTTTTACGATATTATCTACAAACTTACTACATTTATCTACAATTTCGCTTAAAGAAAGAGTTAAGCAGTATTGGTTTTATGTTCGTTTTCAATCTGAAATTCAATCAATCTACAATTATCTACAATGTTTCTACAAATCAAAAACGACTAAAACTTCTACAAATCTTCTGCAAAAATAACCTACAATTTATCTATAATTTTCTACAATTATCTATAATTTTCTGTAATTTAACTACAAGTTATCTACAATTTCTGGAATATGTCTTCTTCTCCTTCAAAAAAGTCTAAATCTTCACCAAAACCCCTCAAAATTAAGATACAAACTCCAAAATATATTTCCAATTATTACAACACCCAATCAAAACAAATAATGATTTTTGAAAATCCAAATTTGAATTCAAAACTTTCAAGCTTTTTAATGGTTGTCAATGGTGGAAAAATAAAGAAGGTGGGTAAATTTTGTTCTGTAAAGAAGTACATATGCAGAAAGAGGAGGGGTGAAGGTAAAACGTGGGGGGAGTGTAGAGTTAGGGGTAAAACGTGCGGAGGGAGTGGGGTAGAACTGAAAGGAAAGAGAAACTAGGAAGTCCAAAATTATGCATGATATAAATGCCTATTAATTATATTCTTTTTTAAATTATAGTATATTAATGGTAATTTAGTATACTAAATATAACTTACTCATACCTTAAACATGTAGGGTAAAACGTTTCATAAATGGGATAGGAATGTAAAAATTCCAACAACAAAAACGCAAAAGGCCAAATATAACTCTGTACTATGAGAAAAGGTTCAAATACTGTCTTTCGTTATATTTTGAGTCCGAGTATATCCCTGCCATAATTCTATTGATTGAAATATAACTTTCTTCTGTTAAGTTTGTCCAATATGAATATTCAATTTAAGGTGGACATCCAATCCTCGGCATTTTCCCTCCCATAGATTACTGAGACATTCATAATTTGATACTGCATATATGCAGAAACAATAAGTTCCAACAGCTAAGCTAAAATCTGGTCAAATGGGAGTTGAAGATGACAACATTGAATATTCGAGTTTACACGAGGGAGGTTCTCCGAATGTGAAGAACTACACTTAAGGTTTCATTTATCCCTCTAACATTCCTTATATTCAATGGAGTCTCCGGGGGACCTTTTGGCGTTGAAGACACCGTCCGTGCGGCCGGTCCTCTTTTAGCACTACTCGGTTTTCTAATCTTCTCTTTTATATGGAGTATACCAGAGTCCTTAATAACTACAGAATGTTAGACATTTGAACTTGTACTACATACATATGGACAATATATGGATTAATTATATGTTATGTGCTATCTTTTGATTTGGCCTAAATTAGTGGTCTTATGGACATTATTATTAAGGAGGCCAATACATTGTCATATAAAGTGTAAGACTAATTTATGTGTAGATACCCATATAGAGTAACCTTAGTTAATCATGGGCTAACTATGGTTACATGCTTATAATTAGGGGGGTTATGGTTCCCATTTGATGCAAGACTAATACTCTTCTTCTTCCCATTGAAATTAGAGAGCAAATCATTTGTCTTGCACATCAAGTGGAAAGCCAAACCCGGACAATCTCCAAGCCGGATCAAGGTGATCTTCAAGCCGGATTAAGGAGCTTCCACCTATGGATTCAGGTACGCTTCCGCTTATGCTATAGTTCCAAATAATTCGATATGAAGGCTACAGTTTTATAGTAGGATTTATTCCAACAATTGGTATCAGAGCCTCATTCGTATTGGGTCATTTAGAAGTTCATGAATTCAATATTATAAAGCTTTATGATTAAATTAAGATAGAATTTTGATTTTGAAATCTAGTACCTTGATATAGCATGCTTTCATGAATGATTTGTTGATGATAAACTTTAGTATTTCGATACAATGTTATCACCATATGAATTGAAATGTTGAAATAAATTTCCTAATTTCGATTGTTGAACATGATTCCTTGATTAAGCCTTTTGTTGAAAGCCACATTAATTTTATTATCGTTGAGTGGCGATCTCAAATGTTGCCACAAATAACCTTCAGTGACGGCCACTCCAGTTTCAATACATAGTCGCCACTAATACATTTAGCGGCGACTTCTATGGGTTTAGTGGCAGCGTTCGTCACCGCAAAAGGTCCTGGAATAAATTTGCAGAAACGTTTGATTATCTGGCAATTAAGAGAGAAACGTTTTTTTATAAAGATAACGTTTTTTTATTAAAAACGTTTTTCTGGTGACATTAATGAAACCATAATGCAAAACTAATTAATAGAAACGTTTTTCATTATTATTGAAACATTTTTTTATTTAATTAAGATATTAATGGAGTCATAATGCAAGATTAATATTAAAACATTAATCTTGCATTATTAAAGAAACGTTTTTCTATTAATTACAGAAACGTTTTTCCAATATTCAAGAAACGTTTTATTATTAATGGAGACATAATTAGTCTTGCATTATTTATTGAAACGTTTTTTAAAATTAACATCTTAATGAAGACATAATGTACAATTATTAAAGAAACGTTTTTCATTATCAAAGAAACGTTTTAAGTTTTCAGATTTTAATTGTACATTAATGTTTTGTCCATTAATATTCAGATTTTAATATTCAAATTTTACATTATAAACATGTGGTATTCAGCTAAGATTCAATATATGGCCTATAGAATTAATTAATTTTGCATCTAATATGTTAAATTAGTCAATTGAAACATTATGTTACCAAAGTAACCTCTTTTGTGAAGATTGATTGATTTTAAAATATAGGATGACTGTGCATGTTCGTATTCCATGCGTTTAACACTGGCCCAAAGGAAGGTTGTTATTTGGCAGGAATTCGAGCATGCTTGTGCTAATAAATATGTGACAATTATTAAGTTTTCCATGTGAATATTAAGTCGGCCCAAAGGAAGGCTTGATATTTGACAGGAGTTTATTGTCAATATTTTGATTACTACACCAAGAGTACCGATTACAAGTTGATTTTCTGTCCAAAGACTAAAATCAATGTTGTGCAAGGTTTCTTCTAATGGGATTTGCCTATTTTGAATCTGTATACTAAAGTTAAAAATCAAATAATTGTAAGCATGTGTTAAGTTGTCCTTGTTCTATTTTCAGTGAAATCTTCAGCTGCTACAATATCTGCAAACATTAACAGCATCCATGTGCTTAATGACACAAATTTTAAGGAATGGAAAGAGAACATTATGATAGTTCTCGATTGCATGGATCTAGACCTTGCACTTCGGATTGAGAAACCTGCTTCTCTTGAGGATACATCTTCTTCTGATGACAAGAAGGAGATGGAAAAGTGGGAACGCTCAAATCGCATGAGTCTTATGATCATGAAACGTGCAATTCCAGAATCTTTTTGGGGCACTATGGCTGAAGAAAATAATGCCAAAGTTTTCCTTGAGGACCTTGAAAAGCATTTTGCACAAAACGAAAAGGCGGAAACTAGTACTCTTTTGAGTAAACTTGTTTCCATGAAGTATAAAGGCAAAGGAAACATAAGGGAGTACATTTTAGAAATGTCTCATCTTGCTTCAAAACTTAAGTCACTCAAGTTGGAATTACCTGAGGAACTGCTTGTGTACTTAGTTTTGATCTCTCTCCCTACACAATTTAATCAGTTTAAAGTCAGTTACAACTGCCTAAAGGAGAAATGGACTCTTAATGAACTTATTTCACATTGTGTGCTAGAGGAAGAGAGAATAAAGCAAGATAAGACAGAAAGTGCTCATTTGGCATCCTCTTCTAAAGACAACAAGAAGAGGAAAAATAAGGAAGTTACGGTCTCAAGGCCCCAGAAGAAGCAACAAAAGGAAACTAAGGTTGAAACTACAGAATCAGGTTGCTTTTTTCTGTAAGGGGACTAATCACAAGAAGAAAGATTGTACCAAATACCACGCTTGGCGTGCGAAAAAAGGTATATCTCTTGCTCTTGTTTGTTCTGAAGTTAATTTAATTTCGGTACCTAAAGATACTTGGTGGGTAGATTCTGCTGCTACTACTCACATAAGTATATCTATGCAAGGTTTCCTGAACTGCCGAAAACCAAGTGATGGTGAAAGATACATCTACGTGGGTGACTGCAAAAGGGTTGAAGTTGAGGCTATTGGAAATTTTAGGCTATTGTTTAAGATGGTATTTATTTGGATTTGAATGAGACTTTTGCTGTACCGTCTTTTAGAGGAATTTAATTTCTGTTCCCAAATTGGACATATCCGGTTATTCTTGTTCATTTGGTGACAATAAAGTGAGTCTTTTTCAAAATTCAAATCTTATCGGTACTGGTCTTTTATCAGCATATGATAGCCTATATTTGGTTGACATAATAACCTCACATAATGAAACTTTGCATACAAGTTCTAGTGGTACCAAAATAAAATTAACTAATGAGAATTCTTTATCACTCTGGCACAAACGTTTGGGTCACATATCCAAACAAAGAATTCAGAAGCTCGTGTCAGATGGAATTCTTGATTCTCTTGGTTCCTCAAATTCGGATATTTGCATTGAGTGTATCAAGGGTAAACAAACAAACAAGACAAGATTAGGTGCCCAGAGAGCTTCAGATGTCTTAGAATTGATACATACGGATATTTGTGGGCCATTCCCTACACCTTGTACAAATGGTCAACAATACTTTATCACATTCATAGATGATTACTCTCGTTATGGATACCTATATCTCATTCATGAGAAGTCCCAATCTATAGACGTGTTCAAATCATATAAGGCCGAAGTTGAAAATCAACTAAGCAAAAGGACTAAAACCTTTAGGTCTGACAGTGGTGGTGAATACTATGGTAAATATGATGGTTCAGGTGAACAACGTCCAGGGCCATTTGCAAAATTCCTAGATGAGTGTGGGATCGTTCCTCGTACACTATGCCAGGCAGTCCTTCTATGAATGGTGTATCTGAGAGACGAAATCGAACACTAAAGGACATGGTGAGAAGTATGATTTGTCATACTACTTTGCCAGACTCACTATGGGGAGAAGCATTGAAAACCGCAGCATATATACTTAATCGGGTTCCAACTAAAGCTACAATCAAAACCCCATATGAACTTTGGACTGGAAATAAGCCCAGTATAAAGCACTTACACATTTGGGGTTGTCCAGCTGAGGCAAGGCCTTACAGAACAAATGAAAAGAAACTGGATTCTAAAACGGTTAGTAGCTATTTTGTTGGATACTCTAAAAGATCAAGGGGGTATAAGTTATATGATCCCACTTCTAGAACTATTTTTGAGACGGGTAATGCTCGATTCTTTGAGGATATTGAGTTTGGGGGGTGGGGAGATAAAGTTAGAAATTTTGTCTTTGAGGAAGAACATGTGTCTTTTCCTCAAGTTGTTGATCTTGATCAGGGTGTTCTCATTCCTGACACGGATCACACAACTCCAGTTCAAGACAATCTTGATAATCTCCCTAATCAAGTTCCTGATATTATTAATGAAAATCAAACTCAACAACCTCAAGAACTTGAAGTGTCATTAAGGAGATCCACTAGAGAGAGGAGAAGTGCAATTCCGGACGATTATGTTGTATGCCTCCAAGAACAAGAAAGAGACATTGGACTTGAGGAAGATGATCCAATCAACTTCCGACAAGCCATGAAAGGTTCTAACTCTCAAAAGTGGATTGATGCAATGAATGATGAGATGAAGTCTATGAGCGATAACGGCGTTTGGGAGCTTGTTTCATTGCCCGAAGGTGTTAAACCAATTGGTTGCAAATGGATATTTAAAACCAAGAAGGATTCAGAGGGCAATGTCATTAGGTTTAAAGCTCGCCTAGTCGCAAAGGGCTACACTCAAAAGGAAGGCATTGATTATAAAGAGACTTTCTCTCCAGTTTCATCGAAAGACTCTTTCAGGACAATAATGGCACTAGTAGCACATTTTGATCTTGAACTTCATCAGATGGATGTTAAGACAGCGTTTCTCAATGGTGACATTGAGGAATCAATTTATATGGTGCAACCTGAAAACTTTGTTTCGGGAGACTCAAAGAAAAGGGTTTGCAAATAAAGAAATCCATCTATGGGCTCAAGTAAGCTTCCCGTCAATGGTATCACAAGTTTCATGAAGTCATTACATCTTTTGGTTTTGAACCAAATATTGTTGATGACTGTATATACCATAAGTTCAGTGGGAGCAAATATATTTTTTTGGTTTTATATGTCGATGACATACTGCTTGCCAGTAACGATATAGGATTATTGCGCGAAACTAAGAAATTTCTTTCAAAGAAATTTGAAATGAAAGATCTTGGTAATGCCTCTTTTGTATTAGGAATTCAGATACATCGAGATCGCTCCAAAGGTGTTCTCGGTCTGTCACAAAAGGGCTATATCGATAAGATTCTTAAAAGATTTGGCATGCAGGATTGTAAACCATGCGACACCCCTGTTGCTAAGGGAGACAAGTTTAGTCTCAAACAGTGCCCAAAGAATAGTTTTGAAACCATGGAAATGGAGAAGACACCTTATGCTTCGGCTGTAGGGAGTCTGATGTATGCTCAGGTATGCACACGACCTGATATAGCATACATTGTTGGGATGCTGGGCAGATATCTCAGCAATCCGGGAATGGACCATTGGAAGGCAGCCAAAAGGGTCATGCGGTACTTACAGAGAACAAAGGATTACATGCTCACATATCGGAGATTGGACCAGCTTGAGATCATCGGGTACACCGACTCCGATTTGGATGTCAAGATAGTCTGAAGTCTACATCAGGCTATATCTACATGCTTGCTGGCGGTGCTATCTCTCGGAGAAGCATCAAGCAAACTCTTACGGCGACTTCCACCATGGAAGCGGAATTCATGGCATGTTATGAGGCATCCAATGAGGGATTATGGCTGCGAAATTTTGTTAGTGGACTGTGCATAGTAGACAGTATTAAAAAGCCACTCAGGCTATATGCGACAACAAATCAGCAGTCCTTTATGCTAACAATAACAGTAGTTTGACGAAGGCAAAGCATATGGACGTCAAGTTTCGGGTTGTTAAAGAAAGAGTACAAAATGGACAATTGTGCATAGAGCACATCAGTACAAACTCCATGATTGCGGATCCGCTTACTAAGGGATTACCACCCAAAATATTTCATGAGCATATTGCTCGCATGGGTGTCAAATCAGTTGAGGATTATGAGTTTTAGTGGGAGTTTGTGTTATACAATTATGTATTGTCTAGTACATTCAGTAATTCAGTCTTTAAGGTTTTATCTACAGATATTCAGTCTTAAAGTTTTATGTACTCTTATGGTTTATGATTGATCTCAATAAAGTGAACCAGTTGGAAATAGACATTCTATTTCAGACCACACTTTGTGTTATTTCCATGCTACACACCTACACTTGATCCATATCGTTGGTTATATTGATATACGTGATCAATGTTGGGTCTAGTTACGCAAGAGTAACTAAGATCTCTTAGATCCTATGTTGATATGATTGATGGACCGGATTGATCATGACAATTTTATTTTGATAGCAATACTGAGCTCATAAAGTTATAATGTAACATATTGTACATATGCATGAGTATATCGTCCAAGTGGGAGATTGTTAGACATTTGGACTTGTACTACATACATATGGATAATATATGGATTAATTATATGTTATGTGCTATCTTTTGGTTTGGCCTAAATTAGTGGTCTTATGGACATTATTATTAAGGAGGCCAATACATTGTCATATAAAGTGTAAGACTAATTTATGTGTAGATACCCATATAGAGTAACCTTAGTTAATGATGGGCTAACTAAGGTTACATACATGTAACTATGGTTACATGCTTATAATTAGGGGGATTATGGTTCTCATTTGATGCAAGACTAATTCTCTTCTTCTTCCCATTGAAATTAGAGAGCAAATCCTTTGTCTTGCACATCAAGTGGAAAGCCAAACCGGACAATCTCCAAGCCGGATCAAGGTGATCTTCAAGCCAGATTAAGGAACTTCCACATATGGATTCAGGTACGTTTCCGCTTATGTTATAGTTCCAAATAATTCGATATGAAGGCTAGAGTTTTATTGTCGGATTTATTCCAACACAGAATTGAGCACGATGTTCCCTGAAAATGGAGGTTATGTTGTTTGGGTTTCGACGACTGTAGATCCTTATTGGAGATTTCAGTTAGGATGGGTGAAATGGATGAGTGGTGTTGTTGATAATGCATTGTACCCAATTTTGTTTCTAGACTACATTAAATCTGCTGTTCCAGCATTGGCAAATGGTGTTCCAAGAACGATCAAATCCTAGCTATAATTATAGCACTCACTTATTTGAATTACAGAGGTTTAACTTTAGTTGGTTGGGTTGCTACTATATTAGGGATATTTACTCTCCTTCCTTTTGGAATTATGGGACGTATCGCGCTTCCAAAATTAGAGCCTTCAAGATGGTTCGTCGTAGACTTGGAAAATGTACAATGGGGATTGTATCTAAATACACTTTTCTGGAATTTGAACTATTGGGATGCAGTTAGTTGTATGCGATCTTTGGAGTGATGGTTATTTCTCGGATATTGCTAATATCATTGGAGGAGTTTGGTTAAGATTATGGGTTCAAGGGGCGTCGGCTGTGTCAAATATGGGAATGTTTTTGGTTGAAAAGAGTGGTGACTCTTTTCAGCTTTTGAGAATGGCAGAACGAGGGATGTTACCTGATTTTTTCGCTAAGAGATCACGTTATGGAACTCCTCTTATTGGAATATTGTTTTCTCCATCAGGTGTTATACTTCTGTCCTGGCTTAGTTTTCAAGAGATTGTAGTGTAGTGTTGTGGAATGATTGTGGAATTTATAGCTTTTGTGAAGTTAAGGATAAAATATCCAGCAGCATCAAGACCTTATAGGATTCCCTTAAGCACAGTTGGTTCAATTTTAATGTGTGTGCCACCAACCTTATTTATTTCTTGTGTTTATGGCACTATGTACATTTAAGGTCATGATTGTTAGTTTCTTGGCAATTCTTTTTGGGATTATTTTGCAGCCTTGTCTAGTTTATTGTGACAAAAAGAGATGGTTAAGTTTCTCTGTCAGCTCTGATCTTGTAGATCTGCAGTCAAGTTATCATCTGGTTGGTGAGGCCTAAAATGGTGATTGGGATTTCCCCGCGCACACTCGGGTTAGTCGGGCTCCAAAGCTGGTATCGGGCCCCCACTGGGAAATCACAAAAAAGAGAAAAAAAAAAGAGTCTTCTGTTTTCTTGATGTTAGAGTTAGAAGCATTGAATTTGGTTGGTTGTGGGATATTTTAGTATGTTGAGCCCATGACAATTGTAAATATTGAGTGGTGCAACTCACTCTGCTTAATTCGTTTGTATTCAAGTGTTTGAATCACTATTGCCATGATTTATCGTGCTTTCAACAATGCAAACCTGATTCGTAGTTGAGCATATGCTATATGCTGACTCACTACAACAACATCAACAAACCAACAAGCAAAGTCTGAAAAAGATAAGATGTACGCAGCCTTAAGCGAAGTCTGAAAAGGATAAGATATACGCAGCCTTACCCCTACCTCTGGAAGGACATGCTAACGACTCACTCTTTAAATAAAAACAAGAATGTAATTTGTGGTGGAGTTAGAAATTTTTTTTTTGGAGGTGTCAAAATTTAAAGAAAAAAATAAACGAAAAAGTAAGGGCTTTAATAATATAGTATATATATGTACATAAATATAAAAAAATTACCTAACTATATATTGTAATTTATCAATGAAGGAACATAAGTAGCTCGACTGAATATAATCATGCATAGTATATATTTCCCGAAATAAATTTAATGATACCTAATATTTACATCAAATTATATTAGTTCACCGTAGTGATAAACTACCTCCTTCTTGCTGCATGAGTACAGTCTTTGCTTGTGGCTTCCCTCAAACTACTTACGTTGATTCTATATAAGAGTGTATCTTAATGTAAGGAATATAAGTATATAACAGAAGAATGTAATTTTGAACAAATTCATGTAAATTACCTGCATATATTTTTTTCAGTTTTACAAGTTTAACGTTACACAATCATCAGACGTTACATGCATTATTTCATTTCACAAATTGAAAAGTAATGGTTTCAGGAATATCCAACTATGTGCATACATTCGAATGATATTTGTTGTTTGTTTTGAAAAGAATATCTTTTTCGAAGTAATGGAAAATTAGTCAAGAGCTTTGCTTGGATGACTATAGAAGAGCTGGCCATTAACAATTCAGAAACAAAGTTTACCTTATCTTTTACCTATCTGTCTTTACTTTAAAAACCTCTTAATCATCGGACATATCCAAGAATCCTTCCTCTTAAATATCGTATTTCTTGTTCCTCGTTACACTATTCTTCTACAACAACAACAACAACTACCCAGTATACTCCCACCAGGTGGGGTCTGGGGAGGGTATTATGTAGACGAGCCTTACCCCTACCCGAAAGGGCAGAGAGGCTGTTTCCAAACGACCCTCGGCGCATAGGATAAAATGTAAAGCTGCATTGGAACAAAGACAAAATTAGGAACCAAAGCAAGACAAAACCAAATAATAAAGCATAAGTAATCCCGCAGAAATAACGTAAATAATTATGCAAACATAAGAAACATAAATACAGTCACATGCAATAATAACAAGCAGTAACTACCATACTAACAACCAAAAGGGGACCTTAGCTAAAACACTAGTCATCTATGGGTAACCCTACTATCCCACACCCATCCCCGGGTGAGGCGAACGAAGGACTCTAAGAGCCCCTAGCCTGCAACCCTGATTCTAAACCTCCAGACTCCCCTATCAAGGGTCATGTCCTCGGTAACCTGCATTCTAGTCATGTCCTGCCTAATCACCTCTCCCCAATGCTTCTTAGGCCTCCCTCTACCTCGCCGACCACCAAC
Organism: Nicotiana benthamiana; assembly: GCA_034376525.1. Classification (NCBI taxonomy): domain Eukaryota; kingdom Viridiplantae; phylum Streptophyta; class Magnoliopsida; order Solanales; family Solanaceae; genus Nicotiana; species Nicotiana benthamiana. The sequence continues at coordinate 89,109,690 of CM067333.1, read as the reverse complement.
AATCACCAGCCGCTCGCAGCTCCTCACCGGGGCATCAGGGCCCCTCCTCCGTACATGCCCGAACCACCTCAGTCTCGCTTCCCCCATCTTCTCGTCCACCGGTCGTTACACTATTCTACGAGAAAGACTTATACTAATCTTTTCTTTAAATAAACCATTAACTATTCACAACCTTTTGAGGTGAGGACCGATATCGACTCATCTCAATCTTTAAGAAAGTGGTCGACGAGTTCAAGTTCTTTTATCGATTTAGAAAATCTTTTCCAGTTTGACTCGTAAGAAGCAAAAAGAAAATGGGCGGATTTAATGGAATCAGCCCAAAAAACTCTCCAAGAGCTTCTCCAAGAAAAACATACAGCCCAAAAAATTCTCCAAGAAAAACACCCACAACTCTAAAACAACTCCTTTTAGATTCCAAGAACATGTCAAATTTTCTTGATTCTGAAACAGAGGAATTACTCTCTCTTATTTCTTACTGTTCTTTCACTTACACTCTCGCTGATCCACAAGAATCCCCTTCACGACAAGATTTAAAGAGGCTAAAACTCATTCAACTCCTATCAATAATCAAGACTTTCATAAAACCACTTGATGATCAAGTACTATCACCCCTTTTCAAAATGTTGTCCACTAATCTTTTTAGACCACTCCCTCCACCAATTTAATCTGTTGCCTCAATATTACCCGACGACGATGATCTTGTAAGTAATCCTACACCATCTTGGCCGCATTTGCAAATAGTTTATGACATTTTCCTCAAAATTGTCACCAGAACAAGTGTTGAACTTTGATCCCGACAACCTGAAGTCCTGAAGAATGTGTTCCACAGACAAGAACAACAACAACAACAACTCAGTATAATCTCACTTAGTGGGGTCTGGGGAGGGTAGTGTGTACGCAGACCTTACCCCTACCCTTGGGTAGAGAGGCTGTTTCCAAATAGACCCCCGGCATCCTTCCCTCCAAGAACTTCCCACCTTGCACTTGGGGAGACTCGAACTCACAATCTCTCGGTTGGAAGTGGGGGTTGCTTACCATCAGAGCAACCCCTCTTGTCTAATGTGTTCCACAGAATTTATTCAAAATTAACATTCTATAGACCGTTCATGAGAAAGGAAATGAATGATGTATTTTTGCACTATGTTTTTGAGACTGATCAAAGGCACCCTGGGATAGGAGAACTTCTTGAGATATGGGGCACAATTGTCAATGGCTTTAGTGTTCCTTCGAAAGAAGAGCACAAACTTTTCTTAGTAAGAGTTCTTGTCCCTTTGCATAAGCCAAAAGGGATGCAAGTTTACCACATGCAATTGGCCTATTGTGTATCTCAGTTTGAGCAGAAAGACCCAGAGCTTGGTGAGGTTGTTATTAGAGGTATTTTGAGACATTGGCCAGTAACAAATTGCCAGAAGGAAGTTCTGCTTATTGGTGAATTGGAAGAACTTGTGGAAACTCTAGATCCAAAACTTCACAAACTAGCACTGCTTTTCTGCACCAAAATTACCAAGTGTTTAAACAGTTGGAACTCACAGGTAAAAGACTATTTGGATAACGACTATCAGTGTGTTTGGTACGCCAAAAGTCATATTTCCATGGAAAATGTTTTTCGGCAAAATGTTGTCCATGAAAAATTGTTACCGGTGTTCTATTGGTGAATTAAAATACCTTGAGAAAAATACATATATTAAGGATCAACCATTTTATTAGTAAACCAGAGTGTGTTTTGATAAAACATTTGAGTATTAAAGATTAATAATAATAATGTGTAAGTGGAAGTTAAAAGGTAAGATTTTTGCAAGAAACATAAATTCCTCCCATAAGTGAGGGAATTCATATCTCCATTTTTATGATAGATGTTTTCCAAAAGAAAACATTTTCTCTAAACCAAACGCCACACACTGACTCTAGAAAGTGTTTCACTCGTACTAAACACACCTTATGTAAAGGGATGATTTTGGAGACTAATGGTTTTGATTTTAGGTTGCGGAACGCGCATTGTATGTGTGGAACAATGAGCAATTCTGGAAGATGGCATCACAAGCAATGGAAGAGGTTTTTCCAGTTCTAGTTGAAGGGATGGAGAAGAACCTGGAGGGGCATTGGAGCAAAAATGTTCGACAATTGACAGAAAATGTGAAGGGAATGCTAGAAGCTCTTGCACCATTTCTCTATTCCAAGTGCCTTTTACAACTTGAAATCCAAGAAGCCGTGGAACGCATAGAAGATATGAGAAGAAAAGAAATTTGGGAAAACTCAGAAAATGCAGCAAAGTAGTAAACAGAATATACTGTATATCTGCATTTCATATTTAACAGACACAAAAGTGACATTGCTAGTGAGTGTTTCAACAGCACAATATTCTATCACACAACACAATTGAATGTCCTAGTAAATAAATTCAATCTTGTATGAGTATTTGTCGTTTCAATCAAATGTTCATACAGCTGCCATTGGCCAAAACATTTTTCCATATGGAGACAACTATATATACAATGTCTTAGATTTCATTAAAGGGGCAATACTTTACTTAAGGGTACAAGTAGATTTTTTTCAATCGCACTGCAGAGTATAGACTGAGAGTGATGCTTCGAATGCCCCATTTTCAGAGGCTATGATGCGAATACAATGTCACTTTGGCATTTTCATTCGGATCATAACTATCAAATATTTTTCATATTTCTATAGACGGGAAATTGAAGACATTATCGCAGGATAAAAATGTTACAATAATTCCTTTCAGAGGTAGGTATATGTAAACCCCTACCAATAAACCACAAAGTACAGACTATTATTATTGCTTACCTCATTCGACCTCCCAACAGACCATCTAATCCTATCCTCCAGAAGAAAAGGTGAATAAACAAATTCTCGGACATGCTATGTAGACTTAAACTAACAAAATTAAAAATAATTGTAAAGTTAAAAATAAGAAAAATTGCTCCTTAACCCGAGAAGAAATTATCAAACCCAATACACAAGAACTTAGGATCACCTCCTTCAATAGATTCAGGACACACAAAAAATAAAATGCAATTGTAACAAAGCACACCTGTACACTTAATATGTTGAACCTCAGCTTCCGGGATAACTGCTGTGTCCAAAACCAGAGCAACTGAAGCTTCGAAAGAATATGAATAGCTTCAATCTTCAATGAGAATGTTCCATGGAGGAAATTGAACCCAAAACTTTGTGCTTGCCCAACATGCACAGCTCAACAACAATCAGATAATGCTAAGACTCAAACGAACACGAAGCCAATAGATCCATGGATCGGAAGTATATAATAGCCATGACAACAAGCATTGGAACTTGGAAGACTTTCTCTGTCACTAAGAAATTAAACTTGATACTTTATCAACTTGTCCTTCACTGAGGGCTCCAAAGCTGACATAAACTGTTCCCAAGCAGCATCCTTGAGCATCTGGCAAAATATTTCGAACCTCAGAATAATGCATTAGACATCTTATACCTCCAGATAATATAACAGTGAGAGCTCATGAGGAAAATGAAATACTTTTCTTTTTTTCCCCATTTATTCACCAGGTTCATCTCCAGATGAAACAAGAAAAGAATTCATTAAGGAAACAGAAAGATAATTTCATCAGAGCCGATGTTAAACTAGTGGCATCCCAGAAGCAAATTGGTCAGGAAAACCCTCAAAAATCTACTCACAAATTAGCGAGTAAAACGATAAAGACATCATGAAAAGAAACCCTTCTAGCAGATAAAAAAAGAAAAGCTTAATGCATCAATATAACCCGAACTTGGCACCGTTTATTCGGTGCACACCTGAACTATTTTTGTCCTATGCACTGCGCACCAATAAATAATTTCAAGCTCACGAGGGTAGTTAGGTATTATGCCACAAAAAAACTAGTCCCTCCGTCCCAATTTATGTGACATTCTTTCATTTTTAGTCAGTTCCAAAAAGAATGATAGCTTCCTATATTTAGTAACAATTCAACTTTAAATTTTCCTTTTTACCCTTAATAAGATGATTTCTAGCCACACAAATACCTATGATTTGTTTTAGACCATAAGCTTCAAAAGTCTTCCTTTATTTCTTACAGTCTGTGCCTAGTCAAACACCTTCACATAAATTGGGATGGAGGGAGTATTATATCAAGCAGTGCTTACTGTGCTTACTTGCTTATATCCTTGCAGAACCAGACAGATTTCTTTGTGTAGATCATCGCTTCTTATCTCCTGAAAAGTATCACAGCCATAAAGAAAGTTCTCCAAATTTCTTACTTCCACTATTGAAATACAACAGAAAATAGAAAACTTACATGCCAACTTGCAATGGCTTTACACATAAAGAGAAGTGAATTCATTGCACCTGATGGATTTGCCTTAACCTGGAAAAAATGAAACCGAGTAAAGACACTCCTCCATTCAGATAATAAATTTAACAGGTTCTAAAGAATAACACTTCACTGGTTTTGAATATAGGAGAACGTCTTGCATTTCTATAGTATTTGTATCCATCATGGATTTTCTGCCATAATTTTCCACGATACATTGATATTCTGCCATAATTTTTTTGATAAATCTATATCTGTCATAATCTGAAGTCTTTCATTAAAATTTTCCTTCTCTTTAATAAAGTAATAGTTGATTATACTGAATGATATTGCACCTATAGTACCAAATCTCTAGTTTGATACAAAATCATGACTACCTCTAAGTCAATTGGGCATCTTCTTCATCGCATTCACAAAGAAATAGTGTCCCAATTTACAAAGTGATGTAAGTGGTAAAGAGAGAGGACAACGTAAAGTTAATTTTTTTTTACAAAGAGTTACTTTCCCAATTTTATGCCATTCAGAATTTAGTCTTGTCAAACTAGTTCAGTGCTTGAGGTTGGGATATAAGGATTTTCAATCTTAAAAAGGCAGAAATCAAAAGCTGTCAATAATAGGATATTCATAAGAATTTAGCAGTATTCCGTCATTGTGATCTGAACTAAAGAGGCAATATTAAAAGACAAAACTAACCATTGCACATAAACCACGAAAGGCATCCTCCTTCTCAATATTATCACGTATCCTGCCAGAAAAAGAGCTCAAGTTGTCGGTCATCAACAAGGCCTTTTGTGCACTATAATAGTGCTGAACACAGCTCAAACATCAATAATTGATGTGAACACCTCAGAATTAACACAACAACAATGATAGGTGTGGAGGAGATCAGGAATGTGCGGGTTACCAATCAGAGATCTTCATCACATTCATTTTCATGAATAGGAAAAGGAAAAGACAAGTTCACTAGCTTCACATTGTGAAATGGGGTTTTCTTCTCAAGCAAGCTTGACTAACTAGTGCACTAGTACTGCGGCAAAGGAAAAATGGGTAACCAAAGTTTTTATCACCTTTTTCATTTTTTCCACCTCCCAAAACATGATGAACTTAAAAGAAAACAACACTACAGAAACTACTTACATTCAACCATCTGCTCTACGACCTCACACATATGCATCCACTCCCATTACGTAAGAACAAAAAACACAAACACATACCATGGCTTCAAAGAAAACGTTCTTACTTTTTACCATGCACTATCAGTCACTAAAATAATTTCACTTTGGTGTTCAGCAAGTTAAAGCAAAAATTTCAAAAGCAGGTCGTTTGGGATTTAGCTACCCAACTTCAGTTAAACAGTATTACCATGCTCGGATGGAGGTATGTTAAGTGACATTTGTTTAAGTAAATGGAGTAAGCCAGTCTAACATTCGTTAGACATATTTGGCCAGCTTGACTGCGATTTTCTCTGTTTAATGCAAAAAACTAACAGTTCATACTTGTATGATGCAAACTGCCAGTCACAAACGAATGGAACAATTGCAATTGAAGTAAACTTACATAGACAGGGCAAAGCACCATGCTTGCATAAAATGCTCCATATGCGGTGACACAAGCTCCGGACAAACCCATGCAAGTCTTCCAAGGGTGATAGCACTGTTTTCTATCAGTGACTTGTTGAGACCCTTCTCAGAATCAAATATAAAATGAGCAAGACAAAACAAAACACAAACTTGGCCGCAACATACATGCAGGTATGCAAAATATTAGAAGTTCTCTATATGTCCTATTGGCATAACAATCATACAATATTTCAATCTTAGATATAAAACAGATAATTACCTCAGCATGTTGAAGGATTGGTACTAAGCACGATACGACAGACAGGGCTACTGGAGATATCTCTTTCTGAACCTGAAATGACGTCTCACATCAAACTTGTGGTCCATAAAACAAGACCAAAGAAAATGCATGGTATCTATTGGAAATTTAAGTCCAGACACAAAAGACGGAGCACAGAAGCAGTCAAAAGAAAACTGCACACAGGTATATGTATTTGTCTTGAGAAAAATGTAAGTGCACCTCTGTATGTTTTGTCCACTCATGAAAAACTGAGTTTGAGGTTATGTGACAGACAACTTGAGCGTCACACATTAGCTTCATCAGTTTGTCAGCTAGGCAGTCTCTTGGAGAAGTTTCAACCAAAGAAGCTCACTACTTCCAAGAGTCATAGCTCGGAATGATGCTTCTACACTAGATCTAGGGATATCTTGCTTTTACTTAGGCAGAAAACCTAAACTGCATGGATTCAAAGCCAGCCCACGACTCTCCTATTTCCCATTTTAACACTCCACTTGATGGAATGAGTATTAATAAAGGCCTCAATGGCTATGTAGAGACATGCCAGTCTATGTAGAGACATGCCAGTCTGGGTAGGAGAGACTCTAATATCATGTTAAAGAAAATGGACCTTAGACCCAACTCAACCACAAACGCTAGCTCATGAGGTAAAGATTGTCCATAATCATGTAAGGGGACAGCGGCTCATTCCCTCAACCAACATTAACAGAGGAATGATATATTGACGGTGTAGAGTCGGATTCTGTACATATCAGAAATTGCCTCTTCTAATTTCCTTTTGGTGCGCCTGAGGTTGCCAATATGAAAGATTAGGTGCACTTTGCAAAGAACCATACTTTCATATACTGTCTACTGTTTGGCATATCCATACAGGTTTATTCCCATCTTCAATAAGATTCTTGTTACCTGATAAGGTGATGGACCTCATTTTATAAATTCTTACTCCAGGAGGCCAAAAATAACAAATTGAAAAGTTAGTAACTGCCATGAGACAGTTACTCATGTATTGGGTAGCATTCCTGGAGAAAGGCGGCAGGGAGTTTTTGCAGATAAGTATTCAAACAAAAAAACGAATCGTTGGGAGAGTTCTAGCCTCTCAAATGTCTAGAAGTGTCAGGTCTGTATAATTTCAATGTTATTTACTGTGTCTCCATCACTTGTATCCATTTCAGTAATTACTCTACTCTGCCTGAATGTCATTTCGTGTTTTATGCTGTAATTAGGGAGTTCTCAGTGTTGGCGTGGTTATTTCAGACTTGCTGAAGTAAATTCTGTATTTTCAGTGTTATCAATCAGTCTTTGTTCCTGTTATATCCTATTTTCAGAAAAGTCTATCATAAGGACAAACTATCTTATTGATTGATTGTCCATACACATGATTTTAGTCACAAGAGCATAAAAGAACAAGTGCTCTCTCACACAACGAACTTGCAGAAGAGGAAGGTAGTAGAGATGAGGATGTTGAGATGGATGTGCGGGCACACCAGGTTAGACAGAATTAGAAATGAGGTTATTCGCGACAAGGTGGGTGTGGCCCCTATCGAGGACAAGATGCAGGAAGCGCGGCTTAGGTGGTTTAGTCATGTGAGGAGGAGAAACACAGACGCCCCAGTGAGGAGGTGTGAGAGTTTGACAGTGGAGGGCCTACGAAGAGGTAGAGGTCGGCCAAACAAGAGGTGGGAAAAGGTGATTAGGCAAGACATGACGCAGCTTCAGCTGACCGAGGACATGGCCCTTGATATGAAGGTATGGAGGCAGAAGATTAGGGTAGTAGAGTAGGTAGTCTAGAGTGTTTATACAAATAATATTGGCACGCAGTCTCGCTTTCTGTTAGTAGTAAGTTTTTATGACTAACCGTTGTTTTCTTTCATTGTTGATCACCTTACTGTCTTGTTATTTTTATTCTGCTTTTATATCGCTTTTTGGTACTATCCCTTTTTGTCTGTATTTTCATTAATGCGGTGCTTATGCTTTCCTGAGCTAAGGGTCTATTGAATATCCTCACAAGGTAGAGATAAGGTATGCATACACATTACCCTCCCTAGACCTCACGGTGCGGGATAATACTGGGCATGTTGTTGTATTAGGTGACATAAAAGGACTTCTTTGTGTTTTTCTTAACTTTTTCTTTCTTCCTCCCTTTTTCTTTTTAGATATAGTGGGGAGCTCTCGAGTAATATCACATTCTACTAACATTACATTACTTCTTCATCTAATCCAGATCTAATGATCTTGGGAGCAACAAATTTGTCAAAATTACCTTGATAGCTAATTCACCAATTGCCCAACATGCGTTGTTGGCCACAGAAATGGTTTCCTTCAGCTTGGAAGTGTCCTGTAAAAGCATCTACGGAGTAAATATGACAAGGAATCAAACAGCTGGGAACACATTAAGAAAGAGAAGAGTAGTTCATACCAGTTGCTTAGTGGCAGCATCAAGAAACTCCGCCAACCGAGGCCGCAAATGAATGGAACAAACCTAGTAGCAACAAGCAAAAGAACATTAGCTGCGAAAAGAAAGAATGCCTTTTCAAGGCATTTGGATTTCCAAACAGAAATCACAACATTAAGACCGTACTAAAGAAATTCAGATACAAGCTGAAGCGTATGAAGTGGCTCAAGCTCAAAGGTTAGGTATCAACTTACCCTTGCAAGGTCACCAAGCAAAGCAAAGGCACTCTGCCGAACATCAGGTGCATCATCCAAGCAACATTGCAGCAGCAAATCCCTTAAATTACCTTGTGAAACCTAGAGAAATTGCAATTCCATATTGAAACATAAAATAAGATTGTCCATGCAGCTTCGTATCAGAATACTGAAAGTACTATTTCAAGCACGGGAACCAAAATGTGAACAAGTGACATAATGGTTGGAAAGAATAATCGGAGAAAACCAACTTGATATTCAATGCATGCATCAGTTTTGGAGGAAAAACAATTACCAAACTCTCAATACTAGTGCCAAGACCTTCAGCAAGTCCAGACAGCAGGTCCAAAGAACAAACAATAAATTCTCGGTCATATTGTAATCCAGCTGAAGCAGGATCAACCTGCAATCAAAACTCAGTAATAGTGAGCAGAGAACAGAGCATCTTAGAAGTCGGGGCTCAGGGGGTAAATGAATAAGTTGCTTATCAAGAACAAAAAGCATGCAACTGAAAGAAGCATAACCCTCTGACCTTGCAATGAAAAGGGTTCAGCCTTCTCATTATAGCAACCGTAAAATAAAAATATAAACTATGCGACAAGCTAAAAGAGGACACCCCAAATTCAGAAAATTGCCGCAATATACTATAAAGTAAATAGTAAGACTTAATAAGAGAATTCCCCAAATTCAAATATACAAACAAAATAGAAATAATATAATATATATGTGAGGCTGTGATTAGACGAAGATGGCAGACATACTTTTATAAACTCTTGAATGAGGAAGGGGGAACAGGAACATTGTGATGGGTGAGCTGGAGCACTCAGAGAGTCGTCGTGATTTTGGATATTGTAGGTGTACAAAAGTTGAGGAGGTTGAAGGGGCTATGCGTAAGATGAGCAGGGATAGAGCGATGGGCCAGACGAAAACGCGGTGGAATTTTGGAAGAATATTGGCAAGCAAGCTTCGAGTAGCTTATTGGTTGTCTAATGTCATTCTTAGAATGAAAAAGATCCCCGAAGCTTCGGGAACCAGTTCGGTTCATGCTGGACTGATCGACTACGGAAGCCATTCACCTGGTAAGGAGATGGGTGGAACAGTAAAAAGAAAGGAAGAGGGACTTGCATATGGTGGTTATTGACATAAAAAACATACAAGAAAGACCGAGAGAGGGTCTATGGAGGTGTTTGGAGGTTAGAGGTATCCTTGTAGCTTAAACTAGGCTGATTAAGGACATGTATGATGGTGCTAGAACTCGGGTTAGGACTATGGAAGGAGACCAAAACACTTTCCAGTTGTGATGGTGTTGCACCGAGGCTCAACCCTCAGTCCATTTTCATTTGCCTTGGCGATGGACGCTCTGACCCAGGACATCCAAAAGGAGGTTCCATGGTGCATGTTATTTGCAGATGACATAGTACTGATTGACAAACGCGAGGCGGCATTAATGCGAGGCTGAAGGTTTGGAGACAACCTTGGAGTCAAAAGGTTTCAAATTGAGCAGAACTGGGATAGAATACTTGGAGTGCAAGTTCAATAATGTGACTGAAAGCGGACGTGGACATTATGATGGACTCATAAGTCATCCCCAAGAAAGAGAGTTTTAAGTATCTTAGATCAGTAATCCAACGTGATGGGGAAATTGACAAGGATGTCACACATCGTATCGGAGCGGGATGGATGAAATGGAAGCTCGCATCCAGCGTTTTGTGTGATAAAAATGTGCCACTAATGAGTATGTAAGTTCTACAAAGTGGTGGTTGGTTGGACTGACTTTGTTGTATGGGGCTGAGTGTTTGCCAGTCAAGAAATCATATATCCAAAAAATGAAAGCAGCAATTATGAGGATGTTGAGATGGATATATTGACATACCAGGAGAGATAAGATTAGGGAATGAAGATATTAGATACAAGGTGGGAGAGGCTCCCACGGAGAAAAAGATGCGAAAATGAGGCTAAGATGGTTCGGGCATGTGAAGAGGAGAGGCAAAGATACTGAAGTGAGGAGGTGTGAGAGATCGGTCTAGGTAGGTTAAGGAGAGGTAGAGATGGGCCAAAGAAGTATTGGACAGAGGTGATTAGGCAGGAGATGCACCACTCCATCTTACTGAGGACATAATCCTTAATAGGAGGGTGTGGATATCGAGAATTGGGGTAGATGGTTAATAGGAACGTATTTCTTTTCCATATTAGTCGTATTAGTACTATTCTTGTATTCTCCAATTTCGCTTTGGCTGTCCTATATTCTCATATTTTCTGATTCATAGATTTCTACTACTCCATGTTGTCTCTTTCGCTCCGGTGTCTTAGTATCTTCTTGTTGTTACTGTTTATTGCTACTGCTTCTTTTTCGTCTTTCTTTGAGCCGAGAATCTATTAGAAACAGCCTCTCTACCTTCACAAGGTAAGAGTAAAATCTGTACACACTATCCTCTCTAGACCCCACCTGTGAGATTACACACGGGGTTTGTTGTTGTTGTTGTTATATGTATGGTTGTGAACGCAGAGAGAGTGCAACACACTCAAAAGATTGAAGACATCACTATAGACTTCCAAGGCCAACATGTGCTGCTGTGTGTCTCTTTCTCTCTGCTTTTTCCTTGGTTTTTTCTTTTGGGGGGGGGGGGGGGGGGGGGGGTTTGTTTAAAATGTGCATGTAGGTGACTAGAAGGATGACTTGGACCATCTAATATATACAGTGAAAAATTTGTCTTTCATAGAAAGTATTAGCCAATTTATATCTATCAACAAATATAAAGGAAAGAAAAGAAACGAAGCACTCAAATCAGAGATAGAAAACAACAGGATATAGTATTGTATAAAACCTTCGCCAATTGTTGCGACTGGATGATGGTAATGCACCTCTGAAATACAGGTTGAGCAAACGGTGCAAATCCAGTACTCAATGCCTGAAAGAAAGGAATGGATATCTATAATATGTGATTCTATGCTGTTTCACATCTGAGAGTACTTGCATATGTAGTTTTCTACAACAATAAACATCTAGACAGCACAAACAAAGTCTAGCATGGTCACATAACGTGCCAGCAATATAAAATAATGAAACAGAAGTTATTCTTTGAAACTTTGAAGGTATGCCCCAGATTCAGGACTAAACCGGGAAGTTCCCTGCTGAATAATGAAAAGCCATAATGTACATGCTTGATTGGAGAGAAACCATAATTTGGAGAGAAAGTAACCAAGATTGACAAAGATCCTACCACCTAGACATATAAATAATAAGTAAACCCTTACAAAAAAAAATAGGGAAGAGGGTCAAAAATACCTCTCTACAATTGTTTATTGGTTGCTTGTGCCACCCATTACACTTTTCGATCATTCTTGTCCCTACCGTTAATAAAGTTTGTAAAATTATCCCTAACCCTAACGTCCCTCCCTGTGGCAGCTTACCCCTCTAATATTTTGTCATGTCAGCTGCCATGTCACCGATCCCACCAAATTAAAACCCTTAACATAAACAGCCCCCCACTCCTTACCTCTCCACCCTTTTTCTCATCTTCTCTCCCTCACCTCATACCAAAATCGCCGGAAACCATGGCATTTCGCCGGAAAATCTTTAGCGGACAGAACTAACCTCCACGGTACTGGCTCCCCTCTTCGTCTCCTTTCTCCTTCTTCATGTTTTAAACCAGTTCATTGGAGCATACAACATACAACTGATCCATTATTTTACTCACTTTCTTGAACTTCCTCTTTACTATGAATTTGAAGTTTGGATTCTTCACCCATACTCCCCAAAATCAGTAAAAATTGATCTCAAAAGACTAAGAAAATAAAACCCCACTTCAAGATTGGATCTTTTCAAGATTTTCGTACAAAGAAAGTCTTGAAAGTCAACTTTCAAGCAAATGGGGATCTTTTGGGCTTATTTTACTCATGGGGTTTTAGATTTTTTGCTCCTAATTAAGTTTGAATACTCCTAATCTGTAAAACGGATTAGAGAAAATAAGAAAACCCCAGTTCAAGATTAAGTCTTTTCACGATTTTGGTACAAAAAAATTGACTTGAAAAATCAACATCCAAGCATATGAAGGCTTGAGTCTTTTCAAGATTATCAGTCGATGGCGGCGATGCCGGTGGCTCACCGTGGAGAATCGAAGAGGAGTGAGCAATCATCAGGCGGCGAGTCTTGCGATTTCTTCGACTACACTGATTTGACGACCTCTTCGTTCCTCAGCGATTTCTAAAAAAAATTGATTTAACTAAATCATCCATTTCATTAGCCAATTTTACCAAACATAAAATCCATCCTTTTAGTCCTCTTACTTTCAGATTTTACAAATTCATTTGTTCCTTTTAGTCCCCTTAATTTCAGATTCTACCTATTCATTTGTGATAGTTGGGTCAAGGAAATGGGTACGGGTCATTAGAATTTGGGTTGACCTTGCCCAGTTGGCAGTTTAAGTGAGAGGCCAATGCTGATATGGCATTTTATTTGGTGGGACCTGCTGGCATGGCAGCTGACATGAACAAAATATTAGAGGGGTCAGCTGCCACAATGGAGGGACGTCAGGGTTAGGAGTAATTTTGCAAATGTTGACAACGGTAGGGATGAGAATGGCCGAAAAGTGTAACGGGTGGTACAAGCAACCAATAAACAATAGTAGAGGGGCAATTGTGACCCTTTTCCAAAAAAAATAAAAATAAATAATAAGTAAACCTCCACAATTTGTCAACCAGATCTTTTTATATCCCTGCAATTTACGATGGTCAAACAGCATCATTTTACCAAACTACTGCAGATGCTTTGAAGCATGCAAAATAAAAAATAAAAGAAAGCTCCTGCTAAAGATTTTAAGCTAGAATGCCCAATGTAACCCGGAGACACAAGAGATACCCTACTCAATTAGTTTTTAGCTCCTCAACATAGGATGATGCAAAAGAGTCTCGTAAATGACCATGATGCTTAAAATAAAACACAACCTCCCCCCCCCCCCCCCCCGCCACACACACAAAACAAACCAACCAACAAGGATAATAAAGACAAATAACAAAGTAATGCACCTATAATTTCAGTCCAGAAACTATAAGTTGCAAGAATATCAGACCAAAGGCTTACGAATAACAATAAGTCAATATGTTCATCCAAATATTTCACAAGACCACACCAAAAAGAAAAAGTAATTTAACCAATCACTGCTAAGAACCTGCAGCAATACTAAATGACAATGATATATCAGCTCACAAAGAGAAGGGAACCATAAAAACATGCAAAACATTTACTTGAAAATGTTGATGCATTTAAGGCAGTACTAACAGCAATAAATGCCATGTGTACCACTTTTTTTCATCAAAAAAAAAATCAACCTGAGCTATTGACGTAAAGCACTCCAGCAGCGGGAAAAGATCCTTGTCTGAATTTGGTAGTTGCTGCCACTTTCCAATTAAAGGGGGCATCAAAATCTCGAGATACCTTGGCTGTGTTAACCAACAAAAGAATTAAAAAAGCAAAAATCAGACATCACAAGCTGACTAAATTTCTTTAAACATAACCAAAAATCATAAAACAAAAGGAGCACTAACGAGTTAACATGTTAGCTAACACAAAAAGTGTGAGGCACATAATCTACCTGATTAAGTTCCCCTCCAACTGCATCTGCCAATGTTCCAATGGCATCATACACGATTCTAAGGTTCCGTCTCTATGGACAAATAAAAGGTCAGACGCTTTTAACAAACAAAACCACAGCAAGGTGTCAGCCAATGTAGGGAAGACAAAAAGACCTGGTATTTTCCGAAGGCACACATCAAATGTTGCAGAATGATTTCCAAGCATGGTGCTAACTCTTCAGCAGCCTCCTGCAAAAAGTAAACCATCAGTTAGGTATATATATAACAGAACCTGAATATTGCAACAGCTTAGCACAAGACCTCTTCAAGAGTAGCAAAAGCTGAACAAGCAGCTTCTTGCACTCGTTTATTATCATCCAATACTCTCCGCAGAAGACCCATCAAAATTTTGTTGAATTGTTCACGGCCTTCTGGATGATCAGTGCCCTAAAAGAAAGTCAAACAAACAGCACGAAAACATAGAAATTATCCAGTGATGCCAACATATTGCAAAAGGAGACTTAATTTCAGTCAAACGGAGAACTGAAATTAACAAAAAGGAAAAAGGGTCTCAAGCAGCAAATAAAAACTTCAACAGTCAGAAACTAGTGCAACTTTTTCTGAATAGGAATTGGTGCAGGATAACTTTAACAAGCTAACATGTATAAGTTCTATAACACAAAGTATATATAATAGTTACGTACTTGATAATTAGTAAAAGCACCAAAACTTAATTTTAACAGTCGATATTGGGGCATTCAGATTAGTCAGGTACGCGATGACCACATTGGACCAGTTCATCTAAATCTCACAATATTCTTAACCCTGAGATCAACAAATGTAGATATATCAGCAACTCAAACAACACCTCATACCCCCACGTCAGGCAAAGCTTGGGGCTGAAAACTATTTTCCAGTTTGTAACCACTGCTTTACCCATTCTCTATTACAAATTTACAACTGAAAGTATAAACAACATTCCTACAAATATATATATATATATATATATATATATATATATATATATATATATATATATATATATATATATATATATATATATTTGAGGGTGACAACTATAAAACACTAAACCCTGAAACGAGAAAATACCACATCGTTGTAATGAATTTGACCCAAGAAGGTCGGTGGTTTAGGATCACCACAAACTCTATGTAAATATGGTGGCCATTTAAGTCACATGTATGATAATGTAGCTTAGAGCTAGAAAAGGAGCATTTATTACCAACCTGAACGATATATTTGCTGAAGCGGGACAGTGTCCAACAAGAGATGCTTCGTATTAGAGGATACTTGTCATCTAAAAGTGGGATGAGAAAGGTAATGATCTGAATGGGGAAAAAAAGAAATGAAAAGAAAGAACTTTTAAAAGACAAGTTTCTTAAATATGTGCATATCTCAGAACAGATATACCACTCACTTCCCGGAAAAAAAAAACCAGCAATAAATTGCAAAGAAAGATATGACGTGGTGGTGCTCAGAAACCAAACTTCTCATACAATTTATATACAATCTCCTTCATCACACAAATTCTTTTTCTAGGAAGCTTGTCAATGATAGGATTACCTCCGATAAATGAGGGAAAAGCCCATTTAGGCAGCCTTCAGCTATAGCACCCAGAGCTAGTACAGCTGCTTCCCTTTCCTTCCAGGCTTCATCACTCGTATTTGACAATTTAATCTGTCCAGATACAAGAAAGTTGCAATGTATTAGATCCATTTATCGCGAACTACTAACCAAAAGGTAAAAGGACAAAATTAACTTCAGTTCTAGTTTCTCTCGTTTCCTTCTTTCATTAGTATGATCAGTGTTTCTACACACGACGATAAAACTTCAATTCTTCAAATTGGTGTAATATTGATCCTCTAAGGGAATTGCTGCCTAGAGGGAAGAGTTCCGCTATTGTTATGGGCAACAACCACTTATTTGACGAGAACAGGCCCGTCAAGATATAGACCAATAATGATAATTTATTTGTTCCCCTTTATTTTAAATTGCACGAGACTATTTTCACAATCATTTATCTATAGCATCTTAACATATAATTTAACCTAGCATATTTATAAGGTTAAAGTTCTATTAATAAAGGTACCAAGAAGGTACACAACAGAAACAAACAACCCCTACAATAATTTCAAGTTACATAATTCCCAAGTGATTCTAAGAAATCCATATACTGATCTTCCACTCACGCAAAAAGAAAACAGATTTTGTAGACAAAGGTCATTGACTCTAGAAGTATGATTCTTTTTGTTCTCAAAGCAAGCACTATTTCTCTCAGTCGAAATTGTCCTGAAAATACACCAAGATATAGTCCTCCAAAACTTCTTCTGGTTGTTTGCTATCTTCCGCCAATTCCAGCTTTCCAGTAGACTTCTAACATCTGAAGGCATTACCCAAACTACACCACACAAATTTAGGAAAGCTCCCAACACTGCTTGACCACTTTGCAATGGATAAAAAGATGATTGACTGATTCCAGAACCTCTTCACAAAGATAAAATCTACTCCCCCCGTTCCAGTTTATGTGAACCTATTTCCTTTTTGATCTATTCTAAAAAGAATGAACGCTTTCTAAGTTTGGAAATAATTTAACTTAAACTTCTAATTCTACCCTTAATGAGAAGCTTTTATAACCACATAAATACTCTGGGACCCTTTTCTTACTTGTTTAGGACCACAAATTCCAAAAGTCTTCTTTTTTTCTTAAACTCCGTGCCCAATCAAACAGGTTCTCACATAAATTTGAACAGAGGGAGTTAGGGGTGGGCATCGGTCGGTTCGCCTCGGTTTATTCGGTTTTCTGTTTGTGATTTTAATAACCAAATCAACCAAAGTATTTACGGTTCGGTGCGGTTTTTTCAAAATTCGGTCCGGTTATTTAAGGTTTATATTTTCGGTTTCAAACGGCTATAGACTCGTAGGAAAGCGGTTTCAGGGAGACGTATAACTTTTATTATTATGCATAAGGCCATAACAATTAACAAACAGCGTTATATAGTATGCTGAATTTAGTAACTAATGTAACTAAAACATATCAAAACTTAATGATAACACCCACCCCACCCCCTAGAATTGGCAAAATCAGCAGCTTTTGTCACTTTAACCTTTAATTTGCCTTTGGTGACACATGAAATTTGCAAAACTGGACGATATGTAACTGAGTAGGAAAGAAATGAATGAAACATTAACTCATTTGAAGTAAGGCTGGAGTCTGGTGGAGCAGTTCAGGGATAAGAAGGACCTGCACATGGTGCTTATCGATTTGGAGAAGGCGTATGACAAGGTCCCAAGGGAGGTGCTATGGAGGTGCTTGGAGGCGAAGAGCGTGCCGGAAGCCTACATCAGAGTAATCAAGGACATGTACGATGGAGCTAAGACTAGGGTTAGGACGGTGGGTGGCGACTCAGACCATTTTCCAGTGGTTATGGGGCTCCATCAAGGATCGGTGCTTAGCCCTCTCTTGTTTGCCTTGGTGATGGATGCTCTAACCCGACATATTCAAGGAAACGTGCCTTGGTGTATGCTATTTGCTGATGATATAGTCTTGATAGACGAGACCGAGGGTCAGTGATATTGACAGGTTAGAGGTATGGAAACAGACTCTCGAGTCTAAGGGTTTCAAAATAAGCAGATCTAAGACAGAATACCTGGAGTGCAAGTTTAGCGCCGAAGCGAGCGAAGTAGGCAGAGACGTGATGATTGGATCTCAGGTTATCGCCAAGAGGGACAGTGTCAGATATCATGGGTCGGTGATTCAGGGGGATGGAGAGATTGACGAGGACGTCACTCATCGTATAGGAGCGGGGTGGTCAAAGTGGAGGCTTGCATCAGGAGGCCTGTGTGACAAGAAAGTTCCACAGAAACTCAGGGAAAATTTTATAGAGCTGTGGTTAGACCTGCAATGTTGTACCGGGCAGAGTACTGGCCAGTGAAGAACTCTCATGTTCAGAGAATGAAGGTTGCGGAGATGAGGATGCTCAGGTGGATGTGCGGGCTCACCAGGTTAGATAAGATTAAGAATGAAGTTATTCGAGAGAAGGTGGGGGTGGTCCCGGTGGATGAGAAGATGCGAGAAACGAGGCTGAGGTGGTTCGGACATGTGCGGAGGAGAAGTCCTGATGCCCCGGTGAGGAGTTGTGAACGGCTGGCGATGGTCGGCGATCGGCGAGGCAGAGGGAGGCCTAAGAGGTATTGGGGAGACGTGATTAGGCATGACATGGCTAGAATGCAGGTTTCCGAGGACATGGCCTTTGATAGGAAAGTCTGGAGGTCTAGTATCAGGGTTGTAGGACAGGGGCCCCTAGAGTTTTTCGTACTACTCACCCGGGGTTGGGTGAGACTTGACAGGGCTATCCATAGATGTTTTGTGTTTTGGATTGTGTCTCCCTTATGCTAGTTATTTATGGTAGTTACTGTATGATATTATTGCATGCAATTTTATTTATGGTTCTTATGTTTAGATAATTATTTACGCTATTTCTGCTGGACTTAGTAATGTTCTTTTGTTTTTGTTTTTGTTTTTGTTTTTCCTCTCCTTCACTGAGCCGAGGGTCGATTGGAAACAGCCTCTCTGCCCTTTCGGGTAGGGGTAAGGCTCGTCTACATATTACCCTCCCCAGACCCCACTTTGTGGGATATTACTGGGTAGTTGTTGTTGTTGTTTTTGTTGATTGAAGTAAGGCTGGAGTCATGTGAAGGTGTATGGTTTAGAATACAAGATTGACCTGAAAATTCAACTCTTCCAGTGCATCTAGCCTATGTCTATACCAAGTGTAGAATAGACATTAATTGCAAGATAATCTGCATTTGTTTCATGCTAAGACCATACCTTAAAGAGAAGATATGTGTAGACAAACCATCCAAAGTATCCAACGCCGACCAACTCCAAAAACTTGGGTAACTGGTTTAAAAATGTTATATGATTAATTAATCTTTGTCAAACGCACATCACGTCTGGTTGTATATGAACAATGATGTTATGTAGTATGCATGTACATGGCTGTGGGTACCAGCAGTTCCATTTCACTTTGTGAGAGCACCATTTGCCAAAAAGGAAAAAAGTAGACCAGAACAATGATGTTATGTAGTATCAACTGATAGTTTATGTTTGGTTTTTTAAAACGAAAAGCAGAATGCACGCAGAAGGCAGCAGTGAGCACTGAGAAGTCGCACAGTCGCAGCAAGTTCGATTTTTTGGTTTAACCGAAAACCGAAACATAAAAACCTTAAACAGCACCGAAAAACCGAAAATTAATAATTTTAAAACCGTGAACCGACCGAAAAACCGATTAAACTGAAAAACTGAAATTCTAGGGGAGTATTACTTAACATGAACGACAACAACAACTACCCAGTAAAATCCCACAAAGTGGGTCTGGGAGGGTAGTGTGTACGCAGACCTTACCCCTACCCCGATAGGGCAGAGAGGTTGTTTCCGATAGACCCTCGGCTCAGGAAGATGGACTTAACATGAAACCTCCAACAACAACAACAACTACCCAGTAAAATCCCACAAAGTGGGTCTGGGAGGTTAGTGTGTACGCAGACCTTACCCTATCCTGATAGGGCAGAGAAGTTGTTTCCAATAGACCCTCGGGTCAGGAAGATGGACTTAACATGAAACCTCCAACAACAAAAACAACTACCCAGTAAAATCCCAGAAAGTGGGTCTGGGAGGGTAGTGTGTACGCAAACCTTACCCCTATCCCAATAGGGCAGAGAGGTTGTTTCCGATAGACCCTCGGCTCAGGAAGATGGACTTAACATGAAACCTCTCCTCTGCAAATTGTCTTGGGTTAAGCATGCTTCTCTGATCGCAACCGACCCAAAACAAGCTACCTTGACAGGTGCTTTGGACTTCCATATCATTTTCCATGGCCAATTTGGCTCAAAGTACTGTGACTGCTTTTGCAAAATGCTACGACTGCTTTAACAGAGTATTTCATATCACTGTTAACTGTTTGCTGCCCATAGCATAACACCCTCCTTATCTCCTACCACTGATGTAGTCAATAATTGTCCAACTTCCTCCATCTCCTAATCATTGAAATCTTTTTTCAAATTCAGCTTCCATCCACCAGAAGCATAAAATTCAGAGACACAACCTTCTGGGGAATCAATACCAATCTACGTCAGTATGCAAACATCTGAGTAAAGAATTTCCTTTCTTTACCTCTTTGAGAGAGAGAGAGAGAGAGATGAAAGCTAGGAATGAATAGCTGGATTTAATTTCACAAATAATCAATCACCTGAACAACAGGCATCAACATTGGTAGAATATCATCACCGAACACATTTGAGAGAATGTCCAGAGCAGCTGCACTGCACTTGCGTAAGTTCCACATATTTACTATGTCTTCATCCTATAATTAGGAAGCATAATGCTGATATCAAAAGCCATAGAAAAAGTGAGCACTAATTAAGAAAATGATTGGTCAATTAAACCACATACATCATCATCTTCACCATCCTCTGAACCATGAAAACGTGAAGAATGAAATCTAGGTTTGATATCCTGTCCATAATGACTTTCAATGTAATTAATGCCAAGTTGTCAAATGGAAAGGATTAGTTTTTTAGCTAAAAAGGAGAAATGACAACCAAACCTGATCACGATCTGGTAGAGAGCCATCCTCCTGTAATAAAACATTAATCTTTGGTTAAAAACAGAACACAACAAATCATTTCAGACTTATTTGACATCTGAAGATGAACTAAACACCAAACCTCAGCCTCCAGAAGTGACTCGTCATCATCAGCATAAACCATGTTAGACAGCAAAACCTAAAAGTGGTGCAGGAAGCATTATGCATAAGAATATGCTAAGAAAGAAGACACATAATACCAATATGAAAAAGATAAATAGTTTGTGGATAAAACATACCGGAATCAGCCGTGGCAAGAATTCTCTCAAGTTTTCGGGGGGCAACTGAGCATCAAAGTATGCGGACCTGTCAATGACACCCACATCCAATCAAATTTGACAAGAGACATCAATTCGACGCTTTCCTCACGATGTGGGATAATATTGGGTATGTTGTTGTTGTACATCAATTCGCAATAGAAGATTCCCAATTATCCAAAACAAAGCAACAATTCTTAACCATAACGTGAAATTCTTGAGAGCAGACAGAACAGGTAAAAGCAAAAACTTCGAGCACCCAAGAGCATAATTTATTTATGAAACATAATGCAGCCCTGACCACAAAAAAGAGGAAGATATCCAGCAAGTATAACTCTAGAAGAACTTAAGCAAATCCATCCTTCTGTATTAATAATAGGTGCAAGTCTTGGGTGCCATAACATTTTTTACATAGTTCACATAAAGAAAAAGAAAATACAAAGAGGGAGCTCTATTTGAGGCTCACCACATATCATTATTCACATTATTTCTATGGTACACTTCCATGACTTGCAAGGTAACTGGAAAGGTTTAAAGTGTCATTAATCCAAATTTCAAGCAGTCAGTATCTATTAACTCACTCTCTCACACAGTATCTAAAACAATTCTCACATTGCTCCGGCTCTTCCCTCCCAATTAAGTATAATCTTCATATTTAAAAATTATGTATAATCTTAATGATCTCCTTATTACTTAACTCCCTCTTCATTATTGTAGAGACTCTTTTCCTAATCTATGTTCTACATCCATCGATGCAAAGCATCTGTATAAACGATACCAACTGATCAGGATTAAGGTTAGTCGTTATTGAGTGCATAATAGGTATGAAATTTAGAGAATCTCCTATTTCTCCAAAAAGACAAACTGTTGATAGGTAAGGATTAACCGGCCCGACTAGCTTGAGATTGAAGTGTGGTTGTTGTATGTTCTCCCTCCATCCGTCCCAATTTATTTGGCATCTAGTCCTTTCATCCTAAAATGATTTAACTATTGTTTACAAACATGTCTTACTAACTCTCTAATACAATAATCTCGCCTAACTTCTTTGAGTCCTCACCATGCTAGCTAAAATATATATCAAGTATAGCTTTAAAACGAATGATAAATGTATATTTTCGCCAACCAGCTTATTGAAATTTGAATTCAGTCCATTCAGGCAAAGAAAACCTAGACACACTTCAAAATAGAGACAAACATCCAATTACACCTAACGGCGACAAAAGCTTAGCACCAACATAACATGTCACCAAAAGTTCCCAAACCATGTTAAATAGTATATCATCTTTACAATTCCATCAACCATTTTATCAAAAAACAGAACAAATCTATAGCATAATAATGAAGATTATTGTGCTCTCAATGCAAAGATTAGTAAACAATTTCCAGCAAAATGGTGTATGCTTCCTCCACCATTGACACAATTATCATGCCAGTGATATCTAAAATTGAAGCACTGAAAAGGGGAAGGTTACCAAAATTCACAAGCTTCAAGTGCCACTTCTTCATCTGGATCCTTGATGACTTGCAATATATATTCTATAACATTCCTTAAGTGCGGCTGTGTCAAAGGACCAGAAGTTGATTAAGAACATGTTGATTAAGAACATGTTAAAAGAATAGGAGTATGCTGTTCCATGTTCCTCTCACTCTCTCAGGCAAGACCACTAATTAAAGTGCACAGACTGTTCAGTTTTTCTTTTTCCTTAAACTCCCTGCATATAACATATATGTAATACCTAAAGGGAAATCAGGAAGCGCAACCAGTAGTTTAAACCTTCTATAATGACTTCAACTTCCAAACAGTATCCTAATATAGAGGATTCATATCACTAAGCCTACATAGTTTGGGATTAAGGTGTAGCTGATTGCTTAATTGATTCATTGACAGTGCACAAGTGATGCGGCATTTTGCCCCCATTCCCCCTAATCTCAATAAGACAATAATAAGACTTGCTTGGTGCAGTTCAATGATATCTTCACTTATTAAAAAAAAGGGCAATAATAAACCTCAAACAATCAAAAAGTACAAATCAAAATAAACTTACAGTTAAAAATACTTTTCCTTCAAAATGTTGTTACTTCATTGTCTTTAAAATTTTAAAACGTTTAGAAACCTGGAACTCTTTCTGCACATAAAAGCAAGTGCAAGCGGAAAGGAGATGTGACAAATAAGAGCATAGGCAATTAATTTAGAGTGGAAATAGATGTCACCTCCAAAAAGACAGGACGAACTTCAATTAGTTGAACAAACGCTGCACAAACCTGTTGAGAAAAAGGCAAACTAAGTAATTGGTGCCAGAACTTTCTTTTTTTTTTAAATAAGGTAGCAAAAGAGAACTCTCTACAACAGTCAAAAGCATAATTGATATCACAGGAACAGACTTCAAAACCTCTTTTGTAGGTGGGCATGCCAAAATAAAAATTTTAAAAAATTAGATTTTGTAGAGAAGAGTGATATAAGAAAGAACCAGTGACAAATAAGTAGAACAATCATGTCAGCTAGAAAAACATCTTCCATGTCATTTCACACTACAGCGTTGTGAAAGGTTCATTTAAAGTGCGCTCAAGCCCTGAAGCTCAGAAAAGCTCAGGGAGGGCGCTTTGCCTCGCTTAAGTGCACCTCAGCCTAAGGCAAGGCACTAAGACATGCACCTCATTGTCCATGAATTCTGTCGTAAATTAAGCGGTTCTAAACATCAAACATAATCGGAAAAAAGTGTATTAGCTGTAAAGGGAAAGATTTTATATATATATATATATATATATATATATATCCTTCATTACGCCTTCTTTTACTTAAGCTCACACATTAAGTGCGCTTAAAGCCCTAGCAGACCTAGAGGGCTTTTCGCCTTTGACAACACTAGCAGTGTCATCAAAAGCGAAAAGCGGAAAAAACCTCTAAGGACCGTTGGGGCTTAAAGCGCAAATAAAGCGCGGACTTTAATGAAGAAAGACGTAAATGGAGAAACATTACAAATATGTATGTGTATTCCAGGACTAATATTTATAAGCGAATACCAAATATATAGACAAAAAAATTGACGAAAATTTTAAGTTAAAGTAAAATATCAAATTGTTTAGTATCGCCTCTTCAACATTACACTCATTGGCAAGGAAAAGTATGCCTTATAGCCTTGATGACGACACTGAAACGCCCGCTAAGCGAGGTGAAGCGCTCAACATGCTTTGAGCCTTGCTTCAGGGCTCAAGCGCGCTTTAAGCAAGCCTTCGATAACACTATTTAACAGAGAACTGAACATCCGAGTCCCATCATTCTTGACATGGAAAAATCATAGCCCTAACACAAAACACAGCTAAGTTCTAATAGACATACAAATTTACCATTACCTCTTATGACCAAGCTAAACAACTAGAAAAAGAAACACTCAGAAAGAAACATTCCATCTACCAGGTGCCTACTACAAAGACCATTTTAACCTATTAATACACCAGATGTGTGATCTGTGAACTAAAGTCATAAATCTGTTAAACAGATTTAATTCAGTCTTACAAGCTCAATTTATCCTGCTAAAGCTATCATAAATAGGTGTACATCAAATGATACTGATAGCAATTTTGATGATGTGCACCACAGAAGAGAGAGAATGTATAAGAAAGATATCACGGAAGTTACTTACCAACTTCCGCACCTCTGGAGCAGGGTCATTGGCAAGAAGAAACAAACCTTGAAGATATTTATCCATGGATAGATACAAAACCTATAACAGTAGCACTGACCAGATGAGCGATGGAGTCAAAATGACAAAAAGGAAGCAGAAAGGGTAATAACTAGATAGCCCAACAGAAGAGGTACTCACTTTAGGCATCAGCATTATAAATTGATTCACAGAACTCAGTGAAAGCTTTCTGAGAGAAGCACGAGGTGACTGGAAAAGCTGTCCATTTAAAGGTCAAGTTAGAATGATACTATGAATTTAGCATTGAATATCAAATATACAGCAAACTATATGATAAATGAAGCAACATCAGATAAAATTGGGCAAAGAAGTGAATATCAGGAAAGGGACGAGTTAGCTTACCAGGAGAAACCTAGGAAGGAAAACAGTAATGGGTCGTTCAGATAATCCAGAAATATCAGAATCAAGAAGTTGAGGAACGTCCTCACAGATCTGCATTACAGAAAATGTTCAGTAGGCCAGTTATGTGTTAGTTTAACAGAGATCTGACACATGTCCCACTGTGGCTATTTTTACCACTGTTGTCACCTACTCACGTTCACTAACAATGTAATAAGAGGCTAAGATCATCGCCCTTACAACATATGGGAGAATTTAGCAATCTTTGAGGATCTCACATAATGAGCACACTACAGAAGAAAAAGTTCTTGTTTATTATAGTTATGCAACACTTTCAAATCAGATATTGACCCCAAGTTTCACACTGTATCCCGTGAAATATTATCGAGTGAAATGCTAGTTAAATAATAGTAAAATGATACCTTTGATAAGGCATCCATGGCTCCTTCCATGTGATTTATGTCGTTACTATCCAAGCTATTAACAAGTGTCTGTAGCAACTCAGGCCATCCAGCAACTCCGTCTATCTGTACAAGAACACTAATGATGGTCCCAGCTGTAGACCTGATGTGTCTATCTGCCGCTCCAAGAGAAGGTAGCAACTCATATTTTATGTACTGCTGATTAGCAGGAGGCATGTTTTTGAAGGCAGTTCTCAGGTTATTTTTCAGTAGCAACCCAGCTGCTTGCCGAACGTCCACTGACTTCCCCTGTTATAAGGACCAACCAGATTGTTGAGTAGAAAATATAGTAGCTTTCCAAAATGTCACCATGTTTAGACCAAACTCGTTCCAATTGCAATATGAACGAGATGATCTACCATGCATCAAAAAATAAATGTCAATACAAGCCATCTTTTCACTGTTGTGAAATCTAGTACATGCTAGCAACATAAGAAAGTTATAATCCTATGGAATATCAGGGAATGAAAAAAAGAGAGAGAGATCACAATGCCAACAATAAAGAAGACCTAGGACTCAATGCAATATTTAAACCAGAGATTGAAAGAAATGGAGAGAGAACTCATTGTCATTGACGCTGCCACTGCCAAGGAAGGAGGTTCAACTGAATCCCCTTCGTTGGAAAACCGTACTATGCAAACAAGACAAAAACAACCTTTTCGTAAATATATTAACTTTTGAATCCCCTTGTAGTGGCAAAGGCAGTTCAAAAATTGCTTGAAGTCACGAGTTCAATTTATTTTAAATCTCCTTGTTAAAATCCTGGCTCCGCCACTCCTCATAGTATCACCATAAAGAAGACTTGAGATTAAATGCAACAGTTAAGTTTCATTGGCATTGTCCAAAGAGCAATTCAACTATCAAGGAAGCACATAGGTATGACTTTGCTAACTCCATAAAGAAGACGAATAACTTATGCAACAACTAAGTTTAAAACGCATTTTCCAAAAGTCAATTTAACTTTCAAGTAAGCACTTAAGGATAAATATGCTAAAAGAATCCACACCACGACCATTTCAACAAGGTGGATTTTCGAACTAAGTAAGAAAAAAATCAATCCGTTAAATAATTGAATTATTAGCCAAGAGTCACAGAATTTTATCACGAAAGAAGAGTCTAGGATAAAGGAGTGATACCTCAGCACGAGCGAAGATAAAAGCGAGGTAGTTATTGAAATCAGGGAAGTGAGAGTAGTGTTGAAGTTGTTGCCAAATCTGAGACTTATCTGAAGTCGGAGACATCTGTTGCTCCAATAATCCACAGATCTCTTTGAACCCTTCCTCTTGTGGTTGCCATGTTGTTCCACTCGCCGCCGCCATCTCCAATAACGATAATGATCGGAGCAAGTGATTAATCAGCGAAAAGGAGTTTTTTTTTTTTTACAGAGAGAAAGGAGAGTCGACGACGAGGCTTTTGTGTTTTTCAAAAGGAGAGAGGGGTTTCGGCCTTTCAGGCATTTGTGGAAAGGTAGGATCGTCTGTATGAGGGTTTACGGTGTGGGATTGTCTCGCCCCGAAGTCCCAACCCAAATTAAAGGAACCGTGTGGGTCAATCATTAGCCTCTCGGAGACGTGAGGAGGTGTGTCGTGGAGACTGGAGGCGCCAGTTTAGCTTTTGTTCGCAGTTGTCTTATAGCTTGGTTTGGTCGTGCTTTTAAAATCAATCTACTTTGAAAAAATTTCTCAAAAGTGGTTTTAAGAAAAATATTTTTGATACGAAGTACATCTGCACAATTATTATAGCCTAATTAATCAGCTTATTTTAAAAAATATTTTTTTTAAAAAAAAATTTCGAAAAAAGCAATTTATATTGGCCAAACTTTAAAAAAAATTACTTTTAAGTATCAAATTATGAATAGAATATGAAGAGATATATTTAGTAGTTAATATTATATAAGTAGATAAATAATTAAAATATTTATTATTATAGACAATAATTAGTTTTATATTTATTTAGGTAAAATTTAAAGAAAAAATAAAAAGTACTTTATTCTTTCAAGGTGATATAAATATATGAAAAAATTATTCAACAAATATAAAAATTCATACCAAAATTCATTATATATTACTTCATATGTTAAAACTAATAAGATTAATTTGGTATATACAATATTTTGCCAAGGGTATTTTTGGTAGGAAGAAAATTTAAAACTAGGCTGTTTATACTTCTGAGAAGAAGCTATTTTTTTCTACTTCTCAAAAATTATTTATGTTTCTCCCCAAATATACTTTTTCTCTCAAAAACTTGACCAAACACCTTTTTTTTTTTGGTAATTAAAATTTTTATTAATCACCAAAAGGATGCCTTACAAAATCATAGGACAGTTTAATCTCAACTGCCTATCAAATTAGGACATGAAGTATCTATGCTACTCTAATATTCAGCATTTATATCATAAAATGCTGAATATGTGAACTAAGCCTAGGAGGAGCTCGAACATTACAAATATAGGCTATGCTACTTAGGAGTTTATCACTATTACAATAAATGTTTTCAAAAATTCTTGCATTTCTCTCTAACCATATACTATATAGCATTTCTGTGATAGTCATCTTGAAGGTGAGGGCTCGGACAGATTTTCCTTTGGACTGCATAATGATCCATTGACAGAATTGTATCCAATTTTGTCCAGTGAAATCATCAGTTCTCAACCATTGCATTGTTTGATATCTCAACTGTGAAGCAAAGGAGCAATGCAGAAATAAATGATCTCTAGTTTCCAATTCTTGCTGGCACATAACACACACTCCGGAGATGTTCAGCTTCCATTTTAACAGCCTGTTTTTGGTGGGAAGTCGATCCTGCAGTAGCAACCATAAGCTGAAGATAGCTTTAGGTCTAGCTGCATTTTGCATTACCATATTCTTCCATGAAACTCTAGATGAATCTCCCAGCAGCTGCAAGTATACCTTCCTTATAGAGCAGACAGTGTCACCTAGCAGATTTTGTTGTTGCAGCAGTTTGACTCCTTCCACAATTTTCATTACCATCCAGCTAGCATTAACTGGGATAGTAAGGTTCTCCAACTGGTGTTGTTTGACATAGACAGTGTGAATCCATTTCACCCATAACAAGTCTTTTTTATGAGCTAAGTCCCAACCAAGTTTAACTATTGCAGCTCTATTCCACATTGATATATTTGTTAAGTTCAGTCCTCCAACAGACTTAGGCATACAAACTTTCTCCCAAGCCACATATGCTTTCTTAGTGATGTTAACAGACCCTGACCAAATGTATGTTCTGCATATAGTCTCCAGCAGCTTAACAACTTTAGATGGCATGATAAATAATTGAGCCCAGTAAGCTTGAACTCCAAGGATAACTGATTGAACCAATTGACATCTGCCTGCATATGATAAGTACCTTGCTGTCCAGGAAGTAACTTTTGCAGTAATCTTATCAACCAGAGGTTGCCATTGAGCAACTGATAACTTTTTGGCAGTTAAAGGGACTCCCAAATATTTGAAAGGAAGATCCCCCTTAACATAACCAAGAAGATCAAGAATTTGTTGTTGACTCTCATTTGACACCCCACCAAAATACACAGCACTTTTGTGTAGGTTAGCTTTAAGCCCAGTAGCAGCAAGAAATTGAGAAAAGAATAGGAACATAGAACTTACTGATTGAGGCTCCCCTTTGACAAATAATAGCAAGTCATCTGCAAAACTCAAATGAGTGATTCCTAACTTCTTAAACCCTGGATGATATGTGAAGCTTGTAGTATGTTTCAACTCTGCCAGAGATCTACTAAGATATTCCATTATAATAGCAAATAAAAATGGAGATATTGGATCTCCTTGCCTCAATCCTTTGGCAACTTGAAAAGGCTTTGTTGTTTCACCATTAACTACAACAGTATAGCTAACAGTTTGAACACATTCCATGATCCATCTAATAAATCTGCTAGGGAAATCCAGCTCTTCCATAATCTGTTGTAGACTGCACCATTCCACTGAATCATAAGCTTTTTGGAGATCAATCTTGATCATACATCTGGGAGAAATATGTGATCTGGAATACTGTTTTATTAGCTCATGAGCTAATATCACATTATCTGCTACTCTTCTTCCTAGTATAAATCCAGCCTGAGAATTGCATATAATACTACTCATAACTTTTTGGAGTCTATTAGCCAACAGCTTGGAAATAATCTTATATAAGACTGAGCAACAAGCTATAGGCCTAAACTCCTTCACTGTTTGAGGATTAGGAACCTTAGGTAACAAAGTGAGAGTTGCACAATTAGCTGGTCTATGCATTTTGGAAGTATGAAAGAAATTCCTGACTGCTAACATCACCTGATTACCAATGATATGCCAAGACTGTTTGAAGAACATGGCATTAAAACCATCAATGCCTGGAGCTTTATCATTTCCAATACCCTTCAAGCTGTCAATTATATCTGCATCAATTATATCAGCTACAAGATCCATCCTTTGTGATTGAGATAATTTTGGTCCATTCCTCATATATATCTTTTTCACTGCTGGAAGTGTGTTGGCTGCAGTTCCCATTAGAGCTTGATAGAAATCCCTAATCTCCTTCTTCAACTCTGCAGGATCATTTATCTTCATGCCTCCTTCTGTAGAGAGTTCAATAATCTTCTTATATTGGCTCCTCTCTTTCATGACTGCTGAAAAATACTTATTGTTGGAATCCCCTAGCTTGATCTACTTAGCTCTTGACTTTTGTTGTAAAGCTGACTCTTCAATTAGTGACCATTTCTCCAGCTGTTGTACCATATCTTTTGCTCTTTGCTGAAGTGTATCTGAATAAGAAGTAGCCAGTTGATGCTGCACATCTTCCAGTTCTTTCCTGCTACTTTCAATCTTTTGAGAAATATTCTTAAAATCTCTAACATTAAGAGATTTTAAGGGATGTTTGAGGGACGTAAGATTATTCCATACTCCTTGAAGAGTATTCTGCTCCTTGACACTCCAGTACTTTGAGATAATAACATGAAATTCCTTATGCTGGATCCAAGCATTGAAGAATCTGAATGGTGTTATCCTTATAGCTGTATCAGTTGTAAGAGTTAGTAGCATAGGGTTATGATCAGATATAAGGGGATGACCATATACAGTGTGTACATGGTTCCACTTCATCTGCCATTCAAAATTGCCAAACATTCTATCCAGTCTACTACATACTCTATCATTACCACTTTGTTGATTAGAGCAGGTAAAATAGTTTCCTTCCTAAGGCAGCTCCACTAGTCCTGATTGTTGAATGCAGTTATTGAAATCCACAAGGTCCCTTTGCTTCACTTGTTGGCAGGATTGTCTCTCTTTGGTGGATAAAATTGCATTGAAATCCCCTGCAATGACCCATGGATCAGTAATACCAGTTGATAAGTTCAAGATAGAATTCCATAGCATCCTCCTCTGATCACAATCATTGAATCCATACACTACTGAGAGCCAGCAGATAACCTCACCAGTGATGTGCTGAACTTGACAATGGATTATCTGAGCCTCCTCAAGATAACCAGAAACCACAATTTTTTTAGGATCCCACAGGATCCAAATTCTACCATTTGCTGCACCACTATAATTAGTTATCATGTTCCAGTTAGGCAATAAAAAACTAGCTATTCTACTAGCATTCTGTTCTTTAACCTTGGTTTCTACTAGTCCCACCAGGTCAAACTTATTATTCCTAAAGTAATTTTGAGCTTCTTTTTGTTTGAACCTTTTATTTACACCTCTAATATTCCAAATGATCCACTTCATTGAGTTTTACTTGTTCCCTCTTCATCTAGGGGATGATCAGCCCACCTAACTGACCCAATTTCAAATCTATTAGACATAACAAGAGGAGATAAGGGAGGGAAATTGGTTATGTTAAAGACTGGAGAGTCTTGAACAACTTGCTTCTGTCTATCCCCAACATCAGTTGTAGGTTTGATAATTGTCTCCTTAATTATCTCTTGACTCTGGCTGTGAGGCATCTGGTTGTTTTTGCTTGCTTCAACTGGTGCTTTCACTCTCCATTCTTGTGTTGCTTTACCTTTCTGTGTAGGTTGGGTAGCTTTGGTTAGACAGTTGTGTCCAACCTCTAAACATTTCTCACAGTACAAAGGTTTCCACTCATAGATCAAATCCTGTATGAAACTCTTTCCATTTGGATCTAAAATCTCTATTTCACTAGGTAACTTTTTGGACACATTTACCTCAATGAGCATACGAGCATAAGAGATTCTAGACTGTTTAGTAGTGCACTCATCAGCATATATAGGTTTACCAAAGACACTGGCAATCCTGCTTAAGGACTTGCTGCCCCAACAAGACATTGGTAAGTTAGGAAACTTTATCCATAAAGGAATTTCAGTGGGGAAAGCTGCTTTGAAGTCAAAATCCACAGACCATTGCTTCAAAATCATTGGTCTATTGGCAATAGTATATGGTCCTCCACACAGTATTTCCTTAGCATTTTCAATGGACTTGAATTTAACAATATAGTAACCCTCCTCATGATAGAACAGTTCAGGATCAGGAACATGTGACCAGTGGAGATTAATAAATCGCTGCATTCCATTATACCCAGGGCTATTGCCTAACACAAATACTACCAAAGCACATTTCCATTTCACTTCTTCCTCCTCCACTTCTTCCTTAACCAATTGACCAACTGGTTTGCCATTAACAATCGTAGGGGGAATATATTCTAAGGACATACCATTTCCAGCAAGTCTGTTACTCTGGAAGAGACTATTCCACTGTTTGGGTGGATTTGCACCTTCCTCTGTTACAGCCTTTGGTGAATCTGGTGTTGTTGGTTTTGCATGTTGGTCTGGTCTCCATTTTCCTGCTCTTTCGGACCAGCTACTGCCTTGATTGGAGGCTCTATACTCTTCACTGTTGCTACTGGTAACATTGGAACATTAGATGGTTGTGGATCTGGTATTACTTGAGGCAATGGAACAGTAACCACCGGAGGATTCGATGGAACAGTAGTACCTACCATCTGCACAGTATTAACTGCATTTCGGAAGACTAAATCACTCGCATAAATTGGAACTAGTTCCTTTCTTGGGCGACCTCTCCTCTTTGCCATAACTAATTCTGCTAGGTTTACTTACCTTAGCAGCTGCAATGGAGAAGAAGAAGACGATGAAACAGTGGAGGATGAAGAAAAGTAGAGAGAAGGCGGAGCTTCTCTCTCTAAGCCATTTTCTTGAATTTATTGACCAAACACCTTAAGCTAAGAAAAAAGAGTGCATAATTTGAAAGAAGCTTGCCAAATAGGAGATCAAGCTTTTAAAAAGTGTTTCTAAGTCACTTAGTATATATTTTCTCAAAAGTATTTTTTAAAAATTGTTATAAGAGATAAGTTTTTGTTTTGCTTCTCAAAAATTACTTCTGTTTCTACAAAAAAAGACTGTTTACTTCTAAAAACTTGATCAAATACTTTAACTTCACAAAATAAAAAATATTTTTGGCCAAAAAGAAGTACATCCAAACAAGCTATTACTCCCTTCATTTCTGATCTTCTATTTTTTAATTCTCTCCTTGGGTTTAACCATAACTACACAACAATAGGGAATTTTTATTTATTTTCCCTTTTATGGTTAATTCCGAGAGCACGGGCCACGAGAATCTAAACGAAAAAGTGCTCCGAGAAACTTTCCCTTATCACAAACCGAAGTAGATATTCACCACTAAGCCCATATTGCATAACGCATATTTAGGGGTTGTTTGGTAGGGTATATAAGAATAATGCGAAATAAGGTATATTAATTATGTATGAATTAGTAATATATGTATTAGTAATATAAGCATAATTATACAAATATTATTTCTTATCTATTGTTTGGTATGGTGTATTAAAATTATAATACATTGCATATTTTTTAAGAAAAATAGCTATTTACAAAGATGTCCTTCACATTCTCTAGCTTTAAGGGGCTTTAAGGATAATTTTATCTTTAACCATACTAATGCATGTATTAGTAGCCTTGGTATTAATAATGCCATAGTTTTTTATGCATTACTTATACATAGGATAATACCAAATATGATGTATAAATAATACAAGTATTAGTTATACATAGGTAACAAAATATACAAAATAATATATTAGTAATGCATAGAGGCTAGAGCTGATGCATAAATTATTTTTTCTAATACTTCCTATCAAACGATCCCTTAGTTATATGTCGGTGTGGACACACAAGTGAAATACCATTGGGACAACGTGTACACGAATCAAGCTTTAGATAAATATGCTAGTGCCAAGAATGCCTGAATAAACATGCTTACCATAATTGATAACACATTAATCCCCAAAAATTTCAATATATAGGAAACAGTTTTTAATGAAACCAGCAACGAATCTAGAGTAATCACCCAAAAAAGGAAATTAAAAAAGAGAGAAAGAACGAACTAAAATATGACCAAACATGTACATTAACAATGATAATTAGCAATGACCAAAGCAACGTTCCCTGCCTTTATAGACTAATTGAGGAAAGTTGCACCTTTACATAGCTCTGAGACGAGAGAATTAAAAACGACAAATACTCGGTGTGAATATTGTATGGGTCGAATTTGACCAATCATGTTCCCACACCGGCATGACCAACCGTCTAACGTACACAAGCCAGGGTAGAAGCACGACTCAAGGGTAACGGAAGGAACAACCCTATAGTCCTGCCGTCCCCTAAATAATGCATATTTCATTTCTATTCTTTAAATTTTAAGGAGGACCCTTTATTGTATAAAGGAAGTCCTAACATTGTAAAGAGGGGGGGAGAATCAAACTCTGATTTCTTCTTGAACTTTCTTCTCTTTTATCTCTCTCTCTCACATCTACTGTAACTACTACAAACGAGGAATTGAGAATAATCTTAGGGTCTTATTATCTTCGATTATGATTTACCATCGATCTCCTTCAATTGATTTGCTCGAAAAGTATTCATATAACTTTTGAGCCAAAAAATTTGGCGCCGTCTGTGGGGATTTCGGTAATCGAAGTCATAGTTCACACCTAGGATATCAAAAGCAACAATCGCTATTCGTCATACCCCAAAGAATCCAACAATGGCAGAAAGAGAAGCAAGGATGAAGACGATAGCAGATGTTGCAACCAACCTCATAGGCCCCCTCAATGAGGCCCGTAGAGAAAACACCACGAATACTACACCTGGTAGTGCACCGGAGGGGGAGATCTCACCCTCTTCACTCGAAGATCTGACGATTTTGCATGAAAAAGAGGCATCTACATCTGCAACCAAGGAAACACCCCCAGTAGTCAAAAAGCTAATAGAGGGATGGTTAACAAATACTCTAAGTAGCATGCTTGAAAAATCACCTCAGGGAAATATCAAGATAGATATCGCCACCAACACCGACGAGCCGGGTGTTGTAAGAACAAACAACGCTCACATCGATATCGACGCAAGCGATGGTGCGCTAGCAACCATCCTTAAGAAAATGGAAGAAATGGAGAATGAGAACACAACGCTTCGTGATTAAATGAAAGAGCACCAGAAAAGAGTAGACAAAATTCCTGGCACCCCTAAGCTACTGCCAAAACTCGATGTGGGAAGGTTCGTCGAACAACCGTGTAGTGAGGAAGTTGCCCCTCACCCAATCCCAAAAACCTTCAAGATGCCACCATAATTGAGAATATATGACGGGACTACGGATCCATAAGACCATCTTATCCATTACGTGATCGCTGTAAAAGGCAATGACTTATCAAAAGAACAAGTGTTAGAAAATACGCTTAACGCTAGAGGGGGGGTGAATAGCGTTATAATAAAATTTAGCGTAAACTTGCGGAAATTAAAATTTGCAGGAAATAAATAAGTGCGTTAAATAAATAAAAAGAAAAGAACGCACCGATATATTCTGGTTCACCACAACACGTGGCTAGTCCAGTCCCCGAGAGACTCTCTCGAGATTTTCCACTAACTTGTTAAGCTTACGGGTGCTCAACAAACCTTTACAACGTAAGGATACAAGCCTTAACACCTTTGCTCGGAGATACAACACTCCAAGACTTCAACCAAGAAAACACAAGTTCCTTACAACAAGAGAATCACAATTCTCTTACAAGTGTGTAAACACTTAACACTCAAACAAAATACTCCTTTATGAGTAGGTATGAGTAAAAGAAGTAAGCTCTAGATCACAACAACTTTGGACAAGAATATGGCTCTCAAAAGCTTTATGAAATTGAATATAAAATGATAAACAAAAGTATGCAAGCTTATAGCAATGTAATGATCAGTTGTAGTATGTTGTTGTGTTTAAAACACTGAAATGAAGCTGTATTTATAGTTGAAAACTTGGCATTACCGTTGCCTAATTGCCAATTAAGAGTTGCTGATTTTACTCACTGACAATCGATTGTCAAACCACAACAATCGATTGTCTGCCAGTCAGATCAAAATTCAATCCCAGATTTTACGCTTGATAATCGATTACTTACAATCCATAATCGATTACTGGCAACGTTCAAAAAATCCTTTCCAGATTTTACCACAAACAATCGATTGTCCAGAATCAACAATCGATTACTCAGCAATGTTCAAAAAATCTTTTCCGGATTTTAATCAAAACAATCGATTATACCAAATCAATAATCGATTACCCAATAACGTTCAAAAAATCTTTTCCGGATTTTAATCACAACAATCGATTATACAGAATCAATAATCGATTACCTGATGGTATTTGAAAAATTTACGACAACGGTCAGCTTCACAATCGATTGCACAAAGTCAACAATCGATTACTTATCAGTTTTTGAAAATCATTTTAGACACTGCCTCTTGACAATCGATTGCTATATACTCACAATCGATTATTTAATAGTTTTGAAAAAGTCTGGAAGTTACTGCCTCAACACAATCGATTGTCATAAGTTCACAATCGATTATTTTGTGACTTTGAAAAATCTGAAGGACACTGTCTCTTCACAATCGATATTCATTAGCTTCACAATCTATTGTCATTAGCTTCACAATCGATTATTCTGAGTTTTGAAAAACTTTGATGGACACTGCCTCATCACAATCGATTGTCATTTGTTCACAATCGATTGTCATGCAGGTTTGAAAAACCTGATGCTCACTGTTTTACTCACAATCGATTGTCATTAGTTCACAATCGATTGTCATGCAGTCTTGGCTTAAAAACAATCGATTATCATAAGTACATAATCGATTATCTTAGTCCAGATTTTTAAGGCATGTCTAAAAATTATTTTGACTACTGTAAATATGCATGATTTAAAATCATTTGACGTTAAATTAAATATGCATGATTTTGGAAAATAGTTTTATGAGAGAAGCCATGTTACGAGTCAAGTTGTAGGATCAAGATCACAAATAAGAATGACTCAATTAAACTTATAAAACTTTGTCTTGAGCTTGAATCTCGTTGTATATCAATTGTGCGCTTGTTTCTTGAACTTCGTCATATATCAATTTTCGCTTCGTTTGTCATTCATCAAAACCTACACAAAAGAACACACATTTTAGTATATTGCATTGAGAACGTGTTTCCAACAACAAGTACCGCCCATGCTGCTGAAAAAGTTCAGAGAAACTTTGACAGGAGGGGATTTAACGTGGTACACTCAACTACCAGCTAGATCAATATCGACGTTCGAAGAGATGGCAGACAAATTCGTCATCGCTCATGCAGGAGCAAAGAAGGCCGAAGTTAGGGTCAACGATATCTTTGCCATTAGCAAACAACAGGTGAAGGACTCATGGACTTCCTTTCCCGATTCAACAGGGTAATGATGTGTTTACCAAACGTATCGGAAGAAATGGCAGTCGTGGCTTTCCAGAACGGGCTAAACAGAGACGGTTCAAAAGCGACCAAGAAGCTGCTCAGCCGACTCATGAAGTATCCCCCCACCACATGGGAAGAGATCCACATTGCTTACTGCACCGAAGTAAGAGTAGACGAGGATGATCTTAACAGTCCAACCTAATGATTAACGTCAATACATTCGGAGATAAGAAGGGATCGACGCAATGATGGACGACGGGAACAACCCCCACGCTTTAACAAAGAAAGGCCTTAGCCTTATGTCAAAACTCCCAATCCACCCCCCTCCAAGGCACCCAGACACTGTGCATCGACATGCCGCCCTGCTTCAAAATGAAAGAGGTATGCCCCAATTATTATCTATTCATAACTTTTGTGTGCCCCCTTCAGAAATAGCGTACGCACTAGAGAAGCTGGGCACAAAGGTGCAGTGGCCGCAGAAAATGAAATCAGATCCTAGTGCAAGGAGGTCGAACGTCCTGTGAGAATTCCATCAGTAAAAAGGACACAAGACCGAAGATTGCATAGGTCTACAACATGAGGTGGTCAGAATGTTGAACCAAGATACCTGAAGGAGCTGCTTAGCGACAAGGGAAAGGCCAATTTTGCCAGAGGACGCGACCAGTCTCAGGGACCACCGAAACCACCTTCTCCAGCATGCACCATACACATGATCATTGGAGGTGGCGATGACTCAACAATCAACCACGTATAGTTCACCACCACACACAAGCTGAAGCGCACGATCGCTCACGATCGGTATGACGACTTCGAAGATAGTATCACCTTCGATAAGTCTGATACTAACAGTTTGTCTTTTCCTTATTATGATGCTTTAGTTATAACTTTACGTGTCGTTGATACTGATGTGAAGAGAATCATGGTAGATGACATAAGCGGCGCTTGTATCATCCATCCAAGAGTCCTCATGCAAATGAGACTCGAAGATAAGATAATACCGCGTTGCATAACACTAATAGTTTTTAACAATGCAGTGGAGCGGACCTCCGGAGAGATATCATTGCCAGTCTTAGCAGGGGGTCACACTGGAAACCATATTCCACATCATGAATTAGGAAATAGCTTACAACGCCATTATAGGGCGTCCTTGGGTACACGCCATGCGAGTCATCCCCTCGAGCTTCTACCAGGTAATTAAATTTCCCACCCCATTGGGTGTATTCAACATTCGGGTCGAGCCACGCACCACTCAGGAATGCTACCGGATCACCCAAGAATGTACACATACCAAACAACTAAAAGGAGCAAGCGCGGAGGCATAGCAATCAGCCATGTCGGGAACTAATCAAAGACACAAATGTCGTAGAAGCCTGCAAAGCAACAGTCGAGGACCTCGACCCGGTCCTGTTAGATGATATCAACCATTCAAAGAAAGCCTACTTGTGGCACAATCTCTCCGACCCAAGTAAGTACCACAAACTCTTAATTAAACACGCAGATTTATTTGCCTTCTCTCATTCAGATATGCCAGGAATCCCAAAAGACATCACCATTCATAAGCTGAACGTCGACCCACTGTATTTGTCCGTGAGGCAGATGAGAAGGAAATTCAACGCCACAATCTTTGAGGTGGTCAGTGAAGAAGTGGAAAAGTTACTAGCCGACGGTTCCATCAGAGAGACGAAATACCTGCAATAGGTCGCTAATTTCATCATGGATAAAAGGAAAAATGGGAAATCGAGAATGTGCGTGGATTTCACCAACCTGAACAAGGCATGCCCAAAAGACTCGTTC
The DNA here is from genome assembly GCA_034376525.1 of Nicotiana benthamiana. Lineage (NCBI taxonomy): Eukaryota > Viridiplantae > Streptophyta > Magnoliopsida > Solanales > Solanaceae > Nicotiana > Nicotiana benthamiana. The sequence continues at coordinate 89,070,345 of CM067333.1, read as the reverse complement.
CCATTGCCCTACATCGACCAGCTTATTGACGCAACCGCAGGGCACGAACTTCTAAGTTTCTTAGATTCATACTCCGGGTACAAGCAGATTATAATGTCCAAAGAGGATCAAGAGAAGACAACTTTCATCACCCACCAAGGTACGTACTTCTATAAAGTGATGCCCTTCGGACTCAAAAACACGGGATCAACGTATCAAAGGTTGGTCACCAAGATGTTCAAAGAATAGCTCAGCAAGAGTATGGAGGTCTACATCGATGACATGATATTAAATTCATCACAAAAGGAGGATCACATCGATCATTTGCAAGAGGCCTTCGAGATACTGATGTAGTACGGGATGAAGTTAAACCTAGAAAAATGCGCCTGCAACATGGCCTCGGGAGAATTCCTAGGTTTCCTCGTATCACAACGAGGTATAGAAGTCAAACCGGATCAGATCAAGGCCATAGACGCAGTACTTGAGGCTTTGAACAATAAGAAGCAGTTACAAAAATTGACGGGGTGAATAGCCGCCCTATCAAGATTCATCTCGCGGTCTTCCGACAAATGCCATAAGTTTTTCAGCATACTGAGGAAGGACCATGGGTTACAGTGGAACGAGGAATGCATCGAGGCTTGAGGAAACTAAAAGCATATCTTTCTTCCCCGCCAGTACTCGTCAAAGCAAACTCGGGCAAGTGTTTGTTCGTGTATCTGGCAGTGTCTGAAGTTGCTATCAGTGCAGTCTTGGTCTGCAAATATAAAGGAACGCAATCTCCTATTTACTATATCCGCAAAACTTTAGTAGATGCTGAAACACGGTATCCACACCTTGAGAAACTGGCTCTAGCACTGGTCGTAGCTTCATGAAAGCTCATACCCTATTTTCAGTGCCATCCCATAAAAGTAATAACGACCTTCCCCTGAGAAGCATTCTACATAAGCCCGAACTCTTGGGTAGGCTCGCTAAATGGACCATAGAGCTTAGTGAGCATGACATATCCTATCACCCAAGAACCGCCATTAAGTCGCAGGTACTTGCCGACTTTATCGCTGAATTCAACGCAGAGATACTGCTAGAGGTGGAACAAGAGGCCCTCTGTGCCGGCACCAATGCTGACCTATGGACTCTCTACATGACGGTGCCGCGAATGCCTCGGGATCGGGACTGGGACTCGTTCTTGAAGTCCCCATGGGCGAAATAATTCGTCAGTCCATACGATGCCCCGAGATGACTAACAACGAGGTCGAGTACGAGGCTGTGATTACAAGTATGAAATTAGCCATCAAATACGGGGCTCGTCGACTCATCCTCTACTGCGACTCCCAACTCGTAGTAAATCAAGTCATCAGACTTACTGGATCAAAGAACAAAGGCTACAAGATATCAATCAGAAATTCGCAAGCTGATGCCCGAATTCGAGATGTCGCTTCGAGCAAATCCCCAGGGCACAAAATGTCGAGGCGTATGGCTTAGCAAAACTAGTCGCAGCCACCAAAAATATCAGCAAAGAAAGTGTGGTCACCCTCCTTCATTCGGCCATCGATCCCTTACTTGGGATTGGCGCAACCAGTTTGTATCCTATATGCAGGACGAAACACTTCCAGGTGACAAAAAAGAAGCCAAGAAGCTCCGTGTACAAGCGGCCCGATACAACTTGATAAATCATGATCTCTATAAGAGGACGTTTGGCGCTCCCCTCGCTAAATGCCTCGGGTCGCATCAAACGAGACAAGTATTATAAGAGGTGCAACAAAGGACACTGCGGTGCTCATACAGGTAATCATGCCCTTGTCCGATATATCATCCGAGCCGGTTATTACTGGACTACTATGAAAAAAGAGGCGGCAGATTTCGTTCGCAAGTGCGAACAATGCCAAAGGTACGCTCCCATGATACACCTACCCGGGGAGATTCTCCATTCTATCACCTCACATTGGCCCTTCATCAAATGTGGAATGGATATAATCGCTCCTCTACCAGCAGGACATGGAAAGGTACATTTTCTTTTAGTGTTGACTGGCTATTTTTCCAAGTGGGTGGAAGCAGGTGCGTACACACAGGTACGTGCACAGGAAGTCATCGCCTTTGTATGGAAAAAAATCATATGTCGTTTCGGTGTCCCCAAAGAAATCAGCTGTGACAATGGCCCCCAGTTCATTGGTAAGAAGACAGTAGAGTTTTTCTTCGAGAAGTGGCACATTAAGTAGATACTCTCCACTCCGTATCACCCCGTTGCCAACGGCCAAGCCGAGGCCTCCAACAAAACAATATTGAACATACTGAAAAAGAATCTCGAGGAAGCTAAAGGGCTATGGCCCAAATTACTACCCGAAGTGTTGTGGGAATACCAGACCACACCCAAATCCAGCACGGGAAAAACTGCGTACTCGCTGGTCTATGGGACCAACGCGGTCATACCCGTTGGAATCGGGGAGCCAAGCCTGAGATATTTACACACCAGCGGGGCAGAAAATGATGAAAGCAGATTGCAAGATCTGGACGAAGCCGAAAAGTGAAGAGACATGGCCATATAAAAATAACGGCCCAGAAACAGCAAGCAGAAAGATATTACAACAAGAAAGCCAAAATAAGGTCACTTAAAGTGCTCAAAAGATCCTTGTGAAGGAAAATTAGGAACCAATTGGGACGGACCACACAAAATCACAACAACAACAAACGAAGGAGCATTCCAATTGGAAATGATGGAAGGAAAAACACTCCAAAACAACTGGAACGTCGCCTACCTCAAATACTTCCACTTTTGAAAGGCGTTTCCCAAGTTGTACTCTATTTCTCTCACCCGAGTTTTGCCCCAGTTGGGTTTTCTCGGAGAGATTTTTAATGAGGTAGCAAGGGGGACACCTAGCGGTATTTGATCGCGAGTTCATCACATCGGCCGGTCGGCACGATCTCTAGGCCAATATAATGAAGGGATTCCACTAGTTAAATCTCTATTATATAGGAAAAACTCTACATTTTATGGACAATTCTCCATTGTGCAAAAGTCTCTCCATTATATAAACGGAATTCTCCAACATATGAAAATAGACAAACGGCTAAGGCCACCATCAAGACTCAATCCAGTTCGACCACGACGGATATCACTTCGACGACAGTCGAAGCAACACCCTATTGGCGAAGGCCATCGACATCAGGCTCAACCCAGTTTGACCATGACAGATATCACTTTGATGACAGTCAAAGCAACATCCTACTGGCTAAGGCCATACGTAATCAACAAACGGCTAAGGCCATATGAAAATCGACAAATGGCTAAGGCAACCATCAAGACTCAACCCAATTCAACCACGACGAATATCACTTCGACGACAGTCGAAGCAACACCCTATTGGCAAAGGACATCGACATCAGGCTCGACCCAGGTCGACCACGATAAATATCACTTCGACGAGAGTTGAAGCAACATCCTATTGGCTAAGGCCATCGACATCAGGCTCAACCCAGTTCAACCACAACATATATCACTTCGATGACAGTCGAAGCAACAACCTATTGGCTAAGGCCATCGACATCAGGCTCGAACCAGTTCGACCACGATGGATCTCACTTCGACGACAGTCAAAGCAACACCTTATTGGCAAAGGCCATCAATATCGGGCTCGACCAGTCGGCCATGACAGATATCACTTCGACGACAGTCAAAGCAACATCATATTGGCTAAGGCCATCATCAGGGTTTGACCTAGTTCGGTTACGATGGATAGTATTTCGATGACACCCGAAGCAGTATCCTGATGGCTAAGGCCGTAGATCTCGTTCGCCCACGACGGCGACCACTCTGCCGACGGCCAAAATAAATACCCCAATGGCTGAGGCCGTCGACATCATTCCGACCCAGCTCGAGTCGCGATTATATTTTTAACAAACAACAAACACCACCTCAAGGAGGCTAGGTACCAAAAAACAAAAAAATGATCGCAGAAGAATAATGCCAAAAATACAGTTTATATATCACAGCAAAAATGTATCTACATTCAACCCCGCGAAAGGGCCCCACTACATTCCAAGAAAATAATAACAACAAAACATGTACAAATTCAGGTTTGCTCGCCATCTTGCCTGTCGTCTCCTGGGTAATAAACCTCCTTATACCAAGAGTCAGAGTCAAGCCAATCGACATCCTCAAAAGTGCAACCTTCTCGATCGGGAGAGTCGGAACTGTATTCGCAGGCTTCACGGGCAGTTCCATCCTCTCACAGCCGCGCCTAGACCTCCTCCTCTGTCACTTGGCCCTCGACGTGAAGCTCCCTATACATGTCCAGTTTGGCCTCCGCAAAAATCCACATCTCAGCATGCACTCCGATTGGATTTAGGGCGAGATGAGGAAGGTTGTGAAGGTCGAACCGTGTCCTCAGACCTCAGGGGAGCAACCTGCCTAAGCGCATTAACTTCCGCCACCCTGGCTTCAAGCTCAGTGTTCAAGTCCGCTACCCTATGCTGGAGATCAACATTCTCCGCCGCCACCCCTGACTGAGCTCAAGCTCATCATCTTTCACCTTGAGGAGCGCTTCCAATTTGCTATTACGAGCCACGTCCCTCACCAACTCGTTATCCGTCTTCTCCAGTTCAGCCTCCCTGCATTCCAACTGGGATTCCCTATGCTCGAGAGCCTCACGGAACACCCAAAACTCGGGGTCTTTCTGGAAAAGATCCAGCGCCGCATGATGATTGGAGCGGTATCCCCGATACTTTTTTCCATCTTTTTAAATATGGTCGCCTTTTTCTACTCACTACGTCTCCGCTCCACCTCCAAAATGAGGGTCTGAAAGAAAAAACAGAAATCAATGCACGAGAAGCCAAACTTAACACGCAAAAGACAAAAGGGTGACCTGTAAAGCCATGCCGGTGACCCTTCGTGATAATTCCGCATTATTGACGGTTCTGAGCGTCTCGCTCTCTGGGGAGGCGCATAACAATGTAAGAGCCAACACGGCATGTTCGATGTTCAATAATAAACTATAAGCCCCATGAATCACAATTCGACGGTTGGACCCGTCCGTCGTCATCTTTACATGTGTGGTGCCCTTCACTAGCTCATCCGCATCCTCCTGGGAAATTTTGGAATCTGATTCCTCTACTCCTCCGCCAACTCCATCTATGTTGGTCATTGAGTCCCCCTCAGCAGCATGTGCCGAACTGGTACTGGCAGTGGTACTCCTCTGATGGGCCGACCTCCTGGAAAGGATAGCCTCAGCCACAAAAATAAGTCTGGGCACTTGTTGGGGCACACCACTTCCTTCGTCTTCTGTAGCCACCCCTTTGCTTGTCTTGAGTCTCCACCTTTTTCTCTCCTTCGATTCCTCCCCCTCAGGAGAGTCATCAACAAGCTGCGGAGACGATACCGATGATGTCGACTCTCTCACAACTATCGCTACATATGCGACTCCTTGCAAAGGAACTATTGGAATGCCTCATCGGATGGACGCACAGAATATCTCATGAGCATCTGAGGCAGTGCTGGACCGTGCAGAAGTAGGCACTACCGCCCTTTTCTTAGGAGCGACTCATCCTATTGCCATGAAGATAAACCATTCAGTGAAACTTGCAAAACCCGTTAAACAAAGCCAAAAATCTACCTGAAGGGGCCGCGGGGCCATAATGCTGGAGGAAAGCAAGCCACGTGCGAGTCTCTTCTACATAAGGAAACAATTTAGCAATCCACTTCCTGATACCGGTGACGAGCCGGGGTGGGTGAGCCATGGTTGTAATAAAAAATTTAGAACCACAACAGTCAGGAGTAACGAGGAATTCAGTGAATGGAGATACTCACGTTTCGAATTCCACTTCTCTGGGAACTCGGCAGGAATGGAAACCAAGTGCTCGGCCCTAATGTAGAAATACATACGCCAAAACCCGTGATTAGGTCCGTCGTTAGTCTAGACCACCAGCCTCTTTGTACCGCGACTCCTCAAGTGTAGCATAGTGCCTCTCAAGTAGCCGGCATTGAATAACTGCAAAATATGGTGGACAGAGACCTCGCACCCGACCATTTTCGCATATTTGGACAGTAACCGACATACTTTTAGGGTGTACGGCATAACCTGAGATGGGAAAACATTATAAAAGAGACAGAGCTCCTTCGCTAAAGGGAAAAAGGGGAGACCATAGACAATAAAGAATGGATATTCGAAAAAGGTGCAATACCCCGGTCTATGAACATCTACATGATCCTCCCCTGCTGGAACTATCTATACATGAGCAGTTATGACGTGCGTCATATGGAGATCATCTAAATGATCTTGTAGCAACTCAGAAAGTTCCGGAGGTTGTGAGGGAGAGTCTATTTTGAAATCACTTCGAGATAGGAGACGTTTCAGTAAAAATGTCTCCAATGTAATAGGGCTAATTTATTATTCTTCTCCCCTCCACTACCACTAGAGGGAGGTGGAATATTCGACGGAGTAGTTTCGGGAACCCTCACATTATCCCGTCGAAATTTTGGCATGGTTTCTGTTCAAAAGAAAATCGTACGCGGCACAGCGGAGGAAAAGAGAACTTTCAACCAACGGAGAAGTGTCGGAGTATGAAAATGTTTCTTGAAGAGAATGGAACGTTCCTTACAAGTAATCAAAATTTGTATCATGTTAAACCCTGCCCCTATTTATAGGGTTGGGTGGCGCCAAAATCGAAGAGGCAGATTTCGAGCGGGCGCAAGAAACCAAATGTCAGAATACCTGTTGCACTGCCTCGGGAATAGGCATAATGATGACGCATGCGAGTGGTGACATCATACCAAGTAAAGGTATTACGTTTCGACTGTCTGACAATTTTGTCTTCTACATGTCACATCGCAACTTTTGGATGAAGTCAAACCATCCCCCAACGAAAACGTTGATTCCGTTCATCGAAGACGCATCTCGCTGCGACCCCGACGAACAAAGGGACTAACTGTATGGGGTGTCAAATTTGACCAACCACGCTCCTAAACCGGCATGACCAACCGCCCAACGTGCACAAGCCAGGGTAGAGGCACGACTCAAGGGTAGCGAGAGGAACGACCCCATAGTTCCGTCGTCCCCTCAATAATGCATATTTCATTTCTATTCTTTAATATTTCAAGGAGGACCCTTTGTTATATAAAGGGGGTCCTTGCATTGTAAATGGGGGCGGGGGCGGGGAGAATAACAAACTATGATTTCTTCTTGAACTTTCTTCTCTTTTATCTCTCTCTCACACATCTACTATAACTACTAAAAACAAGGCATTGAGAATATCTTAGGGTCTTATTATCTTCGATTATGATTTACCTCTATCTCCTTCAATTGATTTGCTCGAAAAGTATTCGATAACTTTTGAGCCAAAAAAATATAAAATAATTCTATCTTTTATACCTGTAATAAAATTAAAAGGAAAAGAGATAAAAGTCATAAATAAAATCTTATATTCTCATATTGTATTGGTTAAAATCTGACCATATGACCGCGGCAGTAACAACCCCGCCCCAATCATCATACAAAAGAAGTCAACAAAGTTGACTTCATCTCGTCATCGTTACACTCTATTTGAGCGACGAGGCAAAGGCTTCTCTGAAAAAAGAGGAAGAAATTCCCCGACCGAATTGTAAAAAATGACGACAAGCATAAGTTTTACGAATATAAAAGGCAAAAGGGGGAGGAAGGGAAGGGGCTCCGGTTCTCTGCTTCTCCTCTAATATCCCACTAGCCCGAAAAAGGGCGATTGAGCTCTGACAACATAATCCTTGACCTACGAGAAAGGGGAAACTCCATTTTTGATCAGCTAATAAGGAGGGAATACATTTGTAGTTTCCTAGACCTCTCTGAAGAGAGACAGGGCAAATTTCTATCATCAATAAAACTTTCCGCTACTTTTTCTGTTCAATATATTACTGCAAAAACTTTGTCTTTCGATCCAGTATAAATTATTTTCTTAGAAAGTGTTTAACAACTTTTGAGTCAAACAATTTGGCGCCGTCTGTGGGGATTTTCAAGTGAAAATACCTATTTTTTCGTGGATCGAAGCCAAAGAAACACCAAAAAGAAAATCCAACTCACACCAGATTCAAAGGCAGCGCATCGAGAAAAGAAAAATCGGAAGCGTTAATAGTGAATAAAATCCCCTACCCTATCGATATCGAACAACCCGGACAAGGAGAGATGTGCTGCAATCTATTCTTCTCCTACCCCTTTAAAATCACGAGGCAGAAGCGTGGAGCATCCCCTCACTATCTTCCATACTGTTTCGGGTCGGAAACCGGCACAGGGGTATCTCGAGTGAATAACCAAAAATCGTCTTGAAATAACCTAAATCTCCAGGCCAGGCAAACAACTATTACACGCGTACAACGTAGGTCCAAGCGAAATCTTGACGCTTAGCGCTCATGGCATTGAACCACCAATGTAAGCAATGGCCACCGAACCGGGACTAAGGCTAAGGGCCTTCGCCATTAAAGATTGACTGGGTCGACCTCGTTCAAACTCACGACGGGCTGTAATTTTGATAAGTTCAAAATAACACCCTTAAGGCTAAGGGCCTTCACCGTCAAAGACCGACTTATTCGACCTCGTTCGAACTCAAGACGGGCTGTTATTTCGATATGTTCCAATACCCTTAAGGCTAAGGGCCTTCGCCATCAAAGACCGACTGATTCGACCTCGTTCGAATTCAAGACGGGTTGTTGTTTCGATAAGTTAAAATAACACCCTTAAGGTTGAGGGCCTTTGCCATCAAAGATCGACTGCTTCGACCTCGTTCGAACTCAAGACGGGCTATTATTACGATAAATTTGAAATAACACCCTTAAGGCTAAGGGCCTTCACCATCAAAGTTCGACTGGTTCAACCACGTTCGAACTCAAGACGGGTTGTTATGTAAATAAGTTCGAAATAACACCCTTAAGGCTAAGGGCCTTTGCCATCAAAGATCGACTGATTCAACCTCGTTCGAACTCAAGACTGGTTGTTATTTCGATAAGTTCGAAATAACAACCATGAGGCTAAGGGCCATCGCCATCAAAGATCAACTGGTTTGACCTCGTTCGAGCTCACGACGAGTTATTATTTCGATAAGTTTGAAATAACACCCTTAAGGCTAAGGGCCTTTGCCATCAAAGACCGACTGGTTTGACCTCATTCGAACTCAAGATGGGCTGTTATTTCGATAAGTTTCGAAATAACACCTTTAAGGCTAAGGGCCTTCGCCGTCAAAGGACGACTGGTTCGACCTCGTTCGAACTCACGACGGGTTGTTATTTAGATAAGTTCGAAATAACAGCCTTAAGGTTAAGGGCCTTCGCCATCAAAGATCGACTTGTTCGACCTCGTTCGAACTCAAGAAAGGTCGTTATTTCGATAAGTCCAAAATAACACGCTTAAGGCTAAAGGCTTTTGCCATGAAAGACCAACGGGTTCGACCTCGTTTGAACTCAAGATGGGCTGTTATTTCGATAAGTTTAAAATAACACCCTTAAGGCTAAGAGCCTTCACTATCGAAGATCGACAGGTTCGACCTCGTTCAAACTCAAGACGGGTTGTTATTTCGATAAGTTCGAAATAACACCCTTGAGGCTAATGGCCTTCACAATCAAATATCAACTGGTTCAAGCTCGTTCGAACTCATGACGGGTTGTTATTTTGATAAGTTTGAAATAACACCCGTGAGGCTAAGGGCCTTCACCGTCAAAGACCGACTGGTTCAACCTCATTCGAACTCAAGACGGGTTGTTATTTCAATAAGTTCAAAATAACACCCTTAAGGCTAAGGGCCTTTGCCATCAAAGACCGACTGATTTGACCTTGTTCGTACTCAAGACGGGCTGTTATTTCGATAAGCTCGAAATAACACCCTTAAGGCTAAGGGCCTTCGCCGTCAAAGATCGACAGGTTTGACCTCGTTAGAACTCAAGACGGACTGTTATTTTGATAAGTTTGATATAACACCCTTATAGTTAGTATCCTTTGAAGCGAGAAAAAGCAATACCAGAACTCGTCTAACGAGCACTCACCTCGCGGCGAGATCATAAATCAACTGAAAAGAAAGCTAAAACACTAGACAAGTAGAGAAAAAGAGTTTTTTATTCATGAAGTCAAAAATACAAGCTATTGCCGCTTACACCCGGCCCAGGCCGGTCAACTAAAAAGAGAACCAAAAAAGAAGAAAGAAAAGAAAAAACAACAAGAAGTAAATAAACGCCAACCGGCGGACAAAATGAAAAGAAACACAACACAATTTTTTCTTTACTCGGCGTCATCACCACCGTTGTCATCCCCATCCCCATAGGGCTTTATCATCATCACCTGCACTATCATCAGTTTCGAGTGTCTCCACATTATATCCGCAATTAACACGGGCCGTGCGGTCCTTCTCACGTGCCTCTTCGTAGGCAGCCTCAGTCATGGTTCTCACTTCCCACAAGTTCTTGAAAATATCTCACTTGGATTCGGCATAGATCCAAAGCTCATGAGTCTGATAGGGAGCGGAAGCACGAGATGACCGAGCCTGAGTACTTAGCTGCTGATTCTCTACCTCCAAGGCCGCGACTTGATCTGCCAAAATCGTGGCCTCCTGAAAATCGTGTTGATCCAGTCCTTGAGCCTCGATTCCCTAAGGGTCGCAGTAGCCCTCTTCGATTCTTGCAGAGACTCATTCACGCGAATGGCCACCTCTAAGGCCGCTGACCTTGCTAAAGCCTCTGACCAGGCCCTCTCCATGCCCTCTAACTTGGCAACTTTGCTATCAAATGCAGTCAACTTCCTTCTCCATTCAGCGCTCATCTCCGCAACTCTGGCCCTGCTCTACTCCATTTTTAAGTGCATCACTCCTAATTTTCCCTGCAGGTACTCGCATTCTTTAGCTACCCCTTTGCCCACTTCAAGCACTTCGTCTTTGAGGCGGATCTGCTCTTCAAGCTCACTCTTGATACTGAGCGCCTGCAGCATCTCTTGATCCCTTTTCTCCAACTCCTTGCCCATAGCTTGGTTGCGGGGATCCGTCCTCAACTGCTCATGCAACTCACGACACCCGTTGCGATAACGACGATACTTTTCCAGCATTTGCAAAAAGATCCTCGATCGGATATTGGCCCTGCGGATGCTCTCAACCTCCAACAAGTACGTCTGAAAAACAAGAAAGCAGCTAAACCAATGTTCGTCCCGCGATAAAGGAAAAGCAAACCAAAGTCAGAAATAAAATACCCACAAGCCCATCACAGCCACTTCGTCACTCACTTCGGCATCCAAGGCATTCCGCAGAGACTCGTTCTCGGCTTCCGAGCACAACGAACTGAACTGCGGCACCAAGTTATCTCCTTGTGCCAACAAGTTCACATCGGAAGGGATCTCGATAATACGGGTTGACCCCCCGGATGAACCACCGAGTGAGTAATGCCCTCATCGAACATCTGAACATCATCAGGGTCCAAGTCAAACTCAGACTCGTATTCATCGACCACTACACTATTTCCCCTCTCTGCCGCCGAAGGTGGAGCATGACCTGCCGAAGATGAGGGAGGCGCGCTCGAGGTCACAACGGCAACACCAAGGGTTCGATCCTCTGCTACGGCAGGATGTCATGCGCCATCAACAACGGGAACTCCAGACCGGACCACTACAACAACTAAATTTTCCTGGCTTTGACTGATAGAACCAGCTTTGACCACTCGCTCTACCCTAGCAGTAGACGCCACAACAACACCTTCCTCTGGGTCCGCCGGGGGAGAATCCAAGTTGATCACTATCGGAGGCGCCATATCGAACCCCACACTCTGTCTTTTCGACAACCCTTCTTCCTCCCGGATCGACGACGAATCATTTCGAGGTTAGGCAGAACCAAATGGGACCTCACCTTGAGATATAGTTGGGGTCGGAGTGGTCAAGGTCGCAGATTCAACCGGTGCTGCCCTCGACGAAGGACGAGCAACAGCTACTACGCTAAGGAGAGCAGACGCGGCCGGCCGACGGAAGGCTAGCTGAGGGGCCCTGATTCTACGAACTCTCCCTGATAATTACAAACTATGTTCAAGAGGTAAGACCAAAACAAAAAAAAGACTGATACAAAATAAGGGCATTATCCCACCTGTAAGGGGCCTACGCCCTAATCTCTCGTGAAAGGTCGACCACTTGCGAACCCCCAATGTATGTGGAAGGATGGTCTCGACCCATTCTCGAATCCCCTCCAAAGATGGCGAGGGGTAGCTTATCGGCTGCAAAACAACGAATTAGATCAGTACATGCAACATGAAAGGTGAAAGGACAAAAACAAATCGAGTACTCCACTAATTGGGGGCGAAGACTTACGGTCAAAGTTCCACACTTCAGGAAATCCGATTGGGTCCACCACTAGGTGCTTGCTCCGCACATAGAAGAAGTAGTCAAAAAAGTGACGATTGGTCCTGCCATCCATCTTTACCACTAAACCTTTTGATCCTCGAGGACGCGCATGGATCATCGTGTCGCGAATCTTCTAAGGGGCGAACATGCTAAGCACGTACCCAAGAGTAACCTTACAACCGGCTAACTCCATATACTTGATGAACATGAGGAACAACTTATATAGGTAAGGGGAAAGCTAAGAAGGACATACCTCATTATAGCGGCACAAGTCGACCACCAGTAGGGGAAGCAAATTCAATGTTGTGTATACATGCGCTTATTTAGATTAAAAAACAAACGATTCTTTAATTAAAGTGTACAAACTGACCCTTTTCTTAATTTTAACCCAAAAAAGATCCGACCCTGTTAATTAAAAACAGACATAATTCCATTTTCAAATCCTTGTTCTTCAGCCTAACCTTTGAAGTTAATTCGAGGAGAACACATCTGCTCTTTATTGTTGTTACTTTCTTCATTTCATGTTAGTATTCTTATTTTAGGTTGTTCGATCATTTAGATTTAGATGGGTGGGTCGAAATAGTTAGGGTTTATTTGGGTAATTCTCCATTCAATATGAACCTAATATGAGAATTGATAGAAGAATAATAATGTATTGCACTTTAATTGAACAAATATAATCAACATTAAAATATTAGATGTGGAAGGTGAAGATGGGGATTGAATTTTTCTGAAATTGGTTCCTTTTAATAGAATAAGATGAAAATGGTTGCTTTTAATAAGAATGAGATAAAGAATTGGGCATTATGGTTAAGAAAATGGGCCCAATTACAGTAATTAGCCGTTATAATTTGTCAGGCAAGGCAGAAAATAACTTTTCATGCTCGACATTGGTCGTGTTTCACATATCCCAGAGGCTGGTCAAAAGTAGTGTGTAATTGGCACACATTTGAAAGGTTTGGTGTGTAAAGTTATACCCGTGGTCAACATGTGTGTAACAAGGAATTGAGTATAATTTGGATGGGTAAACTATGCATTTCGCCTAAATTTTATAAAGTAATATTCTTAAAAAGGTAAAAATATTTTTTATTTTTCAAACAAATGCCACATAGACAAAAAAATTCACGTGGCAGGCGAGTGCACCCACACTTTTTGCTACATTAGCGTCTATGGGGGTATGACCCTCAAAAGGCCATGTTGAGTGAGGTAATTAAGACCGATAGTTCGGGGAGAAAACTAATAATCTAAGCTAAGTTTAAGGTATTTTGCCTTCATCAAGTGTACAAAAATCTACAAATAGGCTATATATACATTGGTCCAAACCCAGAATCCTAATTGAACTAATTAATAAAAGTTGTACAAAACATACAAGAAGCTATACAAACTTATACAACTTGGGCCTAAATCTACCGAGGCCAAGAAGTTGAGTTGAATTGCGGAATTCAGTGCGGACTTGCGGTGGGGGTGTTGGACTTGGAGACAAATTGGACTTGGGCCTCGGTAGATTTAGGCCCAAGTTGTATAAGTTTATTTGTATAGCTTCTTGTAACTTTTGTATAACTTTTATTAATTAGTTCAATTAGGATTCTGGGTTTGGACCAATGTATATATAGCCTATTTGTAGATATTTTGTACACTTTTATCATTCAGACTAAGGCAAAATACCTTAAACTTAGCTTAGATTATTAGTTTTCTCCCCGAACTATCGGTCTTAATTATGTTACTCAACATGGCCTTTTGATGGTCATTACCCCCATAGATGCTAATGTAGCAAAAAGTGTGGGTACACTCGCCTGCCACTTAAATTTTTCTGTCTATGTGGCATTTGTTTGAAAAATAAAATATATTTTTACCTTTTTAAGAATATTACTTTTTTGGATAATATTTTTCGAATAAACTTTAGGCGAAATACATAGTTTACCCATCCAAATTACACTCAAATCCTTGTTACACACCTGTTGACCACAGGTATAACTTTAAACACCAAACCTATCAAATGTGTGCCAATTACACACTACTTTTGACCAGCCTCTGGACATGTGAAACACGACCAATGTGGAGCATGAAAAGTTATTTTCTGCCTCGCCTGACAAATTATAACGGCTAATTACTGTAATTGGGCCCATTTTTCTTAACCATAACGCCCAATTATTTATCTCATTCTTATTAAAAACAACCATTTTCATCTTATTCATATTAAAGGAACCAATTTCAGAAAAATTCAACCCTCATCTTCACCTTCCACATCTAATATTTTGAAGTTGATTATATTTGTTCAATTAATGTGCAATACATTATTATTCTTATGTAAATTCTCATATTAGGTTCATATTGAATGGAGAATTACCCAAATAAACACTAACTATTTCGACCCACTCATCTAAATCAAAACGATTGAACAACCTAAAATAAGAATACTAACCTGAAATGAAGAAAGTAACAACAATAAAGAGCAGATGTGTTCTCGTCGGATTCACTTCAAAGGTTAGGGCTGTAGAACAATGATTTGAAAATGGAATTATGTCTGTTTTTAATTAACAGGGTCGGATCTTTTTTTGGTCAAAATTAATAAAAAGGCCGGTTTGTCCATTTTAATTAAAGAATCATTTGTTTTATAATCAAAATAAGCGCATGTATACACAATATTAAATCTGTTTCCCCCACTGGTGGTCGACTTCTGCCGCTATTATGAGGTATGCCCTTCTTAGCTTTCCCCTTACCTATAAAAGTTGTTCATCATGTTCATCAAGTAAACGGAGTTAGCCGGTTGTAAGGTTACTCTGGGGCACGTGCTCAGCCTGTTCGCCCCTTAGAAGATTCACGGCACGATGATCCATGTGCGTCCTCGAGGATCAAAAGGTTTAGTGGTAAAAATGGATGGTAGGATCAATCGTCTCTTTTTTGACAACTTCTTCTATGTGCGGAGCGGGCACCTATTGGCGGACCCAACCGCATTTCCTGAAGTGTGTAACTTTTCCCGTATGTCTTCGCCCCCGATTAGTGGAGTACTCGGTTTGTTTTTGTCCTTTTGCCTTTCATGTTGCATGTACTGATCTACGTCATTATTTTGCAGCTGAGAAGCTACCCCCGCCACCTTTTAAGGGGATTCGAGAATGGGTCGAGACCTTCCTTCCACATACAACGAGGGTTCGCACGTGGTCGACCTTTCATGAGAGATTCGGGCGTAGGCCCCTTACAGGTGGGATAATGCCCTAATTTTCTATCTGTTTTTTTGTCTTACCTTTTGAATGTCATTTGTCATTATCAGGGAGAGTTCATAGAATCATGGCCCCTCAGCCCTTCCGTCGGCAGACCGCATCTGCTCACCTTAGCGTAGTAGCTGTTGCTCGCCCTTCCTCGAGGGCAACGTCGGTTGAATATGCGGCCTTGACCACTCCGACCCGGTCTATATCTCAGGGCAAGGTCCCATATGGTGCTGCCCACCCTCAAAATGATTCGTCGTCGACCGGGGAGGAAGAGGGGTTGTCGAAGAGATAGAGGGTGGGGTTCGAGATGGCGCCTCCGACAGTGATCAACTTGGATTCTCCCCCGGCATACCCAGAGGAAGGTGTTATTGCGGGGTCTACCGTTGGGGTAGAGCGAGTGGTCGAAGCTGGCTCTATCAGTCAGAGCCAGGAAAATTCAGTTGTTGCAGTGGTCCGGTCTGGAGTTCCCATTGTTGATGACGCAGGACATCCTGCCGTATCAGAGGATCGAACCCTTGGTGCTGCCGTTGTGACCTCGAGCGCGCCTTCCTCATCTTTGGCGGCAGAGAGGGGAAATAGTGTAGTATTTGATGAATACGAGTCTGAGTCGGACTTGGACCCTGATGATAGTCGGATGTTCGAGGAGGGCATAACTCACTCAATGGTTCATGTGGGGGGGGGGGGGAGGGGGGGTCAGCCCGTATTATTGAGATCCCCTTCGATGTGAACCTGTTGGCGCAAGGAGATAACTTGGTGCCGCAATTCAGTTCACTGTGCTCGGAAGTCGAGAACGAGTCTCTACGAAATGCCTCAGATGCCGAAGTGAGGGACGAAGTGGCTATGATGGGCTTGGGGGGTATGTTATTTCTGACTTCGGTTTGCTTTTCCTTTGTCGCGGGAGGAACATTGGTTTAACAGGTGGAGAGCATCTGCAGGGCCAATATCTGATCGAGGATCTTTTTGCAGATGCTGGAAAAGTATCATCGCTATCGCAACAGGTGTCGTGAGTTGCATGAGCGGTTGAGGACGGATCCCCGCAACTGAGCTGTGGGCGAGGAGTTGGAGAAAAAGGACCAGGAGCTGCTGCAAGCGCTCAGCAGCAAGAGCGAGCTTGAAGAGAAAATCTGCTTCAAAGACAAAGAGCTTGAAGTAGGAAAGGGGTTGCTGCGGAATGCGAGTACCTGCAGGGCAAGTTAGGAGCGATGCAGTTGGAAATGGAGCAGAGCTGGGCCAGAGTCGCGGAGATGAGCGCCGAATGGAGAGGGAAGTTGGCTGCATTGGAGAGCAAGCTTCTCGAGTTAGAGCGCATGGAGTGGGCCTGGTCAGAGGCTTTGGCAAGGTCAGCAGCAGGCCCGCGCGGCCCGTGTTAATTGCGGATATGATGTTGTGACACCCGAAGCTGATGATGATGCAGGTGATGATGATGATCCCGATGGGGATGGTGATGACAACGACGGTAATGATGCCAAGTAAAGAAAAAATTGTGTTGTGTTTCTTTTCATTTCGTTTGTCGGTTGGCGTTTATTTACTTCTTGCTGTTTTCCCTTTTCTTTCTTTTTTTTGGTTCTTTTTTTAGTTGACCGGCCTGGGCCGGGTGTAAGTGGCAATAGCCCGCATTTCTGACTTCATGAATAAAGAACTCTTTTTCGCTACTTGTCTTGCGTTTTAGCTTTCTTTTTCACTTAATTTATGATCTTGCCGCAAGGTGAGGGCTCGTTAGACGAATCCTGGTATTTCTTTTTGTCGCGTCGAAGGCTACTGACTATAAGGGTGTTATTTCGAACTTATTGAAACAACATCCCATATTGAGTTCTAACGAAGTCGAACTTGTCGATTTTTGATGGCGAAGGCCCTTAGCCTTAAGGTGTTATTTCGAGCTTATCGTTATAACAGCCCGTCTTGAGTTCGAACGAGAAATTCACGTGGCAGGCGAGTGCACCCACACTTTTTGCCACATCAGCGTCTAGGGGGGTAATGGCCCTCAAAAGGCCATGTTGAGGGAGGTAATTAAGACCGGGCATACTTTGAGAAGGATACTAATAATCTGAGCCAAGTTTAGGAATGATTTAAGATATTTTGTCTTCAGATGAATAAAGCAGTCGTGAAGCTTCTTCTTCTTTCTTATTGTTCTCTTCCGAAACCCTAGCCAATCTTTCATGTCGATTCCAAATTTTCCTAAAGTTTTCAAATTTTAAGTGAGATAGAAGAAATAAAAAATACTATCTATATATGTACAAAAATTAATTCTATATATTTTATGAACCAAAAAATCATAAACATTTTGCATAGAGCTGAAATGAATGTTCATTATTTTCTTTAAATCTATAAAAAAAGAAAATTAATGTTCAAAGAAATTTTATTTCTGAATCTCTCTCTCCTCTTTATATACTAGGTTGGTGTTGTTTGTATCAACACGACCCAATATTATTTAACTTTAAATAATATTTAAATGCGATAATATTTCATGCTAAGTGATATATACATAATTTACATATATATTGATGGGTTGTGCCAACACAAGCCCAACGTAATTTAACTCTACATGTTAATTAATAATGTAAGTCTGAATTGAAGATTTAACTCCGCGTGTTATTCAATTCTAAATATAAATATGAATTGAAGTTGATCATTGTTGGAACTGGATACGTATTTTATTTGACTTTGCTGAATTTGGGTGCTTTTGTCAGAAGCATTTTTGATCCTACACACAGGATGAAGAATCTGGCAGATGTGAGTTTTTTACTTCATTTTTACCTTTGCGATAGCTCTAATTCTTTCATTTGGTGAATAAACAAAATATTTCATATTAAGTAATATACACTTAATTTACATATATTTTGAACAAAATATACATTATTTGCATTCATGAAAGCATCACATTAAGAGATGCTTAAAGTGCCACAGTAGTTACAACATGTATGATACAACTATTTATATATGCGATTTTTAGTCTTCTTTCTTATCCTTTTTCTTCACCAAAAATATCTGCAAACAAATAAATATGTTGTAAATTAGAAAGTCATCGGAAAACATCTCTCAACCAGTGGGACTAACACCTTGCGATTAGAAAATATAGTAATAAAATCAAATTAAAAACGACAGTATTTCAGGATAAATCTTGGCCACTTTAGAAGAGCAAAACACTGGAAAGTGGTAAGAACATAAACACACAAACCAAACAATTCTCAATGCTCAAACGCATGGCATATATAGTATCTTTTCCCCCACAGGTTTTGTGAGATAACGATAAAGCTTAATAAAATAACAGGAATTTTTCCTACATATGCATACAAGACTGTTTCTCTTAGTTCATCCCGTGCTTGCGTAGGCTGCGTGCTAATAAAACAGAACTGTGGAGTAGTAGTTTGCTTGAGATAGAAAATTAATTCTTAAGTCAATGAGAAAATGCAGTTGTTAAGGACCCTTGAGGTTCATATGGAACAGATTCATCACATCAATCTCCAGCATCACAAATCTCACAAATACACAAGCTCGTTTATTCTCCTTGTATATGTAAAGTAAACATGCAAGAGAGTTAGCTGATTAGTTTTACCAGCTACAACACTGCACAAAAAGCATATAACTTTCAACTCCGTACCACTCAGCCTTTTCAAGTTCCATACGAACTACTTCAGCAAAATCCTCAAGGGCTGCCTCCGGTTCTGTTTCAACCAAGCCTATAATCACAGAATATCAGTTTGTAAAGTGAGAAGACAGAGGAAAATGGAAAAGAGCTATTAGCCCAAGATAAGTAGTCAAGATGCATATATAGAGTGTGCACATAGTTACTTAAAATCAACTCCACTACATGGGGCATAGCATGAATATTACCAGTTAACAACCACGTACTACTTTACAGGGTTAAGCTGTTGGTTTTTTCTTGTTGCTACTACTGCTACAGTATGTTTCTTTTTTTAGCTTATTTAATCTCTAAGCAACTTCTATACTGGCAAGTTCCGCCATATCATTCAAATGGAACCTTTGGGAAAAGAAATTGTACTAAACAAAGATCTCTTTTAAGTTCCCACTTCATAGGTTCCTTAGTATAGAAAACGACGGGATGCAAGTGAGCAAAATCCTCATTAAGATGCATCTAGAAACTGGACAATTACCTTTTGTTGTTTCATTCAACCTCTATTTTGAAAGTTAAGATTTGGTGTAAACATTAGCACACTATCCATTCTTCTCTATTCACTATTTCGTAAACGTAACCCATCCTCTCTAGTTTTCATGTCAGCATTTTCTTTAATTTGATGACTGAACATTGAAGCATTTTGCTTTCATGTTCCCCATTTAGCAACTGAGAGCACAAAAGCTTTTCTACTTAGTGAGTCGGTCATCATTGGGTAATGGTTGATTTATAAGAGCAATTATACAAAGAAAAATAAGTTGTACTCAGCAAGAATTTATCTGTTGCTAGCTATATTGGACCTTAACTCACATCATGGGATTGACTTCACTGTCTGGAGCAACCAATATAAAAAGGTGGTTTCCAAATTCTTTCTCTTCAAATAGCCTACACTGGATGTTCGAAACAGACTGAAATCTATATGTAATCCCCTTCTAGAATTAATTATTATAATATATGAAAATCCCCTATATAACATCTACAAAATGTAGTATTTCTGCTTTTCGTTGGTCTCTGAGAGGGCGGAGAGTGTGATCACACCTTAAGTCAAATAACACAGAATGAAAAACCTCCTAAAGTTAACGAAGGTATTCAATAATCTGTTTATCGGAAGACTTGTTAACAAAATCCAATAAAGTTTGCTTATCATTTTCAACAAGAACAATAGCAACAGTGATTTTTGTCAACAGAAACATACCAACCAAGAAAGTAATCTACTACATAAAAAGATGGAAATTTAGATATCATCTTAAATGAAATTATGCGTTCTATAATCTGGTGAAGCTGGTGAAATAATGCTTGAGTAGCGTAGAGATATACAGACTAATAAAAGTGAAAGCAAATGCATTTCAAACAGCGAAAATGATGCTGATCTGGATTTATATGTTTCCTCCATAAAGGCTTTATATTTTTCATAAAAAATGTAAAGGAAGAGACCAACCACGATTAGCCAATTCCTATGAACTTGCAACTTTTTTACTGGCAGGACTGTTTTGCAGCATGCTAAAGTTGAGTCTACAACTTCTTGAAAGCTAAAGCGAAGCACAACCAGGGATGATGTATGACTAACAATATTTATAAAAGATATATCAATTACGACCTACAAATTTAGTTTTCTTGCTTTCATTCCTCTCTATTATTTTGATTTTGAAAGAATGAGATAGGCTACACTAACAAACAATCCCTACGGCACCAATAGTTTTGTCAAAGACGGGCAAGAAAAGAGCTTAACCACAACATGGTGGCTGCACTACATGTGCATTTTATAAATATGCAAATAGTATAGATATGAACATATTACTCCCATGAATGATGTGCATTTTGTTTTTATATATTTGTAAATATATCTAGCCATTAGCATAGAGTGTTCTCTTTATCCGATTTGATATATTATTCTCATAGATGAAAAGAATGTTCGTTCAATAATACTCAATAGTTAGCATACAATGTTGTCTTTATCCAACTTCACAGATTACTCACACGAATGAAAATAATGTGCCTTTTGTTTCTGTAAATAATATCAGCAGTTGAAACCAATCCCAGGTAACCTTAGTGTTATTACTCTAAATCCTCATGTAATTGCAGTCCAGTTCTGGCAAATTGCTGAATTTGCATCTCAATTAAAGGGTGTAAATGAGGCAACTTGTTAACAAAATTCAATAAAGCTTGCTTATCATTTTCAACTAGAACAATAGCAGTAATGATTTTTGACAATAGAAACTCACGCAGAATCGCCCTCCCCTCCATTTTTAAGAACCTAAAGCTCAAAACTTTAACCATTTCAAAGATTCTTAAAGACCGCCTTAGAAAAACTTAGACTCTGTAATCACATAAATACAAGAAATGAGTATCAAGAATTTAAAATCAAAACTTTAAGATACGAAAACATTCATAATTTTCCATCGACATTTTCGTAACAGGGACATTTTTGTAATGCACAAATTAAGCAACTCTTGAAGATTGAATATGAATAAATCTATAATCAGAACAATTTAATCTCTCCGCACAACAAATCATGTTTTATATGAAATTTTGACTAATATCAATATTTGCATCAGAATCTTTGACACAACAGAGGAGGCAAAATAAGAATGAAGAGAAATAAAGAAACAATAGAACTATTATATATTCTACCTTATTATAGTATAATTTTATATCTCAATGTTTTAGTAATATTTTCAGTAGTTTACTATTACTGATAATATAACAAAATGAATATTTAGTTAAAGTTTATAAAAAGCGACTGGAGACTAGATTTGTAATGCTAGCCTTGTGTTGTCGTGATATTTGTTGAGTAGAGGCGCATTCAGAAAACAGGCGCAAAAGCGAACATAACTGCATTCAAAAAGAGTACAATAGAAGCTTCATATTATTTTGCAAAAGGAACTTAATTAAAGACAAATTATCTTTTGAGAAGAGAAGAGCATTCTGCACTTCATCATATCTCTAGCCAAAAGCTGGTATTTTCTCTGAATTCTCTTGGCATAACTCGTAAGAAGAATAATATGCAATATTTACATTCTCTTCGTAACTAAGAAGAAAGTGAAAGGAAGAAGCAATATAGTTTTTTCATTATGATACGATAATTCGCTACGGCTTCGAAATTATGATACAGATCTAATGGTTCAATAAAAAATTAATTTGTAGCTCATTTTCTTAATATAGTACCCATTTATGTCCAAAGAAACAACATTGAAACATCAAATAAGAGCACGATACAACCCAAAACACACCCGAGGCCCTCGGGACCCCGACCAATCACACTAACCAGTCCCAAAACACATTACGGACTTGATCGATGACTCAAATCACATCAAACAATGCTAAAATCATGAATCAACCTCCAATCCGAGCTTTATGAACATTAGAACTTCCAACGTCTATTTTCGATGCTTAAACCTATCAAATCACGTCCGATTGACCTCAAATTTTGCACAGAAGTCATATTCGATATTACGGACCTACTGCAACTTTCGAAATCGGATTCCAACTCAGATATCAAAAGTTTCACTTCCGGTCATACTTCTCAAAAACCTTCAAATTTCTATCTTTAGCCAAATGGCTCCAACATGACCTACGGACCTCCGATTCACTTCCGATCGCACTCCCAACTCTAGAATAACCATACGGAGATTCTCTTAGACTCGGAATTCCAAACGGATATCGACAACACTAAAATGCACTTCAAGCCAAACTTAAGAAATTTCTTCCAAAATGCTAATTTCCACAATGGGCACCAAAATACTCCCGGGTCATCCAAAACCCGATCCGGGCATACGCCTAAGTCCAAAATCATCATACGAACATATTGGAACCTTCAAAACCTGATTCCGAGGCCGTTTACTTAAAAATTCGATCTTAGTAAATTTTTTCAACTTTAAGCTTCTGAAATGAGGATTCTCTTTCCAAATAAACTCTGAACTTCCCGAAATTTGATTCCGATCGTGCTTACAAGTTACAATACCTAAAATGAAGCTGCTCATGGCCTCCAACTGCTGAAAGACGCGCTAGAGCTCAAAATAGCTGGCCGATTCGTTACAATATATATATATATATATATATATATATATATATATATATATATATATATATATATACACACTATACAATGCACTAAGATGAGTGCATTAGCTAATATTATATCGAATATAGCTTTTCTATATACACATACACACACACACACACATATATATATATATATATATATATATATATATATATATATACATACTTACACTATACAATTGTCACGACCCGAAATTTTCACCCTCGAGAGTCGTGATGGCGCCTACTAATATGAGCTAGGCAGGCCAACCCTTAAATATTTCCTACCTTTTTCATATTACTTCTTCTAAAACTAAGATAGTGTGACAATGTAATAAAAGCGAAAATTAGGAAATAGGCGGAAGTCAACATTAATAAAGCTTAAAGCTACGCCTATTACAACTTTTAAACTCCAATACTCCAAAATTTGGTGTTACAGTACCACAGACTGTCTAAGAGTCACTACATACAAAGTCTGAAGAAAATACATAGGGCCCGCGAATACCTGCAGGTCTACCTTGTGTCTCCGAATGGACTGAAGGAAGCCCTCCAACTATTGACCTAAAGCTCCTCTGGGATCTACACATAGTGCATAGTATAGTATTAACACAACTGACCCCATGTACTGGTAAGTGCTTGGCCTAACCCCGGCGAGGTAGTGACGAGGTTAGGACCAGACTGCAGATAAACCTGTGTAGGTATATAATATATAGCAGAAAAATAACAAGCAATAAGAAATTAAAGCTGGGGAAGGGGAGCATGCTTCGAGGGTAGCTGATAAAACAAAATAACAAGGAATAGTAAGGAAGCTAACAATATAACTTCTAACACAGATAAAGAAAAATAAATACAACTTTCACTTTCCGTTTCCATCCTGTTGTAGGCGTGCAACCCGATCCCATTTCTCATATCTTGTGGTAGGCGTACCACCCACTCCCATTCATCATATCTCGTGGTAGGCGTACCACTCGCTCTATTTTATCATATTTTGTAGTAGGCGTACCACACGCTCGCATTTCATAGTATCTTGTGGTAGGCGTACCACCCGCTCCCATTTCATAGTATCTTGTGGTAGGTGTACCACCCGCTCCATTTAATAATATCTCACAACTACAAAGAATCCCAGTAAGGGAAAATAATCCATATAATAACTTGCCGGCAAAGGAAAAATAAGGTAATAATTTTCCGACAAGGGAACAACAATATTGAAATGGTCATCCCGGCAACGGAGAATCAGCTATAACCAAACTCAACTTAACATGTGCTCTGTTCAATTATTGAAAATGCTCAGTCATAGAAGGTTATTAAGTAAATCACCCTAGTGTCATTTAAGAACACAACAATTTTCAAATTAAGACTCACGGTCATGCTTGACACCAACGTATAGATGCTCGTTACCATGCCTATACATCGTACTCGACAAGAAGCAAGTAGCAAATATGACTCAACTCCTAATCCCTCAAGTTAGGGTTAGACCAAACACTTACCCTGATGCCTTGAACATCACTCAAATCTCGATTATAGCTTTACCCCTTGACTCTACCACCAATGCACTCGAATCTAGCCACAAGTTACTCAACTACGTCAATAAGTGCTAAATAAATTAATCCTAATGCATAAAATTGAGTTTTCCAAAGTTTTACCCAGAAAAGTCAAAAATTACCCCGGTCCCACGTGGTCGAAATTCGAGGTTCGGACCAAAACCCGATTACCCATTCCCCAACGAATCCAAATATATAATTTGTTTTGAAATCGAACCTCAAATTGAGGTCCAAATAAATTTTAGAAAAACCTAAGTTCTACCCAAAACACCCATTTTCCCCGATGAAAATCTTTAATTTGAAGTTGAAATCATGTTAAAAGATGTTTTGGAGTGAAGAAAATAAGTTAGAAAACTTTTACCAACATTTTGGAGAAGAAAGGTTGTTTGAAAAATCGCCTCTTATGTTTTGGGATTTTGAAAAGTAAAAAATGATTGAAAATCCCGTTTATTTATACCCCTCTGAGACGCCATGTGCGGACCGCATCAAATGGACCGCAGCCGCACAACTGAAGTCCTGCATTTCAACACCCAGTGCGAACCGCACAAAGCCGATTGTGATCGCACAGCCTCCACCGCACCCCACCCAAAGTCGACTGCGGCCATGTTGTCCCCTCCGCGGTCGCACACGATTTCTCGTGGAGCGCACTAGAAGGTTTAGAGACCTGCAACTTCCTGAACCTGCTACATCTGACTTTCTAAGCTTAAGGCATCCCGGAACCTACTGGAAACGCACTCGAGCCCTCGAAACTCCAATCAAGTGTCCACACAACCTCAAAAATATCCTACAATCACTCGCGTAATCAAATCACCCAAACAACATCATAAACATCGAATTAAACCTCAAGATCAATAAAATTTCTCAATACTCCTTTAACATTAAATTTATCAATTTAGATCCAGCTCGCGTCAAACGATGCCATTTTGAACCAATTTCACAGGAATGACCGAACCAAAATACGGGCCCGATACCATCACTTTCTAATCAGATTTCATTTCAAATTTTCATTAAACAATTTCTGAAAATAAAATCACTTAAAATTCATTTCTTGGGCTTGGGACCTCAAAATTCGCTTTTGGGCATACGCCCAAATTCTATATTTTCCTACGGACTCTCCGGGACCGTCAAATCAAGGGTCCGAGTCCGTTTACCCAAAATGTTGACCGAAGTCAAATTTATTCATTTTAAACTTAAAACTTAGCATTTTTCAAAAAATTTCATATTTAAGTTTTCCCGGCTACGTGATCGGAATGTGCATGCAAATCGAGAATACTCTAAATGAGGTTTTCCAAGGCCTCGGAGATATAGAATTCAATTAAGAATAGGTGATGACCCTGTGGGTCGTCACAACTATGCACTATAATATTAGTATAGTGTAAGTATGTATATGTATATATATATATATATATATATATATATATATATATATATATATATATATATATATATATATATATATATATATATATATATATATATAAAGCTATATTCGATATAATATTATGTACACAACACTCATTGACTTAGACAATTTGAACTAGACAAATACAATCGCTTTTCGAATGTGCTTGCAATAAGAGTTAACTTAGTTTGGTAGTTCTATTGAACTTTAAACTTTCTTGGTTTTAATATTGTTTTGTGTAGTAGTTTTTGTTGTTTTTGTGTTATTGTTGGTACTGTTGTTGGAATTTTTGTTGCTGTTGTTGCTTGTAGTAGGGTTTTGGTATGACTGGCAGTTGATGTAGCTGTCAAAACAGGCAGTTTCTGCCAAAATAATACACAGAAAAGCGACCAATTTTGACCTTTATTTGGTCATTTTTCATTTAAAAAAAATAATTTTCTAGGAAATAGCGATCAACATTAGTCGCTATTTACCTAGACTTCTAAAAAAAGCAACCAAACTTGGTCGCTATTCCATTAAAAAAATACATTTTTCTTAAAATATAGCGACCAACTTTAGTCGCTTATATTTAAAAAATAATTAAATCCTTGAATTTAGCGACCAACTTTGGTCGCTATTTTAATAAAATAAATAAATAAATAAGCGACCAACCTTGGTCTTTATTTTCAAGATTTTGAAATATAATATTTGAATTAGAGATCAAAGTTGCTCGCTTTTTAATGATTAATAATAAAAAAAGTATTTTACATTTAGAGACCAACTTTGGTCGCTAAAATTATATTATTAAATTAATACAGCGACCAAAGTTGGTCGCTATAGTGTTTACCCGGAATATTTGGTCCTTTTAGTTTAGAGGCCAAAGTTGGTAACTTTGGTGCCTAAAATGAACGGACCAGCAATATAGCTACCAGGCCTCTTTGGTCGCTTTTTGTCGCTTTTAGGCCTATAAGCGACCAACTTTGGTCGCTTTGTGTGGTCGCTTTTTGTCGGATTTCTAGTAGTGGCACCCTCTTATCAAGGATCATGTCCTCGTGAGCTGAAGCAGCGTCATGTGCTATCTAATCACCTATCCCCAATACTTCTTAGGCCTACATTGACATCTTCTCAGATTCTCCATGGACAATCTGTCACACCTCCTAACAGTAGCATCAATGCTTCTTCTCTTAACATGTCCGAACCATCTCAGCCTCGACTCCCACATCTTGTCCTCCACGGAGGCTACTCCTACTCTGTCCTAGATAGCTTCATTCTTAATCATATCTTTCCTAGTACACCCACACATCCATCTCATCATCCTCATCTCTGCTACTCTCATCTTCTGCACGTGGGAGTTTTTGATTGGCCAACACTCAACCACATACAGCATAGTCGGTCGAACCACCACTCGATAAAACTTACCCTTAAGTCTTAGCGGCACATTCTTATCACACAAAATATCGGAAGCGAGCCTCCACTTCATCCATCATGCTCCAATGCGATGCGCGACATCTTAGTGTGATGTTAAAAGACCAAAATATCCAAATAAAGGCGAACAACCTTTATGACCTTCAACAAAGAGCTATGTATTCCTATAACATCTTTGTACAAAGCTGTAATTATACATTAAAATAAAGATTTAAAAAGTTAAATTAAAAAAAAGAACTTCTATTTGTTACTCTTGAAACTTGAAGAAAAGAATTTGAAGAGTCGCAACGAATTTAATAGAAATTATAGGTTAGATCCATTACAAGGTGAAATTTTTTTATGTGTATCACACTTAATTGCTATTTGATGGTGGATAAAAATATAAAAATCTCAAAAGGGGAGTTATGTTGAGGAAAGTGGCGATTTAACAATATATCTTTGCAGTGTCTTTTTATTCATTAGGTATGTTATAGTTGCGTCATTTTGATACAAATGAAAACCTCGAGATTATTCGTTCTTTGGCTTATCTATATATTTCATAACCTATAGATTTCCATATAGTTGTATATTATGTTTATCTAGATAGTACTCAATATTTATATTATATCATATCATTGTTTAATGAATGCCCTACAATTTTTGTTGAGTCACGTATATTGTAGTTTATGTAGAAAAAGGTGTTACTTAGTCAAGGGTATAATTATAAATAGCAATATAATTGGTTAATTATGTTAGTTGTCATTACACTATTAGCTTTCTGTTATAAACTAAAGTAAAGACAAGAACAATTATGCAAGAGCAATAGCAATAGAGAGAAGAGTAGAGAGAGTTCTTCTTATTGTGTTGAGAGGGGTCTCAAGGATGATTTACAATGGTAGGGGGCACCTCTATTTATAGGGGAGAGGAAGATTTAGCTACCACTAATAGAACTCTAAAATCTCTCTAATTAGATACATTAAAGACATTCACCTTAAATAGAAGTGTAAGAATCTTCTATTTCATAACACTCCCCCTTGAATGTCTATTCAATGATGTGCCTCATAAAACCTTAAAACCAAAACCCATTGGGAAAAATTAAAGAAAGGAAAAAGAGTACACATGTTTGAATATGCGCCTATTGGTTGCCTCGTTAAAAACCTTGCAAGGAAAACCCAGTGGGACAAAACCTTGTAAGGGAAAAAGAGTGCAACGCGCATTGACTCCCCCTAATGAGTACATCAATTTATATCCTTGAGCATTTGCATTCCAATCTTGTGCATCATCTTGAAATCATCATTCTTGATAGATATGAACATCTTCATATAATGTCGTGGAATAGCTCTTCAATATCTCCATAGATGCATTCTTAAATCCATCATGCTTATAGTTATGGCAAGATTCATATGTACACAAATTGTACTTAGGATGCGGTACTTCAGGACCAAGAATTGCATATGCTTCAAGCAACTTAAATCTTTCAAGTTAAGTCATGTAAGTCACATAATAGACTTTAGCTGCATATCAAAGTTTCATGTCATGCTAAACAAATAAGATATCGAAAATTGACTATACATACCTTTGCCTTTATACTTTCAAGCATATGAACTATAGGTTCAAAGCTACATGTCTTTCATATGGAATCAATTCTTCTTGAATTGTATCTCTTCCATTTAGTTGCTTTCTTTGAGTCAGCAAATGCGTATAGCATGCTTTGCAATATGTTGCAATTGCATTTCCTTTTTATGAACTACAGGTTCATATCATGATATTCGGGGATATACATATACAAATGAGAATTCATCCCATGTAACATTTTCTCAAGTGTTTATCATGTCTCCCCCTCATGTTAGTAAAGCTAACATGTTTCCTCAACTTTGGGAAATCATCTTTGTGCATTATGTCAATATACACAGCACCTTAGTAATAAGATGAAATTATTTGGTTCCTGACCTTGAACCACTTGTGAGGGGAGAATATACTCTCGTATACAACTTATATCAAACTGATATATATAACTTAGTTCTCATAAGAAACAGTTTAGCTATTAAGTGGAAGCACTCAATAATTATCTTGCTAAACCAACTTTGATATAAACCAACTTATCAAGATGAACTGTCTTGAGTAGAGAATCTGTAAACTATGCTCGAAGTTAGATTACTGAGCGATTTACCTCGCAAGCACTGCCAGGCTGCGGGTTAATAACAATGGCGCATGTAACCATATCATAGATGCATCATATGTGGTTTACATGGCAGGTGAATGGGCCCATATTCACCTTTGATATTTCCAGAATTTAGGGGCTTCAACCCGAACTCTTTAGTTGGTCAGTTCATTACTGAGAACAAGAACTTCTAGTTCTTTGATATTCACCTATGTGAATTTGCACATCATACTTCAAATGAGATGACTAACACGAATGTCAACTGAATAAATTATCAATATTGGTAAATTTAAAATTTACACCATGACATGTGCACTTATCAATAAACTTCGGGTTTATTATGACATGGGTTTTATACCAATAGATATCCACTTTATTGTGGCATTCTTTCGTTTGTGTAGTACAAACTGGAGAACAAAGCGGGTAGCTTTTCATATACAAATTACCCCGCTACAAGTTGTAGTAATAGGAGAATCAAAGCCTTCCTTTATTTATAGTCTCAATATCATCAATCGCCTTCGCGTGTACTTTTGGAAACTGAATAAGTTTCTTTGAGACTTACTACAACACAATACTCAATTGTGTTTCTCCAACATAGTAATAATTGGCTCTTCGAGAGCTCTCAATTAATTTTGTACTACCACAGACTGAGGTTCGAGATCCTCAGATTCTTGCATTCCGTATTTTCAAGAGTCTCAGGCTCAATAGATTCTTCGTGAATCTCGGAATTAATCAAATCATGAGCGTCCTCATGTGATTCTTTCATAGTGTCATTTAGATCGTTCTTTTTCCTCTTTCTAGGATTTCGATCTTTGGAACCTAATGGTCTACCACGCTTCTGGCGTGCATTTGACTCATTGGATATGACACTAGATATTTGTCCAGTAGGGACTTCAATACGGATCGGAACATTTTCCGCGTGAATGTGGGATTTCGTTATCCTCTTCAAGTCCGTAAATGCGTCAGACATTTGATTTGCTATTCTTTGCAAATGGATAGTCTTTTGTACCTCTTTCTTTCAAATAGAGGTATGTGGATCAAGATGAGA
The DNA here is from genome assembly GCA_034376525.1 of Nicotiana benthamiana. Lineage (NCBI taxonomy): Eukaryota > Viridiplantae > Streptophyta > Magnoliopsida > Solanales > Solanaceae > Nicotiana > Nicotiana benthamiana. The sequence goes on along the minus strand of CM067333.1, from coordinate 89,039,642 downwards.
TAATGATACATTTTTCCACAAAATTTCCCATTTGGTTTCACCGACTTCTCCCCCTAATTTTGGGAAAAGTGTCTCATCAAATTGACAGTCTGCAAATAGTGCAGTGAACAAATCTCCTGTCAATGTTTCGAGGTAGCGAATAATGGAGGACGATTCATACTCAACATATATTCCTAACCTTCTTTGCAAACCCATTTTGGTGCGGGGTGGCGGTGCTACAGGCACCTATACTGCGCATCCAAAGCTTCTTAAATGGGATATATTGGGTTCATGACCCAAAACCAATTGCAATAGGGAATATTTGTGATAATTCGTCAGTCAGAGACGAACTAGCATTGCTGCATGCGAAATGGCGTGACCCTAAGCCGAAGCGGGCAGCCGACAAAGTAGCATTGCTGCATGCAAAATGGCGTGAACCCAAACCGAAATGGGCAGCCTCGTTTTCATGAAGAATTCAAGATTATTCTCATCTATTATCCATTAACTTTGCAAACGCAAGGTTGCGTGATGGCAACAAGCACACATTAGACCATCTACAGGATGCGTCTATCAAGACCATGAAATACCTAAACTACCCACTAGGTGGGTGAATAGGTCCACAAATGTCCCCTTGTATACGTTCCAGAAACTGGGGTGACTCAGTCCCAACCTTTGTTGGGGATGGTCTGGTAATCAGCTTGCCTTGATAACATGAAGTGCAAGGATATTCATTACTTGAAAGAATTTTGAAATTCTTTAACGGATGCCCATATGAGCTTTCTATAATCCGTCTCATCATGGTTGATCCTGGGTGACCCAGTCGATCATGCCAAAGTACAAATGTATTGGACTCAGTATTCTTTAGATTTACTGTTGAATGTGCCTCAATTGCACTAATTCTTGTCCAATACAGGCCACAAGATAAAGACGGGAATTTCTCAATAACCCTCTTTTGGCCGGAGACATTCTTTAAAGTGAGGACGAGATATTCAAGATTATCTTCATCCATTGTCTCAATATTGTAGCCATTCCGGCGTACATCTTTAAAACTCAACAAGTTTCTTCTTAGACTTGGAGGAGAATATTGCATTCTCTAAGATAAACGTCATGCCTTTGGGCAGAGTTACATTTGCTCTTCCGGAGCCTTTCAATCAATTTACTTCCCATGGTATGACATACAAAAGGAATACATGAACATAAGAATAAACAAGTTCAATTCTTTTGTGTCACATAATATTTTCAAGATCTGCTACTAACAGTTGACTAACAAAATCAGATATGTTGTCCATAATCAATTACTATGCAGTTTGAAAATTTCAGCGTTTTTCATAAGACAATCGATTATTAAACACACACAATCGATTGTTGGAACATAGACAATCGATTGTTAAACATAGACAATCGATTGTGGATGATTTTTGAAAAATTCCAGATTACACTGCCTAACGACAATCGATTGTTAGACAAAGACAATCGATTGTTGGCTATTTTTGAAAAATTCCAGAACACACTGTTTCAAGACAATCGATTGTTAGACAAAGACAATCGATTGTTGGCTATTTTTGAAAAATTCCAGAACACACTGTTTCAAGACAATCGATTGTTAGCCAAAGACAATCGATTGTTGATCAATTGTTTTTCAACTTTAATGCGAAAATAGTTGATAATCGACTAGTTTTTCAGGCTAGTCGATTACCCCCACTGGAAAATAAAAGTTTTATTGATATTTGAACATATTGAAGATATTCTAAAGAACTACTGCTAACATTGCTTTATGAACTAACTAATACGAGCTAATGCTAATGACTATTAATCTATTCATTGACTAATACAAGTAGAATCAAACAGCTCCATCTTCTTTCATCACGGTTCCGTCACCGATTAGGTGGTCTATCTTTCCCTCGGGTTGCTCAAAGAAGTCTGCCACATCCAGGTGGGTGAAGTCAAAGTTGTCGTCAGAGACAAAATTTGTTTCAGGGCGTTTTCTCTTTCGAGATGCTTGATAAAGGTCAACCAAGTATCTTGGTATACGGCAAGTCCTAGACCAGTGCCCATTTCCACCGCAACGATAACATATAGTTTCTGAACTATTTGCCTTAGGATCTTCTGGACCCCGTTTCTGCTTTCGGTGATTATCTCTCTTTGGGGGGTGACGGACTTCTTTGGAATTTCTTCCTTGTCCACGTCCTTGGCTTTGACCCCGTTTATGACCGTGATCATGGTCCCTTTTATGTTTGGCATAATGCGAGTGCACCATATCTGCTTCAGGCAGTGGTGTAGACCCAGTTGGTCTATTTTCGTGATTTCTCATGAGCAGATCATTATTACGCTCAGCCACTAGTAAGAGAGAAATCAATTCAGAGTACTTCGTAAAGCCTTTCTCTCGGTACTGTTGCTGCAGTACCATATTGGAGGCATGAAACGTTGTAAACGTTTTCTCAAGCATATCGTAATCGGAGATGTTATCTCCACATAGCTTCAGTTTAGAAGTAATTCTGAACATAGCAGAATTATATTCAGAAACGGACTTAAAGTCCTGTAGCCTCAGATGGGCCCAATCATATCGTGCTTGTGGCAGAGTGACCAACTTCAGGTTGTCATATCTCTCCTTTAAGCTGTTCCACAAAACGAGTGGATCCTTGACGGTGAGATATTCAATCTTCAAACCTTCGTCAAGGTGGTGGCGCAAGAAAATCAAGGCCTTCGCACAATCTTGGGTGGATGCTTTTTCTTTATCTTTGAGGGTGTCTCCGAGACCCATAGCATCTAGGTGGATTTCAGCATCCAACACCCATGTCATATAGTTCTTGCCCGAAATTTCAAGGGCAACGAACTTTCTTTTCATAATGTCAGACATACTCGAAAATTAAATTAGGAAGAGGGAAAATACCTTGGATTTTCGAGAATGATACTTGAGACGGTAGAGTCTCGTGCTGATAACGTGTTATAAACTAAAGTAAAGACAAGAACAATTATGCAAGAGCAATAGCAATAGAGAGAAGAGTAGAGAGAGTTCTTCTTATTGTGTTGAGAGGGGTCTCAAGGATGATTTACAATGGTAGGGGGCACCTCTATTTATAGGGGAGAGGAAGATTTAGCTACCACTAATAGAACTCTAAAATCTCTCTAATTAGATACATTAAAGACATTCACCTTAAATAGAAGTGTAAGAATCTTCTATTTCATAACACTTTCATATAAGTAGTTAGTGAATGTACAATTGTAAATATACAGAATATTTTTTCTGTTTATCAATATACAGAGCTTGTTCTCTTCGTCTCTCTCTTCTCCAATCTAGGTATCTCCATTGTTGATCTTGTTCAAACTTGACATGGCATCAGAGCATTTAGCCACAATTGTGAGCTAATTATCTTCGACTTTATTGTCAATTGTTCGATGGTAGAATCCAATCTCGGAAATTCTTCGATCTCAACAATGGTGAAACCAGATCTCGATCACAATCACATTTTGTATCTTCATCCTTCAAACACTGCCGGAGCGCCGGTAGTCTCAATTCATTTTGACCAGAACTGAGAATTACTCTGTTTGGAGCCGTGCGAAGTGAATCCAGTTGTTAGGAAAGAACAAATTAGGGTTGATCGACGGAACTCTGAAAAGAGATAATTTTGAGAAGGATCTAGGTCATCACTGAGACAGGTGCAATGCAATTGTGCTTGGATGAACAATGTGTTATGTTTTGAATGAGTTATTAACAGGGATAGTGTATGCAAAAGATGCATATTGTGTTTGGGAAGATCTGAGAGAGCGTTTTGATAAGGTCAACGCATCTAGGGTTTATTAGCTCCACAAAGAGATTGTAACACTCTATCAAGAAACAAACGACGTTTCTGTATATTTTACCAAACTCAAAGAGTTATGGGATGAGTACAAAAGCATGACTCCTCCAACCTTTGATTGTAGGAGATTTAAGTATTTCAATGAACATTTACATAGACAAAAACTAACGCAATTTCTTATGGGACTTTATGAGAATTATGAGCAGGCAAGAAGTCAAATCCTTATAAATAATCCCACTCCAAGTGTTAGCAAAGCGTATTCCATGATAATTGAGAGAAAGAGTCAGAGATCCTTTTCAAATGTATCTGTGGTAGGAGAAGGATGAGAAGCCACTGCTTTTCTGTCCACAAAAGGGGGCAGTTATCCAAAACCTAAGAATAATTGGAACATTCAATGTGATTTTTGTAAGATGAAAGGGCATAGTAAAAAGAATTATTATAAAATAGTCGGTTATCCTACAAACTTTAAGTTTAGTAAAAACGTACATGGCAACTCAACTGCCTACAATGCCAATGCAGGGAATTATGCACCAAATGTTCCTGGACCTAATGCAGGTAGAAATAATGATGGATATGCAACTACCTTGAATGAGATGCCGAGGCCATCAACGTTTACAATTAATCAATACAATCAGATCCTTAGAATGCTGAACAAAGAGCCTCTAAGGAAAATATGGCTAATATGGCAGGTACTATTCATTCTTTTATGGCTAGTGTAGAAAGAAGGTTTGGATTATAGATACATAGGCAAAATCATATGATATCTGATGTAGATATATTGCATTCTGTTCACAAAGTTGATTCCTTAAGCAGTAAGATAGTGTAAATGCCAAATGGTCATGTGACTTGAGTGTCATATTGGGGACTGTTTACTTTCAAAAGATGCAGTAATGAAGGATGTATTGTTTGTTCCTAATTTTCAGTATAACTTGATGTCAGTATCAAAAGTAACTAGAAACTTTCATTGCTCTGTTACCTTTTTCCCTGACTTTTGTTTGTTCCATGACCTCTCAAGTGGGAGGGTGAAGGGGATTGGTAGAGAGAAAGGTGCTTATATCTCTTTGTTTCTGATGCTGATTCAATAAGCAGAGGACTAATTGTTACCGCGAAGAAAAAGAATATTGATGTTTCATTGTGGCACATGAGATTGGCTCATGCTTCTAGATGAGCTATGAGGGGAAGGCTTTGAGCAGATACTCAATATTATAAGAATGTAGTCAATAAGTGTGGGATATTCCCCTTATCTAAACACACTAGATTGACTTTTCCTTCTTCGAGGACTAGTAAAACTACTGCAACATTTCAACTATTATATTTGGATGTATGGGGTCCTTATCACATTCCTACCTTTGATGGTAATAAGTTTTTCTTAATTGTGGTTGATGATTTCTCTCATGTGACTTGGACTTTCTTATTGAAGTTTAAGAGTGATATGCTACTAGTCTTGAGAAATTTCTTTAAAATGGTGCATACTCAATTCAACACATCTATACAATCTGTAAGGTCAGATGTTGGTAGTGAGTTTGTGAATGCCAAATTCATTGCACTCTTGAGGGAATTGGGCTTTGTCCATCAGAGGACTTGCATCTACTCTCCTCAGTAGAATGGTGTGGCTGAGAGAAAGCATAGACATATATTTGAAGTTGCAAGAGCCATATGATTTCAAGGCCATATTCCTTTGAAATTTTGGGGGCATTGTATCCTGGCAGCTGTTTACATCATTAATAGATTACCTTCTGTCATTTTGCAGGGTAGATCACCTTATGAGCTATTTCATGGTAAGAAACTTGTGGTTCATCACTTTAGAACCTTAGGATGTCTTTTTTATGCTAGTGTTATACTAAGAGGTGATAAGTTTGGTGCAAGGGCTGTGAAGGGTGTCTTCATGGGATATTCCAATGTTACAAAAGGATGTGTCCTATATGACTTACAGAAACACCAATTTTTCATTTATAGAGATGTCATATTCAGAGAAACAATCTTTCCCTTCCAGGAAAATTCGACCAGGGATCGATTTGTTCCTATACCCTCTGATGTTTTTGATTATGCAGACACAACTCCACTTATTTCTAGCTCCCATGATGCTTCTCCTTTTGCAGCTGATACACCAGTTCCAATTGATTCTTCTTCTACAGTTTCAGTGTCATCACCAGTTATTCCACCTTCTGATTCCCATTTTCTGGATGATTTATCCTCCTCCACTTTAGTTGACAACTTTGAGGAGACCTTAGCACCTCTACCAGTTGAAGAGGATACTTCTCTTAGAAGATCTCAGCGAGTCACTAAACAACCCTCATGGTTAACAGATTATGTGACTACCACTACTTCTACCACAAAACCATATTCCATGTCTCATTATGTGTCTTATTCTCAGTTGTCCGGCCCCTATAAAGCCTATTTGGGTTCTCTCTAAGCTACATCAGAACCTAAATCTTTTCATGAAGCCTCTAAGGATAGTCGTTGTGTTGATGCTATGAATGTTGAAATTCAAGCTCTGCAAGACAACAAAACTTGGGAGTTAGTCCCTTTACCACCTGGAAAATCACCAATTGGGTGCAATAGGTGTACATGGTGAAACTTAAGGCTGATGAGGAGGTTGAAATGTTTAAGGCCAGGTTAGTGGCCAAAGGATACAGTCAAACTGAAGGTCTTGATTATCATGAGAAGTTTTCCCTTGTGGTGAAGATTGTTTGTTCGAATAGCTTTTTCTTTGGCTGTTGTGCAAGCTTGGAGTATTCATCAACTAGATGTATATAATGCTTTTTTGCAGGGTGATTTACATGATGAGGTGTATATGGAATTGCCTCAGGGATTCTCAAGTCAGGGGGAGTCTAAGCTAGTATGTAGACTTCTCAAATCCTTGTATGGATTAAAACAAGCGAGCATGCAATGGAACTTGAAACTCACAGAGGCACTACCGCAATCAGGTTTCAATCAGAGTAGTCTTGATCACTCTCTCTTTATCAGAAAAGAGGGAAGCAGCATAGTGGTGATACTTGTCAATATAGATGACATGTTAGTTACTGGGAACGACCTGAAGATGATACAAGACACAAATGAGTCATTGCACAAAGCTTTCAAAATTAAAGACTTGGGATAGTTGAAATGTTTCCTAGGAATGAAATTCACCATATCAAGCGAAGGGATTCCAGTGAATCAAAGGAAATATGCACTAGAGATTATATCTGATCTGGGCCTGGGAGATGCAAAACCATCTTGTACACCATTGGAAGTCAATGTGAAATTAACAGTACGGGAGTATGATAAACTGATAGAAAAGAAGGATGATCCTCTTCTTGCAGACAGAAATGAGTATCAAAGGCTGATAGGAAAATTATTATACCTCACTTTGACAAGGCCAGACATTGGTTATGCTGTACAAACATTGAGTCAGTTTTTACAACAACCAAAGAAATCACATTGGTAAGCAGCCATACGAGTAGCAAGATACATCAAAAGAGAGCCTGGCTTAGGAGTTTTGTTCAGCAGTAAAAGATCCAATAAACTCATTATATACTGTGATGCAGACTGGGCCTCTTGTCCAAATACAAGAAGATCAGTTTCAAGATTCCTAATCAATTATGGGGATTCATTGGTATCATGGAAGTCCAAGAAACAAAGCACAGTTTCTAAAATCTCAACAGAAGCAGAGTACAGAAGCATGACAACTGTAGTTTCAGAAGTTGTTTGGTTGACTGCTCTATTGAAGGAGTTCGAAGCAGATGTGGTACTACCAATTAATCTGTTCTGTGATAATAAAGCAGCTTTGCAAATAGCTACAAATTTAGTATACCACGAGAGAACCAAACATATTGAAATAGACTGTCACTTTATTAGGGAAGCATACAATTGGGCCTAGTGAAAGCACAACATGTTGGATCAAAGGATCAAGTAGCAGACATTTTGACAAAAGGATTGAGCAGAGTACAACATGAATACTTGACAGGCAAGCTAGGAGTGTTGAATATCTTTGCACCTACCAGCTTGAGGGGGAGTGTAGAAGAAGGTGTTACTTATTGAAGGGTATAATTGTAAATAGCAACATAGTTGGTTAATTATGTTAGTTGTCATTACACTATTAATATAAGTAGTTAGTGGATGTACATTTGTAAATATACATAACATTTTTTCTGCTTATCAATATACATAGCTTGTTCTCTTGTTCTCTCCGTCTCTCTCTTCTCCAATTTATGTATCTCCATTGTTGATCTTGTTCAAACTTGAAAGGTTATGTCTAATATCTATAAGTCAGTTCATCAATTTTTGGTTGGTAGGTGTTTCTCATGGCAGGTGTGTTGTGCAATTATCGTTGTTAAAACATTTCATATTTTTCTTATGTGAATTTATAGTTGTTTGATTCTATCATTTCAAGGAACTATCTTTGTTTCAATTATAGACTTCATAAATTTCAGCAAATGTCCTCCTCTATGCTAGTACAATCTTATCAAACTGATATTTTAATGTTGAGTCTAAATTTTGGTGGACTTAGCATAAAAGCTATAGGGAATTGCCAATATTGTTTAAAAGTTGTATTAATCAATCCGAACTTCTAAAATTAATATGTTATTGTTAAAAGAAGCAGTATTGTGAATACTGATTCGAAAAAAAAGTTTCCGATAAACTAAAATTGATAGGTTTGCGGAAAGACAATTGAATCTATTTCACTTCTTGCTATTATCATTTTCTTCTAAAAATACGCACAATAGAATAGTTACACACGAAGTTCAAATAACATAAACGTTAGAGCAAATACAAAGATATTATGTTGATATATCATTTATGTAATTCAATTAGGAGCTACTAGAAAAAGCTAAAGGTCTATAACATCTAAGAAAAAATTGAGTGCAGATATGGTGCTCTGGCATACATGACGGCAGTCATGAAAACTAGGATTTTTCTACATAATGTATGCTAATTTAACGTCAATGGAGTTGGATTTAGGAGTGAAGATTCTGTTTGATGTGTAAAATATCAATATAAATTTATATAGCTTTTGTAGTTTTGGTTTTGGTTTGTTCTCGGGCTCAACTTTATTATACATAAATTTTTTGTCCTTTTTTCAGCCGATATATAGTATAGGATGCCTATAATAGTTGACATGAGAGGTTTACCATTTTCTTAGTGAGAATTCTCATTGGCAGGGGGACTGATAACGTCCAAATCCACTACTTAAAAGTAATAGATACAGTCCCATGCAATATAATTTACCCAATTATGAGTTGGGGTCGAATTCCACGGGGAACAGTATGTAAGCGATTAGGAATGTAAGAGAACTGTCACTTATCGCGCAATGCCAAACACTTAGAATTATTGTTGGAAAATATTTATAACTAAATGCATAAATGTAAACTAACCTAGAAAGCAAGTAAAATGGTTAGTGGCTACAAGTATGGTTGCATCGGAATTACACTCAAGTAATGATCCAATGTATTTCATGAGTTTATAAATATGAGCAAGTTTATACTAATTAATCCCTTCCAATAATGTTCACACAGATACGCCTAGTTGCCTCTATCAATCATGAACTCTCCAACTATCATAACTCTCTCTCGAGCAATTATAATAATTTACTAGACGCACTCTCTCGAGCTACGCTAGCTAGATTCGCATTACAGTTCACTTAGATCACACTCGAGGTATCGTTATCTCTACTCCAACCTCTAAACCCTAGGTTATAGATCCCTTTTATACTTTGGGAGTGGTGTTATTCAATAATTACCTAAATATGCACCCTCTTCCGAGCAGACACACACTAAATAGGCACATCTAATTGAGAATCTTGTCAATTAACTACAACAAATACGTAGTTGCACAAATAGAGATTCAACAAGCAATCTATATTAACATAACAAGAAGTTCATTGAATACATAAGCACAAAAAGGTATTTAATCCATACTTTAAACTTGAATATTCCCACAAACAAGATTCAAGTGTTGGATAAAATACTACACACTTAGATATACAACACAAAGCAAGAAAATGACGAAAGCAACATAAATGGGTAAGAAAATCCTTAACCACAAGCTTCAAATCTTCAAGACTAAAGTGTGCGCGCAAAACCTAGCTTCCAACCTTGTTCTCTCAAGCCCTGAGAACTGAAAATACGCCCAAAGATCTGCCAAAGACCCGTAAAAAGTCTGCTTGGACGAGTATAAAAATGGTTTGGGGTTTAAAAAATATGAAATGACTAATTTGCCAAATCTGATGCTCGATTTTCGCATATGCGGAACAATTGACTCCAATACGGATTCCTTATTGCAGAAGCGGATCCTTGTACAACTCTGTAATCGCAGATGCGGTGCAAAAGGCGCAGATGCACCACCGCAAAAGCGATATTACAACCGCAGATGCGGTTTCTCGCATGCTCAGTTATTTTCGTCGAAGCGGTTATTTCCTCGCAGAAACGGGAACCCTTATGCATCTGTTCTTCCGCATATGCGGTTTCTTCCAATCCCAGGCTCCACCGCAGAAGTGGTTACTCTCCTGCAAAAGTAGGGTCGCTTCTGCGACCATTCTTCTGTAGATGTGGAATCACTGGAAGATTTTGCATGTTTTCACTCTCTTTTGCTCAATTCCACTTCAATTTAATTCAAATCACTTTGTAGCATCATTTACCTAAACATCTAACAACACACGCCATAAACGACCTCATATTATAATTAAAGGACATAAAAGCTAAGGAAAAGAGACTAGATTAAGTAGTAAAACCACCACTCATCAACACCCCAATTTAACGCTTTTGCTTGTCCTCAACCAAATAAAAACCAACAATTCAATGAGGATTTACCATGTAAAACACAAGTGGTATTGCTATCATTTACATAACACATTCTCCACTTTAAGCACCATACTTATGGATTTGGTTGGTACTAATAATTAGGCTCAAGTATGTGTATCTTTCCCGAATGACTCTCTCATAGAGAAAAACAACTTCAAGAATGTGCAAGGGAGTTTCAAAATAATCATGTGATAAAAATAAGCCTCAAGAAGTGACTCAAAATCACTAGTCCACTACACATGATCGCTTTACTCAATTTTACCAATCTCTCCTAATTCATGAGCCCTCACAAGAAAGAAAGTCCCAAAATTACTATATTTACAATACAATATAAGAGACAAATTTACAAAAACACTCACTCTCACAAAATGTTACAACATCTCATACTAGAAGCTTGCCCTTATTTTAGTTCATCAGCTATTCAAGTATATTCGGTTGGAGGTCCCATAAGGACTTTTTAAGCTTGTAATGTAGGTTTAGGGAAGGGTCGGATAAGCATATTGATACAAGTGACTTCACCCTCGTCGTACACTACTTACATGTTTCATTCTTTTTGCACTTTGATTTTCTTCAACTCACATAGCCTCATTGGCATCTAGTTCCCAATATAGAACTACCTTAAATACCTCTCTGATTTTCCTCAAGGCTCCATAATTTTTTTATATACAAGTTTTTCTTTTGGAGCTTGAATAATTTAATACACACATTTTGAGGTATATGATCCTACAATTAATGTATAATCTTACCAATTTCCACTTTGACACCACACCCCCAAGTTAGGCTTTTAGCCTCATTCTCAATGTTCAAGGAGGGACGAGTTCAAAAGAGGACATTATTTTACAAAAAGGGAAAAAGTTTGTAATAAGTTGGCCAAAGAAAAGGCTTAAAGGTTCAAATAGGGTCTATTATTTATGCACAGGTAGGCTTGGAACGGAGTTTTGCAATTAAAAACAAAGAATGCCTAAGATCATCCCTCCAAACAAACATATTGTCATTAGCTTTGAAAGACCAACGGGGCAAGTTCTAGATAATAGAAGTAAACACAAGATTTATTTGTACAAACACTAACGCACATGGCTCATGAATTAATCAAGATAGGTCACTCATTTTCTAATAAGAATGTCTAGATCAATATTATTCGAATCAGTGAGTAAAGAGTCACTATAAGAGCAAAAAATTTATCACAAAAATCATTCTTCACCATGCAACGTGTTGTTTTAGTTCAAAACCACAATCTCGGAGGGGTATTCTTAATTCACACTTCACATACAAGAGACTAATTTTATTAGTACCAAATAATCCAAAAGTCTCCTCATAGCAAGACAAGACTAATTCCTTTAAGAAAGTTGTCACGCCATCTATCATAGAAAAAAGTCACTCGGTTCACCTAAAAAAATATTCCTTGGGAAAGAGCCATAGCATGAAGAAAACCCAAAGGAAATATTACTTAAGAAAAATAAAAATGAAAAAAAACAAAACTAAAAGAAAAGATACTAAAATAAGAGCACTAATACTAATAACAACAAGCTACTAAAGGAGATAACTAATGAAAGAAAAGAAAAAAATAGAAGTAGACTAATCACACCAAGCTCGGCTAGAGCACCTGCTATACAAAATAGCCCGACAAAGGCACCCAATATTCACAACAACACAATAATAAGACCAACAAGGTCACACAATAGCTACAAAAATAAGCCCGGCAAGGGCACACCAATATCAAAGTATGAATAAGTATACTCCTACAGCCACCCCTAACTAAAAACATTACAGTGTCCTCACTGCACAATTTTAAAATTTAAAGCATAAACAGTTTGAGGGTCTCCCTCAGGTCTGCATCAGACTAGCAGAATATGGGAGGCCGACAGATCAATGTTGTGCTGCACTAGTGGCCCCATCATCATTAGTCTCTTCATCAGCATCATCATTACCACCTTCACCAGCAGTCTCTAACATGAAGGAATACTCCTTACTGTCGTCTTTGGCCGCCACTGATATTTTCTTGCTTGGGTTTCCTCATTTGAAGATGGCCTTTATGCCTCTCCACATTTTGATCATGAATTTTCCCTTCTTATTGTTCTTCTTCTTCTTCTTCTCCTTCTCGAAGTCTGTTTAGATGTCTACTTGAGCCTTGGCCAAAGGGCCGTATGCTCCCTCAAGTCTAGTCACTGATGCTGCCATCTTCTCAAGATGATCTTTCTGACTCTTATTCGCATCCAAGTAACTCTGCATTTTTTCGCTGGAGAAGTATGATGTCACGACCCAAACACTCATCCAGTCGCAATGGCGCCTCTTGTGAAGACAAGGCCAGCCAACCAACCCTTTTGCCTTTCCAAAATAGTTAAAAGTACTACACATTTTTTTACATGATTAAATAATCACAATTTAAACAAAATATTTCTCATTTAAGTGCGGAAAACAACCCAGAACATAGCCCAAATCGGAATGTCACAAGTCATGAGCAACTATTACAATATAACTACCACTACAAGTCTGAAATATACAAATAGGACTGATAACCAAAGGAAGAATATGCGGTGCTGGGAACGCTGGCAGTCACCTCGTTGAACTCTGTTAACTTAGCCTCTGATTAGCTCAAAACCTGTTACCAGGTGAAGAAATACCTGCATCTGCACACGAAGTGCATGGAGTAAAGCGAGTACTCCAACTCAGTGAGTAATAAAGGTAAATAACAACTAAGCAGTAAGAAATCACGTATGACAGATCATCATGCTGTATAGAAGAAGTGAAAAACCCTTTTTAGTAAAGCAGTGAAGCTGTGGAATTTCTGAAAATGTCTTAGCTCAGTTTAAACCTCTTATGAAAATGACTTTTTCAGCGATTACACAAATGAATGCAAAACAAATAGTGCAGATAAGCACAAAATTCCGCCCCTCGGGCACAACACTCAGTTATTAGATAATACTAGAATATCAGGTCAATATTGTAAGAAGTAGCACTAAAAACAGATAATGGCAGACAAATGAAATAAAATAAATACATAAAATAGTACCAGTTCTGTTGCGGCATGCAGCCCAATCCACATATCGGTGCAGCGTGCAACTCGATCCATTTAACGTTGACGACTCTCACTAGGGTTTGCAGACTCCGCGAGGGGCCCCTTACGGCCCAAGCGCAATATCAAGCCATCTCGTGGCATCAAGTCTAGACCTTCGACCTCATATCAATTATCAGTATAACACTGATGCAGCATGCTGCCCGATCCAAAAGTATCCTCACAACACTGGCCCATGGACTTACTCGGTCAAAAATCACATAAGCCCCTTCAGCCCAAAATAGTATTGAAAATATCATTTCTAGTGTTAAAGAAAAAATAACCTCGGCTGAGTTTTGAAAACATTGAGAAATACATAACTGAGTTGAAATATAAAATCAAAACAGTGAGGAAATCAACCCTAGTGGCACGAAGCCCAAATATGGCAATCAACCCAAATCATGATGATAACAAATACGTTACAGTCAAATATGCAGTAAAATCATTAATCGGGACGGACCAAGTCACAATCCCTAGTGGAAAATGACCCCACGCTCATCAACAAGCCCGTGTCTTACCTCAATATAGCACTACGATGTGTAATCCGGGGTTTCGAACCCTCGGGATATGATTTATAATTAGTACTCACCTCGAACCGGTAAATCTCTAGCTCGCGATGCTTTTGCTCCTCAAATCAAACTCCACACACGTTGAATCTATCCAAAATTAGAACGAATACGTCACAATATGCTAAAGGGACAAAGCCTAAGAGAAAACAATCAAAAAATATCAAAAAATCCTGAAATTAGCAAAACCCGAGCCCCGGGCCCACTTCTCAAAACTCAGAACTTTTTACATTAGCGGGTTCTTTATCTAGGCACGAGTCCATACACATATAAAAATCACAAGAATCGAAGTTCAATTGACCCCTCAAATCCCTAATCTTAGTTCTCTTAAGTTCAAGCCCTAACCTCCATTTTTAGTCCATGATTTCTTAATTTTTCAGTCTTTAATTCATGAATTAACACCATAGGATTGTGTTTTAGGTACAAAAATTCTTACCTTATTGGATTTCCTTGAAATCCCTCTTCAAAGTCGCTCAAAATTCACCAAGTCCGAGTTAAAATGAACGAACTCTTGAAAATTTGCGAAGAACAAGAACATATACATCTGCCCAATCGAAATCGCTGCTGCGGTCAAAACTCCACTTCCGCGATACTATTTTGCGGTCAAAGTTCCGCTTATGTGGAAATTTACTAAAGTCCAAAACCGCTTTTGCGATTCATTTGTCGCATCCGCGACCCCGCAGATGCGGTACCCAATGCGCACCTGCGATCCCAAGCCTTCCCTTGACTTTCCGCTTCTGCAACCTCCACCTCCGCTCCTGCGATACCACTTCTGCGGTCCCCGCAGAAGCGGAAATATGAGAAGCATGGACTGCAACTTTGCACAAGTCCAAACTCTCCGTTAGCTATCCGGAATCACCCCGAGGCCCCCCGGGACCTCAACCAAAAATACCATCACATCCTAAAACATCATCCAAACTTGTTCTAATTATCGAAACACCTCAAACTACACCAAAACCATCAACTCTCATCAAATTCAAGCCTAAGATTTCCAAAAACTTCCGAAACACGCTTTTGATCAAAAACCCTACCAAAACACCTCTGAATGAGCTGAAATTTTACACACACATCTCAAATCACATAAAAAAGCTACAGAAACTCTTGGAATTCCATTCTGACCCCCGTATAAAAATCTCACCTATCAACCGGAAAGTTCCAAAATACTAACTTCGCGAATTCAAGCCTAATTTTACACCGTACTTCCAAAACCGCTTCCGATCACACTCCTAAGTCATGAATCACCTAACGAAGCTAACCAACTCATAAAAAATCCGATATGAGCTCAAATACAAATAAGTCAACTCTTGGTAAAACCTTTCGAATTCAAAGCTTTCAACTGAGACTGTTCTTTCAAATTCATACCTATTTCCGTGAAAACCAAAACCAATGATCTACATCAGTCATAACACATTAAACGGGGCAAGTCATGCCCGAGAACTCGCGATCAAAGTGGAAAATCTCAAAAGGATTGGTCGGGTCGTTACATTTGAAGGCCTAGGATGGGAGGATGAAGGCCCACTCGGAAGTTGTGATACCAACTCCCAAATAGATGCAATCTCGCAGTTTAGCACCCCGAATGGTCCCTTAGTTGCAGCAGCCGTGGTGGTGACTTTCCTCTTCTTGCTCTTGACTTCACTCCCCTCTCCTGTCACTCTCAAATGGATGAAAAGGTTTATCAACTGGTAGCCACCAATCGGTGCTACGCACATCAACCTCTACTCTAATGCATAGTTGTGTGATCAATGAAGGGAGCATCATCCCTGCATCCTTGTCTCGCAAGTACTCCATCAACTACCGCAGGATATAGTACCCAACATTCACAGGAATGCCATCCAAGAGGCATGCAATGATCAATGCCCTAGTGTGGAGACATCTGAGACGTTTCCACAAGGAGACACCCTGTTGCAAAGGATGTACAACCACATTTTTGCATCAGTAGTGAAGTCACTTGATTTCAACCCTTTTCTCCGGTTACCCCATTTGGCTCTCAGGCTAGGAGGGACGATTTTTGAGACAAGACATTCTCCATTTTCACAATGATCTTTCTCTTGCACTAGCTCTATCGAATAGTTGGGAATCCCAAGAGTGTCATTTATTTGTTCGATCCTAAACCTCACCAATTTTCCTCTGATGATGACTTGTGGATTGGAAAAATCTGTGCACCTAAGGTTTGCATAAAATTTACGAACCCACTCCTAATTAGCTTTGCAAGGAGTGGGGATAAAGCATGACCTTCCAGTTGAATGGAGTCGGGCATGGAAATCTGGGAGCTTTTCAGCCAATTTGTCTTCATTGATGCCCTTTTCAAGAATTATCCTTCTACTGACAAGGCGTGCAAATATCGACGCTCACATGCAGCTGACATGAAGCGTGATTCTTCATATGGTTCCTAAATTTCTTCTTCAATTCCGTGTTTTTGTGCGCTCATGTTAGGGTCCATTTTAACTCGAAATACCTACATAAAATCAAAACAAGGTTAGTCGGATAATAGAATCATGTTAAGCAATTCAAAACACTACAATTGAGCCAAAAAATGAGGTTGAACGGGCCCGGGAAAACACTGTTGCAAAGCTGCTGGAATTGGCATTTCTGCCCAGTTTTTGCACCAGAGGAACTGCTACCGTAGAAGCGATTCCACTTTCGCGGATATTTGACCGCATCTGCGGTTTTGAGAAATCTTGCAGTTTTAACTTTTGCGAAATTTCTACCGCAGAAGCGGATTCAACAGACCGCATCTGCAGTTTTCGTCATGTTCTTCAACCGCGCAGATTTTTTTTTTCAATTTTTGTTCTCAAAGCCCATTTTGACACTTAATTTATACTCAAGACTTCTAAATTAATGCAGTACATGAGATTATGATTCAATTGGGCATGATTTGTGGTATTTAGCAAGAAATTTTCTTTTAAGCATTATGTCGAACATCTTGCAAGCAATTTAAAATGGCCTCTTCTTCACATAAATTAGGTACTCAGAATTCCCACAATTTTGTTCATGATATACAGCACACACAAGCTTACACTCAACCAATTTCTCTCACATCCTAAGACTAACATCCATGAACTAATAATTTTTTTAAAACATCACATAAAATATAATAAAACAAGTGGGCGCTGTTGGTAATGAAGAAGAAGAGAAAAAGGAAGAAAAGAGAAGAGAAATAGATGAGGATTCAAAGGACATTACCTGAGTAGAGTGCAGTAAATTTCACGAGCAATGGAGGTTTTGGAGTATTTTAGGAGATGGGGGAGATTAGGGTTGGGAGAAATAGTACAGAGGTTACCTAATCAAATGAGGCACCTAAAATATTTTTAAATTTAAGACCTGTTTGACTTCCGCTTATGCAAAGCCACATAAGCGACAAAAGAATCGCTTCTGCGAAAAACTGCATTTCTACATTTGTAGATGCACTTCTGTGTGACCGCATCTGCCGTAAAAAATCTGCAGATGCGATTACACCAGAAGATTGATGCCCAGTTTCTGCAGCTACTGGTTTTGGCCCTCCGGACCATTCCGACCTTCTCAAATCAACTCCGAAAAATCTAATGGAGGTTTTGGAGTATATTAGGAGATGGGGGGAGTTTAGGGCTGGGAGAAAAAGTATACAGGTTACCTGATCAAATGAGGCGTCAAAAATATTTTTAAATTTAAGACCTATTTGACTTCCGCTTCTTCGAAACCACATAAGCGACAAAAGAACCGCTTCTGCGAAAAGCTCCATTTCTGCATTTGTAAATTTAGTTCTTTGTCTCTTATGCGGCTTCGCAGAAGCGGAAATTGAACAGGTCTTAAATTTAAACATATTTTAGATGGCTCATTTGATCAGGTAACCTCTGTACTATTTCTCCCAGCCCTAAACTCCCTCATATCCTAAAATACTCCAAAACCTCCATTAGATTTTTCGGAGTTGATTTGAGCAGGTCGGAATGATCCAGAGGGCCAAAACCAGTAGCTGCAGAGACTTGGCATCAATATTCTGGTGTAATCACATCTGCGGATTTTTACGCCAGATGAGGTCACACAGAAGCGAATCTACAAATGCAGAAATGGAGCTTTTCGCAGAAGCGGTTCTTTTGTCGCTTATGCGGCTTCGCAGAAGCGGAAGTCGAACAGGTCTTAAATTTAAAAATATTTTAGACGTCTCATTCTAAAACTCCGAAATACGAAAATCTAAAACTTGGCAGATTAGTTACAAATAATACTCTAAGCTATTATAAAAAGAAATTTTCACAAACGACTAAAACTTTACAAAAATGATGGGTTGCCTCCCACCAAGCGTCATATTTAACGTCGTGGCACGACTCAAAAAAATATTACCACTTTTTTCGCCACTTGGATGATATGAGCTGAGCACCTAGCTTGTAATCAAGCTTGTGGACACGAGCGATGGGTGGTGGTAAGTCGATGATCAATCCAATCCTTAAATTCTTCATTTTGCACTTCTTGTCTCTCATGTGAGGAATGTCATTTTGTTTTCTTGTTTCCTCAAACTGTAAAATGTATGGTTATTGCCTTTCCTCCTCGCAATCCCTCATTGACTCGTGTAGTTCAATTTCCATATCATCATACAATTCCAATGTTGAAAAATGCTTGGAATGTAACTTCAAGCCTTCACTTTGTAATTTTTCTATTTTAACATCCATTTCTTCCCCCGGGCTAGAGTCAGTCTCAACCAAATTTTCATTTACACTGGTTAACTCTAACTCCATTTTTTTCTCGGCATCATTGACATTCATAGAGTCGGTTGGCAGATGTTGAATTCTTGAATTCTCAAATTTTAGCTCACTTTCTTCCTCGGAATTGGACTCTTCTTGGCTTCTTTCTACACTCTTAAGTTGGTGGGCATAGTGAGCCTCGACCAATATTTGCATTTGATCCTCCAAAGTGCGGATATGTTCATTATTGTAATTCAAGCCTTGTTTCAAGTCCTTGAGTGCAAGGTTGTGCTTCTCCTTATTTTCAAGAATGGTCTCCAACATGAGCATCATTCTCTCATTTTGAGCATTTGAGAGCTCTTCTTGGTTTTGATCAAGTGCCAAGAAAGGATTTTCAACTTTTACATCCAAGGAGAATTTTTGGCTCTCATTAACTTTTGAGGATTTTTGGACCTCTAAAGCTTCAAGCATTTCTCCCATTTGTGAATGCAACCTCTCAAGTGCCAAGTCATTTTGGAGACTATTTTCCAAAAGCTCCTCCAATGCACTTTGTTCTTTGTTTCCTCCTTCAAGTAGACACTCAAACATGAACTTGAACTCTTTATTTCGACCATGCTCAACTTCCTCCATTTTTATAGCCCTATAATTCTCATAACAAATAGTAGAATCATCATAGCGGGGGCTTGGGAAAAGGAAAGACAAATAAGCACAATCATCCCAATGACCATTTTGAAAACCACACTTATCACAAATACTCCACTCATGGGTTTGAAATTGTGCGCACAATCCACCCTTGGGAGAATTTAAATAATTTTGCCACGAGTGTGGTCCTCCACAATAAAAACACAGGCCATCAAAGTATGAACAATTACCATCCGACCAATTTTCACAATATGATGCCATTTTTCATAAATAAGAAAATAAACAAGAAACAAACAAGAAAACTAGACCAAGGTAAGAAAAAATAATTACACAAATAGTCACAAGTTTGGACCAAAGCACTTTCGCTTACTTCTCAAACAACCTAAATTACGCCAAATTATTCCCCGAAAATGGCGCCAATTTTGACGATATCCAAATCCACTACTTAAAAACAATAGACACAGTCGCATACAATATAATTTATTTAACTATGAGTCGGGGTCGAATCTCACAGAGAACAATATGTAGGCGATTAGGAATATAAGAGAATTATCACTTATCGCACAATGCCAAACACTTAGAATTGTTGTTGGAAAATATTTATATCTAAATGCGGAAATATAAACTAAACTAGAAAGCAAGTAAAATGATCAATGGCTACAAGTATGATTGCATCGGAATTACACTCAAGTAACGATCCAATGTATTTCATGAGCTTACAAATATGAGCGAGTTTATACTAATTAATCCCTTCTAATAATGTTCACACAGATACGCCTAATTGTTTCTATCGATCATGAACTCTCCAGCTATCATAACTCTCTCTATCTCTCGAGCAATTATAATAATTTACTAGACTCACTCTCTCGAGCTAAGCTAGCAGATCCGCATTACAGTTCACTTAGATCACATCCGAGGTATCATTATCTCTACTCCAACCTCTAAACCATCGGTTATAGATCCCTATTATACTTTGGGAGTAGTATTGTTCAACAATTACCTAAACATGCACTCTCTTCCGAGCAGATACACACTAAATAAGCACAACTAATTGAGGATCCTGTCAATTAACTACAACAAATACGTAGTTGAATAAATAGAGATTCAACAAGAAATCTATATTAACATAACAAGAAGTTCATTCAATACATAAGCACAACAAGGTATTTAATCCATACTTTAAACATGAATATTCCCATAAACACGATTCAAGTGTTGGATAAAATACTAAACACTTAGATATACAATACAAAGCAAGGAAATAAATAAAGCAATATAAATGGGTAAGAAATCCTTAACCACAAGCTTCAAATCTTCAAGACCAAAGTGTGTGTGCAAAATCTAGCTTCCAACCTTGTTCTCTCAAGTCCTAAGAACTGAAAATACGCCCAAAGATCTTCCAAAGACCCGTAAAAAGTCTGCTTGGACGAGTATAAAAATGGTTTGGGGTTTAAAAATATGAAATGACTAATTTTCCAAATCTGATGCTCGATTTTTGCATCCGCAGAACACTTCATGTAGATGTGGATTCCTCACCGTAGAAGCGGGATCCTTGTACAACTCTGTAATCACAGATGCGCCACCGTAGAAGCAATATTATAACCGCATATGCGATTTCTTGCATGCTCAGTAATTTCCGCAGAAGCGGGATCGCTTCTGCGTCTGTTCTTCCGCAGATGCGGTTTCTTCCAATATGAGGATCCACCGCAGAAGCGGTTATTCTCATGCAGAAGCGGGGTCGCTTCTGCGGCCATTCTTCCGCAGATGCGGAATCACCGGAAGATTTTGCATGTTTTCACTCTCTTTTGCTCAATTCCTTTTCAATTTAATTCAAATCACTTTGTAGTATTATTTACTTGAAAATCTAACAGCACATACCATAAACGACCTCATATTATAATTAAAGGACATAAAAGTTAAGAAAAAGAGACTAGATTGAGCGGTAAAATCACTACTCATCATGGACCGATTTGAAAATGTTTATGTGAAAATGAAATCAAAATTTGGATTTGTAAAGAATATTTGTTTGACAATAAACAGATATTTTAAGACTGTAAATTTTATAGCAAACAACAACTTGAACTGTAATGCATGACGGAGGGGTTTTAAATTTCTTTTTACCTATTGTTGTTTGGACAGTGTCAAATGGATCAACTATGATGAGATTTAACTTAGGTTACACATTTTGTTAATTGATCTTGCACTTTTGAAGCTTCAAATTTTTGATTATATTAATATATATGTTGCTTAAATTATTTTATGTTGATTGACATGAGATATACGTGCATTGTACGTGTCCAATATATATATATATATATATATATATATATATATATATATATATATATATATATCCCGATTCATTTAATATAAATTTTTAAATAACCATGCAAGATTATTAAGTAAAATTATTTTTAAATATTTAACAAAAATAAAAATTAAATAACTAATTATAGATCCATGCAAATAATGAATATGATCATTGGTTGGAGAATTTGTAATTTAAGCTCAAATAAACACATAGAAAAAGAATATGGAAAAATGCTCACTGAAGTAAAGGTTGCAGACTGTGTAAAAGATTGACACACAAATGCTTATTCACATACCATATTTCTGATTTCTTAGTTTTCGATTTGTGAAGACTTCTATTCTTAAATTTTCAATATTTCTTTATATTTAATATTTGGATAATTCGAAGCTAATACTTTCTATTTGTAAGATCATTGGAAAATTAGAGACAATCACATGATTTGAAGAGATAGAAACTACTAAAGTAACTCTTTAACTACTGATTAATGTTACAAATTGCATGCAATTGAGTGCTGAGTATCACATAAGACTCTCAAACAAGGAAAACGATGAAATGATAAATAAGAAAAAAAGAGTTAAAAACCTTAATAGTGATAATTATGCAATTATCTTTTGACAAAATCCTCCAGCTTATAGTTGTGGGACTTCTATTACTTCGAAGCACAACAAGGAAAAAGTCAAGTGAATTAACTTTTAATTTTATATTGGTCGTTGGTCTTCCTAATTCTTGCATTTTTTATATGCTTCGTTGTTTTTTTTTAATTTTTAAATTTGTTGAGCATATAAAGTTCTCTCTGTAATACAATATAATGAACACAGGGTCCTGCTTTCCTGCATTATTAAGTATAGCGGTAAAGAAACACTAAATAACATTCGACACTTCTCCGATTAGGTGTGTCAGTAATACTTACATTAGATGCCTATGTTTTAAGAGCAATATGGCGAAACAACTTCTATCTCGTATCTAAGAGTTCAAATGGACGCCTTGAATATCTTCTACATGCACCATCATACTGTTCATTATTATCAAAATCTCAAGTAACAAATAGTTTTATAAGCATTTAATTATGAAGCTAAGATGATGATGATGATAATAATAATAGGACAAGAATAGTTTGAGTGAAACCTATTATAAGAAATATTATATGCCAACATTGAATATTCAGAAGCAATATGAGTATGCAGAATCTTCTTCTTCCAGGATTGATTATGTCCAATTTCAACTGCAATATCAAGCTAACATAGGAATTAAAACAAAGAAAGAAAACAAGGAATACAAATATAAGAATGTATCAATTGCCGACAAGTTTCATCTACAATACTTTAGTTACCTTTAAAGCATTCGAGTTTTGTCCTCTTATGAAGCTTCTTATTATTTCTTCAAGTAGTTCCTGGAAACAATTTCATGGAAGGAATTTCAGAAGGCATGTTGATATTATATAAGGTGGAGATTTACAAGAATATAGGAAATAAATAAGAAAAACGGAGAAATGGGATGCACATGTTGGAACTTTCATAACTAAAACAATGAGAATAAAAAGAGCAACAAAAATCAGTGTACGGATGGTCTGACGAGTGTACCATATGAAACGTTACTCCTGCAACCCTCGATCTTCATGAACTTTACTTTGGTGTTTACTTTTTCGTAATGATAGTTTGGCATTTTATAATAGAAACAATTACACTACATATCACCCGACCCAATTCTATATCCATAAAAAGCGGGATCTTACACGGTGAGACCCATATTATATATATCTTGAAATAAAAGTTTCAATGTTTAATCCAAACATTCTTCTTTCATCTTTCTACATTTTCTCCTCTTCTTCTTTCCACTCCGGTGGCCACCTCTCTTAAGTTTGTTGTAAGTCAAGATTTTGATACCCAAACCAAAAATTAGGTTGAGGGAGTTCGAAGCTTTTCAAATCTGAAATTTTATGAAAGAGTCATGCTCAAATTCGAGTGAGTGTTGTTGAAATTAATTGATAATAGTCCAAGAAGCTTCAACCTAGAGATTTGGTTCAGTTGGATTACTTTGCAACTCTTTGAGAACAAATTTGGTGAGGTAAAATGGGAAAAGAACTGAGTTCTTGATTTTTGTTGAAATTTCTTCAAGATTGAAATTCTGGACTGAAAAATCTGAATTGGGTTCTTGATTTTTGTTAAAATTTCTTCAAGATTGAAGTTCCAGACTGAGATTTTAAGCCCACTCCAATTTAATAGACCCGAGAAAGATGTATTTTGGTGAAAAAATCAAATAGGTGTTGATTAATATCGGTGAAATTTGTGTGAAGCTAAAAATATTGGAAAAGCTTTTAGTAACTTGAATCTAGAATAGTGGGCTGGTTGAGCATGATTAACATTGATTTTGAGAATCATATCAGTTGAGAAAGAAATTGAAGGTGAAATTTAGTTTTCCAATACAACATTATACAATACTATACAATATTATACAAAAAAATAATTAAGTGTATAATATTGTATATTAGGTGTCCAAATAATGTTATACGACATTGCTCCTTCTATTCGTAATTTATGTTCGACTTTGGTACAGTGGTCTTTCTCCTTAAAGTAAGTTCCTCTTCACATGTGCAGTTAAAGTTAATTTTGCTTTTCTGTGTTAGTGAAACACTGGAATAAATTATTATACATTCCATATATGGGTTTATACTAAATAATATATTTTTATACATGTACAACACATGTGGACTTAAAATTGAAATTAAATTTTTTATTACTTTTTCTCAAACAATCGATGTATAAGTCAATTTTTTATTGATTTCACTACCAAATTGCGAATTTGTAGCCATTTTTTTCAATTTTTATTTTCATTTCTTTTGTTTCTGCTATTTAAAACTTGGGACAGAAGAAAATTTAAATTTTTTCCAAGTTGCATTATAGTTGGTTTGTATTGTTGTAGTTGCAATAGAAATGTATATGATCGACTTAAGTTGGTTGTATGCAAAGAATAACAAACCACATAGAGATCTGTAAAGTTATATCCTGACGATGATGTCATATTATGAGACTTTAATGGGTTATACCGATAAAAACTTAATGCAACGACCCGACCGGTCGTTTTGAACTTTTGCACTTCGATCATCGGTTCTTGGGCATAACTTGCCCCGTGTAGTGTATTATGACTAATGCAGATCGTTGGTTTTTATTTCAGGAAAACCGGAATGAATTTGAAGGAACAATCTCAGTTGAAAGCTTGGAATTTGAATGATTTGACCAAGAGTCGGCTTATTTGTATATGAGCTCGGATCAAAATATTTATGATTTGGTTAGCTCCATTAGGTGATTTGTGACGTAGGAGTGTGATCGGAATTGGTTTTGGAGGTCCGGTGAAGAATTAAGCTTGAATTGACGAAGTTAGTATTTTGGCGATTTCCGGTTGAAAGGTGAAATTTTGATTCGGGAGTTGGAATGGAATTCCGAGAGTTACTATAGCTTTGTTATGTGATTTGGGATACGTGTGCACAATTTCAGGTCATTCGAAGGTGATTTGGTTGGATTTTTGATCGAATGCGTGTTTCAGAAGTTTTAAAAGAACTTAGGCTTGAATTCGATGTAATTTGATGGTTTTAGTATTCTTTGAGGCATTTTTATAATTGGAATAATTTAAATGATGTTCTTGGGTGCGTTGGTATTTGGTTGAGGTCCCGGGGGCCACGGGGTGATTTCGGATGGCTAAATGGGAGTTTTGGACAATGGAAATCTGCAGAAAATGCAGCATGTAGTGCAGAGCAATTTTGACCTTGGCGATCGCAATCCTGGGGTTGCAATCACATAGAAGGAAAAATGGGAGGCCGAATTTTTGTTCATCGCGATCGCGGTTGGTCTTTCGCGATCTCCTAAAGCTGGATGGTGAAGCTTCGCATTTGCAGGGAATTGTTCACGTTCGCATAGGTTGAGAAGTCAAGGCATCGCAATCGCATGGCTACAGTCACGATCGCATAGGCCATTTTGAGGCCTGGGAAATTTGTGCTCCGCGATCGCGATCCTGGGGCCGCGATCGGATAGAAGGAATTACTGTAGCTGGGCACAATATTTTAAAGTCATCTTGTTCGTGATTTTAGGTCTATTTTCACCATGGCTGCTCGTTTTTGGAGATTTTTGGAGGAAATGAAAGAGGGAATCAAGAGGGATTAACTTCAAGTAAGAATCTTGGTCTTAAAACTTGATTTTATTGTGAAATCCACCTAGAAATTCATGGAAATTTAGCTAAATTGGGAGAAACTAGGGCTTGGAATTCTAAGATTTTAAATTGGAATTTGAGGGACCACTTGTGGTCGGATTTGAGAGTTTTTGATATGCATAGACTCGTAGCGATATAAGGAACCCGTTGATGTGAAAATTTTTGAGTTTCAAGAAGTGAGCCCGATGCTCGGGTTTTGGTAATTTCAGGATTTCTACGCGTTATTAATTATTTTCGCTTGGGCTTTGTTCCCTTAGCATATTGTAATGTATTCATTTTAATTTTGGATACATTCGACGCGCGTGGAGGCTAATTTTAGGGACAATGGCGTCGCGAGCTAGAGGTTTTGCCGGTTCGAGGTAAGTAATGATCGTAAATACTGTCCTAAGGGTTTGAAACCCCGGATTACACGTCGTTGTGTTACCTTGAGGTGACTTGCACGCTAGATGACGGGTGTGGGGTGGAGCACCGCTGTGGATTGTGACCTAGTCCATCCCGAATGAATATTTTAATGCGTATTTGATAGTTAATTGTTTGACATTATTATATTCCGGGTTGTATGCCATGTTTGAGGTCTTGTGCCTACTTGTTGAGACCCTTAGGGGAATTTTTACTATATTTCCCTCACTCTATTTGTTTCAAAGCATTATCGGTCATGTTTTACCTGTTTATTGCTCAAATCTGGATTTATCACTATATTCTTAAAATGTGGAAATTGTTTTAGGCTGAGTTCCCTGTTTTACTGAAATAGACCAAGGGTCTAATCGTGAGATTAATGACTGA
Organism: Nicotiana benthamiana; assembly: GCA_034376525.1. Classification (NCBI taxonomy): domain Eukaryota; kingdom Viridiplantae; phylum Streptophyta; class Magnoliopsida; order Solanales; family Solanaceae; genus Nicotiana; species Nicotiana benthamiana. The sequence continues at coordinate 89,012,881 of CM067333.1, read as the reverse complement.
GATAGACTGAGAGTCTGATGGTGAGGTTAATGACTAAGAGAGGTTGAGGCCCTAGTTGTGAGGATTATATATCTATGGATCGGGCTGCATATATATATATATATATATATATATATATATATATATATATATATATATATATATATATATATATATATATATATGTATGTGTGTGTGTGTGTGTGTGTGGGGATCGGGCTGCACGCCGCAACGATACTTATATGGATCGTGCTGCATGTCGCAGCGATGTAGCGCTAGGGCTGTAGGAGCCCTTCGGAGTCTGCACACCCCCTGTAAGCGCAGTCAACTATTTATATGGATCGGGCTGTGCGCCATAGCGATGTATAGATCGGGCTGTGCACCACAGCTGTTACTTTGATTTCAGTTATTGTGAGAGATATATGGATTTGGTTGCGCGCTGCAGCGGTTATTATATGGTACCTATTGAGCGTGAATTCCAAGTGCGAGTACTTGACTGATAAGAGTTGAGTCACGAGTGATAGAGAGGCTAGCCCGATGGGCGATAGATGTATACGTGCATATGAGTGATGTTTTACCTGAGAGGCCTGTTTATGATCTTGTTTATTTCACTCCTCCTTAAAGTAAGTTTCTATCAAATATATATGGAGTTATTGACTATTTTCACTCATCTTTATATTGAGCCTCTGTCGGAAGTTGAACAAGTGTTTTAAAATAACTTTTATTCAAACTGGGTTTATGAAATGTTCATAAGTAAATCACTGATTTGTCACTGGTTATTTCCACTGAGATTTATAAGTTACGAAGTATTTATGATTAATTTTTTTTTGAGGGGCTATTTTTACAAACTATGCTTTGCTCGTGGGGCCGGTTATGACATTAAATATCTATTGTTATTCTAAATGGTATTGATCCCCTACTAGAACTGTTGGAAAGTATTTCAAAATGATTTTTACTAAAAAAATGGATTTCAAAATGGACAATTGACTCGTTTTATGATTTCAGAGCCTGTTGTGTTTATTAAGCCAAACGTAAACGTGGATTCATTATTTCCTTATGCTCAGTCTTTATTTACTCTTATTACTTATTGGGTTGGAGTACTCACATTACTCCCTGCGCCTTGTATGCAGATTCAGGTACATCAAAACCCGATAGCGGGTGTTGATTTCTCAGACGCGGAGTTATCAGAGTTAGCAAGGTGGCTGCACGACGTTCGCAACACTGCTTCCTTCCTCTCATTGCTACTACTGTATTTAGTACATTTCTTTTAGACTTTTGTTGTACTCATACCTTGATAGATGCTCATGACTAGTGACACCCCGATGTCGGGCTGGTATTTTATTCCGCACTGTTAGATTTTGTTATGAAACATTGTTTAATTTAAAGACTTAAAAAAATGAATCTTAATGATTAAAGGGTTAATGTTGGTGTTGTATCGGTTGGCCTTGTCTTCACGATAGGCGCCACCACGACTAGGTCGGTTGTGGTCGTGATAAGTTGGTATCAGAGCCTAGGTTGCATAGGTCTCACGAGTCATGAGCAGGTTTAGTAGAGTCTCGCGGATCGGTATGGAGATGTATGTATTTATCCTAGAGAGGTTGTAGAACCTTTAGGAAAACTTCACATTCTTGGAATTCTTATCGTGCATCCTTGATCCACCTTGGGAAGTAACTCTTTAAATTCCTTCCACGTATTCGTATGTGCATATGAGCGCTCAGTATCGGATCTGCCTTGATGGGTTGTGATTCCCTGATTGAGGGGCGAGATGTGATCTCTGTGAGTTGATTTTGGGCCAGTCTTGAGGACTTGAGGCCGAATCTTTGCCTATGGCTTGAGCACCCAGGTGCTGATTGTGTGAACAAGTATTTTGAACTTATGAATTCGGTAATGTCTCTATCGGTGGAGGTAATAATGGCTGGATAGCTACATGATGAGTATGTTAGTACTGCAAGAAGTATCTATATGACTTGTAAGTGACGAGAAAGGTCTGCATGATGATGGATGAACTATTAAGTGTTTGATTTCCATAGTGATTGGATTTGTAGCCTCGAGTTATGGGCGTGTGAAGAATCTTTTCATGTCTCCTAGTTGGAATGAAATAAATTTCATATTGCGGTATGAGTTCAAACTCGAGAAGACTAAGTGACTGTGTAATATGTATGACGGTTGAAGGTATACAGAAATGTTATATATAGGCGAAGCATGAGGGTTGTCTCCTCCGAAATGTTCTGAGGTTGTGCGATCCTTATGTGTATGTTAGAAGATCTCAATTACAAGTGAAATATACCTGTTGCCATTTGAAATTTTGGGTGTCTTAAGAGAGTTCGTTTAACTGTTGTGGGGATGAATGCGAAATTTGTAGAAGGGTTACATCACTAGATGATCTGTGTTTTCACAACTTACAAATGATTTGAGTTTAATCTCACGATGATATTGTGGCATCAATAGAGTAAAAGTGTTATGAGTTATTGGGGGTATTTTGATCTATGGCTTCGAGCCAAGTAGCGGAGTGTGCTGTGAGCAGTTGATTGCTCGGTTATGTGCTATGTTGGTTCCAATTTGAGGCGTATGGTGAATCAGTTTTGGGGTTGGAGATTGAGCCCGAGGATGGCTCGAGTAAAGGAAATTTTTTATCGAGGAAAGGTTATGTGATGTAGTGTCAAAAGTGGCAATGAGGCACAGGTGGTTCAATTCTGTTGATCGGGTTAATTGCAGTCTTAATAGAGTGAATGACTCTAGAGAACGGTTCTAATGTGTTCAATATGCTTCATGTAACAATGTGGTATCTAAAAGTCGTATATATGGTTAGAAATCGAGTTTTCATTGGAAGAGTTCAAGACTTGTGGTATTTCTATGTTAATTATGGGATTCTGTGTATCAGTATCAATAAGGTAAAGGTAACGGATTTAGATTCGCAGGAAGTTCTTCAGAGTAAAGTATAGTGGGATGTGGTGTTTTTGGGGATATTTGAGAGTACTCAACGGCTTATGTGTCATAGACAGTGTGGTCTTATGCTCGAGGGTATTCAAGCTGAAGATAAATCACAAGGAAATGTAGATAGATGGAGTATCTTGATAGAATACCGAATCAGTATGGTTAGAATATGAGTAATTCCTTCTGTGTGTTCGAGGTAATGAGGCTTACAGGTATTTTGCAATAATTCTCTTAGGTCTTGATGGATTGCTTAGCTTGATCGAGTTATAAGGATTCAGTCCTGACCAGTCTAATATGTACAAAGGAAGCTCAGAGAGTTCTTGATGGTTTTTATCGCGATTTGGAGATGTATATCTTCTATAGGCATGCAGAGCATAGGATGTATAGTGATTTCTTCTAGATGGGACCAATCGAAAGTTCTTGACTAATTGAGTACGTACATGTTTGTGGCTCGGAAGGGATATGAAGATCTCACGGTTATTCATAGAGTGGTATGGGTTATGCGGTATATTGTAATGATCGAAAATTGCGTGTGTAAGGTTATGGTTCATATTTGAATGGAAGATCATAAATTCTTAATTTCTGCGGGCAGTTTTAGATAATTAGAGAAATGAACTTCAGATGATTTGAGAAGGTATCTACAGATGATTAAGGAATGGCAATGCTAATTAAGGTGATTTGACGAGGGTATATGTTCTATAAAGAGTCAATATTGAGCTGATGGTACTTCGGTAGTATTGCAGCACTTCACGCCACGTTAGCTGCTGATATTCGTGTTTGTTTGGCAGCACAGAAGAATCTTAGAATATCCCTCATGGAAAGATTGAGTTCTAGACGTGAGTTATACGTACGAGTGGTGGAATTGGGATTAGATATGGAAATTCATGTGTTTTATGGACTTGGAGACTGTAAATTCTCATATACAGGTTAGCTCGGGGTTGTGGATGGAAAATGTAGGTAAGTAGTCAGATGATTGTGTGTGCTATGATTCAGTCATTGTGGACCTTTGAAGGATTAATTATCTATTATGTGTAATTGGGGTTGATGTGTGGTCCATTGGTGGACCTATATGGATATATTACCGCATCGAGACGGTTTTGTTGACTTCAAGTTGATGTTGGCGAAGGATGTGTTGATTCAGTTGTTTTGAGATATTAGTAATCAAGGGGATCTATGAGTTATCTTTCTGTGTTGCTCGGTGAATGGCATACCGGTTATATCCTTTCAGGTTTTTGCGTGTAGGTTATTTGCTTTAGCGTGGGTATGTTAATTTGCTTTGGTTCCAAATATCAAAATTGTGCGTGGTTGTCAATTTTGAGCATAGTGACTTGAGGTGTTTCATGTGGAGCAGTGTTTGGGCAGGATCGCGCTTAACAACGAAGTTATGTGTAGATACGATCTTGCAGGATAGATTCGTGTGTTCTATTCCTATAATATGAGATGTGTTCTTAGCCTTGTGTTGTGATGGTATTGGTGAGCTTGAGATACAGCCCTTTCAATTGAGTCATTTTCATAATTCGAGTATGTTCGAATGTTTCTTATTGGTGCACGCATTTATGCAAGTCGTGACTTAGGCTCGTATTAATGTGTCTTGTCACCAAGGTAGTGTGTTGGGTCAGAAGAGATCGTTGGAATCATTAATGAATACGAACGAATTTGATTTCAGTATGTTGGAAGAATAATATTGAGGTTCGGCTTAACAATTTGCTATGGTAATTTCCAGGGGAGAAATTGCTTCATGAATGGTTGATTTGAGAAATGGTTATGGTTTACTGCGTATCTCATTTATAATTGGCAGTATATTGAAGTGTAGGAATGAGACTTTAGCTGATAAGAGGTTTTCTGTCGATATTTGGTTGTTGTGGGCAGTTATTGTGAATGGAAGTTATCGCTGCATGTGTTTGAGTTATCTAGTATACCATATAGTTACACCTGAGGTTGCAGGCATGGGCTATTACAACTGATTCGGGCCTATTCGGTGTATGAGTGTGAGGCTTTGATCTTATAGATGGTTTCAAAAATGGAAATGTGGTTCTATGGTTTATGGACTAGGATAGATTGTGTAAATTCAGTTTCTATGCGTTATCGAACCTATATAAGATAGAGTGATGTGGATCACCCCCCGGGTTATGCATGGTAAAGTTATTCAGCTATTGGTTGGCTTTTAGAACAACTCTGAGTACGTTCGAGGACCAGCGTGTGCTTAAGTGGGGAGGATGTAATGACCCGACCTATCGTTTTGAACTTTTGCACTATGATCGACAGTTCTTGGGCATGACTTGCCCCGTGTAGTGTATTATGACTGATGTAGATCGTTGGTTTTGATTTTCAGGAAAATCGGAAAGAATTTGAAGGAACAGTCTCAGTTAAAAGCTTGGAATTTGAAAGGTTTGACCAAGAGTTGATTTATTTGTATATGAGCTCGGATCAGAATTTTTATGATATGGTTAGCTCCGTTAGGTGATTTGTGACTTAGGAGTTTGATCGGAATTGGTTTTGGAGGTACGATGATGAATTAGGCTTGAATTGGCAAAGTTAGTATTTTGGCAATTTCCGGTTGATAGGTGAAATTTTGATCCGGGAGTCGGAATGGAATTCTTAGAGTTGTTGTAGCTTGGCTATGTGATTTGGGATATGAGTGAAAAATATCAGGTCATTCGGAGGTAATGTGGTTGTGCATTTGATCGAATGCGTGTTCGGAAGTTTTAAAAGAACTTAGGCTTGAATTTGATGTAATTTGATGGTTTTGGGTGTGTTTGAAGCATTTTGATGATTGGAACAAGTTTGAATGATTTTTTTGGGTACGTTGGTGTTTTTGGTTGAGGTCCTGGGGGCCTCGGGGTAATTTCGGATAGCTAACAGGGAGTTTTGGACTTAGAAAATCTGTAGAAAATGCAGCAGTCAGTGCAGAGCAATTTTGACCTTCGCGATCGAAAGCCTGGGGCTGCGATCACATAGAAGGAAAAATTGGAGGCCGAATTTTTATTCATCGCGATCGCGGTTGGTCTTTTGCGATCGCATAGAGTTGGATGGTGAAACTTCATGTTCGCAGAGAATTGTTCGCGTTCGCATAGGTTGAGAAGTCAAGGCATCTCAATCGCATGCTACAGCCGCGGTCGCATAGGCCATTTTGAGGCCTGGGAAATTTGTGCTCCGCGATCGCGAGTCTGGGGTTGCGATCGCATAGAAAGAATTGTTGTAGCTAGGCAGAATGTTTTATAGTCATCTTTTTCGCAATTTTGGGTCTATTTTCACCAATGGCTGCTCGTTTTTGGAGATTTTGGAGGAAATGAAAGAGGGATTCAAGAGGAGTAGACTTGAGGTAAGAATCTTGGTCTTAAAACTTGATTATATTGTGAAATTCACCTAAAATTCATGGAAATTTATCTAAATTGGGAGAAACTAGGGCTTGGAATTCTAAGATTTTTAATTGAAATTTGAGGGACCATTTGTGGTCGGATTTGAGAGTTTTTGATATATATAGACTCGTGGTGAGATAAGGAACCCGTTAATGTAAAAAAATTGAGTTTTGAGATGTGGGACCGGAGCTCGAGTTTTGGTAATTTCGAGATTTCTATGCGCTATTGATTGTTTTCGCTTGGGCTTTGTTTTCTTAGCATCTTGTAATGTATTCGTTCTGATTTTGGATAGATTCGGCGCGTGGAGGCCAATTTGAGGGGAAAAGGCGTCTCGAGCTAGAGGTTTCGCTGGTTTGAGGTAAGTAATGATTGTAAATACTGTCCTGAGGGTTTGAAACCCCGGATTACACGTCATTGTGTTACCTTGAGGTGAGTTTCACGTTAGATGACGAGCGTGGGGTAGAGCGCCGCTGGGGATTGTGACCAAGTCCATCCCGAACGAATATTTTATTGCATATTTTATAGTTAATTCTTTAACATTATTATATTTTGGGTTGTATGCCATGTTTGGGGCCTTGTGCCGACTTGTTGAGACCCTTAGGGGCATTTTTACTATCTTTCCCTTACTCTATTTTTTGAAAGCATATTCTCACATGTTTTACCTGTTATTGCTCAAATACAGCTTTATCACTATATTCTTAAAATGTGGAACTATTTTTGGAATGAGTTCTTTATTTTAGTGAGATAGACCGAGGTTCTGATCGTGATATTGATGACTGAGATAGACTGAGAGTCTGATGGTAAGGTTAATGACTGAGAGAGGCTAAGGGCCTAGTTGTGAGGATTATATATCTATGGATTGGGCTGCATGCTGCAACAATATATATATGTATATATGTATATGGATCGGGCTGCACGCTGCAACGATACTTATATGGATCGGGCTGTACGCCGCCGCGATACTTATATGGATCGGGCTGCATCCCACATCGATATAGCGCTTGGGCTATAGGAGCCCCTCAGGAGTCTGCATACCCCAGTGAGCGCAGTCGACTATCTATATGGATTGGGATGTGCGCCACAGCGATGTACGAATTGGGCTGCACGCCACAACGATTACTTTGATTTCAGTTATTGTGAGAGATATCTGAATTGGGCTGCAAGCCGCAGCGGTTACTATATGGTACCTATTGAGCATGAATGTCGAGTGCGAATACTGACTAATAAGAGTTAAGCCACGAGTGACAGAGAGGCTAGCCCGACGAGCGATAGATGTATACATGCATATGAGTGATGTTTTGCCTGAGAGGCCTGTTTATGATCTTATTGATTTCACTCCTCCTTAAAATGAGTTTCTATCAAATATATATATGGATTTATTGACTATTTTCACTTATCTTTATATTGAGCCTCTGTCAGAAGTTGAACAAGTGTTTTAAAACAACTTTTATTCAAACTGGGGTTTATGAAATGTTTATATATTAACCACTGATTTGGAACTGGTTAATTGCACTGATATTTCTAAGTTACGAAGTGTTTATGATTATTGTTTTGCCCGAGGGGCTATTTTTACGAACTATGCTTTGCTCGAGGGGCCGATTATGACTTTAAATATCTGTTGTTAATCTAAATGGTATTGAGACCCTACTAGAACTGTTGGAAAATATTTCAAAATGATTTTAATAAGAAGCTGGACTTCAAAAGGTAAGGTTGACTTGTTTTATGATTTGAAAGGCTGGCCTTGTCTTTATGAGAGACGTCATCACGACCGGGCTGGTTGGGATCGTGGCACTTAAAAGGATGGCTATGTGGATGAAAAGCACCTACACGGACTGTATTTTTATGCAATTATCCCTTTATGATATTGATATAAATTTGGCATTTTATAATATAAAGTTAGTCAAATGAATCTGGGCTACTGAATTATTCAATGCATCTTTTCAAATTCTCCAAAATTTACACATCAATGAACATAATTTAGGTTAACCAACATATGAAGGAATTAATTACAATACATTTAATATTTAAAGGGTATTATAGTCTCTCAAACTTTATAGGTTAATTTAGTCTTTCAACTTTAGACTTAGATATGCACACTTATAATATAGTATAATACACACACATACATACAAATATATATATATATATATATATATATATATATATATATGTGTGTGTGTGTGTGTGTGTGTGTGTGTGTGTATGTGTGTGTCACAGCCCTAAAACGCGCCCAATCGTGATGGCGCCTATCGTGAAACTAGACCAGTCAAGACAAACCCCAAAACAAACCAAACAACTATAATAAGTCATTAATAAGCTAAAATCCCAAAATGTAAGGTAGAATAGAACAGAGCGGAAATAAGACACGGCCCGACATCGAGGCATCACCAGTCATGAGCAACTACAACTCGTCTAGAAATATGAAAAGACAATATAGTCTGAACAAAGCTAATACAAAGAGGAATAAAGATAGGAATGAGAAGCACTGGGCTGCGAACGCCAAACAACTACCTAGCCAACTCAAAAAGCCTGCTGGAAGACAAATGGCACTCGCTAGTGTGACCCGAGACTCCTGGATCTGCATAGGATGCAGGGAGTAATGTGAGTACGCCAACTCAGTAAGTAATAAAAATAGAGGCATCTGAGCAGTAACAAAACATGTAAAACACAATATAATGCTACAACAAAACAATATAAGTCCATAACAATGCAGTAAAGCAATAAAACACGTGAAAACATCTCGGTTCATTAAAACACTTTTTAAAATATCTTTCAATAGTTTCAAAGGAGTTATGAAAATAGTGAGAAAAAGGATATAAATGTAAACAACCCCTCGGGCAAAACATGTACCATAAATCGCCCCTCGGGCATATTATCAACAGAATGAGTCCATTGGGCTACCTCACAATCACTCGTAATCAGCCCCTTGGGCATAACATGAATCAAGAACCACCCTTCGGGCAACAAATGGATCAAGAACAACCTCTCGGGCAATAATATGAGACAACAACAGCCCCTCGAGCTACATCACATAACTCACACTGGGTACCCGCGTTCAGTAGGGAAGTTCAGACTCCGGAGGGGCTCCTACACTCCAATCGCTATCACATGCCATCTCGTTGCATCAGAAATCACGTCCTCAGCCTCATAACAAAAGCCACCTCATGGAATAAATCAATCAAGTCCTCGGTCTCACAATATCATAAATCAGTTATAACATGTTGCGACGTGCAACCCAATCCTATAATATCCCCACAACACAGGACCTTGGCCTCACTCAGTCAAAAATATCTCAAGCCACTCAGGCAACAGTAAACATGATGCTCATTCCAAAATATCATTTAAAATATCAAATCGGAGTAAATATGGTTGAGCTATGAAAACAGTAGAATACAACATGAATGAGTACAGTTATGAAGTAACACAGTAAGGAATGGCAGTAAAAATCCCTTAAGGGTCCAAAACATTTGGCACGAGGCCCAAATATGGCATTCAACCAAAAACATGATAATACTTTTCAAAACACAATGGTACAAACAGTTTTCAATCAAATACACGACTTAATAGCCGTACGAGATGGACCAATTCACAATACCCAATGGTGTACGAACCACGCTCGTTATCTAATGTGTGTGTCACCTCAAAGTAGCACAACGATGTAAAATACTTACCTCAATCCGGTTCAAACTCTAGCCCGCGATGACTTTGCCTCTCGACTCGACCTCCGGATGCTCCAAATCTAACCAACAATAGATTTATACCATACAAAATATACTAACGGAACAAAGCTCACTCGTAAATAACCAACTTACATAAAAAATTCGGAAATAGACGAAACCCGACCCCTGGGCCCACATCTCGGATTCTGATAAAAATCACAAACTAGAATCCACTCTCTTGAGTTCATACATATCAAATACATCAAAATCCGACCAAAAATGACCCCTCAAATCCTCAAATCAAAGTCTTCAATTTCAAGCCCTAACTCTCCAATTTTTAGCCCTTATCCATAAAATTCGAGCTTAATCAGTGAAATAACACCACATAATCGAGTTTTAGTTCCAAAAATCTTACCTCCACGAATATCCCTTGAAATAACTCTTCAAAATCTCCCAAAAAAGCTCCATATGGCTCAAAAATGGTGGAAGATAGACCAAAAATCGCGAAAATGACTTTTTAACATTCTGCCCAAATGACATTTCCTTCTTCGCAGATGCGGTCAAAGCCTCACGTTCGCGAAGCACAAAAATCAATTGACCACTTATTCCTTCTTCGCGAACGCGACCTCCTAAATGTGAACGCGAAGCTTCATCTTATTAGACCATCGCGCGACACACCTAGTGCGAATGCGAAGCGCAAATGACTAGGACCCCAGCTGCTCCAATTACTCTACGCGAACGCGGGAACTTTATCGTGTTCGCGATGCATACTGAACCTCACCCTTCACGAACGTGGGACCAACATCGCGAACGCGAAATCCAAACTAACTGCCTCACTAATCATCCCTACGCAAACGTGAGAGCCCTCTCGCGAATGCGAGAGCCCTCTCGTGAATGCGAAGGCCAAAAGTATGCAATAGGAATAGCAGAAAATCTACAACTTTCAAAACAATGATTTCATCTATTTAACCACCCGAAACACACCCGAGGCCCTCGACACCCTAACCAAACATGACAACACATCCCATAACATCATTCAAACTTTTTCCAATCTTCGGAACACTCAAAAAAACACCAAAACACCAAATTAACATTGGATTCAAGCCTAAGAATTCCAAAACTTTCAAATTCAGCTTTCAATCAAAAAGTCTATCAAACCTCGTCCGAATGACCTAAAATTTTGCACAGACGTCAAAAATGACACAATGGACATACTCCAACTTCCTTAATTCCATTCTGACCCCTATATCAAAATCTCCCCTATCAAGCGGAAAACGCAAAAATTTCAATTTCGCCAATTCAAGCTTAAATCTACTCGGGACCTCCAAAATATATTGCGATCATGCTTCTAAGTCCCAAATCACCTCTCGAAGCTATCCAAATCATAAAAACTAAAATTCGAGATCGTTTACTTACAAGTCAACTTCCGGTTGACTTTCCAACTAAAAGACCAACTTAAGAGACTAAGTGACTCATTTCTCTTTACTATCATTTCGAACCCAAGCCAATCAACTCAATACAACATAAAAGAGCTGAACCTCACAAAATGAAGATGAAATGGGGGAAATGTAACAAAAACTCTCGTAACGACCGATCATGTCATTACAGTGTGTTTGAATTATCTCAAAGAAATCCTTAATGGAATTATTAATACCCATGTATCATTTCAATTTTATTTACATTGGAAGATGCAAGATTTGATCATTTGAAGTGAGGATGCTAATACAATTATAATAGCATGTTATATCACACATATTTTTGGTAAAAATGAAAAAGGAACAAGCATATTCCATTTTTTTAATAGATGCGTCGACGTACTTCGTTCTATCTTAATATTGTTAATATTTGTCTTTTTGAATGTTAGCACAATTGATTATTATTTTTAAGTCGCAAAATAATTATTTTATATTTTTAAACTAAAGTTTAGTTTTAATATTTATAATACAAGGTCAAAATATTTTATTTACCCTTAAAATCGGATAACAATTGAATTTAAGCGATTTTAAGGATATGTAATATAACTTGACACAAATTTAAAAAACAGATTAATGTTGAAATTGATGATAAGAAAATAAATGCAAACCATACAAATAGAACAACCTTGGCCTTTAAGCTTGATCAACCTCGAGCCAATAAATGCCTCAACTGATATTAGAACAGAATAACAAGATGATAAGAGCTAGAAATAACAATATATTGTTTTCTGCTACGTATTAAAATGTGTTTTATAAATGACCAAACCTCCCTTTATATAGTATGGGAGGGGAGTCCTATTCTTGATACAATTTTATAAAAGGTGACAAATCTCATGATTTGCTAATTAATCAGCCTCTCCTTGATACGTGCCAAGATTTCCGCAGTGATCTCCAACTGATCCCGGATATTTCAGCCTTGTGGTATTTGACTCGAAAAAGTTCTCTCAATATTGTTCGGTCATGCATTTACGAGCTCAATGATTTAATTTTTTGTCTTGGTTCGATATAACCCAAGCTCGAACTTTGACCTATCACGTTTCAACCTCGGCTAGTCATACAATGGACGAACCCGGTTTCGATCATATACAGATATTTCTCTCATTTTTTGGAGAGAAGATGACGAAAAATGATATAAACTTCTGAGCCTTGCTTCGATAAACCATGATGTAAGTGACAAAAGGTAACTAAAAACGCCTCTTCGATCCAGTTTCCAAGGCATTAAATGTATGTCAGTTGTTGGTCGACCATTACGGGTTTTGAACCGTCATTTGCAAGCTATAAATACCCAAACTTTCATTCATTCAAACTTTAGTTTGAACCTCCTCTACTCTTCTTCTTAAAAAACCTTTGCATTCTCTAATACTCGCATCAGATTTCTTGATGCCTTTGCAAGAATTTCCAATTGTTTTTATTCCAAAACGTTAAGAGATGCCTTTTAACTTCCTTTTCTTCATCTCTATTTAAAAAGACATGGAAAAAACTCATAAGACAGTTTCGAAAAATGAGACTGCCTCTTCATCACGACCTACCGGCAATGGGACTGCGGCGGAACCACACCCTGAAGAGTTTGTTCCTGGAGGGTGCTCGACCCGTGCTGATTTCAAGGTAAAAAAAAACTACATTGGTATCGGTTCGATGCGATCCGGTATGAGATATATATATTCGATCACCAATGATCTCATCTCCAAGGTCAAAGAGGATTGCAATTGAGCCGATAAGCACGTGGTTGTGCCTTCGCCTGAGAAAGAAATTACTACCTACATTGAGGATTTTTTAACTGTTTACACTTACCCCTTCATGTTGGATCCCTTAGACCCGATCATTATCACATTCTACAAGAGGTACGAGGTAACCCTTGATCAAATTCACCCCTCCTTCTGGAGGATAGTGATTCTTCTCCCCTTTTTGTAAGCAAAATCGAGGGGTGTCCTGTCATTCTCGATAATCTCCTGCGCCTGTACAGTCCCCAACTCTATCGAGTCGGATTAATCAAACTTGCTCACTGGGCCAACAGGGCCCTGTTCTCGAGTATAGATGAGGATCAAGATCGAGGCTGGATGGGTCGATTCATTCGGACTTAATCCCGGATGAGAATATATCATTTCCCAAGAAATGGAACATGAATCGTAAGTATAACTCTACATGAAGGATCTTGTTTATTATTTTTCTTTTTTCCTTTATTACCGACATTTTGTGGTGTAGCCGTTACTCGAATGCCAGATGTAGTTCCTTGACTCATGGAGTGGGTCGAGGAACTTATGTCACAGAAACCCTATTCCGAAGAAAAGGAAAAGGTCCCCAGGTTCTCCGAACTCAGAAAAGAAAAAACCAAAGAGGATCCCGACATGCAAACCCAAGGGAAGCACCGACGCTCTACCCTATGACTCAGTCCACCGGCTAAGGGATAAGTCCGAAGAAGAAGAAAAGGAAGAGAAATTCAAGCTGGTGGTCCGTATGCGGGCAGGTGTCTTGATATGAGTGGCCTCCAAACCAGCGGGTATTGAAACCAAATCGTCTCGACTTGAGGAGGTCAATGGGAGAACTTTAGCTAAAGCATCCGAACCCGAAGGGGGTAACGCCACTCCGCCTCGAGATGGGGAGGTGGATAATGAGATCGTGGTCAGTTTATCCCGGATAACGGATAATATTTTGAAGGGCATACCCGTAGTAATAGACCTCTCCGGTTTGCCTTTATTATTTTCTGAGTCTTTAGTTGTCGATGCTCAGGCACTGAAAGAACGATTCGCGAAGAGCCACAAGCGGAGGTAGACACCTGTAACAATTTCTTTAACGACGTAGACTCTATCGCTACGGGGGATGTCACCGGGTTGGGTGATATACTGGTATCGAAGAAGAGTCATCGAGTGGACCTACCTCGAGACTGAAATTAGTCAATCAGTTCCCAGCCTCGAGTTTGAATCCTGATCAAAAGAAATGGTCAATTGTTATGTCCATCCCAGAAGATGCCAGTTTCTCTTTTCCCCCGTGGGGGTGGCAATTTATCTTTAGTGCTTGGTGACCGATGACAGTCAGGCTAAGATGAATGAGCCGGAAGTGCCTTGTTTGTTCAACGAAGCCATACATGCATTAAATCGGGTAACCCCATATGCCTTTTAATAATTTCTAGTGTGTACTTAGACTATTTTGTAGATGATTTTAACTCCTTTTCCTGTGTTTGTAGGCTTCGGTACTCCATCATTAAATGTTCCTCTATTACCTGGAGGAGCTGATCCAATATGAGGCCAAGGTCTGAGGGCTCAGTAAGAAAAGAGACACTTACAAACTTATCAGTGAGCAAAGACAAGAGGGCTAAGGGACTCGGGGCTGAGTTGAAGATGGCTCACAAAGAGCATGTTGATCTGGCTGAGCAGGTAAGAAGAATTTTTGAAGTTAGTGATGATGAATCGGACATGGTGACTAATGGTCTGAACCCGCAGGTCCAATAGTAGGTCGAAAATATTGGGCATCTTCGGGAAGAGGTAGATGCGGTGAAGGTTGAGGCCGAAGAATGGAAATAGAACATGGATCGCCTAGCCTCGGAAAAGGAGACTTCCCAAGCCCAACTGGCTTCGGCTAAAGTCCAGATCTAGGGTATAAAGGAGAAGTCCTTGGAACAGTCCAAGAAAATTGAGGAGCTCCATTCCCAGCTGAATTCGGCCATCTCTGATCGAGAAAGTTTGGTCACGTAGCTTGAAGCGGCCAAATCAGAGGCAAAAGTAGTTAAGGCCAATACCGATGAGGTGGTGGCCATTTATAAGGCCGATGCTGAAGCGGCTCAGGTTCGAGAAAAAGAGATCAACGAGCATGCTAAATGGCAATCTCGAAAGGAGGCCCTTGAGGGAATCCACGCTCGAGGATTCGACCTATCAGCTGAGATCGAGAATGTCAATGAGCTCAAAGCTGAGGCTAAAAGGTTGGCTTATACCGAGGATGATAATAACCAAGAGGGATTAAGCTCCGAAGGCAAGGAAGATCCCGAATGTGATGCTGCCTCCGATAAGGACCAGGCCACTTACGCCTTTAGATGTTTTTAATTTTTGAGTTTTTGCATCTTTATATATAAGTCTTACTTTCCCTTTCAGCTTTTAAATTTTTCCTTTGCTTTATTACTTGTATTCACAAAGGTCGGAATGCCTTAGCAAAAATAACTTAGTTATGTTCGAAATCTCAAAACAAATCTCGCCTTACTCTGTTTTAAGGTGTCTTGGGTTTCGGTGTTACCCAAAACTTTCTCCCAAAGTAAGTAATTCAGATTATATTTAGCTGAGGGTAGCCTTTAGAACCAATTATAAAAAAAAAATCTTTTTTGTAAGGCCTATCTTTTGTTACTGGTCTCGGACATCTCTGAGCCATATTAATATGGACATAGCCTTTTAGTTCGGGAATTGTCTCATGGCACTTATTTTCCCGAGTTATCTAGGTTTGCCCAAGATAACAGTTCCCGAGTAAAGATGGTCATGGCCTTTAAAATACGGGAGTTGCCCGATAGGTCTTATTCCCCCGAGATCTAGTGGCTTGGGCCGCCCGAGTTTATTTCGGATGACAGTCCCTGAGTGAGGGAGTGATCATTCGAACTCTAGTTATAATCGACCCTTGAGCTTGTTACCTTTAAGAGATCGTAAGTATGAAATTTCTTAAGAGATGTAAAGAAGAAAATTTTAAAACATAAGATGATTGCAAGGAAGAGTCTTCTCTTTATTCTTGTGCAAGATAGTAACATAAGTATACATGCTTTGTATTAGGGTTCGATCAGCCTAGTGGGAACCGTTCGTTTGACCGTTTGTCCCTTACGATACTTCCTACCTGTTGATATCCTTCAACTACGAAGTTTCTTTCCTTGCTAACGTCGTATCAGAGGGTGATGCCCCCCAATATTCGAGGTTGACTATAAAGGAAAATCGGATACTGTTAGTGCCAGCTTTGACACTGATCTGTGATCGGTCCTTGATTCTAAGTTAGAACGATTCATTGTTGCCTCGTTAAAAACCTTGCTAGAAAACCCATTTGGGATAAAACCAGTTCAAGAAAAAAAGAGTACAGCGCGTGCTTTCAGACCTAAAGATTTCGTATCACTTGCAAGTGTTATTTCGAAAAAATAAAAGGAAATGAATTGGGTCATGCGTTAGCAGTAATATCGTTTTAGGTGAGTTACATTGCAATTGCTCGATAGTTGTTCCCCATTCATCGTTCCGAGCTTCTAGGATCCTTTCTTGTTGGCTTAGAGAATTCGTACGGTCATTCCAGTTCGGATCCAACTTCCCTTCGTTCGGGTTCAGAGTGTTTAGTGTGACCTTCCTTAGTACTAAGTCCTCAATATTAAAATATTGAAGGTTGGACCTTCGATTATAATATCTCTCGATCCGTTACTTTTGAACAAACAATCGAACAAGGGCGGTTCACGCCTTTCATTTAATAGCTCCAGGCTCGTATTCATGGACTCGCCATTTGATTCCTTTGTTGCATATCAGAATTTGATACTTGGCTCCCATGACCTTGACCGGTATTAGAGCGATATGCCCAAAGGACTTCGGGCAGGATCACTCGGGCTCGAGCTTTGACCTGTCACGTTTCAACCTGGGGTTAACGTGAGCTTAAATCGAGTTCGAGCCCAAGTTATATCGAACTAAGACACAAAGTAAAATCGTTGAGCTCGTGACTCCAAGACCGAACAAGATAGAGGAAACTTTGTCGATCCAAATAACGGAAGGCCGAAATATTCGGGATTGGTTGGAGATCACAACGGAAATCTCGGCACGTATTAAGGAGAGGCCAATTAATTAGTAGATCATGAGATTGGTTACCTTTTATAAAATTGTATCAAGAATATGACTCCCTTACTACATAAAGGGAGGTTTGATCATTTGTAAAACACAATGTAATACACAACAAAAAGTAATACACTATTATTTCTAGCTCTTATCATCTTGTTATTTTGTTCTAACATCAGTTGAGGCAATTCTTGGCTCGAGGGTGACCAAACTTAAAGGGCAACGCTGTTCAATTTGTGTGGTTTGCATTTATATTCTTATTATTAATTTCGACATTAATTTATTTTTTAATTTGTATCAAGTTAATATCACGTATCCTACCGCGTATAAATTTAATTGTTATCCAATTTTGAGGGTAAACACAATTACTAATACTCCATTTTAACGACACAAATGTCACAAGATACTTGAAACATTGAAATAATTTATTATTTGTTGAGGTTTGTTGGATAAAAAAGCACATGAAATAAAAAAAAGAGAATAAAGTGAAGAAAAAAATTTGTATGATTTCCATAAGAAAATAATTTCTGAACGGCGATCGACGTCGTTTTATGCTCTATCCGGCAAGATCCATTGGAGTCTTCCCTCATTTCCTTCTTCGATAGCTTCTGTGATTCAAGAAAATGTTTTGATAAATAGGGATTCAATTAATAGCCTCAACAACCTCTTTTTCGCCTGAAAGCCAACATATTTTATAGCCCAACATCTAATACGACCATATATTGGCACAAAATCTGGTAAAAGGAGACACAAAAAGGCTAAATTTTTTCTCAGATTTTCAAATTGCAAGGTGAAATACGCAAAACCCATTTCAAGTTAGTCTTAATTTTCGAATGTGGGGTTTTTAATGTAATACCCCCCCCCCCCAACCCCATCCCCCGGATATTGTATTCAGAGCAGTAGAGTTCACCATTTTATAAGCTGAAAGATCCCCTCATTATGCATTGAGAATGGACAGTGTTTCTTTAAGAGCTATTCGAAGACCAGACCGTAACCATCTTCAATATAGAGGTAAACCCAAATGTAGCTGACTAATAATTACATACTCTGTCCAATTTATATTTGCTCTCTCCATTTTGAGATGTCCAAAATATTTGAATATTTATCTATGTAACTTTAACAGTTTCGAAGAATTCATAATCATTTATAACTCCTTAACCATTGATGTGGTAATTTTTTTTTACTACGATGCTGCTGAGTCTGCTTACACAGGCAAGGGCAGGTATCGGGAAACTCTGCCCACCAAGGTTTAGGTAGCAGGAAAAAATTACTACCTTTTAGTTTTTTTGTTGCATCACTTAGTATTTTTTTGAACCTGTGACCTCATGGTTCTCCCCTCTTGATTGACCACTAGCAACCGTCGATCGATGTGATATTTTCCGTAACAAATTTAACTTCATAGCAAGTATTGGTTATTTGCTTCTATTATCACCAATGTAATACACAAGCCAAATATATACATTAAGCTCTATGTTTTATATTTACGAAGGAACGGTGTCCTGCACTGCAATGGTGGCTGTATATCTGTGAAACCGGACTGGAAATTAGTGTAGTTATGATGGAGAGTGTCTTGCATTTCAGCACTGGAGTAGTAGTGCTCTGTAGCAGTGGCAGACACAAGAAGTTATACAAGGGGATTCAAAAAAATAACTAAGAATGTCATACCTCGGATTTGAACCTATAACCTAAAGCAATTTTTGAACCCCCTTAGTCACTTTACTAGAATTTGCCATCTATCAAGGGGATTCAACGGTATCAATATACAAAAAAAAAAGTTGCTCTATTTGCACAATGTAATTTTCAGCATAGGGGATTCAATTGAACCCCCTTTCGTCAGCTTAACTTCGTTCCTGCCCTGTATCTCTATTGAAACTGAACTGGAAATTAGTATAATTTTTTTTGAGAAGAGGAAATTAGTATAATTAGATAAAGGATGTCTTGCGTTGTAGGTAGTGCTTGTATTACTGTTGAAATTGAATAGTTTTAACTGTGAATGCAGATGGTAAGGAAGATTTCCTTGCAAGTGGGAAGTTATACCACGACTCCCCAATGAGGATTATATGGAAAAGGGGCTTCATTCGGCTGGTTCTTGTGGCCGGAATTATTTGGGGGATGCTCATTCTAACCGCATTGTTATTTCATGCTTGGTCTTGCCAGTCTTCTATTGCTTTCTTTTCAGGTAACTATTTTACATTTCTTGCTTTCTTTTCCTTTGCCATATTTATGGTAGTATTTGCTTTTGCTGTTGCTTTGAGTTACATCGGATTGGATGAGGGGATTGTGGTAATGAACAATGTGATTTATCATTGCTGGTCCCAATTGGTAAACCTAGCATATTTAGCACCTTGATTCTTAAGGTGAACTAAACATTACCTTGCTTTCACAATTTCTCTAACTTTATGGATAATGGAAACATGACGTTTTTGAAGGTGGAAGTAGTATGTATGATCTTGTTACAGTCATTTTTTGTTTCAGAAATTAATTAGCAGCCTATACTTTTTGCCTTTCAAAATTGGATTCTGCATTTATCTTTCTTTCTTGACATGCAGCCCTTTGTAACAAAAGCAGTAAAATATATGAAGTTATTCAGAGTATGGGACTTGTGACACCTCCACATCGTGAGTCTCTCAAATTTATCATTCCAAACTTTTGTATCTAAATGTATCTGAGAAATGTTAAGGTTGCTGTTTTATCTCTTGTGAATGTATAGGTTGTCATATTCCTGTAGCAGATGATCCAAATAAGATTGTTATTCCAAAAAGGAGATCTCCGGAAAAGTATGTGCAATCTCTTTCTTACTTTATGGAGGACGTGACAGCAACCAACGGATCTCAGTCGTCGCCTCTGTTTGGAGGAAATATAACATGGAAACAGAGAGATGAGAGCTTTATAGTAAAACCAAACATGAAGGTAGACAAACCGCCTTATCTAACTTAGTTTGAGGCTTCCGCTGTTTCTATACCTGTTTGTTTCATTTACCTGGCCTACTCTCCTCTCCTTCTTAAGAACAAAGCTCTGGGAAAGACCAAATTTTGCTCATAGAAAGAGCAGTGAAGAATGACTCGAAAACAAAATCTACCTTTAGCTTTTGGTATATGTACTATATTTTGAGTACAAATCAGTTTTGGCGCTATCCTCATTCTTAATTAAGCAGTCCATTTTTACATGTCTTTACATATTGTAACCAATAAAGTATTTTGAGATAAGTGTCTCCGATTCCCCAAATTATCAAAATGGCTCAAAAAAGACTACCAAGTGAATGTGACTACTACTCTACTAAGGAATGCAATTGACCGGGAAAGAGGAATGGAAATATGTTAAATGCTCGGGGCACCCTACTCCTAACTCCTGAGGATTTGGTTTTCTTGTCATTATTCTCGGGAACAATTTGAGTTTGCTACTTCGTATGCTTCCAGATTTGATTTATATTTCATCTGTAGGTGCACTGTGGCTTTATACGAAATGGTGGTGCAGAAATGGCTCAGGAAGACATCAAATATGTCAAGAAGTGTCGGTTTGTTGTTGCCTCTGGTATTTTTGATGGATATGATACACCTCACCAGCCGTCAAATATAAGTGCACGTTCTCAGAAGCTCTTTTGCTTTCTTATGGTTGTCGATGAAGTATCCCTTGAGTTCATCAAGAAAAATGTTACAGTTAGAGAGGACAATGAAGGGGGAGAATGGGTTGGTATTTGGCGCTTGATTCTATTGAAGCATCCTCCGTATGATGAGCCTAGAAGGAATGGAAAAGTTCCCAAAATATTAACCCACAGATTATTTCCTCAAGCACAGTACAGCATCTGGATAGATGGTAAAATGGAACTGATAGTTGACCCATTGCTACTACTTGAAAGGTATGATACTAGTTATGCTTAGGGGTGTGCATTCGATTTATCGATTTGATTTTGACACTTGTCGATAATTACTTATCGATTATCGATTTGTACATATGCTTATCGTTATCGTTTCGATAATATTTCGATTTTTTCAATTTCGATTTATCGATTTTGGGGGCTTATCGATTCGGTTATCGATTACACCATTAAGAAAATTTTGGGATTCCACGGAAAGTATATTGCTATAAATGCGCCTAACTAATATGGACAAAAAGAAGCTAAAATAAGACGAACACCATTTATAATATAAAAATTGTGTCAACAAGCATATGCAATAAAACTAAAGTAAAGGATCAAATGTATGCTACTAACACTCCAACGGTATGCAAAAAACAAAACAAAACACATTATTACGGCTAATTCTGTTTTCCATTAATTTGAACTTCATTCCCTTGATCTTTAAATATGATCATTCCTTAAATATGGTAGAGGAAATAATAGGGTAAGGGACTTAGGGTAAAGGAAAGGGTATAGATTAGGGAAAATAATATTGTAAAGCCACTTTCAAAATAGTAGCGGAATATATATACATTCTGTATGTTATATTAATCTACATAAATAGGTAATTACTCATTTAACAAGTGTCTACAGTCTAGGGGTGTGCATTCGATTTTGACCCTTATCAATAATTACTTATTGATTGTCGATTTGTATATATACTTATCGTTATTGTTTCAATAAGATTTCGATTTTTTCGATTTCGATTTCGATAACAAATAATCGATTCGATTTATCGATAAACCGATTCGAATGCACACCCCTAGTTATGCTATCAATATTCGTATTTTATTTCTTGTTTCACTGCTCACCAGCATGAACGTAGCCAGGCACCTTCCCCCCCCCCCCCCCCCCCCCCTCTTTTTTTCACCTTCTCAAAAAAAAAATCAGGGCTTGCAGTTATTTCTTGTACATGGATTTCTGTTTTGTTAATTTCTCTCGTTAAAAGCTTTAATCAAATAAAAGAAAGTCTCCTGTGTTTAGAAAGTACTGCATCTTGATTGAGCATGAGTGGTCTAACTTAGACGGTGGCTACTTGAAGATACTTGTGGCGTGAGAAGAACACGTTTGCAATTGCTCAGCACAAGCATCACCGCAATGTGTACGAAGAGGCTGATGCAAACAAAAGGAGAAAGCGATATGCTCGTCCGCTGATTGATCTTCATATGAAGATATATCGCTACGAGGGAATGGAACCATGGAATCCAAAGAAAAGCACTCCTAGTGGTAAGTTAAAGGCCCTTGTTGTATGTTCTAATTGGTAACAAGGCTAGTATTTTCTAATCACTAAGAGGAGTGTCAACTTCTCCAGGAGATTAATTCTTTCTCGCGAGTCACTTCTCAATTATAGTGACAACTTTTTTGGTATATGCAGATGTTCCAGAAGGAGCCGTTATTATACGAGAACATACTGCACTGAGTAATTTGTTTAGCTGCTTGTGGTTCAATGAAGTTCACCTCTTCACACCGAGAGATCAGCTGAGCTTTGGGTATGTTATGTATAGGTTAGGAGGCCCGTTCAAATTTTTTATGTTCCCTAATTGTGAGTATAACTCCATCTTTATTTTGCACAATCATACCCGCGAACATTCATCCAAAGTAGAGTGGGTAAAATCTCTGGATGAATTTAAGAAGAAAACTGGTTTGAAAGAGAGTAGGGGAGGATTAGGGTTGTGGACTCCTTATCCGGGGAATCTGGATTCGGTTGTATTACCATCTGTAAAGAGAACTTCAAAAGCTGGATGAGAATGGAGTTATATTTCTCCGTCAAACTTTTGGGTTTTGGCAACCTCTTGAGAATTAGTAGTGTTGCCTGCCCACCCAATTATGAAGAACAGTGTAATGCATTGTGTTATCCTTCATTAGTTTTGAGGCTTTCTTTGGATGCAAACATTTACTGTTTTTTTATCTGAAGAATTAGTGCATAACCCTGCAAGAAAGATGATTTCTCATAAGAGACTCTTGAAATTCAAAAGATTTAGTTGGAGTTCCTCGAGTGTGATTCTTCTTTTTTCCTTTCTTGACAAGTCAAATTGTAAGTGCTATTTTGATTCAGTAAATAGGTGCAAATCAAGACTATTCACACCAAAAGACAACACACTCGCCTAAGGAAAAAGAAAAAAGAAAGAAAGAGTTACTCCCTCTTGTTCACAATAGGTGATAATTTTATTTTTGACACGTTCATTAAGGAAATATGAATTCCTAAAGAAAAAAAGATGCATTCACTAAATTAATTTTAATTAATTATTACCTTGACATATTGGAATATATCAACAAAGGTAAATTTTTAAAAATAAAATTAATTTCTTCTTGATTATGTAAATACATTTATTTTGGACCAAAATAAAAAAGTAAAATGGTTATTTACTGTGGACCGGAGAGAATGGCGACTTACATTTATTACTCCCTCCGGTTCACAATAAGTGACCAATTTGCTTTTTTTATTTTGTTTCAAAATAAGGGTCCAGTTATGTAATCAAGAAAGAGTTCAATTTGTTTTTACAAAATAATCCTTATGTACATATTCTAAAAAAGTTTTATTACTCCTCACATTAAATATTTAATTAGGGTTAATTTAGTCATAGTAGGTATTTTTGTATAGAATTTAGTATTTTCTTAATGGGCGTGCTAAAAGCAAATTGGTCACTTATTGTGAACCGGAGGGAGTATATACTTTTAACATTGGTTCCTTTTATTATTATGATTTTGGCACGGGAGTGCTTCCAGATTAGGGGTGGCAATTTGAGTCCAAACTCATTCAACTCGCCCAACTCGTCTAGAGATTAATGGGTTAGGCTACAAACTTTTTAGCTCATGGGTCTATTTCGACTGAACCCAAGTTAACCCATTATTATATATAGTTAATTCTATCTCATTAAGCGGCCCAAATAAACCTATGAAACTCATCCAAAACAAAAGGGAATTCAACCCAACTTAATTAGAAATTTACTTAGCTGTTCCAATTTTTTTTTTTTGTATTTTCAATTTTCAATTTTTTAATTTTTCTGCATCACCCATGCACCCAACTCCCTACCCCCCCTCCCCCCACGCGCAAATCAATTTTTTTTTGTAGTTTATTTTCTGTTTTTTGGTTTTTCTGCATTCCCTCCCCCCTCATTAATTATTTTATTTTCTGTTTTTTTTTTAATTTTTCTGTACCATCCACATACACCAAACCAACCTCTCCCCGCAAAATATTTTTCAACTTATACATTTTAAAGTAAAAAGTTTTTTTATGCAAGATGAGCATGGTTCTAAAACATGGGTCAAGTTGGGCGGGTTGGGCTATAACCCATTGTTTACC
The DNA here is from genome assembly GCA_034376525.1 of Nicotiana benthamiana. Taxonomy (NCBI): domain Eukaryota; kingdom Viridiplantae; phylum Streptophyta; class Magnoliopsida; order Solanales; family Solanaceae; genus Nicotiana; species Nicotiana benthamiana. Next base: position 88,988,508 of record CM067333.1, on the reverse strand, counting down.
CCATCTTAACCCGGTACATCTTAGCCAAAGTATTCTTTGGGCTAGGCAATAACCTATTTATTTATCTAACCCATCTTAACACGCCCAAATTCAACATAACATGGCCATTTGTTACTCCTATTCCGGATAAATTAAGAAATTTTAGACTATAGTTATTTTTATCAAAGGCGAAGACCTAGCTATTCAGATAGTAACGCATGGGAGGAAATTTCGGGCTTATTGAGTAATAAAATATACAAACAACAATCATAATTCTTCCTACAAAGGCAAAAATATTTGATGGATAGAACTATTGACATTTATATTGATTGGAGGTAGCAGGTATCTCATATAATCAGATAAGGTGTGCATAAGCTGTCTGACACAATGGTTATAAGAGCCTGTTTGGATTGTCTTATTTTAAGTGCTTTTACGCCAAAATAGCTTTTAAGTCATTTTGTAGAGTTTGGATAAAGTAAAAAAGTGCTTTTAAACACTTGTTTTAAGTTAAAATGACAAAAATGGGCCAAAAACCAAAAGCTAGAATTTTTAATTTATGATTTTTTGCTTAAAAGTCACTTACAACAAGCCCATCCAAACCGGCTCTAAAAAAATTAGAGAAAATTTCATAAACCACTATGTTTTAGTGGTTATTAGTTAGTTGTAGCCACTATTTACTATAATACTTCCTATAGCTATGTTTTCATATTTTATGAAAGTGTATTCGATGTATTTAAGCTACTGTATTCATGAATACAGCAGCATTTCTATCCGTGAAAAAAGAAATTACAGCTAGACAAATTTTTTTATTCGAGTGTATTCGGCTGTAACCATGGCGTGAAACATGATATTACAACTGGACAAATTATTATATTCGACTGTATTCATAGCATGAAATAGGGAATTACATTGTTTTTAAACGGAAAGTGGATCAATTAACATAATAGACTCCTAATATAACTCAATAAAACTCAATTATAACACACAAATTTTGTATTTCCAGTTATAAAAAAGATTCTCAATCAAAAATACACCCCAAAAATAGAGCAATCTCTAGAGCAATTATATAATACATCTAAATACATAAATTATATTATTAAAAAAATATATGAATACATTCATGGAATATAGCGAGACATGAATACGATAAAATACATAGAATACAAAGGGATACATTGAAATACAATGAAAAAATAATGAATACAATGATATACATAGAATACAACGAGATACATTGAAATACAAATGAAAAAGAGACAACGAATACAATGAAATTGCTCAAGCCCTAGCTCCGTCGTCTTTATTCAAGAACAACCCTAATGTCATCTCGTTGAAGCAACATCAGTATCCAATTATCGCTTGCCGTCATCCTTGCCTCCGGTTGCCGACAATTAACACGCAATTACCGATTAAAGACAAAGCATGTGATGAAGGGTAGAAGGAGAAACTTAGAAGCCACTTTAATAGACTACCTCCATAGACGGATTCTTCTCCATCTTCGGAGGAGAAGTCGTGTTCTCGGCCGCTTATCAAAAGTAGAAGCGACAGAAGCCGAAGTTCAGTGCCTTCATCTTCAGCTTGATCCGGTGGACGAGAAGACATCGGAAAGAAGAGAGGGAGAGGGAGAGGGAAAGGGAGAATAGATATGGGGTAGGGGATAGAAGAAATTTAAGGAGATATGAAAGACAAAAATAAAAGTTTATTTTATGGTTTAAGGGTAGGAGGTGATCATAAATAGATATTTAGTTATAAATTAAATGGTAGCTATGAAATATAAACTTTTAAAAAAGTATTTATTTAAAATAAATAAGGTATCAATTTTAATTATTGGAGGCAATTAAAAAAATAAACTAATAAGGCGGAAGAAATATTGGATCTGAACCACTCGAATCTACCTACTGTGTCAAAGACAGTTCCACCAAATGTCGTTTTCCTAGCACGTGTTTGAAGTGAAAAAAATCTCGCGTTGATTGATTGCAACATCTTTACCCTTTCTTTCCCCGGAACAAGGCTAGTAGTACATAGCGGGTGAATGTATAATACAAGTAAAATTCATGTAAAATGTGTATATACCTATATATATCAATGTACAATCTATATATAATGGCTAGGAAAACAACTTATCTGGCCAGTTATTTGTGTAACAATCCCTTAAATGATCTTGAAAAAGGCCGTTACAACAATTGAATGAAAAACCAAGCACACGTCTGGACATATATTGTAAATGTTTGCTTCACACTAATTCTACTCCACTTGAATAAAAAGTTCCACCTGTCTATTTCTTATTTCTTCCATATAGCCCTTCTATGTAAAATGAATAATCTCCAAATAAGTGTTCAGTGTAACGATTTCAAGTGAGCTTTGTTTTAATGGTCTGTGAAGTCTGAATTTGTTTCCAATTATCCATACTTATGAGAGGATTAATTTAAAACTCCAAAAGCTAAGCTGGCACTTGCAAGTATTAAACAAGAACCTCACAAAAGGCAACATTATTCAAAAAGGATACCAAAGAATTAGCTCACGGTCGACATACAAAACAAATAAATGAGCACAATACATAACATGGGTTTTGTAATTCCTGGAAAACCCTACTGTTGTAGAAATTTAAAAAGGAAAGCAAACCCTGCCATATGTGCAGATAACACAACACAATAAATTACACCATGACTTAACTGGTTCTTAAAAGAATATAAATGTCTTGCAAATGCCGGAGAGCCTTGGTTCTGGAACTCACTAGAGAAAGCTTTTATTTTTGAGCTCGAAGGAGATTCATAATTTAAGGAGGAAAAGCACATGATATGTATCATCAAGCTCATACCAAGGCAATCACACAGGATACAAAAGTACAAAGTTGGCTCCTTCAGTTAGACGCATCGCGGCTGTAGTACTGATCCAGGGTCTTCGCGGGGATACGGTGAAGAAGCTCACGAGGGAAGATCCGAAGGAGTGTCCAAGCTAAATCAAGTGACTGGAAAATGTTGCGGGTGTCGTAGGCTCCTTGGGCAACAAACTTCCTCTCGAATTTGTCAAGAAACTCTAAGTAAAGCTAATATATTCAAAAAAGATTCAATCAGTGAACTCATCAGAGCCAAAAATAAAGCTCAACTAAATTTTCTCAAGTTACAAACCAGGTCCTCAGAAGATAAGGCTTCTTCTCCGACAACAGCTTTCATTGCCTGGACATCCTTGCCAATAGCATAATTTGCATACAGCTGGAATTTTTAGAAGTATTACCATTAAGCATCATTTATTGCAGACACAGTAGTAATTGTCAAGTCTTACTGAATGTATGTTAATGAAACAGTGATGAAACACATCTTTAGCGAAAGTTGATCTTACCTGGTTGGATACATCAGAATGATCCCTCCTAGTCATACCCTCACCAATGGCACTCTACAAAAGTTATAAGGGTGAATTAACGAGCCACATGTTTGGTGTTCTATCAGTTTAGGAAAAAAGATCTAAATAGATTCATACAAACAGATCCATAAGCTCACCTTCATCAACCGAGACAGGGATGGAAGCACATTGATTGGTGGGTATATCTGTCAAAATTCAGACAGGAAAAACAACCATTTGATATTTTTCTATTCAAGCCCAACACTATTCAAAACGTAAAGATATCCAATCCATCCACACACATAAGCTTTATTCACAGCTAATTCCAATAAAGAGAACCATCGACTGCTGTGTCTTGCTGGTTAGTCAATTTTAGAAATAACTTGATCAACAAGCAATGGGCCATTTATCCAAAAGCAAAACATCCAGACTAAATTAATTGTAATTTCTTAAAAATAGTACTGCTAAATTGTAAAATAGGGGCCGAGGTTCTTGATCACTTTCTCTGCAGAAATACGAAGTAGCTATTCAGTTCAGTAAGAAATCTCAGGTTATACAGAACCTAATCGAGATGATCTAGAATAAAATAGAAATAGCAAATCAAGAGATTAAGAGATAAAAAGATTGATAAAGCAAAGGGCATATACTTCCTATGTCAGTTTGATCAATTGCTCATATTTTCTAAAATCTTCACCTCTACCATTTAGAAATAATGAGCTTTTACTAGTGTGCATAAGTTCTCAGTCCGGCAGATTTATTACGTACCTGCCGGTTATGAAGCTGTCGGTCAATATATATTTGTCCTTCGGTGATATAACCTGTAAGATCTGGGGTTGGATGTGTAATATCTGTACAAAATAATAAGAGAAATTAGAGACTCATCAATATATATTAGGAAAAAAGAAGGCAGAAGTAAAAATAATAGCAAAATGATGCTGGCTACGATTTACCATCATTTGGCATGGTCAGAATTGGAATTTGTGTGATGGAGCCCGTTCGTCCCTCGATACGTCCAGCTCGTTCATAGATTGTTGCCAGATCGGTATACATATAACCAGGATATCCACGCCTTCCAGGCACTTCTTCTCGGGCAGCAGATACCTGCAGGGGAATTTATAGTTTTATGTGCCAGAAGTCTAAAAGGAGAGGTCCCAAAAAATGGCAACCCAACACCTATTACGCCTCAATGTAAAAGCAGGTTGGGTTCAACTAAATACAGAATCATAATTGGCCCAATTGAAAAATTGCAAGATACACTTCATGAACAATACCTCACGAAGAGCATCAGCATATGAACTCATATCAGTTAAAATTACAAGAACATGCTTTCCACATTCATATGCTAGGTATTCTGCAGTTGTCAGAGCAATCCTGGGAGTAATAATACGCTCTATAGTAGGATCATTAGCCTGCAAAAACATAACAGAGGATATCAAATTTGACATTCACAATGAATAACTGCATTTGTTTTCACCAATAAAAAAATAATCACTATGGATTCATGGAAAAATTTCAAGCATTACCAAGTTTAAGAAGAGTGTCACTCTCTCCATAGATCCATTTTCCTCAAAATCACGTTTAAAAAATTGGGCTGTTTCCATGTTGACTCCCATAGCAGCAAAGACTATGGCAAAATTGTCCCCTTCACCACCCTGGGTATCAAGCGGAAAGGAGAGGATTAAGTCAATTTGCATACAATCAGTCAACATGCATAAATGAACATGGATAAAAGTGCCTGTCCAGCTATTCACTGGGAGATTAGAGAAGCAACACATAAGGAACTAAACTCGCAAAACTTAATGTAAGCCAATCAAGCCATGATAGTTGTAAGATTTCTAAACAGACGTTTAGCTTGGTGGCACCCCAATGCTTCAAAGGCCATTCAACTCTCAAGCAATATATCTGACTTCCACTATCATCGTATTTAGACAACTCCATCAAAATAATTGGCTAATCTATGCATAAGTGTAAAAAAGTAAACTACTAACCTCAAGAAGGTTGTCAGATTTCTCCAACCTCTTCACCAGTCCAGCCTGACGACAGATCTGGGCTGCAATCTCATTATGAGGAAGACCGGCGGCAGAGAAAAGAGGAATCTTCTGCCCTCTAGCAATTGAATTCATAACATCTACTGTGGAAATTCCTGTCTGTATCATCTCTTCGGGATATGTTCTCTCACTAGGGTTGATAGAACTTCCTAAGATTGACATGTTACACATATGATGATATATTAGAAAGAAATCACAAGTTAAAAACCAAAATGATGGACTTCCCAGAACTCAATACTTGCCTGAGATATCCCTGTAAGCCTCAGGTAAAATAGGAGGACCATTGTCAATTGGCTTGCCAGAACCATTAAAGATGCGTCCAAGCATATCCAATGAAACTGGAGTCTTTAAAACCTGAAAGCATATTATACACTATTAGCAAACAGTACAAATAAGAAATGATAGAAGCACACAAAAGAATATCCTGTACTATAAAAATTTTAAACGATCCAATAGTTGCCGTCTTAGGATACGGAACGTTTCACTATTTTCTCCAATTTGCAAACACAAGATTACTCTACCAAATGTTTTCATGTTTACTACTGACTGCTTTCTGTAATTTAACGGTATGTAAAAGGAATGGGAAAGCAAGTGAGGAAATTAAAGGCTAAAGTAAGTGTGAGAAGGTGATATTTTTAGACCACAGCTAGTTAATGAACCATCAGATATTCACGGAATCTAGGGACTTCTACTCCATCTTTGGGTTCAATGGATGAAGTCTAGAAGCAAACATTAGCTGCCGTGTACCTCCCCAGTAAACTGCACAGTCGTGTATTTGTTGTCAATTCCAGATGTTCCTTCAAAAACCTGAGAAGGAAGGAGAAAATGACCATGCTTAACCAAATGGAACTTAACCTAGGAGAAGTGTTACTATAAAGAAGCACATTTTTATAAATTGCAAACAATTAAATTAGCCAAAACTGATCCCAAAGAACCTGAACAACAGCTTTTTCACCATCAACTTCCAGAACTTGCCCACGTCGAGTAGTTCCATCTCCCAACCGAATGTTAACAATCTCCTGGTACTTGGGTCCCTGATAACATCATATATGAGCACATCATTCCAATTAAATTAACACAAACAAGTACAATAGGAAAAATCACACTAAGGGAAAAAACAGAAAGGTTGATTAGCAAAGCACACAGCAATAAGGTGCATTAGCAAAGCACGCAGCCATTACCTTAACTTTGTCAAGGATAACCAGCGGTCCAGCAACACCGGAGACAGTTCTATATTCTGCAATGGTACATAGTGTTAGAAATCTGCATCATGCTTATAACTGATGGGTTTGATAAATTTAAGAGTTTATATTGAGTACAAAAAATAAAGGCGTCAACGTCAAACTAGTTAGGATTGGCTATATGAAGCCCCAGTATAACATAAAAAAAGAGTTGCAAAATCTTGTAATTTACTTGATTATCCACCGGATAAATCAATTGCATATGAATTGTCCCTTTGATGAAATTCGATAAAACTTGAGAGATAAAGAGAAGACGAGAAAAACAAATACATATGCATTTACAGAACCTATTGACCTCAGACTAAGAGATTTTCACCTTGTATCATAGATGAAGTAGGTTACTTTTAACATCTATACTAAGTGTTATCTTAAGTTTTTTAGGCATAGTGCACACACAACAACATCAGATTCATCACAATGCTAAATAGACTTGTACTCTAGCAAACAGATGGCTGAAAAAAAAGAGCATCAAATAAAATTACCCATTCCAACCTCCAGGTTTCCCTCCTCCATCTCAATATTGTTAGGTGCAACTCCCATATTTAACCTGAATGTCACAAAAAAAAAGTAACAAAGTTACAATTTGTGGCCGTCAATGTTCCAACTTTGATCATCAGATCATACACATCCCCTGAATAAACAACATAGCATCAAAATGCCAAGGAAACAAGGCAGTTCAAACACATAAACAGTCCACAAACACATCCATTATCTACTTTCATTCAAAATCAACTATTAACACAGAAGTCAAACAGTAAAACGGAACAATACTAGACCATACAAGTAAACTTCAGAAGCAGCAGATTACAACCAGATGTGAGTATGAATCAAATCGGATTCCAGTGAATTGTGTTTACCAAATTGAAAACCGATGAATTGAAGATTCGAGAATGGATCTGCGAATGGGAGCGTTACCTGATCTTCTCAAGCACAGAGTTAGACTTGGAGCCAGACAGAGAGAGCAAGGTGGACCGTGGAGAAACGATATTGAGATCTAATGGCAGAGATAAATAATGGGAGACTTTATTTTTATATTGTAAGGGAAAAGATAAAATTAATATGAGAACGTGAGATGGGTGAATAATGATAGGGAATTCAAAATGTTACATGAGTAAAAACTGGTAATTTTTTTTATTTTTATTTTTTACTTTTTTGCGGTTCACATAATTGACGAATACGGTAGATCACTAGTTCAAATAGCGACTTATAATTAACTTGCTGTTATGAAATAATATAAAAGACAAGAACAATAATGCAAGAACAAGAGCAATAGAGAGAATAGAGAGAGAGGATTATTCTCATTGATACTTAGAGATTGTTAGGGGTGTGTTACAATGGTAGAAGACCCCTTTATTTATAGGGAGGGGGATGATTTATCTACCAAGAATAGAACTCTAGAATCTCTCTAATTATAGACATTCACCTTAAATAGGAGATTTCATAACACTCCCCCTTGAATGTCTATTCAACAATGTGCCTCGTTAAAACCTTAAAACCAAAACCCAATGGGAAAAATTAAAGAAAGGAAAAAGAGTACACATGTTTGAATATGCGCCTATTGGTTGCCTCGTTAAAAACCTCGCAAGGAAAACCCAGTGGGACAAAACCTTGAAAGGGAAAAAGAGTGCAATGCGCATTAACTCCCCCTAATGAGTACATCAATTCATATCCTTGAGCATTTGCATTCCAATCTTGTGCATCATCTTCAAAACGATCTTTGATAGAGATTTGATAAATAAATCAACCATATTGACTTAAATAAATATTCCGCACCTTGAAATCATCATTCTTGATAGATATGAACATCTTCATATAATGTCGTGGAATAACTCTTCAATATCTCCATAAATGCATTCTCAATGCCATCATGCTTATAGTTATAGCAAGATACATATGTACACAAATTGTACTAAGGATGTGGTACTTCAGGACCACGAATTGCATATGCTTCAAGCAACTTGAATCTTTCAAGTTAAGTCATATAAGCCATATAATAGACTTTAGATGCATATCAAGTTTTCCATGTCATGCTAGACAAATAAGATATCGAAAACTGACTATACATACCTTTGACTTTATAGTTTCAAGCATTTGAACTATAGGTTCAAAACTACATGTCTTTCATATGGAATCAATTCTTCTTGAATTGTATCTCTTCCATTTAGTTACTTTCTTTGGGTCAGCAAATGCGTATAGCATGCTTTGCAATATGTTGCAATTGAATTATCCATTTTATGAACTTCAGGTTCATATCATGATATTCGGGATATACATATACAAATGATAATTCATCCCATGTAACCTTTTCTCAAGTGTTTATCATGTCTCCCCCTCATGTTAGTAAAGCTAACTTGTTTCCTCAACTTTGGGAAATCATCTTTGTGCATTATCATGTCAATATACACAGCACCTTAATAATAAGATGAAATTATTTGGTTCCTGACCCTGAACCACTTGTGAGGGGAGAATATACTCTCGTATACAACGTATATCAAACTGATATATATAACTTTGTTCTCATAAGAAACAGTTTAGCTATTAAGTGGAAGCACTCAATAATTATCTTGCTAAACCAACTTTGATATAAACCAACTTATCAAGATGAACTATCTTGAGTAGAAAATCTGGAAATTATGCTCGAAGTTAGATTACTGAGCAATTTACCTCGCAAGCACCGGCCAGGCTGCGGGTCAATAACAATTGCGCATGTAACCATATCATAGATGCATCATATGTGGTATACATGGCAGGTGAATGGGCCCATATTCACCTTTGATATTTCCAGAATTTATGGGCTTCAACCCGAACTCTTTAGTTGGTCAGTTCATTAGTGAGAACAAGTAATACAAGAGAATTCGTAAAGAACTTTCTAGTTCTTTAATATTCACCTATGTGAATTTGCACATCATACTCAAAATGAGATGGCTAATACGAATGCTAACTGAACAAATTATCAATATTGGTAAACTTCAAATTTACACCATGACATGTGCACTTAATAAACTTCAGGTTTATTATGACATGGGTTTTTATACCAATAGATATCCACTTTATTGTGGCATTCTTTCTTTTGTGTAGTACAAACTGGAGAACAAAGCGGGTAGCTTTTCATATATAAATTACCCCGCTACAAGTTGTAGTAGTAGGAGATATCAAAGCCTTCCTTTATAGTCTCAATATAATCAATGCTTTCGTGTGTACTTTGGAAACTGAATAAGTTTCTTTGAGACTTACTACAGCACAATACTCAATTGTGTTTCTCCAACATAGTAATAATTGGCTCTTCTAGAGCTCTCAATTAATTTTGTACTACCACAGATTCATCAACATCCATGTGGTGAATATCTTTCTTAAAGAGAAAGTTATACCATTATGGTCATGTCAAACTTATATGCAAGATATGTTTCTTGCATTATCGTTGTCCTTTAATTGTCATATTTCCAAAATACTTTGGCGTACAATAGGTACGTGACCAACGATCATTCATGCCATATATCATCTCAAACCTCCTTCTAGGGATGAGTGTGGTATCATCTCCAACCTCATTCTAGGGGTGAGTGTGGTACATTTAATACCAATTTTATGTTCATATTCTTCCAATAATGAATATGCATTCGTGAATCAGATGTTGTCACATTCACTTCGGGGATATGTGATTTTGTTATCCTTTTCAAATCTATAAATGCGTCAGGCATTTGATTTGCTATTCTTTGCAAATGGATAATCTTTTGTGCCTCTTTCACAAATAGAGGTATGTGGATCAAGATGAGATAATGATGCATTTTTCCACAAAATTTCCCGTTTGGTTTCACCAACTTCTCCCCCTAATTTTGGGAAAAGTGTCTCATCAAATTGACAGTCTGCAAATCGTGCAGTGAACAAATCTCCTGTCAATGTTTCGAGGTAGCGAATAATGGAGGGCGATTCAACCTCAACATATATTCCTAACCTTCTTTGCAAACCCATTTTGGTGCGGGATGGCGGTGCTACAGGCACATATACTGCGCATCCAAAGATTCTTAAATGGGATATATTGGGTCCATGACTCAAAACCAATTGCAACGGGGAATATTTGTGTCAATTCGTCAGTCAGAGACGAACTAGCATTGCTGTATGCAAAATGGCGTGACCCGAAACCGAAGTGGGCAGCCGACGAACTAGTATTGCTGCATGCAAAATGGCGTGAACCCAAACCAAAGTGGGCAGCTGACGAACTAGCATTGCTGCATGCAAAATGGCGTGAACCCAAACCGAAATGGGCAGCCTCGTTTTCATGAAGAATTCAAGATTATTCTCATCTATTGTCTCAATATGATATCCATTTTGAATGATATCTTTAAAACTCAACAAGTTCCTTTTAGACTTGGAGGAGAACATTGCGATTGATATCATTAAAACTCAACAAGTTCTTCTTAGACTTGGAGGAGAATATTGCATTCTCTAAGATAAACGTCATGCCTTTGGGCAGAGTTACAGTTGCTCTTCCGGAGCCTTCAATCAATTTACTTCCCATGGTTTGACATATAAAAGAAAATATACGAACATGAGAATAAACAACTTCAATTCGTTTGTGTCACATAATATTTTCAAAATCTGCTGCTAACAGTTGACTAACAAAATCAGATATGTTATCCATAATTGATTACTTTGCAGTTTGAAAATTTTCAGCGTTTTTCATAGGACAATCGATTATTAAACACACACAATCGATTGTTTGAACATAGACAATCGATTGTTAAACACACACAATCGATTATTTGTTATTTTTGAAAAACTTCAGATCACAGTCTTAAGACAATCGATTGTTAGACATAGACAATCGATTGTTGGTTATTTTTGAAAAATTCCAGACCTCACTGTATAACGACAATCGATTGTTAGACATAGACAATCGATTGTGGATGATTTTTGAAAAATTTCAGATTACACTGTCTAACGACAATCGATTGTTAAACATTGACAATCGATTGTTGACTGTTTTTGAAAAATTCCAGATCACACTGTTTTAAAGACAATCGATTGTTGATCATTGACAATCGATTGTTTTGCAGTTTTTATGCGAAATATGAGATAACCGACTAGTTTTTCAGGTTAGTCGATTACCTCTACTGGAAAGTAAAAATATTATTGATATTTGAGCATATTGATACATTCTAAAGAACTAATACTAACATTATGTCATGAACCAACTAATACGAGCTAATATTGATATTAGTTTATTCATTCACTAATACAAACAAGTAAAATAAAATCAAATAGCTCCATCTTCTTTCATCACGGATCCATCACCGATTAGGTGGTCTATCTACCGTTCGGGTTGCTCAAAGAAGTCTGCCACATCCAAGTGGGTGATGTCAAAGTTGTCGTCAGAGACAAAATTCGTTTCAGGGCGTTTACTCTTTCGAGGTGCTTGATAAAGGTCAACCAAATGTCATGGTATACGGCAAGCCTTTGACCAGTGCCCGTTTCCACCGCAACGATAATATATAGTTTATAAACTATTTGCTTTTGGGTTCTTATCGTATCGTGCTTGTGGCAGAGTGACCAACTTCAGGTTGTCATATCTCTTCTTTAAGCCATTCCACAAGATAGGTGGATCCTTGACGGTGAGATATTCAATCTTCAAACCTTCATCAAGGTGATGGCGCAAGAAAATCAAGGCCTTAGCATAGTTTCAAACCTTCATCAAGGTGATGGCGCAAGAAAATCAAGGCCTTAGCATGGTTTTGGGTGGATGCATTATTTCTGTCTTTAATGGCGTCTCCAAGACCCATAGCATCCAAAATGGATTTAAGTATCCAACACCCATATCATATAGTTCTTGCCCGAAATTTCAAGGGCAACGAACTTTCTTTTCAGACATAAACCAGATTTACATCAAGAGCGTGTTCATACTTACGGGCTCTATTACAATTATCACATTCACTTCAGGGAATGGATCAAAATCATGTGCTTTACACAATTACTTTCATAAAGTGAAAGATTATTTTGAGAATCCTTATTGTTCTCATTACCACAATAATGACGATTATAACTTCGTCTATTGCCATGTCCACATCCATTGATACCTTTACGGTAATTAGTCTTCTTTCAGACTTACCACATGCTGCTACCACATTCTCTAAAGGGAATGGAGCTAATTCAATTGGACGGAATTCTTTGCCACGTCCATATTCATTGATACCTTCATGGTAATATTTTAGTCTTCTTTCAGACTTATCATATACTGCTTCCACATTCTCTAAAGGGAATGGAGCAAATTCAATGGGACGGATTTTCAATTATTTGCCCACAATCATACATGAATTTAATCATGGCAGGACATAGAGATTTTACCACTTCGTGTGGTTATAATTTCTTACAAACTCCTTTAGAGTTATAATCAAACTTTGTTGTCTATGTTTGTATATAAAATCAAATTATAGAATTCCAAGAATTTGAAAGGGAAAAGTAAATTACTTACCTTTAAGGTATACCAATAAATGTTGTGATATCAAATATACCTCTTGAGTTTCCATCCCGTTGCTTTACTTTATGATGATACCATCTCTTCTATTTTTCCTTATAGAAAATCAAATATTGTTCCACTGGAATTCCTCTTCGAACGAAACGAAACTGTTTGAGAAACTGACGGTTGAAAACGAATTGTTGCATCTCTTGACTATAGTATCATTATTGAACACAATCTCAATTCTTTGTGTACAGATTGAAAATTAGGTTTGCGTTCATTTATGCAGCCGTTAATGATGTAATATATACTGCCTTGTTCTAAATGTCCCTTCCATATATTCACTTGATCAGTGAAAAGTATAGGCATTGAGTTGAGAGAGCAGAATCGGCTATGAAGCAAAACCCTACACAAACAAAAGTTAAGACAATCGAAAATTTCAATTGGTTAGAGACTCGTGCTGATAACGTGTTATGAAATAATATAAAAGACAAGAACAATAATGCAAGAACAAGAGCAATAGAGAGAATAGAGAGAGAGGAGTATTCTCATTGATACTTAGAGATTGTTAGGGGTGTGTTACAATGGTAGAAGACCCCTTTATTTATAGGGAGGGGGATGATTTATCTACCAAGAATAGAACTCTAGAATCTCTCTAATTATAGACATTCACCTTAAATAGGAGATTTCATAACACTTGCAGTATATTTGTTTTTGTTTATCTAAAAGGAAAATAACTTTTTGTGTAAGTTTAGAACCTGTTTGGCAAGTTTCCGGGAAATAAAAAGTATTTTTTGAAAAATTTAAGATGCTTGAACAAAATAAAAAAATATTTTTGAATACCAGTAGAAATAGTTGGGAAAAGCTGCAAAGCTTTTTCAAAAAAAATTGAAGCATAAATTAAAAAATTAATTTATTCAATACAAATATTTTTATATTAAATTTGTATTTTTTTAATTATTCATCAATAATTTAATATTTCTATTATTTTATATCTTTTACCATACATTTCTTCTCTTTTTATTCTATCATATTTTTATTTTCTTTCTCCTATTTCTATTTGGAATACTCTCTCTGTAGATCTCTTCATTTATATAGTGATTTATAAGAGTATATTTTTATTTATATTGAGTGATGTATTTTGATATATTTGAATCATCATATTAATAATAAATAATACTAGATACTCAAATATTCTTGCATTGGAATAACTATACTTTATATTGATTTAAAATTTAGATTATATTTGTATTATAATAAATATTTAATTCAACTTATCTCTTTCAAATAATATTTATTACAAATTAAACTTTTAAGGTCCTTTTCAAAAATATTTTTGTTAATGATTGGCCAAACACAATTTGCTTGCAAAAAATTACTACTCCTACTATTTAACGAATTATCAAACACAAATTGCTACTTTGCAAAAGTGCTTTTGGAAAGCACTTTTGAACAAAAGTACTTTTAAAAATAAGTATAATTTTTAATAGCTAGGCCAAATAGGTTTTTACTTACATTGTCACCGTCCGTAATTATAGATTTCAGAATAAAGTAGTTAACGTTTTAATAAGTATACTTGGGGTTAAATTTCACTTAGGCAAACCAATAAATTATGAATACCAAATGATTAAATTTAACAAAAGATAAGATATTATTATCAATCACGAACACGAAATAGATCATGACAGTCCCTAAAAAATATTTGATCATGATATGATGTTCAATTGTTCATGGACATTGATATAGTTTTACACTTCTACTTAAGTAATAGGTATGTACTCCATATTTGAATATAAAACTTGGTTTTACGGACAAAATATAAACTTTAAATTTTGACTATTTTCAATAAAATAAAAATTTCTCAAAATTATGAAAGTTTTTCAAATTAAAAAAAAAAAAGAAAAGAGAAGAAAAGAATTATTAGTAGATAATCCAAAATCCTAAATATCTGATTCAAATTAATTGGTGACGCCAGTTGAGTGCTTGGTTTGCGGGACCAACAATATGCCGTGCCCTCTTCTAACACTTGAAAGTCTATTTTGACTGGAATATTGATTGAGAAACGCTCAAATTAAAGTCGGAAAAGAAAGAAAAGAAGGGGGGAAAACCCGAATGTCCATGCAAATTAATTAATGTAAGACGTGTGATATGTATATGCACTTTTATCAATTAACCATGATTAAGTAAAATGTATTCACACTACCTTTAAAATATAAAATGCATTCATATTGTTATGAAATATTAGATTATGGTGGATGTCCATAACTCCTATAACACCTACTACTTTTATCCATTATCTCCATAACTCCCACTACTCCGATACTTATGGTTGTAACTCTCACACCTCCATGATCTCCCCCATGATCTTCCTCCATGATCTCAAAAGCTTAATGACATATTTATGGAATTCTTTTAGTATACCTCTATGTAGTACTATAAATAGAGGATGAGAAATCATTTTGTAATACACTTGGATACATAGAAGAAATATATTCTCTTCTCTATTTCTCTCTACTTTGTTGTCTATCTTTTTGTTTATTACTTTGAGCTAAGTTTTGTAACACATTATCAGCACGAAGCTCTACTATCTCAAGAATCTCTTTGAGAAAATTAAGGTATTTTTTCTCCTCCTAATTTTGTTTTAATTATGTCTGACATTATGAAAAGAAAGTTTGTTGCCCTTGAAATTTCGGGCAAGAACTACATGACATGGGTGTTGGATGCTGAAATCCATTTGGATGCAATGGGTCTTGGAGACGCCATTAAAGACAGAAATAATGCATCCACCCAAGACTGTGCTAAGGCCTCGATTTTCTTGCGCCATCACCTTAATGAAGGTTTGAAAATTGAATATCTCACAGTCAAAGATCCACTTATCTTGTGGAATGGCTTAAAGGAGAGATATGACAACTTAAAGTTGGTCACTCTGCCACAAGCACGATATGATTGGGCTCATCTGAGGCTCCAAGACTTTAAGTCTGTTTCTGAATATAATTCTGCAATGTTTAGAATTACTTCTAAATTGAAACTCTGTGGAGATACTATAACTGATTATGATATGCTTGAAAAAACGTTTACAACGTTTCATGCCTCCAATATGGTTCTGCAACAACAGTACAGAGAGAAAGGTTTCAAAAAGTACTCTGAGCTGATTTCTCTTCTCCTTGTGGCTGAGCGAAACAATGACCTGCTCATGAGAAATCACAAAAATCGACCCACTGGGTCTACACCATTGCCTGAAGTAGATAAGGTGTATTCCCATTATGCTAAACGTGGAAAAGGCTATGGCTTTAATCATGGTCGTGGTAGTGGTCGGGGTCATGGCCGTGGACGTGGACAAGGAAGAAATTTTCCTGGTGTTAGTCACCCCCCAAAGAGATATAACCACCAAAAGCGGAAATGGAATTATGAGAATCCAAAAGCAAATAGTTCAGAAACTATATGTTATCGTTGCGGTGGAAAAGGCCACTGGGCAAAAATTTGCCGTGTACCAAGACATTTGGTTGAGCTTTATCAAGCATCTCTAAAGAGTAAAGGCCCTGAAACCAATTTTGTCTCTGACAATAATTTTGACATCACCCACTTGGATGTGGCAGACTTCTTTGAGCACCCTGAGGGGAAAATAGATCACTTGATCGGTGATGGCTCCATGGTTAAAGAAGATTGAGCAGTTTGATATTTTTATTTTTACTTATTCGTAGTAGTTAATGAATAAACAATTATCATAGTTTACATAAGTTATCTATTATTGTGATATGGTTCAAATTTTATATTTTCTGCTTTAAGCTAGTAAAGCTAAGTATCAAGCAAGTATTCGTTAAAATTATAATATGCTTGAAATAAAATAAAATAAAAATATATAATAAACAGAATGATCAGTTTCATTTTTTAATCCTTTCTAATCTGCTCGGTGTTAATGTGTTAGCACATTAAAGGTGCTATTATGCTAGTAGTATTATGAACCTGAAACAGATTCACTGCCAACAGCAATTAACTCAATTAGTTGAATCATTCTAGGTGAAACATTCAGTTCAGAACAATTCAATCAATGATCAAATATCGATATGTACCTTAAGAGTTTTATCACTTGACAAATAATCTGTATTATGGTTTTAAAATATATAACTTTAGATTACACATTCATCTTATGCTTTATTTGTAGCACATTAAATATAGTAATAAAAGAAATATTGTGAAGACTCTTTATGCTACTACTAATTGTTAATACTTTGATATTAAAAGGAGAATAACTATGATAAAAGATATTTTTTTCATAATGACCGCACTGAAACTATTATGTTGAATCATAGACTTAAATTTGCTTATTCTCATATCTATAAAAAAAAATTACTAATATTTTTCGTATATTTCTTTTGTATGTCAAACCATGGGAAGCAAATATGGATATCTCACAAAGCAAACTTGGATCAACGTCCAATTGTAAAAATATTTATTTAATTGATTCATGTACCACACATACGATATTCAAAGAGAAGAAATATTTCTCTCATTTAAGTATGTGTAAGGCAGATGTTACTACAATTTCTGGTAGTAGTAAATTGATTGAAGGCTCCGGAAGAGCAACTATAACTCTGCCTAAAGGAACAATATTTATCATAAAGAATGCAATGTTCTCTTCCAAGTCCAAGAGGAACTTGTTGAGTTTTAAAGATATCCGTCAAAATGGATATCATATTGAGACAATATATGAGAATAATCTTGAATACCTCATCATTACAAAGAATGTCTCTGGCCAAAAGAGGGTTATTGAGAAGTTCCCATCTTTATCTTGTGGCCTGTATTGGACAAAAATTAGTGCAATTGAGGCACATTCCACAGTAAACCAAAAGGTTACTGATTCCAATACTTTTGTACTTTGGCATGATCGATTGGGACATCCTGGATCAATTATGATGAGACGGATTATAGAAAACTCATATGGGCATCCATTAAAGAATTTAAAGATTCTTTTAAATAATGAATTTTCTTGCACTTCTTGTTATCAAGGCAAGTTAATTATTAGACCATCACCAACAAAGATTGGAACTGAGTCACCTACGTTTTTGGAACGTATACAAGGGGATATTTGTGGACCTATTCACCCACCTAGTGGGTCCTTTAGATATTTTATGGTCTTAATAGACGCATCCTCTAGATGGTCTCATGTGTGCCTATTGTCATCACGCAACCTTGCGTTTGCAAAATTAATGGCACAAATAATTCGATTACGAGCACAATTTCCTGATAATCCAATTAAGTCTATTAGACTAGATAATGCTGCTGAGTTTTCATCCCAAGTATTTAATGATTATTGCTTATCAATTGGGATAAAAGTAGAACATCCTGTAGCTCATGTTCACACTCAAAATGGTCTTGCAGAATCTTTAATTAAACGTCTGCAGTTGATTGCAAGACCATTACTCATGAAAACGAGGCTATCCACTTCGGTTTGGGGTCACGCCATTTTGCATGCAGTAATGCTAGTTCGTCTCAGACCGACAAATTATCACAAATATTCCCCGTTGCAATTAGTTTTGGGTCATGAACCTAATATATCCCATTTAAGAATTTTTGGATGCGCAGTATATGTGCCTGTAGCACCACCATACCGCACCAAAATGGGTCCGCAAAGAAGGTTAGGAATATATGTTGGGTTTGAATCGCCCTCCATTATTCGCTACCTCGAAACATTGACAGGGGATTTGTTCATTGCACGATTTGCAGACTGTCGATTCGATGAGACACTTTCCCCAAAATTAGGGGGAGAAGTTGGTGAAACCAAATGGGAAATTTTGTGGAAAAATCCATCATTATCTCATCTTGATCCACATACCTCTATTTGTGAAAAAGAGGTGCAAAATATTATCCATTTGCAAAGAATAGCAAATCAAATGCCTAACGCATTCACGGACTAGAAAAGGATAACAAAATCTCACATCCCCGCAGAGAATGTTCCAATCCGTATTGATGTCCCTATTGGACAATCTTCTAGTGTCATATCTAATGAGTCGAAAGCACGCCTAAAACGTGGCAGGCCATTAGGTTCCAAAGATCGAAATCCTAGAAGAAGGAAAGCAAATGATCAAAATGACACTACGAAAGAATCTCATGAGTAAATTCACGATTTAATAAATTCTGAGATTCATGAAGAATCCATTGAGCCCGAGACTCAGGAAAATAAGGAACTATCAATAAATTCAATCGATATTGAGATAAATTTTAATCGAGTGGATATAGTGGTGGATTATGTCTTTGCATATAATGTTGCATCTAGCATTATGCAAGAAAGTGAGGATCTTGAACCTCAATCTGTTGGAGAATGTCGACAAAGACTTGATTGGCCAAAATGGCAAGAAGCAATCCAATCAGAATTGAATTCACTTGCAAAACGTGAAGTTTTTGGTCCTATAGTTGAAACACCTAATGGTGTTAAGCCTGTTGGCTATAGATGGGTCTTTGTACGCAAGAGAAATGAGAAAAACAAGGTACAAAGATATAAGGCACGCCTTGTTGCACAAGGATTTTCTCAAAGGCCTGGTGTCGATTATGAAGAGACATATTCACCCGTAATGGATGCTATAACTTTCCATTATCTCATTAGTTTGCTGTCCTTGAAATGCTTGACATGCATTTAATGGATGTGGTTACTGCCTATCTTTATGGCTCACTTGATAATGAGATATACATGAAAATTCCCGATGGATTCAAAATGCCAAACACTCATAATTCAAAGTCCCGGGAAATGTTTTCAATCAAATTGCAAAGATCTTTGTATGGTCTAAAGTAATCAGGACGAATGTGGTATAATCGTCTTAGTGAGTATTTATTAAAGGAAGGCTATATAAATGATGCCATTTGCCCATGTATTTTTATAAAGAAAACAACATTGGAATTTGTTGTACTTGCCGTATATGTCGATGACATAAACCTTATTGGAACTCCCATAGAACTCCAAAAGGCAATTGATTATTTAAAGAAGGAATTCGAGATGAAAGATCTCGAAAAGACAAAATTATGTCTTGGTTTGCAAATTGAATATTTGGCAAACGGAATTTTTGTTCATCAATCTGCCTATATAGAAAAGGTATTGAAACGGTTTTACATGGATGGAGCATATCCTTTAAGTACTCTGATGGTTGTTCGATCACTTGATGTGAATAAGGATCCATTCCGACCGCAAGAAAAGAATGAAGAGCTACTTGGTCCTGAAGTACCATATCTTAGTGCAATTGGCGCACTAATGTATCTTGCAAATACTACAAGGCCTGACATAACTTTTTCAGTTAATGTCTTAGCAAGATATAGCTCTGCTCCCACAAGGAGACATTGAAATGGAATCAAACATATATTGCGGTATCTAAAAGGGACTACCGATATGGGCTTATTTTATAGCAATAATTGCAGTCCTGATCTTGTTGGTTATGCTGATGCTGGATATTTATCTGATCCACACAAGGCTCGATCTCAAACAGGTTATGTGTTTATCTGTGGAGGCACTCCCATATCTTGGCGATCGACTAAGCAATCAATTGTGGCTACTTCATCTAATCATGCTGAGATAATCGCTATTCATGAAGCAAGTCGAGAGTGTGTGTGGTTGAGGTCTATAATACATCATATTCGAGACAAATGTGGTTTGAAATATGACAAACTACCCACGATTTTGTATGAAGACAATGCAGCATGCATAGCCCAATTGAAGGGAGGATTCATAAAAGGAGATAGAACAAAGCATATTACACCAAAGTTATTTTTCACACATGATCTTCAAAAGAATGGTGATATCAATGTGCAACAGATTCATTCAAGTGATAATATGGCTGATTTGTTCACAAAATCTCTACCAACGTCAGCCTTCAAGAAGCTGGTACACAAGATTGGAATGCGAAGGCTCAAGGATGTGAATTGATGCTCTTTTCAGGGGGAGTTAATGCGCGTTGCACTCTTTTTCCCTTACAAGGTTTTGTCCCACTGGGTTTTCCTTGCAAGGTTTTTAACGAGGCAACAAAAATGCATTTTGTTAGATATGTGTACTCTTTTTCCTTTTCTAGAATTTTTTTCCCATTGGGTTTTATTTTACTTAAGGTTTTAACGAGGCACATTATCTTTGGATATCCAAGGGGGAGTGTTATGAAATATTAGATTATGGTGGATGTCCATAACTCCTATAACACCCACTACTTTTATCCATTATCTCCATAACTCCCACTACTCCAATACTTATGGTTGTAACTCCCACACCTCCATGCCCCATGATCTTCCTCCATGATCTCAAAAGCTTAATGACATATTTATGGAATTCTTTTAGTATACCTCTATATGGTACTATAAACAGAGGATGAGAAATCATTTTGTAATACACTTGGATACATAGAAGAAATATATTCTCTTCTCTATTTCTCTCTACTTTGTTGTCTATCTTTTTGTTTATTACTTTGAGCTAAGTTTTGTAACACATATGATTATGTAAAGAATATATAGCGAATAAGTTTTATTAGAAAATATTAGATTTCATTTACAACATGTGAAAGTGATTGGTTAAGCTTTTTTTAACATTTATCTCAATATATGTGAAAATTCCTTCACTAAAACATGCACACGATCTTTTCTTTTATTTAAAAGAGTTCAGTTCCGTATAAAATTAAAATCAAGCACACCTAATTTTATTATTTGATCGAGAACAGAGAGTTGCATCGAAGGTCCGCCCGTAATGAATCAGACGAAAGCACAAGCACAATGTATCGAGTTCGAGAATCGAAGTACCAGTCGAGATCGAGACTAAATGAGACCGACATCAAGAAAAATTGGAGATAGCACAATAACATAAAGGCGAGATATCCGTGACTGGTCTAAGATCATGGTGTTAATATCGGAACGGATCAAATCATGAACAATTAATTAGCTAATCATGGGATTTTCCTATGAAATTAGAGTTATACCATAAGTACAATACCTCTACTGTATAAAGGGGTTCTAATCATTTGTAGGACACATTGTTCACACATATCAAAGCAATATAACACTTTCTCTCTAGCTTATATTCTTGTTCATTAGCTTGCTTATTTCTTAATTGTTTTGCCACAGACTAATTCGAGAGCATTTTAGCTCGAGATGAATTGTGTTTCAACACTGATTTTCTTTATCTTATTATTAATTTCTATTGCTAATCTTTATATTCATCAATTGGTATTAGATGAAATCATGTGTCTTTAAAACCACATTATAAGTTTAATTATTATCTAATTTTTAGGGTAAAGTGTTTGGCGCCCACCGTGGGGCTAATAATAATAGTGATAGCCTGGTATTAATTCTCGTAACACACATTATTTAACACTTGTTCTTGTGAGTGTTTTTTATTTCAGGTTCAACATCCAAACTCGCATGCAATACCCACTCACCCCGACATCGTCCTCGATTTTCATGGAGAAAACGACAATGTAGTCCCCCTAAGGATCGAAGTGCCTCAGGTTTGCCTTGAGGGAGTACAAATTGCAGATCCTGTCGATATCAGTTCACATGTCGCCTTAAATGCAAATCTGGGCATTGATCCCGAAGGTAGCTGATGATAGACTATAATTACGTATTTTAGTCGATTATTACACTCTAATTTACTGTACTTTAGTAGAGTTTGCACTTTAATCGCTAGTGTTTTGCACTAAAGGTGTATTTTATGTCTTGTAGGAGTGATTTCGAGCTATATAGATGTTATGGAATGAATTCAAGTGATTTAGATCTTTGAAGTCTGAGTAAAATCCCAAGAAATTAAGCTGGTATCATATTCGGGGATCAAAGGATGATAGAACAACAAAATGAAGAATCGAGTAGGCATATTATGCATTGCCTAGTAAAATGCACATAACATTTTGCGCAGAACTCCATTTGGGATCCACAATACGTGGTTGAAAAGCTAACTCAAAGGGATACAACTTCATATTTTACGTTTTTCTAAATTCCAAACGGAACAGGGTGAAAAATGCGGTCGAAATCGTGATCGTGGACCTTAGGCGGGCTAAGGCTGTATACCTGCCATATACTGCGGTTCTACTGCAGTTGACCGCGCCCACGGCAGTCCAGACATGAAACATTATCTTTTTTTTGCGTAGGAGAAGGTATAATTTGGGCCCGACCCTAATTGGTATATATACATGAAAAACGGTATTTTGGGAGTTTGGACATATTTTTGACACAGATTCGACCAAAGGAGGCAGAGACACAATATGAGCAAGGCGGGGAATTCTAAACAAGTTTTTTCTTCCTCTTCCTATTTTTCATTGTTGGTTATGATTTTTAGTATTGTAGTTTTACATACTATTATGAATAGCTAATTCATTTTCTAGGGTTTTAATAGATATTTTGTAAGATAAATTCTTGTTATGTTTTTATATAATTGAGCCATTAGATTTCTCTACTTGTTTAACTACGTGTTTGTTGTTGTTGATTGAATGACCATCAATTGACTCGTCTATTTAGTGTGTACTGCTTGAGAGAGAATATATATTTAGGTAGTTGTTGAATAACATTACTCCTAACGTATGTGAGAAATTAATATATTGGGTTTAAAGGCAGGTTTAGAAATAACAAAACCTTGACGTGGTCATAATGAGCGGTTAGATAGAGCCAACTAGCGTAGTTCGAGAGAATATCTCTAGTAAATTATTGTAGTTGCTCAAGAGAGAATTACGACATCTAAAGTGATCATGATCGGTAGAGAATACATTGGCAAAAATTGTAGGGAACATAGCCAGAAGGATTCCGAAAATTTGGGAAATCATAACTCTTGACCTCCTTAATTTAGTCTTCAACCCTTAGCCTTGTTAGTTGATAATTTTATCATTTTCTAGTATTTTCTAATTAATTAGTTAGAAATATAAATCCCAAACATTATAATTTAGAAAATTGTTCAATCTTGTCTTCTTAGTGATATTAAACAAATACAACTAAGCCTTAGTTCTCTGTGGGATTCGACTCCGGACTTTTAGACCGGATTATATTTGCAGCGACCGCTTATCCTATTTAGGACTAGAGTTGGGCGTGATTAAATTTTGGCGCCGTTTCCGGGGAAATAACAGTGTAATTGTAGCTGTATATATTGCTAGGTCTCGAGTTTGAAATTTTATTTAATTTTTTATTTTATTTTATTATAACTGATGATTTGAGAAACATGACATCCTGGAATTATGGAAATTAGGTGCAGATAGTTCTACTATTGATCCTCATACATATTGTGAAGGAAACCACCCATATAACAATTATCAAAATATTCCTAAGAGCGAGTTATGCGCACCAACTCAATCTTATTTGTGGAATATGTGTGATGTGTGTGGAGGTAAAAATGGTCACTTTTAAGGTTGTGCTTATATTTCTTATCTTTCCCCAACCCATTACTATGATGGTTCTACATTTTCTTGTGAAGTTAATAGGAACAAAGAACCCGGGGGTGCGTACGTGAAGGAGATCAAGCATATGCTAATGTGCCTTCTAGAACAAAACAATGAGAAATAATTGCACATAGAAAGGCAAGGGACAACTATTCGCAAGTTGGAGGCTCAATTTAGTCATGTGGTTGAAGCTTTTAATGCTCAACAAGCCAATATTGAGGATAGTAGCCAAGAAGGTCATGAATTTGAGGTGTTAATTAGGGAAGTCAGAGTAGAATATCAACAACCTAGCCAACTACAATTTGAGGATGTCAATGTTGAAGAAATGAGACTAGAGCCAACCAAGGACTTTGAGGATATAAATTTTGTTGATTCTAGTATCATTGAAGTTGAGGATGTTAAAAGTCCTGAAGTTCATGTGTTTGAGCGCATTGGTCCACACTCCAAAAAAAATTCCACATTAAGTTTAGATGATGATATGGAAATAGAGTCATCTGAACCAATCGAAGAGTCAAGGAATGAAGAACAATGTGCATATATTCTGGAATTTTTCTTGCCAGAAAGTCAGGATTACATACCTCATACAAAGGCCAAAGAGTGTATAATACTACATTATTTTCGTGGGACAGTTAGATTCGTTGCACTGCCCCATGACCATAATCATAAGCTTGAATCAAAATTTGGGGTTCAATTCATAAGCTCGAGGTGGGGGCAAAAAGTGATTCACGTCGTGCCGCGACGGTAAATCAAGCGCTTGTTGGGAGACAACCCAGCTTTATTACTTTCTTTTATTTTTTTAATTTTTTTAATTGTATTATTTTTGTAGTGTCAATTATTTTATTTTCTAGGAGGATGGAAAGCAAAGGTATTGGAAGGATGCAACAACAAACCAAATGGTTGGAAATAAGTGTGAGGTACCCGCACAAATGACCAAGCTTGGGAGAAGCCTGAGTATCCCACGAGCTGTTAGTGCTTCGGCCTTAGGTTTAATAGGGAGTCTATTTTTATGCTTTTATTAGTTATTGTGTGCATTGGGGAAAATGTATAATTTTAAATGGATGACGAGGAGATTGTGGGTAACTTTCTATGCTGTTTTAGTTGTGTTAGTTTAATTGAATTTTTTTTTAAATAGAAAAGATTGGAATTTTTCCGACGATGGATCTATTAGACAATTTTCTTGAGGTATTTACGTCTAAAGAAAAAAATAGAAAAAAGATTTTATTTTGTTAGGTAGTGTAGCAATTACCCCTTGGTTTTTCTTTAAACCACGGTTCTTTTCCAAGGATTTTGTAGAACCGGGTGTAGTTAGTTTTTTTTTGGAGTATGAGCCATTGTGTTGTGTTTTGAATTGTAGCAATATATCTTGATTTTGTTATTCCTTGAGAATAGTGAGTACTTTGGTTGTGACGCTTAGGCTTAGTTTATGACTCTAGTATAAGTACCTTAAATTTTATGATCTTAACTTTGCTTAACTGCTTTGGCTAGAGTGTCTTGATGAAACCGATCCTGAGTGAGTAATGTTCCATGTGTTTGTAAGGATTTGTTTTATTTTGTGCATTGAATTTGATGCCTAAAACTTTCCCCGTGTGTTTGCAAAACGAAATAGTAATTTTGTTCAATATTGAAAGTGATATAGGCGTTTCTTTGTTGAGCCAGATATGAATATTTTAACAACCTAATTGTTATATATCGTAGTTAACCCATTTGAACATGTAATCCTATTTATTTGGCAACTAGTTTACAAGCCTTACCCATTTGTTTGAATTAACCATCTATTTGAACCTTCTAAACTCTCATGAGCACTTGAATTGTGATGATTTATGTAATGTTAAATTGTGGGATGGTTGGTTTGGCTTTTGAATGGAACTAAAGAAATCAGGAGACGGGTGTATTGTTTTGAACAAGTAAGAGCCACTTGAATTGAAAAAATATATAGTTGTATTGTTGTGAAAAAAAATTTCTTGATAAGTGGTGGCTCTTGATGTAAGTGTGCGTAAAGAAGAATGGGGTAATATACATTGATGTGAAGGTGGAGTTTTGGTTTGACATAAGCACACGGTTTAAATGTTAAAGTATATGTATTAAAGTGCTTCGGGAGGTGTAGTCACTCTTATCTCTAAATATATCCTACCGTCCTGTAGCCTACATTACAACCAAATAAAGTCCTAATTGATCCTAGATTGAATAAGCTCGATTAGTGGAGTAATACACTGCTGGCAAGCTTATGGTGCATCTTTTGTGGTATATGAATGTTATTTCTGAGAGTGAGTGATCCTTTCTATCTTGAGTTCCTAAGTGTTCTTAAATTTTATTGTGTGGAACTACTCTCTTTTGTTGTGTGAGGGCACTTGATCCATGAAGGAAAGGTAATGTCATTGACCTCTATGTTAGATTAAGTCGGTGAGTTGTGAATATTGCGTGGTACTTGTGAGTCAAATCTTGAGGTGAAGATGTTACGCTTTTGTGCTTAGTCTATTTTAAGTACTCTTGGTGTGACGAGTTAGGGTAATTATTTAAAAATGTCGTATCTTTAAAAAAGTGTAATTTGATTGCTCGAGTACGAGCAATGGTTTAAGTTGGGGTGTTGATGATAGGCTTTTTGCATTTTAGTCGATTATTACACTCTAATTTACTGTACTTTAGTAGAGTTGGCGCTTTAATCACTAGTGTTTTGCATTAACGATGTGTTTTATGCCTTATAGGAGTTATTTCGAGCTATATAGATATTATGAAATAAATTCAAGTGATTTAGAGCTTTGAAGTCTGAGTAAAAGACCAAGGAGTTAAGCCGGGATCGTATTCGGGGATCAATCGATGATAGAGCAACAAAATAAAAAATCGAGTAGGCATACTGCACACTGTATAGTGAAATGCACATAACCTTTTGCTCAAAATATCATTTGGGCTCCACAATATATGGTTGAAAATCTAACTTAAAGGGCTACAACTTTTATGTTTTACGCTTTTCTAAATTTCAAATGGAACAGGTGAAAAGCATGGTCGAAATCGCGACCGCGGATCTGAGGCGGGCTGAGGCAGTATACCTGCCATATACTGCGGTTCTACCGCACTTGACCGCGGCCGCGGTAGTCCAGACATGAAATATTATCCTTTTTCGCATATGAGAAGGTATAATTATTTGGGCTAGACCCTACTTGGTATATATACATGGAAAAATGGTATTTTTAGGGGGTTGGATATATTTTTTATACAGATTCGACCTAAGGAGGCAGAGACAAAATAGGAGCAAGGCGGGAAATTCTTCAACAAGTTCTTTCTTCCTCTTCCTATTTTCATTGTTGGTTATGATTTTTAGTATTGTAGTTTTACATACTATTATGAATAGATAATTCATTTTCTAGGGTTTGATAGAACCTTTTGTAAGATAAATTCTTGTTATGTTTTTATATAATTGAGCCATTGGATTTCTCTGCTTGTTCAACTATGTGTTTGTTGTTGTTGATTGAATGACCATCAATTGACTCGTCTATTTAGTGTGTACTGCTTGAGAGAGAATATATATTTAGGTAGTTGTTGAATAACATTACTCCTAACGTATGTGAGAAATTAATATATTGGGTTTAAAGGCAGGTTTAGAAATAACAAAGCCTTGACGTGGTCATAATGAGCCGTTAGATAAAGTCAACTAGTGTAGTTCGAGAGAATATGTATAGTAAATTATTGTAGTTTCTCGAGAGTGAATTACGACATCTTAAATGGTCACGATCGGTAGAGAATACATTGACGAAAATTATAGGGAACATAGCTAGAAGGATTCCGACAATTTGGGAAATCATAACTCTAGACCTCCTTAATTTAGTCTCCAACCCTTAGCCTAGTTAGTTGATAATTTTACCATTTTCTAGTATTTGCTAGTTAATTAGTTAGAAATATAAATCTCACTCTTTATTATTTAGAAATTTATTCAATCTTGTCTTTTTAGTGATATTAAATAGATACAACTAAGCCTTAGTTCTCTATGGGATTCGACTCCAGACTTTTAGACTAGATTATATTTGTAACGACCGTTTATCCTTTTTAGGACTAGATTTGGGCGTGATCAAATTTTGGTGCCATTGCTGGGGAACTAACGGTGTAGTTGTAGCTTTATATAAATTCTAGGTTTAGTGTTTGATCTTTTATTTTGTTTTTATTTTATTTTTATTTTATTATAACTGATGATTTGAGAAATATGATATCTTGGAATTATGAAAATTTAGGTGTAGATAGTTCTACTATTGTTCCTTATACATATTGTGAAGGAAACCACCTGTATAAAAATTATCAAAATATTCGTGAGATCGAGTTATGTGCACCAACTCAATCTTATTTGTGGAATATGTGTGATGGGTGTGGTGGTTAAAATAGTCAGTTTTATGGTTGTGCTTATATTTCTTATCTTCCCCCAACCCCTTAGTTCTCTGTGAGATTCGACTCTGGACTTTTAGATCGGATAATATTTTCAGCGACCGCTTATCCTTTTTAGCACTAGAGTTGGGCGTGATCAATAGCGTACGTAGGGAGGTTCGATCAGGTGGTCGAGGTACGCAGGGCGGAGAAGACAGTAGAGTCAGCCTCCAATTGATATTTGAAGTGCTACAGTCTCAACAAGCCGCTATAGCGCAACTACAGAATCATCATCGAGCACCAAGTGGGATCGAACCAAAACTCGAAGCAGAAGCTGTTCATAGGGCTGAACCTATACCGGAGAAATGGAACGCCAATGACTCAGGGACTGACCCTGCCATTATGAAAATGCTAGAGGACCTCACTAAACTGATTGAATTAGGAGAAAAGAAAGTCGAGGTGAATGATTAAAAGGTAGAAATATACAACTCCCGGATCGACCAAATACCGGGGGCCCTACCGATTCTAAAGGGTTTGGATTCGAAGAAGTTCGTAAAGAAGCCCCCCAACCCGAGTGTGGCTTCGAAGCCCATCCCGAAAAATTCTGCATGCTAAAAATACCTAAATATAACGGGACCACCGACCATAATAAGTATGTTACTTCTTATACATGCGCAATAAAGGGGAATGAATTAGAAGACGATGAGATTCAATCTATTCTGTTGAAAAAGTTTAGTGAAACTTTATCGAAATGGGCGATGATATGGTCCCATAATTGTTTGCTCAATTCCATCGATTCCTTTGTCATGCTTGCAGATTCCTTCGTAAAAGCACACGCTGGAGCAATAAAGGTTGCGACTAGAAAGTAGAACCTATTCAAAGTGAGACAAAAGGACAATGAAATGTTAAGAGAATTCGTATCTCAATTTTAGATGGAACGCATGGACCTACCCCCTAGTCACAAATGATTAGGTTGTTCAAGCTTTTACTCAAGGTTTGAATGAATGAAGTTCGATAGCATCATGACAACTAAAGCAGATTTTAATTGAATATCCAGCTGTGACCTGGGCCGATGTACATAATCGATACCAGTTGAAGATCAGGATCGAGGATTGTGGGCACGTGATTTTGCTTCGCATGAATTACTCCTACAAAATTCCCAAATAAGAATTTTTCTTTTAATTATTTGGTTTTTAGGAATTATTTCATAATTGTCGTGCTTATTTCCATTTTTGTGTGCATGTTTAATTTATTTAATTCATATAAAATATAAAAATATGTTGCATTTGCATTTAGGGCCCTATTTTATATATTTAGGATAACTAGTTAATTAATGTTACAAAAAATGAAAGAAAATAGCAAAAAATAATTTATTTTTCTTTTTTACTTTTTAATTTTTGAATTTTATTATAGTTTTCTTTTAATTTAGGATTTAATTAATTTTTGAGAAAAATTAATTTATTAATTTAGTTTTGGAATTAAATGAGGTTTTTATTTTAATTTGTAATTAAAAATAAAAAAGAGAAAAGAAGAAGAAAAAAAAGGGTTTTAATAAAAGGACCCAACTTTTGGGCCAAAAACTCATAAACTCATCAAATACTCGGTCCAAAAACACTTTTACCCGACCCATACCCATCCAAAAATCCGGTCTAGACCCTACATGACCAAAATAACCCCGTTTAGGTTAGGACTAATATTGGCCGTTGAGGTTCTTTTGATTAGACTGTACTGAAGTGGGGACTAATAGGTATATAGTTGTCCTAACACTCACTCCTACCCCCTACTCACCGTCTCAAACACCCTCAGAGCCCTAATGTAAAGCCGCCCCACGCCATTGTCCGCCATCTGCCGGAAATCGCCCGCGGTGTGAGCCGGCTGCCAAATACAACCAAAATCATACCAAACAATCTCCTCCCTCTCATCTTTCCATATATCCAACCACTTTCCTTTGAATCCGGCTAGAACTCCTCAAATTTCAGAAACCCTAGCGCCTCCACGATGTTCTTCGGTGGTGGCGCCACCCCAAAACGGCCCCAACATTACACCACAGATCCACCCTGACCCCCTCTTCCCAAATCCTAGGTCAATTCCCTTCGAATGTGGCCCGAACTTCTCGAATATGGAATCAAAGAAAAACCCTAAAATCCCAAAAAATCCAAATAGTCAAGGATTTGAAGATTTAAGGTCGAAATTGGCTTCAGTTGTGTGTTTTCGTTTGATAACACGTGATTGAGGCACATTTTAGCCAAAATCTAAGGTCCGCATTGTGAATTCAAAATTTTGTTTGGGCCAATCTTTAGGTATCTATGTTTACTTTAGGTTGCTAATTTCTAATGCCTTTTCTTTTTTACTTATCTTCTTCTTCTATCTCTTTCTTTTTTAGATTTTTCTTTTTAATCTATTTTCATCCATTAAAATGTTCATCCCTGCATGCGTTAGTTAGTATTCTATTTAGTTTTTAGTTCATTTAATTTTAAAAGAAAACCCATTTTGTTCAATATTTGTGTGTTTTAGTTTTTCTCTAATTATCTGTTCATGCATGATTAATTTTATATTGTTTCTTTACTCAGTAACATTAGTCCATTAATTTAGTTCATTAATTTAGTTCTTGTTAATAGGCTGAATAATCTAAGATTTAAATTGCTAAAAACATGGTTACATTTTGGTTAGTATTTTCAGAATCTTAATTAGGCTAATAGGTTGTTTGAGTCTTGGAACTTTTATGACCCCTTTAGGAAAAGAATGGTCAACCCAATTGGCTGAAGTCCCAGGTCTGATTTGCCTTGGGTCAATTTGACCCAGGTTGGTCCGTCAAGATTTATTTTAGGAATACAAAGGGTAATTTGGATAGTTTACTTAGGGAATCTTTTGTTAACCGCCAGAGGAAGCTTCTTAGAAGTTGCAAAATGGCCTTACTTGGCAAGCAAGGCTAGAATGGCTAAAATGCAAAACTGAATATTTTTAGTTGCCCTACTTCCTTGCCTATAAAGGCATCTCTTCCTTGCATTTAAAGCAGAACTGAGAACTGAAAAGGAGACCTGAAGAGAAAAAAAATATAGAGAAAAAACACAACACATTGATAAAGCCTGAAAATTAGGAGAAAAAAATACAGAAAAAGAGCACCAAAATTACTGCTTTTTTTATTAAGCTTTTTTCTGTGACTTTGAAGTTCTTTCTTTAAATTTCTGAAACAAATTTCAACTCACCTAAGGCCTAGAATGGTTTGAGTTTTGTTTTTGAAGGCTTGGTTTGAAGTTTATTGTTTGGGTTTACTGTTCTATTGGGTTTTTCTGCTTCAAATCTTGAGACCTTCATTTGCTGAAGCAATTTATGCTTTATTTGGGTGTGAAATGGATTGAGATTAAGCCTGGCTTGAGGATTTCTGGTTCATTATTTAATTGAAATTGGTTTCTGGGCTATTACACCTCATTTTCTGGTTTTAAATAGTTTAGCTGGTGTTAATTCTACTATACTGCTGTTGTTTACTGATATCTCACTTTTTTTTTGGCTTTTGTTGTTCAATACCAGGTACACTTCCTTGAAATTCATACAATGTGATACTTAAATTGGAGACTGAGAAATGGTAATAAAATGCTTGACATTTAATTATTAGACTATTGGCTCCTTGTCAGTTTTAGTTCTGTTTTTGTGATGCATATTTACTTTATAAACTTGAACATAGTTATGTTAATGTGAAACGATTCTGAAATGTTAGACTTTACGTTAGAATGTGTAAAAGTGAGTAAGTGATTGGACTTTATTTCGTATCATGGGATTGTATCTAAAGCCATCTTTGTTGGGTCAGTTTTCTTTTTCTTATTTTGAGTCTCTTTTGGACATGAACTGTTAGTAATATTCAAAGTTTCTGGGTGTGCTGATTATTAGATGGTGATGGTATTGGGTAATGCATATTTATTTGTCAATTGTGATCGTTTACATTAGTCTAGATTCGCTAGTGAGATTGGGGTTCTCAGCTTTGCCTTCAAAGGTTCTAAACTCTTTAAACTTTGGGTGTGAATTTTCTTGCAGAGAAAGTGGTTGATTATTGATGCATGGGTTTGTTCTCAGGCCCACTAAATCTCTTGTTCGCTCATTGAACATTCCCTGCTTAGAAAAATAGAAGTAGAATTTTAATTATGCAACTCGTGTTAATTAGTTAAGGTTTAGGAATCATTGTTGGTTAATCTCACTTTGCTTTAATCTAAATTAGTTAATGTTGGCACGCAATTTGAACCATAAGGTAGCAACTTAAAAAATGGTTCAATGGTAGATTTTCAATCATGAATTGCTGGATTTTTGAAAATAGCTTGATTTGTAAATTTGAAAGCTAATGACTGAATTCGAAATGGAATCCTTTTTGTTTTCTGAAGTCAGCTTCTTCCCTAATCTGGGGTTCTCATCGGGCCCAATGTAATTTTGCTATATAAAACTATCAATTGGTACAACCTTGCACCTCACAGGCTATTGGGCCTAATGCTCAACCCAAACGACCTTTAAATTTTTAGCCCCTCGTTATTCCTAATTAGCTCCTTAAATATTCAAATAATAAAGTTTCCTCAATCATTAGAGGTGAGTCATATTTAATAGCAAAAATAGATTATGACCCTCTAGAGTTAGTTTAAATTCCCTTTTAAAATCCTTAGAACTCGAGGCGTTCCATTTAGCAAATCTCCATGGCCCCCGCAAAGTTAAAAACGCGTATTTACTTTAGGCGCGTTATTTTAATAATATTACCTTCCTAAATTCGGGTGCGTATTTTATGTGAGCCAAATCCATCTCACAATGCTAAATAAAATGTGTCCCGGACTGCGGGAGCATTTCATGTGGTGTGGTCCAAAGATGCATTTTAGATGACGTTGGAATCTTCTTAAAAATAATCAAAAGCAGTTAATAAGTTTAAAATGCATCATAGGCTAAAACATGTGTTAAAATCGGATTATAGGCCAATTGTAATAGTCTAAGCGACTGCGCTAGAACCACGAAATCTGGGGGTGCCTAAAACCTTCCCTCGGGTTAACAGAATTCAGAATTTCTGGTACGCAGACTTCACAAGGAAAGTCAAATTTTCCTCGATTTAGGATTTAAAATAAACTGGTGACGGGACACCAGAAAACAAACATATCCCAAGTGGCTACTTTGAAAATTAAATAAATAATCCAGTTTCGAATAATATCACTTAAATTAAAAAACTCCCTTATGTACTATCCTTCGGGGTGGTGTGTAAAAAAGGAGGTGTGGCAGCTCTGGCGACTCTGCTGGGGATCCAAACCCAGAACTTCGGTTCAGGGTTTAAGAATTTGAGTTTAGAATAGATATTATAATTGGCTTTATTTATTATTTGATTTTCCTACATGTTGAGCCTAATGTGGTAAGTGCTTTTATCGCTTTGATATTATGTGAACTATATATAAACTGCTATGAATCCCTTCATCTCTATGAGTCTTCTAAATCATCTGGGAAGTGTGCACTTCATGTAACTTTTTTTCTGTTAGAGACTAATCCCAAATCCTAGAACGAGGTTCGGACAAGTTGCAAAGCCAGCGAAGCTTCTGTATTCCCGGTACGTTTTCCTGCCCTCGACTCGAGCTATCCACCCGGGTAAGCCAGGTCTAGAACAATAAACCCAGGTTTTAAACCTAATATAACAAAACGTCATACCAGATTCCTAGCAGGAACATTTATTTGCATCACGTGTATTTGACTTAGAAGATTCAACACATGGGTTGGGTCTGTCTAGGACAGTTGTACCAGAAATGAAAAGACCATCCTGGTGCATCCTACTTGCTACTTGTGCGTTTATTTGCTTCAGATTTGCATGTTGATCGGCTTGTAAATAATAGAAGAAAATTTGGAAAAGAAAGTAACAATGTGAGGGTTAAGAGAGATAATTATCCGTTTTGAGAAAAACCAATGTCCAAAAAGTACTGAAACTCTGCCGGATTTTTGAAAAAAAGGTGAAAAAGAAGAAAAGTTTTTTAAAAAAAAATAGTTATTTTGTTTGAAAAATTTCCCTGAAATATGCCAGTTTGATTCCCACCGGATGTGGACACATAGGCAACCCCCGTTGGGTCCAACTTCTCTTTTGCAAAAATAGCCCAAAAAGAACAAAAATTTCATTTTTATCACAAATAAATAGGGTGATGCCATTCTTGTTTAAAATAAGCCAAATGTCTCCAAAAGAGCGCCAAAAAGGTTGTTTTGCAAGAACAACTACCTTTGGTCATTTTTGGCCAGTTAGCAGCCACAACCTTAAAATCTTCTTTCCCTGAAAGGCCATATTTGCAAAATTGGGTTTTATTTTTGAAATAAAATTTTGAAAAAATGGTGTTACTCTTTTCAAAATGAGTTATTAAATCACCTTAATAATTGTACAGGATGAGCACAAATGAAATTTAACCTTTCACAGCCCTTAAAGAGATCCCCTTACAACTCCACATGTGGTGGAATGATCTAGGGAAAGGCAGTAGAGAAACTGTGGTAAAGGTTCTAGGAGGTCTCGTCAGACTGTTGAAAATCAAGATAAGGTTGGAAGTATTTGAAGCTTTAATACCTTTTTGGGATCTAACTCGTAATGTGTTCCATTTTTCTGACTTTTACCTCACACCAATCCTAGAGGAAATTGCAGTTATGTTGGCCTTAATGGAAACCTTAGAAGTTGATATCCAATATCGCCAAGACCAATATCTCCCCACAAGTTTTTGGACTTGCTGAGTATTAGTCGGGATATTCAGAACAAAAATTTATCTGGGGGTATTGCACTTTCCAGTTTCTATATCAACGCTATGGTAATCCTCAAGGTTTTGAAGCACCCAATATTGGTTTGACCCATGTTGGAAATAAAGACAAATGGGAGGAAAGGCAGGGTCTGGCCTTTGCAGCAGCATTCTTGGGTAGTGTAGTCTATCCACGAGAAGATGGTAATATAGAAATGGGTCTCGTAGGAATGGTCGATGTTACAATCAAGAAAGCCAATAACACTGTAATTCCCCTGATCTTATCTGAATCTACCGAGCCTTGACTATTTGTCGAGAAGGGGGAATGTTCTTCAAAGGTTGCAATCTGCTACTACAGTTGCGGATACAGGATCATCTCTACCACCGGGTTGGGTATATGAATTACAGTATGATCGGTTTAAGCTGCATTGAAGAATTTGAAAGTTGAGTGGTGGGTATTGAGTTCCCTGAGGGTACTGAAGCTCTGCTTTCTCATTTGAGCTCTTTGACTGGCGAAAAAATTGAGTGGGCGTTCGGATAGCTTCCTGTTTTTGAAGCAGTATACACGTCAGCTAAAGAATGTTATCTCCCCCTGATGGGCATTTAGAGCATCTAGATGTATGCTCCTTATAGGGTTTTACTCTAATCAGGAAGAGTTCAAACCGTCCCCCATGATGAAGATATGAGTAAACATGTCATTGAGTTGGACCCAAAAGCCATATTTCCGGAGGGAAGAACTCACCAGGTGTGGAGTGAATGTAGATTTCTTGAACCTAAGACCATAGTGCGAGATCTAGCAAGAGGTGAAGTGGACTCTAAGTACATTTCTGGTTCAGTAAAAGATTCCAGATTCCTGAAAGACCTGGTAAGAGAGCCCAAATTCAACAATTCACGACGACTCACAAGAGCAATGGGGTTGGCTGGCAAAAGAAGAAAGTTACAAGGCTAGAATTGTTAAATTTAAAGGACAAATCAGGGACACGAATTCGCCAAAAGCATCCAAGTTTCTGCAAATAAAGGGGAAAAGAAAAATCTAACCCAGGAAAATAAAGCCCTCAAGGCTCAAATCCAGAAATTAAGAATAGCAGCCAGAAATCGGAAAGAAGCCGAACTGAGGAAAGTCTTATAAACAGTCTGAGGTAAGGTACTCAAGAGTCAAGATGATCTAGAAAATTCTGAAGCCAATCTAGCAAAGGTCCGGGTGCAATTGGAAAAGAATGAAGAGGGGAGGACACAGTTTGTGCAACAAATGAAAAGAAAGTATGAAGGGACAATCACCAACCTGAGAAGAAAGTTAACCACCCTTGAGAATGAGGTGGCTTAGCAAGACAAGGACTTTAAAGCCGACAGGGAACATTGTTATGCTCTAATGGCTCAGATGGAGGAGGAAATTCAACAGCTGCAAAAACAAAATCATCACGATGTTCAGGTGTTAGAAGCTAGAAACCAGCAAATCGGGTGGCTACTATCAGGAAAAAGGGTGGGATTCGAGAAAGGATCAGAGCTATTTCCGACTACATTGTCGCAAAATGCCAAGCATATGAGGATATGACCCAAACTACCTTCTTCGCTACATTGATGACATTCGTCCATCGGCTAACGAGTGATTTAGAGTGGCTACTAGGGGATCTCGCACATAGGCTCGTGGCGAGGCTGAATGATGCCCTGCGGGCCCCAGGAGTTGAAGCTTTAACGTATTCCTAATTTTTCATTTATCGAGTCTGTATTTTGGTTTATTTTGAGTCTGTTTGTACTTTTCCATTCCAAGAAAATGAAGTAGTTTGAAATCTTTTGTAATACAAGTTTTATTAATGAAAAATTGAAAAATCCCAAAAATTGTTTCTTTACTTTCTGCACTTATTTTTCTTGAACTATGTAATGGTCTGATTCATGCGGCGTCGTGATACATAGGCATTCCTTATCGGATCCAGTCATAATTTATTGAATAAGTCCAATAAGAAAAATAAATGAGAGAAGAAAAACAAAAAAATGAGAGAAGAAAAGCAAGAAAAAAGACCAAAGAGGAAAAGAAAAAGAGAGATGAAAAGGAAAGAACGGAAGTGGGAAGAATGAAAAGGAAGGAATAAGTAAAGCCGGGATGAAGTATGTAATCGCTGAAAAACATGTAGAAACACATTTAACTGTATAGGTGCATCACTCCACCAATGTACGATTACCTATGTGTTATTTATTTCAAACTAACCATTTTGCTGTTGTTCACCAAGTCTAGGTTTTATAGAATGGTGGTTAGTTTTTGTGGTGAACTGGCTTCGCACCCATACTTTACGAAATCGAAAGGGAGCGTCGAAATTTCTTCAGAAATGACTCTGCCAACAATTCCCATCATGGATGATAGTCCCATCTCAAGCATCGCGACTTCAGAATCGGCAGCTGCCGAAGAAAACAAAATCATGCGTCTCTGGAGTTATGGAAATGTGGGATGCTTGGTCAAATGGAAGAGAGCCGCCAATAGCAATCCCTGGGTTCCCCGAACTTTTTCCAAGAGAAAGTGGTTCCTCCACCATCCCTATCAGTCATCCAAACTCACCGCTAGGAAACCCAACTATCTCAGCTTATTTCGTGGGAATACCCTCGCCTCCATGTATTAATGTCCGCTGCAGCCTCAAATATCTTCACCACTCCCCCTTGCTCGGCCACGGCATAGCCTAGATTGCCCAGGCACAGTTTTGCCCATCAACTTTCACCTTCCAAACACCCTCCTTCCTAATGGAACCTCCTCAGTTTCCCACTTATAATTACTCCCAGCCATCCTGATATGAGTTCACTGTGGGGCAAGAAAAGACCACCAAAACTCCTGAGCAAGAAAAGATTGCAAGAAAGATGAGGAGTATGGAACAGAGTCTTAAAAGCATACAAGGCTTGAGTGGACAGAAAAGTGTATCTTATGCCGACTTATGTATTTTCACTCATGTGCACCTACTATTGGGATCAAAATCCCAAAATTCGAGAAGTATGATGGTCACGGTGATCCTATTGCCTATCTCAAATGATATTGCAGCCAGTTGCGAGGAGCTGGTGGAAAGAAAGAACTCTTCATGGCCTATTTCGGAGAAAGTCTGGTTGGCATCGTATCTGAGTGGTACATGGACCAAGATATATCTTGCTGGCACATCTGGGATGATCTTGCCAAAGATTTCATAAGGCAGTTCCAGTACAACATTGATATTGCTCCAGATGGAACTCATTAACAAACTTGAAGAAGAAATCCTCGGAAAGCTTCCGAGAGTATGCAATTAAATGGAGTGAGCAGGCCTCCAGGGTAAAGCCTCCTATGGATGAGATTGAAATGGTCACAGATTTCCTCCAAGCCCAAGAGGCCGATTACTTTCAAAATATGATGCCCACAATGGGTAAACCGTTCGCTGAAGCCATCAAGATTGGCGAAATGGGGGAAAATCGATTGAAAACAGGTCAAATTCTAAGCCAATCTACTATCAGAGCTACCAACCAAGCCATCCAAGGTGGGTCTAGAGGAGTAGCGAAGGGTAAGAAAAAGGAAGAAACATTAATGGCAGCATCGGGTGCAAGAAAACACCGTACTCCAAGATCCCTTTTCTTAGAAAGAACCCCGCAACACTATTACCCTCACCAAGACATGGCCTATGCTCCTTAGCCATACCCGATCATGAATGCTCAACTTTATGTCCAGCCAAAACAACAAGCCAGTTGGAACCTAGCTTTATTTCCTAGAAACCAACCTCTTTACCAAACTCACTACAACACTCGGCCTCCACAAAACAATTTCCAGGCCCGCGAACAACCCAAGAGGCCAAATTTCACACCGATAGGTGAATCCTACTCTAGCCTATTCCCACAACTTGTTCAAATGGGTCTGCTACAACTTGTTCCTCAAACCAGGCAAAATCCGACATCACCCGCTTACAGAGTTGGTGCTCGATGCGCCTATCACTCAGGGGCAGAAGGGCATGACACGGATGATTGCTGGACTTTGAATAGAGCCGTGGAGAACTTGATAGAACATAGGAAGATAGTGCTAAGGGATGTAGATATTGCCAATGTAACCAACAACCCAATGCTGATCACAACAACGGGCTGGTAATCAGAATGATTTGTGAGGACAAGTAATTTGACCTAGTGTTGAAGGCCATCATTGCCATCGCTGATATAGAAAAGAAACCAAAAGCTGTCCAGAAGCAGGACAAAGGAGAGAAAAAGAACCAAACTATCCCTCCAAGGCCACAAAGAAAAGCAGACGACATTGAGTCCTCCTAGGAGATTTGAGCTGAACATGACAACCCAAATGTATGTGCCCAAGGGAGCTTATGTGATGCGGGGGCCAATTAATCCACCAAGGCTAAGTGAGCATGTGGTTATTGGTCGCACGCCACAGAAGCCCATGACAAATCCTGCCGCTGTGCCCTAGAATCATAGCAAGTTAGTGATGACTTACAAAGGCAAAGAAATCTCAGAAGAAGTGCCATAAAATAACCCGGCTGAAAAGTATTTCAGTTTGGAAGAGGTAAATAATTCCACTAGAAAGCGCTTCCCCTCTAAGAAGCTAGTGAGCACCGAAGGAGCAGAGGCTTTCTTTCAAAAGATGAAAATGGCAAATTACAAGGTGATCGACCATCTTCGAAAGTCTTCCACTCAAGTCTCCCTGCTATTTTTGTTGATGAACTCCACCGAACATCAGAAGGTATTGATCAAGACCCTCAACGAATCATATGTGCCTGTTGAGACCTCTATAGAGCAGTGTGAAAGAATGGCAGAACGATTTTGTATAGTCAACAAGATCTCCTTTAGCAAAAATGACTTACCCCAAGAAGGGGCCGCACACAACAAAGCCCTGCACCCGACAGTCAAATGCGAAGGGTACTACGTGAAGAGGGTTATGTTGGATGGGGGCTCTAGAGTAGATATTTGCCCACTCTCGACTCTATAATGCATGGAAATCGGTACCGAGAGAATCCGAGCCAACAATGTCTATTTACATGCTTTTAATGGTATCAAAAGGGACACAATTGGGGAGATCGATGTGATCCTAACCATCAGCCCAATAGACTTCGAAGTAACCTTCAAGGTTTGGGACATGGACACTTCTTACAATTTTCTTTTGGGGAGGCCGTGGATTTATAGAGCGAGAGCTATACCTTCCACTCTTCACCAGATGGTGAAGTTTGAGCATGAAGATCAAGAGATTGTGGTCTATGAGAAAGATGTGCAATCAATTTATCGAGACCCATCAGTCCCATGTCTTGAAACAATAGAGGGGAGTGAGCACATAGTCTATCAGGCCTTTGAAATCATGGTCACAAATCAGTGCGAAGAAGGAAAACCTTGACCTAAACCCTTCCTTTCAAATGCATATCTCATGGTCGCTAAGGAAATGATTAGGCGTGGCTTCAAACCTAGGGAGGGGCTTGGGAAATTACTGCAACGAGTAACTGAATCTATCACCCTACCTACCAGTGAAAAGTTCTTTAGGGTTGGTTTCTGACCCACACCAGATGATATAAAATGGGTGGATGGTGGAAATAATGATGGATTGGTCATGCCACATCCAGTGCTGCATCTGTACAAAACATTTTTCAAGCCCAAATACAATAAAGAAGAAGAGGATGAGGCCTTTACGACCGAAGAGATTGAAGAGATATGTGGGGCAGTGAGGAAGATATGAAACCCACATGGTCCAGCCAAGGGAAGGCTCAAGCACCGCTGAGGTGCTGTACATGGGACCTGAGGCCAAATTGCAAAATTAGAAGGCTACACCATTCCCAATCAGGCGAGAGTCCCGATAGACCTGTCCTGCCACCTTTTCTATATCATGAGTTATCCCAGGGTGTAACTCGGATGTTTTTCTTTACTTTCATATCTTTTAGTTTCCAATATAAACCCTGTTATCTTCCAAATTCAATGAAATGAAATCAATATTTCATCGTCTATCTTTCTTTATTTCTTCTGATTTTTGTTATTTTATTTTTCTTCTTCTTTCAGTTCTAATAATGCGGCTTTAATAACATGACATGAGTATGGACTTCATGCTCAGATCCAAACACGTTGTCTAACTGTGAAATAATGAACCAATAGCCCGAATACGATGAATAAGAGGCTTTTAAGGAAATAAATTGAGAATCGAAAAAATTTTAAAATAAACCTAAGCCAAACTTAGATGAAACTAAGCCGGTAAAATTGGGTAGTTCTGAAGAAATCAGGGTAACCAAAATAAGTATCCACATAGGTGAAATAACATGGGACTGAGCGTCGATTTGGTGGTTCATAAGTAGCCAACTTACCTCGATTATCCCTATCCATCAAAAGCAAAGAAAATTAAAAACTGATGTTTGTGACAAGATCAAAGAGAAAGTCACGAAACAGTTGAAAGCAGGGGTGATCCGAGTGGTCCGGTACACCATATGGCTAGCCATTGTAGTCCTAGTGCTGAAGAAGGATGGGAAGACCCGAATGTGTGTGGATTACAAAGATCTAAACAAGGCAAGTCCCAAAGATAACTTCCATCTGCCCAACATCCACATCCTTGTTGATAAATGCGCCAAACATGAGATACAATCCTTCGTGGATTGTTTCGCAGGATATCACCAGGTGTTGATGGATGAAGAAGACGCACATAAAACAACTTTTACCATACCTTGAGGTACATACCGTTACAGAGTCATGCCATTTGGTTTGAAGAATGCCAGGGCAATCTATATGAGGGCCATGACCGCCATTTCCCATGATATGATGCATCAATAAATAGAGATGTATGTGGATGATATAGTCATCAAGTTCAAAACCCAGGATAAACATGTCCGAGATCTGAGGAAATTTTTGGAGCAGTTGCGAAAATATGATTTGAAGCTGAACCTAGCCAAATGTGCGTTTGGGGTCCCATCAGGCAAACAAACTTTTGGGCTTTATCGTTAGTTGGAGAGGTATTGAGTGAGATCTAACAAAGATAAAATCTATTCGGGATTTGCCTCCTCCAAAAACCAAGAAAGATACGATGAGCTTGTTGGCCAGATTAAACTATATCAACTGGTTCAATTCTCAGTTGACATCCACGTGTGGACCCATATTCAAATTGCTGAAGAAAGATGCAGCAATCAAGTGGACGGATGAATGTCAAGAAGCTTTTGATAAGATCAAAGAGTATCTGTCCAATTCACCGGTCTTGGTCTCGCCTGAACCGAGGATGCCTATGATCTTGTACTTGATATCCTTGGAAAACTCTTTTGGCTGTATTCTCAGGCATTATGATGTGACTGGAAAGAAAGAGCAGGCAATATACTATTTGTGCAAGACGTTTACCAGCTATGAAGGTAAGTATACTTTGCTGGAGAGAACCTGATGTGCTTTAACTTGGGTCGCTCAGAAGTTGAGACATTATCTGCAAGCCTACACCGCTTACCTCATAACCAGGTTGGATCCTTTGAAATATATATTCCAGAAACCAATGCCCACAGGAAGATTAGCAAAGTGGCAGATTATGCTCACTGAATTTGACATAGTTTACGTCACTCGCACCGTAATCACAGCCCAAGCTGTTGATAGATCATTTAGTTGAACACCTATTTGATGATGAATTCCAACCTTTGAACACTTACTTCCCGAATGAAGAGGTAAACTCAGTCGAGGCGATGTCCGAGGATATACTGCTTGGAAGATGTTCTTTGATGGAGAAGTAAACGCAAAAGGTGTGTGAATTGGGGCAGTCTTGATCTCACCTATGGGTCAACATTACCCAGCCACAGCCCGGCTTCAATTTTTCTGTACAAACAACACTGCCGAGTATGAAGCCTGCATCATGGGTATGAACATGGAAATCGTCGAGGATG
The DNA here is from genome assembly GCA_034376525.1 of Nicotiana benthamiana. Lineage (NCBI taxonomy): Eukaryota > Viridiplantae > Streptophyta > Magnoliopsida > Solanales > Solanaceae > Nicotiana > Nicotiana benthamiana. Next base: position 88,945,198 of record CM067333.1, on the reverse strand, counting down.
TCAAAGAGTTGTTGATCATGAGAGACTCAGATCTGATTATCCGGCAAGCTCAGAGAGAATAGGAAACCCGAGATGTCAAAATCATCTGTTATAGATAGCATGTGGAAGACCTTAGCAAGCGATTCAAGTCAATAGAGTTAAGGTACATCCCTCATTGTCACAATGAACTGGGATGCACTTGCTACTTTGGCCTCAATGCTCCATACCCAGGAAATGCTCACATAGATCCTTTAGAAATCCAAATCCAGGAAAGGCATAGTTAATGCAATACAGTTGAAGCAGAACCAAGTAACCAACCATGGTACTATGACATCAAAAGGTTTCTGAAGACGCAAGAATACCCCGAGCAAGCCAGTGGGGACCAAAAGAGAACCATTAGACGGCATGCAAGTAGTTTCTTTTTGAGTAGTGATGACTTGTACAAAAAAAACTCCGAACCTTAACCTGTTGAGATGTGTTGACGTCGAAGAAGCTAGAAGAATCATGCATGAAGAGCACGCATGAGTGTGCGGACCCCGCATGAACGGGTATGTCTTAGTAAAGAAAATCCTTCGAGTGGGGTACTATTGGATAACCATGGAAAATGACAGTTTTAGCTTTGTCAGGAAGTGTCATCAGTGTCAGGTGCACAGTGATTTGATTCATGCACCGCCCCCAAAACTACTTCCCCTGTCAGCACCTTGGCCACTTGTTGCTTGGGGCATGGATGTCATTGGGCCAATCGAGCCTAAAGCCTAAAATAGGCACATATTCATACTGGTTGCCATTGACTACTTCGTGAAATGGGTTGAAGCCACCACTCTCAAATCTGTCACCTAGAAGGTTGTGGTAGATTTCGTGCACTCCAATCTTATCTATCAATTTGGTATTCTGGCGACTATCATCACAGATAATGCTGCAAACTTGAATAGTCGATTGATGGAGGAGATATGCGAACAATTCAAAATAATTCCATAGCACTTCTACTCTTTATCGGCCTAAAACTGATGGTGTCGTCAATGCAGCTAACAAGAACATCAATAAGATTTTGAGAAATATGATTTAGAGCTCCAGACAATGGCATGAAATGTTTCCCTTTGCATTACTAGGATATTGTACTATGGCGCGCATATCGGTAGGAGCAACCCCATACCTCTTGGTCTATGGCACTGAGGCCGTGATGCGGAGGTTGAAATCCCTTTTCTCCAGATCATCATTGTAGCCGAAATTAAAGATAGTGAGTGGGTTAAGACCCGTTTAAAACCCTGATTGATGAAAAGCGAATGGTTGCGGTTTGCCACGAGCAGTTGTACCAACAAAGAATGACCCTTACATACAACAAGAAAGTGCGGTCCAGGAATTTCAAAGTGGGAACTTGTGTTAAGGCGCATCCTCCCCCATCATTAGGAAGTAAAAGAAGAATTCGCTCCTAATTGGAAGGGCCCGTATATCATCAGAAAATTATTGCCAAGAGGAGCATTGTACTTAGGAGATGCTAAAGGAAATGATCCTGAAGCAGCTGTGAATGCGGACGCAGTAAAAAAGTACTATAATGTTTAGGCTTTCTGCAGCAATGATATTTCCTGATTGGGATGATGAAGAATTTCATTCCTGCTACCCAAACACTATCAACCTTTTGCAAACCCTTTGAGCCAGTTACTCGTCTTTGACTACCCTCTTTGGAACCCGAAAGTGTTATTGGGAAAAGAAAAAGAAAGAAAGAACAATGAAAAAAATGGATGAAATTTTTTTTAAAAAAAGCATAAAAAAAGAAAGAAAAAGAAAAACAAAGCAAAACAGAAAAACAAAAGAAAAATAAAAACAAAAACAAAAACAAAATATTTTTCCCAAACTATGTTCAACTTGATTCTACAAGGATACGTAGGTAGCCTCTCTCTGGGGTTTAGTCACAACGAAATAAAAATCCAGTTTTCCCCAAAAGTGAAACTGGAGCAGATGAAATAATGCTTCGGCAATGATCCCCCCTGAACGGTTCCAAAGTTGTAATTCGATCCAATTCTCTTTTACCCAAATCTTGTCCAAGTCTTTTTGATCAATTGGCAAAGGTATCGGAATCAGAAAATACCATTGTTGGAACTTGATGCAATCAAAATGAGAGAAATAAAATGAGAGTCTTATCGGTGAAAACCTACGGGCACCATAAGGCGACGGTGAGAAGAGAAATTGAAAATAAGAGAGCCTGGCTAGTGAAAACTCGTAAAGAACACTATCAAGTGACGGTGAGAAGAGAAATGAGAGAGGACGATTGCCGAAAACCAACAAAGGGCACCATCGATCGAAAAGAAGACGCCCATCACCACCATTGGAGTCTTGGCAAGGTTTCTCGATTTGGAAGTACGGCTCGCAATGAGTTTATGAGAAGTTGGCAAAGTTGCCCGGGTCAGGCATCTAGTCCAAGAAGCATGTCATGTCTATTAAAGTCCGCATGCACCCCAGATAAGTCCTTCCTTCCTTCCCGAAAGGTACACTTCTCCTTAAATTCATTTTCTTGCCTCTTACTTACTTTTCCTTGATTGCTTTTCGGTCTAACACTATTTTCGAAACTAATACAAAGAAAAGGTGGCAAGATTGGTTTTACAGGGTTCTGCTTATCAAAAGCCACGCCAAAGAAAATACCCAGCCTCAGCGGGTGCATCAAGTCAATCCCGACTGGCCATGATGGCTGACGCTCTGGAATCAAAGTTACTGAAAGGAAAAAGAAAACCAAAGGGAAAAATCCTAATGGAGAAATAAAGTGAAAGGGTCAAAGCCCCACACGGGAACTCCCTCATGAAATCATGAAAAGTTGAGTTCCCCGATTTGAGAGAGAGATTAATCTTCAAAAAAATCAACAAGCAATGGAGGTTATCAACAAAAAGTTGGGCCGAAATCAAGTGAAACAATCAAGGCCACAAAAGCAACCATTGTTTCAAACTAATAATTTTTCTTTTTTTGAAAAAAATTAAAGTAGGTGCAGCCCCAAAGCAACTGTGAAAAAACAAGTGCAACCAGAAGAAAAGATGCGCAAAAGCTAAAAATAGCTTCGCAGCAATAATCAAACCCAAAAGCGAAGTTTTCCTCCAAACTTTTTTTCGTGTATTTTTATTGAAATAAAATGAAAATGAAAATAAGAGAGAAAGATAAGAACAACCCAAAACAAAAAATAGCTTAGGTTTCCAAAACTCAATCTTTTGAATTTTTACCAACATTAGGGCTCCAATCACTGAGTTGAGTTTTTAAACATAGCCCTAGTCGCCTTTTACCAATACTACGGCTCCAATCCCCGAGTTGAGAGTTTTAGACATAGGGCCTCCATTCCCTTAGTGACCTTTCTACCAATATTAGGGCTCCAATCTCTGAGTTGAGTTTTAGACATAGGGCCTCCTTTCCCTAGACGCCTTTTTTACAAACATTAGGGCTCCAAACCCCGAGTTGAGCTTTTAGACATAGGGCCTCCATTCCATAGTCACCTGTCACCAACATTAGGGCTCCAATCCATGAGTCGAGTTTTTGGACACAAGGCCTCCATTCCCTAGTCGCCTTTTTTTACCAACATTAGGGCTCCAATCCCTAAGTTGTTTTTAAGCATAAGACCTCCATTCCTTAGTCGCCTTTTTACCAACATTAGGGACACAATCCCCGAGTTGAGTTTTTTAGAATATCGCCTCCATTCCTTAGTCGCCTTTTTACCAACATTAGGGCTCCAATTCATGAGTTGAGTTTTTAGACATAGGTCCTCCATTCCCTAGTCGCCTTTTATAAATATTTGGGCTCCAACCCCTGAGTTAAGTTTTTATACATAATGCCTCCATTCCCAAGTCGCTTTTTTTCACCAACATTAGGACTTCAATCCCTAAGTTGAGTTTCTAGACATAGGGCATGCATTCCCTAGTCTCCTTTTTACCAACATTAGGGCTCCAATCCCCGAGTTGAGTTTTAGAGATAGGGCCTCCATTCCCTAGTCCACCTTTTTACCAACATTAGGGCTCCAATTCCTGAGTTGAGATTTTAGATATAGGGCCTCCATTCCCTAGTCACCTTTCACCAGCATTACGGCTCCAATCCTTGAGTTGAGTTTTTAGACATATGGCCTCCATTCCCTAGTTGCCTTTTTACCAACATTAGGACTCCAATCCCTAAGTTGAGTTTTTTTAGACATGCGGCCTCCATTCCCTAGTTGCCTTTTTACCAACATTAGGACTCCAATCCCTAAGTTGAGTTTTTTTAGACATGCGGCCTCCATTCCCTAGTCGCTTTTTACCAACATTAGGGATCCAACCCCCGAGTTGAGTTTTTAGACATAGGGCCTCCATTCCCTAGTCGCCTTTTCACCAACATTAAGGCTCCGATCCCTGAGTTACGTTTCTAGACATATAGCCTCCATTCCCTAGTCGCATTTTTACAAACATTAGGGCTCCAATCGCCGAGTTGAGATTTTAGACATAAGTCTTCCATTAGCTAGCGCCCTTTTTTCCAACATTAGGGCTCCAATCCTTGAGTTGATATTTTAAACATAAGGCCTCCATTTCCTAATCGCCTTTTTGCCAACATTAGGGCTCCAATCCTTGAGTTGAGATTTTAGACATAGGGCCTCCATTCCCTAATCACCTTTTTTTACCAACAGTAGGGCTCAAATCCATGAGTTGAGTTTTTAGACATAGGGCCTCCATTCCCTAGTAGACTTTTTACCAATATTCGGGCTCCAATCCCTAAGTTGAGTTTTTAAACATAGTGCCTCCATTCCCTAGTCGCATTTTTACCAACATTAGGGCTCCAATCCTGATTTGAGTTTCTAAACATAAGGCCTCCATTCCTTAGTCGCCTTTTTATCAACATTGGGCTCCAATCCTTGAGTTTAGTTTTTAGACATAGGGCCTCAATTTCCTAGTCGCCTTTTCGCCAACATTAGGGCTCCAATCCTTGAGTTGACATTTTAGATATAGGTCCCCATTCCCTGATCTTTTCCCTTCTATATAGACGCAATCCTTATTTTTATTTGCTTTGAAAAAAGAAAAAGAAAAAGGAGACAAGAGAAAGAAAAGAAGTTCAAATTTTTGTCACAAATAACTCACGAAATTTTCCTAGTGAAAACTGGAGCTGAAAAAATTCGTTCGTTTGTTTGTTTTAGCACCTGAATAAGTTTGACTTCGAGGCACAAGATCCGAAGTGGCCGAAATATTGAGCCTTAGTCCAGAATAATGAAAAGACGAAAAGAATAAAAAGAAGTGAATTCAAAAAATGTTGAAGCAAACAAAGATATGGACTGCTCATAAATGTGACTAAAGTCACAAGCTTCGCATATCCTGCTTTGATCCAAAGCTGAAAAAAGAACCAGAACATACAGTTGACAAGCATCAAGATTCGGGTCAAAGTCCACAGCAAGAATCAACTAAGACTCAAGATCAAACTTCAAGAGATTTATAGATAGGAATCTTGTAACTAGTAGCTGATAGAATTAGCTAGCTTATCTTGGGGGTCAACAAGTAGTAACAGCAACAACAACAGCAAAATCACAGATCCCTGGTAGTCCCAGCAACCAAAACTTCCACAACTACATTGACTCGATTCCTTTATAACCAATGATATGTAGGCAACTTTTGAAGCCAGGTTCAGTCAGACACTTTTCAGAAATGCTTCTCATGGAGTGTCGAGCAGGCAAAAATCCCTCATTTGCTCATTTTATCTCTGCCCGAAAACCCTTCATGTCTCCAAGCAAAGAAGGGCAATTGTGAGCACATTATTTTTGTCACGCATGAATTACTCCTACAGAATTTCCAAAATTAATATTTTTCTTTTAATTATTTGGTTTTTAGGAATTATTGCATAATTTTCGTGCTTGTTTGCATATTTATGTGTATGTTTAATTTATTTAATTCATAAAAAACATAAATATATATTTCATTTGTATTTAGAGCCCTATTTTATATCTTTAGGATAATTAGTTAATTAATGTTACAAAAATGAAAGAAAATAACAAAAAATAGTTCATTTTACATTTTTACTTTTTCATTTTCGAATTTTGTTATAGTTTCTTTTAATTTAGGATTTAATTAATTTTTGAGAAAAATTATTTTATTAATTTAGTTTTGGAATTAAATTAGATTTTTATTTATTTTGTAATTAACAAAAATAAAAAAGAGAAAAGAAGAAAAATATTTTTAATAAAAGGACCTAATTTTGGGCTAAAGAAACCATAAACCTATCAAATACCCGGCCCAAAACCGCTTTTAACAGACACAGACCTATCCAAAAACCCGATCCAGACCCCCCTCCCCCAATGACCAAAACGACCCCATTTAGGTACTAATCTGGGCCGTCGAAGTTCTTTTGATCAAACGGTCCTGAAGTGGGGACTAATAGGTATATGAGTGTCCTAACACTAACTCCTACCCCCCCCCCCCTCACCGTCTCAAACACTCTCAGAGCCCTAATGTAACCCTTCCCCACGCCACCGTCCACTGCCGGCTGGAAATCGCCCACAGCAGCGGCCGGCGGCCAAATACAACCAAAATCATACCAAACAATCTCCTCACTCCCCTCTTTCCATATATTCAACCACTTTCCCTCTAATCCGGCTAGAACTTCTCAAATTTCAGAAACCCTAGCGTCGCCAGGATGTTCTCCGGCGGCGGCACCACCCCAAAAGGACCCCAAAATTACACCACAGATCAACCCTGACCCCCTCTTCCCAAATCCCAAGTCAATTCTCTTCGAATGTGGCCCTAGCTTCTCTAATTATTTGTTCATGCATGATTAATTTTATATTGTTTCTTTAATCAATAACATTAGTCCATTAATTTAGTTCACTAATTTAGTCATGGTTAATAGGCTGAGTAGTCTAGGATTTAAATTGCTAAAAAATGGTTACATTTTGATTAGTAGTTTCCAAATCTTAATTAGGCTAATGGTTGTTTGAGTCTTGAAACTTTTATGACCCATTTAGGAAAAGAAGTGTCAGCCCAATTGGTTAAAGGCCTAGGTCTGATTTGCCTTGGGTCAATTTGACCCAGGTTGGTCCTTCAAGGTAAATTTTAGGGATACAAAGGGTAATTTGGGTAGTTTACTTAGGAAATCTTTTGTTAACTGTCATAGGAAGCTTCTTAGAAGCTGAAAAATGGCCTTACTTGGCAAGCAAGGCAGTAATCTAGAGATGTGTGAACAAAAAGAAAATTCAAAAAGGGCTAAAATGCAAAACTAAATATTTTTAGTTGCCTTACTTCCTTGCCAATAAAAGCATCTCTTTCTTGAATTTCAAGCAGAACTGAGAGCTGAAAAGGAGACCTGAAGAGAAAAAAATATAGAGAAAAACACAACACATTTATAAAGTCTGAAAACTAAGAGAAAAAATACCAAAAAAGAGCACAAAAATTACTGCTTCATTGAACTCTCTTTTGTGACTTTGAAGTTCTTTCTTTGAATTTCTGAAACAAATTTCAACTCACCTAAGGCCTGGAATGGTTTGCGTTTGGTTTAGGCTTGTTTTTAAGTTTACTATTTGGGTTTACTGTTCTATTAGGTTTTTCTGCTTCAAATCTTGATACCTTCATTTGCTGAAGCAATTTATGATTTATTTGGGTGTGAAATGGATTGAGATTGAGGCTGGCTTGAGGATTTCTGGTTCATTGTTTTACTGAAATTGGTTTCTGGGCTATTGCACCTCATTTACTTGTTTGAACTGGTTTATTTGGTGTTGATTCTGCTATACTGTTGATGCTTACTGATATCTCACTTTCTTTTGGCTTTGTTGTTCAATACCACAGACACATCCTTGAAATTCATACAATGTGATACTTAAATTGGAGACTGAGAAATGGAAATAGAATGCTTGACATTTAAGTATTAGACTATTGGTTCCTAGTCAGTTTTAGTTCTTTCTTTTGTGATGCATATTTACTTTATAAATTCGAAGATGGTTATGTTAGAGTGAAACGATTTTGAAATGTCAGAATTTACGTTAGAATGTGTAAAATTGAGTTAGTGATTAGACTTTATTTTGTATCATGGGATTGTATCTAAAACCATCTTTGTTTGGTCAATTTTCCTTTTTCTTATTTTGAGTCTCTTTTGGACATGAACTGTTAGTAACATTTAAAATTTCTGGGTGTGCTGATTATTAGATGGTGATGGTATTGGGTAATACATATTTACTTGTCAATTGTGGTCGTTTGCTTTAGTCTCGATTAGATAGTGAGATTAGGGTTCTCACCTTTGCCTTCAAAGGTTCTAGACTCTTTAAACTTCGGGTGTGAATTCCCTTGTAGAGAAAGTGGTTGATTATTGATGCATGGGTTTGTTCTCAGGCCCAATAATTCTCTTGTTGGCTCATTGAACATTCTCTTCATAAGCAGGCCTGCCTAGTATGTGTTAGAGAAAAATAGAAGTAGAATTTTAATTATGCAACTCGTGTTAATTAGTTAAGGTTTAGGAATCATTGTTGGTTTAGTCTCACTTTGATTTAGTCCAAATAAGTTAATTCTGGCACGTGATTTGAACCATAAGGTAGAAGCATAAAAATGGTTCAATGGTAGATTTACAATCATGAATTGTTGGATTTTGAAAATAGCTTGATTTGTAAATTGGAAAGCTAATGACAGAATTCGAAATGGAATCCCTTTTGTTTGTTGAAGTCAGCTTATTCCTTAATTTGGGGCTCTCATCGAGCCTAATGTGATTTTGCTATATAAAACTATCAATCGGGACAGCCTTGCACCTCGCAGGCTATTGAGGCTCATGCTCAGCCCAAACGACCTTTAAATTTTCAGCCCTTCATTATTCCTAAGTAGCTTCTTAAATGTTCAAATAATCAAGTTTCCTTAATTATTGGAGGTGAGCCATATTTTATAGCAGAAATTGATTATGACCCTCTAGAGTTAGTTTAAATTCCCTTTTAAAATGGAATTGAGATATGCCTCGCCAAATAAAATCTCAAATGCGTGGCCCTTGTTTAATTATTTGTATTAAAATTCATAAAACTCGAAGCGTGCCATTTAGTAAATCTCCATGGCCCCCACAAAGTTAAAAATGCGTAGTTGTTTTAGGCGCGTTATTTTAATAATACCTTCTTAAATTCGGGTGCGCATTTCATGAGACCCAAATCCATCTCACAATGTTAAGAAAAATGTGACTCCAACTTTTGGTGTATTTCATGTGGCGTGGTCCAAAGATGCGTTTTAGATGACATTGAAATCTTCTTAAAATTAATCAAAAGCGGTTAATAGTTTAAAATGCATCTTAGGCTAAAACATGTGATAAAATCGGATAATAGGCCAATTGTAATACTTTAAGCAACCGTGATATAACCACGAAATCCGGGGGTACCTAAAACCTTCCCTCGGGTTAACAGAATTTCTTGTTCGCAGACTTCACAAGGAAATTCAAATTTTCCTCGATTTGGGATTTAAAATAAACCAGTGAATTGGGACACCAGAAAACAAACCTATCCCAAGTGGCGACTATGAAAATTAAATAAATTATCCCATTTCGAATAATGTCACTTAAATTGAAAAAACTCCCTTATGTTCTATCCATCAGGGTGGTGTGTAAAAAAGGAGGTGTGAAAAGAATGATAAATTGGGAACCCATTCCGGTTCCGTTTACCCAAATAGGCTTGTGAGCAGAATTCAAAGGGACATCGATAGAGAACCCCAATCGAATAGAGATCGATACCAACCATACAACACAGATCATAGAAACAACAACATGGGATGTAATTCCATTCTAAATGATCGAAGGAATGATAGAGAATAGATCTCCGGAGGGTGCATGAGTAAAAGTGTCTTCAATAAACATGTCGAGCCCATAGAAGTACCACGACTATCATAATACAACTTCAGCATGGATGCATCGAGTATTATATCAGCCATTGGACGGATCAAGGATACTAGATGACCCAGATCCCTACAGACCGATCCAACTCAAAGGAACCGTAATCAAATATGCAAATACCATGGTACCCATGGTCACAAAACCGAAATACATTGTACATCTGAGGGAAAAGGTAGATCGTTTATTCCATGAGGGTCACCTTCGAGAATTCTTGAGTGAGCGAGCTAAAAATCACTTCAAAGACAGGGATGCGAAAAGGAAAAACGAATAGGAAGAACCACAACATGTATTTATATAAACATTGGTGGGCTCGATATTCCTAAAGGACCGGTATTTTTAATTGCACCAAGGTGACAATCACAAGGAAAAACTGACTCGGGTCTACTTACCAAAAGGAACCTTATCTTTCAACAACGAGGATGCAGAAGTGATCGAACAACCTCACAACGACACACTAGTAATATCTATCCTTGTGAATAAAATTCAAGTTAAATGTGTGTTGATTAATCCAGGTAGGTCGACAAATATTATTCGATCAAGGGTCGTAGAAACTCAGCCTCCAATATCAAATCATTTTCACAGCTTGAGTACTTAATGTCTTCAACATGGCAAGTGAAACCACCAAAAGGGAAATCATTTTGCTGGTAAATATGGGCGGGACCATCCAAGAAACAAATTTCCATGTGATCGAAGATGAAATGAGGTACAACCCATTGCTTGGAAGGCCTTGGATCCATAACATGAGGCAGTGCCCGCGAAGCTTCATCAAGTCCCAAAGTTCCCAACATAACAAGGAATAAACACGGAGAAGGAATTAAAATGGTGTATGGTGAACAACCCGCCCCCAAAGAAATATTTGTAATTGACGAAGTAGAACCGGTATTGGCGTTTCATTAACAAAGGGATCATAGTCAAAGGAAAGCAAGAAGTCAAATAGCAACCACAATCACTGGCTTCGGCCTGATTAGAGGAGCATGGAATTTTTGAGGATGTGACTATATGATACCTCGAACCTTCATAATCCCAATTGATTGTGATGAAACAAAATCAATGGTCGAAGAGCTGGAACAAATCATACCGAACGAATATCTGCCCGATTAAAAGGTACACCTGGGCATGGGGTTAACCCCCGAGCTTAGGGGAAAACTCATTAAATTCCTTATCGATAATATGGATTATTTTTCTTGGTTCCACCTTGATATGAAAGGGATCCCACCGGAGATCACTACCCATTGATAGAGCTTACACCCGAAGTTTCGACAGGTAATGCAAACGAGAAGGGCCCACTCCGAGATTAAGCATGATCTCATCACGGATGAGGTAACCAAACTTCTCAAATTAGGTCCATTCGGGAGGTAAAATATTCCAAATGGCTAGAAAACATAGTCGTAATCCCTAAAAAAGAAATAAACTTAGAATGTGTGTAAACTATAACGATTTAAACAAAGCATGTCCTAAATATTCCTTTCCTTTGCCGAATATCAATCGCATGATCGATGCCACGACCGGTCACGATATCCTTAGATTTATTGATGCCTACTCTGGGTACAATCAAATACAAATGAAACCAGAGGATCAGGAAAAGACTTCGTTCATCACTAATGTCACTACCCAAACTGGAGGATCATGACTAGCACCTAGGCCATACTTGTCGAGCACCAACGTATATTTTATCTAAGCATCCTTATTATCTTTAAGGGCTAATGAGATCAATATAAATAGTATACATAGATATCGAACGACCAACAATGAAAGATAATAGCATGAACATACATAATATGGGATGGCCAGACAATCAAGAAACTATATATAAGGTACGAGCCACGCTACCATGAAAGACTATACAACAAAAATTAGCCGACAAGGCATACCAAACTATACATGAGTCGACACATGTATATGAGCCTCTAAAAGAACATAAATGTTGCAACTTTGGCGAAACGGGGCCCTGACATACCCATAATGTCTATAACAAAACTGCATACTAAGACGACGGCAAGTCCGGAGAAGGGATCTCGCTGAACTGGGCAGCCTACTGTGGTGGGGGTGGGATGTGTATACCCATCTATCAGGACCTGCAATAGGACATGCATTATCCACAAATCAAAAGGATGTAAGTGCGAATAAAGTACTAAATATGCATGGCAGTAAATCATAAGTATGAACAATAATGTAAATAGTTGTGGAGAATATACAACATGTAACATATTGGTACCTCTGAGGGATACTGACATATATATGTATGTATATACATATTATGTATGTATATACATATTATGTCGGTAATATATATATATATATATATATATATATATATATATATATATATATATATATATATATATATATATATATATATATATATATATATATATATATATATATATATATATATATATATATATATATATATATATATGCATATGCCCCTGTGGGCATCATCATTGTCGCATCCCCTATGCCCTGTGGGCATCATCATTGTCGCATCCCCTTTTTTCTCGCGAAATCGGATATATGACATTTGGGAGGACAACTCGTCCTCTTTCGGAAATTGGTTTTGGACTGAAGAGTCGCCACCAAATGATTAGGGTGCATTAAGACATCAAGGAGATTTTGATTTGAGTAACCAGAGATAGGGTAATGGCTTGAATTATTCTAAGGGGAAGGTGTTAGACACCCCTCAGAATCCACTAATGTGGTTCCCACCTAGACTATTACTGTGACTTAAGTGCAAATAACACATAAGTAGATAGAACTTCAAGTAATAGTGATTCTCATATAATGGTTACAAATAAGCAAAGTTAAAAAGAACGAAAGGCAGATCGATTTTTTCTTAGAGAAATAGTTTAAAATTTAGAAAAGAAGCAAGGTATCAAAGAAATAAAGGGAAGGGGGTCCTAGGTTATAAATAATATGGACCATACCACACAACATCCGGTAATCACTCCTCAGTGAGGGGCTACAAATAATATTATCGCGTGGTCATCATATCAATATCTACCCTTCCCCACCCCGTTAAGGTATTAAAGTGCGGAATGGTCTCATTTTCATATTGCATGCTATTACCCGCCCCTATCCTATCAACCCCGGAGGTACTTGGGACTACTAATCCTAAAGGGAGGAGATATTGGGATTATTTATGGTTTCAAAAGGTAAAATACTAAGGCGACAGGAAAAAACACATATAACAAGTTTGGGGAAAGCATATAAACAAATAAAAGGCTCAAATACGCCTCCTTTAAACAGGGAAGCACATAATTTAGCATGTCTTGAATGTACTGTTTGGAGTCTTATTAAGTTTAAAAGGTTGAGGCAAACTGATTTATTACATAATTTAAATAAAAATCAGAATAAGGCCTGCCTGCTGGTTGTAGTTGATAAAAAATAGATTCAGCTTATAAACATTTACCTTATGGCTTGCCTAAATGTTGGACGAATACCCTATAGGCATGATATCTACTGATTTTAGAAATAATATAGTAAACCGAATACAGTGGTTTAAGAAAAATTGTCAGTTATTAAAGAAGGCATGTTTTAGCAAACGACTATGAGTTCTGCAATCAATGATGCGTAGTTATTACTTGTCTTAGATCTATAAGCGGGTGGAACGATTTAGACTTGATTAATAGCTCTGATAGGCATGTTTTCTACATGTTGTTGATTTTAAACACTTGTAAAGATGTTGGAACCCTATGAACATGATATCTAGGTGCTGCAATTCGTTTAGAGCCTATGGACATGATATCTAATGAGGTTGATTATTAAGACCTATAAACATGATTGTCTAATGAAGACTAGATATGCAAGATTCAGAAGATTTATAGGCATATTTCTATATGCATGTGCAGAATTCAAATTTTTAGGTAACTATAGACATGGTATCTATTTGAGGAATGCAGAATTCATGAATATCTATAGGCATGGTATCTATGTGAGAATGCAGAAATCTTACAGACATGATAGCTATATGAAAGAATGCAGAAATTCAGAAACTCTTATTGACAGGATATCTATATGAAGGCAGAAATTTAGAAACTCCAATAGGCAGGATATCTAAGTACGAGAGTACAGAAATTCAGAAACTCCTATAGGCAGGTTATCTATCCCTTTGCATACGTGGTTACCCTTTCCATTTTCACTAGCCAACGCAAGAGTTTATTACAAAATTGTTACAGCCTGGAATGAAGATTAAAAAAAAGAAAATACATCAGAAATTAAAAGTACAACCAAGGCGAGCCCGATTCAGACTTCCTGTCTGAAGTATGAAGTAAACCAACTCCAAGAGAGCATATTTCAAAGCCTTTCTCCCATTTAGGGTGTGTCAAAATTTCCAAAGAGTCTCTATCAAATTAAGACATAGTACAGTGTGGAAGGGCCAGCCCTCAGGTGTCCAAGTTCAAAGTGAACTCAAGGTCCCAAGGCAAGGCTCACAAGAGGGGGGGGGGATGAAATTAGGGACTAAGAGAGAGTGCAAGTGCAGAAGTAGAATTCTGAAAGGGGAAAGGGAAAAGGGAAATGGCTTAAATCAGTACACATAAAGGTATAATGGATATGGGAAGTTGCAAGAGGAAAAAAAGGCAAGCTGATGGGCATTTGGGAGATGTCGGCACACACTTAGGCCTGTTAGAAAATATTGTTTAGAGGTTAAGGCCCCCATGGATTGAATTTACGGGTTGGGTAATACGAAATAAGGGTTTATAACAAACAAACAGAAGGAAATAAACATGCCAATTTAAGTGTTGAGAAATAACAAGCAAACATGGACACACAAGCAGTAAATACACATTATTGTGGTGCTATAAATTAAATCCGGACATACCAGTTTCAGAGAAACAAACAAAGAAAAAGCAGTAGGTCTTGTGAACAGGCCAAAGTGTAGACAAGAAAAGAATATTATTGTGTATGAGTATGAGTTCAGAAGGATCCTGAATTGTGTGTGATGTGTGTTAAAGAGTTGTGCATTTATAGTGTTGAAAACCAGTCATAAATAAGGTAAGAAAATAGTTAAGGAACTGACTATCAATCAATTATATAATACTTCCCTTAATAAAGGGATTCAGATTCAAACGGGTAAAAACAATTTAAGAAAATAAATTTAATAAGCACTTTGTGCACAACATAAAATTTGGGGCAAATACATAAAAAGGTTATTTAAGGACAGAGTTTTGAAGTACACGGTTGTACAAATAAGGTAAGAAAATCAATTAACCAATAAATAAAAAAAATCAGGGATCTTGTAATTACTGACCCATGAATGAACCAAGTCGCAAAAGCTGAGAAGGGTTTTAATTTAGAAAAAATCAGCAAACAATGGAAAGAAATCAATCAGACCACATTCACATGGAAGTATGAACTAATCACAAATTTGAAAGCCACTTTAAAGGGAAGTTCATCATTTATAAGGAGCATACGAACATGTTAAGTATGAAAGAATATTGTTGTGTCATTGTAAAATCAGTAGAAAAATCCAGTGTATGAGAGTTTAGCAAAAGTCAGAATCATATGCAAACAAAGATGTCAAAACTTAGTTCAGAGACTCAAAGTTGGTCTGAAAGAGTTAGGGGCTTCGAAATAAAACCCCAGTTCAAACAAATTACATAATCAAACTTGGAAGAACCCTAAAATTCTAGGGTTACCCCCGTTAATCTAGCACAAAGATGAGAAGGCAAGTGATTGAAACAGGCTCAGAGGTCTCAGAGAAGAGCTGAAACCTCTTGCATGTTTCTTTCAACAGAAACTCATGAGAAAACAATGATAGCAAGTAACACGCAGAACATAGTTGAAGGATTCAAAGAAAATATAGTAGAAGAAGCTAATACGAAACATGATGGAAAAAACTGATAAGAATAGAAGAAGAAGCATGCTAAGAAGTTTTATGAGAAACTTAAATAGAGCTCAGTAGACGGAACTTAATAAGAAACACTTAAGAACACAGTAACGGAAAAATACAATAGAAAAACATATAAAAATACCATAGAAGAAGCATAAATTAGAAGAAAATACAAGAACACGGCAGTAGAAGAAAATACAAGAACACAGTAGAGGCAAATATGCACAAAAAGAAAAAGAAAGTCGGAGAATCATTTAAATATTTTTAGAAAACCCTTGATCGGAAAAGAAAGATTTTGAAAGTAGTTTTTTTGAAAGAAAAGTAAGGAAAATCGTATAAAAGCTTAGGGAAAGCATAGATATACAACAGATCAGAAAAACCTTAAAAGGTTAGGGTTTCAATAGAACCCTAGTAATGAGAAAGGCTTTGAAAGGTCGCCGATCTAAGTCAGAGAAGTCAAAATCAGGTTCGAACAACCATGGTACGCCGGAGTAACACTAGAGATGGATTTGGAACTCGAATCGAATGAAGCCTGGACAAAACCTCGTCGTGGTCAGGCCTTAAATCTTCAAAGCTCAGGCGATTGGGAGTCATGTGAGGCCGGTGTATGACTTGCATAGCCTTGGAAGCCATGGATTCCGGTGACTTTCAAGGCAGAAGTGGTGACTAGGGTTTGAGAGGCTTCGTGAGAGTTTGAGAGAATGGAGGGTTCAGAGGCGGCTGGTCGGTAGAGAATGAGAAGGGTTTAGGGTCATTTGGAAATTAATTTAGGAATGTGGAACGTGAGCCGTTGATTTGTTAGATCAGCGGTTGGGATTTAAAAGGGGGTCATTTAAACGGGATATGGGTCGGGTAATTTTAGGAATTGATCTGGGTTTCAATTGGGTTGGGTTGAGGTAGAATTTAGGCTATAGTTGAAATAAAATCTGGCAAGATGTTAAATAGACATTTTCCCCCAATTATTTTATAAAAAATAGCAAATCAAATTCTGGAAATAAATTGAAAGTACCAAAATAATTTCTACTATATAATCATCAATTTAAAAATACTGGACTTCATTTCTAAAAATATAATTGCAATCAAATCATAAAAGAGGCTAATATTATAATTTTATACAATTTAGCTTTAAAAATACTAAATAAATTTGTAAAAATGTGTAAAAATTATTTGAGCTATAGTTTAGCATAAATATGAGAATTAAACAAGTGAATCACCAAAATGATAATTTTAGGAACACTTATTGGGTTTTTCTTGATAAAATAGGAAAATAAATTGATTTTAAAATATTTAAAAATTGAGAAAAATAATAGGACCTTGGGACATACTTATATATGCACATATATGCTATTTTGAAAGGTATTTTTCATAGGAAAAAATACAGGAAAAAATTAGATATCAACAACAATCACCATCATCATCATATCGTACCCGACCGTAATCGTCTCGATAAAAATGTGCTTGTCCATCATAAGGCTCGGTAGAACTGTACCCAGCCACATGAAGATTGGTAACCAAATTGATCAGTGGTTTTACAATAGGTATTGTACCCGCCCGTCCATAGTGCGACTTGGTAGAGTATAATAGATACATATATATAATGCATGTTGGACTCATTGGAATAATATTCTGAACCTTTTAGAGTGACGTAAGGTTTGCTCTGTACACATTATTAGGATTAACTCTTCATCATGAATCTTATAAGCAAAAAGAAGTATCAATAACATTGATAACATAAGAATAAGAGAAGCAACATCAACGTCAATCACTCCATAAGAAGAAAAACAATGTAAGTACTACTAGCTTCTAAGAGTAGAGTATCTATGAAAGCTCGTTCATTATATTATGTACTATTGGAGCCGTGAAAAAGAAGGAAAGGGGTAGCCTTACATACCTTGTATATAATGCCTAACCTCAAGCTATGAAAATATCATGACTCCTTAGTCGATAATAGGAGAAATGACACTATCATTATCGTTTAAGCGTCGTAACTATTATATATCGACCGCAACCTATTTTACGATGAAATGGGCAGAACCTCCTCTATTTATATGACTTCTCAAGAGTCAAAACAATCACCAAACAGCCAAACAACATCAATAATAATCATATTGAGCCTCTCAAAATAGTTCACCAACCAATAACATTTCTACCAAGCCTTTCGATATATGTTTCACAAAATCTAGCTTCAATGACTTAGCTGCAACTTGGATAATCTTAAATACATATAGAGTAAGAGCTTTTGTACCTTTAAATAGAAAGAACAACTACAATTTGACTGTTGCGATCAAAACGCACACGCAAGTATACGCGGTCATCAAGTAATAAAGTGACTAAAAGTCGGATGTCGATCCCACGAGGACTTGTGATTAACTATTAACTAAATTAGATTATCCTAATTATCTATACAAGAATTAAACCTAGAAGTATTTAATTCTAAATTGCTTAAAATAAAAAATAATAATGAACTTTGGACAGAGAAATTGCATATTTTTATGATATCAATATAATGAAAACAATCTAGGGTTATGGGCTATCTAACATTCCTATTGTATTCTCAACTGAATTGACTAACTAAATTTATCTGTTTATTGGTTGTCAGGGTTAATATTGTTCATAAGAATCTGTCGATTTCTTACTCGCCTATTCAAGCTAGCCTAACGCTTATATGTCTATGGAGTTAGAATCAACAAGAATGCATTTATAAATCCTGCAAATTAACCAAGCAAGGCAATTAGGTATATGTCTATCCTAATCGCGAATCCGTTCCCCGATGCCCAGGTTTAAGAACTTGCTCTACTCACTCATATATGCAATCTAAAATTCCCACTTTCGAGTTGAACTCTAGATTCGTAGATACTATTCAATTGGTGATTAAGCAATCAAATAACTAAGTGTAGGATTGAATAAATAAACCAATATGATAAACTAAGAAATCAAAATCAATATCTGAATAACAATAGTCATGAAAGAACCACAATCCTAGAACGTGAAGTTTAGATCTATATAGACATGGAAGTAAAACAACAAATCATACAAAGAAACATAAAATTTACTAAGTTTTGAGGTAGAAAAGATGAAACCAGGCCTCCACGGCGGCTCTGTGCTTGTGTTTTCTCTCCAAACCGTCCTCCCCCATCAAAATACCGTTTTTCCATGTATACCAAGTACGGTTGGGCCCAAATAATTATACCTTCTCCAACGTGAAAAAAGACACTTTTCCCGGGTTTGATTAGCGCGTTCGCGCTAGTGGTCGTGCTAGTGGCCCAGTGTTCTGCCTAACGAGCGCGACCTGAGCGCGATAAAGCTATTGATGCACATTTTTTACCCTATTCTGCTTCGAATTTAGAAAAACGTAAAACATGAAAGTTGTATTCCTTTGAGTTATATTTCTAACCATATATTGTAGAGCACAAATGGAGTTCTGAGAAAAAAGTTATATCTATTTTACTAGACAGTGCGTAATATGCCTACTAAATTCTTTGTTTGCTCTAACTATCATCTGTTGACCCCCAAACACGATCCCAGCTTAAGTCCTTGAACTTTTATTCAGACATTAAAGCTCCAAATCACTTGAATTCATTTCATAACATCGGAATCACTCCTACTAGGTATAAAACACACCATTAGTGAAAAATACTAACGATTAAAGCTCGATTTCAATTATAGTGTAATAAGCCACTAAAATACGTAATTATAGCCTACCAGCATTGACCTTAATTGTCCATGAAATATCCTTCCAATGATGCCACAAGAACAAGGAAGCAAAATTAGCAATCAAATAGGGTTTCTCGGCACTAGAATCACTTTAGAAGACTTGAGATCACCTAGGGTTGATATAAAAAACTTGAGGGAGTATTTACAGAATATAAACCACTTAAAAAACCTCCCACACAAAAATGAGCAACATCAAGAAATACAAAAAACTTACTAGCATCACGAGATTCCCGACACTTGATTTGTGTTGTTTGCCCTTTGTTTGGGTCTTGGATCACGAGAGAAACTTGAGAGAATGTTTTTAGGGTTCTAATATCTGATAACCCTAAAAAAAAGACTTAAAACGGGTTTGAGGAATCTTTCTTAAACCGCCAATGTGGGCCCCCATAAAAAGCTGCTTGATGCAGTCTCGTGAAAATGTAAAATCTCTCTATTCCAATATCGTATCGACAAATCATTTAATACATTGGAAACTAGACTCATAGATGTTCATTTGGTGGGTATATCACCCCGTAATTCCAAGTAAATTGGGAGAAAATCTTAGTAATGTTTGACCTAAAGTTTAAGTAAAACTATGAACCTAAGTTGTGACAACTTTTGTCGACTTCTGTTTCATAACTCGTTTGACTTCAAGACTTATGATATGGATATTTATATGATTCAAATATCTTAAGACACTACCTTTTGAGTATATTAAGCACATCTAGGTTTACCCAAAAATATGGATTTACATCGACTACCTTACGACATGAACTAACGTATATGAATATGGGTTGTAACAACTAAGTACGACACCTATTGTCATAATGTAATGCCGTTTGGACTAAAAAATGCTGGTGCTACTTATCAACGCCTAGTAAACTGAATGTTCGAAGAATAAATAGGTAAATCAATGGAGGTTTATATTGACGATATGCTAGTTAAGTCCATGCGAAAAGAGGACCATTTTAAACATTTGCAGGAGACCTTCGACATACTAAGAAAGTACAACATGAAGCTCAACCAGGAGAAATGTGCATTCGAGGTCGGTTCAGGCAAGTTTCTCGGCTTTATGGTATCAAATCGGGGGACCAAAATAAACCCTAATAAAATCAAGGCTATCGAAAAATCATAATTATTGATAATGTCAAGGCTATATAGAGGTTAACAGGGCACACTGACGCTCTAGGGAAACTTATTTTGAGGTCCTTAGATAAGAGCCACCAGTTCTTGTTACTGCCTAAGAAGAGCAATTTTGTATGGACCCCGTAATGTCAACAAGCCTTGGAGGAACTCAAATGATACATGTCGAGTTTGCTATTGCTTCACACCCCGAAAACGGACAGGCAACTCTACTTTTATTAGAGGTCTCGGAGATAGTGGTAAGTGGTGTCTTAGTTCGAGAAGAGAAAGGTATGCAATTTCATGTTTACTATGTTAGTCGGAACCTAGGTGAGGCCGAGACGCGGTACACACACTTAGAAAAATTAGTGTGTGCTTAAATAAGAGCCTCTAGGAAATTAAAACCATATTTTAATGTCACCCAATTTGTGTAGTGACTGCCTATCTCTTTCGCAACATTTTGCAACCCAAACTCTCGGGTCGATTGGCCAAATGGGCCGTCGAGATTAGCGGGTACAATATCGAGTATCAACCCCGAATGACCATTAAGCCTAAAATCTTACAGACTTCGTGGCCGACTTTAGGCCAGCCCTCGTACCCGAAGAGGAATTATTATAAAAATTAGGTACATCATCGGTAGTGTAGACCCTCTTTACAGACGACACTTCGAACGTGAAAGGGTACGGACTAGGCATAGTTTTGAAGCCACCCACATGTAATATAATTGGACAATCTATCAAACCTTACAAGTTAACTAATAATGAGGTCGAGTTTGAGGCCATGATTTCATGTCTCGAGCTAGTTAAGAGTTTGGGAGAAAAGATCATCGAGGCCAAATGAGACTCCTTGGTTGTGGTAAACCAAGTTAACAGAACTTCCGAGGTTAGAGAAGACTAAATGCAGAGGTACTTGGACAAACTATAGGTAGCCCTACATCGATTCAAAGAATGGACCATGTAGCACCTTAAGAGAAAAACAGTGAGACCGATGCACTTGTAAATTTAGGGTCATCGATCGAAGATGACGAGCTTAGGTCAGGGACTATCATACAACTTTTGAAGTTAGTAATCGAAGAAGGACACGACGAAATAAACTCCAAAATCCTAATATGGGATTGGAGGAATACGTATATCGAATACTTAACGAATGAGAAGCTACTATCAAACCTTAAGGAATCGAGATTTCGGCGCATGAAGGCCACAAAATTCATAGTGGCAGAAGACAGAAAATTGTAAAGAATATTTGATGGACCGTTGGTAATATGTTGGGTTCCCAGAGATACCGACTACGTCCTATGGGAAATTTACGAGGGCACTTGTGGAAATCGCTCTGGTGCCGAGTCATTGGTTCACAAAGTCATAAGAGCAGGATACTATTGGGCTACTATGGAAAATACACTAAAGAATTTGTTCGAAAGTGCGACAAATGTCAAAGGTACGCATCGATGATCTACCAAATCGGAGAGCAACTCCACTTAGTCCTATCCCTATGGCCGTTAATGAAGTGGGGAACGAATATCGTCAGCCCTCAACCATCGGCCCCATGTAAAGCTAAATTCATTTTGTTTATAACCGACTATGTCTCTAAGTGGGTTGAAGCATATGCCTTCGAGAAAGTCAGAGAAAAAGAAGTCATAGACTTCATCTAGGACCATATTATATGCTGATTCCGTACACTTACCGAGATCGTATGAGATAGTGGTAAGTAATTTATCGGCAGCAAAGTGACAAAGTTTCTCAAAGACACCACAAGATAAAAAGTATCATGTCAACGCTGTATCATCCTAGTGGGAACAGACATGCCAAATCAACAAACAAGACCATCATAAAAAATACAAAGAAAAGATTGAATGAGGCTAAAGGAAAATAGAGAGAAGTATTTCCTGAGGTCCTTTGGGCGTATCAACAATGTCAAAATCTAGTATGGGGGCAACACCGTTCTCTTTAGTCTACGGTGTCGCAGCTCTAATCCTAATCGAACTCAGGTAACCTAACTTCAGGTTTTGGTTTGCAACGGAAGTGTCAAATCACGAGTCTATGAATACGAGCCTCAAATTACTAGATGAAAGATGAGAAGCTTCCCTCATTCGAATGGCCGCAGAGAAATAATAGATCGAAAGGTATTACAACCGAAGAGCCAATCTTCGATACTTTAAGATCGAGGACTTAGTTTTGAGAAAGGTCACCCTCAATACTCGAGATCCAAACAAAGGAAAACTTGTCCCGAACTGGGGGGGATCATTTCAGGTCCTTGATATCATCGGAAAAGGATCCAACAAACTTTACACGATGGACGACGAGCAATACCAAACAATTGGAGTGTATCACTCCTCAAAAGATATTACTGCTA
Source organism: Nicotiana benthamiana (assembly GCA_034376525.1). Classification (NCBI taxonomy): domain Eukaryota; kingdom Viridiplantae; phylum Streptophyta; class Magnoliopsida; order Solanales; family Solanaceae; genus Nicotiana; species Nicotiana benthamiana. The sequence goes on along the minus strand of CM067333.1, from coordinate 88,922,400 downwards.
AGGTACGACCTTCTCCATTTTCATTTATATTCTATAATAACCAATTATTCAATCAAAGACATTGAAGAATTCTTCAACACAAAGACCTTGGTTATGAAATCACATATTGCACTCTTTTCCCTTGGACCCTTTTTTGTCCCAAATGAGTTTTTCCTACGAGGTTTTCAATGAGGCAAGCACAGTTCGTGCTAACTTAGAGCAATTCAATAGTATACGAGGCTACGTTACAATCAACCTCGAATATTGGGGGGGGGGGCATCACCTTCGAATGTCAATTTTGCTGCGAGGAAGATACTTCGCAACAGGTTCTCGATAGGTAAAATTTTGTAAAGGCCAAACAATCAACGAGTCGTGCCTGTGTAGATTACTCGAGCCCTAAAGGCAAACATGTATGCATGTATAAGCGATTTCATGCCTTATAGAAATTTTTACTTTACAATTTCATACTTTCTGTCTATTGTGGAAACAAACTTAAGGTCCAATCATAACTAAAGTTCAAAGAACTTCCCCATACTCAGGGACTACCGTCCGAAAATTAACGTAATCAAATTATTAAAACTCTTGATATCATAAGACCTTAGAAAGGCAACCCTCGTTTTTATAGACTATAGCCACCCCACTTGGAGACTGACACTTCGAACAAGTTTGAAGTATAATCGGGAAATAAGCCTAAGAGGAAAATCCCAAGTTAAAGGCTACGACCAAACTAACATGGTTCAGAGACGTCTGAATTCCGTAATAAAACAAGCCTTCTAATATCTTTACAAAACTGGTTTAAAAGGCTACCATCGACAAAATTAAAAAGAGTTTTGATAAGATCTACCCTCGAAAACCCTAAGGAGTACCAGATTGTTCGAACTCTCAAATAACCTTATTTCATTCTAAGGCATAACAAGTATTTATATGAATAACTTATTTAAATCGAAAAGAGAAAAAGTCTTTTGAGGCCATATTGTCCTAATTCAATAGCCTAAAGGGCTATTTTATTTTTAAGTTCGAGAAGTCATCCTCACTCAACTAAAACCTAAGGTTCATCCTACTTCTAGTCGAGCAGTTTCTCACTTTATTGTAAAGACTACACTAGCCAGACCTCGATCAAATTGCCTAAGCTTCGAACTTGTGAACAAAATTTTCATAAGGCATGAATGAAACACAAGGAAGAAACTGAAATGAAAACATGTCAGAGTCTTTTTATATATAAAGATATTTACAAGGATCGATCAGGGTCCTACACAAAAGATCAAAAAGAAAAACCCTAAGATTCCTAACTATTCTCGGGGGCAAATTCCTCTCCATCGGGGTCCTCCCCATTCTCGAACTCGCTCTTACTCCCGGCATCATCATCATCGTCAGAGGAGGCCGATGCCTTAGCATATCTTCGAGCTCTTTGGCCTTCCTTATATCATCAGTAAGATGGAAACCTCGAGCATGAATCTCCTTAGGGGTCTTTCTCCAAGATTAGCACTTGGCGAGCTCGGAAATCCAAAGAGCTCGAGTTTGAGCGGCTTCGATAGATTATCTAGCTTTGGCTTGAGAAACTTCAACATCAGAGTGGTAGACGCCCACGATCTCCTTCGCATCGGCCTTCGCTTTTCTACCTCATATTTTTAATTTTTGTGAGTTTGGTGGTCAGCTAAGCCTCGAGCTCCACTATTTCCTTGGCCTAAGCTGACCTTTTCCCCTTCATGCCTTGAAGTTGACTTTTGAGCAACGACAATTAGGCTCGAGCAACCTCTTTCTCTAAGGTAAAGCGATCCATGTTTGTTTCCACACCAAGGTCTCTGCCTTCATCTTGTTACCTTCTTTGCGGAGTTGTTCGATCCTCTCGGCTTTCTGCTGAACCTGTGAGATTGAAGTGTTAGCCATCGACCCCCAAATTGATACCATAAGCTTCTAAGATTTGCATTACCTACTCAATCATGTTGGTTGTTCTTTGTGAGCTATAGCCAATTCGGGTCAGAGGTCCTTGATCTTCTTAGTTTTTTACCCTCTGAGAAGTTTGAGGGCATTTCTCTCCTCCGTGAGCCTTTGAAGATTGGCCTCACATCGGCTCAGCTCAGCTCGGAATTTGGAGAACCCCTCTTGATGGAGTTCCAAGGCCTATGCAGAAAGAATAAGGGAAATTAGACAAGAAAAGAAGAAATAAACACAACAATGATATCGGCGAGTGGAGTTGAGACTTACCCGACTCGGGGATTTTTGAGCCTCATCGAAGAGACTCGATACTTCACTCAGGTTGGTAGCGTCTTCGACCCTGGTAAATTAATCGTGGAAGAGGTCCTCCCCTCTATTGTCTCCTTGTACATCGAGAGTCCTCATAGCTTGGGCCTCATGAATTGCCTCCTCAAAAAATGCAGGCAGAGTCGGCAAGTCCCCAATTACTATTGCCCTAAGTGAGTAACTTGGGAATTCTCTTCATTTCGAGGACCTCGGAGCCAGCCCCTTTATACATACTTGCCGATTGCTCATTTTAACGAGAGGCATCTTCTGTCTCCGACAACTCGAGGACTCTGCGCGAGTCCTCTTCCAAGACCCCCTCGATTTGAGGCAGAATCTCTTCAACCCTCGCAGATTCAGCGGCCTTTGGGGCCTCGGTTCCTTTTTATTTAGGCCACCGGTCTGGAGCATCCTCGTTTCTTCATCTTCCTCTCTTAGCCGCTGAACTACCTTCACAGGTAGGGAGACGTTGTCTTTTTTTGGCTTATGAGACAAATTTTTCTTGGGCTTCGGATCCGCGAAGGTTGAGATTCTTTTCCTCTTTTTATCCTTCACCAGTTTCGAGGCCAGGGCGAAGTCTTCTCCTCACCAGACGGGGGTCTCATGATAACATCTTTCCAAGGCCTGCATGAAAGGAAATCAAGTGAGTATGTAGGAGACATTTTAACAAAAAATCATCAAATACGTGAAAGAGGGCTTACCATGATTTTTGGCCTCTTATTGACCCCTTGCTAAATCGAGCCATGAATGCTCAACGTACGAAGAAGACGAGGCCAAGGCTCGAACTCATCTCTCGTGGTTAGGAATTACACCGGGCATCCAAGATACTTCTACATCATGGAAAAGGATATCGATAAGAAGAAGCAAATAAAATAAAACAATAAATGGAAGCTAAAAGTGGGATTGTACTTACGCTTCATATTCCATTTCTCGGGAAATGACATCTTCTTGATCGGGATTAGGTCGGAAGTCTTCACTCGAACAAACTGACTCATATATCCTCGATCCTTGTCCTAATTTATGCTCGAGAAAAGTACCTTGGTAGCTCACCGCTAAAGTTTTATTAACTCGTCTCGATGGAGACAGGGGTTGTACAACCTGATGAGGTGGTCGAGGGTGAATGGAATACCCTCGACTTTGCTCACGAAGAATCGTAGCGGAATAATAATCTTCCAAAAGGAGGGACAGATTTGACCGAGGGCTATTTGATATTTACAGCAATAATCGATGATGACGGGATCGAAGTGGGCAAGCGTGAAAGGGTAAGTGTAAATTCCACATGGGTAGTGAAGTCTTCTTCCGGGGCCGGAATCACCACCTCTTTGCCTTCCCAGTTGCAGTCTTTTCTTTACATACTTAAGGAAACTCTAAGTTATCGACCATATATACCTCGACATTGGCTCGCATCGACCAGGGACCGATAAAGTTTTCTCGACGTTAAAGTCAGAAGTAAGGACGCACCCCCGGGAACACACTCTTCAGGGCGCCGCTCCACCGGTGCTTTGTCGTCGGCCACCGTGAAGAAGCATTTTACTTCTGAGGAATAGTTTTCACATTTTTGCCACTTATGTGTAAGTTTGAAGAGTGAAGAAGATAAGAGGACTTGGTGTTTGAGAGGGGACTAACAACAAACCCTGAAGATTTTGTAGAAAGGAAGAACTTATGAGATGTAAAAGCTTTGAAGATTAGAAGAAAATGAAAGTAAAATCAATAAGAAAAGGCCTATTTATGGGATTCATGGTGGCATTAGTGGCTGACCATTAGCTAACACTCATTAATGACTTGGGGAACTGTATCGACGGGATGTTTCGATTACTTCCTTCGCTTACGTCACGAGGATGATATCATGACAGGTCAAGGTAAAAAATCAAAGGTTCAATTCGTTTTTTGTCATTATACTCCAAAAAACAAGGGGACTATCTGTATACGTTTAAAATTACGCCTACCTATTTTACTATTTGACTGAGACCAGGGAGTTGCATCGAAGGTCAGTCCCGTAGTCGATCAGACCAAAACACGAAGACAAGGTACCGAGTTCAAGAATCAAGGTACCAATCGAGATCGAGTCAAGTGGCAATCGAGACTAAATGAGTCAGACATTGAGAAAAATCGGAGATAGCATAATAACATAAAGGCGATACATCCGTGACTGGTCGAAGATCATGGTATTAATCTCGGAACATATCAAATCAAGAGCGATTCATTAGCTAATCATGGAATTTCCTTCTGTAATTAAAGTTATACCATAAGTAGAATTCTTCTAACATATAAAGGGCGGTTCTAATCATTTGTAGGACACATTGTTCACACATATCAAAATAATAAAACACTTTCTCTTTAGCTTATATCTTGTTCATCAACATGCTTATTTCTTGACTATTTTGGTACCGACCAGTTCGAGGTCAATCTAGCTCGAGGGCTGAATTGTGTTTCAATACTGAGTTGATTTATCTTATTGTCAATTTCTATTGCTAATCTTTGTATTCATCAACTTGTATTATGTGAAATCACATATCTTTAAAATCATATTATAAGTTTGATTGTTATCCAATTTTTAGAGTAAACAAGTTCCTACTCTTTGATACTGCACTATTATATCTATAACACTTTAAAAATAAGAATAACAAATATTTGACATTCCCTGATAAGATTGGGTAAAAATGATATTAGGTAGCTAGCCACTTTTAAGACACCTATTTAAAATAGACTCATAGTTTACACTTTATGTAAATTTGGCTGAACACATATAGAGACAATTAAAGTTGGCACGATTTTTTATTTAGACACCTAAAATTAAAGGTTGTTCCTATTGAACACTTATACACCCGAAACTTATTCCATTTAAGCACTTCTTGCTGAGTTGGAACATATATTGAATATCACCCAATATAGGCGCGTGAAGACCCCAAAATTTGATTTTTTATTTTTATTTTCTTTTTAATTTCCATTTTCTCCCTAAGAAACAAAACAAATCTGAGGCAGTCTCCATCTCTTTACTGTCGGAATTCGGCGAGACAAACTGACGGCCTCATCCTCTCTAAAAAACCAATGATCCTCATCTTCTTTTTCAACCCTAAGAAACCAGCTGCATCCCATCTCCTCATTTCCAGCGCCACCGCAACAAACCAGGGTAATCTAAGATATTTCCAGCCACCACACAGCCTCTGGACTTCATCGCCGGCGGCTAGCGACCCATCTCCAAGGCCATAGCCGCCAGAACTCCAACCTAGCCCAAAAAGACAAAAGTAACAAGTGTTAGAACCTAAGCAACCAAATCTTGACGTGTTGAACCTAAGCAACCAAATCAAATCTTTTTATTCACTGATTTTGCTGTAAACCAAATAGAAACTAAGAATGATTATATACATTCAAAATACAGCTAAGGTATATTATACATCTAAGAAGCACTATTATTCTTATAAGTGGCGTTTGGCAGGCTTAAATTTTTATAGAAAAAATAATTGTGCACGTATTGTTTTCTCCAAAATATAGGAACCGTCATTTTTATTCTAATGGGATCGGGAAAAGAAATAGAGCAAAGCAGAGGAAGAAGAAGAGAGCAAAACTGAAATGAGTCCGAGTTCCGAAGGAAATTGGTTATTTAATTTGATGAAAGTTTGGAAAATTAATATTGTCTTTTGGTCGTCGTGGAAAATCTTTAGCTGAAGTTACAACGAATTTGGAGGAGTTCTCTTAAAAATTTGAATTAAAATCGTGCTTGGAACAAGAACACACATGAAAATAGTAAAGAACACGCATGAACATATAGTGAAGATGTTGAGTTAAATAGTATTTTTAGGTTTTTTTCCTTTTTTTTACTCAAAATAATATATGTCCTTTTTTTATTCGTCATTCTCCACGTCGGTAGTGGGTCCATTCCACAAACTTTATAAGTTTGGCTAATTGTCAAAGAAGTGCTTAATTGGAATATGTTTCGAATAGTATAAGTGCTCAATATGAATACTCTTAAGTTCAAGTATCTAAATAAAAAATCATATCAACTTTAAGTGTCTCCGTATATATTTAGCCTTTAAATTTGGATCATTTTGCTCTTCTTCGACCGTTGCACTTCTTCTTTTGATGCATTTCTAGTCTTTTTCCAAATATAACATCATTGGTTCTAAAGCAAGGACCACTTTTCTCTATTTTTTTATAATGTATTTGGTCAAGTCGTAAAAATTAACTTATTTTAAAAAGTATTCATTTTAATATATTTTTCTTAAAATTAGCAACTATTTTGTCAAGTCATAATTATGTGTTAATTACATTGCAACTGCTAATTATAATTTACTAAACCAATCCTCGTAAAAGTAACTACCGGTGCACTTTACCTAGATAAGATCATCATATACAACTCTCATAGCATTTAATTTCAAATTAAATAATGAAGTAATGTTTTCCATTAAACTAAATTCTTAATCATCGCTTGTTCATCATAAGTAATACTTAACATGTTTAAAAAAATATGACAGGTTTTGAAATTCGAGGGTGAAAGTGTATAAACTTTGATGGGCACTTTGACATGAATTTCTTAAAGAAAATTTTACATATTGAAACTATCATATAAAGTACCACTATAAAAATCAAAACTTAAATTTGTCGAATTTTTAAAGTCGAGACATAAATTTTCTATTTTCCCATTTGAACACTCGAATTCGTTTTTCCCGTAACTAATACACACATCCGACAAGATATCGTGTGCGCGTGTATTACACATACATATATCCATCCGGTCAGCAAATGACCAATGGATGTTTTACATGTCAAGGACGGGAAAACCCTAACCATAGTCTCCTCTTTCATTCCATAGACCTCCCCCCCCCCCCCCCCCCCCCCCCCCCAATTTTAATCTTTCTTTGACGAAACCCTCCCATGTTCATTCCAGAATTTTGATGATCGGAAAAGGTGAAAAGAATCTGAAAAGTGAAGGGAACATATGTAAGGCCCATAGGCCGTTCTCGCTATCGATGAACTCTCCATAAGTTCGGAAAATCCCGTCGAGAATGGCACTAGTCTGCTCATCACTGAATATGACCCTAGGGTTTACAACAACCATCAAAGCTGCCATTTTCTCGCGGTTTAGACCCTCATCGCCATTTGCATCAAAATTCTAGAAGATTCTTTTCACCTTCTCCGATCGCTAAATTCCAAAATCTTTCACATACTTTTCACCTTCTCCAACATTCAAAAAGGACTTGGAGTCCGTTTGGCGTAGCTAATAAGAGTAGCTGATAAGTATTAGGGGCTGAAAAACACTTTTAAGTGCTGAATCTGATTTAAAAATAAGCAGTTACATGTTTGGATAAAAGTGCTGAAATTAATAATAAGTAGCTGAAGAACTAGGTATACGAAAAGTTTTGTTAAAAAAAGTATTTTAGGGATAGAATAGTAAATATTTTGGTCAAACTTAAAGTGCTTATAAGTTGAAATTTGATAAGTTGGGGGAGACCAACTTATGGCTTTTGGCTTATTTTTAGCTTATAAGCACTTAACTTATAAGCACTTTTAATTTTATCAAACGCATAAATAAGCTAAAAAGTGTGTATATGCCAGTTTGGCCAGCTTATAAGCCTAGGCAAACACCCTCTTGTTCATGGTGGTAGATATGACTTGAGGTCAGGCGTACTAGATGAACTTCCAAAATTGATCATAATCACTCACCCATATTTTTGTTTTTGTTTATTATCTGTTAATCTTGTTCTGATCGAGCTTCATTTGGTTCAGGTGATACAAAACTTAGATTCAACTCTATAATGACAAAATATATAACTTTCCACCATTTTTACGGTCTGAAAAAATAAAATTAAAAATGGAGCTTCAAATTTTACAAGAATGAGAAATGGAGCTTCAGAATTTTAAAAATGGTGGAAAGGGGGTATTTTAGAAGATATGAATAAGAAGACAACTAAATATAACCCATTTTGTACTATTGGGCGTTGGAAAGGAGGCTTTCACGCTTCTATGTGTTGTGTTCCTCACGCGGTCTGCTGATTAAGACTAACTGACGCCACATAAATATGATCAATGGTCAAATATGTTTATTAGTTACGAAAAAAATAAGCTTTAGCGCTCAAATGAAAAATTTAAAAGATTTTGTATCGGCTTTTATAATAAATGTTTTTCATAAATAAGAATTATCCTATAAATTTTGACGCAAAAGGTCCAAGTACTCGAATGGAGATCCATCAAACTAAATGGATATAAGTCGGAAACATCATAACTTAGGGGACCAGAAAGAGCAATTCACACAAACGAAGCGCTGTCATTTTTGTGTACGCATCACCAGTTGCCTAACTGCAAACGCTACACACACACACACTGTGACAACACTTCCGTTGCTTCAACCGTTGGTTTTCTATTTCAACGCACGGCTAGTCACACGTTCAGATATTCACTGTACCAAAAACAAAATAATGGCCACATCTCTCTCGGTCCGGCCCAACCGCACCATCATCGGCAGTGACTCGGCCGGTTCAGTCCGGCCTACACCAATCCGCCGCCTTCCAGCCTCCGCTCATTTGCCGAAAATTCCGAACTCCGATTGTTGCCGGCGGAGGAGGTTAGCGTTTGTTTCCCACCGCCGGAAATTGGACACCGCCGTTCAAGCAGGTTCTAGAGCTGACGATTCAGCTCCGTTCGAGATGTCGGTAGAGAATGCTATGAAGCTTCTAGGTGTATCTGAGGGTGCGAGCTTCGATGATATTCTTCGTGCTAAAAAATCAATTATCATTTCTTGTAAAGATGATGCGGATACGATTGCGCAGGTTATGAGAGTTTACTCTGCTTATATTTGCTTCAATTTTACTGTAGAATTGTTTTTTTTAATGGATTTTAAGTAATTTTTCTGATAATTAGTAGTTTCCCTGCTGATCGACTACGTTTTTGTCAGGGAATATGGGTTCGGCAGCACTCTCTTTGTTCCAAACCCTATATACGTGTTAGAAAATCCATTAAATATGTCCACAAGTTAAATTCAGCTGTCCTAGAATCCAGACTCAGAAAGTTCTACATATTTATATATTTTATTTTTTGCATTTGGAACTCCACAGCTATGTTTTAAACTCTCTTTGGCCGAATGCATATTAAAAAAGCATATTCGTCTCAGCAGCAATTGCCATCAGCTGTTATCTTATGTCAAGTGATCATTAATCAATCAATCAACTATACCTCAATTCCGAATTAGTTCTGATGGGCTACAATGTAGAATTTGACATCTATTCTGCATGTTCTAGCAAGTTAAATGTTTAGAGTATTCATGATATATTATTATGGCTATTTTTATCCTGACCCTCAACCTACCTCCTTATCTGTAATGGGGACCGGCTATGTGAAACTCACATAGGGTAGTTATTTGAAGTAATTAGCCTCAAGTCAAAATTTCTAGGAGGAAAAGAATAGATCTTTGAGTGCAAATTACATATGCCTTTCTCCTTCTCCATGTGTATGTTTTACCGACTATAAAAAGCAGCAACTTCCAACAACTTTCAGGTTGAGGCTGCATATGATATGCTTCTCATGCAGAGCTTATCACAGAGGAGAGCAGGAAAAGTTGTGGATAGTAGTGTACGCTTTGCTGATGTTAAATCTGCTAATGCATCCGGGATTGGATCAATGCCAAAGTGGCTGCAGACGACTGTCAAGAACGCCCCGGTTTCAGTTGAAACACCAGTTGCTCGAGAGCTAGGTGTCCAAGCACCGGTATATGGAGCTTTAATGGTCTTAACATATGTTAATGGAGCCTCAACACCTTCAGGAGTATCATATGGAGCTGATGTTCCTGGACTAATCTTAGCCACGAGCTTTGGCGCCACCTTATACTTCATGACCAAGAAAAATGTCAAGTTGGGTAAGGAAGATAGTTTGCTTTTCTTTGTTTCACTCCTAGATTAAATGTAATAAATTTGAGAGTCCAAATAGAACCATCAGCATGTGAGTTTCAGTCATGCTAGTGTAATGGCCAAGCTGTTAGTTGAAGCTAGTTAGGGGCTGAAGAAAAAAAGAAAAGAATAAAATATATGGAAGTGTTAGTAAAGAGGCACATGATGTACGAGGACTATAAAGGAAGGAGGAGCTTTCCGATGCAATTACTATTTTCAAATTTCAACCCTGACACAGCCCCTTATATGTATTAAGTTTGTTCATTTACATTCTATACTCCCACCGATGATTTGAATTAAAGCTGTTAACTCTTTGATGAAGACCTCCTTCAATATTTCCTATAATAAAAAAACTATGTGATGATTTGACAATGACATAGAAGCCGCATAAGAGCCAATGAAACTTTGAAGGAGTTGATGTGTGTGGCTATACTGACTTCTGGATAATGCGAATTGTGATTTTGCAAATAAAAACCAATGGAACTGTACTTATGCCTCTGATAAGTGCTTTATTTCATCTAAAGTGTATTTCTGCCAATTTTTTTTTAGTAGAACTAGATATGGGCTTTCTAGGAGAAGTCATATGGAATTTTTTCTGGAAAAAAGAAAAGGAAAAGTGACACAGAACTTTACTTGTCAACAGGGAAAGCAAGTGTGATTACAATTGGTGGGCTGGTTGCTGGTGCAGTGGTAGGTTCAGCAGTAGAAAATTGGTTGCAAGTAGACATTGTCCCATTTCTGGGTATACAAACTCCTGCTATGGTTGTGAGTGAATTTATACTTCTCTCGCAATTTATGGTCTCATTGTATCTGAGATAAGGTAACGGAAAGGCTTATATGAAACTGCTACTGCACGGTCTATGGCTATTTGTTGCCTACTCAGTTTCTTATCTAGGACCAGTAATTTGTGGGATGTACAAAAAGAATGTTCTTAAAACTCTGGAAGTTCTGATATTTCTTTTATAAAGCTAGCATAGGTTCCCTGCTTCACTTCTTTTATCAACGGTATTGTAAACCCCCCTGCCTGATCTGATGAAAGTTTGTGGCTTTCTATGTGTTAATTGGGGTTCTCACAGAAGGATTCAGAGATGATAATAGGTAGGATTAGAGATGGAGCCACGATGTCGCTTACGGGTTCAGCATGTATTTGTCTTAATTCGTTAATTATGTAAACATATTAATTTAGAACCCAGTAACTTAATGATTAGGATTCCGAACCCATAACCTCACAGAAGGATTCAGAGATGATAATAGGTAGGATTAGAGACGAGCCACGATGTCGCTTACGGGTTCAACTTGTATTTGTCTTAAAAGTTCGTTAATTATGTAAGCATATTAATTTAGAACCCAGCAACTTAATGATTAGGATCCCGAACCCATAACCTCTGGGCAGGGACTCCTGCAGTGAAGTGCAGTGTTACCTCCTTTGCAAAGCACGCCATTTAGAGTACGCTTTCATTTGTTTTGTTAAGATTTTACACTGTTTAAAAGAATAGGTATAAAGCAGGGGGGCCAAGTCACGAAAAGTCTTACTTTTGATGTCAATCATAGTAGTCTTACTGACTATATAGTATGAAGTTCATGAAACGGTTTTCTTTTCGGCATCATTTGTTTATAATGCAGAGTAGTAGCATTTCTTTCTCTTGCTGTTGAACTTACTTCAATTCATGCCTCTGGCAATTATTACCTTTGAGCCAAAAACCACAGTTAATGTGTTTGATGAGAAGTGCAGCTTCGACTGAACAACCAAGAGAACACTCTTGTATCTCAAGCCTTTGGCCACTATTTTGGGAGCTTCGACTTTATTGGGACTGTGGCCACTTAAGATTTAAGAAACGGGAAATTAAGAACTGTCCAACAAATTGTTGCCTTTCACCTTCAAGAAACTCAACCATGAATACAAGTTGCTACATCTCAGCGAGCTGCTTTGATGCCACAATAATATACAAACTAACAGTTCAACCTATGCCTATAAATAAGGAAACTACAACCAGCCCAAGTCATCTTTTGACATCTTCACCAGCTTGGGAGCTCTCTATTGATGGTGGGTCACCGACTTTCTCAGTTTTCTCAGCGCTGCTTAGTAGTTCATTATACATTCTTAGTGCTGCACTAGAAAATTCTGTTATAGACTCAAAAACTCTGCAAAACCCAGTCTGAAAGCCGTTCAGAGTGATCCTTTGAGTTTCTTGCATGCATTTTTGGTGTTCTTCCTTCTCAAGATCAACCCTTTTCCTGAAGTTGTCCAGCAAGTCTTTCCTCTCCTTCAAATACTCAGCTCTATGATCACCTTCGAGCTCCGAGCTTTGGTCTGTGAGCTTGAACTCATAAACCTTGTTTTCTACCTTTTGGAATGCCAATGTTTTCCTGTCTAATTCTTTAGACATGCTGTCAACTTTTCGCTTTTGTTGCTGTTCCTCTCCCTGCTGAACCCACAAAGCTCTTACATCCTTTCCGCAGCCTTTTAGGGCAACAGAAACTGCTCTATCTGGCAACTTGTTCATGGCAGACAACCAATCATGACAAATCATGAGAAGTGGAGGACCATTAGCGTGACACTGTGGAGTTGAACTCCTCCTTTTAGAGTAGAATTCAACTTCAGGGACTGTGAACTTGGACAGCCATCCATGGAGTGCCTCCACATAAGCTTTCTGGGCAGCAATGTAATGTTGGAAGCGTGTGCGCCAATTTTGAAGCTCAACATCAAGCTGGAGTGTGGCAAGCCGGTGAGAGTCATTGCAGAACTTCCCATACGTAGGACAGGTGAAGCTTTTCACGTCATATATAATCTTGTTCTGGATCTCGTGGCACTCCAGCAAGATCTTCCAGTTTCTCATCATACTATACCAAATAGAAAGAAAGTGTCAATAAATCGGTAAATCAGATCTTCCATTAAGTGATATTTTACTAGCCAGGTAAATCCTACTTACCCTTGAAGCAGTTCAATGATTTGAGGCTGCAGTTCTTCATCTCGTAATTTTTCAATTCTTGTTGATATGGTCTCAGCACTTCGAATTGCAACTAGGATCCTGCTATAGAGTTCTTTTACCGCTGCTCTGGTTTTGTCCGGTGTCCGTCCTCCATCTCCTCTTGCATCATGATTTCTTAGTTGATTGCACTTCTTCTCATATAATTTCCAAGTGCTATCTCCAGCCTGAGAGTAAGTCTAGATGTAAGGAACTGTGCCAAATGAAAAAGAGAAATAACGGCAGGTCTTGACAGCTTAATTTTGTGGATTTGGCATTTCTAGCAGTAAAGGTGTGGCACGAAATTGAAGTATTCTTTTAACCATGTGTAGTGTCGTCCTAATAGCAGCCCAATTAGATAGATTTCATTGGAAGTCCTTGGAAAGTCAAAGGCATTCGGCCTATTGCACTTTTAGCCTTTTTAGCCAAGCTTCTTCAATCCTAGAAACTTTTTTTTTAAGTTGAAATATTTGGCTAAGGTTTTGGAAGAAAAAAAGTGCTTTTGAGGAGAAGCAAACGCAATCTTGAAGAAGCAGAAAAAAATAGCTTTTCTCCAAAAGCAGTTTTTTGAAAAGCACTTTTGAAAAAAATATATATAGAAGTTGTTTTCAAAAGCTTGGCCAAATACTAATTGTTGCTCAAAATTGCTTTTCAAATTAATTAGTCAAACACAAACTAGTTCTTACCAAAAGTACTTTTGACAAAAGCACTTCTCAAAATAAGATAATTTTTGCGGCTTGACCAAATAGGCTATTCATATTCTTCAATAATATTCAAAGTAGAAATACTTCTGTACTAATAATGTACCATCTTGGCATCAGTGACTCCCACTCCAGGCCAAATACTGTGATGGTGCTATTGTACAAAAGAGGGGGTCAAAACTCACGAGACTGATGTGGAGAAAATTTCTTGCATGAGAACTTGCACCAAGCTTAAGTTTCCAAAGTATAGGATTCATATCATTCTAATACCAGTACTTAAAACATATTGGCAGCATATACCAGTACTACTTGTTTCAGGATTAACTAATGACGTATCTTCTCGTAGTGAACATGCCAAACTTTAAGGATTCAAAAGGAGAGTAAGTTTGGCCAGTATGTACGTACCTTAACCTCCTCATATAGCTTCTTCTCCCAAGCATATAACCTTCCTAGCGTCAGCGAATGGCTCCCAGAGCCCATTCCACCATAGTCATCAAATAAATCATTCTTGAATTCTGTCCATGTAGAAGAGCTTTTGGAACTAGAAGCTACAAGACTCTTGCATGATGACGACCGAGATGAAGGTGTCTTCCAAGTAATGGCAGGGATGATTTTCGTTGAGTTGTCTGCATAGATGAGATAGTTGAACAAATTCAGAAAATAATGATATTGAGCCCTTAAAGTTGAATATAATACCTGAAAATCTCAAGCATACGCTAGAACCAGGAATAATTGATAAGTTTGGAAATTGAACTCTCACCAAAGAACTACTCTCTCTTGCACCCCCCCCCCCCGGACCAGCGAACAGAACAGCTATTGTTTAATCCAGTTGGCCCATATATTATTCATAGAATATTTGAAGTCACAGTTAACGGGCATTGAAAGGAAGCCTTGGTATAATTGGTAAAGTTGTTGCCATGTATACGAGATCATAGGTTCGAGCCGCGAAAACAACCTCTTGCAGAGATGTAAGATAAGGTTGCGTACAATAGACTCTTGTGATCCGGTCCTTACTCAAACTCCGCATATAGCAAGAATTTAGAGCATCGGGCTGCCCTTTTACAAAGGCAAATGTTTATACTCCAGAAAAGTTAAAATGATTACTTGATAAATAAAAATGTGAAGAAAATGATGAGGAACTAATTTCTAAAGTTAGATAACTTATTTGGGAAATGGGGCCACGGGATGGATAATCTTCAGAAACTTCCATATGACTTACTTGTGAGGAACACAATCATGACAGGAACTAAGATTATGTACAGATGTTTACTTTTCTTTTTCCATAAAAAGGATCATGATCTAAGCCTCGCTGCCTTACTCAACATATCCTTTTAAACAGGAAATAGTAGTGAACCAATACAACTAAAGAGGAAGATAAAGCCAAAGCAAAGATTATCAGGCAAGTCCAACTGCAACATATCCTTCAGGGACATAGTAATACAGCCAAAACAACAAAAAAGGAACATAAACTTATAGTAAAACAAGATATTTCAAGAGAAAGTTAGTCTATATTCATGAAGTTCACAATGCAATTCACTCACTCAAAAATTAAAGTAACATATTTCATACTTGTATCTAAAAAGAACTACCTTTAGGTTCCCCTAAATTAGGCTGTGAATGTACCCAATTTGCCTCCAGCATTCTTGATACTTCCTTTCCAGAATCATATGCCTTGACAAAATGGTCTTCAATATCAGTCAATGCTTCAAGTAATTCCCTTCCCTGTAATGGATTATCCACAACTGTCAAACCTTTATTTTGGTCCTCTTGGTTTACATTAGCATTTTGCACTGACTGTACAACTTCACTCCCATTTTCCCTCTGCTCAATCTTTTCTTTTTCTGCAGTGGCTACTACCTTATTCTCTTCCTTCTTTCCATTCCCTTCTTCCTCCTCTTCCTCATCTTCCTCTTCTTCTAAATCTGGAATTCCTTCTTGTTCTCTTACTGCCCTTATATCCTCTTCAGATATCCTATGATATCCACTAATTATCTCTGGCCTTACACTATTAAAAGGGTTGAAAAAATCCCAACCAAAATCTGTTGGTGGTGAATGTACCATTTGGGGCATTTCCATGTAAAAATAGCCATAACCAGGTTGTTGTTGTTGTTGCTGTTGCTGCTGTTGTGTCTCTACTTTCTCTACTCTTTCTTCTTCCTCAGAAGAACCTGATGAGGTTGTAGTAGATTTGCATGTTGCCCCACAAGAAATGGATTCTTGAGTTGGTTCAGAAGGTGTTTGCTGAAGAAACAGAGGGTTTGAAACCACTTTTTCTTTTGGAGGAGAAGAGGGACAGGGTGGTGGGAAAGTGATAAGATATGGAGAAGTTGGAGTAGAATGGCGAGCAACAAAGAGCTTCAGTGCTGCTGAAACTCCATACAATGCTTGACAGTATTTGTAATGTGTATCAGCTAAAGTATACCTTCTCTCAACAGCTAATTTCAGCTGGTGTTTTCTCTCTTTACAAATGGAAACTACCTCTTCTTCTTGTTCTAACTTGGATGCAACACACCCCATTTGCCCCCCAAACTCCTCAGACTTGCTGAAAGTTTACACCTTTGTTAAAAAAGATACCAAGAATTAGGAGATTCTTGAGAAAAAAAGAAGGAAAAAAGGTTGTTTCTTGGAGGGATGTGGGCTGAAAAAGGGAAAATGGGGTTTTGGGAAAGTATGTTTCTTTTTTGTTGGCGTTGGAACAGAGATTCTACTGTAGAGAAACAGGTAGTTGAAAAATGTCCCTTTTAAGGATGGTTTAGAACAACCCATTGAAACATAAAAAGAGGTTTTCAGGGTAAAAAGCAAGTATTGGGAAAAGCAAGAGAAGAAGTACCCACTTGGCCTTAGCCTGAGCCATAGCCATTTTTCCTTTGCAAATAGAGCAAAGTTTTTTCACCCAAAACTCAAAACAAGAAAGATAGAGAATGAAAGAACCTTTGTCAGTGAAAAGAGGATGTTTTTCTTTTCTTTTTTTTAATTCCTCTTTTTCTAGAGTAAAAATGCTGGAGTAGATAGTACTAGCAGTTCTGAGGGAGAGAGAAATAAGAGAATCAAAAGGTGTTAAGAAGAGATAGTAGGGGCTCGAGTTAAGGGAAGAGTGATGAGGGTATTCTTGTGTTTGGTAAAAGAATATAAAAAATATAATAGGACAGTGTAAAAAAGTTTTGTACTATCAAAATACTCTAATCTCTTGTACTAAAAGCAGATTAATTATTATTACTATTTATTCTAGATTATCAATCAATATTTATTACTATACAATTCACCCTATTTTTTTTATTCCGTAAGAAAAAGAATGGCCCCTGTTTAAATTTAAAAATAATTTAACCTTAAATTTAATTTTATTTTTATTGAAAAACTTTTATAACCAAATAAACACTTTAGGCTTTTTGTTTGACTTGTTTAAAACTATAAATTTCAAAAAAAAATATTTTTTCTAAAATTTCCTGCTCAGTTAAACAAATCCAAATAAATTGGAACGGAGATAATATTACTTAATTTGTAAATATTTTAAATAATTTAATTGTGTAACTATTTTTTATGACGTTAATATATTTAAACTTGGTAAAAAAGGTGTACTTCGCATTTAAATTGTGCCTGAGGTCCGTCACAAGTATGCCAGATGAGAATCTAAATGAGCTTCTTTCTTTCTTTCTCTCTGCCTAAATTTAGCAGAGATTTTTTGGTTGTTTTGGGAGAAGAGACAGAAGAGAGTCAGTGACTCAGTGAGAGAATAGAAGAGTCAAACTTTGGTCAAACCTCAAAAGGGTGATTTAGTCCATTTAATTTCCTTTTTATATACCAGGTGGTACAGGTAAGAGCTAATCTTGCAATTATTTGAAGATAATGAGGGTCTTTACCACTTGTCAGCTTCTTAGCTAAGCATTAACTATACGAGATTACCTTAATCCTTATGCTCTGTCACTCTCACTAATTTGAAATGACGATTTTATCCTCTCCTTTGACGGCCTTCTTTGAACGCTTGGTAATTTATTTAGATCCTGGGAAAATATTTTTCTTATCTTTTTTTTTGGAGTAATAATAATGTCATGCATTTGGAAATAGTGCAGAATAAGAACAGTCCAGTATTAGCGGGAAAAGTTTCCGTTTCATTAAATATTAAATAGGGGATGCATTAGTGGGGTAAAGTTGCTGTCTTTTTTTCTTTTCTTTTTTTAAATAATGTTTCACAAAATAAAATGTACTTACTTTCAACTTCTTATGACGTTTTTAATCATTTATTAATTTCTGCTTCATGTTTTTAAATATACTCGCACTTTCGACTTCTGAATTTTAACTTGCAAAGATTGTTAAGGATGATTAGTTAATTATCAAACAGTAGTTGATACTCTTTCTTTAATACCCAACAATTTAACGTAATATACTTTCACTTTTTTGAATTATTAATTTCTTAACTTATTTAGGATTGATGCATAATTGTTATTTTAGTTATTCCGAAGAACTACCTAAATAGTTTGTGTTAGTAATTTCGAAGTATTATCTGAATAGTTTGTGTTTTAAACGCTATGTTTTAGTCTGTAATCGACTTATTTGTCTTATACTAATAATTTTTCTGTTTTATTTGTTACATCACAAATGACTGAAATCGTGACAACTTAGTCGAACTAAATTGATTACAATGACGATCTTGCAGGTGAAAAGCTGTTAATATCAAGTCCTAAAGTTTGTGATCTTCCTTTTATCCTTAATCATAAATTTCAAGTTCAAGCTATAAAAAGTCTTATTAATAGACGTTTCTTATTTAATATTTTTAATGCGATGCAAATCTAGATTGATTAAAAATGTCAATATAAATACCTAATGCCGAATTCAAAACCAAGAAAAGAAAAGCTAATATCAAGTGAAGTGTAACCCAAATGGATTCTGAACATATAATGAGTTTAACTCCAGAAATAGAAAATTGTAATTTGTGAAAAATATTACGATTAAAGAAACATTTCTTTTTACACCTTACACGAGAACAAGGTCAGGATATTGACCGAATCTGCAGCATCTTTGTGGTGGATCAGTTGAACCATACTGTGCTCGGCACTTGGCCATCAGGTATTACTTACTCCTTCAGCCACTAGTTCGACTTCATTTTCTTTTTTTCATTTGATATTAGATATGGGTCATAAAATCTGGATCCACGCTAGAAAGTTTTAATAAAAGGAAAAAATATTTTTTAACAAAGATAATTTTATATTCTAGACTCAAGTCCAAACCTGCTAATTAAGAATAAAAAAGTATTTGTCACTTCGCTACAATCCTTAATTCTACTAACACGAAAGTATAATGTGTCATCCAACTCTTTTTCTGCAGCTCAATATAGGACAAAATTTATGATTCACGGGCATGATAAAAATTTTAATTAACTTTATGGTTTAAAGATGTACTGTTCAAGTTTCACTTAACTCTTCGTGCAAAGACATAATTAGGAGTATTTTCAATGAGTTGATGTCAGAGGTGTATGGGTCAAAATTATATCTAGTTTATCAAATGCAGATGGACAATGTGAGGCCGAGATCCAAACCAAACACGGTCCAGTAGCAAGGAATCATTCAAAGGGAGAGACCAATATCGAGGCCGAGCAAAGGGCAAACTACTGCAACTGTTAAAATGTTCCTAGGATTATGAATAAGAATAGTTTGCTGAATATTTTCCCATATTATACCTTTTTAGGATTTTCTAGGGATATCCCTTATAAATAAGAAGAGAGAAGAAACAGACGAGGGATCAGAACTTTTGTAAAAGAACATCTTGTAAAAAGTTGACTATTAGGAATATAGAAAAAGTTTGTTTTGTTTCTCTTGTTTGGTTCCATCACAGAATATTCCTCTTTAGTTCACAAGATCCGAGAACGCAAAGTTCACTTCATTGGTCTGTTGTCACGCGGTGTATTCAGATTAACGAATCATTCATCTCATTCATCATTTAGATAACAAATTCCTTCTTATTGCATTTAGTTCCATTTATCACCTTTATTATATGTTTTCGCCCTCGTATTAATTACTAGTCATTGAGCATCAAATCAGCATTTGTTAACTTGCACGCAGACCCGTACTGTCTAAGTTGATTATTTTGGATCTAAATTTTATTACTTTTAACTTGGGTTCATGTCATATCTATTTATTAAATTGGTTTAACTAAAAGGGTTTAAACTTCTGGTCAAATAATTTGGCACAGTCTGTGGAAAATTCTTAGTTAAGAAGTTTAGTTTCTTTTAGATTTAAAAAAAAAGGCTTTTTTTTCTCTCGCTTGCATAAGCTAACAATGGCAGGAAAATGAGAGGAAAGACTGAAAGCAATAATGGGTGTCACTGCCAATCTCCTAGGCACCATCAACGAGGTAGACAAGGTAGACGAGGAGAATGTGACGCCGAGCACCTCACCCAGGCAAAGAGATTCAACCCCTCCCATGGGAGTGTAGCCACTTCACATGAGAAGGGAGCTTCCATGTCCACGATGGAAAAAGCGTCGCCTAGAGTGAATAAGTTATAAGAGGCGTGACTAACAAGTACTCTAAGCAGTATACTCGATAAACCCACTCAATAAGCGAATAGGAACACCGCACGAGTTGACACCCCAATAACCATCAATGAGCAACACGTCCATTCCCAAACAGGTAACCCTCACACTGTTGTTGATGCAGGAAATGACACCCTCGTAGCTGTTCAAAAGAAAATGGAAAAAATGGAGAATGAGAATAAAGTGCACCGCGACCAAATGAGGGAGCACCAAGAAAGAGTTGATAAGATACCAGGCGCCCCGAAACTCTTGCCAAAATGGGACATCTGCCTATTCGTGGAACAACCATACAATGAAGAGGCAGGCCCACATGCCATACCCACTTTTAAAATGACACCATATCTAAAAATATACGACGGTACATTGGACCCTGGAGACCACATCATTCATTACATCACACTGCTAAAAGGCAACAACCTCTCTAAAGAGCATGTATCATTAGTGTTGCCGAAGAAGTTCGGCGAAAAAATAACAGAGGGAGCCTTAACATGGTACTCAAGATTACCAGTAAATTCCATAATGACGTTTAAAAAAAATGGTTGACAAGTTCGTTACCACCCATGCGGGGGCGAAGAAAGCAGAAGCCAGAGCGAATTGAATATTTGCCGTGAAATAGTCGCCTGGCGAATGACTCAGGGACTTCTTCACACGGTTCAATAGGGTAAGAATGAGAATGCTAAATATATCAGAAAGGGTGGAGATAGCGGCCTTTCAAAAAGGGTTGAACAAGAACGGGCCAAGGGCGATCGGAAAGTAATTAGGCAGACTCATGAAATATCCTCCCATCACTTGGGCAAAAATTCACAAGGTTACTATGTCGGGGTGAGGATAGATGAAGACAACCTCAACGGTACGACCCAATGGCTAACGACAATCCAAATGGACTCAAGGAAAGATCGTCGGAGTGACAGTCAAAGAGATCAGATAGGCCCACGCCTCAATCGAGAAAGGCACCAACCATACAATAGAGCAACCATCCTACTATCTCCCTTCCAAATCGAAGGGGCCACCCGGCTACAAACGGGAACTCACCAAGATGAAAGAGGTATGCCTCTACTATTATCTGCTCACAATTTTTGTGTGTCTCCTTCAAATATAGTTTATGCCCTGGAGAAGCTCGACCCTAAGGTGAAATGACCACAAATGATGAAGCCAAACCCGAATTCTAGAAAGTCGAATGCCATCTGCGAGTTCCATCAGGAACGAGGTCGCAAGACCGAGGATTGTATAGCCCTACGACAAAAAGTAGTGAACATGCTCCACTAAGGACATTTAAAGAAGCTGATGAGCGATCGAGGAGAGCCAATTTCACTCATGGATGAGAATCACATAAAGGCCCCCAAAAGCCACCCTTCCCCGCCCGCACCATTCATATGATCATCAACAGAGACGATAAAGCAACAATCAACCATGTGAAGTTCACTACCACACATAATTTGAAGCGATCGATCACCCATGAACGGTTTGATGACCTCGAAGACAGTATCATATTCGCTAAGCTGGATACCCACGATTTGACCTTTCCTCATTTCGACACTCTTTTAATTACTTTAGAATTTCATACACCAATGTAAAAAAAAGAATCATAGTAGACGACAGGAGCGGTGCATGTATTATCCACTCTCTAGCTCTCAGAAAAATGAGACTCGAGGATAAGATAGTACCACGTTGCATAACACTAATAGGTTTTAACAATTTAGTTGAACGAACCTCCAGAGAAATAACATTGCCCATTCCGGCCAGGGGCGTTACCCTGAAAACAACATTCCATGTTATGAACCAAGACACACACTACAATACCATTATAAGGAGACCTTGGATACACACCATGAGGGCTATCCTATCCAATTTATACCAGCTCATCAAGTTCCCTACCACATGGGTCAACATCGCGGTGAACAACGCATAACTAAAGAATGTTATCGCATCGCCCAAGATTGCACATACACTCATCGGTTAAAAGAAAAAGACTCGGGATTATAGCAATTACCGAAGTCGAGGTATGAGTCCGATGAAAAAATAGACGTCGTTAAAGACCCCGACATCATGGAAGCCACATGGTCAATAGTGGAAGACCTCGATACCATCCAGCTAGATAAAAGCGACCACAACCAAAAAGCCTACATCGGCCAAAAACTCACAGAACCAGGTAAATTCCGTAAATTTTTAACTGACAAGGCCAATCTGTTTTCTTTCTCCCATGCATATATGCCAGGTATCCCGAATGACATTACAACACACAAGTTGAATGTCGATCCATTCTACCCGCTGGTATGATAAATCAAAAGAAAGTTCAATGCCCAATCAATGATGTCGTCCACGAAGAAGTAGAAAAATTGATAACCAACGGTTCCATTCGAGAGTCAAAATACCCCCAATGAGTCGCTAGCAAGGTCATAATGAAAAAGAAAAATAGGAAATGGCGCATGTGCGTAGACTTCACGGACCTTTGAAAAGCATGTCTGAAAGACTACTTTCTGTTCCCCCTCATCGATCAACGCATCAACACAACAGCAGGACACGAGTTATTAAGCTTATTGGATGCCTACTCATGCAATAACCAAATATTCATAGAGGAGAAGGACCAAGAAAAACCCATATTCATCACCCACCAAGGGACGCACTTCTACAGAGTCATGTCGTTGTGGTTGAAAAATGTAGGGGCGACCTATCAAAGGTTGGTCACCAAGATGTTCAAAGAGAAACTCGTCAAAATGATGAAAGTCTATATAGAGACATGTTAGTCAAATCAAACAGAAAAGAGGACCACATCAACCACCTAATGGAAGCCTTCGACATACTCAGACGATGCGGTATGAAGCTGAACCCCGAGAAGTGTGCTTTTAGTGCCTTGGGAAAGTTTCTTGATTTTTTGGGCCGTTGAAAGGCATCAAGGTCAATTCGGACCAAATCGAGGCTATATAGGGAATACCTAAAAGCTTTACCAACAAGAAATAAGTGCAGAAGTTGACCGGCCGTATAGCCATCCTGTAGAGGTTCATCTCACGATTCTCTGACAGACGTCACAAATTCTTCGACATTCTCAGAAAGGACAATGCACTCCAGTGGAATTCCAAATGCATCAATGCCCTAAGAGAACTAATAGCATACTAGTCCTCACCCTCATTACTCGCCAAGGCAGAACCAAACAAACGTCTCTTAATCTACCTGGTTATGTCTGACATCATTGTAAGTACAGTCTTGGTCCGTGAAAACAAAGGTACAAAATATACAATATATTACATTAGCAGAACCCCGGTCGATGTCGTAGTTTCACAAAAGTTGAGACCCTATTTCCAATGCCACCCCATCTCGGTGGTCATGACCGTCTACCATAAGAAACATCTTAGATAAACCCGAGTTGTCGGGTGGATTAGCCAACGGGCCGTCAAATTGAGCAAGAACGATATAAAATATCAAACATGAATAGCAATAAAGTCACAAGTACTTGTCAACTTTTCCACCGACTTCAGTGCCAAAATATCACCTGAGACCGATCAGGAAGCCACCCGTGCCTCTCCCAATTACCCAACCTATGGATCATGTACACCGATGGTGCCTCCAACGCAGCAGGATCTAGACTGGGACTCGTGCTTGAGGTCCCAATGGGCAAAGTCATTTGCCAGTCCATACAATGTCCCAACATGACTAATAATGAGGTTGAGTATGAGGCCTTAATTGCAGGATTGAAACTAGATCTCAAGTATGGAGCACGCCGAGTCATCCTCCGATATGACTCACAACTCGTCATCAACCAAGTCAAAGGGACTTCCCAAATAAAAGAACAAGGCTACAAAAATATCAGGCAGAAATTCATAAGGTACTGCCCGAGTTCGACGAGTGCAAACTCGTCTAGATACCCCGAGCACAAAACGTCAAAGCAGATGGTCTTGCCAAATTAGCAAAGGCCGCCAAGAACATAAGCAGAAAAGAAAACGTGGTCACCCTCCTACATTCGTCGATAGACCAAATTGAGGAACGCACTATAAACTTGACCTGGAACTGGCGCAACCATATTATATCAAATTTGCAGGACGGAATGCTTCCACCCGACAAAAAAGAAGCCAAGAATCTTCGAATGCAATCGGCCTAATACTGTATCATCAACCACTAGCGTTACAAAAGAAAGTTTGGCAATCCCTTGGCGAAGTGCCTAGGGCCAAAACAAACTAGGCGCGTCCTCGAAGAGTATATGAAGTCCATTGTGGAGAACATACCGGTAATTGAGCCCTTGTTAGATGCCTCATACGAACATGCTATTACTGGCCGACCATGAAAAAGGAAGCCGCCGACTTCGTCAGAAAATTTGAACACTACCGAAATTACGCTCCAATAATCTACCATGAGGGTGAGCATCTCCGCTCTGTCACATCTCCCCGGCCATACATCAAATGCGGTATGGACATCGTCGGACGCCTTCCGCGGCACGAGGTAATATAAGATTTTTTTGGTTTTGACTGACTATTTTTCCAAGTAGGTAGAAGTAGGTGCATTCGCCCAAGTACGCGAATGGTAATTTATCACATTCATATGGAGGAACATCATATGCTAATTCGGCATCCTCAAAAAAATCAGTTGTGATAACAGACCTCAATTCGTCGGAAAAAAGACCGTTGAATTCTTCGAGAAATGGCACATCAAGCGAATACTCTCCACGCCATATCATCCCACAGGCAACGGTCACGCAGAATCCTCCAACAAAATAATATTGAACATTACGAAGAAAAATCTTGATGACACCAAAGGATTGTGGTCGTAAATGCTCGTGTTATGGGTATATTGTACCACGCCAAAAACAAGCATATGAGAAACGACATATTCACTAGTCTATAGGATTGATGCAATGATACCAGTAGAAGTCGGGGATCCAAGTTTAAGATACTCCAACGAGAGCGGACCAAGTAACGATAAAAGCAGAAAGCAAGACCTCGACAAAACATATGAACAAAGAGACATGGCCTATGTAATAATGATAGCTCAAAAACAGCAAGCAGAACGATACTATAAAAAAAAGCCAACGTCAAACCATTCAAGGTAGGGGATTATCTACTCAAAGCCAAAACACAAGCGAGCAAAGGCCCATGAGAAGGAAAACTAGGAATAATGGAGTGAAAACTACTACCAAACAATTGGAATGTCGTCCACCTCAAATACTTCAACTTCTAAAGATGGACGTCCTCCAAGTCGTACTCATTTTCCCTCACCCGAGTTTTGTTCCAATTGGATTTTCTCGGGAAAGGTTTTCAATAAGGCGACGAAGGGGCGTCTCAGAGTTGAGGTATTTAGTTCATTGCCCCGCCTATCGACTACCTCTCTAGGTCGAGGAATGAAGGGACTATATAGACCGGGACTCCTCAAATGTATGTACGGACCAAAGAGAAATGTAATATTCTCTAATGAATAAAGAAAGCAGACTGGGACTCCTTAAATGTATGTACGGGCCAAAGAGAAATGTAATATTTTCTAATGAATAAACAAAGCAGTATTTATGTCTCCACCAAATTTGCACATTGCGCCAACAAAAATTAAATATACATTGGACCTCGTTCAAATTAACTTATATTCGACCTTGTTCAAATCATTATACATTCGACCTCGGTCAAATTAACTTCCATTCGACCTCGTTCAAACTATTCTATGTTCGACCTCGTGCAAATTAACTTAAGTTTGACCTCGTTCAAATTAACTTGCATTCGGCCTCGGTCGGAATAACTTATGTTCGACCTTGTTGGGATCATTACACATTCGACCTTGCTCGAATTGTTCCACATTCGACCTCGTTCCAATTGTTCCACATTTGACCTCGTTCGAATCGTTCTACATTTGATCTCGTTTGAATTAACTTACATTCGACCTTGTTTGAATAACTCTACATTCTACCTCACTCGAATTAACTTACGTTCTACCTTGCCAGATTAACTTACATTCGACCTAGTTCGAATTAACTTAGATTAACTTACATTCGACCTCGTTTGAATCGTTCTACACTTAAACTCATTTGAATCGTTCTACATTAACTTCATACATTCGACCTAGTTCGAATTAAATTGCACTCGACCTCACTCGAATTGTTCTACATTTGACCTTGTTCGAATCGTTCTACATTCGACCTTGTTCGAATCATTCTACATTTGAAATCGCTCGAATTAACTTATAGCGACCTCATTTTAATAGTTCTATATCCGACCTTTTTCGAATCATTCTATATTTGAACTCGCTCAAATTAACTTATATCGACCTTATCCGAATCGTTCTACATTCGACCTCGTTCGAATTGAACCAAAATTTAAGAACCTTCTTCCAAAAGAACTCACAACTTAAAAAAATAAGAGACGAGAAATAAGAGTTAGAAATACACAACAAAACAACTATTTCATTTCAATCATTTCTAATACATTTTTGCAATGGGTTGTAAATACGCCCCTACAAGAACATCAGAACACAATAAAGCAAAAATCAAGTACAAATGCTTCACGCCACATTATATCCCCATCACCAACATTTCGCCGGAGGCAAGCCTATCTAAGGCGTCTTCGTCATAATCTCCTACGACTGTCCCGGGATCATAATGTCACGACCCAAATACAACCCAACTAGACATACTGTCTATAGACCTCTAATAGATACATAGTTGTACAATGACGAACTGAGCCACGTCACACTTATTACATGTACATATACACAAATATATCGTACCAAAATCAAAAGAAGCTCCGAATAAAATGAAGCATGCCAACTCTCGCTGATCAGGGATCCTAAGAAGGGGACCGTCAGCTTGCCTACCTGCATCTGGCGGTAAAACGCAGGCCTCGTGAAATAGGGCATCAATATGAATAATGTACTGAGTATGTAAGGCATGAAAATTAGTACGTAAAAGACATAGATGAAACATGGAATACATGTCGCGCCCTTTTTTTCTCTTGCCCTTTTTGCATCGGGAGAATCGAGTTTATGACATTTTGGGTATGGGGCAACTCGTTCCTTTTGGGAATTGGATTTTGCAGTTTTTGAAGAGTCGCCACCTAATGATTTATGGAGAATTAGGACACCTACAAGGTTCACCTGTAAGTTTGCTTGATAGCCAGAGATAGGGTAAGGGCTTGAAATTATCCTAAGGGAAAAGGTGTTAGGCACCCCTCAGGATCCACTAGTATGGTTCCCGACCAGATAGCTCTTTGTGAATTGGTGCAATTAACATGTAAACAAATAAGCCTCAAATAAGAGGAAATTTTAATACACAAATGTTTAAAAGTAAAAGAAAGTTTGAAAGAGCGATCATTAAAAGGCTGAATTTGACAAGAAGTTATAAGGCTTTGAAGGAAAAGGAATGTGGGGGAAGGGTCCTAGGTTTATTTATAATATGCGTCACATCAATGCAATACTCGATAATCACTCCTCAAAAGAGGGGCTACATGTGGTATTAGCGCACCGGTCATCTTATCCATATCTACCCTTCCCACTTTGTTTAAGGTACTAAAGCGCAAATTGGTCTCGATCACTATCGCATGCTATTACCCATCCCATTCCTACCAATATCGGGGGCACTTAGGACTACTATTCCTAAACGGGAGAGATATTAGACTGAATTTGAAGTTTCAAAAGTGAAAAAGCTAAGACGACATACAAAACACATAGGATTTCACAATAAAAAGGGGGAGCACATAAATACTGAAGGCTCACACATACCTCTTCAAACAAAGCAATCAAATAGCATGACTCAAAAAACAATCAAGTTTGAATTTTTAGAAGTCCTAAAGCAAGGGATTCGAGTCAGAGCCAGATTCAGTAGATACCTCAAATAAGAAGTCCAAATCAGGCATGCCTGCTGGTTGTAGCAGTTACTAATTAAACAAAGGTAGTTCCAATTTTTTTATTGTTATTATCTAAGGATTGACTAAGTATTTGGGTAAGCTCTTATGAACATGATATCTAATTGATTCAGAATATGGTAAAATAGTAATAATTGAAGACGAACGATTTGAAATGTTACAGGAATGCTTTATAAACCACACTAATAGAAAGTGGGAGAGTTGTTTAAAAACTAGTTAAGGATAGTATAATTGGGTTGTTATTATATTAGTCAGATTTAGGATTCCATAAACACTGATTATTATTAATTTAATTCCTATAGACATAATATCTAGTCGAACGTGAATTGAGGAATGCAATATTCCTATAGGCATGATTTCTAAGAAAGAGTTACTGATTTTAAACAATGACATGATACCAGATTATAACCAGTTAGATCTTAAGAGCATGGTGTCTAAGTGTGGCAATGTAGAATTTAGGACAGGTCCTATATGCAGATTTTCTATGTGCATAGTTAATTAAGTAGAGTTCAGATCCTATAGACGTGGTATCTAAATACAGAACTTAAAACATGTAAAATTTAAACAACGAGTCTTATAGGCATGGTTTCTTAGTGCAGAACTTAAAACATGTAGAATTTAAACAACAGATCTTATAGGCATGAGTCTAAATGCAAAACTTAAAACATCTAGAATTTAAACAACCGATCTTATAGGCATGATTTCTAAATGCAAAACTTAAAACATGTAGAATTTAAACAACAGATCTTATAGGCGTGATTTCTAACCTTAAGCATGGATAATTACCCAGTCCATTCTTTACTAGCCAACCCCAAGTTTTTATGTTAAATCATTATAGCCCACGATAAATGAATATAAAATAAAAGAAGTTACAACTAGGGGAAGCCTGATTCTTGACTTCCCGTCTGATTTACATTATAATCATTGCAATTGCCATTGATAGCATCTCTCTGACCGGGGTATGTAAAAGTTCCCTAAGGGTCTCAAAGGACCCCGGGCAGTAGTTACACCCAGGTTCACAAAACCAAATAGAGATGAGTACAGTGGAAGGGTCAACCCTTATGTGTCAAAGTTGAGAGGGAGCTCATGGATCCCAAGGCAAGGCTCACACTAGAGGGGCAGGACTGAAGTCTAGGAGTATAGCGGAAGTGCAGGAATAATTTAAAACTGGGCGGGGAAAGGAGAGGGGTAAAGGGTGATGGGAAAACAATAATAGTAAAGCACAAAGTACATAAAATCAGTAGTTACACAAAGCCAAGAGTTTTTCGAAATACATTGTATGCAGCAGTTGACCAAGAAAGGGGCATGTTTACACAACAATATATGATGCTGGCCTGCTTACAAACAAATCAAAGGGACACAAACACATATAGGTAGTAAAACCATTGAGTAAGTAATCAAGTCAAAATACAAAAATATACTTATTTTGGAAAAGGATTCATCAAGGCAAAATAAGACGAGTGAAATTAGAATTCGTAAAAGAAAGATTTTTGAAATCAGTCACAAGACAAAAGATCAATCAAAGAACTAACATGCTTCTGCACTTTAGTATTAAACAGGGTGAGTACGGATACCAGACATGCAAGGCCAGATTACTTGGCAAAAGAAACAGCATATAGAAATAGGTATAAGGCTCAGTAATAAAGAGAACATTTGAAGCATAGCAATCAAATAGATCAAGTCACATTCAGTCAATAGAAAAAAATCGAGTATCAGAACATTCAAAAGTTTTACTGCAGCAGGTAAGGAAACCACTTTAAAAAATTAGGGTTTCAATCATAGTCAAGTTTTAAAGATAATAGGAGCTAAGAATCAGAGGAATCACATAAAGGAAAAAGAGATTCTGAAACAAAGAAGTTCAAATCGAGTCTGGTATTCAAAAGAACCGTTTTAGACCCAAAGACCTGGGTTCTTTCAACAATAGTCGAGCCTAAAAGATGATAAAAACATAAGTCAACCAAACAAACACTCATTTAACAAACAGCTTTTAGAACTCGACTGAGACCCAAAAGAAATTAGGGTTTTCAACAACAACGAGTTTGTGAGATGTTAAACAAACAAGTCAAGCAAGATTTCAAACAAACAAACGCACATCTTAAACATATTAAATGTCAGAAGAGATTTTGAAATAACTTAACAGGCAAAACCCTAATCGAAAAAGACAAAGAGTCATTTTTAAAGCAAAATTGAAGAAACTTCGAGAAGATGCTTTAAAAGCTCAAGGTAAACACAAACCTAAAGTAGATCTGAAAAAAATCGAAAAAGATCTTAGAGATTAGGTTTTCAAAAAACCCAGGAAAGGCGAGAGAGGCTTCGAAAGTTACCTATCTAACCAAGAGAGTCAAGTATCTGACTCAAACGGCTATGACTGGCAAGAGAAAGGTCAAGGATGACCGGAGAAGGGCCATGAACCGAAATTGAACAAGTCCTGGACCAAGCTATTTCAAAATATGGCCTTAAGCATAAGAATAAACACGTAGAAGCCATGGAAGGCTGGTATTTGCCTCAAATGACCACGGATGGCCACTGATTAAGTAGATATCAAGGTGGGTTAGGGAGGTGGCGGCTAGGGTTTAGGTGGTGTTGTAGTGAGAATTGAGAGAGAAGTGGATTTAGGGGCAACAGTATGGGAGAAATGAGTTAGGGCAAAGGGATCGTTTGGGTTAAAAAAGGAAATGGGTAATAGGAGTCACTAATCTAAACAATCAAACGACTAGGATTATGCGGGATTCCAGGTGGGTCATTTAATTGGTTTGAGGGTCGGGTATGAGTAGGAATTGGGTGGTTAAATTGAAGTAGAATTTAGGCCATATTTGAAATAAAATCTGGCTAGATTTTAAATAGCCATTTTCCCTATTTATTTTATAAAAATAGCAAATTAAATTTTGAAAACAAATTAAGAGAACTAAAATAATTTATAAAAAATAAATATCAATTTAAAAATATAAGACTTAGTTTAATATACTCTTAAAAGGGGCTAATATTTGCAATTATATACAATTTAGCTATAAAAAATACTAAATAAATTTGTAAAAGTATATAAAAAATATCTTAGCTTATTTTAGTGTAAATATGAGAATCCAATAAATAAATTACTGAAATATTAATTTTGAGAATTATTATTGGATTTTTTATGAATAAAATAGGAGAATAAATTGGTTTAAAAATCTTTAAAAATTAAGAAAAAATTCCAAAATATATGGAAATAATTATATATGCATACATATGCTATTTTGAAAGTAGTATGCATATTAAATATATATATATATATATATATATATATATATATATATATATATATATATATATATATATATCACAACAGCTGCCCATTATTACCCGGAAAGGATGAAAGAGTTGTCGGATAAAGATATGATAAGCCTAATTTTGACCCATCGAAGCGGTTTGAAGAAGATAGGCCGTGCCTCGGCTTCTGAGCTACCCACGTATCCTTAGTCTTACAGGAATCGGGCCATATGTAGTTCAGTATCATTCGGCGGAGTATGCCGACGAGTATTTTCCAAGTCAAACGTAATGTTTTGGTTAGGATGAATGAAAGGCTCACGAGAGTAGTTAGGTATAATGTGACTGCGGTCACTGGAGCAGGATCACTCCTGCCGGGATGGTCGTTGCTTGCTGGTGTACCTGCAATTAGAAACAATACCAGCGTATACCGTGCATAAATTTAAACATGATGCAAATTTCCATCGGACCATGAATGTTGTCTTCAGACGATAAGAATGATGTCTATGGCTATGATGCGTGCAATAAAGGCTTTGCTGGGCATGAAATGATGCTCTAGGGCTATGAGGATGGTGCCTTTGAACCATGATGCCTTTGAATAATTATACGCAGAAAAATTAAAAGGGATCCTTAATCCATGGCATAGTGTTCTTGGGGCTATGAAAATTGTGCCTCCGAACAATGACGCCTTTGGATAAGTTAGCAATATTTCAGCCCATGAAGGATGTAATAGCATGTGGCGATCTTTCAGCCGTGCGATGTGGCGATCATTCAACCATGCAATGTGGTGATCTTTCAGCCATTCAGTATGGTAATTTTTCAGCCGTGCAATGTGGCGATCTTTCAGCCATGCAATGCGGCAATCTTTCAGCCGTGCAATGTGGTAATCTTTCAGCCATGCAGTGTGGATGGAGACAATGTTTATTCTTGGAAGGCAGAATAGTAGCCTTATTCAATGCAAATGCATATAGAGGTCGAGCTTAACCTCGGAAGGCAGAATGGTCACCTTATGCAAATTGGAAGGTAGAATGGTAGCCTTATGCAAGTTGGAAGGCAGAATAGTAGCCTTATGGAGATTGGAAGGAAGAATGGTAACCTTATGCAAGTCGGAAGGCAAAATAGTAGCCTTATGCAGGTTGGAAGGCAGAATGGTAGCCTTATGCAAGTTTGAAGACAGAATAGTAGCCTTATGCAATGCTAATGCAGATAGAGGTAGAGCTTAACTTCGGAAGGTAGAAGGGTAGCCTTATGCAAGAAAAATAAAAATAGCAAATGACAGTAGATTTTCTTAGTTGACTGCAAATTGCGGCATGGTGATTATTGGGAGCATTGTGACATATGGAACATTATAGGTGTGTGATGATGTCGGTAAGTGCAGTGGTTCAGAGAATCGTGTTCTTGAATGGCATTTGTTATATGGGTGGGCAATGCGTTCAATGATTTTGTAATCCTTGTGTCTACATACAAAGAAAAATCGTGAGTTTTGTAAAGCGGAAGGTTAATCGCATTCCCCTAAATCTTCATGATTTGCTCGTCTTTGATATGGCGATACCGTCTATATCTTGGGATAGCATTGTTAAAAGAAGCAGTTTCAATGTAAATGTATAGTAAAAATAGTTTTTAGATGAATCGATGACTGTGATGCGGTTTGAGATAATGCAACCTCTCATGCTATAGAATTTTGAGGGTCCCCCTCGAATTTTTGCCCCAGTTTGATGAATTGACGTTTCTGACTGTTGCTCATGTGACAATCAGCTGAAATAACTTCGAAATTTTGAGGGTCCTCCTCAAAATTCTACCCCAGTTTCCAATTTGGCGAACGAAAATTATATTGAATTGTGACCTAACCCATATGGCTGCCTACGTATCCCCTCTTAAACGGGAATCAGGTTAGGCATAGTTCAATTTATATCATATAGGGAAAGCATAAATATTACACATAGTAATGCTTGACTGTATCCGAATTAATCGACTTTGGCCAGATCTCTTCGTCTATTTCTGTAATTATGAGGGCTCTTCCAGTCAAAAGCTAGTGAACCATGTATGAAGCCTGCCAGTTTGGAGAGAAGTTCCCTTTGTCCTCGTCTTGATGCAGAATAATTTTCTTTAATACCAGTTGCCCTGGTGTGAATCGACCCACTTTGTGAAGTAATCAATTGCCACTAGGATGAACCTGTTTACGTTGGAAGAGGAAGGCTCAATTGGTCCAATGATGTCCATTCCCCAGGCGATGAAGAACCACGGTGAGCTTGTTGTGTTAAGCTCGTTCGGAGGTACCTTTATCGTGTTTGCATGTACCTGATAACAATGGCATTTTCGGACATACTGGATAGAGTTTGTTTCCATAGTCATCCAAAAGTAACCAGTCTGGAATATCTTCTTTGCTAAGACAAAATCGTTCATATGTGGACCACAAGTCCCAACATGAATTTCCTCTAGTAGCCTGGATGTTGCATTTGCGTCTACACACCTCAGTAGTTCCAAATCTGTAGTTCTCCTATACAGGATTCCTCACTTTGGAAGAAATTGTTGGATAATCTCCGTAGTGTACACTTCTGAGTATGATTGTCAAGCTCTAGGTATTCTTCGTTTGCTAGATATTCCTTGATATCATGAAACCAAGGCTTTCCTTCTGCCTCTTCTTCAACCTGGGCACAATCTGATCATGGATCTTTACGGGAATGAGATCAATGAAATTCTTGTCTGGATGTTGTATCATAGATGATAGGGTAGCCAATGCATCGGCGAATACATTCTAGATTCTGGGAACATGCTGGAATTCCGTCTTCGTGAACCTCTTTCTTAATTCTTGTACATGATGCAAATACGAGAGCATCTTGCAGTTCTTGGTTGCCATTTTTCTCTCACCTAATGTATGAGTAGGTCTGAATCTCCAATCACTAGAAACTCTCGGACGTTCATGTTAATGGCCATATTGAGACCTAAGAAGCAGGCTTTGTACTCAGCCATATTGTTGGTTCAAGGGAACCTGAGTTTGGCAGACACCGGATAATGCTGACCGATTTCTGACACCAAGACTGCTCCTACGCCAAC
This sequence comes from Nicotiana benthamiana, assembly GCA_034376525.1. Lineage (NCBI taxonomy): Eukaryota > Viridiplantae > Streptophyta > Magnoliopsida > Solanales > Solanaceae > Nicotiana > Nicotiana benthamiana. The sequence goes on along the minus strand of CM067333.1, from coordinate 88,887,989 downwards.
TCCTTTAAATTTTGTTGCTTCATCGAAGAACATTCTCCAACCATCATAGGATTCTACAATGTCTTCTCCTATGAATGATACCTCTTCATCGGGAAATTATGTTTTCAAAGATTCATATTCTCCATCCACGAGGTTTTTAGCAACGTGGCCTGCCAATGCTTGTCCTTAGACCGCCTTCTGAGTTACGTACTCAATGTCGAATAAACTCAGCCGGATTTTCCACTTGGCTAGCTTGCCAGTGGGCATGGGCTTCTGAAAGATGTACTTTGAAGAATCCATCCTTGATATGAGATACGTAGTATAGGCACAGAAGTAATGTCTCAGCTTCTGAGCTACCTAAGTCAAAGCACAGCATGTGCGCTCCAAAAGAGGATACCGGGCATCGTACAGAGTGAACTTCTTACTGAGATAGTAAATGGCTTGTTCTTTTCTCCCTGTTTCATCATGATGCCCTGAAACACAACCGAAGCTTCATCTAATACTGCAATGTAGAGTAATAAGGGTCTACCTGGCTTGGGCAGGACAGAGACTGGTGGTGTTGACAGATATTTCTTGATTCTCTCGAAGGCCTTTTGGCAGTCATCGGTCCATTTGGTAGCGGCGTTGTCAAACCTCCTTTTTTAAATACACCAACTCGAAGGATAATGCATTAAGGAGCTTTTCCAAATAAAGAGACATAATTCGAAATGGGATTATTTTATTTATTTTCTGAGTCGCCACTTGGGATGGTTTGTTTTCTGATGTCCCTAGTCACCGGTTCATTTTAAATGCCAAATCAAGGAAAATTCGACTTTCCTTGTGAAGTCTGCGAACCAAAAAATCTGAATAAGGAATTCTTTTAACCTGGGGAAGGTGTTAGGCACCCTCGAATTCCATGGTTGTAGAACGGTCACTTAAAACTATTAAAATTAGCATATTATCTGATTTTAATACATGTTTTAGGCTATGATGCAATTTTAAACTTATTAACCGCTTTTATATAATTTTAAGAAGATTTGAATGTCAGCTAAAACACGTCTTTAGATCACGTCACACAAAATGCACCCGCTATCCGAGACATATTTTATTTAACCTTGTGAGATTTGGATTTGAGTCACATGAAATGCGCACCCGAATTTAGGAAGGTAATAATATTAAAAATAACGCGCCAAAAGAAACTACGTATTTTTTACTTTACGAGGGTCATGGAAAATTTACTAAATGGAACACCTCGATTTCTAAGGATAAATAAGATTAATTAAACGGGGACCATGCATTTTTAGATTTTTATTTGGCAAGGCACACCTCAATTTCCATTTTTAAAAGGGAATTTAAGCTAACTTTGGAGGTCCATATGCTATATTCTATCTAATGTGGCACACCTCATGATGTAACTAGTGAAAATCCAATTAATTAAAGGAGAGAATTATCAACACTTTTAGGACTAGAAATCCGGATCAAATTAAAACTAATAGATCAACCATCAGAGGAGATGAGCATGCATGATTAAAGAGCATTGGGCTTCAAAGACTGGTCCTAAGGCAAAAAAATAAGGCATGCCTTAATCCAGGCCCAACGCAAGTCCCGGACCTTAGAGAATTGACATTAACAAATGCAAGACTCCAGATTGAGTCTCTACGCATGGAAAAAATCACATTATTTGAAGAATTGATGCAAGTACAGTTTCTTTAGCAAAAGGTTGTCATTGACGAAATCAAATGGCCTTGATGGAATTTATTGGTCCAATACTAGGCCCAAGTCTCAAACCCTCACTCATACAGATTACTTGGACCTTAACAAGATGCTCAAACTCTCACTCAGACAGCTTTATGCTCTCTCAAATGAATACATAGAGAACAATACTAGTTGTGAAAAAAGCTTTTGATCTTACATTATTAGGCCATCATATAAAGACCCCAAGACCACCCTATTCAATCCCTAACAAATGGCCTTAGAACAAAGTGAATCAATGGATACCAAATAGAGTCCAATTGCAAATCTCAATATAAATCTCAAAGGTTTATGGCCTAATACTGTTTTACACATACTAGAATAGAAGGCATGGACTAACATTTTTCATTAAAACGGACAACAGAGAAAGACATTAAGTAAGTAACAGAAATCTTCATTTCTTCATAACACTTGAAATCTCTTACATGTCTAGAATCAAGATGTGTACCTGGAATTGAAGAAAGAAATAAGGAGAATAAGAATTTAATCAACAACAACAATAGAGTCAGCCCAGAAATACCAAATTTTGAACCATCAGAAATAAAAATTGATGCCCAACAATAAAAAAACAACCAAAAAGTTGAACCAAACTTTTGAAAACCAACCAAACTCAAATCATTTTAGCCCTTGATGGTTCAGTGATTGTTTCAGAAGTTGGAAACATTAAAAATCAGAAAAAGGAATTCAATAAAACAGTAAAAATGGCAGTCGTTGTTTTTTTTTTGATTTTTCTCTCTTGAGGCCTGCCTTGAATGGCAAGGAAGAGATTCCTTTATAATCAAGGAAGTAGGGCAGCGTTCAGGAATTAATTTTTGCACTTTGCGCCTTTTTAATTTTTGTTTTAGCTTAGATATCCCAATTTCAAAACCAGTAATTCACTTTAATTCCCACCCCCGCTTCCTAGAAGCTTCCCATTCATTTACATTCAAGATTCCTCACCCCAATTTCCTAAATTACCCTCTAATACCCCTATTATTACCCCTCAATTATTAACTTAACCTAGGTTTACCCAAAGTCTAACTAACCAACCCCTTTAACTAGGTCAAAGATAACTATAATTACTCAATAGGGCCTGAAAACTCATAAATAACCAAACGAAACAATCAGAACAAATCCAAAACCTCAAAGGCAGGCACAAGCTATTTTAAACCTGAGTTAATATATCATCAATTAATAAAGAAAAAACACTTAAAGTTAAACAGAAAATACTACACTATAAGACCACTAAGAGAAAAAAGAAAACAAACAAGGGGGAAATCGGGAATTTGAAGCTTAAAACTTAATGAAAGGGAGCAATCAGAATCAGCTCATAGTTACTAGCAATGAAAGGAAACAAATATGAAGAAATAGTTTAACCTAAAAGGAAAAGAAAACTAGGTTCAAAGCTAATTGCAGGGGAATGTTCAACTACCGGGAAAGAAAATGAAATGGAGGAGAAAAAAAGAAGAAATATCAAGAATAAACAAAACAAAGAAAACTTATACATTCAAACTTGAACTTCACTATTTTCCCAATTAAACCACGAAATAATGTCAACTAACTATTCTTTGTCAAGAACTGTCCAATGACATTGTTTCATGATAAAGTTGACCTTGAACAATCACATTAAACTGGGGAATTGACCTTGCATGTACTTTGACAAGACGTAGCTTCTAAGGTTTGAACTCAGATCCAATATTTGACGGGCTTCAGCCATATTCGAAGGAATGGGGTTAGGATTTAGGAAGAGGGGGTGAGGGGGTCACAAGGTGTTAATTTGGCAGTGTTTAGAGCCACCGCTGCCAAAGAAAACAGGGACGACGCTAGGGTTTGCCCCTTTTGATGGGATATTCGAGAAGCTATAGGGGTATTTGAGGTGTAAGGAGTGGATATTTGGGAAGAAGGGGTCGAGCGGAGTTTGTGGTATGAAAATGGTGGTATTTGGCCGCCGACCGCCGTCGTGGGTGATTTCTGACATGCGACGAGCAGCGATGTAGGGCGGCGTTATTATTGGGTTCTGAAGGGTGTTATGAGAAATGATTTGGGACAGGGGTAGGGGTGTTTATGCCATATAGATGTTAAATGTCTCCCTAGTTCCGGATCGTTGGATCTCAATGATCCAACGATTGAGATTGAAGCTTCACTAAACGGGGTCATTTGGTTATAAGGGAATCCCAAAATCCAGGTCTTTTGTTAAGAAAAACCTTTTCTCTTCTTTTCTTTTCTTTTTTTTCATTTTCAGATTTCTTTTTTAAATTACAAATTAAAAATAAAATCTGATTTTAATTCTAAAACTAAATTAACAAACTAATTACTTCTCAAAAATTAATTAAGTCCTAAACTAAAACAAAACTATAATAAATTAAAAAATTAGAGAGTTAAAAATGCAAAAATAAACTATTTTTGTATTTTTTGTAATATTAACTAATTAATTATCCTAAAAATATAAAAGATCCTAAATGCAAATACATCATATTTTTGTATTTTTATGAATTGGACAAATATTAAACATGCACACAAAAATGCAAACAAACGTTAAATTTATTCAATAATTCCTAAAAACCAAATAATTAAAAGGAAAAATCCTAATTTTGGAATTTTGTAGGAGTAATTCATGCGATGCAAATCACACGCTCAAAGCTGCCCCTTTTTGCTCGGAGATCTGAATGGTTTTCGGGCATAGATAAAATGAGTAACAATGAGGGATTTTTGCCTACTTGGCACTCCATGTGAAGCATTTTTTGAGAAGTGTCTGACTGAACCTTCCTTCAAAGGTTGCCTACATATCCTTGGCTATAAAGGTATCAGGTCAGTGTAGTTCTGGAAGTTTTGGTAGCTGGGACTACTAGGGAGATGTGATTTCACTGTTGTTGCTGTTGCTACTGCTTGTTGACCTCCTCATTACACCAAAAACAGAAATCAAAAGCTAAGCTAGCTAGACCTATAAGCTACGAGTTACAAGATTCTTATCTGTATATCTCTCAAAACTTGATCTTGAGTCTTAGTTGGTTTTTGCTTTAGACTACAATCTGAATTTTGATGCTCGCCAGATACAAATGCTAGTTCTTTCTTTAGCTTTTGGATCAAAGCGGGATATGCGAAGCTTGTGACTTCAATCAAATTTTGAGCAGTCCATATCTTTGTCTGCTTCAGCGTTTTGAATTCACTTTTTTTTCTTCCTTTTTCTTCTTTTCTTTATTCGGGACTTGGGGCTCATTCTCTCGTCCACTTTGAATCCTGTGCTTTAAGGTCGAACATGTTCAGATGCCAAAACGAACAAACGAACAAAATTTTTCTGCCCCAGTTTTCACTAAGAAAATTTCGTGAGTTATTTGTGATAAAATCCGAACTTCTTCTCTTTTCTCTTGTCTTCTTTTTTTTTTCTTTTTCTTTCTCGAAAGTAAATAAAATAAGGATTACATCTATCTAGAAGGGAAAAGATCAGGAGATGGAGTCCTATATCTAAAATGTCTACCCAGGGATTGGAGCCCTAATGTTGGCAAAAAGGAGACTAGGGAATGAAGGCCCCTTTGTCTAAAAACTCAACTCTGGGATTGGATCCCTAATGTTGGTAAAAAGGTGACTAGGGAATGGAGGCCCTCTATATAAAAACTCAACTCAGGGATTGGAGCCCTAATACGTAAAAAGCGACTAGGAAATGGAGGCCTTATGTCTAAAAACTCAAATCAGGGATTGGAGCCCTAATGTGGGTAAAATGGCGACTAGGGACTGGAGGCCCTATGTCTAAAAACTCAACTCAAGGATTGGAACCCTAATGTTAGTAAAAGGCAACTAGGGAATAGAGGCCCTATGTGTAAAAACTTAACTCAAGGATTGGAGCCCTAATGTTGGCAAAAAAGCGACTAGGTAATGGAGGCCTATATCTAAAAACTCAACTCAGTGATTTGAGCCCTAATGTTGGTAAAAAGGTAAAATATTGAGGTTTGGGGATCCTAAGCTATCATTTTTTTTTGGATTTTCTTTTTATTTCCCTTTTTAACTTCATCATTTCATTTTATTTCAATAAAATACAGGAAAGAATTTTGGAAGAAAACTTCTCTTTTGGGCTGATTATTGCTGTGAAGCTATTTTTAGCTTTTGCGCATATTTTCCTTTTGATTGCACATGATTTTGCACGGTTGCTCTGGGCTATACCTATTTCAATTTTTCAAACAAAGAACAATTGTTAGTTTGAAAATGTGGTTGGTTATGTGGCCTTGATTGTCTTGATAACTCGATCGCTGCCTGACCCTTTGTTGAGAACCTCCGCTGCTTGCCGGTTTTTCTAAAGATTGATCTCTCTCAAACTGGGGGATTCAACTTTTCAAGATTTTATGACCGCTCGCCTGCATGAGGCTTTGGAACTTTCACTTTATTCTGCCTCTAAGGGTTTTTGACTTCGGATTTCTTTTCATTTTCCGTAACTGTGATTTCAAATCATCATCCAGCATGGCTAGTTGGGAATGACTTGATGCACCCGCTGAGGCTGGGTACTTTTCTTTGGCTTGGATTTTGTTAAGCAGAACCCAATAAAGCCAATCTTACCACCTTTTCTTTGTATTAGTTTCAGAAATAGAGAGGCCAAAAAGGATTCAAGGAAAAGTATATAGGAGGCAAGAAAATGAATTTAAAGAGAACTGTCCCTTTCGGGATGGAAAAAAAAAGGACTTATCTGGGGTGCATGCAGACTCAATAGACATGACATGCTTCTTGGACTGAATGCCCGACCCGCACAACATTCCCAACTTCTCATAAACTCATTGTGAGCCATACTTCTAAATCGAGAAACCTTGCCAGGACTCCAATGTTGGTGAATGGTTCCTTGTTTTCGATCGACGGCGCCCTTTGCGGGTTTTTTCCAGTCGACCTCTCTCATTTCTATTCTCACCGTTGCCTGATAGTGCTCTTTGCGTGTTTTCACTAACCATGCTCTCTCATTTTACATTTCTCTGCTCCCGTCGCTGTATGGTGCACGTAGATTTTTACCGATAAGACTCTCATTTTATTTCTCTCATTTTGATTGTATCAAATCCAAGCAACTGTGTTCTCTAATTCTGACGCCTTTTGCCGATTGATCAGAAGGACTTGGACAAGGTTTGAGTAAAAAGAGAATTGGATCACATTTACAACTTTGGAACCGTTCGGGCGGGATCATCACCGAACCACTATAACATCTGCCACAATTTCACTTTTTGAGGGGGAACTGGATTTTTATTTTGTTGTGACTGAACCCGATAGAGAGATGCCTACGTATCCTTTCAGAATCAAGTCAAACGTAGTTCAGGTAATACATTTTATTTTTGTTTTTTTTTCTTTTTTTTCTTTTTTGATTTGTTTTTATTTTTCTTTCTTTTGTTTTGATGCTATTTTAATTTTTCATTTTATTCATTTTTCTCTTCTTTTTTTTCCAATAACACTTTCGGGTTCCAAAGAGGGTAGTCAAAGAAGAGTAACCGGCTCAAAGGGTTTGCAAAAGGTTGATAGTATTTGGGTAGTGAGAATGAAAGCTTTTGTCATCCCAATCAGATAATGTATTGCTGCAGAAAGCCTAGACATAATACCTTTTTACTACGTCCGCATTCATAGCTGCTTCAGGATGATTTCCTTCGACATCTCCCAAGTACAATGCTTCTCTTGGCAATATTTTCTGATTATATATGGGCCTTTCCAATTAGAAGCAAATTCCTTTCGCTTCCTGGTGATGGGGAAGAATGCGCCTTAAAACGAGTTGCCCCACTTCGAAATTCTTGGGCAACACTTTCTTGTTGTAAGCATGGGCCATTCTTCTTTGGTACAATTGCTTGTGGCAGACCGCAGCCATTCGCTTTTCATCCATCAGGGTCAACTGCTCTAGACGGGTCTTGACCCACTCTCTATCTTCAATTTCAGCTTCAACAACGATCTAGAGGGAAGGGACGGGGTTGCTCCTTCCGATGTGCACACCGTAGTGCGATATCCCAATAATGTACAAGGCAACTTTTCATGCCACTACCTGGAGCTCTGAATCATCTTTATCAAAATCTTCATGATGTTCTTGTTTTCTGCTTCGACAACACTAGTGGCTTTAGGCTGATAAGGAGTAGAGTTCATATGCGTTATTTTGAATTGTTCACATATCTCTTTCATCAGACGAATATTCTAGTTTGCAGCATTGTCTGTGATGATCCTTGTAGGAATACCAAATCGACAGATGAGATTGGAGTGCACAAAATCTACTACAACTTTCTTGGTGATAGATTTGAAAGTGACGGCATAAACCCATTTCATCAAGTAGTCAATGGCGACAATATGAATATGTGCCCATTTGAGGATTTCGGCTCGATTGGCCCAATGAGTCCATGCCCCAAGAAATAAATGGCCAAGGCGTTGACATGGGATGCAGTTCTGTAGGTGGTGCATGAATCAAATCACCGTGCACTTAACACTGGTGGAACATTTGAAGGAAGCTGAAATAGTTTTCCATCGTTATCCAGTAGTAGCCCACTCGAAGGATTTTATTTGCTAAAACATACCCGTTCATGTGGGGTCTGCACACTCCCACATGTACTTCATGTATGATTCTTCTAGCCTCTTCTGCATCAACACATCTTAACAAGTTGAGGTCCGGAGTTCTTTTGTACAAGACATCACCACTCAAAAAGAAACCACTCGCGTGCCGTCTAATGGTTCTCTTTTTGTCCCCACTGGCTTGCTCGGGGTATTCTTGCATTTTCAAAAACCTTTTGATGTCATTGTACCATGGCTGGGTATTTGGTTCTGCTTCAACTGTATTACAATAACCATGCATTTCTCGGATTTGGATTTCCAATGGATCTACATGAGAATTGCCTGGATACGGCAGCAATAAGGCCAACGTAGCAAGTACATCGACCAATTCTTTGCGACTACGAGGGATGTACTTGAACCCTATTGACTCCAATCACTTGCTAATGTCTTCCACATATTGTCTGTAAGGGGTGAGTTTGACATCTCGGGTTTCCCATTCTTTCTGAGCTTGCCGGATAATCAGATCTGAGTCTTCCATGATCAACAACTCTTTGACGTCCTGGTCGATTGCCATATTTATACCCATGATGCAGGCCTAATACTCGGTAGTGTTGTTTGTGCAGAAAAATCAAAGCTGGGATGTGGATGAGTAATGCTGACCAGTTGGTGAGATCAAGGCTGCCCCAATTCCCATACCTCTTGTGTTTACTGCTCCATCAAAGAACATCTTCCAAGCAGTGGTATCCTTGGATATTGCCTCTACCAAATTTATCTCTTCATTCGTGAAGTAAGTGTTCAAAGGTTGGTATTCATTATCTACGGGGTTTTCATCCAAATGATCCGCCAACGCCTGGGATTTTATTGTCGTGCGAGTGACACATACTATGTCAATTTTAGTGAGCAGGATCTGCCATTTTGTTAATCTTCCCGTGGGCATTGGTTTCTAAAATATGTATTTCAAAGGATCCAACCTGGTTATGAGGTAAGTGGTGTATCGTTATAGATAATGTCTCAACTTCTGGGTGACCCAGGTTAAAGTGCAACAAGTTCTTTCCAACAAAGTATACTTAGTCTCATAGCTGGTAAACTTCTTGCTTAAATAGTATATTGCTTGCTCTTTCTTTCCGGTAACATCATGTTGCCCGAGGACACAGCCGAAAGAATTCTCCAAGACTTTCAGATACAAGAACAAAGGCCTGTTAGAAACTACGCTTTACGCTAGAGGGGGGGTGAATAGCGTATTAATAGAATTTAGCGTTTTCTTGCGGAATTTAAACTTTGCAGGAAGTAAAATAAATGCAGAAAAATAAACTTACACAAAGATGTATACTGGTTGGCCACCAACGTGGTTAGTCCAGTCCCCGAGAGACTCTCTCGAGATTTTTCACTATCTTGTTAAGCTTAAGGGTGCTCAACAAACCGTTACACACTTGAGGACGCAAGCCTCAAACAGTTGCTCGGAGATCGCAATCTCAAAGACTTCACCCAAGGAAACGCAAGTTCCTTGAAACAAGAGAATCGCAATTCTCTTACAAGTATATCAAATACTTGGACACTCACTTAACTAAAGTACTCCTTATTGAGTAGATATGAGTAAAAGAATATGTTCAAGATCACAACAACTTTAAGCAATAATATGGCTCTCAAAAGCTTTATGAAATGAGTAGAAAATGAAGAACAATTGAATGAAAGCTTATAGCAATGTAATGATCAGTTTGTGTATGTTGTTGTTTTTAAAACACTGAAATGAAGCTGTATTTATAGTTGAAAAAGTTGGTTCAACCGTTGTCTAATTGCCAATTAAGAGTTGCTGAAATTACTCAGTGATAATCGATTATTAAGACCAAACAATCGATTATCTGCCAGTCAGTTTAAAAATCAATCCCAGATTTAACGCTTCACAATCGATTATACATAATCTATAATCGATTACTGGCAATATTCAAAATCAGATAATCGATTACACTAAGTTCATAATCGATTACTTTAGCAACGTTCTAAAAATCATTTCCGGATTTTAAGCAAAACATCGATTATATAAAATCTATAATCGATTACTTCAGCAACGTTCTAAAAATCATTTCCAGATTTTAAGCAAAACATCGATTATATAAAATCAATAATCGATTACTTCAGCAACGTTCTAAAAATCATTTCCAGATTTTAAGCAGAACATCGATTATCTAGAATCAATAATCGATTACCTTATGGTATTTGAAAATCATTTGACAACGGACAGCTTCAACAATCGATTGTCCTTTGCAACAATCGATTACTTGTTATTTTCTGAAAATCATAAAACTTACTGTCTCCGTGATAATCGATTATCTAAAGACATAATCGATTACTTCATTAAATTTAAAATCACTGGAAGACATCAACTCAACACAATCGATCACCATTAGTTCATAATCGATTATTTTCAGTATTGAAAAACTTTACCTCAACAACAATCGATTGTCATTTGTTCACAATCGATTATCATGCAGATTTGGAAAAACCTGATGTTCACTGTCTTACTCACAATCGATTACCATTAATTCATAATCGATTGTCATGCAGTCTTGGCTCAGAAACAATCGATTATCATAAGTACATAATCGATTATTTTAGCCCAGATTTTTGAGGCATGTTTAGAAAACATTTTGTCTAATGTAAATATGCATGATTTAAAATCTTTTTGACACAGAATTAAATATGCATGATTTTGGAAAATAGTTTTATGAGAGAGGCCATACTATGAGTCAAGTTATAGGATCGAGATTACAGTTTTAGAACAACTCAATAACAATTAAAAGCTATATCTTGAACTTCAATCTTATTCGCAACCATTGTGCGCTTGTACTTGAATTCAGTCATATATCAATTTTTGCTTCGTTTGTCATTCATCAAAACCTACAAAAGAGTACACGTTTAGTATATTGCATTGAGAACGTGTTTCTAACAATTTCCCCCTTTTTGATAATGGCAAACATTAAGCGGGATATGCAATTTAGGCAAAAGATATTGACAATTCAAGACAAGTAACAATTATGCAATTTTGTTCTTGTTCCCCCTCAATTTTAGCTTATAAGCAATCAATGAATTAAGAGGTGGTGCATACCCGATATCCCGTTTTCTTCCCCCTTTTGCCATTAGCAAAAAAATAGTAAGGAAAGATGCAAGAAGATGAAATAAACAAGGTTTATTTATTGGAAAAAAAGAGGGTACATCAATGGGAACTAAAGAGAACAACAGCAAAAACCACACAAAACAAAAAAAATTTATTCATTTCCGTCGTTGTCCGCCTCGTTATCCGGCGCTGCTTCAAAAGGAACGAGAGCTGCATATGGATAATTGACATGATCAAAGTATCCATGGATCTCATGAGTGAGTTGAGCAAGCTGGTCGGATATGGTTTGGAGAGTAGGCTCTTGGGACGAACGAGCACGACGGGGTGGACGACTTGAAGAAGGAGCTGGAGCATGATCACCATCATGATGGAAAGAAGACTCCGAGATTTCCCAAATTTTGGTACTCCTTTTGAGAGGACCATTTTCCGTGATAAATCCGGATGCTTCAAGGAAGTTCATAATGAGGAGGGCATAAGGAAGAGGCATGTCATCACCGATGGCATCGAGCATATGAATTTTGATGAGCCGACACCAATTTATTTTGGCTCCGGTGACAATGGCATGCAGAAGTTTGGTATCCTCCTGGGAGATGGTGGTGTGATTGTGCCGTCTAGGCTTGAGGACTCGGGTGATGAAGTAAAGAATCAACCGGTAGTTTGGATCCATTCCCGTTATGGTAGGACGACGGGTAGAGATAGATGGATCATAGGAGGTTATACCGGCTTGGTGGAGAAGGATGGTTTCATCAAAGAGAGCCCCGGCCTTATCAATATACCGGTAAAGGTCTTCACCTTCATTTGGAAGGCGGGCAATGGTGTGGAGATTTCTTCAGAGAGAAGAATTTGAACCCCATTAATGGAGGTGACAAGTTCGCCATCTTCATCTTTATGGAGGTTTGAGTAAAAAGCTTGAACGAGAGTTGTGTTTATGTGAGGATGAGTGAGAAGCAAGAAGTCATATAGTTGACACTCCTTTAACATATTTGCGGCAGGGGTGAAAGGCTCAAGGAGTTTACTATTTGAGAACCGAGGAGGAAGAATGGTGCGTTTCTCAAATTTTGATAGGAACCTTGTGAGTTCATTTTCAGTTTCAAAGAACAAGACGGAACCGTCTTGGTATGGAAAATTTAAAGGAGGAGGGGCGGTTGAGGCTGATGCGCCATGTTTGGATCGGGAACGTTTTGAAGATCGTCCAGACATGTTAGGAGAAAGACTGCTGGAATTTGGCAAAGAAAATAGAAGAGATTTAGCTTTTGAATACTAGAGATAGTGCTTGAGTGGGTGAATGTGAGCTCTTATGATGCCTATTTATAGAGGAAAGGATTATCAAGCATTGAATGGAGACATTTGCTGAGATTTTGGTTTAGGAGCAGTCAGAAAACGGTAAGAATTAAAATTACTGACCGTTAGATAATCGATTATTGAACTGAAATAATCGATTGTATTTACTGTTTGATTGAGATTTTGAATCTGACAAATCGATTCTTGAGTCAAACGGTAAAAAATTTGAATGAAATAATCGATTGTTAAATTTTGGTAATCGATTATTTAGGGAACTAATTTGATACAGTGAACTTGGAGAATATCAGAATTTGTCAAATAATCGATTGTATGAAAAAATAATCGATTGTTGTAGAAAGCATTGCTGAATGACTGAGGCGGAAATCGATTATGCAATTTAGGAAGTAAAAAATTAAACACAGATGCATAATAGTAATAATCAGTCATAGACAATCGATTATTGATACTGATAATCGATGTACTGCACAGAAAATAATCGATTAGTGGCTTGAAATAGTCGATTATTTTGTGCTAAAACTTCATAATTCCCCCTACCTTTGGGGTGGTACCTGCAAAATAGATTTAAACGTCTCCGACGCTCAAGTTAGTAATTTATAGCGAAATTAATAAATTACACTAGTGTTAACAAGTAATGCCGTGAACTCTTAAGAGTTGTGTCCTAGAGTGTTCTTAAGAGAGTTTCGGGTACTTATCTTTTCTCCAACATCGCCAATTACCTGTTCGAGAGGATGATCCTTGATCGTTCTCCACTCGTTAGGCGTATTTATTCCTTTTTCTAATTGTGGCGCTTCTTCCGTTGGTTGTTCCCCAATTTCATTTTTGTTTTCCTTTGAAGGTTCTTCTTGGATTTTATCTTTCAAGCTATCCAAGATACATGCAAGATCAAAACCGGATTCCTTTCTCGCCAAGCGAGTATTATCTTCGGAAAACACAACATGAGGGGATTCCTCCACAATTTGGGTTCTTTTGTTAAAGATCCTATATGCTTTGCTACGTGAGGAATAACCAATGAAAATACCTTCATCCGATTTAGCATCAAACTTACCCAATTGGTCCTTGCCATTATTATGAACAAAACATTTACAACCAAAAACACGTAAATGAGAAATGTTGGGTTTTCTACCCTTATAAAGTTCATATGGGGTTTTCATGAGTATCGGCCGAATTGCTGCTCTATTTAAAACATAGCAAGCGGTACTCACGGCGTCCGCCCAAAAATATTTGGGAATCTTAGCTTCGTCGAGCATGGTTCTTGCCATCTCTTCGAGACACCTATTTTTCCTTTCCACCACCCCATTTTGTTGTGGTGTCCGTGGAGCGGAAAAGATGTGTTCGATTCCGAGTTCGTCACAAAAATCCGCAAAGAGATTGTGATCAAACTCTCCCCCATGATCACTTCTAATCGAAGTGACGGTCGATTCCTTTTCGTTTTGAACACGCTTAAGGAAATACTTGAAATTTTGAAAAGCATCACTTTTATTTGCAAGAAATAGAGTCCAAGTAAATCTAGAAAAGTCATCAACAATTACAAAAACATATTTATTTTTACCAAGACTTTCAATACGAGAGGGACCAAATAAATCCATGTGAAGTAATTGCAAAGGTCTAGACGTTGAAACAATATTCTTGGATTTAAAAGATGCTTTGGTTTGCTTTTTTTTTTGACAAGAATCGCAAATAGAATCATTTTCAAACTTTAAACTGGGAAGACCAACTACTAAGTTTTGAGAAAGAAGCTTGTTCAAAAGATGCATGTTCATGTGTGCTACTCTACGATGCCATAGCCAAGAGTTATCCTCTTTGCTTACTAAACAATCAACATATTCGGGTGAGGAGTTTGCAAGATCAACCATATAGATATTATCAATTCTAAAACCACGAAGTATGATCTTGAAATCACTACGTCTAAATACAAGACATTCATCCGAATTAAATAGAGCAAGATTTCCCTTGTCACATAATTGGCTTATGCTCAAGAGATTATGCTTCAAACCTTTCACAAGTAGTATATGTTTAATAGAGGAGTTTTCGTCCTTACCGACCGAACCAATGCCGATGATTTTTCCTTTATTGTTATCACCAAATGTGACACTTCCTCCTTCTTTGTGCTCTAGTTGAAGGAATTTGGATTCATCTCCCGTCATGTGTTTGGAGCATCCACTATCAAGGTACCATAGTACACTTGATCCCTTCAAGCACACCTACAAAACAAATTAATGTTCTTTAGGTACCCATGCCATCTTGGCTCCTTGAGGGTTAGGCATGTTATAATGATGCAATTGATTTATATGTCTATGACGAGTAAAGCAAGCGGGAGCAATATGACCAATACGTCTACAATAATGACAAGTCACGTTGGGATTATGCATTTTTCTAGGTACATAGTAACTAGATGAATGAAGGTTGCTTACTCTACTTTGAACACCATTGTTTCTCCTATTATGAGCTCTAGGAGGTTCACAAGTTTGTCTAAAATATGCATCATTTCTAGAATATCTATTTCTAGGTGGAGGGTCATTTCTTGGTCTTCTAAATTTTTCAAGGTTTGGCCTAAAATATGCATCATTTCTAGGTCTTCTAGTATTTTCACTATTTGGTCTAACATGCAAGTTATTTCTAGGATTTCTACTTCTAGGATAAGCATTTTGGTTATTAGTCGTAGGTTGAGCTCTAGGTTGTTGTGGTTTAGCACCAACCTTTTCTTCATTCTTGAATCCTATTCCATGTTTAGTTGATTTTAGATTAACAAGCACATCATTCAAGTTTTTATGCGAAGAATTAAACTTATCTAATGTGCCTTTAAGTCTAGCTACTTCATTCTTAAGAAGTACACAAGAAGAACAGTTTCTAGTAGAACCTTCAGGTTTATCAGCACTTCTTTTTCCATAAAACTTGTTTTCCTCTTTTAGCTTCTCATTTTCGAAAACCAGTTTTTCTAATTCTTTTTCTTTTAATGAAAGTTGTGTTTGAAAATCTTTTTCTTTTAGAGAAGCGCTTTCTTTAACACTTTCGACAGTTTTTGAAGCTTTGATAAATTCAGCATATAGTTCATCAAAAGCATTTCTCATTTCATCAAGAGTAAAGAAATTTTGAGAAGAGATTTGACTTACCTCGTCTTTGCCGTCTTCTTGAGCCATGAGACATAAATTTGCTGCTTCATCATCTTCTTCTTCGCTTGCTTCATCTCCGGAATCTCCTCCCCAAGAGATGTATGGACGTTGCTTTTTGAAGGGTTTCTTCTCCTTTTTGATGTTAGGGCAATTTGATTTTATGTGCCCGGTTTCTCCGCATTCATAGCATTTTAGTTGATCGCCTTGCTTTTTGTTCTTGCGTTCATACTCTTTGCGCATGAATTTTTGAAACCTTTTGATAACGAGTCCAAACTCGTTGTCACCTTCCTCATCAATTTGTGGTTGGCTAGCCTTTAGAGCAATCCTTTGCCTTCTTTGATCATCAACAAACGGGTTAAGTATAGTTGATTCATAGGTTTTGAGATTACCTCTTAATGCGTCAATTGTGACATTTGTGATGCCAATGGATTCTTGGATTGCATCGGCCTTTGATCGCCATGCCGGAGTGAGACTTCTGAGGATCTTCCGGACAAGTTCTCTATCCGTAAACGTCTTTTTGAGGGCGTGTAGATCATTCACGATCATTGAGAATCGCTCAAACATTTCGTCTACTTTCTCTCCTTCCTTCATGTGGAATAGTTCATAAGAGTGAGTTAAGAAATCAATTTTAGCTTCTCGTACCTGGTCGGTTCCTTCGTATGTCACTTCAAGCTTATCCCACATTTCTTTTGCTGTTTTGCAACATGATATCTTCCTGTAGTCGTTAGCATTAACAGCACAATATAATAAATTTATAGCTTTGGCATTATTTTGAACCTTACGAATATCCTCCGCGGTATATTCCTCTTCGGTCTTTGGAACCCATTCGTCTTCCACCTTCTTGGTTGGGATTTGGTTTCCATTGGTGAATACTTTCCACAAATGAAAGCTATTTGATTACACAAAGATTTGCATCCTCTCCTTCCAGTATTTGAATAGAGGAGGTCGTGTAGAGCATTGTCCTTCTTCAATTCCTGCAAAAGAGTCAAGAGTAGAAGCCATGGATGGTTCTCTCAAACGGTTAAGTTTTCAGAGAGTTGGGCTCTGATACCAATTGTTAGAAACTACGCTTTACGCTAGAGGGGGGGGTGAATAGCGTATTAATAGAATTTAGCATTTTCTTGCGGAATTTAAACTTTGCAGGAAGTAAAATAAATGCAGAAAAATAAACTTACACAAAGATGTATACTGGTTGGCCACCAACGTGGTTAGTCCAGTCCCCGAGAGACTCTCTCGAGATTTTTCACTATCTTGTTAAGCTTAAGGGTGCTCAACAAACCGTTACACACTTGAGGACGCAAGCCTCAAACAGTTGCTCGGAGATCGCAATCTCAAAGACTTCACCCAAGGAAACGCAAGTTCCTTGAAACAAGAGAATCGCAATTCTCTTACAAGTATATCAAATACTTGGACACTCACTTAACTAAAGTACTCCTTATTGAGTAGATATGAGTAAAAGAATATGTTCAAGATCACAACAACTTTAAGCAATAATATGGCTCTCAAAAGCTTTATGAAATGAGTAGAAAATGAAGAACAATTGAATGAAAGCTTATAGCAATGTAATGATCAGTTTGTGTATGTTGTTGTTTTTAAAACACTGAAATGAAGCTGTATTTATAGTTGAAAAAGTTGGTTCAACCGTTGTCTAATTGCCAATTAAGAGTTGCTGAAATTACTCAGTGATAATCGATTATTAAGACCAAACAATCGATTATCTGCCAGTCAGTTTAAAAATCAATCCCAGATTTAACGCTTCACAATCGATTATACATAATCTATAATCGATTACTGGCAATATTCAAAATCAGATAATCGATTACACTAAGTTCATAATCGATTACTTTAGCAACGTTCTAAAAATCATTTCCGGATTTTAAGCAAAACATCGATTATATAAAATCTATAATCGATTACTTCAGCAACGTTCTAAAAATCATTTCCAGATTTTAAGCAAAACATCGATTATATAAAATCAATAATCGATTACTTCAGCAACGTTCTAAAAATCATTTCCAGATTTTAAGCAGAACATCGATTATCTAGAATCAATAATCGATTACCTTATGGTATTTGAAAATCATTTGACAACGGACAGCTTCAACAATCGATTGTCCTTTGCAACAATCGATTACTTGTTATTTTCTGAAAATCATAAAACTTACTGTCTCAGTGATAATCGATTATCTAAAGACATAATCGATTACTTAATTAAATTTAAAATCACTGGAAGACATCAACTCAACACAATCGATCACCATTAGTTCATAATCGATTATTTTCAGTATTGAAAAACTTTACCTCAACAACAATCGATTGTCATTTGTTCACAATCGATTATCATGCAGATTTGGAAAAACCTGATGTTCACTGTCTTACTCACAATCGATTACCATTAATTCATAATCGATTGTCATGCAGTCTTGGCTCAGAAACAATCGATTATCATAAGTACATAATCGATTATTTTAGCCCAGATTTTTGAGGCATGTTTAGAAAACATTTTGTCTAATGTAAATATGCATGATTTAAAATCTTTTTGACACAGAATTAAATATGCATGATTTTGGAAAATAGTTTTATGAGAGAGGCCATACTATGAGTCAAGTTATAGGATCGAGATTACAGTTTTAGAACAACTCAATAACAATTAAAAGCTATATCTTGAACTTCAATCTTATTCGCAACCATTGTGCGCTTGTACTTGAATTCCGTCATATATCAATTTTTGCTTCGTTTGTCATTCATCAAAACCTACAAAAGAGTACACGTTTAGTATATTGCATTGAGAACATGTTTCTAACAAGGCCTCCCTAGTTAAGGTGGGACCAGGATTGGTGGGTTAGAAAGATACTCCTTGATTTTATCAAAAGCTTCTTGACATTCATCCGTCCACTTGATTGCCACATCTTTCTTCGGCAATTTGTATATGGGTTCACACATGCATGTCAACTAATGAACCGGCTGATATAGTTCAATCTGCCCAACAAGATCATCACATCTTTCTTGGTTTTCGGAGGAGAAAAATCCCAAATAGATTTTATCTTTGTTGGATCTAACACAATACCTCTCTGGCTGACTATAAAGCCCAAAAGTATGCCCAATGGGACCACAAACGCACATTTGGCTAGGTTCAGCTTCAGATCATATTTGCGCAACTGCTCAAAGTATTTCCTCAAGTCTCGAACATGGTCATCCTTGGTTTTGGACTTGATGATTACGCCGTCCACGTACACCTCTATTTCTTGGTGCATCATACCATTGAAAATAGCGGTCATGGCCTCAGGTAGGTTTCCCCAACACCCTTCAAACCAAATGGCATGACTCTATAATAGTATGTCCCCACTCTACGTTGCTTCATCCATCAACATATGGTGATATCATGCGTAACAATCCACGAAGGACTGTATCTCATGTTTGGCGCAGTAATCAATAAAGATGTGAATGTTAGGCAGAGAGATGTTATCTTTAGGACTCACTTTATTTAAATCTCTTTAGTCCACACATACTTGGGTCTTACCATCTTTTTCGGTATTGGAGCCACATTGGCTAGTCATGTGGTGTATCCGACCACTAGGATCACCCATACTTTCAACTATTTCTTGACTTCTTATTTGATCTTGTCACTAACATCAGTTTTAAATTTCCTTTGCTTTTGCTAGATAGGGGGTAATCGAGGTAAGTTGGCAACTTATGAACCACCAAATCGACGCTCAGTCCTGGCATGTCATCATATGACCAAACAAATACATCTTTGAACTCAAACAGGAGTTGGATTAATGCATCCTGGGATTTTTCCTCTGTGTGAATGCTTATTTTGGTTTCCTTGATTTCTTCAGAGCTACCCAAATTAACCAGCTCAGTGTCATGTAAGTTTGGCTTAGGTTTATTCTCAAATTGTTCCAGTTATCAATTTATTTTCCTAAAATCCTCTTCTTCATAATATTACGGCTCTTAATTCATTATTTCACAGTTAGACAGCGTGTTTGGATCTAGGCATGAAGTCCGCAAGCATATCATATTACTTAAAGCCGCATTATTAGAACTAAAAGAAAAAATAAAAAGAAAATAACTAAAATTAGAAGGAATAAAGAAAGATGGACGATGAAATATTGATTTCATTTCATTGAATTTGGAAGATAACATGGTTTACATTGGAAATTAAAATATATGAAACCAAAGAAAAACATCCGAGTTACACTCTGGAATAACTCATAATGTATAAAAGATGGCAGGACAGGTCTACCGGGACTCCCGCCTGATTGGGAATGGCATAGCCTTCCAATTTTGCAATTTGTCCTCAGGTCCCATATACAGCACCTCAGCGGTGCTTGGTCTTTCCCCTAGCTGGACCATGTGGGTTTCATATAATGTCTTCCTCATTGCCCCATAGATCTTTCAATATATTTGGTTGTAAGAATCTCATCCTCTTTTTCTTTACTGTATTTGGGCTTGACAAATATTTTGTACAGATGCAACATTGGCTTCGACAAGACCCATCCATCATTCTTTCTACCATCCGCCCATTTTATATCAGCTGGTATGGGTCTGAAACTGACCCCAAAGAAGTTTTCACCGGCAGGTAATATGACAGGTTTTGCTATTCCTTGCAGTGATTTCCCAAGCCGCTTCCCAGGTTTGAAGCCATGCATGAATATTTCCTTAGCGACCATGATTGATGCATTTGAAAGGAAGGGTTGAGGGCAATTTTTTCTTTCTTTGCACTGATCTGCGACCACTATTTCAAAGGCCTGATAGACTATGTGCTCACTCCCCTCTCTTGCTTCAAGACATGGGAATGTTGGTCCTGATAAGTTGATTGCTCATCTTCCCGGGGGACCACAATCTCTTGATCCTCATGCTCGAACTTCACCATCAGGTAAAGAGTAGAATTTACAACTCCCACTGCATGAATCCACGACCTCCCCAAATGAAAGTTGTAAGAGGTGTCCATGTCCAAAACCTAGAAGGTTACTTCGAAGTCTACTGGGCCGATGGTAAGTATCAGATCAATCTTTCTAATTGTGTCCCTTTTGATATGGTCATATTCTCTTGGTACTAATTTCCATCCGTTGCAGAGTCGAGAGTGGGTAGATATCTACTCCAGAGCCTCCGTCCAACATAACCCTTTTCACGTAGAACCCTTCGCATTTGACTGTCCGGTGCAGGGCTTTGTTAGGTGCGGCTCCTTTTGGGGTTGAGTCATTTTTGCTGAAGGAGATCTGGTTTACTGCAAAAAATCTTTCTGCCATTCTCTACAACTACTCTACAGAGGAATCAACAAGCACATATGTTAAAGGTCTTGATTAATAGCTTCTGATGTTCGGTGGAGTCCATCAACAAAGATAACATGGAGACTTGAGTGGGAGACTTTCGAAGCTGGTTGATCACCTCATAAACTGCCATTTCCATCTTTTGAAAGGAAGCCTCTGCGTCTTTGGCGCTCACCGGCTTCTTAGATGAGAAGCGTTTTCTAGAGGTATTGTTTACCTTTTCCAAATTGAAATACTTTTCAGCCGGGTTATTTTTTGGAACTTCTCCTGAGATTTCTTTTCCTTTGTAAGTCACAACTGACTTGCTATAATTCCAGGGCACAACGACAGAATCTGTCATGGGCTTTTGTGGCGCACGACCAATAACCACGGGCTCACTCAACCTTGGTGGATTAATTGGTCCCCGCATCACATAAGCTCCGTTAGCCACATACATTTGGGTTGTCTTGTTCATCTCAAATCTCCTGGGAGGACTCAATGTCATCTGCTTTTCTTTGCAGCCTTGAGGGACATACAGAACAAGATCTTTGGGGGGCATTAACCCAGTTTCAACTTCTATTTCTTCTCCAACTTTGGAGGGTGATTTTGTTCTTTTTCTCCCATTTGTCTTGCTTCGAGGCAGCTTTTGGTTTCTTTTCTACATCAGCGATGACAATGATGGCCTTCAATGCTGGGTCAAATTCCTTATCCTCACAAATCATTCCGATCACAAGCCCGTTGTTGTGGGCAGGCAATGGGTTTTTGGTCACATTAGGAATATCTCCATCCCTTAGCACTATCTTTCTTTGTTCTATCAAGTTCTCCACGACTTTCTTCAGAGTCTAGAAATCATCTATGTCATGCCCTTCTACTCCTGAGTGATAGGCACATCGGGCACCAGCTCTGTGAGCGGGTGATGCCGAGTTTTGCCTAGTTTGGAGAACAGGCTGTAGCAGACCCATTTGAACAAGTTTTGGTAATAGGCTGGAGTAGGATTCACCGATTGGTGTGAAATATGGCCTCTTGGGTGGTTCACGAAGGTGGGACTTCTTTTGTGGAGGTCGGGGGCCGGAGGAGGCTGGTTTCTAGAAAATGGAGCTTGGTTTCGGTTGGCTTGTTGTTGTGGACGGACATATGGTTGAGCATTCATGACTGTGTATGGTTAAGGAGCATAGGCCACATCTCGGGGGGGGGGGGGGTAATAGTGCTACGGGGTTCTTTCTGAGAGAAGTGATCTGGGAGTATGGTGTTTTCTCGCACCCCACGCTTTTATGGATGTTTCTTCCTTTTTCTTGCCCATTTCTATTCCGCGAATGTTGATGGCTTGATGGCTTCAGAGAACGTTTTACCCATTGCGGACAACGTATCTTCCTCCATTACCTTGGAGGCTTGCTCACGCCATTTAAACACGTGCTCTCGATAACATTCCGAGGATTTCCTCTTCAAATTTGTTAATGAGTTCCTGTCTGAAGAAATATCAAATGTTGTACTAGAACTCTAGCAAGATCATTCCAGATATGCCTGCGGGATATATCTTGGTCCATGTTCCACTCAGATGCGATACCAACCAGACATTCTCCAAAATAGGCCATGAGGAATTCTTCTTTCCACCAGCTCATGGCAGCTGGTTGCAATATCTCTTGAGATGTGCAATAGGATCACTATGACCATCATACTTCTCGAATTTTGGGGTTTTGAATCCCAATGGTAGATGCACTTGAGGGAACATACACAAGTCGGTATAGGATACACTTTTTCTGTCCACTCAAACCTTGTATGCTTTTGAGACTCTATTCCATACTCCTCATCTTTGTCACAATCTCTTCTTGCTCGGGAGTTTTGGTGGTCTTTTCTTGCCTCGCAGTGGACTCATATCAGGATGGATGGGAGTATTGTGGAGGTTCCATCGGGAAGGAGGGTGTTTGGTAGGTGAAAGCTGATGGGTCAAAACTGGGCATGGCCAATTTAGGTTGTGACGTGGCCGAGCAAGGGGGAGCTGTAAAGATATTTGAGGCTGCACCGGACATTAACACCCAGGGGCGAACCTTAGAAGGTTTTCCTACGAAATGAGCTGAAATAGTAAGGTGTCATAGTGGTGTATTTGGGTGACTAATCGGGACATTAGAGGTGCCACTTGTTCTGGGAAAGAGTTCGATGAATCCTAGGATTGCACTTGGTGGTTCTCTTCCATTTGACCAAGCATCCCACATTTCCATAACCCGGAGTCGTAGGATTCTATTTTCTTCACCAATTGCTGATTTTAAGATCGGGATGCCTGATATTGGAGTATCATCCACGTTGGAAATTGTTGGCAGAGTCATTTCTAAAGACATCTCGATGCTCCCTTTCGATGTCGTAAACTATGGGCGCAAAGCCATATTACCATAAAAACCAACCACCGTTCTATAAAAACTATGGACTTGATGAACAACAACAAAACGGACAGTTTTAAATAAATAACACATAGGTAATCGCACGTTGGGAGTGTGATGCACCTATACAGTTAAATGTGTTTCTACATGTTTTGCAATGGTTGCATGCTTCATCCCGGTTTTACTTATTCTTTTCTAATTTTCTTCTTTCCACTTCCACTCTTTCCTTTTCATCTCTCTTTTCCTTTTCTTTTCTTTTCTTCTCTTGCCTTTTTTCTCTCATTTTTTTTCTTCTCTCATTTCTTTTTCTTATCAAAATTATTCATAAAATTATGACCCCATCCGATGAAGATTGTCTACGTATCACGACGCCGCGTGAATCAGATCATTACGTAGTTCAAGAAAAATAAGTGCGAAAAGTAAGAAATAATTTTTGGGTATTTTTTATTTTTCATTAATAAAACTTCTATTATAAAAGATTTCAAATTACTCGTTTTCTTGGAATGAAAAACTACAAACAGACTCAAAATAAATCAAAATACAGGCTCGATAACTGAAAAAATCAGGAACACATTAAAGCTTCAACTCTTTGGGCCCACAGGGCATCATTCGGCCTCCCTATGTGCGAGATCCCCTTGAAGCCACTCCAAATCACTCATTATCTGGTGGACGAATGTCATCACTACAGTGAAGAAGGTGGTTTGGGTCATATCCTCACATGCCTATTATTTAGCGAAGATGTAGTCGGCAATAGCCCTGATATTTTCTCGAATCCTACCCTTCTCTTGAAGTAGCAGCCCAATTTGCTGATATCTTGCTTCTAACACCTGAATGTCGTGGTTGTTTTGGTTTTACAACTGTCAAGTGCTTTCTTTCTCACACTACTTATGAACCTTTCATATGCTCAGCTTCTTTCCGTGTTTCTAGCTGCTATTCATTTTCTAGATTTGAGCCTTGAGGGCTTCATTTTCCTGAGTTAGCTTTTTTCTTTTTCCCTTCATCTGCGGCAGCTTGGATACTTTTGGCAAATTTGAGGTCCCTGATCTGTCCTTTCAACTTTCCTATTCTAACCCCGTCGCTTTCTTCTTTTTCCAACTAGCCCTACTACTCTTGCGAGTCGTCGATGAATTGTTGAACGTGAGCTCTCTTAGCAGGTCTTTCAGGAATCTAGAATCTTTTACCGAACCAGAGAGTGTACTTGGGGTCCACATCACCTCTAGCTAGATCTCGCACCATGGTCTTAGGTTCAAGAAATCTACATTCATTTAACACCTGGCAAATTCTTTCCTCTGGAAACATGGCTTTTGGGCCCAATTCAATGACATGTTTACTCAAATCTTCGTCATGGGGGACAATTTAAAATCTTTGGTGCAAAACCCTGTGGGGAGCATACGGTTGGATGCTCCGGATGCCCATCAGGAGAAGATGACAGACTTCAGCTGACATGTATACTGCTTCGCTGACAGAAAGCCATCTGAACGCCCACTCAATTTTATCAGTAGTCAAGGAGCACAAATGTACAAGCCAAGCTTCAGTAACCTCCGGGAATTCAATACCCACTACTCAACTTTCAAATACTTCAATGCAACTCAAACCGATAATACCGTAATTCATATACTCAACCCGGTGACAGAGATGCTCCTGTATCCACAATTGTAGTATAAGATTTAAGCCTCGGAAGAACTTTCCCCCTTCTCGACAGATAGTCAAGGCTCGGTAGATTTCAGATAGGATCAGAGGAACCACAGTGATGTTGGCTTTCTTGATTGCAACATCAACCATTCCTACAAGACCCACTTCTATATTACCATCTTCTCGTGGGCAGACTCTGATAGCCAAGAATGCTGCTACAAAGGCCAAACCCCGCATTGCCTCCCATTTGTCTTTATTTCCGGGGTGGGTCAATCCAATATTTGGTGCTTCAAAGCCTCGGAGGTTACCATAGCGTTGATACAGAAATTAGAAAGTGTAATACCCTTCAGATAAGTTTCCATCTTGAATATCCCGACAAATACTTAGCAAATCCCAAAATTTGTGGGGAGATAACGGTCTTGGCGACACTGGATATCGACTTCTAAGGTTTCCATTAAGGCCCATATAACCCACAATTTCCTCTAGGTTGGGTGTGAGCTCAAAGTCATAAAAACTGAACACATTGCGAGTTCGATCCCAAAAAGTTATTAAAGCTTCAATTACGTCAACCGTGGCGTGATGTTCAACAGTCCGACGAGACCTCCCAGAACCTTCACCATAGTTTCTCTAATGCCTTTCCTAGATCATTCCACCACATGTGGAGCTGTAAGAGGATCTCTTTAAGGGCTGTGAAGGGTTCAATTTTTTTGTGCTCATCCTGCACATTTATTAAGGTGATTTAATAACTAATTTTGACCCAAAATAGCAACACCATTTTTCAAAATTTTATTTCAAAATAAAACCTTGTTTTGCAAATACAGCCTTTCAGCGCTTCGGAGAAGAAGATTTTAAGGTTGTGCCTGCTAGCTGGCCAAAAATTAAAAATGATCGAAGGTGACTGTTCTTGGAAAATCAGCTTTTCAACACCCTTTTGGAGGCGTTTGGCTTATTTTGAACAAGGATGGCATCACCCTACTTATTTGTGATAAAAATAAAATTTGTTGTTTTTAGGGCTATTCTTGCTAAAGGGAAGTAGGACCTAATGGGGGTTTACTATGTATCCCACATTTGGTGGAAATCAAACAGGTGTTGTTCGGGCAAATTTTAGCAAAAACAACTATTTTTGAAAACTTTTCTTCTTTTTCACCTTTTTGTCAAAAATTCGGGAGAGTTTCATTACTTTTTGGGCATTGGTTTTTCTCAAAACGGATAATTATCTCTCTTAAACCTCACACTATTATTTTCTTTTCCCAACTTTCTTCCATTATTCATAAGCCGGTCGACATGCAAATCCGAAGCAAATAAATTCACAGTAGCAAGTAGGATGCATCAGGATAGTCTTTTCATTTCAGGTACACGTGTCCTAGACAGACCCAACCCCAGTGTTGAGTCTCTAAGTCAAATGAACATGATGCAAACAAACGTTCCTAAAAAGGGTTCAACATGAGGTTTTGTTATACTAGGTTTAAAACCTGGGTTTATTGTTCTAGATCTGGCTTACCCGAGCAGACAGCTCGAGCTGAGGGCGGGGTAGCATACCAAAAATACAAAAGCTTCATCGGCTTTGCAAGTTGTCTGAACCTTGTTCTAAAATTTTGGGATAAGAGTTTAACAGAAAAGAAGTTACACGAAGTTCACACTTTCCAAATAATTTAGAAGACTTAGAGAGAAAATGAGTTTTGTAGCAGTTTATATACAATTCATACAATATCAAAGGGGTAAAAGCATTTAGCACGTTAAGCTCAAACATATAGGAAAATCAAACATTAAATAAAGCCAATCATAACAGCTATTCTAAGCTCAAATTCATAACCCTGAACCAAAATTATGGGTTTTGCGTCCCCAGCAGAGTCGCTAGAGCTGTCACACCTCTTTTTTTCAATACACCAACCCAGAAGGATAGAGCATAAGGAAGTTTTACCAATTAAAGTGATATTACTTGAAATGGGATTATTTTATTTATTTTCAGAGTCGCCACTTGGGATGGTTCGTTTCCTGGTGTCCCAAGTCACTGGTTTATTTTAAATCCCAAATCGAGGAAAATTCGACTTTCATTATGAAGTCTGCGAACCAGAAATTCTGAATAAGGAATTCTGTTAACCCGATGGAAGGTATTAGGCAGCCTCCGATTCCGTGGTTCTTGCACGGTCACTTAAACTATTATAATTGGCCTATTATATGATTTTAATACATGTTTTAGCCTATGATGCAATTTTAAACTTATTAACTGCTTTTAATTAATTTGGAGAAGATTTCAACGTCAGCTAAAACACGTCTTTAAACCATGTCACATAAAATGCACCCGCAGTCCGAGATATATCTTATTTAACGTTGTGAGTTTTGGATTTGGGTCACATGAAATGCGCACCGAATTTAGGAAGGTAATATTACTAAAATAACGTGCCTAAAGCAACTACGCATTTTTAACTTTGAGAGGGCCATGAAAAATATACTAAATGACACACCTCGATTTCTAAGGATAAACAAGATTAATTAAACGAGGGCCATGATTTTTTAGATTTTTATTTGGCACGGCACGCCTTTATTCCAAATTTTAAAAGGAATTTAAGCTAACTTTGGAGGGCCATAAGCTATATTCTATCTAATATGGCACACCTCACAATGTAACTAGTGCAAATCCAATTAATTAAAGGAAAGAACTATCAACACTTTTAGGACTAGAAATCCGAATCAGTTTAAAAGTAATAGATCAACAATCATAGGAGATGAGCGTGCAGGATTAAAGAGCTTTGGGCTTCAAAGACTGGTCCTAAGGCAAAAAAATAGGGCCTGCCTTAATCCAGGCCCAACACGAGTCCCAGATCTTAGAGAATTGACATTAACAAATGCGGGACTCCAAATCGAGTCTATACGCATGCAAAACATCACATTATTTGAAGAATTGATGCAAGTCCAGTTTCTTTAGCAAAAGGTTGTTACTGATGGATTCAAATGACCTTGATGACATTTATTGGGCCAGCACTAGGCCCAAATCTCAAATCTAGCCTTTGCGCAATTGATTACTTATAAATCAGTCAAGTTACTAAATGAAACAAGAGATGACATTAACTTTCTACTCATGGAATTCATATTAATCAAATACAAGTTAACTGATTAGTCATTCTCAAATTCCAATACCACTTCTAATTTAAGCTGCCCGTACACAACTAATTGTGAAAATTAACATAAGCCACACATACCACCAATTAACTAATAAATTCAAATTGAGCATAGCATGCTCCCAAAATCATCAGAATCCCTTTAAGCTAACATACAAATTACTTGGACCTTAACAAGATGCTCAAATTGTCACTCACACAAATTTATGCTCTCGCAAATGAATACATAGAGGAAAATACTATTTGTGGAAAACAAGCTTTTGATCTAATATTATTAGGCCATCATATTTACTCAGAAAGACCCAAAGACCACTCCATACAATTCCTAACAGATGTCCTTAGAACAAAGTGAATCAATGGATACTAAATAGAGTCCAATTGCAAATCTCAAAATAAATCTACAAGGTTCATGGCCCAACATTGTCTTACACATACAAGAATAGAAGGCATGGACTAATAAATCAAATGAAAACGAACAACAGAGAAAGACATTTAGCAAGTAACAGAAATTTTCATTTCTTCATAACACTTGAAACCTCTTACATGTCTAGAATCAAGATGTGTACATGGAATTGAAGAAAAAGATAGGGAGAATAAGAATTTAAACAACAACAGTAGTAGAGTCAGCCCAGAAATAACTAATGAAAACATATTTGAACCATTCTTTGAACCAGCAGAAATTACAACGGATGCCCAGCAATAAAAAAACAACCAAAAACTTGAACCAAACTTTTGAAAACCAAACAAACTCAAATCATTTTAACCCTTGATGGTTCAGTGATTGTTTCAAAAGTTGGAAACTTTAAAAATCAGAAAAAGTAATTCAATAAAATAGTTAAAATTGCAGTCGTTGTTTATTTTTTGGATTTTTCTCTCTCGATGTATGCCTTGAATGGAAAGGAAGAGATGTCTTTATAGGAGAGGAAGCAGGGCAGCACTTAGGAATTAATTTTTGCATTTGGACCCTTTTTTAATTTCCATTTTAGCTTAGGTATCCCTATTTAAAAACCAGAAATTCACTTTAATCCCCACCCCCAGCTTCCTAGAAGCTTCCCATTCAGTTACACTCAAGATTACTCACCCCAATTTCCTAAATTATCCTCCCATAACCCTGTTATTACCCCTCATTTATTAACTTAGGCTAGGTTAACCCAAAGCCTAACTAACTAACCCCTTTAAATAGGTCAAAGATAACCATAGTTACTCACTAGGGCCTGAAAACTCATAAATAACCAAACAAAACAATCAGAACAAATCCAAAACCTCAAAGTCAAGCACAAGCACTTCTGATTTTAAACCTGAGTTAATTTTAACTAGTCGGGCTGGGAATTGACTACTATCGATCATCAATTAACAAAGAAAGAAAAAATAAACTTAAACAGAAAATACTACACTGTAAGATTAGTAAGAGAAAAAAGAAAACAAACGAGGGGAAATCAGGAATTTGAAGTTTAAAATTTACAAAAGTGAGCAATCAGAATCAGGGCATAATTACTAGCAATAAAAGGAAACAAATATAAAAAAAAATTAACCTAAAAAGAAAAAAAAACTAGGATCAAAGCTAATTGCAGGGGAATGTTCAACTACCAGGAAAGAAAAAGAAACGGATGAGAACAAAAGAAGAAAACTCAAGAATAAATAAAACTAAGAAAACTTACACATTCAAACTCAAACTCGACCGATTTTCCCAATTAAACCACGAAATAATGTCAATCAATTGTTCTTTGTCAAGAACATGCTAATAACATTGTTTCATGATAAAGTTGACCTTGAACTATCACATGAAACTGGGGAATTGACCTTGCAGGTACTTGGACAAGACTTAGCTTCTAGGGTTTGAACTCAAATCCAATATTTGAAGGGCTTCAGCCATATTCGAGGGGAATTGGGCTAGAATTTAGGAAGAGGGGAGTGAAGGGCTCACAGGGTGTTAATTTGGCAATGCTTGGAGTCGCCGCTGCCGCCAGAGAAAATAGGGGCGGCGCTAGGGTTTTCCCCCTTTGAAGTCTTCTAAACGCTTCTTGGACTTGACGATGACATCGTCCGCATATACCTCTATTTCTTTGTGTATTATATTGTGAAGAAATGGTATTCATGGCTCTCATGTTGGTGGACATTCATTCTTCTGGCCGAACGGCATCATCGCGTAACAATACATTCCCCACGGAGTGATGAAAGCCGTTCTCTCAGCATCTTCCCCATCCATCTACGAATGACTGTATTTTGTTCTTGGTGCAATTTTCGATCGTTATGTGTATATTTGGCAAGGGAAAGTCATCTTTTGGACTGGCCGATTGAGATCCTGATAGTCACCAGAGACTCTTACGTTCCCGTCCTTCTTTGACACAGTACAATGTTGGCTAACTAAGTCGGATATTCTACTACCCTGAGAACCATAGCTTTGGCTTGTTTACTAACGTCTTCTTTGATTTTCAAAGTCATATCCGGCTTAACTTTTTGAGGTTCTGCTTTACCAGCTGACATGTCGGATCAATCAGTAGTTTATGGGCCACAATAGATGTACTTAGACCGGTCATGTCTTCATATGACCATGCGAATATGTCCTCATATTCCTGTAGAAATTCCATGTATTACTTTTTTTCTGACGCGACAAGTGAAGGCTGATTTGTGTTTTCTTGGCATTTTCTGCATCTCCCAGGTAATAATTTTTGTCTCGTCTAGGTTTGACTTACGTTTGTTCACAAATTTCTCAACTTCTTTGATGGTCTCCTCTGGTATGTCATCTTCTTCTGAATCAATGTCCATTTGGTGCGTTGTCTCATTGCATGTCACAGTCATTGGTTCATCAAGATAAGTAATAGTAATGTTGTGTAAGTAAAGTAATGAGAGAAAAATAATAATGAGTGTTGATTCATAAGAAAACTCGGAATGCTTTGATAAATTCCATAACTGTTTTGAACATTGAAGATCTTATTGTGGAAATGAAAATACGAAAAGAAAACTCATCAAGTAAAAATAAAATAGTGCATGATGTTTGTTTTAGCCTTGCTACCACAAGGCTCGTTGGGATCTGGTGGTCCAGTTGTTGAGGTATGCTCCTCTACTCACAGCTTGTATGGAAGGACCTTCCTCCTCCTCCTTGAAAATAACACAATAATATATGTCATTGTCTTCTATGAACAAGTTCTTTACTGCATCAAGTGCCTCTTCTTTGTCTGTCCCATAAACAACATCAGCATGTAGGAAAGTCTGCTCCAAAGGAGGTATTGGCTGTTCTAGTGGATTGTAAGGACCGCACCATGGTGGCAACCAGTTTTTGAATTCTTCCCAAGTGTACTCATATCCCTGACCAAAAGTAGTGCCGTATTTCTTGAGCTTTATGGGTTTAAAGATCTCCTGGAGGTTCTTGTCGGGCCCCCTGCTAGGTTCGTACCCACTCCAGTTCAACATACTCTTAATCTCGTTGACCCACCATTTATCTTTGTATACATCATTGACTCGCTTGATGTGGTGAAAGTCTCTCCACCTAACTTTCTTCTTTCTCATATCGCCGGAACGGTCTAACGCTGTATGTAGGATTGCTGCTGTTACCGTGAATAATCACTTCTTGATGATTACATTCAAATTTTACAGCATGATGCAGTGTTGAAGCCACATCCCCCGTTGCATGAATCTAGGGAGGCCCTAGCAGCAGGTTGTAAGATGCTGGCACATCTATTACTAGAAATTCGACCTCGAACCAAGTCGGTCCCATCTGCAAACACAGGCTAATCTCACCGATGGTGGATCTTTGAGAACCATCAAAGGCTTTCACATTAATTGCCCCTTCTTTTATCTCATGTAGTCCTTTACCCAGCATCTTGAGTGTTATCAATGGACATATATTAAGGCTGGAACCCCCATCGAACAGGATCCTAGTGATGAAATAATCTTCGCATTGCACGGTGATATGCAAGGCTTTGTTGTGACCCATCCCTTCAGGCTACAGATCGTCCTCATAGAAGGTGATTTTATGGCTTTCTAATACTTTTTTCTCCGCCATTGATGTTACTCAGCATGTATGCCTCACACAACACCTTCAACCGAGCATTTTTGTGTGTATTGGTATTTTAAAGCAATGAGAGGATAGATATCTGTGTTTTGTTTAGCTAGTCGATGACCGAATACTCCTTGTTATGTATCTTCCTCCAAAGGTCATCTGGACATGTTTTAATGATTAATGGTTGGTTGGAAGCTTGCCTGCTCAACTCATCTAAGTGTTCCAGGGTATAGATTCTTCCAGTCTTGCCATACCATATGCTGTAATAGTCTCTTCGAACCTGACTTTGCCTTTCCTCCTAGCCTCGGCCATATAATACCAAGAAATAGCCTTTATATGGAATGACGGCATGGTGGTTATCACTATTAGAATCGGTGTGGCTACCTTTACTTCAAATGGGACGTGCTCTTTGGGTGGTAAAACTGTAACCACGAATGATACCAGTGTTTTTGTTGATGGCCCTGCCTCAAATTCAAGAGGGATATACACATCTACCTGAGTGACCTCAGATAGTTGGATCTAGACTATCATGGGGTTGAGTAACTGCTGGCTTCTATGGATTATCGCCCTCCGCAACCAACCCGGTGGATCCCTTGGGATCCCAATCATCCTTTGCCGCAATAATGTGAACACCCCCGCCTTTGTGGTCTGGTAAGGGGTTGTTGCGAACATTCAGAGCGACTTCCTTCGCTACAATGACCTTGTTATCAATTAGGGATTGTATCTTGTCTTTTAAAGAGCGGCATTCGTCGATGGTGTGTCCTTTCATGCCGGAATGGTATGCACAAGTTTTGTTTGGGTTAACCCACTGAGAAGGGTTATCAGGGATCGAAGCAGGGATAAGTTGACATAACCGGCAGTTTTGAGTCTCTCATATAGCTTATCGATGGGTTTGGCAATGGCTGTGCTTTATTTTGGGGGCCTCCGATCAAAATTTTTTCGGGATCTTGGAAAATTTCAAAGGGGGGGGGTGATTGGTAATGAGATGGTTGGGCAA
The DNA here is from genome assembly GCA_034376525.1 of Nicotiana benthamiana. Classification (NCBI taxonomy): domain Eukaryota; kingdom Viridiplantae; phylum Streptophyta; class Magnoliopsida; order Solanales; family Solanaceae; genus Nicotiana; species Nicotiana benthamiana. The sequence goes on along the minus strand of CM067333.1, from coordinate 88,854,918 downwards.
TGTAGGTTTGGTAGAGATGTGCGGGTTAGGAATATCTGGGCGAGGTAGCTGATATGTAGGAGATGGAGGTAACTGATAAGTTGGTGCTGGGGCTTGGTAGGAGGTTGTTTGGTAGTTTGGAACTGGCTGATATGTGAGTGGAGGTATATGGTAGGATTAGTATTTGAGGGGATACTTGGTCCTTTGTGCAACCATTACGTCCCCCACGTCTCTCTTCTTAGACACACCACCAGACTGCAAAGCCTTATTTGTGGCTTGCAAGGCCTCGAAGTTTGTAACTATGTCGCTTTTAATACCTTCTTCGATTCATTCTCCCAACTTGATGATGTCAAAAAACTTCTGATTTTCAATAATCATTAGCCGTTCATAATAATACGAGTCCTAAACCCAGACAAAGAATTTGTTCATCTGTTCCTCCTTTAAGGCAGGTTTGAACTTAGCATCTTCCTTCCTCTAATTTGTAGCATACTTGTGAAACATTTCTGTAGGCTTCTTCTTTAGATTCTAAATGTAGAACACATCTGGTGCAATTTGTGTGTTAAACTTGAACCTGTCCATGAAATCACAGGCCATATATACCCAACTTGACCATTTCTTAGGATCCTAGTTGATGTACTAAGATAGTGCATCTCCTTTCAAACTCCTCATGATTAGTTTCATAAAGATCCTTTCGTCCTTTCTTACCCTGACCAGCTTGTCGCAGTATGTTCTCAGAATTACCCTTCGATCACCTGTATCATCAAATATCTCGAACTTGGGAGGTTTGTACCCCTATCGCAGTTCGACATCTGGTTGTATGCATAGATATTCATAGTTCAACCCTTTGGTACTTTCACTTCCTTCGACGCCTTGGATTCAGCTAGTTAGTTTCTTAAGCTCTTCAGCCAAGTTTCTGATGCGTAGATCCTTTTCCTCAGACTCAGGGGTACAAGATATAGGTTGGGTGGAGAGTGGAACAGTCTCCACGTATAGGTAATTATTGTGGTGATCGGGTATGTGGTTGTGGAAATGGTCATTTGCGGAGTTTTGTTGATTGGAGACGAGTAATAGATTTTTTTTGGAGTGTGACAAGTGTTGTATTGGTTCTTAGTGGGAGGATTTGGTTGCTTTTGTGGAGGTGTGGGATTTTGGCCGTTAGGGAAGATGGTGTCTGGGGTGCTGAGGGGGAAGAATAGGTTGGCCAGATTCCGAACCTGATCAAGCTCTTCTTGAAACTTCAACTATTTCTGCTCGAGTTGTGATACATTTTCATTGGAAACCTGAATACCATAGCCATCAATGGCCTCTGTTGTTGTGTTTTCCTTTCCGATGTTCAAATCTTCCATTTTTCGCTTGTTCTTGCTCTTAACAGGACTTAGAGGAGGAGCGGGTGGAGAGCCCTTGAATCTTGTAGAATAAGATGATGTTGCCAGAGTGTAGGAACTAACCTTTGAGGAGGGGAATAAAAAAATAAAACAAAAAGTTAGCCAAGTTAGTAAGGATCATAAAAATATTACAATATTTAAACACATAGTGCAGGAATTTAAAGCGTGTCCTAATTTAGTAGCCTCGTTGTGCCCGAGGTAGGCCTAGCGACAAATTGATTTGGAGAACTTAGAATGCTAAATGTCTTATTTTATTGAAAAAATATACGAATCCCCAAATTGATACTAAATAAATAGGAAATGAAAATCACTAATGGACATCGACTCTATTACATTTTACACAATGAAAAGAAAAATTCCTATCTACTTAGTCCCAGAAGAACCTTCCCCAGATTCGGCATCTCTGGCCCCGTCGAACAACTTTCCCAACTCGCGAAGTCCCAGCAATAGGTAGGCCCTGGATAGGTGTCCGCCTTCGGTTCCTTTAGTATTTTGACAATCTTCGACCCTCTTGAGAAAATTTCTCTCCAACTCTACCATGCCGTGCTGCAAGTATCTCAGTCGTTTGTTCGCACTGACAGCCATGTCCTTCCATTCTTCAATCAGCTTCTAGTTGGACTTTTACATTTTGCGGTACTTGCTTTCGTACTCCCAGATCCTTTTACGTAGTTGATTATATTTGACTTGTGTCTCGACCCTTTCATATATGATTCTGTGACCTCACAAAAATCCTGGCTGGCCTAGACCATCATGATTGAATTCCAACCAGCCTGAGTAGAAACGAGCGCAACCAGCATGATACATGTCTGGCTCGATGGTATCACTACTAATTATTATCTTGCAATGCCACATATGATGAGCTTGGAATTTGTAAGGACTAACATCATCCTAGAAGTCAGCTCGGAAATGACTCATCTTGTCGACCCTGGATATAACTTGCTTTCTACCGGCTTTTCTCTTAACTCGGAGAGGGACGCAAGGATAAGTTTCCCCTCAGACCGATCAGTATCAAAACAGGTGCATTTACAGATTGGGTGATGAATTCCTTGGTAGGAAACCACTCGAACATACATTGGACCTATTCTTCGTTTATGTTATCAAATAGCTCTACCCATCCCTTGGCGTCTTCTGGCTGAGCGAACATATTGGGCATGTAATTCATTCGCTTTGGATGGAAAGCGGTATGATCATCCCATTCCCTTCGCTGGATCTCTTGTTGGTATTCACCCCTTTGGAGGTGCTCCATAAGCCAGAGTTGAAGTAATAAAATTACGGTCTTCGAAGTGTTTTGCTCCCTGTTGACACTTCTCCAAGGCTCGGTATATATCCGCAATGATCATGGGCATGATGATGAATGGTAGCCCACCAATTCCTTCCATAAGGGTTTTTAATTACCATGGCTAGCCTGGTGTGGATTCTTGCTTTATTCGTCGGAAACACGATCAACCCCAGGAAACAAAACATAAATACAAAGACCCTTCGATGAATGTGCCCCAAGGATGTGATGGCAAACTCGTCCGGGTAGATGCGGTAGGACTTGCTGTGGTCGTACCTTTCATATAGATAATCAAAAGGGATATATGATTCTTTCAAGCTTGTCAACTTTAGATTCTTCTTTAAACCCATCATTTTGAGGAAACCCCTGCCTTTACGGTTCTCAAGCATTAGTAAACCCGGAGTCTCCAGGCTAGACCAGATAATCCTCCTATATCCTCTAATAGGGGTGTCATTTCAATGTCCCCAAAGCGAAATACAACCCTTTCACAATACCAGAGCAATGTAGCAGCTTCTATGATCTTGTTGTTAGGTTGGATCTCCAGAAGGGATGGCAGATTTACTAGATATTTTTGGACGAGGTTTTGATCACTAGAGTGAAGATCTTTCCACCAGCTTAGCAACCTTGGATGGATGTTGGTGACCATGCTGAATCTGAGGACTTCATGCCTCATATTTCTACAAGGCAAAGAAGGTTAGGCCCTTACCCCCACCGGGCTTGACTACTTAAGACCAATAATTAGCATGACGTATTGTAGTTCTCCAAATAAATGCACAAAACGTGTTGATGTCCGTTTGGATTTAGGAAAATCCAGCAGACTTTGGACAAGGCTATCTTAAAGGGTCATTATGTGGACAACATAACTGACCCGACTAGGTTTGACCATGATGCATCACAGTTTAAACAGAGTACAACTTTTATGGGGTTTTAGACTGGTACAATTGAGCGGAAAACTCAAGGGGGAAGGCACGGAACCGTTGACTACATCGTTGATCGATTGGTTTTACCGCAAATATGCCCTTCCAAATTTAGGGGTAATTATATAGGTAGGGCGCAATCACTCATTATAAGAGTTGTTATGGTATTTGTTTGGTACGAGTAGAATATGACGTTGAACATGATTATGAAATAATTAAAAAGCATGTTGTCACATATTTGCATGTTAAGAAAATAGGAAATACAATAGTTTATAATTTAAAGCAGCAATAAAGAAAAGAAACAAAGAAGATAAGTCAGTTTCGCCTTGTAAAAGAAATTAAATGCTTAAAGAAATTTAAACAAGTAATTGCATATAAATGGAAAGTAAAAATTCAGAAGACCAATTTGAAATGGTAAAAGCCTAATATCCCCAGCAAAGTCGCCATGCTGTCGAGCCCTCCTTTTTTTCTTCCCTTTTTTGTATCGGGAGAATCGGGTTTATGACATTTTGGGTATAGGTCAACCCATTCCTTTTGGGAACTGGGTTTTGAATTTTTTGAAGATTCCTCACCTAATGATTTATGGTGCATTAGGACACCTACAAGGCTCACCTCTAAGTTTTTTTGATAAACAGAGATAGGGTAAGAGCTTGAAATTATCCTAATGGGAATGTGTTAGGCACCCTTCAAGATCCTAGTGTGGTTCCCGGCCAGATAGTTCTTTGTGAATTTGGTGCAATTAACATGTAAACAGATAAGGTTCAAATAAGAGGGTATTTTAATACACAAATGTTTGAAAGTAAAAGAAAGGTCAAAAGTACGATCATTAAAAGTTGATTTTGACAAGAAGTTATAAGGCTTTAAAGGAAAAGGAAAGAGAGGGAGGGGTCCTAGGTTTACTTATAATATGGATCACATCAATGCAATACCCGGTAATCACTCCTCAAAATAGGGCTACACATGGTATCAGCACACCGGTCGTCATATCCATATCTATCCTTCCCACCCTGTTTAAGGTACTAAACCGCGGATTGGTCTTGACCACCATCGCATGCTACTACCAGTCACATTCCTATCAGTCTCGGAGGTACTTAGGACTATTATTCCTAAAGGGGAGGGATATTAGGCTGACTTTGAAGTTTCCAAGGTGAAAAAGCTAAGGCGACATACAAAACACATAGGACTGCACAATAAAAAAGGGGAGAACATAGACACCGAATGATCACATATACCTCCTCAAACAAAGCAATCAAATAGCATGATTCAAACAACGATCAAGTCTGAATTTTTAAATGTCCTAAAGGAGGAGATTCGAGTTAGAGGCAAATTCATTAGAAACCTCAGATAAGAAGTCCAAATCAAGCCTGCCTGCTGGTTGTAGAAGTTACTAATTAAACAAAGGTAGTTCCAGTTTATTTATTGTTATTGCCTAAGGTTTGCCTAAGTGTTTGGATAAGCTCTTATGAACATGATATCTGGTTGACTCAGAATATGGCTAAGTAGTAATGATTAAAGACGACATATTTTGAAATCTTACAAGCATGCTTTATGAACCGTACTAATAGGAAGTGGGAAATTTGTTTAAAAACTAGTTGAGGACACTATGAATTGGGCTGATTTTAGATTAGTCTGATTTCGACTTCCAAAACATAGATTATTATTAATTTAATTCCTATAGACATAATATCTAGTCGAACGTGAATTGAAGCATGCAATATTCCTATAGGCATGATTTCTACGTAAGGGGTACTGATTTTAAACAATGACATGATGCCAGATTATAACCAGTTAGATACTAAGAGCATGGTGTCTAAGTGTGGCAATGCAGAATTTGGGATAGGTCCTATATACAGGTTTTCTAAGTGCAGAGTTAATCATGCAGAGTTCAGATCCTATAGACGTGGTATCTAAATGTAGAACTTAAAACATGTAAAATTTGAACAACAAGTCTTATAGGCATGATTTCTAAATGCAAAACTTAAAACATGTAGGATTTAAACAACAGGTCTTATAGGCATGATTTATAAACGTGGGACTTAAAACATGTAGAATTTAAACAACAAATCTTATAGGCATGACTTCTAAATGTAGAACTTAAAACATGTAGACTTTGAACAACCTATAGGCGTGATTTCTACCCTTAAGCATACATAATTACCCAGCCTCTTTTCCACTAGCAACCTCTAAGTGTTTATTACAAATTATTACAGCCCATAATAAATGAATATAAATAAAAGAAGTTACAACTAGAGGAAGCATGATTCATGACTTCCTATCTGATTTGAAAAATTAACCATTGCCCTTGATTTCAAAGCCTCTCTCAGACCTAGGTGTGTCAGAATTCCCTAAGGGTCTCAAAGGACCTCGGGCAGTGCATACACCCAGGTTCACAGGACCAGATAGAGATGAGTACATTGGAAGGACCAACCCTTATGTGTCCAAGTTCAGAGAGAGCTCATGGGTCCAAGGCAAGGCTCACACAAGAGGGGCAGAACTTAAGGCTAGGAATATAGTGGAAGTGTAGGAATAGAGATTTAAAACTGAGTGATGGAAAGAAGAGGGGCAAAGGGTGATGGAAAACAGTAATAGTAAAGCACATAATACATAGAATCAGTAGTACAAAAGGGAGCGAGAGGTTTTTGGAATACATTGTATGCAGCATGTAACCCTAGAAAGGGGCATGTTTAAACAACAATAGATAATGATGGCCTGCTCACAAACCAATCAAAAGGACACAAACACGTAGATGGATACGAGGGGAATTATTAATCTAAAAGGGGAATAGATTATGGGATACATTGTATAACCCCAACAGGGGTCTAGTTTGGTCATGCACAACAATAGTTGATGCTCGCATGGACACAAATCATCCAAATGGAAACATATAGGGGAATTATTAATTTAAAAGAGGAAGGGAACATGTTTCAGTATGTTAGTAACATAAAGAGACTACAGAGACATGAGCAGAAGTGGATATGAATGAGAAACTGAAGCAACTTAAAGAAACATATTGTTGTTGAGACTTAAAAAAGTAAACTAGGACATACCAGTAGAGAAGAAAAGTACAGAAAGGTAAAGCAAACAAGACACCAGAGTCTAGCCTTTTGTGTGTTCTGAATTCACAAGTCTAGACAAAGTAATAGCACAAGTCGCAGTAAAGAAAGAGAGAGTTTTAAGCCTAAGTGTGTGTTCTGAATTCATATTGTTCGTGTATTCGTGTTTTTGAAAGAATTGGAAGTACATGGTATTTATAGTTTTGAAAACATGTAAGAAGTAAGGTAATAAGTAAAGTTTCAACACAAATACGAAAATAATCAGAGTCAAAATCATTTAACCAAGTGATACCCTTTTAATTAAGAGATCACTTGTTTAATGGGCAATGACAAGCTCAAAATAAAAAAAGAAAATCAGTTTGTAAGCAGAATGATTGTTGCCATAAAATGAGTAGTAAAACTATTAAGTAAGCAATCAAGTCTAAGTACATAATTATACTTATTTTGGGAAAGGTTTCAGCAAGGCAAAATACGAAAATGAATCAATTAATCTTGGCAGGCGAGTGAAATTAGAATTCATAAAATAAAGGTTTTTGAAATCAATCACAAGATCGAAGATCAATCAAAGAAGTAACATGCTTCTGCACTTTAGTATATAAACAGCGTGAACAGGGACACCGGACATGCAAGGCCAAATTCATTGGCAAAAGAAACAGCATACAGAAATAGGTATAAGGCTCAGTAGTAAAGCGAACATTCGAAGCATAGCAATCAAGTAGATCGGGTCACATTGAGTTAATAGGGAAAAAATAGAATATTAGAACATGCAAAAGTTTTACAGCAGCAGGTAAGGAAACCCCTTTTAAAAATTAGGGTTTCAATCATAGTCAAGTTTTAAAGATAATAGGAGCCTAGAATTAGAGGAATCACATAAAGAAAAAAGAGATTCTGAAACAAAGAACTTCAAATCGGACGAATCGTTTCAGACCCAAAGACATAGGTTCTTTCAACAATAGTCGAGCCAAAAATAATAAAAATAAAACTCAACCAAATAAACACTTTTTTAACAAACTACTTTTAGAACTCAAATGAGACCCAAAAGAAATTAGGGTTTTCAACAACAACGAGTTCGAGAGATGGTAAATAGACAAGTCAAGCAAGATTTTAAACAAACAAACGCACATCTTATACATATTAAAAGTCGTAGACGAGATTTTGAAATAATTTAACAAGCAAAACCCTAATCAGAAAAGACAAAAAAAATTTAAAGCAAAATTGAAGAAACTTCGAGAAAATGCTTTAAATCTCAAGGTAAACACAGACCTAAAGTAGATCTGAAAGAAATCAAAAAAGATCTTAGAGATTATGGTTTCAGAAAACCCAAGAAAGGCGAGTGAGGCTTCAAAAGTTACCGATCTAACCAAGAGAGTGAAGGATCTGACTCGAACGGCCATGGATGGCGGAGAAAGGTCAAGAATGACAGAAGGAGGGCCATGAACTGAAATCGAACAAGGTATGGACCAAGATCTTTCAAAATCTGGCCTCGAAACCATAAGAACAAACACGTAGAAGCTATGGAAGGTTGGTTTATGCCTCAAATGACCACAGAAGGCCATGGATTAGGTAGATATCAAGGTAGGTTAGGGTCGGGACGGCTAGGGTTTAGATGGTGTTACAGAGAGAATTGAAAGAGAAGGGAATTTAGGGGTAGCGGTAGGGGAGAAATGAGTTAGGGCGAAGGGGTCGTTTGGTTAAAAAATGAAGGGGGTAATGGGAGCCGTTGATCTATACGATCAACGGCTGGGATTAGGTGGTAGTCTGGGTGGGTCATTTAATTGGGTTGAGGGTCTTGTATGAGTAGGAATTGAGTCCGGGTAAATTGGGGTTTAAATTGGAGTAAAATTTAGGTCATAATTGAAATGAAATTTGGCTAGATTTTAAATAGTCATTTTTCCATTTATTTTATAAAAAATAGCAAATTAAATTCTAGAAACAAATTATGAGCACTAAAATGATTTATAACATATTATTATCAATTTAAAAATATAGTGCTTAGTTTTATAAATATATACGCAAATAAATCTTAAAAGGGGCTAATATTGTAATTATATGCAATTTAGCTTTTAAAAATATTAAATAAATTTATAAAAATGTGACAAAATATCTTAGCTATATTTTAGTGTAAATATGAGAATTCAATAAATGAATTACCAAAACGATAATTTTGAAAATTATTATTGAGTTTTTTTATGAATAAAATAAGGGAATATATTGATTTTAAAATATTTAAAAATTAAGTAAATATACAAAAATATTTGAACATACTTATATATGCATACATATGTTATTTTAAAAGTATTTTGCATATTAAAAAAATATATGAAAAAAATTGGGTATCAACAATACAGAAACACATCTTGAAATTTGAATAACTTTGTAAATCTGAAACGTTTATAATGTCATACACGTGCGTATAAATATCGTACTACGCATAGGTATGGGTATACATAATATTATCAAGCCACTAAGGGCATCCCATCATATCATCTAAGACATTATGGGCAATATCATCAACATATACCAGTTGATTAGGTGGTGGTGTATATATAACACCGTAGCATTTTCTCATATCCCATAAACATATATTTACATATATACGCCTATATAACGTCATTTGGTCATGGGTAAATGCATATGTATAAATGAGTGAAATGCATGAAAAATACGTAATAATCTGAGACCCACGAACAAGAGATAATAATATATTTCATATGAAATCAAGAATATAGACATCGCTACTATTTCTATTAATAGAATTATTTATAAAAACTGTGTGTTTGATCGTTTCTTCAATATAATTTGAACCATGCCAAAAGAAAGAAGTGAGGGCCTTAACATACCTAGAGTAGGGAAAACTTCATATAATATTTCGTTGGAAAACCTTCGTTAATTGAACGAAATTTGCCTTTGCTTCTTCGAAATTCATGGACGAAAGTTATTTCTGGTTCCTAAAAATTTTGGAACGAAATAACAATTTTGGCTTCCTTGAAATTGAGAGGAAAACGTTTGTTGAAGTTTGAACGAAATCCGCGCTGAATGAAGCTTGTTTTTGAAATGAAATTTGCTTCTGCTTCAACACTTCTTTTGAACGAACTTTGAAATGAAGACTTCTAATGTTTTCTTTAGCTTTTAACCTTTCAAATTAAGAAAGACAAAGTTTTGTTTTGCTGATTTGAAATTCCTAACGTTCTTCCCTTTCCCAAAATGAATTAGGATAACAACTCATTTAGTGGTTTTATTTTAGATATCTCATAGACTACCTATGATAGTAGACTAAAGAGTCATTATCTAGGTTTGTGGCTACTCGCCACGTTGCTGGAGGGGTATTTTATTAATTTTTTATCCACTTATCAATTAATGGATAATTATTTGTTATTCGATAATTAATCAATTACCCATATAATTTAAAAATTACCACAAATTACTTAAAATTTTATTTATTTTTTAAAATACTTCATATATAATTTATATATTATACTACCGTTGTCATATGCGTACTTTCCATGGTACCAGTTCATAATTATTAGGTATTATCGCTCGCCGCTCGACCCGTATTTATTATAAATTGGCCACTTTCAACAAAATTCATTTTCTTTAATACGTGTACCCTTCTATACTTCACAACACTTATTTGTCGCTTGTTATAAATAGCGGAAGTACATTAATGTCAAGATGATCTCATCCCCAAGTCTACGTCGGTTAACTGAAAACGAAATTGTAACGTACGAAAACGAGAGATGTAACACATAACCACAAGCGTCACGAGTTGCACGCGCCTTAACACGAATATCCTCAAATTCAGCCTGAGAAATCTTCCCAACCTTCTTCAGAGATCTATATATGTCAAGTTGGGCCTCGGCGTGAACCCACATTTCATACAAATCCCATGACACATCGGGAGCGATAGAAGTATGAGAAGTGGACGGTTAAGCCCGCACCTGCGCCTTCTCGTCCCTTAAGGTGACAACCTGCTCATCCTGTTGAGTCAGCTCCGCCTCTAAACACCCAATCCTCTCCTCAAATCTCGCTTCCTTGAGTGTTAAAGTTTCTACCTCAGTAGCTCGCTCAGACCTGCAAACATGAAAGGCGTCCCCTAGGGTTGCTGCCTCTGCCACAGTGGTCATTCTTGTTTCTCCGCCCGACCCAACTCTTCAACCTTGGTGCTCCACTAATCCCGCAAGTTGACGACCTTTATTACACTCTGCTTGAGCTTGAACCCTAAAGCCACCACCTGCGCAGGTCAGTATTTTCGATCGTAACTCCCGTGCGCACCTTGAGCTCATCTTCCTTAGACTTCAATGGTCCCTCAAACATGATACATCTATCAATGTCCCTCATAAGCTCTTTGTCTTTCTCCCTCAACTCCTATTTTTGCTAGAGACACGAAGCATCTGGAACTGTCTGTCCTATTTAAAAAAATCAACCAACATTTGGTGCTTAAAACGACACTCTCTATACTTGGACACCATTTTCTTAAAGAGGTCCATCATTCACTCTCTCATCGTTCACTCTCAATCTCCATCAAGAGGGTCTGACATGCAAAAAAAAAAAAAGTTAGCAGAAGCAAATTATACATTCAAAATGAATTAATCTACCACAGGAAAAACAAAACCCACTCGCAAGGCCATGCCAGATATACCTAACAACAGATCTGCATCCCTCAATGTCTATAACGTCCTATTCTCAGAATCCACATACAAAAGAGTGAAGGTTGGCACCACCTATTCCAAGTTGACCAAGAGATAAAAATCTATGGGAATGACTATGTGCCGACCAAGACCCTCCATCTTTATCTCCACCCAAGTGAACCTCTCATCAAAAGCCTGCACCTCCTCAGGGTCGATATGGGAGCCCGACCCTTCATCTTCTACGAGGATGGTTTCATCCGTTCAGTTAGCTGATGATGACCCGACCCCAACTATTCATGCAGGCTCCCTCTGACATAGTTCCCTTCACCCTTTGGAGGCCGTCCCTCCATGACAATAACTGTCGCGAGAGCTACCTTAATGCCCAATAAAGGCACTGCCTCTGCGTCCAAATCAATGGGCCTTTCTGACTCGATATCAGCAATATCGACCTTTCAGATCTCCACCCTCTGCATTTTCTTCAGTACCACCTCCCGTCGTCATGAGATGACTTGTTAATTAAGTGCAAGACGTGGTTATCGGAGGTCTTAGCTGACATAATGGCTGCCTGTGGGGCAGAATCATCGAACTGCATAGCTAGAGTATGATTCTCTCACACAGACTCAGCTGCTACAAATTGCATTCCAGCTGATGTAATTACCTGGAGGAACGCATGCACCGAAGCCTTCATCTTCTTGGAAGCTCGCCGATGTGGTGCAAAAAAAATCATGTTTAGCGTAAATGCCAACAAGATAGTGGCAAGATATAATGTAAGCAAAGGTTCGTAGAAAGGAAAATCAGACTCACTAGTCAAAGACTTGTGACCGAACCGCCTGTTAAATGACAACCCATTGCGAATCCCCACAATATGAGGTAAGACGCGAGCCACCCAATCTTCATTATCAGGAACTAAGGGGGGTGGACATTTACCAGCTGAAAGTAAAAAGACACGAGAAAGTTAGAAACAAAAGAGGATGGATGAACAAAACACATGACAAACGGTAAAAGGCTCATACGATTGAAGTTCCACTTCTTAGGGAATCCGGCTAGGTCCGCCATTACGTGCTCGGTCCTAACAAAGAAGTAGTTGCACCTGAACCAGCGGTTCGCCTTATCATCCATCCCCGTCACCAGTCCTTAAGCCCCATAAAGAAGGAGATAAATTAGCGCTCCTCTATAAAAACTAGGCGTGAAGAGGTGCAATAGATGATGAATGGAGATTCGCAATCGACCAACTCTGCGAACTTCGCCAATATAAAAAAGGCTTTATATAGGTAAGGGGAAAGCTGTATCGGGCAAACGCCATAAAAGCGACAGAACTCCTCAGCAAGTGGGGGAAGAGGATGAGAGCAACCCAGCAAAAATAGGTATTAATAGAAAGCGATATACCAGGTTAGTGAACTTGTATTGGGTCATTTCCCACCGGAACGATGTCGACGTGAGAAAGAATACGAAATTTAGACTGCATGTCAGATATTTTCTTCAACCCCATGGCTGATAGCACCTGCTTAGGATCAAGAGCAAGTTCCTTTTGAAAGTTATTTATGACCAACGGGTTCCGAGAAACTATCTCCTCCACCGTAGGAAAACTTTCGTCTTCCACAACTATAGGTTTGCCGCTACCGGAGGTCATAACTACTGATAAAATGATGGCATCGGAAACTATATCAAAAGTGTGAACGGAGTTTGTCATTTCTGCAAGAAACATGTATATAACAGAACCGAAAAAAGGGTATCAATGGGAATTGTATGATCAACGGGAAAGTTGTAGCTGAAAAACAGAAATAAATCGGAAGCAAGGTTAGAAGAGAAGCATAAGAACAAGCATAGTGTCAAATAAGTATGAAGTTCGAAAAGTCTTATTTTTTAATCTCCCTTCCCCTATTTATAAGGTATTATGGAACCAAGATCGATGCAAGAAACTGTCATCGACACCAAGATCGATGCAAGAAACTGCCACTGACACTAAGATCGAAGCAACAAAGGCACTGAGAACGAAGAATTGCATCGGGAAGATGAGTAATGATGACGCACGTGGTCATGATGTCATCCTATGTTAGCCATGCCAACTACGATCTTCGAGCCGATGTTCCATCAACATGACCTCGACCAATTCAGCTCATTTGCCGTGGCAGAACATTTTGCTATTAGATACAGATAAAATCCGCTCATCAAGGACTCCCAAAAGGATGACTTAATAAGTGGAGGGACTAACTATATGGGTTAAATTTATGTCTATTTTAGCAAATGCAGGCGGACAAGCTGCAAACGAGGTCCAAACCAAGCGCGGTCCAGTAGCGAGGAGTCGCTCAAATGGAGAGACTGGTGTCGAGGTCGAGCAGAGGGTAAATGATTGCAAGTGTTAGAATGTTCCTAGGATTATGAATAAGAATATTTTGCTAAATATTCTCCCATATTGTACTTTTTAGGGTTTTCTAGGGATATCACTTATAAATAGGAAGAAAGAGGAAATAGAAGGGAGATCTCATGGTAGTACGAAGGGGTAGCAGAATCGTATTTGGGAGTGGTTCTTCGGATCGATCATAGATTCTCGGCCCGTCCTTTGGCTTCAATTCAGAACTTTTGTAAAACAACATCTTGTCAAGGGTTGACTATTAGGAATATAAACAAAGGTAGTTTTGTCTCTCTTGTTTGGTTCCATCACAGAATATTCCTCTTTAGTTCACAAGATTCAAGAACATATAGTCAACTTCATTGGTCTGCTGTCACACATTATAGTCAAAGAAGGAATTATCCATCTCATTCAACATTTGGGTGATAAATTCTTTCTTATTACATTTAATATCATTTATCACCTTATTGTATGTTTTCATCCTCGTATTAATTTGTTGAGCATCAACTCAACATTTGTTATCCTGGAAGCAGATCCATACTGTCTAAGTTGATTGATTTCGAATCTAGAATTTATAACTTTTAACTTGGATTCACCCCATATTTATTTATTGAATTGGTTTAACTAAAAGAGTTTAAAACTTTTTGGTCAAACAAGAGGATCAATGCATATTACTATATTATTACCTTTCGCTGTGAATTTAGTAAGAATTTTGTACAATTTTTAAATTTTGCAGTTTCATACACTTAGAGCCCGTTGGGCTTTAGCTGATTTAGAGTAGTTGATAAGCATTAGGTGTTGACAAGCACTTTTAAGTGTTGAAGCTGATTTAAAAAATAAACATTTACATGTTTGGATAAAAGTGTTGAAATTAATAATAAGAAGCTGAAGAACTGAGTATACGAAGAGTTTTGTTCTAAAAAGAAGTATTTTATGAATAGAATAATAAATATTTTGGTCAAACCTAATGTGCTTACAAGCTGAAATTTGATAGGCTGGAGGAGATCAATTTATGACTTTTGGTTTATTTATGATTTATAAGCATTTAACTTATAAGTATTTTAATTTTACCAAATGCATAACTAAGCCAAAAAATACTTATAAACCAATTTGACTAGTTTATAAGCTTAGTCAAACCCCTTCTTAATGTCAATTAACCGTTTGTTTCCTAGTTTACTGATATTACTTTTCAGTTTAAAGCGCGAGTTGAGCACATGTTAATGTACTTTTTATAGGTTCATGACCATGCTCGCACTGATACCATTTAATGGTTTGAATCACACCACGTTTCAATATTGATTCCTTACAACCGTTGGATAGTAGATTAAACAAGACAGTAAAGCAGGGACTGTGTTACTTTCACAGGATGACTAAGCTATAAATAATCACGTACCAATTCAGTAGTATTCAGTATTTACACTAAAATCATATTAATTTATTATGATTAAGTAAAGATCAACATCAAATATGTATTAAGTAATTATATTTCATATTAGCTATGTACAATATAAAAATATATTATATATATATTGATTTAATATAAACATCAAGTATGAATAAATTTTAATAATCATTCTATTTCCTGAAAATTCCATTATGGGGTTTTTGATAATTGAGCCTTGATTTAGATTTTACCAAGGTATATAGTACAAGTCATAAAGTGGAAAGTTTAATTTCTAATTTGACCGACTGACTACTTACTCGAATGCATAGACGTCTTCTTGCGGTAGTAGGAATATGCCTGACATTCTGACACTTCATATATCTAAATCTTACAAAAAAACAATAAGAAGCTCTCTCAATTCCAAAAAATATAAAATAAATTAGTTTGGATGCTGGTGTTAATAAAGTTACTCCAGACAGTAATTATAGAGTAGAAATATTTAAAGGGAAACCTCCCCGCACGATTCAAGCACTAAATTAGAATATTTAAGTAATTTTAGTTTGAAGATTGGTCAGACTCGTATTTCACTTTTAACTCTTCATTTAACTCAAATATTAGTTGTGGTTATATTTCGGTGTAAATTTGAGCACTAATTTTTTGGGCATAAATTGGCTTAATATTAGTCAATCGCGGCTTTTCATAACTAAATATGTGTAATTTGTTTGGAAAAGTAGTAGTAAAACCACTAATAACAATATAGCAGTGGAAGAACATCAAAATATAGGTCATATAAATTGCTAGATGGATGTTTGAGTACAACTGTACAAGACATGATGGGGAATTACAAATAACTAGGATATAAATAAAATATAGTGTATCAACAAAATTAATATGCTTTATTATTTCTTCCTTGTTCAACTTAATCTGGAAAACCAACAGTAGACTATGCAAAGATTTCTATCACTTTTCATTTTCTTTAAACAGTGTTGTATGCTGTTAGATGGATATTCTAATCATTCTTTAATTTCCTTTATTCAAAGTCCCCGATGTCGTCTTTATTCAAGAACAATTCTAATGTCGTCTCGTTGAAGTAGCATCAGTATCCAGTCCTCGCTCGCCGTCACCGTTGCCTCTGGTTGCGGACGTTTAGCACGTAATTACTAGCAAAAATAACGGAATCTTCTCCAAAAGCTTTGCATTCTTTGACAGAAATTCTGAAAATTTGAAAAGCTTGTAGAAGTACCATTCTAAATGATCCTTCAAGTATGTTAAAGAGACAATCTTTACATTCTTGAGGTTGGAAACTAAAAGCTTGAAGTCCAGCTCTAAAAATCAATAGATTCTCCTTTGGCCAAATATCTTAACCCAAAGTTGCAAGGGCAATATTAAACTAGAGATAGAGAATATAATCAAGACAAAATGCAGGCAAGCCAAATAAAATTGCAGAAAGTTGACAAAATATTATTTCACGGTAGAAAGGTCCGCGGAAGAGAAGACACCGGAAAGTGGAGAGAAGGAAAATAGATATGGGGTAGGGGATAGGAGAAATTTAAGGGTATTTGAGAGAAAAAATTAATACAAAGGCTTATATTATGACTTAAGAGTAGGAGATGACCATAAATAAATATTTGAGCTATGAATAAAGTATCAACCTTTGCTATAGAATATTTACTAGAAGCTTTTTGAGATGGTTAGAAATATCTGTTATTTTCTACAACTGCTGGAAGCTTTTTGAGATGGCCAAAGCCATTAAACTTTTGATCAGATTATATGTTCAATTTAATCCAATAACTTTAATCTAAACCCAATATTATTTTAAGAAAGTTATTGAATATAAATAATTTATTAATTTAAAACTATAATCTGATCAAACTGATAAACTTGAAATTTTAATTCCGCCTCTATAATTTCGTTATCTGACTGAAACTTTTCATATGAGAAAGGAGTCGATTTTAACTTTTTAATTAAAAGCTTTCTAGACGGGGAAAGAAGAAAAAAAGTAAAAGGGATGGTCACATGTCTGACAAGCTTCCATGCATACTCAGCAAAGCATGAGCTCGATATTTATAATTGAATTAACAAATCACCAGCATTAAAATGGTAAATTAATAAAGGGTCGTTAAGATAATGCGCGGTCAATAGCAGTGTACATGGATTATGAAGTGAGACTAAATATTTGGAGTGATAATCTTCAAAGTCGGAGAATGCCCACCAATAGGGTCTTAATACAGAATCTGCAGTTTTGAAAGTAGCTCCAGACAGATCATCGCTGAGAGAAGAGCAGAAAATTTCTTGCTAATTAAGTGCTACCATCACATAATAATAATTATTCCGACATCATAACAGACGGGACTATAATATGAGCCATTATCTTGATCTTTGGTATGATCTTTATACGATTTTATGTAATTCTTAACTCATTTGGTCCAGATTATTTTTCTTTAAATAGTATCTGGCTTATTTGGTCTAGATTATTTTTGTTTAATTTAATTTGAGTTTTGAATTAACTGCAATTTTACAATCTGAAAACTCCAATTCTTCTTAACAGCAGCCAGAAACATACCATTATAAAGATTAAATAAGGCATTTACAACCTCCAGGTTAACTATATAATAGAAGCAATAAGGAATTATTTCAAGGAAATAACTCAACTGATATTTGTGAAGATACTCTTTGTTTCCCGTTCCTTTCTTGGACACTGGAACTAAATCCAAGTATAAGTCTCAGTTAGATTACAGTTTAAAAAATTGTTGGACTGCTTTTGAACTTTTACCTGGTATTCACAAGATACATAGTACAACAACATCTGCAACAGCTTCATAAAGTTGCACCAACCAACTTTATGTTGGGGTAGTCTTCGTAGGCAAACTAATGCCACCTCCTTTTACAGATATATTAGGACTTTTGACTGAGCTAGCCTGGCTCACGAGATACGAGTCCAGGAAAACAACCGCAACTGAGATGTCGTCGTGGAAATGTCGACGAACTCCACGATCAATTTTCTTCAAGTCTGAATACCTCATTTCTCTTTTCTTTGCTGCTTCTTGTAGTGCAGTTTTGACTAACCTTCTAGCAATCCCCTGTCAAGTGGTAAACAAGCCTCTAAAGTTTTGATCCAACCTTTTTTTTTTCTACTAGAAGGAGTTGAGACGTATAGATATTTTACTACATCTATCTACACCAAAAAGAAGTCAGAAACATGCGGAAACAAATGAAAATAATATAAGCGCAGCTTGTCGCACTAAGCTCCCACTATGTGCAGGGTCTACAAAGGGTCGGACCACATTAGGTCTACTGTTTTCACTTAGCATTGCATTTCTAAAAGAGGTTGCTTCTACAGCTTGAATCCATGACCTCTTGGTCACATAGGAGCAACTCTTAACATTGTACACTGAGGCAAAATGATTATTCATGCGTTTGACACAGTGGCAGCACAATTCAATTAAGTGGCTTCGATTGCTCGGCATATGGGTAGAGAAGAGGCCCAATGCACCTCTGAAAAAGGTTTAACAGAAAATTCCCCACTGTTACTTTTAACACTTTTTCCTTTTCTTTTTCCATAACAAACAGGAGACCCCTTGCATATAAGAATCTTAAAGTTAGATGTAAGCAATTCTGATGCAAAGTGCATCACCAGATCATTTCACTACCAGCTGTATGTCACTAACTCTTATTGTGACCTATCATGTATAGGACAGAAGTAGGATATCAACTAGTAAAATGAACAGATTAAACGTCATCAACAGTCAAACAATGATTATTCACTTGTACGAGAGATTAATATTCATTCCATTGTTTATTTAGCTTTCATTGCTTAAAGGCCTAAGAGGTATTGGGGAGAGGTGATTAGGTATGACATGGCTAGAACGCGGGTTTCTGAGGACATGGCCCTTGATAGGAAAGTCTGGAGGTCTAGTATCAGGGTTGTAGGATAGGGGCCCCTAGAGTTTTTCGTACCCCTCACCCGGGGTTGGGTGAGGCTTGACAGGGCTATCCTTAGATGATTTGTGTATTGGATTGTGTCTCCCTTATAGTAGTTATTTATGGTAGTTACTGTCTGATATTATTACATGCTATTTATGGTTCTTATGTTTAGATAATCAATTATGTTATTTCTGCTGGACTTACTAATGCTCTTTTGTTTTTGTTTTTGTTTTTCCTCTCCTTCACTGAGCCGAGGGTCGATTGGAAACAGCCTCTCTACCCTTTCGGGTAGGGGTAAGGCTCGTCTACATATTACCCTCCCCAGACCCCACTTTGTGGGACATTACTGGGTAGTTGTTGTTGTTGTTATTGTTGTTGTTATTGGTGCTTAAAGGAAATAAACTTTTTCGTGAAAAACAGCTTACATTGCGTGGGTGATTTTGTACAATGTCTACTGCTCCTTGGTTAGTTAGATGCTCCCAAAGACCATCTGATGCAAATATGACAAACTGGTCATCAGGTTGCAAATGGTGCACTGAAATTGTTGGATCGGAGCTCAATATGGGCTTGACAAATGGTTCTCGAAGACGAAACTTTGCATATAATGGCTCCCGGTTGAATTCAGCTTTTTTTAAATACACATCGCCAATGGATCTTGAAATCTGCAAAATAAAGTATTTCCATTTTAGAGTACAGATCAAAGTTTTCTGAGTCAGGAAAGAAACAACCATACTAAACAAGCTTCCTAAAGAAAGTACTATCCAATTAATTGACATCAATAGCCTTTTATTAGCACACAACTCATTTTGTATTGCACCTCCCAAAAAATAGGAAAGGTAATACAGCAAATTAGCAACACCGAGAGAGATTAATCTAGCTCTCTAAGGAGTAGTTGCAGGCTCCTTCAAAATGAGAACTCGGTGCCATGACAGCAAGTCGGCAAGTTTAATACTAGATATTGGTTAATGTGAGAAGAGTGGACACTCAAATCTTAAGGACTAAAGCAACACACACCTGCATAACCAGGTTTTTCAAATGAATTTTGGAACATTCTTATTGTTTCAGATATTCTCTGCATGAGAAACCCGAGATATGGAAGTTTTGATCCCTTTACCCTATTTATGTCGCTGTTATCCAGGGTATAACAGAGCTACAGCTACTGACTACTGAAACTTCGGTAAAAATCTCAGCATATTGCAAGACAGATTAAGAAGCAATACCGTAGCAGTGCCCCCAAGCTTGTATTTATAATTAAACCATTACATGGATAGTGAAAGGAGAACCATGATAAAACTGGCAATGTGTTTTTTATCCATAATCCTGAAAAATCAACAGTGCGGTGCTAGTGTTGAAACCAGAGCTTCAACCGTAAAGAGCTGACAGGACAATGATCGCCAATTTCTAAATGCTAATATTCTGTTAATGTAGTAAGGCTAATAAATACAGAAACTTTTAAATTAAAACTAGTTCAGCATAAGCAAAGAAAGATCACTAATGCAATCACACAGAAATATCAAAAATTATCTAGGAGAAGTTAAAAATCACTGGGGCCTCACTTTCTACTAATTGATTACTAATAAGTTAAGACTAAAAGCATCACCAGCTTAGGATATCTCATGCTTGCTACTCGCATATTCATATTGCTTATGCCTTGTGGCACACACAGAAGATAACATATCTGTTCGTGAATATCACAAATATATCAACTGAAAAGAATAACGAAGCATCTCCAGCAAAATCTACAAAGTTCTTTTATACATGTAAATATAAAAGCAATCAGTAAAATATATCACGTCTACTACCTTTATCACAAAAAAGGAATTACTCTACCACATAAACCGTAAATAAGGAGTGGTAAAAAGGAAGCATCTGTTTATAAAAATACTCCTTTTAACAATTCTCATTTATTCATTCACTTCTCAAGTTGGATTAAACTCTAACAATCATGGATTTCAGTTTCTTCAGATAATCTCGTATATGAAAGAGTTCCTTCCGGAAAGAATAACTTGCCTTTACAAAGAGTGGAAGACCTTGAGAATAAAGCTTCTCAACTTCCTGCCAACTCTTTGACAAAAATGCAATTGCTATATGTGAAAGCAAATAAATGTGTATCACTCAAGTGCCGTGCACAACAACCAAATACTATAGGCTTCTTATATAGCAATTTCATACGGCTTCCGAGGAAAGGAGAATACAAAGGACACAAAAACCCTCATCTAAAAGTTCTAAAAGATGTAAGTGATTAGGGAGCAAACATAGTTTGAAGAAATTTAGAATTTGATCAGTAACCCAATTACTAATAGACGTAAATATATATTGGAATTGAAACAGCACTCTATAATAATAGCACCAAATAGGTACTTTGACCTGAGCCAATTCTAAAACAGAGACTGCTTAGGAAGATAGGATATAGGTTACCTGTATAAGCCCCTTCACGCGCCAGACATTGTGCTTTAAAACTACAATTTGTGAGTCATTTGGATGCAAAGTTTGCAACTCTTGTCTTACAGATTCAATGCTCACATTGTGTTCTGCAGAGAGCTGAATCGAGAGAACCTCTCCAGTAGACTTGACAAGTCTCCCTAAGACTGCCCTTGAGTCGCCAAGGTTGGCTATATATAAGGTTCCACTGCAGATAACTCCAACAAGACAGCATGATCCAACTGCAGCAATCTGCGGTTTTGTGGGCCATTGTCTAGTCACAACAGAGAGGAAACCGTCTTCTGTTGCTTGAAATGCTTTCTTAATCACCTCAACAGACATAGATTGGTGCTCAGATGTGAACCCTACACAATTCGGAGCAAGCAATTGAGTGAAGACCAAAATGGCCAACAAATATACACAGCAGTCCATATATGAATCCATAAACCTAAACAGTTGCTGTCACTAGAACAAATTAAATTCCAAATTGCATAACCAAATAATTGGTTTGCCAATGCATGATTTCTGGCAACAGAATTAAGAAACTAAAAACATTTCCAACATTATTTCCATTACAGCAGCAGCTCTCACTGGAGCAATTGTAGCAGCTCTTGCCGATTAGTATTGAACCTTCTAATCTTACATACAAAATACTTAAGACTTTTGATCAGTAACCCCACTCCATAACAGGTAAATTGTAATACAATTCTAGTACTTGGACACTGACACTCTTGAAAGATATCAAAGGTAACAACAACAAGGCAAGTATGAAATAGATAAAATTCAACCACTTTAACCATGAAAACAGATCGAGATGGAAACAGTTCAAATTGGTTCGAGGGGCATACTCTTGAGATTTTGAAAGAGGTGTTCATTGATGAACCTTGAGGTTTCAGGGCCCCCATGCCCATCATAAATTCCAACAAAGGTACCATATGGCCCAGAATCTTGCAAACTCAAGCACCCTGATTCAATTTGGCTCTGATCTTCAAGTAAATTATTAGCTTGAACTACAGCCATTGAAAACTCTCCATTTACATGTTGCCCTGTATCCTTATACCATAAGAGCCCATCTTGGCGACCGGCGGCATCTGAAGTTGTATGAACATGTCCATCTGCCCTTGGCTGAAAACAAGCCCTTAAGATATTCATCAAACCAGATATCATACCTCATCTCATCCAAAACACCCTCCAATTTCTCCACATCTAACAGGACTCAATTTACACTTTTGCTCTTAAAAATCTCAACTTTGCATTCGTTGTAAATCTACAAGTGCATAACAATACCAATGACAAAAAGTAAGATTTAGAAAAATAATGAAATTGGAAAAATCTTGAAAATTGCACCCAACAATCAAATAATACACCAAGAAGCCACCTTTAGTTTAATACTTCTAACCAAACTGATGCAAATGTCTTCAAAAATGAAAAAGAAAAAAACAATTAAAAATACAAAGAAAAGGACTTTCAAGATGGTCTTTGCTCTTAAAAATCTAAACTTAGCATTTTTTTTGTAATACAACAAGTCAATAACAATACCACTGACAAAAGTAAGATGAAGAAAAACAATGAAATTGGCAACTATCACAATCTTGAAAAATTGCAGCTGACTAATAATAATACACCAAGAAGACACCTCTTTAATATTTCAAACTAAGCTGATGCAAATGCCAAATATTGATTTGTGGGGTACTTATAACAGAAAATTCAACAAAAATATAAAAAAGGACTTTCAAAGTAGTAAAACTCAGTTTTTCAGCATAGAACAATATGGTCAGCTAGTTTGAATCCAGAACTTTGGCGAAGAAAAAAAATATATTAAAACTGAAAAAAGAATAAAACGACAACTTTTTCTTATCTAGCCAAATTTCAAGAATCACAACTAAGTGTACTATATTTGAAACCAATTAGTAGTTTAAAAAGGAAATAACCAAAACAAAAAAAAACTCACCTTTGAAGATCTTAAAGTGAAAAAGGGGTTGTTTAGATCTGTGAAACCATCAAATCAAAGGGAAAATAAAGTGGGATTTTGTACAGTTTTTTAATTTTTTCTCTAAATTTTCTTTGAGGATGAAGATGCTGAAGTGATTCAAGAAAACACATAGAGAGAGAGAGAGAGAGAAGAGTGAAAAAATAGTGATCAAATTGAGAGGGAGAAAAAAAGAGAGGAGAGTGTTATTTGTTCAAAATTAGGCCAAACTGAAACTATGGTCTCTTACAGCAGACAAATCCCATTAAAATCCAACAATGGATAGCTTGTAGCCAGCAAATCCGTGGACCATTTTGGGCTCCACATATCCCGTCCGATAAATATTTATTTGCACTCACTAATTAACTAATTGTACTACAACAACAACATTATCCCATATTATAGAGTTTGGGAAAGTAGTGGGTAGGCAAAATTTATTCCTGCTTTTGTAAAAATAGAGATTATTTTTATTTTTGTGAAGATAAAGAAATTATTTTTAATAAATATTTGGCTAAAAAAATATAAATATCACATTAATTAAAAAATAAATAAGGAAGAACAATATCAAAAAGCTACATAAAAGTAGCATAAAAATAACACGATAATAATATGATCAATATCGGAAAAAATGACGAGTAGTTAAAGAAATGTACTACTAACAAAATGCGAGAGGATGTATTAATATTATCGGTAAAAATAATTTATACTATTTACCATACTACCTTATTAATTGATTTTTACATCTTCTTATACCGAGCAAATAAATATATTATATAAAATATATTCTAATTATATATTCTTACTTTTAAATCAAGATCAAATTACTTAATTTGATACAAGTATTTGATGCGAATAAATATTTAGTACTTGATCTCACCCCAGCTTTAACATTAGAGTGGCAAAATCTGAAGAGAGAACATGAAAAGTAGTATAGATATTTAATTGGGAGGCATGAAATTTCCATGAAATACCTCCTTATCAGGCCACGTTGGATGGATGTTATTATAATAGCAGTATTATCTCTAAGATATTATTACTCAGTCATGTGTTTCCCTTTTCTTTTTCTTTATTTATTATCCCCTGGTGTTGTTGTTAGGTACGATTTTGTGCATGAGTTGTTGACCTTAAGGAAATAACGTGAAATTTTTGATCCTATTCTACTTTGTTTATACTTATGTTTGCCAATTACAGTATGTTGGATTTGGAAAAATATTTACAACTTGAAGACTTCTATACTGTAATTCTTGTTTCTTTGTTTTTCTGATTCCATTTAAATGTTCTTTATTGTATTTGTTTGTATAGGTAGTAAAAAAAAATTACTCGATGATTTTTTTTTAAAAAAATTTCAACGATCATGTGGTGTGCAACATGTCATAATCAAACGTCGAAATTGTAACCTTCTCGTCATTTGTATTTTTGAACTCATCAACAATAACATATTTAGAATTGTTCCACAAGTGATCTAGGGAAGATATATTATACTTTATCTCTGCCTTGTGAAGATAGTTATTATATTTAGTGTTGTCCCACAAGTGCTCCGATAGACCTCGACTCAAGAAAAGCATATAATAAATAAAAGAGTTCACGTACAGAGAAACACTAACCACAGCTAAAAAATAATATAATCAAAGCTAAAGGAACGACATGTAATATTAAAAATCTAAAATAGGAAATACGAGAATACACACTAATATTACACGTATAGAAAAAATAATATATGTACGAAAAAGAATAGTACTCAACTATTCAACGACCTACATACCCTTCTATCAAGGATCAAGTCCTCGACAAACTGATGATGTATCATGTCCTGCATTCATGTTAATTTGGATTAAAAATATTAATATGATAATATTTTTTTTACATAACTTCACAAACATAGTAAGAAAACTTTGTTGATCTTTCGTGAAACTAGCCGAGAGGAAAACCACTTTCACCTTTTCGAAAGGTGAGGGCAAAAAGAAAAGCAGCAAAAATTAGAACTTCACCTCAAATTTATTATCATTTGTTGTCGAACTATAAATGCATTTTCTCTACTTAGCATACACATGTCGAAGTGTCAACACATCAATTTTGGTCCAACCATTTTAAGGTTAACTCATCACTTAGGTCGTTGTTCTGAAAAAAGAAAAAGGAAAAGAAGCTAAGGCCAAGACCTAAAAACAGCAACACTGTGAGACACCTTTTGTTGCTGGGTACAATTAGAGGTGCGCCGACCTTTAATGAGCTTTTGGGAGGTTGGGCTGCCTTTCCTATTTATTGGCTTCTGATATTATTATGTTACAGCTAATATAATATAGAAAAACATGAGCTAATAATCTAATAAAAGTACATTAGTTTTCACATTTTTAAACGAGTTGCATCATGACATGTTTACTGATTTCATTCGCTCAAATTTGAACCTTGCATTTGTCACCTCTACCGTCAAGCATGTATGATCCGTGCCAATGCAAAAGAACAAATAATGAGTTTAAATATATGTACTATCAGCATAAATAATTTTTATACTATCAGGTCACTTAAATAATATTTATGTGCTTCTAATAATATAAGATTTATAATTTTGAAAATAAAATAGGTTTATTTGCTGTAACATATAGATATGACTTAATCAATTGACGATTTATATTAGTTAAAATCTCGTATTAGAATTATATGCTGATATGAGCAGTCCTTGTCCTTTTGATAATAACCTATGATAGCAGTGTTTTACCCACTGCGCCCTCCACATGTAGTCCTACGTTTCTCTTATATCTGGACTTGTCCTTCCAATCTGATGATCAGATTCCAGTTGGCTTAACTTAGTACACTTTTCAACAATTAATAAAACTCCAAGATTTATTATTTTCGTCAACATGGATCAATGCAACTATGAGCCTGTTTGGAGATTGGATTGACTTATTTTAAGTATTTTTAAATCAAAATATTTTTGAGTCATTTTGCACTGTTTGGAAATAGCACTTTTTTCAAACGTAAAATGATAAAAATAAGCTAAAAATCAAAGTTTGACTTAAAAATCACTGACAACAAGTATTTTCAAACGGGCTATACATATCTACCCAGCAACTTGAATGAAGCCTGAGTTGCTACTAAGTACTAAATAGGTTTTCAGTCATTCCATCGTAAAGTTACTTCCAAAAGTGTTACTTCCTTTTAATGTATGTGGCATAATTTGATTGAATATAGCGTTTAAAAAAGAAATAAAAAAATTTAAAATTTATTATTTTAAGTGTGTCATAACGCGTGATGACATATTTATACAAGTGATGTTACGATAAGGCGTGCATATGGGACCGAATAGAGAAAAAATTTGATTTTGGTAAAAAGGATTTATAGAAGTAAGTCAAATGTGTGAATAATATAATTACTTCTAGTACTTTATGATTTGCTTTATCTTATGTCCTTTATTGACGTTGAACAATTTCGCATTAATTGTGCACACGTTGTACATTGACTGAGAAGTTCACTTAAAAAGTACTCTACCAAAGTACAAACCATGCAGTGACAGATGCACGGAATCACAGGGTGTATGCATGAATCCACTGTTTTCGATTAGAGTATATAAATTATTAATATATTTTTATTTTAAGTCTGCATTACTACATTAGTTGTCACGGATGAATAATGGCAATGTAATATATTTCCTATCCGTTCACTTAATTTTCTAGTAATTAATAATAGCTTTTGGCAAAACTTCTAGGAAATTAAAGTGCTTATTTTTTTAATAATAATACAAAAGAAAGTGTTTATTTAGAAAGCTAAAGTTTTTGACTAAATTTTTAAGGAAAAAAAATGAGGCAATATTTTTGAATAGTAACAAAAGCTTATTGTATAAACAAATTAAACAACACTATATCATCTAGGCAACTTATTTTATCCAATTGATTGAGTCCTTTTTCCCATAAGAATAAAAGGGATATTTGCCTTATGCCACCATTGGATTAATTTAGGCCTTTTGAATTGTTAGCATCAATTATGTGATAAGTGGCGTAAGCTATTCAGGTAAAGAACAACGTTAGGATTATTTATTAGCATAGTGCAACATTTCCACAGCAAGAATAGTGACCATAAAATTAAAAAAACCATCATCATCCCTTTTTGATTCTGTATTGGTCAAAATTTGATCGTCGCAATTGACCAATGTTTCGCCTAAGTTAACCGGGCAGCAAAAAATAATATAACCGACTCCATACCCCTTTCTCGACATCCAACGAGTCGGTAAGAGCGACGCCTAAAAGCACGACTAAGACACGTTGGAGGAAAAAGGACGCTGGGCCAAGTAAAGGACAAGGGTGTCACGACTGTATATAGCAAGAGAAAGCTTTTAATAGGAGGACTGCTCCTCCTATCTTTCTAAAAAGAGCTCTCT
The DNA here is from genome assembly GCA_034376525.1 of Nicotiana benthamiana. NCBI lineage: Eukaryota > Viridiplantae > Streptophyta > Magnoliopsida > Solanales > Solanaceae > Nicotiana > Nicotiana benthamiana. The sequence goes on along the minus strand of CM067333.1, from coordinate 88,827,263 downwards.
TCTAGTATCTTTGAGATAGAAGAAGTAATCTCCAAGAAAACATGTAAAGCTGTCTCATCATCGATTGATGGGGAAAATAATATTGAATCTCAATAAGATCATTTTGCATTACTTCCATCCTACATGCGATGCATACTGTTACCTTTTTGATCCGAAATTTATTATGTCTGATTATGATTTAGCCCTTCACTTTAGATTGATTTGTCCAAAAAGGTTTCGATATCTTTTGAGTCAAACAATTTAGCGCCGCCTGTAGGGATTTCTTAGTGATATTTCATAGTTTCTCCCAAATCAAAGACAAGAAATACAATTGCTCACCAAAAGGAGCGGGGAGGAAAAATCCAACCCACGCAACACAAAGGAGCAACGTAGTAGGGGGAGAACCGAGCAAAACTATCAAGCTTAGAAACTTTCGCGCCATCAACCATCAATACACCAATAAGTCAAACAATGTTTCCAATCAGTTCTCCCCCATCGAACCACCAGACGGGGGCAAGGAAAGTTTCATTCTAACTCGCCTCCTAATCTCTGCTCAAGTAGGAATACAACGGCCGAGCAGGCAAACGAATAAAGAAACACCTCAATTAAAGGATAAAAAAACCACAGCAAAAAAACTGTGGCACCTCCCACCGGCGATACCTCCGAGCGGGAAAACATGAGCAAGACAAGGAAACTACAATTTGTGCGCAGAGCAAACCTAAGCAAAATACCAACGCTTCACATTCTTCGGCATTGTACCCTCCGTTGTGGCGCCAAACGGACTGGACTCTCCTAGAAGATATCTAGCTCTCCAAAAACCGGGATTAACGACGGGTTACTATTTCGATAAGTTCGAAATAAAACCCTCTAAGGCCAAGGGCCTTCACCAAAAAGAGAAGAGTTCGACCTCAACCGAACGACGACGGGTTACTACTTTGATAAGTTCGAAATAACACCCTTTAAGTCTAAGGGCCTTCGCCAAAAAGAGAAGAGTTCTCGATCGAATAACGATGGTTACTATTTTGATAAGTTCGAAATAATACTCTATAAGGCCAAGGGCCTTCGCCAAAAACAAAAGGGTTCGACCTCGATCGAACGACGACGGGCTACTATTTAATAAGTTTGAAATAACACCCTTTCTTGGCTAATGGTCTTCGCCAAAAAGAGAAGAGTTCGACCTTGATCGAATGACAACGGGTTACTATTTTGATAAGTACGAACTAACACCCTTTAAGGCTAAGGGCCTTTGCCAAAAAGAGACGAGTTCAACCTGAACGAATGACGACGGGTTCCTATGTCGATAAGTTCAAAATTACACCCTTTAAGTCCAAAGGCCTTCCCCAAAAAAGAAGAGTTCAACCTCGATCGAACGAGGGTTACTATTTTGATAAGTTCGAAATAACACCCTTTAAGGCTAAGGGCCTTCGCAAAAAAGAGAAGAGTTCAACCTCGATCGAACAACGACGGGTTACTAATTTGATAAGTTCAAAATAACACCCTTTAAAGCCAAGGTCCTTCACCAAAAAGAGAAGAGTTTGACCATGATCTAACGGCGATGAGTTACTATTTTGATAAGTTTGAAATAACACCCTTTAAGGCTAACGATCTTCACCAAAAAGAGAATAATTCGACCTCGATCAAAAAACGACGGGTTACTATTTCGATAAGTTCGAAAAAATACCCTTTAAGGCCAAAGGTCTTTGCCAAAAAGAGAAGAGTTTGACCTCGATTGAACGAAGGCGGTTTACTATTTCGATAAGTTCGAAATAATACCCTTTAAGGCTAAGGTCCTTCTCCAAAAAGAGAAGAGCTTGACCTCAATCGAACGATGACAGGTTACTATTTCGATAAGTTCGAAATAATATCTTGTAAGTCCAAGTGCCTTCGCCAAAATGAGAAGAGTTCGACTTCGATCTAACGACGACAGATTACTATTTCTATAAGTTCAATATAACACCATTTAAGGCCAAGGACCTTCGCCAAAAAGAGAAGAATTCGACCTCAATCGAACGATGACAAGTTACTATTTCGATAAGTTCGAAAAAACACCCTTTAAAGCCAAGGGTCTTCGCCAAAAAGAGAAGAGTTCGAACTCAATCGAACGACGACGGGTTACTATTTTCAATAGGTTCGAAATAACACCCTTTATGGCCAAAGGCCTTCGCCAAAAAGAGAAGAGTTCGACCTCGATCGAATGACGACGAGTTACTATTTTGATAAGTTCGAAATAACACCCTTTAGGGCTCAAGGCCTTCACCAAAAAGAGAGAGTTCGACCTCAATCGAACAATGACGGGTTACTATTTTGATAAGTTCGAAATAACACTCTTTATAGCCAAGGGCCTTCGCCAAAAAAAGAAGAGCGACCTTGATCGAACGATAACGGGTTACTACTTTGATAAGTTTAAAATAATACCCTTTAAGGCCAAGGGCCTTCGCCAAAAAGAGTAGATTTGACCTCGATCGAACGACAACAGGTTACTATTTCAATAAGTTCAAAAAAATACTCTTTAGAGCCAAGGGCCTTCCTCAAAAAGAGAAGAGTTCGACCTTGATCAAATGACGATGGGTTACTATTTCGATAAGTTCGAAATAGTACTCTTTAAGGCTAAGGGACTTCACCAAAAAGAGAGGAGTTCGACCTCGATCGAACACGATGGGTTACTATCTCGATAAATTTGAAATAACACCCTTTAAGGCCAAGGGTCTTCTCCGAAAAGAGAAGAGTTCGACCTCAATAAAACAACGATAGATTACTATTTTTATAAGCTCAAAATAACACCCTTTAAGGCAAGGGTCTTCACCAAAAGAGATGAATTTGACATCGATCGAACAACGATGGGTTACTATTTGATAAGTCCAAAATAACACCCTTTAAGGCCAATGTCCTTCGCCAATAAGAGAAGAGTTCAACCTCAATAGAACAATGACGAGTTACTATTTTGATAAGTTTGAAATAACACCATTTAAGGCCAAGGGCTTTCATGAAAAAAGAAGAGTTCGACATCGATCGAACAACGACGGGTTACTATTTTGATAAGTTTGAAATAACACCTTTTAAGGCCAAGGGCCTTCGCAAAAAAGAAAAAAATTTGACCTCGATCGAACGGTGACGGGTTACTTTTTCAATAAGTTCAAAATAACACCCTTTAAGGCCAAAGGCCTTCGTAAAAAAAAAAAGAAAATTCGACCTCGATCGAACGACGACAAGTTACTATTTTGATATGTTTGAAATAACACCCTTTAAGGCCAAGGGACTTCGCCAAAAAGAGAAGAGTTCGACCTCAATGGAACAACGACGGGTTACTATTTTGATAAGTTCAAAATAACACACTTTAAGGCTAAGGACCTTTGCCAAAAAGAGAAGAGTTCGACCTCGATGGAATGACGACGGGTTACTATTTTTATAAGTTCGAAATAATGCCCTTTAAGGCCAAGGGCCTGTGCCAAAAAGAGAAAAGTTTGACCTCGATCAAACAATGACAGGTTACTATTTCGATAAGTTCTAAATAACAACCTTTAAGGCCAATGACCTTCGAAAATAAGAAAAGAGTTCGATCTCGATCGGACGATGACGGGTTACTATTTTGATAAGTTCGAAATAACACCCTTTAAGGACAAGGGCCTTCGCCAAAAAGAGAAGGTTTCGAACTTGATCGAATAATGACAAGCCACTATTTTGATTAGTTCGAAGTACTATGGCCAAAAGCCATCAGGAAGAATAGAAGGATAGAAAAATCAGAACTCTCCAAACATGAGACTATCTCGCGCCAAAGCCACAAACAATTGAAATAAAGATGAAGTACAAGGCAAATAACGAAAAAGAAACTCGTCTTTATACAAAGTCATTGTGCGTACTATCGCCACCTACATATGGCCCAAGCAAACGATAAAAAAGAGAAGCGGAAAGAAAGAAGAATGAAAAGGAAAGTGGAAAGAAACACTGACAACAAACGTCAAACAATTATAAAGAAAACAAACAACAAACAACTGAAAGTAAGTATAGGCAAGGACAACATTCTTCATTCGGCGTCATTACTGCCATCACCATCACCATTACCATCACCAGGAAGCACTCCATTACCATCATCCGCACCCGCATTAGCTTCATACGTCGTTGTATCATACCCACAATTGATGCGAGCCTCACTTGCTTTCACTCGTGCTTCTTCATAGGCAGCCTCAGTCATAGCACCCGCCTCACACAAACTCTTATATATATCATGCTGGGCTTCGGCGTAAGCCCAAAGCTCGTGCATATGGAGGGGAACAGGAGGGGAGGAAGACTCAATCTAAACCAACAGCTACCTATTTTCTCCCTCTAGTGTTGTGACCCGATCTCTCAGAACTGATGCATATTTATTAATCTCGTTGATGCGCCATGAGGGTAGTCATCGCTCTTTCCGACTCCTGTTCGGATTGGAGGACGATGATGGTTTTCTCCAGGGCCCCCACTCTTGATGAAGCTTCGGACTGAGCACTCTCGATGCTCTCCAACCCAACGACCTTATTCTCTAACGCGGTCAATTTCCTCATCCATTCCACGTTCATCGCCTTGACCTTGATCAAGTTCTGTCCATCTTCGACTGCATAGACCTCAATATCTCATGTATATGCTCACATTCTGCAGCGACACCCTTGCCCAAGTCGAGATCCTTGTCTTTAATCCGAAGTTGCTCCTCGAGCACACTCTTGCTGTGGATAGCTTGCATCAACTCCTGGTCCCTTTTCTCCAACTCCTCACTAAGAGCCCGATTACCGGGTTTGCCTTCAAATGCTCATACATCTCGCGGCACTTGTACCGGTAGCGATGATATTTCTCCAACATTTTCAAGAAAATATTGGCCCGAATGTTGGCTTTACGAATGCTTTCCACTTCCATGATATATGTCTAAACAATGCGAAGACAGGTTAAAAGCGTATCATCAAAAAAGATGAGGGAAAAGCGAAAGTGAGCATAACATACCCTCAATCCCATAACGGCCACCTCATCCATCAGATCCATATCAGAAATGGACCGAAGAGATGCATTCTCGGCTTCGAAGCACAACATACTGAATTGTGGCACCAAATCCTTCACGTCCTTTAAGAGATTTGTACACGAAGGGATCTCAAGAATACGAGCGGACCCTCTCGCATGAACCACCGAGTTAGGAAGGCCCTTCTCAAACATCCTAACATCATCAGGGTCGAGGTCCGACTCGGATTCATAATCATCAACCACCACGCCTTTCCCTCTTTCGGCAGCTGAAGAGGGAGCACGACCAACTGCAGAAGATGAGGGTATATTCGAAATTATAATAGTGGCCCCGGAGGTTTGATTCTTTGCCACGACAGGTTGCTAATCACCGACAACGGCAGGAATTTTTTACTGAGGCGAGACAATGGACGTTCTGTCCCTACAGGAGGAGCCACGATGACACCCTCTCCAGAGCCCGTCTTGGGAGAGTTGTCCAGATGAATCACTCGACTCTCCGTCTCTTCGACGGCCCCTCCTCTTCCCCAGTAGATGATGATTCACCCATCGGGCAAACAAAAGTAACCCTTGAAGGAGTAACCAAGGCTGCAGACTCAACTGAAGCAGCCATCGATGAAGGTCGGGCAATGGGTGCCACGATAGGGTGAGCAGATGAGGCCGGCTGACTAAAAGCTAACGGAGGGGCCCTTTCTCTCCGAACTCTCCCTGACATTGACAAACAACACATAAGAAGCCAAGTAAAAAGAGAGGAAGAATGGCAGACAGAAATGTCATTTCACCTGTAAGAGGCCTGCGTCTAAACCTTTAATGAAAGGTCGCCCATGTGCAAATCCCCACTGCATGGGGAAGAATGGAACTCACCCATTCATGAATATCTTCAACATGCGGAGGGGGAAATCTCTCAGCAACAAAGACATGATATAATTTAGTACCATAATAGAAAACGATCGGGCATTTCACTGTCTAAAGATACAAAAATTTATGCGCAAAGTTCCATTTCTCAGGGAATCCTGTTAGGTCCACCACAACATGCTCAGTCCGCACATAAAAATAATTCTAGTAGAAATGATGGTTGGTCTTGTCATCCTCTTCACCACCAGACTCTTCCACCCCCCAGGACGCATGTGAATCATCGTACTGCGAATAAGTTGAGGGTCAAAGATGCTGAGCATATGGTCCAAAGTGACCTCACGACCAACGGGTTTTGCGTACTTAAACAATATAAGGAATAACTTGTACAAATACGACGAAAGCTGGGCGGGACATACCTAGTAAAAATGGCAAACGTCCACTACCAACAAAGAGGAAGTGCATACCCTATAAGAAAGGGGTAGGCGTAGAGCACGCAGTACCCGGGGAGGTCGAAATGAACTATGTCGTTCCCCACTGTCGGCTGCATATCAATGTAATTGGGGATTCCCCCTTTTCTTTTAACTCTGCAATGTCCCTCTCTTTCTCATAATGGAGCGGACAGGTTCCGGTTCCACCCCGGCATGAGTATTTAAGTCGTTCGACTCTCTCCCAGGGCGAGGCAAGATCTCAATCACTGATGAGACCTCCTTGTCTTCCACTCCATCTACCCCTCCGGTGGCATGAACAACACTTTCCAATACCGGACTAGTGACAGGTAGATTGTCGCGAGAAGAGTCACGAGCCATTTTTATCAGAAAACACGTCAAAGAAATAAAAAAAAGAAGGGATGAAAATTCTCAGTGAACAAACAGGCAAGCTGAAATTTGGGGTATCCGAAAGAAAGTATATCTGCGTGATTCTCTCAAGTAAAAGGTAAAGAAGTGTGTTAATCGAATGATGAGCTCCCTCTATTTATAAGAGACGTAAATCCCTCAAGCACGAAACCCAATAGTTGTCAATCGAATATGATAGGGCAAGAAATGTTTCAGTTCCCCAGGAACGTGTGTAATAATGTCAGTAACCACGAAACAACGCTTTGATACCAAACAATGTTTCAATTCTGAAACCGTTGCAACGATCCATGGGAATCGATAGAATGCCGTCACTCCGGCAAAAACCCAAGAAATGTAACTAAGGAATGAAAAGTTAGAAGTCAGATTTCGCTCGAATTCATAACAATCATGATCCATCTGCCGACCCCGATAGAGGACGACCCCGACAGACAGAGGGATTAACTATAATGGTCAAAATCTGATCATCGCGATAAGCTGACCAACATCTGTCCTAAGTAACTGGGCAGCGAAAGATAATATAACTCCATACCCCTTCCCTGACATCCGACGAGTCGGCAAGAGCGGCACCTAACAGCACGACTAAGACATATTAGAGGCAGAAGGACGTCGGGCCAAGTAAAGGCCAAGGATGCCACGCCTATATATAGCAAGAGAAAGCTTTCAATAGGGTGGCTCCTCCTCATATCTCTCTAAAAAGAGCTCTCTTCTAGTATCCTTGAGAGAGAAGAAGTAATATCCGGGAAAATATGTAAAGCTGTCTCCTCATAGATTGATTGGGAAAACAATATTGAATCTCAATAAAGTCATTTACATTTCTTTTATCCTACACGTGATCCATATTGTTACCTTTTTGATCTGGAATTTATTATGTCTGACTAAGATTTATCCCTTGACTTTTGAATTTTTTCGAGGCAGGGCTTCGACCCGTATCTGGCCAACTCCTCGACTGGTGGATGCGGCATATTCATTGATTTATCCAAAAAGGTTTCGATATCTTTTGAGTCAAACAGATTTTTTTGTAATAATGCTCAATTTGTTTTTTGACATATAAACTGTCGTGTTTGCCTCATCCTCATTTGGTTGATGTTGATTTCCACTGTCTTAACTAACCTCAACTTTGTTCACTTACAGATTTTCTACACTATTATAGTATAAAATTAGTTAGTAATAAAATTGATCATATTAACATTTATTATTTTTTATGAACCATAGGAAAAAGACTAAAAAAATTATTTATTTTTAACTATCAAGCTACCAGTACAATGGTGGATGGACAATCAACTTTTTAGACACAAGAGTACACACATATATGTTAGGACTACATTTATATAATGAGTCCAATGTCAAACAAGAAACAAGTTGTTCCAGTGGTAAATCTTGGATATATCCGCCTCTGTTGTAGTTTATATGTTGATGAGACTTTGAAGATTTACCGCTAGAACAACTTGTTTCTTGTTTGACATAGGACTTCCCTCTTCGTACATAATGCAACTGTTTGATCAAAATGGGAATAGTATTGGAAAATATGATGGACATACATTGAATTCTTCACCATTTTCGTCTAGAAATTAAAGTGCTGTAGTTTTACTACGGATCTCGTGAAATTTGTGTCATCTACGTGTTTATTTGCTCTTCATAATTAATGCCTTTTGTATCGATGTGCTTGTCTTGACAAATGTGTCCTAACATCGTACTATCTTGTTTGGTCACTTAGAGAAGTATGTCATTTAGTTAATGTAAATTGTATTTTGTTCATTTTTACTTGTTCATTTTTTATATTAAAAGAAAAATAATTTATTTTTTTATATTGCTCTAAATATTAATTATTCATTCTAAATCATTTTTAAAATTTATTAAGATTATACTTAATATGGGTATCATGGTAAATTATTGATCACGCCTAACTCTAGCCTTTAAAGGATTAACGGTCGTTGCAAATATAATCCGATCTTAAAGTCCGAAGTCGAATCCCACACAGAACTAAGGCTTAGCTACAGTTGTTTAATATTGCTAAGAAATACAAGTCCAAGCAATTTCCTAAATACGAAAGATTATAATATTTATTTTTATCTAATTAACTAACAAATACTAGAAAGCAGTAAAACTATTAATTAACAAGGATAAGGATTGAGACAAGATTAAGTAGTTCCAAAGTTATGATTTTCCAAATTGTTGGAATCCTTCCTGCTTGTCTTTTATACTTCCGCCTAAATATTCTTTACCGATCGTGAGTACTTTGGTTGTCGTAATTCTCTCTCAAGCAACTGCCACAATTTATTAGATGTATTCTCTCGAACTACACTAGCTGGCACTAATTCATTATTCACTATGATCACACCAAGGTTTCATTATCTTTAATCCCGCCTTTAAACCTTCCCTATTGATCCCTCACATACGTTAGGAGTGATGTTGTTCAACAACTACCTAAGTATGTGCTCTCTCTCGAGCAGTACATACTAAATAGGTGATGTTAGGCTATAATTATGTATTTTAGTTGGTTATTACACTCTAATTTACTGCACTTTAGTTGAGTTTGCGCTTTAATCGCTACTGTTTTGCACTAACGGTGTGGTTTATGCCTTAAAGGAGTGATTCCGAGCTATATAGATATTATAGAATGAATTCAAGTGATTTGGAGCTTTGAAGTCTGAGTAAAAGTCTAAGAAATTAAGCTGGGATCGTATTCGGGGATCAACGGATGATAAAACAACAAAATGAAGACTCGAGGAGGTATATTGCACACTGTCTAGTAAAATAGATATAAAATTTTACTCAAAACTCCATTTGGGCTCCACAATATAAGGCTAGAAAGCTAACTCAAAGGGCTTCAACTTTCATGTTTTACGTTTTTCCAAAGTCCAAACGAAATAGGGCATAACCGCGGTAGGACCACGGTAGAACACTGCTGCAGATTCTGAAGGCCACTCTGGCCGCGGTTATGCCAGGACTGCGGCAAGACACGTAAATTACAGGGACCAAAGTGCAAAATATGAGATTTTAAGCCCTAAACCCTATATTAAACGAGGGAGGCCGACCAAGAAAGACAGAGAATAATTTTTGGAAGTGAAAAACATCATAAGGAAGGGCAAGAGGCAAGGATGATCATTGGGCATCAATCTTTAATCTTCTTCTTTGTTCTTTTTACGAATTCTTTTGTGATTTTTGTTATGTTCATGAGTAGCTAACTTTTGTTATCTAAGATTTTGGTGAAACCCGTTAGGGATGAATTGGTTGTTATATTAATATACTTTTGAGTTGGTTGTTAATCTCTATTTGTTCAATTACATTTTGATATTGGTTAATTGAAAGGATCCTCAATTAGCCGTTCCTATTTATTATGTATCTTCTTGAGAGAGAGTGTGCATATTTAGGTATTTGTTTGAACAACATCACTCATGGAGTATAGACAAGAGTCATAACCGAGAGTTTAGAGGTTGGATTAGAGATAACGATACCTCGGGTGCAATTTAAGTGAACTGTAATGAGAATCTAGCTAGCGCAGCTTGAGAGAGTGTGTCTAGTAAATTATCATAATTACTTGAGAAATATTTACGATAGTTGGAGAGTTCATGATTGATAGAGGCAACTAAGTCAAAGCTATAACAAACATGCAACTAATGAAACCAACAACGTGGGAAACCATTACCTTAGACCTTTACTCCAATTGTTTACAATTCAAGCATATTTAGTTTTCAGCTGCTTATTTATTTTCAATCTTGTCTCCTTGGTGATATTAAACAGATGTAGCTAAGCCTTAGTTCTCTGTGGGATTCGACTCCCGACTTTTCGACTGGATTATATTTGCAACGACCGCTTATCCTTTTTAGGACTAGAGTCGGGCAAGATCAAATTTTGGCGCCGTCATCGGGGAACTAACGGTATAGTTGTAGCTGTATATATTGCTCAGGTTTATGTTTGAACTTTTATTTTATTTATTTTTTTTGTATTTTTTGTATAACTGCCGATTTGAGAAACATGACATCTTGGAATTATGGGAATTTAGGTGTAGATAATTCTACTATTGATCTCCATACATATTGTGAAGGAAACTATCCGTGGCAAAACTTTGAAAACGTTCATGAGAGCGAGTTATGTGCACCAACTCAATCTTATTTGTGGAATGTGTGTGATGTGTATGGTGGTAAAATGATTATTTTTATGGTTGTGCTTATATTTTTTATCTTCCCACAACCCCTTACTACGATGGTTCTACCTTTTATTGTGAAGTTAATAGGAATAAAGAACCTGGGAATGTGGACCTGAATGAGATCAAGAATATGCTAAAGTTCCTTATGGAACAAAATAATGAGAAACAATTGCACATAGAAAGGCAAGAGGAAACTATTCGCAAGCTGCAGGCTCAATTGAGTCAAGTGGTTGGAGTTTTAGTGCTCAACAAGCCAATATTGAGGATAGTAGCCAAGAAGGTCATGAATTTGAGGTGTTAATTAGGGAGGTCAGAATAGAACATCAACAACCTGGCCAACTACAATTTGAGAATGTCAATGTTGAAGAAGTGAGACTAGAGCCAACTAAGGACCTTGAGGAATTTTGTTGATTCTAGTATCATTGATGTTGAGGATGTTGAAAGTCCTGAAGTTCATGTGTTTGAGCGCATTGGTCCACACTCCAAAAAAATTTCCACATTAAGTTTAGATGATGATATGGAAATAGAGTCATCTGAACCAATCGAAGAGTCAAGGAATGAAGAACAATGTGCATATATTCTGGAATTTTTCTTGCCAGAAAGTCAGGATTACATACCTCATACAAAGGCCAAAGAGTGTATAATACTACATTATTTTCTTGGGACAGTTAGATTCGTTGCACTGCCCCATGACCATAATCATAAGCTTGAATCAAAATTTGGGGTTCAATTCATAAGCTCGAGGTGGAGGCAAAAAGTGATTCACATCATGCCACGACGCTAAATCAAGCGCTTGTTGGGAGGCAACCCAGCTTTATTGCTTTCTTTTATTTTAGTTTATTATTATTACTATTTTTGTAAAAATTGTATTATTTTTGTAGTGTTAATTTTTCATTTTCCAGGAGCATGGAAATCAAAGGTATTGGAAGGATACAACAGCAAACCAAATGGTTTGAACTAAGTGTGAGGTACCCACACGAAGGACCAAGCTTGAGAGAAGTCTGAGTACCCCATGAGCTGCAATGCTTCGGCCTTTGGCCTACCAGGGAGTTTCTTTTATCCTTTTATTAGTTATGGTATGCATTGGAGACAATGCATTTTAAGTGTGGGTTGAGGAAAGTGTTTTAGTGACTTTCTATGCTATCTTAGTAGTGCTAGTTAATTGAATATTTTTTTTAAAATGAACTTTTCCCAACGATGGATCTATTTGACATTGTTTTTCAGGGATTTGACATTTTTCTTGAGGGATTTAAGTCAATAGAAAAAAGATTTTCTTCTGTTAGGTAGTATAGCAATTACCCCATGATTTTTCTTTAAACCATGATTCTTTTCCAAGGGTTTTATTTGAATCGGGTGTAGTTAGTTTTTTTTTTGGAGTAGGAGCCATTGTGTTGTGCTTTGAATTGAAGCAATATCTCTTGACTTGGTTATGCCTTGAGAATAGTGAGTACTGTGGTTGTGACACTTATCCTCAGTTTTTGACTCTTGTAGAAGTACCTTAAGTTGTATTATCTTAACTTTGCTTAACTGCTTTGACTAGAGTGTCTATGAATCCAATCCTGAGTGAGTTATATGCCATGTGTGTGTAAGATTTTGCGTTATTCAGTGCATTACATTTGATGACTAGAACTTGCCCCATGTATTTGCAAAGTGAAGTAGTAGTTTTATTCAGTCTAGGAAGTGATATAGACATTTCTTTGTTAAGCCAGATATGTATATTTTACCCACCTAATTATTATGCATCATAGTTAACCCCTTTGAGCCTGTAATCATATTTCTTTGGCAATCACATTACAAGCCTTACCCATTTGTTTGAATTAACCATCTATTTGAACCAATGTAACCTCTAATGGGCACTTGAATTATTATGAACTTTGTAAAAGATAAAGTGTGGGGTGGTTGGTTTGGCTTTTGAGTGGAACTAATTGAAAAGAATAAATGTGCAGTGTTTTGAAAATGGAAGAGCCACTTGAATTAAAAAAATAGTTGGATTATAGTGAAAGAAAAAAAAATTCCTTGATAAATGGTGGCTCTTGACGTAAGTGTGCTTAAAGAATAATGGGGTAATTTACATTAATGTGAATGTGGAGTTTTGGTTTGACATAAGTATGAGATTAAAATGTTAAAATGTATGTATTAAAGTGCTTAAGGAGGTGTAATCACTCTTATATCTAAATGTATCATACCCGTCCCACAACCTACATTACAACCAAATAAAGTCCTAATTGATTTATGATTGAAAGAGCTCGATTAGCGGAGTAGTACACTACGGGGAAGCTTATGGTGCATCTTTTGTAGCATATGAATATTATTTCTGAGAGTGAGTGAATTCTTTCTATCTTGAGTTCCTAAGTGTTCTTGTGTTTTGTGAGGGAACTTGATTCATGATAGAAAGGTAATGTTAGTGACCCCTATGTTAGAGTAAGTAGGTGAATTGTGAATAAAGCGCGGGACTTGTGAGTCAAATCTTGAGGTGAAGATGTTACGCTTTTGTGCTTAGTCTATTTTAAATACTCTTGGTGTGATGAGTTAGGAGAATTATTTAAAAAGATCGTGTCTATAAAAAAGTGTAGTTTGATTGCTCGAGGACGAGCAATGATGTAAGAGTGGGGTGTTGATGATTGGCTATAATCAAGTATTTTAGTTGGTTATTACACTAATGTACTGCACTTTAGTTGAGTTTGTTTTTGCACTAACAGTGTTTTATGCCTTGTAGGAGTGATTTTGAGCTATATAGATATTATGGAATGGATTCAAGTGATTTGAAGCTTTGAAGTCTGAGTAAAAGCCTAAGGAATTAAGATGGGATCATATTCGAGGATCAACGGATGATAAAATAACAAAACAAAGACTTGAGGAGTCATATTGCGTACTGTCTAGTAAAATAGACATAACATTTTGCTCAGAACTCCATTTGGGCTCCACAATATATGATTGGAAAGATAACTCAAAGGGATACAACTTTCATGTTTTTTGTTTTTAAAAATTCAATACAGAACATGGCATAGCTGCGATAGGACCGCGGCATAATAGTGCTACAAATTTCGAAGGCCACTCTGGCCGCGCTTATGCCAGGACTACGGCAGGACGCGTAAATTTCGGGGACCAAAGTGAAAAACACCGGATTTTAAGCCCTAAGCCCTATATTAAACGAGGAAGTCCGGCCAAGAAAGATAGAGAATGATTTTTGCAACTGAAAAACATCAGAAGGAAGGGCAAGAGGCAAGGAGGATCATTGGGCGTCAATCTTTAATCTTCTTCTTCGTTCTTTTACCTTTGAATATGAATTCTTTTGTGATTTTTGTTATTTTCATGAGTAGCTTACTTTGTTGTCTAAGGTTTTGGTGAAACTCATTGTGGATGAATTGGTTGTTATATTAATATACTTTTGAGATGGCTGTTAATCTCTATTTGTTCAACTACGTTTTGATATTGGTTAATTGAAAGGATCCTCAATTAGCCGTTCCTATTTATTATGTATCTACTTGAGAGAAAGTGCATATTTAGGTAGTTGTTTGAACAACATCACTCCCAGAGTATAGACGAGAGTCATAACCGAGGGTTTAGAGGTTGGATTAGACATAACGATACCTCAGGTGCAATCTAAGTGAACTGTAATGTGAATGTAGCTAGCGTAGCTTGAGAGAGTGCGTCTAGTAAATTATCATAGTTACTTGAGAGAGATTTATGATAGCGGAGAGTTCAAGATTGACATAGGCAACTAAGTCCAAGCAATAAACCATTACCGTAGACTTTTATTCCAATTGTTTACAATTCAAGCATAGTTAGTTTTCAGCTGGTTATTTATTTTCAATCTTGTCTTCTTAGTGATATTAAACAGATACAGCTAAGCCTTAGTTCTCTGTGGGATTCGACTCCAGTCTTTTAGACCGAATTATATTATAGCGACCGCTTATCCTTTTTAGGACTAGAGTTGGGCGAGATCAATAGGCACAATCAATTGATGATCATTCAATCAATATTAACAAATACGTAGTTGAATAAATAGATAAATTCAAAGGCTAAATTATATTAAAACTTAACAAGAATTTATCATACAAAAGGTTCTATAAAAGCGCTAGATACAAATTAGCTATTCATAAAAGTATATGAAAACACAATAATCAAATTCATAACCAACAATAAAAATAGGAAGAAGAAGCGGAAAAACTCGTAGTTGAATCTTCTTCCTTGCTCCAAGCGTGTTCTTGCCTCCAAGGGTATTGTCTAACCTTAAAGTAGTGTCTCCTTCCTTCAAATTTGTGTTTTAAGATGTATTTATATAATTTAGGGTTGATGAGGGGTGGAATTTTTCAATCCAACTTCGGATGGGAGAAGTTTCTTATATACTCATTATATGTTTCTTATGTGTAGGAACGTGCAACACACAACCTTTGATGCGGATTCAGCTTTTGAAATTCTACCATTTCGCGAAGCGATCTGTGCCTTTGCTTCACTTTTCTATTTTGTGCCTTCACTTTTCTCCTTTTCGCGTCTGTCTTCATTCCACACACGAGAATAGACGAACTCCCGATCCTTCACTTTCTTCTTTTGTGTCGAATTGTCATCATTTGATCATTTATCATCCAAACTCGTTCCTACACATAAGAAACATATAATGAGTATATTCCACTTCAAAAACCATGTAATCTAACGCGACTCACACAAGAATTAATATGCAAATAACTCAAAAATATGCACTTTTCATCATTTATCACCACCTCACACTTAAACCCTTGCTCATCCTCGAGCAACTAAAAATTAAGCGCATAGGCAAGAAATACCTTTCAAAACATACTCAAGCATCACATCAATGTCTATGGTTTATATCAACGCTTGAACCCGTCATAAGGACTCTTCATAGTCTCCTTATTTTTATACCAATACCAAGACTATTTAAAAATATTTGTGTGGTTCTTCTAACATCCTAGCCTCAAAAACTTGACTTTGATGCATTCCTCTTTGTGACTCGCTTCTTGTGCAAACCAAAAATACGAGTTCCTTATCAATCCATTGTAAAGCATGTCCCCTCACTAGCAAAATAAAGAGAGTAATCAGTTCGCACACTTAAATATGAATTCAAGTATACTTTAAGGATTCACATAATGGAAGAATTCACTCACTCTCGTAAAGAAACTCATGTGCCCCTAAAGTTTGTACCATAGGCTTGCCCATAATGTAAGTCTTTACTAATACAAGCTCACAAAGTCTAAGATAAATTAACTCTTCATGTGCTGTAATGTAAGCTATGGGACGAGTAGGATAGATATGGATAATAGTGACTAACCCTCCAAATCAATTTTAATACAATACACATTAACTTTTAAACATATCCTCTTCATGATCACTCAACATATTGCTACGAGACCGTAAATAATGTAGCCCATTGACATTAAGCACATATACATAAGCACTAGCATATATCAAAGTGAATTGGATGGATTTTTTATATTTAATTTTGTATATTTTTCTTTTTTATTTTTTTTTTAAATCTTTTCAACACCCTCCATAAATTAGTATTTCCAGCTAGTGGCTCTATCAATATACATATGCACATTTTGGCCTTTTTATGGTACCACTCAAACACTACCAAATCTCTTTTCCTTCACTTCTAGCAACTTAAGTGCATTCAGAGTAAATGTTTAACAAGATTTCATTAAGAACAAAAGAGATTTGTCTTGTAATGTGGGTACCAAAAGGAAAGGTTTACGGGCTCAAATGGGCTAATAAAGGATAATATTTTATTATTGTTAGGCAAATAGACTGAAGGATCAATCAAAAAAATGCCTATATCATTTCCTAAACTCCCAAGACTTTATTTCTCTTCGACTCACATATGGAGCAAGTTCTAGACTAACAAGGGATGGAACAGAGTACAACTAAAATGACTTACTCAGGATTGCTCTGACCATACTCTCAAGTTAAATCAACTAGCACAATAATGAAATAATTTAAACAGTAGCAAGTAACAACAGGAGTCAATAGACGAGCTCAAGCGTCAAAAGAAACACATATATTCTCAAGGCATATAGTCACAACAATGAAGAAGAAAGTACTTAGTGCAAATGCTCCAGCTCTAAGCCCCAACATAAATCATGTCAAAAAGCGTAGATACTAAAGTTCTTCCCATTCCATATCAATTGAAGAAAAAAAAATCTTTAAACTTTAAACCCTCAAGAAAACTGTTTAGGAAGCCCATCGTTGGGAAAAGTCCAAAACTTTTTGAAAATTCTACTTGAAAAGGTAACTACTACCTATTTCAAATGTATCCCTTGAAAAAGAAACGTGGCCATAAGAAAAATCAAGAGAGATTATTTCTACCTATTTTTTTTCCTTTTTTAATGCACATAAAATAATACAACTAACATAGGAAACTACCCAAACAGTCTCTTCACCCCATATTTAAAATTGTGCATTATTCCCAATGCACTCCATAGATAACATGAGGGTGACAGAAACTACCTGGTAGGCCAAAGGCTGAAGCCTCAGCAACTCATGGGATAGTCCGATTTCTCCCAAGCTTGGTCCTTCATTCAGGTACCTTACACTTAGTTCCAACCATCTGGTTTGCTATTACATCCTTCCAATAGCTTTGCTTTTCATGCTCCTAGAAAATAAAAAATTAGCGCTACAAAAATAATACAATTAAAAGTAACAATAACAAAAAAAAAGCAGTAAAGTTGGGTTGCCTCCCAACAAGCACTTGATTCAACGTCGCGGCACGACATGAATCACTTTCCGCCTCCACCTTGAGCTTATGAATTGAACCTCAAGTTTTGCTTTAAGCTTATGATTATTCTCTTGGGGTGGTACAAATTCTTGCGAGCCAAAAATTCGATAAAGTTTTATGCACTTTTTGGATCTCGACCTAGGAGTGCTACCTTGCCTAGACGGCCTTGTGAATTTCAAAGCCCCTCTACCTCTTCCTTGGACTTTTTTTGATGCTATTAAGGATCTATTCCTTTTTTACCATCCGAACATAATGTAGAGAAATGTTTTGGAATGAGTTCCAACGCACTCAAATACATGAAGTTCATGATTTATGACCTCCTCAATACCAATCACACTAGAGTCAACTAATTTATATTATCAATGTCCTTGACTGGCTCTAGTGCTACTTCTTGAACATCATCATTCTCAAATTCTAGTTGGATAGATTGTTGGTGTTATACTCTAACCTCCTCCATTAGCACCCCACTTTCACTGTCTAATTCATGCTCTTCTTAACTACTATCCCCAATATTGGTTTGTTGAGCATTAAATGCTTTAACTAGTTGACTCACTTGAGCCTCCAGGTTGCGAATAGTAGCATCTTTCCTTTCTATCTGCATATGGATTTTATCATTTTGCTCCACAAGATATTTTAGCATATCCTTGATCTCTTCTGGGTTATCATCCCCAGGCTCTTTATTCCTATTAACTTCACAAGAAAAAGCAGAACCATCAAAGTAAAGGGTTGGGGAAAGATAAGAAATATAAGCACAACCATGAAAGTGACCATCTCAACCACCACACATATCACATATATTTCACACATAAGATTGAGTTGGTACATATAAATCGCTCTCGGAAATATTTTGACTATTTTGACCCATAGGGTTTCCGCCACAAATCACATAAGGAAGATAAACAGTAGAATTACCAACATAAAAATTTCCATAATTCCAGGATGAGATGTTTCTCAAATTAACAAGTAAAACAAAAATTTTAAAAATTATATATAACAAATAAAATAAAAGTTCAACTTGAGACCTAGCAATATATACAACTACAACTACACTTTAGTTCACTCGCAACGGAACTAAAATTTGATCACACCCAACTCTAGTCTTAAAGAAGATAAGCGGTCGCTGCAAATATAATCTGGTCTAAAAGTCTGAAGTCGAATCCACAGAGACTAAGGCTTAGCTACAGTTGTTCAATATTGCTAAGAAATACAAGTCCAAACAATTTCCTAATTACAAAAGATTATAATGTTTTTATCTAATTAACTAAGAAATACTTGAAAGCAGTAAAACTATCAATTTAACAACGATAGGGATTGGAGAAAAGATTAAAGAGGTCTAGAGTTATGATTTTTCCAATTGTTGGAATCCTTCCCGCTTTCCTTCTATACTTCTTCCTAAGTATCTCTACCAATCTTGAGTACTTTTATTGTCGTAATTCTCTCTCACGCAACTACCATAATTTACTAGATGTATTCTCTCGAACTACACTAGTTGGCACTAATTCACCGCTCACCACAATCACACCAATATTTCGTTATCTCTAATCTTGCCTTTAAATCCTCCATAACTCACATACGTTAGGAGTGATGTTATTCAAAAAATATCCAAATATGTACTCTCTCTCGAGCAATACACATTAAATAGGCACAGTTAATTGATGGTCATTCAATCAACAACAACAAATACGTAGTTGAACAAATAGATAAATTCAAAGGCTAAATTATATTAAACCACAACAAGAATTAATCCTACAAAAGGATCAATCAAAATTCTAGATAAAAAGTTAGCTATTCATACAATTATATGAAAACACAATATTCAAATTCATAACCAACAAAATAGGAAGAAAAAGGGGAAAAACTCGTAGTTGAATTTTTCTCCTTGCTCCTAGCGTGTTCTTGCCTCCAAAGGTGTTGTTTAAACTTACAATAGTGTATCCTCCCCTAAAATTTGTGGTTTAAGATGTATTTATATCACTTAGGGTTGACGAAAGGCGGAATTTTTCAATCCAACTCTGGATGGGAGAAGCTGGAATCTGCGTCTGACTTCGTGCAGCACGCGACCTTTGATGCAGATTCAACTTTTGAAATTCTTCCATTTCGCAAAGCGATCCGTGCCTTTTCTTCGTTTTTGTGCCTTCAATTTTCTCCTTTTTCACGCTCGTCTTCGTGCCACGCATGATAATAGACGAGCTTCCAACCTTTCAATTTCTTTTTTTGTGTCGAATTATCATCTTTTGATTATTTATCATCCAAACTCATTTCTACATATAAGAAACATATAATAAGTATATTTCACTTGAGTAATTTCCCGCGACTCACACAAGAACTAATATGAAAATATACTAAAAAATATGCACTTTTCATCATTTATCAATTATGCACTTTATTTATTATTTCTTAAGGGGTGTGCAAAGTCAACAGTGGACAAGTAAAGTGAAGGAGGGAGTAACATATAGAGTTTTCATCTTGGATTACATAACAAGAAGTGTAAACTGGTTACTCGATTAAGATTATGAGCTTTTCATGTATTTTTAGTGCACAACATGTGTGCGAGCTCCATCTAATGGAAAAAGGAAATTAAACTCAATAAGGATTTGATTCATCTGACACGTACAAATCATGACAATCCCACCTTGCTATGTTCTATAGATTTGTATGTATTTTATCATACAGGATACATCAGAAGTACAGTAGCATATTCCCTACTACTGCACTATTGATCTGTTGCTATTCATTCACCTAGAAGTTTTTACCCCTTCCACTTGCATGAATGTTTTTTTTATTTACTAACTTTACTCTTTTCTAGAAGAATCATCGGTGTTCTCTTTAATGGAACTTGAGCCTTAACTGATCGTGACCAAGAAACCACGGGTTTCGCTTGGTAGGCCTAAAATACCTGACTTATCAATTTATTCGGTAAACTACTATGGGCCATGTAGCTTATGCTGAATTAATAATATTTCGGGCCGGAGCTGACGTGTTTCTATATGTCATTCAAATATTGACCTATCGGCTGGAGATAAAGCAAGTCTACTAACTATGCAAGTTGTTTCATTTGCTCTTTATGCCAAGATTGGCGGATCATGTTGAATGAATTAAATTATAACCCTTTTATTAAGCTAGGCAGCCATGGTAGAAGAAGAAGAAGGTCGGTGAAGAAAAAATGAGAATTTCATTCCCTGTATTAGAAAACAACTATTCTAATTTATTCTAAAACCTATTGTATAGATAACTAACTTCTATTATACTGTTCACTAACTAACTAACCCCTTTTTATCTACTAACTTCTTCTAATTACAGAGTATTGAGTTAATTACTAGTAGACTGTACAATTATTTTTTCTACACTCCCCTTCAATCAAAGAGATGAAAATAGAATCTTTAATCCCAGCTTGCAGAGTAAGTAATTATGTTGTGGACTACATAGACTCTTGGTGAAGATGTCTTCCAGTTGCTATCTTGTGCCAATATACTGAGTTTGAATCGTCCCTTCTTGAATCTTTTCCCATACAAGATGACATTCTATATCTATGTGTTTGGTTGTTTAGTGAAAAATAGGATGAGTTGCAATTTGAATTGCAGCGTTTCTATCATAGTGAAGTTGAACTGGAAGCTCAACTGATACTCCCAACTCCTCAAATAATCTAACCAACCACTTTATGTCTGCAACTATAGTGGCCATTCTTTTGAACTCTACTTCAGCTGAACTTTGTGAAACTGTTCCTTGCTTCTTTGATTGCTAGGAGATTCAGGCATCTCCAAACTTTACAACATAACCTGTAACTAACTTTCTTGTCTCCACACAAGCTCCCAATCTGAATTATAGAAGGCAACCGGCTTTAGACTACCAGCTGATTGTAGAAATAGGCCAAGACCAAGATTGTTCTTAATGTATCTGATAACTCTTATAGCAGCATTTAGATGTGAATGCTTGGGAGCATGCATGAACTGACTCAGAACTTGTACCAGAAATGCTATGTCATGTCTACTCATGGTCAAATACAATAGTCTTCCTACTAATCTTTGATAGCCACTTCAATCTTCAAGCAACCTGCCATCGACAAGCCCTAATTGTTGAACAACTTATCAAACTTTATGGAAGTAAGCTTGTGATTGAATTCCAATGGAGTGAGTGTTAGTTTTCCTCTTGATAGACCAATCTCAGATAGCAGCTCAAGTGCATATTTCCTCTGACACATATGGATGCCTTTCCCTGATCTTGAAAATTCTATGCCAAGTAAATACTTCAATTCCCTTAAGTTTTTCATTTTGAACCTGTTTTGCAAGTCCTTTCTAGTCTTCTCATTCAAATTTAGATTATTGCCAGTCACAAGCAGATCATCAACATCAACAAGTATAATCACCAAATTTGCTCCCTTCTTGTGTGTGAACAAGGAATAGTCATAGTGTGACTTTACAAATCCTAGATCTGTTAAAGTTTCTATCAACTTTAGGTTCCATTGTATAGGATCTTGTTTAAGTCCATACAAGGACTTATTTAACTTGCATACCTTCTGATACTCCCCTTGGCTTGAAAAGCCATCAAGAATGTGCATATAGACTTCTTCACATAGATCACCTTGCAAAAATGCATTATGAACATCCATTTAAAACACAGACCAATGATAAGCAACAACAAGAGACACTATAGACATGATTGTGACCATCTTAGCCACTGGGAGAATGTTTCAGTATAGTCCAACCCTTCCTGCTGACTGTATCCTTTGGCAACCAGCCTAGCTTTATATCTTCCTACTTCTCTAGTGAACTAGTACTAGACCTTGAACACCCACTTGCACCCTATAGGAACTTTGTCTGGAGGAAGATCTACAAGTGTCCAAGTGTTAGTGCTCTCAAGAGCTGAAATTTCAGACTTCATGACATCTACCCATAATGGATCAATACTAGCTTCAGCATAGGACTTGGATTCTATAATTGCTGAATAAGCAGCTAGAGAAACCCTGTAGGCGGGAGTGAGATGGTCATATGTCACATAGTTGGACATTGGATATGGGCAAGAAGAGGATTTCTGTTGAACGATATCTCCCATCCATACATGAGGCTTTGATTCCCTTAGTAGAAGACTCAAGAGACTTAGAATGTACAGACCATCCTCTTCTCTACCAATCTTTATCACCTTCCCACTTGAGAGTTCCTGAAACACACAGAAGTCAAGAAATAATGTTGCACAATATTGTAATTCCTTGGTGATCTTTGATACTGATAATAGATTGTATTTGAATATAGGTATATATAAGACTTCTCCAATTGTTTTTTCCTGAAGTATATGAGATTCTCATGTCTTAGTGATAGTCACTTGCTCTCTACTAGGTAGATGTACCTTGTTTTTACCCATTTGAGACAGCTCTTTGAATTTGTGAAGCAAACCTAACTATCATGTGACTTGTAGCCCATGTGTCTACTATCTAGTTATGGCTTCCTAGACTAGACATTAGAGCAGTAGGAATACCTATTGGTCCCACTTAAGTTGCATTAGCCATAGGTTCTCCTTCTTTTACCTAGCATTTGCAGAATCTGATTGTTTTGTTCTGATGTGACTGGTAATGTTGTATTAGAAGCAAGTGTTGTTTGTTAAGATGATTCTTAAGCTTCCAATCCCTGATTTCCTGCACCATACATATTGTTAGCATAAGTGTTTGGAGTGCCTCCCTTCTTCCTGTATTTGAAATCAGCTGGATATCCATGTAGCTTGTAGCAGTTGTCCTTTGTCTGACCCTTAAACTTACAGTAGTCACATAGAAGGACAAACCTTCCGGAACTGTAGTTCATCTTAGCTTTATAATTGATGTTACCACCACCAAAATTGTTGCCATTGTTATTTCCCCTATTTTTAAGTATAGCAGATGCTTCATTGCCATCAACACTGATGCTAGCATTAAGTCCACCACTGCCACTTCTCCTTTGGCTTTCTACATTTACTATCATAGCATATGCTTGATTTATGTTTGGTAAAGGCCTTGTCATAAGAATCTGATCCCTGGCATTCTCATAGGAATCATTCAGTCTTGTTAAGAACTTATATAGCTTTTGCAATTGATAATATTCACATGTTTAACAAACTCTGAACATCCACATTAAGGGGGAGGAGCTAGTGTTTCATAATCATCCCACAACTCCTTAAGTTTCAAAAAGTACACAAATACAGAAGATATGCCTTGGGTAAATGCAACAATCTCTTTATGCAGATAATAAGCTCTGAGGCATTCACTTTATCAAACCTCTCTTTGAGGTCTTCCCACACCTTATGAGCATCAGATGCATAAATCACAGTACTAATTAGGCTGGGAGATATTGTATCCATAATCCAGGCTAGAACAATAGCGTCGCATCTGTCCCAAAGTTCATGTAAAGTAGAATCATACATTTCTCTTCTACAGGTTCATGAAACAAAACCTAGTTTGTTTTTATCTTCTACAGGTTCATGAAACAAAACCTAGTTTGTTTTTATCACGCAATACAATCTTTATTGACCCACTCCAAATTGAGTAAATTTCATAAACTTGAAGTTGAATTGAGATAAGAGTATCTGAAAGATGAATAGACAAAGGATGATTGTGATGTACCAGATAAAGAGGAAGTAGTGCTTGAGCCCGTGTTGCAGTCGCTATAGGAGGAGTTGAAGTAAAGGTTCCATCATCGATTTCCATTGTAGATAGTATAGATCGTATTGCTCTTCTCTAAATGAGATGATTTAGATTGCAAGTGACTCAATTTCAGCAAAAATTGACACTAATCAAACAAACCCTAACTATAGGGAATTTGCTAGAAAAACAAACTGAAAAGGAACATAAGAAAGGAAGCCATTAACCAATGATCTTCCTCTCCTGAAGCTGCTGAGTTACTCGATCTAGCCTTGATGCTCTGATACCATGTTGAGCTAGGCAGCCATGGCAGAAGAAGAAGAAGGTCGGTGAAAAAAAAATGAGAATTTCATTCTCTATATTAGAAAACAACTGTTCTAACTGATTCTGAAACCTACTGTACAAATAACTAACTTCTATTTATATTGTTCACCAACTAACTAATTAACCCCCTTTTTATCTACTAACTTCTTCTAATTACATATTATTAAGTTAACTACTAGACTGTACAATTGTTTCTTCTACACCTTTATTTAATTTAATTTGTATTAATCAAACTAGGGGCGGCCCAACGAATTTTGTGGCCTAAATCCAAACTTTGTGAGGGCCTTAATTTTTTAACTTTTTTTTAATTATTTTTAAAGTTCTTTTTATAGATTTTCTTAGATACAAAGTTGTTAATTGATTTTCTTATAATCAATAACTCCTAATAAGTATTTCTCAACTGACAATATCACTAATCCATTTAATCTTTCTTGTGATATTGTTGTTCTTAGGTAAGATTTTATCAATTTTAATTTTGAAAACATGTTTTCACTGAAGCAACGGTAAGATAAGTTATTAACATTATTCTACAAGAAATTTAGGCATTTGAAAAAGAACTAAATCTTTTTATTTGATTAAATGTATCAATAAAACTGTTATCTTCTAATTGTACTATTTTCCTTAACACTTTTAATTAATAAATAAATTTAAACCATTGATATCGAATTGATTATTATGCTTGGAACATTCAAGATTAAGGTAATAATCTTTCAAATTTTCAACATGTAATGATCTTAGTTTTTGCTGCCAACTAGAAAACCAAAAGTATTTTTCATATGCTTTGAATTGTTCAAATCTCTTTTGAAGTGAAAGAATAAGTCTTGTCTATTATGTATAAAAGTAATCAACTCTAAAGACTCTTCGAAATATTCTGAGATTTCATTATCAACATTCACATTAAATTGTTGCTTCCTATATATCACACGGTTCTTACGAAATTCGGGTTTGATATTCATTTCAAGTGTAATTTCCTCGGTATAAATTATAATAGTTGCAAATCCTTCTTCTTTTATATTTAAAAAAAAAATCAAAATTTTTCACTTTACCGAACTTTTTTTTAAACTTATACATAGTCTATTAGATGTAATAAAAATGGGACCTCCACAAATATAAAGCTTAAAACAGTTGTTTTACTTGCTTTATGAAAAGGCTATCCTGAATAAAACAAACTTTAAATGGATTGAGTTATAACTTGTCTATAATTTATATTTTGATCCCTCCGAATTTGACCAAATCAACTCATCTCTAGGTGTCCCGTATATGCAACCCCCACCCCCAAAGAGCAGAACCATAATATTGGATGCGAGTTCAGTCGAATTTAGTAGTTTTTGTTTAAATATTATATTTATATTAAGAAATCCAATAAATATATAAATTATTGATTTAAGATTTAATAACTTCAAAAAAATTATAATCACGAACTCAAAAAATTCAAATCCTAACTTCCCAATTGCTATCGCTTCCGATCCAACGTGATAGAAGCTCCTATAAGATAATGGCTTTAATTTCCGAGGGACACATTTGGCGGATGAAAATGGATAGAGTAAAGTAGATATGTCCCTTTACCTAACTAAATATCCTACGTAGTAGTATTTCACTATATATTTCACATGACCAGTTTCTGATTGGATTGGTTCACTTTTCTGCATTCGTGTACTATAAGATTAGTCAGTCTTTTTATCTAGTAAGAACACGATAGAAGGTTTGTGGCTATTACAAGTCTTTAAACTAATTATATACATTTACTTTTACGTGTTATATATAATATATGCGTCATTTTCAAAGCAGGGAAGTTTTGGCGGTAAATTACTGTCCCAACAAAGAGATCACATGGTCAAGCCGTTGAAACAATTTCTTGTAAAAATACTGAATAAGACTGTGTATAGTAGATTTTTGTGATCTAACCCTTCTCCGAATCCCGTATATAACGAAAGCTTAATACATCGGGCTGCTTTTTATGCATTGTTTTCAAGATTGTAAATTTCATTTTTTATTGAAGTTAGCTGTAAATATCTTTTAATTGACTTGATAGTTTAAAAAAATTAACCCTATTAATGTATATGAAAAAAATTCTTTTTTAATTTACTGTCGCACTTGAAGTGCGTGTATATATATATATATAGTTCACAGCATATACATTTGACTTGAACTTTTAATATTGGTCCCAACACTTACCTTTACCGAAATTAGTTATGGATCGTCGACCTCTGGAGGTGCAATTATTTTAAATTCTTTATACGCAATGAGTCTCCTGACATAACTGCACACGACAGAAAAAATTTAGAACTCAAATAAGTGATTTCCTCCCATCATCCTCTAGAACAACTTACCATATTGGACGTAATGAGCAATAGTTACTTTTAAGTGTACTATTTAAAATATATTCATAATTTATAATGTATTTAAAGATATGTCGATTATTTAAATTTTAGAACTAGGTATCCTGAATTTAGAAATGAGTATTCTTATTGAGATTGTGACTAACTCACATTCGCATCGCGTAAGACTTACATTGAATGGAAAGCAGCGGTCGCTATCATAATTTTTTTTATTCTTAGGACTCAAACTTGAGACTTTTGCTTAGGAATCTTATCCATCTCATCACAACCCTCGTGGTATATATCTTCTTGACTTTTTTCTCTTCAATCAGATCCCAACCACCAGAAGCAACGCCACCAGCCAGTAGGAGATCCATCAAGTCCATAGCCAAGGAGTATAAATAAATTTAAAAATAATTTTGACTTAAGTGATAAATAATAATTAATGTTCTTCTTGTTCTTCCCGAATTTATATATACTACGTGAATCTAGCTATGAGAAGTCTTGTCTACAATAAAACCAATATTTTCTGTCCTAAGTATTATTGCTGCATTTAATTTGTGGACCTTGAAATATTTTAACTTTTTGTGGCCCCTGAATTTAATGTCCTTGGCTTTGATTTAGGATAGAACTACTGTTTCAGTAAACGACCTTTTAACGACTCCTTCATGTACAAACTAATACACATTGATTATCTTGTTTTGACTATTAAAATGAATTATTGTTTGTACATTGAACTGGAATGGAAGTTCAGACGAGATTGTAATCAGATATGACCAGGGGATTTTCGGATTACGGATTGACTTCAGACATAATTTTTAATTTTCTTGAATATTGGATTTTGTACTTCAAATTTTAAGATATTCGAAAATTCGATATTTTTAAACATTATATTTAGTACATTATCTGTATATCAATACTACTTAGTCCGATCCCCTACCCATTAGATACTATTTCATTGATTCAATATTAATTACTAAACTACTGTCAGAATACTTTGTATTTGGACATAATTTTACTATAGTTACTTATTATCGACTGTATTAATATCTCTGTTGTTTTTTTTTTATAATAATTTCACTACCTGAATACTTTATTTGGATGATTGTGGACAGAATGAGGATACTTTTGAGACAACTTAACATGAGTACTTTATTTGAATATTCATTTTTGTAGAAAGTAGAAACATCTCAACTTATACGCTCAATAACGAAAATTTATAATATCCAAACCATTAGTCAGAAATCGAATTTAAATAATCATATCTAATCCGAACTTTAAATTGGATTTAGATTGTTATTTTCTCAATCCAAAAATTAAAAATTCAAATCGAAATTCTCACATCCAATCCGAGTGGTCCGAACGATCACCCCTAGATCTGACCAAGGAACTTTTCCTGTTCGCAATTTGCTAATTTCGTTATTTAAGTTTGATACTCTTGGAGAAAAGAAGGGTTTCCTTCCCTAGCTATATGTTTTGGAAAAATTTATTACTCCCTCTGATTTAAAATAAGTGGCCAGTTTACTTTTCTATTTTAGTTCAAAATAAGTGTCCAGGTAAGTAATCAGGAAAAAATTTAATTTGTTTTACTCTTTTATCCTTATATGCATATCCCAAAAGAGTTTTCTCACTCCTCGCTATAACTATATGACCAATATTTAATAAGGATAGTTTAGTCATACTAGGTATTTTTGTATAGGATTTAGTATTTCTTCTAATGGAAGAATACCTTAAACCACCCCTAAACTTGACTCGGGTTATTAGTATCCTCCCGAACTATGCCCAGTCTTAATTACCCCCTCAACTTGACCTTTTGAGAGCCATTACCCCCCTTAAGACACTGATGTGGTAAAAAGTATGGGTAGACTCACCTGCCACGTGAATTTTTCTGTCTATGTGGCATTTTTTAAAAAATAAAATATTTTCTTTTACCTTTTTAAGAATGTTACTTTTTAGATAAAAATTTTCGAATATAATTTATAATAAAATTTGGATATAACTATATTATTTAGGTTAAATATTTTTATTTGGCCAAAATAATAAAGTTTCAATTAATCTTTTTTCGAATTAGACATGAAAATAAAGATTTATACAATTGAAATAAATAGTTAAGGTTTCTAAAAAATTATAAAAATGCATAGTTTGAAATTAAATATTTTAGCTATAAATTTTTATATAGATCTAAATTTAGGTGCTCTAATTTTTTATTTTTTATTTTACAGATTTTACCTGTAAAAGTAAAAATACATAGTTGAAATAAATAGTCATTGCATCAAAAGAAGAAATAAAAAGAGTGTAATTGCAAGATTACAAGTACAACTATAAACTCTTTTTATTTCTAATTTTGATGCAATAACTATTTATTTTAACTGTGTATTTTTTATAACTTTTTAGATGCCTTGATTATTTATTTCAATTGTATAAATCTTTATTTTCCGGTCAAATTTAAAAAAAAGATTAACTAAAACTTTATTATTTTTAGTCAAATAAAATATTTATCCTAAATAATGTAGTTCTATCCAAGTTTTATTATAAATTGTATTCGAAAAAAATTATCTAAAAAGTAATATTCTTAAAAAGGTAAAAATAATAATTTATTTTTCAAAAAAATTGCCACATAGACACTTTTTGTCACATTAGCGTCTAGGGAGGTAATGACTCTCAAAATGCCAAGTTGAGGAGGGTAATTAAGACCGGACGTAGTTTAGGAAGGATACTAATAATTTGAGGCAAACTTATGAGTGATTTAAGGTATTTTGTATTTTTTTAATAGGTGTGCTTAAAAAATTGATCATTTAGTATGAAGCGGAGGGAGTAGCACAGAATATTTAATTACATCGAGCAAATAAAAGCAAGACCTATATCATTACTCAAGCAACTATAATTGTTAAAGTTGCATTATTTTGATATTGAGCGGTAAGCGCAAATAATTATTTCTCATTTGGATAGCTTCACAGATTGTTAATTCAATTGTGTTCATGTATGGAATAATACATAGAAAATATAATACTACAGCATAGTTCTTGACATATGTGGGATGTATTCATTGTGTTACATCAGATATGACTAACGACTTGGAACAAGTAATGGACCCCTTTTAGGAAAAGTTTAAATCTTGATGTATACATCATTTTGATAGACATATTATTGATGTTTTTCAATAATATGATGCACGGTGTGGTGTACACTTGTGATATGTGGAATTGCCTCAAATGATTAAATCTTTTGCGCCAAATAATTCAACGATTGGACAGTCAAAACTATAAATGGATAAAATAAATTAATATGTGCAATAATTGGTCATTGCTATGTTTTAATTATGAGAGAGGACATTGGTTTTTGATTGAAAGACTTATAATTTTCCGTGTAAAACGTCAATTCGATCTTTTTGAGTTACAAAATTTAAAATAAAGGGCAGTCCGATGCACTAAGCTCCTATTATATACGGGATTTAGAAAAGAGTTGAACCACAAGGGTTTATTGTATGCAATCTTACCATATAAAGACTATTTCTATAGCTCGAACCCGTGATTTCCTGATCACATAATAACAACTTTACCAGTTACACTAAGACTACTCTTCAAGTTACAAAACTTAACAGGTAAAAAAATTTGAGTATAGATTTTATGAAATTAAATGCAATAATAAAAGGACCAAAAAGAAAAAGAAGAATTGATGGAATTAGTTTTGGAGACTAGGGAATTGCACTTCTGATGCTCAGTTAGTGATAAAGTAATTATTTTGATAATTGTGATACAGTATGTTAAACCCCGAATTTAAAATTTCTGTTTTTGCTCTATTTATTTTGATATTTCTTGCTTTTCTTCTTCTTCTTTTTTCTCCTTGTTCCTCCTCTTCTGCTTCTTCTTCCTCCTCCTCTTCTTCTTCTTTCCAAGCTAAGGGTTTATCAAAAATAATCTTTCTAGCTTCATTAGGTAGAGATAAAGTCTTGCGCGAAAACTACAATAAATTAGAAATATACTAGGTATGATGTTGTTGTTGCTCTCTTTACGTAGGAAATATGTTATATTTAGATTATTATTAGAACTTTATTACTCTTAAATATAAAATAATAACAATTTTAACATAACAGTTGAGTAATTATTTAGTTAATCAATAATATAATAAATTTATTAAGATTCATAAATAAAAGGATCAAAAGTACAAATTTCAATTAGTTGAAAGTCAGATGCGCTTAACCACATATCACAAGAACCAATATAAAACATTTCAATATGTCAAGGACTAAAGGGGCAAGTTTTCCTTTTGGATACGGAATAATAGTGAGAAAAGATAGATACATACATTTAACGATGAATTTAAAATGGGGTCAACATGAGATGCTAATTGAGTAGTACGTAATTACCTACCTAAGTATCACAATCATCAGTCAGCGTCTATTGCTAGGGTTAATAACAGGAATTTTTGTTTTCATAATGGAAAACAAATATTTGAAAAGTGATTAGATTTCGTAGTAAAGGTTAACGTAACTAGTTTAGTTTGGCCAAGTTTATGTTTTTAGCAGCAATCGTGGGCCAAACACATTTTAAGAAGAATTTAAGTTATGTTCACGGACTAAAGCCATCTTTTGTTTAGATGATCACCTTTTTCGACATATTACAAAAAATTATACTATATATATAAATAAATATTAGATTTAAATGAATATACTATATATTGAATATTCTTTGTTGTTCCTTTTTTTTAAACTTTTTTTAAGTCTGAATATTTTTGGAGAAACTTTTGATTTTGTCACTAACTGACGATGAATAAATTTTTCATACTTTCCGGTGAAATTGACTATTGTAATCTCTAGAAGTTTGAATATCTACATTGTAGTAATATCACTTGTGGTAACCTAGACAGACCCCTAGCGGTTCTTCTTAAGTGGGAACCCCCCACTATGAACCAAATAAAGCTTAATATTGACGGAGCTTTTGCATGTAAATTTAAGCAAGGAGAATTAGAGTGAGTATTTAGAAATAATAACGGATAGTAGAATTTAGTAAAACTAGTTATGGTCCATCCAGTCAAAGAGGGTTGCTCTGATGGTAAGCAACCCCCATTTCCAACCGAGAGGTTGTGAGTTCGAGTCTGTCCAAGAGCAAGGTGGGAAGTTCTTGGAGGAAAGAATGTCGGGAGTCTATTTGAAAACAGCCTCTCTACCCCAGGGTAGGGGTAAGGTCTGCGTACACACTACCCTCCCCAGACCCGACTAAGTAGGATTATACTGGATTGTTGTTGTAGTAATAGTAGTTATGGTCCATCCCTACTCTCCATGGAGCTACATGCACTA
Source organism: Nicotiana benthamiana (assembly GCA_034376525.1). Lineage (NCBI taxonomy): Eukaryota > Viridiplantae > Streptophyta > Magnoliopsida > Solanales > Solanaceae > Nicotiana > Nicotiana benthamiana. The sequence continues at coordinate 88,795,185 of CM067333.1, read as the reverse complement.
TGCTATGGATTGCAGCTAGCAAAAGAACATAATTTGACCAACCTCCAAATTGAAACGCATTCAACATTTATACCAATAATACTTGAAACTTTCAACTATCCATCTTATATTGCACTCATCTCTAATTGCAAGTACTGATTGAGGAAGTTAGGGAATCAACCAATCCAATATAACTTTTAAGAAGGAAAGAAAGTAGCATATAAGCTAGTATAACACGGGGTCAAGCAAGCCAACATCTACTATAATCAAGTATATCCATCCGTACGAGAATTCCTAATGAATGCAATCCAAGCCGACAGGGAAGGCATTATTACTACTGGATTAATACTACCAATATTGTTGTTTTAATAGTTTGGTTATATTTGGAAACTCTACTATGACATCTTTTGGCTGTAATAGTGCCAATACTAGTATAAATAGGTCTGCTCCCAATGGGAGAACAATGTATTGTTAACCTTCTAGCTAGTTGTTAATAAACTATCTTTCGATAACCAAAAAAAAACTCTTCACATCAAATCTGATACGATAACCTTGCAAGCAAAATGATTACTTGCTATGATACAGTAAATTGTATCGATAGTGTATACGAATTTTTGACTGTATATAAAAGTTAAATCCCAACATGTTCGATTCCTTATCAAAAAATTTTGATTTCAGATTTTCTATTTGTATACGGTCAAACTCGAGGATCATAATTTTGAAGTTTTAAGTCGGGCTATGGGCTCGAGTCCATGAGGCTCGAAGTGAGCGTCACGTCCGGCTAAAAGACACCTACCCCGAGGAAGCTGATCGAATGCCTGACACGGACCGTATAGAGGGCAGCATAATCTCGAAGTCAATCAAGAAAGAGAAAAAATTCTCAGGAAAACGTGGATTAGAGCATTAATTAAGGATAAGGTTTGTATAAAATGGTACATGTCTGTACCAAACCATTATACACCTGAGGATTTTATTATCTTTATGAGCAAGGTATTATGTTGGAATTTTTCCCTCATATATAAAGGGAACCCCAATTATTTTATAAAGGGCAGATCATTTCACGGCAATAGAATATTCTTATTCTTCTCTTGTTTAACGTGTTCATCAATTACTCTTCAACTTTATTGTCTTTGCTTTATGGTTCTTAGCTGACCTAGAGCTCCCTAGATAGACGAGCTCGAGGCCCCTACTAATTCAACAATATTGATTTGGTTTATTATATTTTCTTACATAAGCTCAATAACACTTATATAATCACTAGTATTAGAATATATCATATATCTTTAAAATCATAATTTATCTTTAATTGTTACTCAGATTTTTCAAGGTAAACAGTTTGGCCCACTGTGGGGATAAAGATAATAGTGATTATTTTAGTGCTAACTTTCTAATAACACACGTTATTCTTCACACTTTTTCTTGTAAAAGATTCTTTGATTTTAGGCTTAAACATGTTTAGCATGCAAAATGCACCTGCTCATGACAGTAAGGACTCAGAGAAAACATCAGTATTGGGATTGGTGTTCCACTCGTAAACCCTGGGACGTGTTTAACATGGAGCCAGATGATATGAATTCCCACAGCGCTCTAAACATGGAAGCAGGCACAACCCCCGTAATGAATAGACGTAGGGAAGCCCAGGCTGGAGGCCAGGAAACACGAGGACTGGAAGAACGAGGAGTCAGCCTCCTGGTGATATTCGAGATGTTGCAAGCTCAGCAAGTAGCCATTGCTCAGCTCCAAAGACAGAACAGAACTCCTAACACCGCTGAACCAATAAACGCACAGCACGAACCAGTGCTTGAAAGGCCCGATGAAAGCGGCTCGGGAACTGACCCCACGATCATGAAAATTCTCGAGGAACTGACTAAAAGGATCAAGTCAGTAGAAAATAGGATAGAAGACAATGATAAAAAGGTTGAAACTTACAACTCCAGGCTGGACCAAAAATCGAGAGCACCTCCAGTTTTGAAGGGTCTAGATGCCAAAAAATTCATATAAAAACCATTCCCCTCAAGTGAGGCTCTGATTCTCATTCCCAAGAAGTTTCGCATGCTCGATATACAAAATTACAATGGGACAGCGGATCTAACGAACATATTACTTTGTATACTTACGGGATCAAAGGAGATGACTTGAATGATAACGAAATTGAGTCAGTATTATTGAAAAGGTTTGGAGAAACACTATTAAAAGGAGCTATGATATGGTATCACAACTTAGATCCTAACTCTATTGATTCGTTTGCTATGTTGGCGGATGCCTTTGTAAAAGCACATGTCGGGGCCATAAAGGTGGCCACAAGATAATCGGATGTCTTCAAAATAAAACAAAAGGATGACAATATGTTGAGGGAGTTCGTGTCCCGGTTTCAAATGAAATGGATGGAATTACCACCGGTCTCCGATGACTAGTCCGTTCAAGACTTTATGCAAGGTTAGAATGAAAGAAGTTCGATATCATCTCAATAGCTAAAGCAGAACTTGATCGAATATCCAGCTAAAACATGGTCAGATGTGCACAATCGGTATGAGTCAAAATTAGGGTTGAAAACGACCAGTTTGGAGCCACCTCGGGATAAGTTTACCCTAACGGATTTGTAGCCGAGCCCCCGAGGGACACAGACCAGGGATTAAGATTCGACAAAGAATGGTATCTACCATACGATCGAAGAAACAACACCCCGAGCCACAACACCTCTCATATCAATCGAAGAAGTGACCAAGGTCAAGGTTCTTGGGGACTCATGAGCAAGAGCGGGTTTGACAAACACGTTGACCCCACCAAGGGCCCCCGATTATTAGAAGACAAGTTCAGTATAGATGTATCAGGAATCATCTCGGTTATTGGGAGAATCAAAGATACTAAGTGGCCCAGGACGATATAGATTGATCCCTCCCAAAGGAACCCGAACTTAATATGCAAGTATCATGACAAGCATGGTCATAGAACGGAGGATTGCAGGTTGCTGAGGGAGGAAATATCTAGGTTATTCAATGAGGGCCACATTCGAGAATTCCTAAGTGATCGGGCTAAGTATCACTTTAGGGAGAGGGATGCAGGCAGAGAGAATGAACCTGAAGAACCTCAACATTTCATTCACATGATTATTTGTGGAGTCGATGTCCCGAAGGGACCGGTATACAAACGTACCAAAGTATCCATTACAAGGGGAAAGCAGACTTGGGATTACTTACTTTAGGATATCCTCACATTCAATGAGGAAGATATCAAGGCTTTATCTCAATCTCATTACGATCCACTAGTAATTTCTATCATTTTAAATAAAGTTCAAGTTAAACGTGTTCTCGTGGATCTAGGTAGTTTGACAAATATAATTAGGTCTAGGGTCGTAGAGCATCTCGGGCTACTTGATCAAATTTCACTAGCGTCTCATGTCCTGAACGGCTTTAACATGGCAAGTGAAACGACGAAGAGAGAAATTATCCTCTCAATCAACGTTCTCATGTCATCGAAAGTGACATGAGATATAATGCTTTGCTCGAAAGGCTGTGGATCCATAGCATGAGGGCGGTATCATCGACCCTCCACCAAATGATGAAGTTCTTGATAAAGGATGTCATAAAAACAGTATATCGAGAGCATCATGCATCCAAGGAAATGTTTGCAGTGCACGACTCAGCACTAATGTCGACTCCATCCACATCAGAAAAATCCAAGGACGAACATGTGACCATATAACAATCACAACTCGTTCCCTCGATTGAGCCCGAGGGACGAATGTCCGATGAACTGGTGGCCAAGAACGAAGAAGAAGATTCCCTCACCGTCGAACTTTCGTCGCCCCCGAAGAATCAGATGCAACAAAATCCACGATTGAATAGATCGAACATGACATATTGGTTGAGCATATTCTAGGCCAGAAGGTATACCTGGGGACGGGGTTAATCCCCTAACTCGGGAAAAAACTCATTCACTTTCTTATTGATAATATTGATTGCTTCGCTTGGTCCTATTTAGATATGAGAGGGATTTCACCGGAGATAACAACTCATCGATTAAGTGTCGATCCTAGATTTAAGCGGTGAAGCAAATGAGGAGACCTTCGTCTGAGGTAAAGCATACATTTATCAATGAAGAGGTAACCAAACTTCTCAAAATAGGATACATCATGGAAGTAAAATATGTTGAATGGCTAGATAACATAGAGATTGACCCTATAAAGGGGAATAGAATTAGAATGTGTGTAGATTACAAGGATTTGAACAAGACATGCCTGAAGATTCTTTTGCATTACCCAACATCGATCGATTAATCGATGCTACAGCTGGCGACGAGATATTTACTTTTCTCGATGCCTACTCAAGGTACAATCAAATTCAAATAAACCTAGAGGATTGGAAAAAGACTTCGTTCATCATGATGTTGGTACATATTGCTACAAGGTAATGTCCTTCGGGCTAAAGAATGCAGGGCCACATATCAACGTCTAGTTACTAAGATGTTCAAACATTAGATAGGAAACTCCATGGAAGTTTACATTGATGACATGTTATTTAATTCCCTGCGCGCAAAGGACCATTTGACCCATTTGCAGGTAACATTCGACATCCTAAGAAAGTACAACATGAAGCTCAACCCCGAGAAATGCTCTTTTGGAGTCGGTTCGAGCAAGTTTTTGGGTTTCATGATATCAAACAGAGGTATCAAGATCAGCCTCGATAAAATCAAAGCCATCAAGGAAATCACCATAGTGAACAATGTGAAGCCATCCAACGGCAAACAGGACGGATAGTCGTCCTAGGCCGATTCTCGAGGTCATCAAATCGGAGCCATCATTTCTTTTTCTTACTCAAGAAGAAGAACAACTTCGCATGGACTCTGGCGTGCAACAAGACTTGGAAGAGTTAAAACGGTATCTTTCGATCCCACCCATGCTCCATACTCCGAAGGAGGGTCAAACACTATACTTGTATTTAGTTGTGTCCAAGGTGGTGGTAAGTGGCGTGTTGGTTCGAGAAGATTAAGATGAGCAATTTCCTGTCTATTATGTGAGTCGGGCCCTTGGAGATGCTGAAACTAGGTATCCACATTTGGAAAAGTTAGATCTTGTATTAATAAACGCATCTAGGAAATTAAAACCATATTTTCAACTATATGTGCGATGACTATATACCCACTTCGAAATGTCTTGCATAAGCGTGAATATTCGAGCAAATTGGCCAAATGGGCCATCAAACTCGATGGATATGATATTAAATACCAATCTCGAATGACTATCAAGTCTCAAATTTTGGCAGACTTCATAGCCGATTTTGCGCCCACCCTCGCACCCAAATTAGAAAAGGAAGTTCTGCTAAAATCATGTAAGTCATTGGGGTTATGGACCTTCTTCACAGACGGTGCCTTAAATGTGAAATGGTCCGGTTTTGACATTATTTTAAAACTACCAATGGGTGGTGCCATCAAGCAATCAATTAAAACTCCTAAATTTACTAACAATGAAGCCGAGTACGAGGCCATGATTGCAGGTCTTGAGCTCGCCAAGGGCCTCGGGGCAGAGGTCACTGAGGAAAAGTTTAACTCTCTATTAGTAGTAAGTCAAGTAAATGTGATCTTCGAGGTTCGAGACGACCAAATGCAAAGGTACTTGGACAAACTCTAAGTGACATTGCACCGCTTCAAGGAGTGGACACTGGACCATATAACCTGAGAACAGAATAGCGAGGCCGATGCACTCGCAAACTTGGGGTCATTAGTTGAAGAAGACGATATTATCTTGGGGACTATCGTCCGACTATCGAAGTAGGTGGTCAAAGACGTCCATGTAGAGATTAATTTGACAAGTTTGACGTGGGATTGGAGGAATAAATACATCGACTACTTGAAGCATGAGAAGCTCCCTATGGACCCAACGGAGTCGACAACGCTTCGAACTAAAGTAGCTCGATTCTCACTCGATGAAAATAGAACATTGTATAGAAGAACCTTCGATGGACCACTGGCACTACGATTGGGACCCGGGTATATCGATTACGTAAAACAAGAAATCCACTAATAAAACTATCATTCAAAACTTAAAGAATAGGTTAGATTATGCAAAGGGGAAATGGATAGAAGTGTTTCTCGAGGTGCTATGGTCATATCGAACTACTTTGAAGTCGAGTACGGGACCCCTTTTTCTTTGGTATACGGAACCGAAGCATTGATCCCAGTCGAAGTCGGGTAACCTAGCGTCAGATTTCAACATGCCACCGAGGACTCAAATCGCAAAGCTATGAACACTTCGCTCGATCTTCTCAATGAAAAACGTGAGGCTGCAATAATTTGAATGGCTGCGCAAAAACATAGGTTCCAAAGGTATTACAATAGGAGTACGAACCTTCGATATTTCAGAGTCGAGGACTTGGTCCTAAGGAAGGTCACTCTTAACACTCAAGATGGAAGATATGTTCCAATTGGGAGTGAATGTACCGTGTCCTCGAAATCGTAAGGAAAGGATCCTAAAAACTTAGCACAATGGCAGGCGAGCAACTACCAAACAATTGAAATATATCGATGCTCAAGCAATATTACTGTTGAGGTTTGACCTTCTCCCATTTTCCAATTATAGTTAAAACTAACTCCTCGCATGTATGCAGTTTGAGATATCGAGGAATCTCTCAGCTCGAAAACCTTAGGTTTGAAAGCATGCATTGTGCTATTTTTTCCTTAGATCAGATTTTATCCCAAATGGGTTTTATCGGCAAGGTTTTTAACGAGGCAACATCTATATGCTAGCTAAGGAACATTCAACAGAGTATTCAAGGCTTCTTTTCGATCAACCTCGAATACTGGGGGGGCATCATCCTCGGAGGTTATAGTTTTTGAGAAAGATATTTCACGCCTAAGAGGGCCTCCATTGGTTAAACTTTGTAATGGGCCAAACGGCCAGATGAACTGTGTCCACATAGAATAATCGAGCCCCAAAGGCAAAACATGTAAGCATGAATCAATTAAAGCATTCTGGTTATATCAAAAACACTTCGTATTTCAAAAATGTTTACAATTAAACGAGCTCCACACTTACAATCTTACAGGAAGTGGCCTGAGGGCCAAAGTACCCCAAAGTACTCGGGGATTATCACTGACTGACAATACATCTGAGTCATCGAAAACTCAAACCCATAAGACCTCAAAGATACACCTCCTCAAAATGAAGGCTAAGGCCAATATACTCGGTAACTAACTCTTCGGACAAGTTCGAAGAGTTATTGGGAAACAAGTCTAGGTGATATACCTGAAGGCTATGGGCCTACGACTATATTAAAGACTATGGTCACATAAAGGCTACAACCAAAATAATGTGGCTCGGACACATCCGACTTCCGCCATAAATTAAAGTCCTTCAAACATTGAAAAATCGATTAAATAGGCTACCCCAGCAAAAGTAAAATATAGGGGCGTCGATAAATTCGGCCCCCGAAAAATCTAAGGGCTTCGATAAATCAGCCCTCGAACAATCCAAGGGATTCAATAACACCAGTCTTCGGAAAACCTTTAAGAGGCATTTGATAATGTCCATGTAAAAAAAAACTATTAAGGTTCTGATACGTCGAGCCTTCAAAAAAACCAACGGGTACAAAAATACACTCTGAGGCATAACTAAAATTTTATTAAGTATTTTAGCCAAAGTGAAGGAAAACTATATAGCCATTATTAGAGGCCAAAACAGTCCAATTTAAAGAGCCTAAGGGCCACCTAAAAGAGCCTAAGGGTCAATCCTAAAAAAGAGCCTAAGGGCTGATATACAAGAGCCTAAGGGCCAGCTTAAAAAGAAAAATATAGGGTCAAAGACCCATGGGAGTGTGAGATCCCATTCTCGTTTAACTCGGACCTAAAGGTCCCAAACTCGCATTAATTTGACTTTAAGTCTGGCTCTAGGATCATCTAAAACCCTAATGGATACGATCTTGGGCAAATAAAAGCCTAAGGGCTTGTTACGAGTCTAAACCAATACTTAAACTTAACAATGATCATCGAAAATTTCCATGAACGAAGACAAAATAAAAAGTCAGCACAAATCAAGAATAGAGCAAAAAGCTACTTTATATTCATCCGAGAAGATTAGAAAGCATATTACAACGAAGGGCCCTTATACAAAAATAGAAACCTACTCTATTTTAGGGGTTGCATCCCCGAGAGGGCCGTCTTCATCTCCGATGGCTTTATCTTCTGGAGGTTCTTCCCCTTTAGGAGCATCTTCTTCACTTTCCTCGTCCCCCAAGCAAATCACCACGTCCTTATCATCAGAGGAGATAAGAAACCTAGCATCAGTTTCTCGTGCATGTGCTTCAGCTATCTCCCCAGCAAGATTGAACCCTCGAGCACAGACTTCCTCGAGAGTCTACCTTCGGGCTTGACAATTAGCAATTCCTCCATTTTTCCCGGTTGGAGGCTATGAGCACGTGATTTTTGCCCTATATGAATTACTTCCAGAAATTCAAACAAAATGATTTCACTCATTATTTTGCAATTTTTGTGGATTTTTGCGACCTTTAATGTTAATTGTTTGCATTGTGTTTATGCATTTTAATTAATGAAAAAATACAAGAATACTTTTCATTTAGTATTTAAATCTACATTTTAGGATTAAGTAAAAATTAGTTGTTTTATAAAATGAGAAAAATCACAAAAGAAAGTTTGTTTTGCATCTTTTGATTTTAATTTTGAATTTTGGTAGTTTTTCTTTTAATTTGTTTTTTATTAATTAAGGTAATTATGAGGTAACTAATTCAATTAGATAGGTTAATTTTTAATTTTAATATAGTTTTTTATTTTAAGTTTGGAAAAAAAGAGAAAAGGAATTGAAAATAAAAAGAAAATTGAAATGGGGTTGGTTTTTGAACCAAATTGGGCCTCTTGTGCATTTAAATAGCCGAAACACGCTACTCAAACCCATCCCCTGACCCGGTCAACCACTGCTATTCCTAAACGATGTCGTTTCCTCAGGGGTGATCGACGGACGAGAACTAACTAGGTTTTTACTATATAAATGTCGGATACCCCCCACCCCTCCAAACCCTATCTCAAACATCCCTGATTACACCGATGTATCACTGCCGGATAACCACCGCTTCTCCATCATTCGCCGCCGGCCGGAAATTGCCACCGCAGGAGGCAAGTCTCCAACGGCTCCCAAAGTAACACCCCTGAATCTTCTTTTCTTCCTCTTTCCAACACCCTAAACCTCTGCCCTCCAATCTTAACCTATCATCTTGAATATTCGTTCAAAGGTTCGACTGGTCCGCCGTCCACGGCGACGCCGGCTCAAACGGCCACCAAAAATACACCATAAAGGTTCTCTTTTCCATCCTTTACCCAAATCTGAACCCTGCTTCCCTTGAATCTCCCTTGAACATGTCGAATAGGTTAGAATATGTTCGCCATCTCTGCCGTGTACGTCGGTGTTTCATCCAATCCTGCCCAAAATAACACCTCAAATCCCCTTCACCACTTTCTTCTCGAATTTGTGATTAATTCCTTTCAAACATCACCGGAGTTGCTTGAATTTCGAATTGAAGACTGGAAAACCCCTAGAGGGTTCAGAACAGAGGCATTTCCCTAAATGTCGAAGCGAAGCTCGACTTCTATTCCACTTTGCATAGATAAGTTCTTTTCTTATTCTTATTTTCGTTTTGAATTTCCTGTAAAATGGTTCAATCATGTTTGTTTTAAGGTCATTAATCTTGCATAGGTTTTCATTTTTTATCAATTAATTTGGTTATATAGGATAGCATTTATGCCTGTGCATGGACCTTATTAAAGAAAAACTAATTTTCCCTTGTGCATATTATTTTTTTTGATTCCGTTTGATCTTGTTTACCTCAGTGTTTCATTTTGTTTTAAATTGAATGCAGGATTTGTTTGGTTTTTATTTCTATTTTAATGATAGTTATTCCTTAATTGTTCTGATAATTTGTTTGAAACCCAAAAATCAGTAGATGTTGGAATTTGGCTTGGAATATGTTAGCCGATTAATATTCAAAATTATCGGTTTAAGCACAGTAATTTAGAAAGGTTAGAATAGTTATCATAAGTTAGTAATTGTAGAAGCAATTTAAGGGTGGTTTGGGTAGTTCATTGGGGAATCTTTATCAACTGATCTAGGAAGCTTCTAGAATGGGGGGTTAAAGATTAAATTCAGACTTTAATTGTTATAACTTGGATAACAAGTTAAGAATTTAGGGACTAGTTGGGTATCTGAAAAATATAAGAGGACTAAGGGGTAAACACAAATAAATGGGTTGCCCTAAAGCTTTGGATATAAAAAGGCATCATAATGCCTTCATTCAGAAGTTTTTTTAGGTATGAAAATCCCAGGAAAATTCTCTGAAGTTTCCAGTCTCTTAAAGTTCTTTTAGACCTGAAAGCTTCAGAAAAATCAAAAAAATATTGTTTCATTAGTTTTTTTAGATTCGTTCCAACTCTCATATATCAATCTGAATCTCAGTGTAAGTAAGATCTGAAATACATGGGTATGAGGTGTTAAACTTTTAGAAGTTGTAGATTTCAATCCTGAGTATGTTTTAAAGTGCAATCGAGGCTGTTTTTGGTCTATTATGGTGTTATTGGTTTGAATTCCTGTCATGGGTTGAAATAGTGTCAATTTGGGTTCCTAATTGTTCTAAATATCGTGTTGTTGTATGTTGCACTTTTGCTGAACTATTGCTGACTCCTTTTCTCCTTTATTCATTATAATTCCAGGTATTCTTCAGCTTCAAATATACGAAGGAACAAACCCCTATTTGTATTCAGATTGCTGAATGAATGATCAATGCTCCCTAGAGATTTCAAGTTTTAATTCATGCTTATTCGTTCACATTTTAGACTATATAACAGTAGTATTTTACATTACTGGTGTGTAATGGGACAATTAAACAAGTCTCTATATGGACAATAATTTGTTTTCATTCTGTTATAGTTTTATATTGTTATGGCTGACTAGTGTAGCTCTAGGTCAGGTCAAGTCTATTTAAAATTTTGAAATCTGTTAATCTTCAATAGAAAATAAGTAGTTTAGTGTAAATTCAAGCATGAAATGTAGACTTAAAATTAGAATGTGAGCAAAGTCGAACTGTTCATACGTTATTTCTGTAGAATTACTATGTTTTATTGTTTACCAAATTCATTATTTTCTGGGTTTCGCCTAAGGTCCAATTCTTGGCATGGGCTCATAATACTTGTTGATCAGAATAGGCAGCCCAGATGATTTGGGATTGGGCCTAATTGGAGCCCGAAATTATATTCAGCTTTACCGTTGAAGCTTTTATGCACAGTCAAATTCCAAAAACTCAAATTGATAAGCATTGGGCCTCATATTCATGCCCTACACTGTTAGCCCATGGAATCAATGCATTTGTTGAGTTGTTGGACTGCTAGGGACAATTCCAAATTGGGCTCCTGCCTTGGTATAACTGTAATTAATAATTAGCAACACTAAATAATCACTCCTTTGGAGATGAAAAGTTTTCTCTAGAATTGACCTTTAAATAATGAATCGAGGTGTGATAAACCAAACAAAAATCTCAAATGCATGGCCTTGTTTAAATTAATCTTGTTTATCCTTAGATTCCGAGGCGTTCCATTTAGCAAATTCCATGGCCCTCGCAAAGTGCGAACCCGTGGTTGCTTTAGGCACGTGTTTAATAACATTACTTCCTAAATTTGGGTGCACATTTATGTGACCCAAATCCAAATCCCAACAAAGTTGAAATGTGTCAAAAACCACAGGTGCATTTATGTGATGTTTCGAGGCATGTTTTCACGACGTCGTAATTTTATTTTAAAAACAATAATAAAAGCGGCTAAAAATTAAAATTTGCACATAGGTTCATAATTGGTTAAAATCAGATTATTTAAGCCGAATTTGACAGTTAAGCGACCGTGCTAGAACCACAGAATTCGGAAATGCCTAATACCTTCTCCTAGGTTAACAGAATTCGTTACTCAGATTTCTGGTTCGCGGACTGTTAAACAGAGTCAAATCTTCCTCGATTCGGGATTTAAACCAGTGACTTGGGAAACCATTAGCTATACCAAGTGGCGACTATGAAAATCTCTTAAATAAATAAATTCTGTTTCGGTTGTCCTTTAATTGGAAAAGCTCCTTTATCTACGCCCTGTGCGGGGTTGTTGTGGAAAAAGGAGGTGTGACAGCTCTGGCGACTCTGTGGGGGACCGAACCCAGAATCTCTAGTTCAGGGTTCAAGAATTCGAGCTTAGAATAATTATTGTATATGGCTTTATTTATTATGTGATTTCTTGTTTTTACATGTTGACTTAATGTGCAAAATGATTCTTTTACTCCTTTGATATTATCTGAATTGTACATATAAACTGTTACGAAACCCTTCGCTTCTTATCTTCGGGGATGTGCTCGTTGGTCGAGACTCCCTATTCTGTTAGTGTCATAACTTGAAATAAGAAAGATTCTTGGACAAGTTACTATGCCGGATGATTTTGCGGGTCCCCGGTACGTAGCTCCCTCCTCAACTCGAGTTGTCCGCTCGGGTACACAGTGTAGAACAAATACCCACTCATAAACATAGAATTACTTAACCTCATGTCGGATCCCTAGTAGGAACACTTATCTGCATCATGCATTTGACCTAGGGGACTCAACACAAGGGTTGGGTCCGTCTAGGACAGATGTACCCGGAATAATGGACCATCCTGATGCATCGTACTTGTGCATTTATTTGTTTTTGATTTGCATGCTAACCGGATTTTTATGGGTAAGGAGATTTAACAACTTGTTTTAGAAGAACCAATGTCCAAATATTTCCAAAGCTCTGCCGAATATTTGAAAAAAACGAACAAAATGGGAAAAGGCGGAGTCTGTTTCATTCGCCCAAGAAAAAGAGAAAACCCTTGTTTCGAAAAAATAGTTTTGCTTTTATGAAACGAAAAAGGGAAAGAAAAATCTTGTTATTAAAATAAATAGTTTTGTTTGCCCGAACTACACCAGTTTAATTCTCACAGGATGTGAGATACATAGGCAACCACCATCAGGTCCAACTTCCTTTTTGCAAAATATTAATAAGGAAAATAGTCGAAAATGAAAAGTAGATGTTTTCTTGTTGTAAGGAGATGCTATTGTTGTCAAAAATAGCTGAATGTTGTCAAGAATAGCCGAATGTCACTGTAAGGGACACCGGAAGGCTGATTTTGCACAAACAGCCACCTTTGTTTTATTTTTAGCCAGTTAGCGGGCACAACCTCAAAATCTTCCTTTGGGAGTGTTGAAAGGCCGTATACACTTCTGGGTTTTGGTTTTAGAAAACGGATTTCATAGAAGAAGGGGGTCTATTTTGATTTTTAAGTCAAACGAAATGAAAAAATAAGTTACTAAATCACCAAAATAAACGTGCAGGATGAGCACAATCCAAAACAAACCTTTCTCATTCATAAGCAAAATCCCTTTGGAGTTGTGGCTATGGTAGAATGATCTCGGTAGAGAAGGGCAAGACGATGCCAAGAAATAATTTGGAGGCCTTCCCAGACTATTGGAGATTATACCCCGAGGAGACATCATCAGAGCATTAGTCATGTGTTGGGACCCGGCGCACAATGTGTTCCACTTATTAGATTTTGAACTTACCCCAACCTTAGAAGAAATAGTCGGGTACATTGGGGATGTTGAGCTTCTTTTGAGGCACAAGTATTTGGTTGCCCTAAGAATTGTAGTTGTGCATAAGTTCTTAGATACCCTGAAGATAAGAAGAGTGGTACACAACTCGAACATGGCAGCAGGGTTTTGTACTTTTTCATTCCTGTATACCAGATATGGTCACATAGGGGGGGGGGGGGGTTCAACAAACCAGAGAACAAATTTTGCAGCAAAGTAAACCGCGTCAAGTAGGAAGAACATAGACGTTTCTCTTTTATGGTGGCTTTTCTAGGGCTCCTGGTATTTCCAAGGAAAGATGGGAACATTGACATAAAAATAGTCGGGGTTGTCAGCACTCTACGCACCCAAGCCAAAAGCACACTTGTGCCCATGATAGTAGCTGAGATCTTTCGTGCTCTCACAGCTAGTAGGACCGGGAAAATTTCTTTGAGGGGTGCAATCTGTTGTTTCAAATGTGGATAACTGAGCATCTATGCTACCGTCCGCAGTTTATGAGCTATGGGTCAGCAGAGAAAACATGTATAGAGGAATTTTACAAAAGGATCGAAGGGCTCAGCTTGCCTGAAGGAGTAACATGGTTGATATCTTACTTTCAGTCCCTCACCGTCGGTCAAGTAGAGTGGACGCTGGGATGGTGGTCTCTGGACGAGATCATATACATGCCGGCAATGAAGCCTCACTTCCTTCTTATGGGTCTTAGGAGCATCCGACCTTATGCCCCACATCGGGTCATGAGACAGCTTGGGAGGTGCCAGATAATGCCCAGAGACGAAGATCTCAGTATCCGAGTAGTCGAGATTGGACCTGATGGTTAGTTCCCCCAAGCAACAGTCTGCAAAATTTGGAATGAATGCCAATACCTAACAGCAAACACTTGTGTACGAGATCGGTCCGGAGGCAAAGTGTCGCTAGGATACCTTGCTTGGTATAGGAGAGAAATTGAGTTTGAGAGGCCGGCTAAGAGCCGCACCTCCAAGAATTTGCTGAATTATCACAAGAACAATGGAACTGGTTAGCCAAGGAAAATGAGTACAGGGCCACGATAGGGAAGTTGGAAAAACAAGTCAAAGACATTCAATTTGAAAATAGTCTGCAACCTACTAGAGATGAGGGGGAAAAGAAAATATTAACCAAAGAAAATGAAGTGTTGCGAGCCCAAATCCAAAAAATGAAAAAAGTCGCGGAGAATCCTGCCAGTAGCATGAAGGATGAAAAGCTCATAGACAATTTATGACGAAAAGTAGCAGAATATGGGTTTGACTTGAATAACACAGAAGGTGAGCTATCCGGGTCTTGAAAACAATTGGCCAAAAATACGGGGGAACGAGCCCACATGATTTAAAGGAAAACCATGACGATGAGGTTGCTGGATTGAAAAGGAAGGTCATCATGGTCGAAAATAAAGTGGCCAAGCAAGCCAAGGACTTCAAAGACGAGAGAGAGCATTGTTATGCAGCAATAGCACGGTTGGAGATGGACTTGCGGCAATTCCAAGAACTGAATCGGGTAGCCGACAAACATTGGAGGCAAGAGCCAAGCAAATTGGGCGACTATTGCAAGAAAAGGGTGCTATAAGGGAGAGAGTACAAATGATCGCAGACTACATCACCACAAACTGCAGCCACTGCGAGGATATGACGAGATCCATGTTCTTTTCCACCACCATGACCTTTGTCCTTCAAGTAATGGAAGATCTCCATCACCTCCAGGGTGACTTAGCTAGTCGACCCGCAACAAGGCTTAACGATGCCTCGCGGGTCCCAGGAGCAATTGAAGCCCTAATGTATTGGTGATTTCTTGAGCTTGTATTTTCCTTAAAAGTCTGTCAGTTTGTCTTGGAGTCTGTATTTTCTTTTATGCAAAGTTAGTTGTTATTTGTGTCTGTAATTCGTCTTTCATCAGAGTCTGCTAGTTGCTTGTTTAAATTTGTATGTTTTTCGTGTCTTTGTAACCAAAGTTTGTTATTATTAAGATTGAGAATTCCAAATGTTTTATTCTTCCCTCACTTTTTGTCTGCAAGAACTACGCTCGGTCTGATTCATGCGGGGTCATGATACGTAGCCAATCTACATAGTATTCGACCATAATCAAATAAAGAAAACGGAAATAGAATAGAAACAAAGAGGGAAAGAATAGGAGAGAAAAGCAGAGGAAAATCAAGAAAAAAACAAGAGAATTCGGAGAGAGTAAGAAAATAAAGCTAAAAAGGGGAATTGCAAATGAAGAAAATGAAAGCCGGGATGACGCAAGCAACCGATGCATGTAGAAACCAATCATTGTTTAGGTGCATTCACCCCCCAATATGTGGCTACTTGCATGTCAAATTCTAACCATTAACAAGTTTATGGTGATTTGCGTCCAGACTAGACAGGTGGTTAGTACTTGCGGCATTCTGGCAACCCACTCCTACAACACGCGGTCTAAGAGCAAGCAAGTCATGGCCAATCAGGAAATCGATGTCAGCATTATTGACCCTTGAAAGAAGTAGAGGAATTGGACGTTAAAGCCATGAAGGAGGAAATGTACAAACTGAAACACCAAATGGCCAAGATGTACCAAGCATGGGCGAGAGGATAGCAACCCCCAACCTATCCTGCTAACCCAACCTTCATTCCACCACTCATCCACCCTCAAGTTTTCCTATCTACCCGCAGCACCAGGGCACGACCTCTCAACCACCCCCAGCTCCACTACGCAAAGCTGATCCCCATCCCCCTCCACCAATTGCTCCCATTTTTGTGGCACCTCCTCCTCCCGCACTCTATAGATCATCAAGTGAGCCCTTGCGTCAAGATTACGACGGCCAATACTATCTACTAGAACCCGCTTACAAAGCCCATGAACCTTATTCCTATGCTCTCCGTTTCGGAATCCCAGCAGGAGTCGAAAAGCCGATTTGAAATCCTGAGCAAGAGGGTCAGAAAGGTCAAAAGTTTAGAACAATCATTCAGGGACATGCGAGGGTTAGGTGGCCAAGTGAGCGTGGCGTTAAAGGACCTTTGTTTATTTCCAGACGTGCGGTTGCCTCCAGGCTTCAAGATACCTAAATTTGACTTATATGATGGACATGGCGATCCTGGTTGCGCATTTAAGGGGGTTTTTCAGCAAAATGAGAGGAGCAGGGGGAGAAGACGAATTGCTAATGGCATACTTTAGCCAAAGTTTAAGTGGGTCGGCATTGGAGTGGTACACTCGGCAGGATCACAATTGGTGGTATACTTAGGATGACCTGGCACAAGCGCTCGCCTGCCACTTTTAATATAACCTCGAATTGTTCCGGATCTACTATCTCTGACAAAACTGGAAAAGAAACACAACGAGAGTTTCATGGAATACGGTTTTCGGTCGAGAGAACAAGCAGCCAGGGTTGATCCTCCAATGAATGAGAGTAAGATAGTGGATTATTTGCTACAAGCTCTAGAGCCTACCTATTTCGGGAACCTGGAATCGGTGGTAGGTAAATCTTTCAACGAGGTAGTTAAAATAGGGAGTATGGTAGAGGAAGGCTTCAAATCTAACAAGATCATCAGCTACTCTACAATCAAGGCGACCACCCAGGCCATCTAGGGTAGAGCCGGGGGAACATTTGGAAAGAAGAAGAAGGAGGAAGTAGCAACAGCTGAGTCAGAAACTTGGCTCAGGCCTCGTGTCCCATCCTATTATATCCAACCCCGTCCTCACCAAAAAATATATATGGCCTCTCCACAGCATTACTATCCACCGTTAGAACCTCGCTTCTCAGTCCATCACGTACAAGTATACATCCAGCCTCCCGCCCACACACCATGGCATGTGCCAGCCACACAAAATACCTACCCAACTCCACAAAATAATTACTCACCTCCAAGAGCCTACCAGCAACCCCCAAAACCCGTCTTCCGAGCCAATCCAGTCTTGAAAAATGAAAGGATGCAGAAAAAGAATACTTTCACTCC
The DNA here is from genome assembly GCA_034376525.1 of Nicotiana benthamiana. NCBI lineage: Eukaryota > Viridiplantae > Streptophyta > Magnoliopsida > Solanales > Solanaceae > Nicotiana > Nicotiana benthamiana. The sequence goes on along the minus strand of CM067333.1, from coordinate 88,777,638 downwards.
ATTGGGAGAATCCTACACTAATTTATTCCACAGGCTGCGACAATTGGATATGTTGAGACCAATCGAAGCAAAATTGCAAAACCCTCCTCTGAAGAATCTAGATTATTCTGTTAGCTGTGAATACTGATCGGTGCACCGGGGCATGACACTGAAAAGTGTTTGCATTTAAAGAATGCTATCCAGGAACTTATTGATTCCCACCGTATTAAAGTGCAGACTCCAGAGGAACCCAACATTAACCAAAACCCACTGCCGGCCCATCATGAGACCAACATGATTGAGATCTTAGAGAAAGGGGGAGAGCCTAAAAATACCTCACAGACGGTAATGATGATCAAATCCAGTGAAGTCAAGCCAACTGAGAATATGAGCAGTGAGAAGTCAGTGATCGAGGGAAAAGGAAGAAGCAGCAAACTTTTTGTAGTTCAAGGAAGCTCACCATGCATGGTTGCACCAAAACAGTAACAAGCAAAAGTGATAGTACACGGGGCAGCTAGAGAACCCACAGTAGTTTTAGAAGGTGCTCGCATAGAGCCTGTCATTGTAAAACCAGTAATCCAGCCACCAGTCATCAATAGCAAAGCCGTTCCTTGGAGATATGAACAAGCAATTGTGATGTACAAAGGGAAGGATGTTAGGGATGAAGTTTGTGACGCCCGGGGTTTAACTCGGTCAGGGAGATACTTCGCCCCTGAGAAGTTGAGTTAAAGCAGGATCCCTAAGGATAACCCAGAATGGGTAAAGAAAGCTGTATCGGAAGAAGATGCAGAATAATTCCAGAAAATAATGAAAATACAAGACTACTCCATCGTAGAGCAATTGAGAAAAACACCAGCTCAGATCTCCTTATTGTCCTTACTAATCTATTCTCATGAACACCGCCGGGCGCTAATGAAAATTTTGAACAAGGCCAACGTCCCTGACAAGATAATAGTGAATCATTTGGATAAGATTTCAAACAAGATATTCGCGGTAAATTGGGTCACTTTCTCTGACGATGAACTGCCCATGGAGGGCACTGAACAGAATCGGACCCTTTATTTGACCGTGAAATGTGAAGATGTTGTAGTCATCGGGGTTCTAATTGACAATGGGTCCAGTACAAATATTTGTCTGCTCTCCACATTGATCAAGCTGAAGGTGGAGAATGAAACGGTCTACAAGAATAACATTTGCGTTCAGCGGTTCGATGGTAGAGGCAAAGACTGAGTTGGGGATATAGTGCTAGAAGTGACAATAGGGCATGTTGAGTTTGCCATGGAATTTTAAGTGCTCGACGTGGCAGTTTCTTATAACCTTTTGTTGGTCAGACCCAGGATTCACGCAGCCAAGGCCATGCCATCTACTTTGCACCAGATGGTCAAATTCGAATGGTACAGGCAAGAGATTGTGGTGCGCGGTGAAGATAATTAGTGTATTGCAGGTGATGTTATCGTACCTTTTATTGAATCTGAAGATAGCAAAGGTCTATGGGTGTACCATGTATTCGACATAGTGTCAGTTGAGAAGATCCCAGAAGGTAAGGTTATCACAACTCCAAAGATAGCAGCTGCATCAGTCATGGTGGCTTCAGAAATGTTGAAGAATGATTTCATACCCGGCAATGGATTGGGTGCTGCTCTACAAGGCATCGTGCAACAAGTGTCTCTCCCCAAAAATCTGGACACTTTTGGCCTAGGGCTCAAGCCTACAACCGCGGACATAAGGCGATCCAGAAAGTTAAAGCAGAGGGCTTGGGCCCTCCAAAAGCCCATCCCAAGGTTGTCCAAATCGTTCGTCAAGCCAAGTGCTCACTGCTAAAGATTCCCAGTCCGTTGATTGACGCGGATAAGGATCTGGATAAGGGATTGGAAAGGCTATTCAATGAGGTAATATGGTTGAGGAAGGAGAGGTATCAATCACAAATTTGCAGTTTGTAGGAGCATGCACAAAAGTCAATAACTGGCAAGCCACTCCTCTTCCCACTTGGAGGGAGTCGTGGTAGTCGGCATTGATTTTTCTTTCAGTCTAGTTTGGATTAGCTTCAGAGTTGTTAATTTAGTTGTTATTTCCGTCCATTTGGATGTGTAAACTCTGTTATCTTTTGATTCTAATGAAATGCAATTTCCTTTCCAGTAATGCTGACAGTTCCATTTTTCTTTACTTCTCTTTCTTTTCACTTTTGTACAATTATTTATCTGTTGGTTCCAATGATCTGACATGCATAAGGACTCTTCGGCCCAGTGTTAAAAATCGGCCTAGTTCAGAAATAATGATTCACAAAATAGAGCATGAGGATGAGCTAGAGTGTGACGAGGAAGGAGCATGGGATGAAATTAGTAATAAGTTGAGCCAATTTGAAGAGAAACCCAAACCAAACCTGAGTGATACTGAGGCGGTCAATTTAAGGAGCCCGGATAACGTTATAGAAACAAAAATAAGTGTTCATCTGGAGTCAGAACTTGAAAAATAAATAATTAAAGTACTGCTTGAATACAAAGATGTCTTTGCATGGTCCTACAATGATATGCCCGGATTGAGCACTGACTTGGTGGTTCACAAGTTTCCCACTGATCCGGCCTGTCCTCCCGTCAAACAAAAGTTGAGAAAGTTTAAAACTGATGTGAGCGTGAAAATCAAAGAGGAAGTGACCAAGTAGTTTGAGGCAAAAGTTATCCGAGTCACACGATATCCCACCTGGTTATCTAATGTTGTGCCCGTACCATAGAAGGATGGCAAAACCACGGTGTGTGTCGATTACCGTGACCTTAACAAAGCAATTCCAAAGGATAACTTCCCCTTTCCGAACATTCACATATTGATTGACAATTATGCGAAGCATGAGATCGGTTCGTTCGTGGATTGTTACGCAGGTTACCACCAAATCTTAATGGATGAAGAAGATGCGGAGACCACAACATTTATCACACTGTAGGGAACATATTGCTACAGGGTCATTACTTTTGGTTTGAAGAAAGTCGAGGAGACGTATATGAGGGCCATGACAACCATTTTCCACGATATGATGCATATAGAAATTGAGGTCTATGTGGATGATGCGATTGTGAAGTCCAGAAAGCAATCCGATCACGTCAAAGATCTTAGGAAATTCTCCCAGAAGCTCCGCATGTATGATCTCAAACTCAACCTGGAAAAATGCATATTTGGGGTCCCCTCAGGGAAGATGCTAGGGTTCATAGTCAGCCGACAAGGCATTGAACTAGATCCATCAAAGATCAAAGCTATATAGGCACTACCACCATCGAGGAACAAAACAGAGGTGACGAGTATATTAGGAAGATTGAATTCCATCAGTCAGTTCATTTCTCAGCTCACAACCATCTGCGAGCCCATCTTTAAGCTATTGAAAAAGGTTGTTGTGGTGAAATGGACGGGAGAGTGCTAGGAGGCTTTTGATAAAGATAAGGGATATTTGTCGAACCCAGTGGTGTCGGTCTAGGTAGAACCAAGAAGACCCTTGATCTTATATTTTATAGTCTTGGGCAACTCATTTGGATGCGTGTTGGGTCAGCACGATGCCATCGGGAGGAAAGACGAGGCCATATACTACCTCAGCAAGAAATTTATGTCCGACGAGGTTAAGAATACTCATCTTGAAAGGACATGTTGTACTTTGACATGGGTAGCTCAGAAGTTAAAAAATTACTTGTCATCATATACCACTTATCTCATCTCACGTTTGGACCTATTAAAGTACATTTTCCAAAAGCCCATGCCTACAGGAAGGCTCGTGAAATGGCAATTTTTGCTCATTGAGTTTGACATTGTCTATGTAACTAGGATTGCCATGAAAGCACAGGAATTGGTTGATCACTTAGCTGAGAATCTGATAGACGAAGAATATGAGCCCTTAAACACATGCTTCCCGGACGAGGAGGTTATGCATATTGATGAAATGGAACGATGTGAGAAATCGAGATGGAAATTATTCTTCAATGGGGCTGCCAACATGAAAGGCATCAGGATAGGAGCAATGCTCATATCTGAAGAAGAGCATCACTACCCAGTCACAGCTCAGCTCCGCTTCTATTGCACCAACAATATGGCAGAATATGAGGCATGTATTTTGGGTTTCAGATTAGCAGCAGACATGGGTGTCCAGAAAATATTGGTCTTGGGAGACTCGGACCTTCTGGTACACCAAATTCAAGGGGAGTGTTAAACGAGAGATTTAAAGCTCATACCATACCGGTAATGCTTGCATGATCTTTTTCAATGATTCCGGTCAAAACATTTCAGACACATCCCCAGAATTCACAATGAGGTTGCTGACGCCTTGGCTACTTTGGCGTCAATGATACATCATCCGGATAAGGCTTATGTTGACTCGATCCATATCCAGGTCCATGATCAACATGCTTATCGCAACATGGTGGAAGAAGAGCTTGACGGTGAACCTTGGTTCCACGACATCAAAGAATATATCATGAGGGGTGTATGCCCGGTACAAGCCACGAGTGACTAGAAGAAAACAATTTGTAACTTGTCAAGTGGGTTTTTCTTCAGCGGAGGTATATTATACAAAAGAATGCCGGATCTTGGTTTGTAAAGATGCGTAGATGCTGGGCAGGCGACAACCATCATGAATGAGGTGCATGCTGGTGTCTGTGGGCCACACATAAGTGGATATGTTTTGGTAAGAAGATTCTCAAGGCAGTATATTACTGGCTCACCATGGAGCGGGATTGTATCAATTTCGTGCGCAGATGTCATCAATGTCAGGTGCATGGACTTGATTCACTCCCCGCCATCTGAGTTGCATACGATGTCTGCACCATGGCTTTTTGTAGCTTGGGGCATGGATGTCATTGGGCCCATCGAGCAGGCAGTTTCCAACGGATACAGGTTCATCCTGGTTGCAATTGACTATTTCACCAAATGGGTTGAAGCCAAGACTTTCAAAGCAGTAACCAAGAAAGCAGTAGTCGACTTCGTACATGTAAATATTATTTATCGGTTTGGAATCCCCAAGATTCTCATCTATGACAATGGGTAAATCTCAACAGTCACCTGATAAAAGAGGTATGTCAGCAGTTAAAGATTATACATCGCAACTCCACCCCGTATCGCCCCAAGGCGAATAGAGCCGTGGAGGCAGCCAATAAGAACATAAAGAAGATACTTCGTAAAATGGTGAAAGGGTCCAAGCAGTGGCATGAGAAGTTTCCCTTTGGATTATTAGGCTATCGCACTATCGTCCGCACTTTGGTCGGGGCAACCCCATATTTGTTGGTATATGGCACATAAGCAGTAATCCCGACGGAGGTTGAAATCCCATCCCTTCGGATCGTGGGTGATGAGAAAAGATTGGCAGGGGTGTGTCACGGCCAGTTGTATCAACAGAAGATAGCCAGAGCATATAACAAGAAAGTGCATCCAAGAAAGTTTGAAGTGGGTCAATTAGTATTGAAATGCATCCACCATCACCAAGCCGAGGCAAAGGGCAAGTTCGCTCCAACAGGCAAGGACCATTTGTCGTGTCAAGAGTGTCATCCAATGGGGCATCGTATCTAGCATATGTGGAAGGAAAATGTGTAGAAATGGCTATCAATTCAGATGTAGTCAAAAGATATTATGTATGACTTTCTTTTGTTTGAATCATTGTCAATACTTGGCGTTTGTTTGTACTTGGCATGTTATAGAGATTGAAATGACGAATGCATTTTATTCAGATTTCTAAACACTTTACCCTTTGTTAACCCTTTTGAGCTTCAGTTATTTTCTTCCATATCCCTCTTTTGGAATCAGTAACGAAAGTCAGAAGCACAATCATAAAAAGGCAGTAAAAGGACAAGAAGGAAAAGAGAAAAGAAAGCAAAACAAAGAAAGAAAAGAAAAAGAAAAGAAAATAAATAAAGAGAAAAAAAAGAAATAAAAAAAAGAAAAAGAGAAAAGCAAGAAAAGCAAGAAAAGAACAGCAGAAAGATAGGAGGAAAAGGAAAACAAACAATAGTAAAAGTAAAGAATCAGCAGGAACTACGTTTGACCTGATTCCTTTTAAGGATACATAAAAAGCCTCATGGCCCGGTCATATTCAAGTAAAATCCAAAGGCCCCAAGAAAGAAACTAGGGAAGAAATTGCGCTTGCTATAATAAATGGGATTTTGAAAGCTGTAAATTTTGAACCCATAAGAGTGATTTTTTAGCCTTTAGATCATTTTCTTTCTAACCTTCATCCAAAAGCCTACATTACAATCCAAAGAAAGACCTTTTGATCAATCTTTGAGAGATGCCGATGCAAGCAAGGAAAGATAGACCATACCCGAGGACGCCACTCTAGTTCAGGCAAAAAAATGATATAAATAAGAGAGTCTTATTGGTGAAAACTCTCGCGGGCACCGTAAGGCGATGCGAGTTCAGAGAAATAAAAATGAGAGAGCCTCATTGGTAAAAATCCTCACGGGCACTGTGAGGCGAAGGCAAGCAAGAAGCAACAACTAGAGAAGGATTGTTGGTGAAAATCCACTCAGAACGTTGTAAGGCAAGCAAAGCTAGGGTTTGGTTGAAGAAACTGGGTTATAAATGGTCGCAACAACAAAAGCATGGCAAAAGAAGGCTGGTCATCGGGACATAATGGGTCTACTAGGCCGAAGTTCATGTCATGATCAAGGAAAACCAATTGCTCTCTCTCAGATAAGTCTCATTTCTCTTCCTTTAAACAGTCATTAAATGTAGAATTCTTTACCCTAAAAAACAGTTCTGAGTCATTGCATTTCATTTTTCGTTCAGGTCTCTAAAAATTATGGTTTAAGCCAACGAGAAAAGAAATTTAAAAGCTAACTACCAACTCCCAAAGGAACGAAGCGTATGCCACCCAAAACGTGACAAAGGCAGCAAGGGATTCACAAAACTTCAATGACAAAATTGAACCGACAGGCAAGAGTTGGGCAAGTGAAGGGGCGCGACACAAGGTGGGGAGCAAAGTATAGACAAAGGTCAAGGGTCAGCCAAGCATCGTAAACTGATCGGATAATCTCAGAAAGGATGCGAGGGTCAGGCGAAAGAATCAGAATCGCAACACGAGAATGGGAAAGGTCGCAAGGGTCATCCAAGCATCGCAAACTGTTCGGATAATCTCAGGAAAGGATGTAAGAATTATAGCAAAGGGTCAGAAATGCAACACAAAGATGAGGAGCATAGTAACGCTACAAGGGTCAGAGGGTCAGCCAAGCATAATACATTGACTTGGTAATCTCGAGAAAGGTGCAAGGATTCTGGAAAAAGGGCTAGAAATGTAACACGATAATGGGGAGCAAAGTAAAGCCATAAAGGTTTGGGGGTCAGCCAACCAATTCGGGCAACTCATCGTCAACATGGAAATTTGAACACAACGAAACACGACAGAGAGGAGGTCGCTTCCAACAAGAATGCCGCAAGCTAACCACCGTTTTTCAAACTAACAAGTTTTCTTTGATTGATACAGGGGTAGAAAATCCCAGAAAATACTGAGGGAGGCCATCCACAGGGGAGGGCAAGCACACGGGAGGTACGATCAAAATCTCAAGGCCCACCTGGAAGTGAGACTTAGTCAAAACCCAAAGGGAACATAATCCTTCATAAATGTTTTCCCCAGCAAGAGTACATTGGAATAAACTTTAATTAGCATACCCCAATAGAAACAACTGAGGGTTAAAAGGGGCTTGAAAGCTGACATGGGACTCAGGTTAAAAACTCAAATAGGTACGGGCACCATGGACAAGCACAAACACCTTCCCCAGTAAGAGTCACTGAAACCCTCCAGAACAACAATTCCCCAGCAGAAGCAACGGGAAATTAGAATTGGTATTTAATCTGGAACCCTCAAGACTTTCCCAAAAAAGGGGACTTAGCCTAAAAAACAAAAAATCACGGGTAACATGGGAGGGTACAAACATGTCCCCAACAAGCGTCATCAGGACCCGTTTGAATAACGGGGTATAGCTCTAAATACTAATCCTCGGCAAACACTTTTTGTCATCTAATTAAAGGTTTTCAGGACCCTCCTCTATGATGGGAAGTAGCCTTAATCACTAATACCCAGCAGATTCCAGCAGATATAATTCATAACAAGACGTAGTGGAAAATAATACCTTTTGAGAAACATAACATAATCTCAAAGTTGTCATCGGTTAAGAATTGTCAAGACTCTCATGGATAGTGGGACTTTTAGCTTAGATTTAGAGATATTTGGTAAAGGGATTTGATTAGAACTCATAGATCATCCCAGTACCAAACTGGGGCAGAAAATATTTTCTTGTGTGTTGTCTGTTTTGTTGTGATCAGGTACACATGCAGCAGTCTCAGGGAATATTTTTCAAGATTCAAGTTTTGGTAATCAGGCATCCACCTGTTAGAACAAGGGAATATTTTTTAAGTTTTGGTAATCAGGCGACCACCTGTTAAAACAAGGGAATATTTTTTAAGTTTTGGTAATCAGGCGCCCACCTGTCAGAACAAGGGAATATTTTTCAAGATTCAAGCCTTGATAATCAGGCATCAACCTGTTAGAACAAGGGAATGTTTTTCAAGTTTCAAGTTTTGGTAATCAGGTGCCCACCTATTAGAACAGGGAAATATTTTCAAGTTTGGTAAATCAGGCGCCCACCTATCAGAACAAGGGCATATTTTTCAAGATTCAAGTTTTGGTAATCAGGCGCCCACCTGTCAAAACAGGAAATATTTTTCAAGCTGCAAGTTGGTAATCAGGCGCCCACCTGTCAGATCAAGGGAATATTTTTCAAGATTCAAATTCTGGTAATTAGGCACCCACCTGCAAAATAAGAGAGTACATTTCAAGTCCAACAATTCAGCATCTAACATAGAAGAAGAGAAAACAAGAAGTCAACGGGGCAATAAGAAGTTCTACAGGAAGAAATACAAGTCAACAAGGCAACAAGGAATTTCCAGGAAGAAACACAAGGCAACAAGGCAACAAATATCACGAGCAAGATTGAAGACGTAGATAGGTTCTATTGTAATCCACAGTTCATAGCTTAGTTTAGCTTCTTCATTTTTCACAAGGTGTAATAAGGGGGTCGAGTAGTAGCAGTAGCAGCAGCAGCAACAGTGAAATTACAACTTCGGTAGTCCCAGCTACCAAATACTCTTGAACTACACTGACCTCATTCTTGTTTAACCGAGGATATGCAGGCAACCTCAGAAGCAGGGTACGGTCAAACTTTTCAAAACTGCTTCACACGGAGTATTCAAACATGCAAAAATCGCTCGTATTTGCTCACTTATCTTTGCACGAAAACTCTTCGTGTTTCCGAGCAAAGAGGCGCAGCTGTGAGCACGTGATTTTTTCCCTATATGAATTACTCCCAAAAACTCAAACAAAATGATTTCGCTCATTATTTTACAATTTTTTGGATTTCTGCGACCTTTCACGTTAATTGTCTGTATTGTGTTTGTGCATTTTAATTAATGAAAAATACAAAAATGTTGCATTTTGCATTTAGGATTTAATTATATATTTTAGGATTAAGTAAAATTTAGTTGTTTTATAAAATGAGAAAAATCACAAAAGAAAGTTTTTTTGCACCTTTTGATTTTAATTTTGAATTTTGGTAGTTTTTCCTTTAATTTATTTTTTGATTAATTATTGTAATTATGAGGTAATTAATTCTATTGGATACGTTCATTTTTAATTTTAATCTAGGTTTTTATTTTAATTTTGGAAACAAAAAGAAAAGGAATTGAAATTAAAAAGAAAATTGAAATGGGGTTGGGTTTTGAAACCAAATTGGGCCTCTTATGCATTTAAACAGTCCAAACACATTACCCAAACCCAGACCCTGACCTGGTCCACCACTGCTATTCCCAAACGACGTCGTTTCCTCAGGGTCAATCAGATCCGTTGATGATATTTGATCGACGGACGAGAACTAACTAGGTTTTTAACTATATAAATGTCGGATACCCCCCCCAACCATCCAAACCCTCTCTCAAACACCCCTTATTACATTGATGTATCACTGCCGGATAACCACTGCTTCTCCGGCGTCCACCGAAAATTACCACCGCCGGCGGCAAGTCTACAACGGCGCCCAAATTAACACCCCTGAATCTTCTCTTCCTCCTCATTCCAACACCCAAATCCCCATCCCTCCAATCTTAACCGATCATCTCGAATATTTGTTCAAAGGTTCGACAGGTCCACCGTCCACGGCGGCGCTGGCTCAAACGGCCACCAAAAATACACCATATGTTCTCCTTTCCATCCTCTACCCAAATCTAAACCCCGCTTCCCTCGAATCTCCCTTGAACCTGTCGAGTAGGTTTGAATATGTCCATCGTCTCCGCCGTGTACGGCGGTGTTTCATCCAACCCCGCCCAAAATAACACCTCAAATCCCCCTCACCACTTTCTTCTCGATTCCCAGATTAATTCCCTTCAAACTTTGTCGGAGTTGCTTGAATTTCAAATTGAAGACTGGCAGAACCCTAGAGGGTTCATAACGGAGGCATTTCCCTAAATATCGAAGCGAAGCTCGACTTCTATTCCACTTTGCATATATAAGTTCTTTTCTTATTTTTATTTTCGTTTTGAATTATGTTTCTTGTAAATCGGTTCAATCATGTTTGTTTTAAGGTCGTTAATATTGCTTAGGTTTCCAATTTTTATCAATTAATTTGGTTATATAGGATAGCATTTTTGCATGTGCGTGGATTTTCTTTTTTAAAAAAAACTAATTTTCCCTTGTGCATATTAATTTTTCTGATTCCGTTTGATCTTGTTTGCCTCAGTGTTTCATTTCTTTTTAGATTTGATGTAGGATTTGTTTGGTTTTCATTTCTGTTTTAATGATAGTTATTCCTTAATTGTTCTGATAAGTTGTTTGCAACCCAAAAATTCAGTTGATGTTGGAATTTGGCTTGGAATGTGTTAGCCGATTAATATTCAAAATTATTGGTTTAAGCAAAGTAAATTAAAAAGGTTAGAATAGTTAACATAAGTTGGTAATTGTAGAAGCAATTCAAGGGTGGTTTGGGTAGTTCATTGGGGAATCTTTATCAACTGATCTAGGAAGCTTCTAAAATGGGGGTCAAAGGTGAAATTCAGACTTTAATTGTTATAACTTGGATAACAAGTTAAGAATTTAGAGACTAGTTGGGAAAATCTGAAAAATAAGAAGAGGACTAAGGGGTAAACACAAATAAATGGGTTGCCCTAAAGCTTTGGATATAAAAAGGCATCCTAATGCCTTCATTCAGAAGTTTTTTAAGGTATGAAAATCCCAGGAAAATTCTCTGAAGTTTCCATCCTCTAAAGGTTCTTTTAGACCTGAACGCTTCAGAAAAATAAAAAAAATATTGTTTCATTATTTTTTTTAGATTTGTTCCAACTCTCATCTATCAATTTGAATCTTAGTGTAAGATAGATTTGAAATACATGGGTATGAGGTGATAAACTTTCAGAAGTTGTAGAGTTCAATCCTGAGTATGTTTTAAAGTGCAATCGAGGCTGTTTTTGGTCTATTATGGTGTTATTGGTTTGAATTCATGTTATGGGTTGCAAATGGTGTCAATTTGGGCTACCAATTGTTCTAAATATCGTGTTGTTGTTCGATTTCGACTGCTGATCCCTGTGTTGCACTTTTGTTGAACTATTGCTGACTCCTTTTCTCCTTTATTCATTGTGATTCCAGGTATTCTTCAACTTCGAATGTACGAAGGACCAAATCCCTATTTGTATTCAGATTGTAATGAATGATCAATGCTCCCTAGTGATTTCAAGTTTAAATTCATGCTTATTCATTCACATTTTAGACTATATAAGTTATAACAATAGTATTTGACATAGCTAGTGTGTAATAGGACTGTTAAACTGGGTTGTATATGGACTATAATTTGTTTTCATTCTGTTATAATTTATATTGTTATGGCTGTCTAGTGTAGCTCTGGATCAAGTCAAGTCTATTTAAAAGTTTGAAATTTGTCCATCTTCAATAGAAAATCAGTAGTTTAGTGTAAATTCAAGCATGAAATGTAGACTTAAAATTAGCATGTGAGCAAAGTCAAACTGTTCATACGTTATTTCTGAAGAATTACTATGTTTTATTGTGTATCGAATTCATGGTTTTATGGGTTCCGCCTAAGATCCAATTCTTGGCATGGGCTCATAATACTTCCCGATCAAAACAGGCTGCCCAGATGATTTGGGATTGGGCCTACTTGGAGGCCCGAAATGATATTCAGCTTTATCGCTGAAGCTTTTACGCACAATCAAATTCCAAAAACTCAAACTGATAAGCATTGGGCCTCATATTCATGCCCCACACTGTTAGCCCATAGAATCAATGCATTTGTTGAGTTGTGAACTGCTAGGGACAATTCCAAATTGGGCTCCTGCCTTGGTATAACTAAAGTGCTCTAGAATTGGCCTTTAAATAATAAATCGAGGTGTGTTGCACCGAACAATAATCTCAAATGCATGACCCTCGTTTAAATTAATATTTTTTATCCTTAGATTCTGAGGGGTGCCATTTAGCAAATTCCATGGCCCTCACAAAATGTGAACGCGTAGTTGCTTTAGGCGCGTGTTTAATAACATTACTTTCCTAAATTCGGGTGCACATTTATGTGACCAAAATCCAAATCCCAACGAAGTTGAAATGTGTCAAAAACCACGAGTGCATTTATGTGACGTGGTTTGAGGCATGTTTTAACGACGTTGTAATTTTCTTTAAAAATAATAATAAAAGCGGCTAAAAATTAAAATTTACACATAGGTTCATAATTGTTTAAAATCAGATAATTTAAGCAGAATATGACAGTTAAGCGACCGTGATAGAACCATGGAACTCGGGATGCCTAATACCTTCTCCTAGGTTAACAGAAATCCTTACTCGGATTTCTAGTGTGCGGACTGTTAAACAGAGTCAAATCTTCCTCGATTAAGGATTTAAACCGATAACTTGGGACACCATTAGTTATCCCAAGTGGCGACTCTGAAAATCTCTTAAATGAATAAATCTCGTTTCGATTGCCCTTTAATTGCAAAAACTCCCTTATCTATACCCTTTGCGGGGTTGTAGTGGAAAAAGGAGGTATGACAGAGGCTACCCTCAACTCAGCTTGAACGTCCACGGCTTCTATCTTGTATATGGCAATTGATTTATCTGCCATCGCCTTCGACTTTTCATCTTAGGCCTTGGCTTGTGCAGCTTCAACCTTAGCATGTGCAGCTTCAGTTTGGGCTTCAGCCAGCTCAGCCCCCAACCCCATGATTTCGCTGGCCTGAGCCAAGCCTTTCGCTTCAGCACCACGGAGCTGAGCTGCAGTCAAGGTCAGTTGAGCCTTAATATCTTCCTTTTATGCGACAAGTTGATCCATGTTCTCCTTCTACTGATGGCAATTAGCCCGAACTTGATTCACCTCGCCCCGAAGGTTCCCAATCATGTCCAACTTTTGCTGCAATTGAGACATCAAAGTATTAGCCTCTGAAGTAGGGCCAAGAATGTCAAACTTTGTTAAAATCAAAGTTACCTGCTCGTCCAGCTCGGACTCGCTCTTTCGGGCTTTGGCCAAAGCAGTTCTGAGGTCCTTAAGCTCATCTTCCTTATGACTATAAAGGAGCCTCAAGGCCTTTTCTTCGCCCAAGACTCTCTTGAGCTTGACCTCACATTGTTTCAAACTTTGCGACAGCCTATACGTGAAAAGAAAACGTGTTAGTAGAAGGTAAGACAAAGGGAGAAAAAATTACAATGATACAGGGCAGGTCCTTACCCGGGAAAAGAGACGTTGGGCCTCTTAAAAAATGGAGGATGCATCACTGAAGTCATCACCACCCTCAAGTCCAGTATAGCAACTCTGGAAAGGATCGTCCCCAATGACCTTACTTGGGTCAAGCATATGCAAAGTGTTGGCTTCCTCGATTGTCTCCCCAGAATAAGTTGGCAATGAAAGGGAATGACTTGTTGTCGCGGCTCCGAGCTTGGAGCTTGGCGGTGTTCTCATTAAGCTCGGGGGCATCAACATTTACCCCCTATGGTATAGTTTTTGAAGATGCAGGGACAATCTCAACCTCCGGGACATGGGGGCCTTGCCCATCTCTTCTTTTCAAGAATCCTCACCACACGATAGATTTTCTAGTTTGGAAGTCTTGGCGGCCTCGACTGGCTTCCCTGTTTGAGTCACCAGCGCAAATTATTCTTCATCACATTCCTCACCATCCGGGGAGTCATGGGCTGAGTTTGCACCCGTTTGAGGAAACCTTTTTTGCAGCCTTTGAGTGGAGGTTTTCTTGTCTTGGGTGTCTTCGGGCTTTGAGACCCTCTTTCTTTTATTATCCATCTCGGGATTTGGATTTGAAGGCTTGGTTGTTTCCCCAAAAGAGGCCGGCCTCATCTCGAAGGCATCTCCAAGGTTGTGGTTATTGGCCTCCCATTGGCCCATCGCCAATTCACGCCAATTATGCTTGTTATTAGAGGATGTAACAACTAGCTTCCTGACCCAAGCCTCAAGGCCAGGCACCGCCAAGGGCGCCCAAGCGTTGGCTGCCAAAAGAAAGACGGCTAAGCCATGAAAAATGAAAGAATAGGAATAGATACAAAGGAAAATGCGGACTCCACTTATGGTTACAGTTCCACCTCTCCATGAAACAATTTTTTTTTCCTCGAGGATGATGTCTGAAGTCCTGATTCTAACAAATCGGCTTATCCAACCTCGATCTATGGTTTTATCAGTGTTGGAGAAGAAGAACTTTGTGGTTCGACGCTACATCTTGATGATCCCTCGGAATAACTACGGCAAATACTACTGAACTAGGTGGTTGAGGGTGAATAATAAACCTCGGACGTCTCAGAAACGTACTGCAACATGATCATGATACACTAGAACGAAGGGTAGATTTGGCCTAGCGTGACCTCGTATGTCTTGTAGAAGTCGTTCACCCCCGAATCGAGGGGGCCCAGTGTGAAGCGGTAAGTGTAAACACTCAAAACCCCTCCTTGTGGGTAGTTATGCTCTCATCAGGCTTCGGGATCTGAATCTTAACCTTGTCCCGCCATCGGCAATCCCTTATTACATCCTTGATGAGTTGTTTGGTTATCAAGCTAATATATCGTGACACGTGCTCCCATCGGCCTTCAACATCTGGAGGATTCTCGATACCGAAGTCCTACTTGATGATGTAATCACCAGGGGTGATCTCTTCAAGTGTCGGCGGCACCACCAGTTTGGCCGGTCAGGAGGCGGAGAAAGATGAAGTTTTATCTTTTTTAGGGACCGTCTTGGAAGGATTGGAAGAAATTGAAGAAGGTTAGTTATTTACTAAGGGAAGATGCTCCATATTTATAGAGGGGCAACGACAGTTCGAATGCGTTAATGGCCGAACATCACTAATATGCATCTAATGTTTATGGGGAAGTTGGTCGATGGGACGTTTCGGTCACTTTGAACATTGGATTCATAAGGATGACGTCATCTCTAGAGGCTCTAGAAAATCGAGGTTCAAATCGTTTCATATCACTTTATTCTAAGAAACGTGGGGACTATCTGTATGCGGTCAAAATCGAGGAGCACGATTTTGAAGTCTTAAATTGGGCTATGGGCTCGAGTCCATGAGACTCGAAGTAGGTGTCTCATCCGCCTAAGGGACACCTACCCCGATAAAGTTGATCGAATGCATGGCACGGACCGCATAGAGGACAACATAATCTCGCCGTTAATCAAGAAAGAGCGGAAATTTCTCAGGAATACGTGGATTTGGGCATTAATTAAAAGATAAAATTTGTACGAAATGGTACAGGTCCGTACTAGACTATTATGTACCTGTACCAATAGGATTTTTAACATTTATGAGCAAGGTTTTATGTTGGGATTTTCCCTCCTATATAAAGGGGGACCTCAATCATTTTGTAAAGGGTAGATCATAGAACATTCTTATTCTTCTCTTGTTTAACATGTTCAGCAATTACTCTTCAGCTTTATTGTTCGTATTTTATTGGTCTTAGCTGACATCGGGGTCCCTGGATAAACGAGCTCGAGGCCCCTAATGATTCAACAACATTGATTTGGTTTATTATCTTATCTTACATAAGCTTAATAACACTTATATATCTAAAATTAAAATATATCACATATCTTTAAAATAACAATTTATTTTTAATTACTATTCATATTTTTTAGGTAAACACTACTATTGTTTTTATTTCTACGATACTACTTATGACGAGCATATCCTTACTCTGTCCCTAACGAAAATGCAAGTTCAAATCTAATATACATCGCAACTTGAGTCACATGTATTTGAAAATTGAAATTTTGTTACGCAAAGACGTCACATTTTTACACTGCATATTTACAATAATAGATTGATAGACTAATGAAATCATGACTATGCTAACTAATATAACGATCTGAAAATTCCGCATATGACAAAAGTTGCAGTTGGAAAAAGAATACATCCCACTCGTATTAATATAGGGACTGAAAGCGGAATGAAAAATATGATCCATGCATATTCATATATCATCCATGAAAAACTTTTGAATTATTTGTGATATAAACAAAAAAGAGAAAATGGACTCTTTTAACTCTTTAAGTTGCCTCTATGGAGTAAAATATGACGCTACAATGATAATTTTGATCGTGTCGAATTTGTTTATATTCCTATAAATCTATACAAGTCACTTACAATAAATTACGACATATGGTTACACTTACGAGGAAGAGAAGGAAACTTATTTGTAAAATACTCCACCGGCATTAGGTAAAGAAAAAAAAAATAGTTTGGTGCACTAAGTTCCCCTATTCACGGAATCCATGTAAGGATCAGACTACAAAGGTCTATCCTACGCAGTCTTATCTTGTATTTCTGCAAGAAGCTGTTTCCACGGAAAAGACTAAAGATAAAAAATGGAAAGGAAAGAAAGAAAACAACACCAAGTACGACCTCCCCCACTTTCCCTTCAATTCTAATGTTTACAATTTGTAAGAGGCCCTAATTACTGTCACAGTTCTAAACAGGAAGGTGGAGTCTCTATCTTAGTTTCTGATTTTTAGGTAAACTTAACATCATGTTGCTGCAGAAAAGAGTCATTTCCCACTGCTTTGGAAAGGCTATGTACATTATTATAGTATTACATCAGGATGTGGATTACAAGGAGAAGAGTACAAGTATTGACAACTTCTAAATTACCTTTGCTAGTTACAACAAAGAAAAATAACATACTTTCGTGTTGGTTATTTCAGGCAAAATCTCAATATTGTACATGAGTAAAGAGGGCCTAGTCTTGAGTTTCTGCCTTTCTCTTCTTCTCTATTAATTTAACAAAATTGCGAACAATTGTCTTGCCTTCAGCTGTGATGATGCTTTCGGGATGGAATTGCACCCCCTGCATTAACCAAGCAAGATGCAAACAACCAATCAAGTCTAAAAATACACATTGCTTCCTCTATTAATTCACGTCACCATACAATATTTTCTAAATCTTAAAAATCTTCACCAAGGAAAACAGACAGCTCAGAGCAATCATGGAAGGAGCTAGCGTTATAGTTACGGATTCGATAATAGCTTTGAGTACAACTCTGTCTGTTAAGAAATCTGCTTAATAGATATAACTAATCTATCCAGAACCTAATAACCTGCCTTTTCTAAAACCCAGAACCCATAATCAAAATTCTAAATCCTCCAATGTGAGCAATGAATCACTAGCAGAATGACAACTGCTCTAATTCTGTAGATAAAAGGTGACATTACCTTTTATTGTCGATAAACTTTGTGGCGAGCAGTCATTATAAGACCATCTTCTGTCCGCGCAGTTATCTCAAGATCGTCTTCGGGAAAAGTGTCGTTATCTATTACAAGGCTGTGGTATCTACCAGCTGTGAAAGGGCTAAAATGAGATAGGTAATATCAAGATGTCAGCATAAATCCGAAAAGTTCACCTATTTTAAGATAATAGAAGTGGCACTAATTATCCAAGGATGTGTTAGACTGACATATTTTAAATTAATATGAACCAATTAAGTGGGTGAATGGGACAGCTGACGAGGTAGAGAAATATTGTAATAGTGCTGATATGTAAGAGCAGATCCCAGCAAATGAAAACTAGGTGCTATCAAGTGCAAAGGCAACTAATTGTAACTTGAAGGAAATGATGATCTAAACTTTCAACGGAGAAATTCACTTATCTTGATTAAAGAAAATCATAAACACCACAATGCAGTTTGGTCAGACAAATTTCTAATTAATTATCAGATTAAGGAGCACTTATCCCCAGACCCCACCTGGTGGGAGTATACTGGGTAGTTGTTGTTGTATTAAAGAGCACTTACTTTGATAGTCCCGCAAATAAGCCATCTTCCCCACCTTCATTATAATATACGGGGGAACTTTTTCCGTGCATCACCCCATATGGAGAACGCACAATTTTTCCGGCAAGGGAACAGATTCACATGGGGGAGGATTAGGGAAGTGAAACATACACAATTGACTACTTGCATAAGAAGAAGGGAAAAAAGTAGAGCTTTTAGATACATCAACTTAAACAATAACTCCAGAAGATTGTCTGTCATACTCAAAGTTTCCTGTTGGATTATGGTAATATTGCATTAAGAATTTGATAAAAATATCATGCTATAAGCTAAAACATGTAATATTTAGTTTTAACAACTACCCATCTCAATCTCAAGCTAGTCGAAATCGGTTATACAACTCTTTCCATTACATTTAGCTCCATGAAATGTGTTATGTATTGTGAGTGTTCATAACAAAATTGACTAGTTTTACCCTAGCTGGTTATTGAATTACCACAACCCTCCTCCTTTATCCGGACTTGGAAATGGCAAATGCAAGCTCACATAGCGGAGTGTGTGTTTGGTTTTCAAATGGATAAAGTTTTGTTTGAATCCTAGGCCCTTTCTAATGGCAATTTCTTAGCAGATTGAAAAGAAAATCAAATATACTCGTCTCTTTATTTATGGTTATTGTTTTGGGGGTAAAACAAGAAAAGCATGAAAAAGATTCAACTAGAATATCCTCCTTCCTAAATTGCACTATTTACACGTATAAAAAAAAGGATGCAACCCCATCTAGACAGTGCCTTTAAGCTCTTTCAATCTAGGTTAGATTATACAGATTTACCAAGAAATGGTTTAAACGAGCAAACACCTATAACCAAGCAAAGACACAGTAAATGACATAACACGGTGTAATAGTGTTGTCGTTAATATATGGAGTTTTCTGAAAGATTTGAGAAGAAGAGCTACTACAAACAACAACAACAACTACCCAGTATACTCCCACCAGGTGGGGTCAGGGGAGGGTAATATGTAGACAAGCCTTACCCCTATCCGAAAGGGCAGAGAGGCTGTTTCCAATCGAACCCCGGCTCATAGGATAAAAGGAAAAACAGCAGTAAAACAAAAACAAAGACAAAAACAAAAACAATAAAGCATTAGTAACTCCAGCAGAAATAGCGTAAATAATTATCTAAACATACGAAACATAAATACAATCGCATGCAATAATAGTAACTACCATAACTAACATCCATAGGGGGGACATAAGCTAAAACACAAATCATCTATGGGTAACCCTGCTGACCCACACCCAACCCCGGATGAGGCGTACGAAAAACTCTAGGAGCCCCTATCCTACAACCCTGATTCTAGACCTCCAGACTTTCCTATCAAGGGTCATGTCCTCGGCTCATGTCCTGCCTAATCACCTCTCCCCAATACTTCTTAGGCCTCCCTCTGCCTCGCCGACCGCCAACAATCTACAGCCACTCGCAGCTCCTCACCGGGGCATCGGGACTTCTTCTCCGCACATACCCGTACCACCTCAGCCTCGCTTCTCGCATCTTCTCATCCATCGGGGCCACCCCCACCTTCTCTCGAATAACTTCATTTTTAATCTTATCTAGCCTGGTGTGTCCGCACATCCACCTAAGTATCCTCATCTCCGCAACCTTCATTCTCTGAACATGCGAGTTCTTCACGGGCCAGCACTCCGCCCCATACATCATCGCAGGTCTAACCACGGCTCTATAGAATTTCCCCTTGAGTTTGTGTGGAACTTTCCTGTCACACAGGACTCATGATGCAAGCCTCCACTTTGACCACCCCGCTCCTATACGATGAGTGACGTCCCCGTCAATCTCTCCGTCCCCCTGAATCACAGACCCAAGATATCGGACACTGTCCCTCTTGGCAATGGCCTGAGAACCAATCATCACGTCCCTGCCTACTTCGCTCGGCTCGGCGCTAAACTTGCACTCCAGGTACTCTGTCTTAGATCTGCTTATTTTGAAACCTTTAGACTCGAGAGTCTGTCTCCATACCTCTAACCTTTCATTAACACCGACCCTCGTCTCATCTATCAATACTATATCATCAGCAAATAGCATACACCAAGGCACATCCCCTTGAATATGACGGGTTAGAGCATCTATCACTAAGGCAAACAAGAGGGGGCTCAGCGCCGATCCTTGATGGAGCCCCATAACCACTGGAAAATGGTCTGATTCGCCACCCACCGTCCTAACCCTAGTCTTAGCTCCATAAGAATAGCTACTATAATAAACATATATAACCAACATAGGTACGATTATTCAATGCTTTCTAGTATTAAATACTACTGAGATTATCATAAAAGTTAATGAGATAGCAACCAAACATAAGAAAATTTATACCAAACTATATATGTAATAACTTTACCAAATAACTCAAAAACAAATGACATGAAGTATGTGATATGGTATATATCTAACAATTTACCCATGTACCTACCATTCTGTGCAATATCTATGATTCATCTGAGAATAAACTTTATTGGATCAGCTGTTAAGTGACAATGATGATTTTGATATTGGAGAGGGATAACGAAATTAATGAAAGGATTCTACAAACGTAATTGTTTTTCTTTCTCTTCCAAACAGAACAGAAACAAACTATCCATAAAAAAGACTCAACTTATTCAAACAACAAAAGAGCTCCAAATATAGTTGATTGCCTGATTCAATAACATACCTCCAAAAGCCTCTCCGATGCATTGCAAACCCATACAAACACCAAATAATGGTACAGTTGGTCCAAGTTCCAGTACAGTTTGTAATGACATCCCTGAATCTTGAGGTGTACCTATTCCAAATAAAATAAGAGCAAAAGTAACTATCTTTCCATAAGGTCTAGAAAAGTAAAATGGTAACTTGATATATTTGGGTAACTTTTCTTACCTGGTCCAGGTGATAGTAGTATTCCCCTCGGATTTTTCCTACAAAATATTTTTTTAAAATCACATGGTATCAACTTAATCACACTTGTTGGAACATAAATATTGTAACTATACTATAACAGCTTCACAAAGAAGAATTTAAATATTACTATTTCAGTTCATCCACACTCAGCTCGTCCTTACGATAAACCTCGAAATTGCATCCAAGCTCTCCCATGAACTTCAAAAAAAAAAAAAAAACTTACTAACAAACACCAATATAATAATTCCTACATTTCTTTATATTTCTAAATCAAAATTAAGCTGCAACTTTAATATATTTCGAAATTATCAACAAAAAAAGAAAAAGAAAAGAAAAAAGAGCAAAATCAAGACAAACTAAGATAATAATTCTTTTCTTAACTTTTTTTAAGATATAATTTTATACATTTTTCAAAGCTCTAAAATCAGTAGCCTTTGAGATACTTCAATATTACCAAAAAACAAATCAAAATCAAGGAAAACTAAGATAAGTATTATTTTTCTCAATGTTCGAATATATATAAGAAAATAAACATTTCTCGATATCCTAAAATCAGATTATAATTTGGCATACTGGCAGAGATTATAAGTGAAGCTATCATAATTATCAATTACGATAATCGGACTCTTTGCCTGTTTAGCATTATCTGATAAATCAACAGAAGTAACGGAACTATTCTGTGATACAACACTGAAAGGTGTCTTTTCGAGCCGCTTTTTGCTTCTTATTCGAAGAAGGAAGCTAGCAGAGCCTGAGAGAATTGGAAAAGCTATGGTATTTTTGTGAAAATAAGGCGAGATAGATGTGATTTTGATGTTAATGTGAATGATGGGTGATTGTAAAGAGGGGGGAGGGACGATAATGCCAGCCATAAGAGATTGCTGAGATGAGTGAAACGCCGGCGTTTGAGATTGTGATTGGATGCCGGAGATCTAAAGCGGCGGCAATGGTGAAAGGGTGGAAGTATTTTTTCCTTTCGAAGAAAATCCGATTGATAAAAGGCGGGTTTCATATTCATAATAACTTCTGGAATTGAATTAGAGTCGCTACTACCGGCTACTGCTTACATTAGTATATTCTAGGAGAAGTTACATGATACACTGAAATTATATCAAATATTCTAAAAATATTACACAGCATACCTTCATATATTCTAAAACATATCAGATATTTTACTTTGAAATACAATCTAAACCTCACTTACCATATATTTTAATTTAGAATATAATATTCTAATTAAACAGATTATAATGTTTTAGTTTGGATTATATTATTCAAATTAGAGATACCATAATATTCTAATTTAAAAATCGAAACTAATTTACTCTACAATTTCAGTGAAGAATACAATAATCAGACGGCAATACCATAATATTCTAATAAAATATACTATACTATTTTAATTTAGAATGCAATATCCAAACCAAATATACTATAACGTTATTTGGAATATAGTAATATACAATAATTTATAATTAACACAATATTCAAACTAAACATGCTACAATATTGTCATCTGGAATATAATATCTAAATTAAATATATCATAATATTCTAATATGAAATATACAGTATTATATTTTAGAATACGATAGGTATACATGGTAAAACAATTTTATAAAGTAGATATATACAGTAAAATAAATATTTTAATTGTATATGATGTTAATTGATGTTTTCAATGGGCATAATGCGTAGATTATGAAATTTCGCCAAATATAACTATTTGATATGTATAACGTAGACTTTATTGTGCATAAATGACACCAGGTAGCTGCTTTATAGGATTGTATTTAAGAGTTAACTAATGTATTATCAATTTTAGTTTTTTTATAGTTCAAAACTTTTAATTTCAAATTTGAGAACAAAATATATACGGACTAATCTGTGCAATTGTCCCTAATTTATTTCTATTACTTTGCTCTTGATAGCCAATATACATGTAAGGTCATGCATTGGCAAAATTTTGCTCCTTCCTAATGTTTTTGAGGCAATTGAATTTACGGGCATGGCAGTCAAAAACGTATGTGCCTAAATGTTTGCTTATTGTGGACTCTTTTTATTTTATTGTTTTTTAATTTCTGAATTAAATGGAGAGTGTTGGAGCACTAGATAAACTTTTTATTTGTTATGTAATTCGCTTATGAAATTGATTTTTTATGTGTATACATGAAAATTTTGTTCTCTTACCTCGAACAAATTTACAAAAAAAAAATATGTATTTCATAAATGTATTCTTTTCTTTCATAACTGTCAAATTAACTAGTATCAAATAAAAGAAAAGAAAAATTAATATTCTATAACAACACATAAAGGGAATTGGCCATTTTTTAGCTTTATATTAGGTTTGACAAAAGATAACCCCAAACAATTCGGCATTATATAGCCAAATCTTAAAAGAAAATTATTCTCTTTTATATTCTCTCTAAAAAAACTACACACTTATTTTGGTTTTTCTCCCCCTTTCTCTCCTTGTATTTCTTCTTCTATCTCTTCTTTTTTGCTCTCATAGCTTAGCAAAAATTCTTGCAAATTATGTTAAAAAAAATCAATGGGATGAAAAGTTAAGGTTGATCGCACATCAAAGAAAATCAAAAGCAAAAATTAAGAGTGAAATTCAACTTTGTTTTTCTTCTCTATTTTTTTTCTTTTTCTTGGTTGGATTGAATGAATGGGTGTGATTGCAATTGGTTGAAAATACTTAAATGAGGCTATATACAAAATTTGAGCAAGATTAAACTTGATTTAGACTGGTTTCAGATTAAAAAACCAGACCTAAAATCTAAGTGTGACATGTGTATATCACGTTGTATATCGTGTATATAATATATTTTTTTATGGACGCCCATGTATATCATATTTTATATCGCATATAAAACACAAATTTTCATGGATATACACAGATACACGTAATATATGTATATGAGATATTACTAATGTATATAGAGATATACACGTGTTAAAACAGGTAATACACATGTGAAGTCGTCTTGAACTTGAGTTTTCAATCTGAAATGTGTTATATTAAGAAGGAAAATAAATTTTTAATAAATTTTTTGATATATATTATTATTATTATGTTATGCACAGTGATATACAAATAATATAATTATTAATTATTGATCAAAAAAGGAAAATAATTTTTTGATATAACATATTTAAGCAAGTTCTAAAATATAAAAATAATAAATATAATTGTGGGGGTAAATAATATTTTGGTGTACAAGGAAAGTTAATTTTTTGATACACATAAAGAAGAAAAATAAACTTCTTATATATATTTTAGAATACACATGCCCGATGTGCTATACACTGTGATATACGTATAATAAATATTTTTATTATGATATACATTGATATAAAGGCAATAATAATTATATATATAATTTTATATTATTGATATATAAAGAATAATATTATTTATATATAAAGAATGAATATAAAATTTTAATATACATGTTGATCTAGATAAAAAAAGAAGAAAAAAATTGTGATATACATATTATTATTATAATATATATTTATTGACTATTTAATACCAATATCTATAACTAAAATTATTTTTATCAATTACATGGTTACGTTGTTATACTATCCCAAAACTCCTAAAGAAAACGCAGCAACCAGCCGGAATTTTACTTCAGATTCTGACGAGGCCAAAATTTAAAAGAATTTGTGTAAATCTCCCTATTCATAGTAGGGAGAGAGAAAGGCCCAATTAGAAGCCCGAATTGAGTCCAAATGAATTGATTTGAGAATGCCCAAGAGCAAATATCATTTATAGTTATACGGGCTAAATTTATGTTATTCGGTAGTCCGAAATTAAAATACACAATTTATAGCCTAAAAAATAATTTTAGTGGCTAGTCTAAATTACTGCCCTCTGCTTTTTTCTTCAATAATTTTTCGTATTTTTCGTTCTTCACAATCGTTTTTCTTTAACCTTATATAGCTTATCGGCCGTCATAAAAAACAAAGAGAATAACTTAAACGTTGTATACAAACCTTTTAACTTAAACACATATTTTTACTATTAATTTTGCTCCTTTGGTGAATTAAAATTCTTTTCCCTTTTCTGAATTTTCTATTTTAGTTTGAATAGTTTGACTGACCATTTATGTATTCTAAGAATATTTTAATTTGAATTCTATTTTTTTTTATGATAAGAATTTGTGTTTCTCTTTCTGAATTACTTGCTTACTGCTTTATGGATTATGCAAAAGCTAAAATAAAACTTACCCAATTCAAACTGTAGTAATTGTGACAATTTACAACACCTTAAATCTGAAGTCATTGATTGTAAGTATATACTGTAGTTGAACTTTTGCCCCTAAAAATTAGAATTGACAGAAAGGGATGATTGTCATTTATTCCTTAATTTCTAAGAGTTTGTCTTTATTCCATCTCTGTAAAATGATTTTATTATTCTAGAGTATCGAAAATTTAATATGTGTTATAAATAGAACTCTATTTAAGGTGAATGACTATATTTAGAGAGATTCTAAGGTTTACTACTTGGTGGCTAAGTCACCACCTCCCTATAAATATAGGGCTCTATTCCATTGTAAACCATCCCAAAGTATCAATAAGAATACTCCTCTCCCTATTCTCTGTATATTGTTCTTGTTCTTGCATTATTCTACTTGTTCTTATATTATTTCATAAATCATAACACATTATCAGCACGAGACTCTACCGTCTCAAGAATCGTTCTCAAGAAAAACTAAGGTATTTCTCTCTTCCTAATTTGATTTTCGATTATGTCTGACATTACGAAAAGAAAGTTCGTTGCCCTTGAAATTTCGGGCAAGAACTATATGACATGGGTGTTGGATGCTGAAATCCACTTAGATGCTATGGGTCTTGGAGACGCCATTAAAGATAGAGATAAAGCATCCACCCAAGACTGTGCTAAGGCCTTGATTTTCTTGCGCCATCACCTTGATGAAGGTTTGAAGATTGAATATCTCACCGTCAAGGATCCACTCATCTTGTGGAAAGGCTTAAAGGAGAGATATGACAACTTGAAGTTGGTCACTCTGCCACAAGCACGGTATGATTGGGCTCATCTGAGGCTCCAAGACTTTAAGTCTGTTTCTGAATATAATTCTGCAATGTTCAGAATTACTTCTAAATTGAAGCTATGTGGAGATAAAATCTCCGATTATGATATGCTTGAGAAAACGTTTACAATGTTTCATACCTCCAATATGGTACTGCAACAATAGTACAGAGAGAAAGGCTTCACAAAGTACTCTGAACTGATTTCTCTTTTACTAGTGGCTGAGCGAAATAATGACCTGCTCATGAGAAATCACGAAAGTCGACCCACTGGGTCTACACCACTGCCTGTAGCAGATAAGGTGTATTCTCATTATGCCAATCATGAAAAGAGCCATGGATCTAACCATGGTCGTGGTCGTAATCGGGGTCATAGCCGTGGACGTAGACAAGGAAGAAATATCCATGATGTCCGTCACCCCCCGAGGAGAGATAACCGCTGAAAGCAGAAACGGGATTATGAGGATCCTAAGGCAAAAAGTTCAGAAACTATATGTTATCGTTGCGGTGGAAAAGGGCACTGGTCAAAAGCTTGCCGTGTACCAAGACATTTGGTTGATCTTTATCAAGCTTCTCTAAAGAATAAAGGCCCTAAAACAAATTTTGTCTCTGACGACAAATTTGACATCACCCACCTGGATGTGGCAGACTTCTTTGAGCAACCCGATGGGAAAATAGACCACCTAATCGGTGATGGATCTGTGATGAAAGAAGATGGAGTTGTTTGATTTTATTTCACTTATTTGTAATAGTTAGTGAATAAACTAATAGTCATTAGTATCAGCTCGTATTAGTTAGTTTATGATATAATGTTAGTATTAGTTCTTT
This sequence comes from Nicotiana benthamiana, assembly GCA_034376525.1. Lineage (NCBI taxonomy): Eukaryota > Viridiplantae > Streptophyta > Magnoliopsida > Solanales > Solanaceae > Nicotiana > Nicotiana benthamiana. Next base: position 88,750,562 of record CM067333.1, on the reverse strand, counting down.
GGAATGTTTCAATATGCTCAGATTTCAATAATATTTTTATTTTCCAGTAGCGGTAATCGACTAACCTAACAGTTAGTCGATTATCTAATATTTCGCATTAAAACTGCAAAACAATCGATTGTCAATGTTCAATAATCGATTGTCAATGTTCAACAATCGATTGTCTATGTTTAACAATCGATTGTCTTAAGACAGTGTGATCTGGAATTTTTCAAAATAGCCAACAATCGATTGTCTATATTTAACAATCGATTGCCTTAAGACAGTGTGCTCTGGAATTTTTCAAAATAGCCAACAATCGATTGTCTATATTTAACAATCGATTGTCTTAAGACAGTGTGCTCTGGAATTTTTCAAAATAGTCAACAATCGATTGTCTATATTTAACAATCGATTGTCTTAAGACAATGTGATCTGAAGTTCTTCAAAATAGCAAATAACCGATTGTGTGTGTTTAACAATCAATTGTCAATGTTCAACAATCGATTGTGTGTGTTTAACAATCGATTGTTTTAAGAAAATGCTTAAACTGAAATTTTCAAACTGCATAGTAATCGATTATGGAAAACATATAATCGACTATCTGATTTAGTTAGTCAACTGACCTCAGCAGATTTTGAAAATATTGTTTAAATGTGAAACAAACGAATTGAACTTGTTTATTCTCATGTTCGTATATTTTCTTTTGTATGGCAAACTATGGGAATTAAATTGATTGAAGGCTCCTGAAGAGCAACTATAACTCTGCCTAAAGGAACGATATTTTAGAGAATGCAATGTTCTCCTCCAAGTCTAAGAAAAACTTGTTGAGTTTTAATGATATCAGTCAAAATGTTCTCCTCCAAGTCTAAAAGGAACTTGCTGAGTTTTAAAGATATCATTCAAAATGGATATCAGATTGAGACAATACATGAGTATAATCTTGAATACCTCATTTACTCATGAAAACGAGGCTGCCCACTTCGGCTTGGGGTCACGCCATTTTGCATGCATCAATGCTAGTTCGTCTCTGACTGACGAATGACACAAATATTCCCCGTTGCAATGAGTTTTGGGTCATGAACCCAATATATCCCATTTAAAAATCTTTGGATGCGCAATATATGTGCCAATAGCACCGCCATCCCGCACCAAAATGGGTCCGCAAAGAAGGTTAGGAATATATGTTGAGTTTGAATCGTCCTCCATTATTCGCTACCTCGAAACATTGACAGGGGATTTGTACACTGCACGATTTGCAGACTGTCAATTTGATGAGACACTTTTCCCAAAATTAGGGGGAGAAGTTGGTGAAACCAAACGGGAAATTTTGTGGAAAAATGCATCATTATCTCATCTTGATCCACATACCTCTATTTGTGAAAGAGAGGTACAAAAGATTATCCATTTGCAAAGTATAGCAAATCAAATGCCTGACGCATTTACGGACTTGAAAAGGATAACGAAATCCCATATCCCCGCGGAAAATGTCCCAATCCGTATTGATGTTCCTGTTGGACAATCATCTAGTGTCATATCCAATGAGTCAAATGCACGCCTGAAGCGTGGCAGACCATTAGGTTCCAAAAATCGAAATCCTAGAAAGAGGAAAGCAAATGATCAAAATGACACTACGAAAGAATCTCATGAGGAAATTCATGATTTAACAAATTTTGAGATTCATGAAGAATCCATTGAGCCCGAGGCTCTGGAAAATACGGAACTATCCATAAATCCAATCAATATTGAGGCAAATATTAATCGAGTGGATATAGTGGTGGATAATGTCTTTGCTTATAATGTCGCATCTAGCATTATGCAAGAATGTGAGGATCTCGAACCTCAATCTGTTGAAGAATGTCGAAAAAGACATGATTGGCCAAAGTGGCAAGAAGCAATTCAATCAGAATTGAATTCGCTGGCAAAACGTGAAGTTTTTGGCCCTATAGTTGAAACACCTAATGGTGTCAAGCCTGTTGGCTATATATATGGCATGAATGATCGTTGGTCACGTACCTATTGTACGCCAAAGTATTTTGGAAATATGACTATTAAAGGACAACGATAATGCAAGAAACATATCTTGCATATAAGTTTGACATGACCATAATGGTATAACTTTTTCTTTAAGAAAGATATTCACCACATGGATGTTGATGAATCTGTGGTAGTACAAAATTAATTGAGAGCTCTAGAAGAGCCAATTATTACTATGTTGGAGAAACACAATTGAGTATTGTGCTGTAGTAAGTCTCAAAGAAACTTATTCAGTTTCCAAAGTACACGCGAAAGCGATTGATTATATTGAGACTATAAATAAAGGAAGGATTTGATATCTCCTATTACTACAACTTGTAGCGGGGTAATTTGTATATGAAAAGCTACCCGCTTTGTTCTCCAGTTTGTACTACACAAGCGAAAGAATGCCACAATAAAGTGGATATCTATTGGTATAAAAACCCATGTCATAATAAACCTGAAGTTTATTGATAAGTGCACATGTCATGGTGTAAATTTGAAGTTTACCAATATTGATAATTTATTCAGTTGGCATTCGTGTTAGCCATCTCATTTTAAGTATGATGTGCAAATTCACATAGGTGAATATTAAAGAACTAGAAAGTTCTTTACGAATTCTCTTGTATCACTTGTTCTCATTAATGAACTGATCAACTAAAGAGTTCGGGTTGAAGCCCATAAATTCTGGAAATATCAAAGGTGAATATGGGCCCATTCACCTGCCATGTATACCACATATGATGCATCTATGAAATGGTTACATGCGCAATTGTTATTAACCCGCAGCCTGGCCGGTGCTTGCGAGGTAAATTGCTCAGTAATCTAACTTCGAGCATAATTTCCAGATTTTCTATTCAAGATAGTTCATCTTGATAAGTTGGTTTATATCATAATTGGTTTAGCAAGATAATTATTGAGTGCCTCCACTTAATAGCTAAACTGTTTCTTATGAGAACAAAGTTATATATATCAGTTTGATATACGTTGTATACGAGAGTATATTCTCCCCTCACAAGTGGTTCAGGGTCAGGAACCAAATAATTTCATCTTATTATTAATGTGCTGTGATATTGACATGATAATGCACAAAGATGATTTCCCAAAGTTGAGGAAACAAGTTAGCTTTTCTAACATGAGAGGGAGACATGATAAACACTTGAGAAAATGTTACATGGGATGAATTATCATTTGTATATGTAAATCCCCGAATATCATGAACCTGAAGTTCATAAAATGGATAATTCAATTGCAACATATTGCAAAGCATGCTATACGCATTTGCTGACCCAAAGAAAGTAACTATATTCTCACTACAAATACTCATATTAAGTCCCAGAAGGACAAAGTCTTTGATACGCTTAAAGCGTATAGACAAATACTTGATTCCATATGAAAGACATGTAGATTTGGACATATAGTTCAAATACTTGAAAGCATAAAATCAAAGGTATGTATAATCAGTTTTCGATATCTTATTTGTTTAGCATGACATGAAAACTTGATATGCATCTAAAGTCTATTATGTGATTTATATGACTTAACTTGAAAGATTTAAGTTGCTTGAAGCATACACAATTCTTGGTCCTGAAGTACCACATCCTAAGTACAATTTGTGTATATATGTATCTTTCTATAACTATAAGCATGATGGCATCGAGAATACATCTATGAAGATATTGAAGAGTCATTCCACGACATTATATGAAGATGTTCATATCTATCAAGAATGATGATTTCAAGGTGCGGAATATTTATTCAAGTCAATATGGTTGATTTATTTATCAAACATCTACCAAAGATTGTTTTGAAGATGGTGCACAAGATTGGAATGCAAATGCTCAAGGATATAAATTGATGTTCTTATCAGGGGGAGTTAATGCGCGTTGCACTCTTTTTCCCTTACAAGGTTTTGTCCCAACTGGGTTTTCCTTGCGAGGTTTTTAACGAGGCAACCAATAGGCGCATATTCAAACATGTGTACTCTTTTTCCTTCTCTTTAATTTTTCCCATTAGGTTTTGGTTTTAAGGTTTTAACGAGGCACATTGTTGAATAGACATTCAAGGGGGAGTGTTATAAATAGAACTCTATTTAAGGTGAATGTCTATATTTAGAGAGATTCTAGGGTTTACTACTTGGTGGCTAAGTCACCACCTCCCTATAAATATAGGGCTTCTATTCCATTGTAAACCATCCCAAAGTATCAATAAGAATACTCCTCTCCCTATTCTCTCTATATTGTTCTTGTTCTTGCATTATTCTACTTGTTCTTATATTATTTCATAACAATATGATTTTTAAATTAATGTGACCCAAGAATTGATCATCTTGTGTTATTGCAACTTCTGGTCAACACTGTGTGATTATTTCCTTTGTTTTTGTCTTTTCTGCATATCTTTTTATATGTTATACATAATAAACTGTCACTATACAAAATATATATTAAATAAATGGTTACTATACAAAAAATATACATACAGATCGTCACTATACAAAAAGAATATAAAATATACTGAAAAATACAAGATACACTTATATACAAAATTTACTGTCACGATATAAAAAATATACAAAATGGACTGTCACTATACAAGTTAAACTGTCCATATACAAAAAATATATAAAATAGATATAACTATACAAAATATATACAAAATAAATATACCTATACAAAATATATACAAAAAAGAATGTCACTATACAAGAAAATATGATACACTCCAAATAGATAATGTGCACACATTACTAATACAAAATTATATATAATTTATATACACTATGTTTAATATTAGAAAATACATATTATATATAATTTTGATACATTATTCGGACTGTCATGTTCACGATATAAAATATATTTGGGGACACAAATATATATATTCGAGATACACAAGCATATTTGAAATAGGCTCGATACACTTTATACATTGCAAAAGAGAATTGCTCTATCATATTAGAAAGGTGTTGAACCTACGTCCTTGGAAACACGTGCTCTATTCATTAAGCTATAAATATTTATGTTGTCATAATTATTTTTTTCGGCTATTATATGCAATACTTTTTGAGTCCAGGGAGCATTTTTTGTAAGTAAGACAAAAATGGGCTATTAAAATCTCAATGCCCAACTATCTCTGTCTACAAACAAGAGTTCGCAATCTTCGGAACCTCCGGCATAACCCGTTTCACTTTTCGGAGCATTATTTCTCCACTTTCCGGTGGAACCGTTCAGAGTGTACGTGAAAGCACAACAATGGCGTTTTGGGTTAGAGTGAACAATTCCAAAATCAAAACCCTATCAGGTCACCTGAAAAGGTCTTATTTTCAATGCCACGATTCTAATTCGCTCATTGCCGGTGCTTCTTCACATACTTCAGTTCGGGTTCTCAGAAACCCTAGCTTAATTATCCAGAAAAGTCCATTCGTATTTCCTCAAAGTCTCAGGTTTTTCGCAGCTCCTGTACAGGTAATATAGGCAATTAAGATCACGTAGTTTTTTTTATGTCCATTGATAATCATGCATGTAGTGATGAGTGTAACTGATTTTGCAGGTGAAAACGAGGAAGGAAGAGAAGGAATCGAGTGTGCCCAGATTGAATCACGAAATCAAAGCAGATTTTGTTAGGCTTGTCGGCGATGAAGGTGATTTTATAACTCTTCTTAGTACTTTGTCAGTGTTTTCTTTTAATTTGTTTCATGAATAAGGAAGGTCGAGAGACAAGAGGGGTTGCTTGATGGTAAGCAACCCTCACTTCCAACCGAGAGGTTGAGTTCGAGTCTCCCAAGAGCAAGGTGGGAAGTTCTTGGAGGGAAGGATGCCGGGTTTCTATTTGGAAACAGTCTCTCTACCCTAGGGTAGGGGTAAGGTCTGCGTACACACTATCCTCCCTAGACCCCACTAAGTGGGATTATACTGGGTTGTTGTTGTTGTTGTTGTTGATGAATAAGGTCGAAATTTTTTCAGAAAACACTAGGTGATAGTCTTAAGCCTTAGTTGACATAGTACAAGATTTCTGTGCTAGTGGAAGGTGATTTTATAACTCTTCTTAGTACTTTGTCAGTGTTTTTTTTAATTTGTTTCATGAATAAGGAAGGTCGAACTTTTTTCAAAAAACACTAGGTGATAGTCTTAAGCCTTAGTTGACATAGTACTAGATTTCTGTGCTAGTGGGAGGTAGCAGATACCTTGTGGAGTAGTCGAGGGGGGAAAAAGTGAAGGTTGAATTTGTATTGAAGTTTTTATGAAGCAAGATGCTAAGATCATCATAGTATGGTAAAAAGTCACATTTTTATGGACTCTGACTTCCAAATCTTAATAGGGTTGGCATATGAGATGTAACCTTGAGGAACAGCTTTTTTGGAAAACTCAAAATGCAAAATTAAATGGTCAAAGTTATTGGGGTGTGATTATGTTACCAGGTTACCCATAATTAGGATTCTCAATTTCACTCTTCATCCAAAAAAAAGGGATTCTCAATTTCACATGTTATGACTAGAGTTGCTTATTGGAGATAGAAGTATAGAAAGTACATTGCTAAATGGAACAGATAACCAAAAAATAAAAAATTTTAGTTGCTTTATTTTTCTTAATAGTCATGGCTGAAAGCATCGCAAAGTATTTTAGCATAGAACCAAGAATTAGCAAGAGGTTGGTGCTAGGGTAACATGTAAGAAGGATGAAAGCTTAATGAACATTGGAATAGCTCCTTGTGCATCATACAAAAGGTTAAATGTGTTGAAGAATTGCCGGATGGTCTAATATATATCAAGCGTTAGAAATAGTATTTAAAGCAATGTTGTTCTGAAATAGCAAAGGACTCCATTTATCAAGTTTGAGATTCTTTATGCCTGAAGTCTCGAAATTATAAAACCAGTAATCTTATGAATCTGTAATTGAATTATAAAGCCAAAACTTAACAAGATTGAAATGGGATTAAATCAGAGTAGACTTTTAAAGAAAAAAAGAACTCTTAACATGTTCACAAAACAATTGATTCTGAGCTGCACATAAAACTCAGCATATTTTTGCTTTGCATCTGTTTGGAAAGCACCCCGAGCATATGTGCATGGCTTTTGGTTGTACACTTTTCTTGTATTACTCTGCCTTACTTTTAGGCCGAAATGGTCGCGAAGCCGGTCCCCGGAATCCCAGCGACAAAGTCAAACTTAGACTCTGTTTAAGAAAATAATATAAGTGAAAGCTTTAGTTTTTTGTTTTGAGTTTTCTCCCTTAGTATGTAAAATGAGAAGAAAAGAGGTGGCTTTAGTGCTCTGGGTTTAAGTCAAGCAGTTGACATTGTTCTAACTGTTATACGCATGTCTCAGAATCTAGTGCTGATTAATTGCTATTACATGATACAGTTTTTGTTTATTTCCTATTATTCCAGGTCTTATTCTTTGCATTTTTGCAGGTCATCGCGTAGTGTCAATACGTGAAGCGTGGGAACTTGCAAGAAGTCTCAATCTTGATTTGGTGGAGGTAAGAAGGGTCAATCATAAGGCTTACTTATAGTTACAAGAGCGATACTACTGACAGGAAAATATACTAGGATAAACTAACACAAATGTCAAATTAATGCTTTTTATAACATGAAAACACAATGAGGGAAATAAACTTTCTTGCTGAAGATCTTTTTTGGTTCATAAGCAGCATTTGGGCTAATCTGTTGCTTTCCTTGTTACCTTGGTGCAGTGATGACTAAGCAAGTCTGTCATATTGAGCTTGCTCGTTTCTTGTTGATAAGAAGTTGCCCTTTGTATCATTCTTCCCTTTCCTGACTGATTCTGTACTTTTCGTTTCACGTCTTGTATTACTCAATTCTGCTCTCTTCATTTCACGTCATAGCAGCTCAATATGCAATTAAGTGGGGCTAACAAGGAAAGTCACAATGAACTGACTTTTGTCAATCTGATGGATTTTATTTTGGTTTAGTTGTCAACTCATCTGCAACAAACACTAAAAACTCCCAAGATGTGAAAATTCTTATTAATTCAATTCTGTTGCAATGTAGAGTGCCTGTGTACATAGGCCGTGGTTGAAATGTTCTCAAATCTGGTCATGGACTGGATAAGATGATTGCTAAGAGAAAATTGTGTGACGTCTAGTTTATAGAAAAACAAAGGTCTTTTGTTCATTGAAAGAAGTGTGTATAAACATTTCTCTTGGCTTTCTTGCTACTAGGAGAAGATTATATGAGAAGGATGTCTCATTTTCGCACAAGCCCTTAAAAATTAGTTTTTCAACCAATTTTAAGTAATATAGACTATGTTGCGTGGACTCTCCAAAATGCCGTCACACCCGTGTCAGATCCTCTAAAGATACACTACTTTTGAAGAAACCGACACACACTCGGCGAGATTCTCGGAGAATCTGAGCAATATAGAATATAGATATGTGAAGATGAGGTGGCATATCAAGTATGACATTTGTTGGTTAGTGAACTTAAGAAGTCAGGATAAGGAGGACTTGCACCTACTTCCCTTACTGAAGTTTGTAAGCTTCTCCACATATTCTGGCAAGACAAAAGGCTAATGGGAAGAAGTGATAGGGAATTAATCATATTTTCATAACCTTCTTTACTATACCAAATGGGAGGATAGTATCCAAAAAAAAAAAAGAACGTATACCAAATGGAAGGACAAATGGGAAACAAGAAGGCCTGTAAAGACACTTCGGATGTGAAATATCTCTCTAGTTTAACAACTTCTCTTGCCAAATGATGTGGCTGGACCCTAAACTTTGGAAAGAGTTGAAGTTGCTAATCTGTTTTTCTGCAATTCTCTGTACCCTTCTTCACTTCCACTTTTAGCTTCAATCCGACATCAATAGGGAAGAAGGAATTAGTGAAGGGGTCTAATAGGTGTTAGTATATGGTTTTCCCAATAAGGCAGGACCATTTAATAATACATGGTTCCATCTGATATACTACAACAACAACAACAACAACAACTACCTAGTATATTCCCACCAGGTGGGGTCTGGGGAGGGTAATATGTAGACGAGCCTTACCCCTGCCCGAAAGGGCAGAGAGGCGGTTTCCAGTCGACCCTCGGCGTATAGGATAAAAAAGGGGAAGCTGCATTAAGAAACAAAGGTAAAATTAGAAACACAAGCAAGAAAAAACAAAATAATAAAGCACAAGTACTCCCGCAGAAATAACGTAAATAATTATGGAAACATAAGCAACATAAATACAGTCGCATGCAATAATAACAAGCAGTAACTACCATACTAACAACCCTCTGGGGACATAAGCTAAAACACTAATCACCTATGGGTAACCCTACTATCCCACACCCAACCCCGGGAAAGGCGTACGGAGAACTCTATGAGCCCCTAGCCTACAATCCTGATTCTAGACCTCCAGACTCCCCTATCAAGGGTCATGTCTTCGGTAACCTGCATTCTGGTCATGTCCTGTCTAATCACCTCTCCCCAATGCTTCTTAGGCCTCCCTCTCCCTCGCCGACCACCAACAATCTCCAGCCGCTCGCAGCTCCTCATCGGGGCATCGGGGCCCCTCCTCCGAACATGCCCGAACCACCTCAGCCTCGCTTCCCGCATCTTCTCGTCCACCGGGGCCACCCCTACCTTCTGTCGAATAACTTCATTCTTGATCTTATCCAGCCTGGTGGGCCCACACATCCACCTAAGCATCCTCATCTCCGCAACCTTCATTCTCTGAACATGCGAGTTCTTCACGGGCCAGCACTCCGCCCCATACAACATCGCAGGTCTAACCACGGCTCTGAAGAATTTCCCCTTGAGTTTGTGTGGAATTTTCTTATCACACAGGACCCCTGAAGCGAGCCTCCACTTTGACCACCCCGCTCTTATCCGATGGGTGACGTCCCCGTCAATCTCTCCGTCCCCCTGAATCACAGACCCCAGATATCTTACACTGTCCCTCTTGGCGATGGCCTGAGAACCAAGCATCACTTCCCTGCCTACCCCACTCGGCTCGTCGCCAAACTTGCACTCCAGATATTCTGTCTTAGATCTGCTTATTTTGAAACCCTTAGACTCGAGGGTCTGTCTCCATATCTCTAACCTTTCACTAACACCGGCCCTAGTCTCGTCTATCAATATTATATCATCAGCAAAGAGCATACACCAAAGCACATCCCCTGGATATGTCGGGTTAGAGCATCCATCACTAAGGCGAACAACAGGGGGCTCAGCGCCGATCCTTGGTGGAGCCCCATTACCACAGGAAAATGGTCTGATTCGCCCCCCACCATCCTAACCCTAGTCTTAGCTCCATTGTACATACCCTTGATTACTCTGATGTAGGCTTCTGGCACACCCTTCGGCTCCAAGCACCTCCATAGCACCTCCCTCGGGACCTTATCATACGCCTTTTCCAAGTCGATAAGCACCATATGAAGGTCCTTCTTCTTATCCCTGAATTGTTCCGCCATCCGCCTGACTAGGTGAATCGCCTCTGTGGTGCAGCGTCCCGGCATGAAACCGAACTGGTTCCTAGATATAGTTGTCGCCTCCCTCACCCGCGCCTCAATCACCCTCTCCCAAACCTTCATCGTGTGGCTTATTAATTTGATGCCCCTATAATTGTTGCAGCACTGGATGTCCCCTTTGTTTTTGTACAAGGGCACCACTGTACTCCACCTCCACTCCTCCGGCATCCTTTTAGTCCTGAAGATTGCATTGAACAGCCTAGAGAGCCACTCCGCTCCAGCTTTACCCATGCACTTCCAGAGCTCCACCGGGATCTCGTCAGGCCCGGTCGCTCGACCCCTACTCATCCTACGCAACGCCCCTAAGACCTCCTCCACCCTGATGCGTCTGCAGTACCCAAGGTCTCTATGACGCTCTGAATGCCCCAACAGCATGTCCAGCATTATCCCACACTGTGGGGTCAAGGGAGGGTACTGTGTATGCAGACCCCTACCTTGTGAGGATAGATGTTTCCATCTGGTATACTGTATGCTAAATTTGTTTTTGTGATTTTGCAGGTGTCACGAAATGCCAAACCACCTGTCTGCAAAATTATGGACTTCCACAAAGAGAAGTATCAACAACAATTAAAGGACAATGCTAAAAAAAGCAAGGTACGTTCTCCCTCAATAAATGCAAATTCATTAGAGCCTTAGAGGTGTTGTTAGCATCAGTTAACTGGTGTTTATTTTGTATTTGAAGCCAATCTTTAGCTTCAGTATCATATAAATATGGTACTGATCGTGAGTTAAAACTGTGTAAGCTTTGCAGCTTGCTAAGCTACCTCCTTTCTTTTGGCTCAAGTTAATTCTTTAAGGTCAAGTGACCTCAAGCATTGAAGCTTGGATCCGCTTGTTCAGCCAGTGCATCTTTAATGATGATATTCTCCATACTTGATTTATGTTTATATATGTAGGAAGAATGTGATTTTGTAAATTTAATGGTAGAATCTCTCCCCTATCACATAGAATCTGACCTTGGAAGTCCTTATTCTTATGGAAATTATGGTTTGTTCGCACCCAAGGGTGTGGCCTAGTGGTCAATGAAGTGAATTTCGAACCATGAGGTCTCAGGTTCAATTCCCAACAGAGACAATAACATTAGGTGATTTCTTCATATATGTCCAAGTCTTGGTGGATAGAGTTATCCGGTACCTGTTGCTGGTGGGAGGTAGAATGTATCCTGTGGAATTTGTCTAGGTGCGCTCAAGCTAGCTCGGGCACTATGGTTTTCAATTTTTATTTTATTTTATGTATGGGTTGTCTACTGGAAATTGCCTAGTGTTAACATAATCTGGATATATTTTAGGTCACATAAGTCTCCCAGATGCAAAACTGCTTCCATGATGGTGAAAATTGGATATGCATGATTAAAACTGTAATAAATGATCACAACAGATAATAGTAGTTCTCCTTCTAAAAAACACAGGTAACAGTAGTTCTTAACCTCTGGATGTAAAAGACACATGTCCAACTGTAACGCAAAATCTTGTTTGTTCTTTTTTTTTTTGGAGGGGAAGAGAGGGGGGGGGGGGGGGTGGTGGTGGTGGTTTGCAACAGTGACCTTTTATAGAGTAACCTCCTACCGTCGCATGCATAAGGATCCCTATTTTTCCTTTTCAATATTGTGGGAGTCTTTTGTTTGCCTTTGAGAGAATAAGCAAGAATCAGATAAAATTGGCATACTCTTCTTAGAAAAGATATAATTAGCATGCGAGAAATTCAGATGTAAAGGGGCAGTGTACAATTATTAGTCAATTTGTTTTTGGCTCTGCTTTAGTTAATTGTCTTCAGTACTTGATTTTTTCTTGTAATATTTTGCAGTCGGAGTTAACTTTGAAGAAGGGAGATTGTAAAGAAGTCCGGTTTGTTGGAAAAATCGTAAGTCTATTGCTTGTTTTTCTCCGTTAAAGCATTCCCATGACGTATCAGATCCGGTGCCTTGCGTATGATCACAATAGAATAGAACTAAGCCTTTCGTGAAGCTATGCACAAAATTTGGTATTTTGATATCAGTGGAGTTCTTATGACTACTATGGATGGTGCTTTTTCTTATAAATGAGATACCATATCCTTAAAGGAGCATATGATAATCACCTGTTGGATAGGTTTGAGAGTCGGTTTCTTATCAGGTTTCAGATTGAATCAGATGCCTTCATTTCTGCTGTTGCTGGGTCTATTTGCCAATGACTAAGTAATTTGTTCTGATAGTTGTTTCTTATACTTGAAAAGAAGAAACTTTAAAATGATATCCACCTTTAACCATGGAAGCACACCATATAATTGACAATTGTTTGAAATTTTGCAGTTCTTAGTTTTATGATACCTTGAAATCGATTGTGAGGTTGACTCTCTCTCTCTCTCTCATGCAGGAAAAAAAAGACTTGAAAATTAAAGCAGATACAGTTAAACGAATGATGGAGCGTGGCTATCGGGTGAAGGTACTTACTTAGCCATTAACACCCCCCCCCCCCCACCCCCCCCAAAAAAAAAAAAAACCAATCAAAAAAGCATCCCAGTGTTGTGTTTGCTTGTTTTTAATGTTATCTACACTCAACTTAACAAACCAACCAAAAAAAAGCATCCCAGTGTTGTGTTTGCTTGTTTTTAATGCATCTACACTCAACTTGTTTTTCGTTGCATCGTGCCATCTTCTGTTTTAAGAAAAGCTTGCAAATAAATTGCCCTTTCTATTGGCCCGCAGGGCTTCTGTCTAGTGGTAAGAGCTCTACGCGTGATGTGTGGGTTAGGCGCTTATACGAGTTTGAAAACCGCCATAGACAAAAGCATGATATTTAAGTGAAAAAGGGTAGAAGGATGGACCTATTATTCACCAAGCTTCTATGCACTACTGGCCTGGGGAATTTTCCGGTTATCAAAAAACTTAAAATGGTCTCTTTTTGAATGATCAATTTTAACACAGAAAACGAAAAAAAGAGCAAGCGTGGAAATTTAGCACCTCATGTTCTCTCATTTGCTTCGAGGTGTCCTTAGTGGCTCAAAAAGTTTGAAATCATTTGTTTAAAATTTTCAGACATAGAGAGTGAAATTTAAAGACCATTATGTGCTGTAAGATGTCCTTGTCGGTGCATCACTTTTAACCCCATTGGTTTGATTATGTCATAAAGCATAATAAAACCTTTTTTAAGGTAGACAGGCTGGTTTTTTAATACATGCATCTGAATTTACCCGAGTTCAATTTAATTTGCTTGCAGATGTTTCTTGGATTTTTTTGATATATAGTAAAGCCGCTTTTAGTATATGTTGATCCTTTTGCCTCGATTATTCTATCACCTTGTCACCTTATCACCTTATCTTCTTGTTATCACTATATCGGAAACAGCCTCTCTACCTTCACAAGGTAGGGGTAAAGTCTGCGTATTCTCTACCCCTCCCAAACCCCATTTTGTGAGATTATACTGGGTTTATTGTTGTTGTATACTAAAGCAGCTTTTAGCTAGATGCTAGTTTTCACTACTTTTTTCTATTTGATATCTTCTGTGACACTTGATTATTATGGAGTTGAGCCAGTCCGCTGTCACAAGCATGTTTGGAAAACTAGGGTGCATAATAAGCAACTTGAATGGATCTTCTGTTGTTTACCTGAAGCTTGGCTTCAAGAAAGTGCGATAAAATTGCCTTTGTTACTTTGTGAGAAGTCTAAACCAGGTTTGGACAGGTTTCTTTCTTTTTTGGAGCTTTGGACATTGTATTTTGGTAGCAAGTTTATGTTTTTTTAAAATGCGACATCGATTTCTTGAGTATTTATTGTCTGCAATGTTTTTGGTAAAGCAGATAATGTTGGTTGCATGAGAATATATGTGTGGTTATCTTTTTATCAAATATAATCAGTTATGATCTTTTGTGTTCCTGAACAGTGTACAGCCATGTCCATGGGCAATGAAGGAGAGGATTTGGGAGCAGTGTTATCACGTTTCTCTCCTCTGGTAAGATATGCTGCTATTTTGTTGGTAGCATCCTGTTTGAAGCTATTGTTAATTGTTATTTTATTATTTAAGTTTTGTGCCTTGGATGGGTGTTGTTTTCTTTAGATTGAAGATGTTGCGTATATTGAAAGTGGGCCAAGAGTGGAGAAAAAGCAGGCATATATTGTTGTCAGGCATGTTAAGTTTGGTCCATCAAAGAAGGGTTCAGGAAAGAAAGCGTCAAAAGAATGCAAAACTTCCAGTTCTGAAGAAGATGCAGCATGTCAAAGTTCTTTACAATTGGATGAAAACTGTGATGCTGCTGAATCTAGTGTTGAAAGTGACAACGATAGCTGTGGAGAAGAAATGACTGATGAAGATGTGGATGACAAGAGATCAGATTGGAAAGTATCTGGTGGAAAAGGTGATTCCAGGAAGGTTTTTGATTTTGTGGAGGGCGAAAATGTAGGTGCTAGAACTCCAAGTTTTACAAATGTTTCTTCAGATCTTGCACGTGAATCTTCTCGATCTGGAGCAGCTGGGCCTTCATCTGGAGGGCAAAGTAGTGTCAGAAGAGAATTAGGGAACACAGTGCAGGCTCCATCAGGGGAAGAAAATAGGTATCGAAGAGACCCTAGAAACTCATCCATACCTACCAAATCAGCTCCTAGTAGCAGCCCAAGTTCAAGGAGCACAATGACAGTAAACAACCTATCTGATATAGGAAGGCAACTGCCACTGGATAGGAGTAGCTTGTCACATACTAGAGACATTGGATCTCAGTTGCTGACAAAGCCTCCGGAGCAGCATCCTTCTCATTCTGGTGTTCGAAGTTCTCCATCCTCTGGTTTTGGTATTTTTAGCTCTGCACCAGCAGACAGGACTCCTAGCAAGGACAGCAATGTTGCTACAGAAAATAGGTACAAGAAAAGCGAGCATTCTAATTCTGGAAGGAACTCTAGTGCTTCAGATCCTACAGGTTTACCTATGGCTAATCCCCAAGCTAGAAGACCTGATCTTGGTAAGAGGGATGGTCCAGGGAGATACCCGATCTTTGGTGAGAGCTCGAAGATGATTCCAAACCACAACTTGGAAACTCAACGCTAAGTTGCAGAGATGATGTGCTGTGCTTCCAATTTCATATCTACATTTTGAGCAGAGCAAATAATCTGATTTACACCTTTTTATTGACGAGATGCATCTGGCGTACTGTACGTCTTAGGCTGATTTGTTCTTTTACCATGTCCGTCGTGTCTCAAAATACCAGTAGTGTCTGGTAGAGATTTCATTCTTTTGAATATTCGGGATTTCTTCGTGATATATTGGGAGGGGGGGGGGGGAGTGTAGGGGTTGTAATAAAAAGTTTATGAGATCTTTTTTGTTCTGTTACTACAAAATATTGCATTTTGGAGTTGGTTTGCGTACAATGAACCTGGGGCCTTCAGATCCGGTGGTGCATACTGGAGTCTCCTCATCAATTTGTTTGTAATTCGACACATACTCTAATATCCATTGATATATTTATTAGATGAAATGTTATTCTTAGTTCCTCGAGAGGAATGAAATTATATTTCCTCTGTTTCAAATTTGCAGTCTTACTTTTCTTCGTAATGCCATCCACCTTCATAACAGAGTTAAAAGTGTTTTTCTCCCATTAGATTATTTAAGATCAATCTTTATTGACAGTATAGATATTTTTATTCTCATTCGCGTATGTTATTTGATCATTTGATGGTTTTGTGGATCATTTTCTCAGCAAATAAGAAAGCTGTCATTCAGCAGCAATCTTTGAGCCGTGAGACTGCTTAGTGAGAGAAACTCTAACTTCTCTCTAAACCTTTCCTCTCCCCAAACCGCCGGACATTAACTCTACTGCTTCTTCATCAATTACTTCATCGTTCAAAGACAAATTCCTAACCCAAGATGGTGGGGTAAACAACCTAGTATCTATACGTTTAAACTTCCCAATCCCAACCCCCACAAACATTTATGGAAGATCATGTCAAGAACTTGAATAGCCTCAATCACCCAGCAGATATGATAAACCATCCTCAGACTCCATGGTATTGGACCACTCCCCTCCACCCTTAGATCTTCACCTGCAACAACTCAAATGCATCACTCTGTCTGATGCTGATACGGATAGGATGTACTCCCCATGGAAATTTTCACTTATTATCAAATTACTGGGCAAAAGAGTATTCCACCACTACCTCCAATCAAAAATTACAGAATTATGGAAACCATCTGAAAAATTTCCCCTTATAGACCTGGGCTCAGACTACTTTATAGTCAAGTTCACGGAGGAGGATAACATGACCAAGGTTCTAAAAGATGGTCCTCGGTTCATAAATGGACATTACCTATTAGTTAGACGTTGGGAACCTAACTTTGTAGCAAGCAAAGCAACACAAATTCACTTACTTGTATGTTTAAGATTACCCCAACTCCTGACTGAGTTCTATGACTCAATCATCATAAGCAAAATAGGAAATACTATTGGCAAGCTCCCAAGGGTGGATGCATGCACAAGCTCCACACTCAGAGGGCTATATGCGAGGCTCTATGTAGAGGCGCCACTAAATGAACCAATATAATCAGCTATACTGATTGTATCGTACATGCAGCAACTGATTTACGAATGAGAGAACTTCCTCTGTACTTTCTGTGGAAGACTTGGACATATAAGCCAACAATACACCCGTAGAGCCCTTAGATCAAACGCAAAAGAAACACAAGCTAAGGGAGAGGCTGACTCACCAGCTATTACACATAATCTACGGTATACAGTATAATTCGAAAGAAGAAAAGGAAAAGGGGCACCCAAGCAAAAGATAACCAAACATGACCCCATCCCGGAGGTATTACACACACCGGAAATAAGTATCGATGTAAAATTATTTGACGCGGCAACTGGTAAGTACCTCATAACTCAAAAGTTTATGCACAAAACCAAAGGTTTAATTTCTACTACTTCTTACTCTGACCCGCCCCAAAATAGCTGATCCCCAAGCCTATATCCCTAGTATTTCCCCCATTAGTGGTTTAACTACTTCTTATAATAATAAAAAGTCTACTAATTCTATCCCTACTATGAATAAATTCAAGCTTCTCCTATATCAGGATGATCCTAATTCTATGAATCTCGATCCATCAGATGGTATGGAACTCGATACCACTATCTCTCTTTTTTCGTTACCTCCAATGAACTCAAAAGAGCAACCCTCTGGTAGTTGGACATGTGGCACCACAAATTCCAACTCAAAGCCTAACCCTAAACCATCTACTTATCATTCCGTCTCTAATACTCTACTAGCTAATCATGCCCTCCCCCCCCCCCATGCGTAAAAACAGTGTGCAAAATTTATCCTAAGAGTCCATCCACTTGGCACATCCCCCTTGCCAAGTGGCCATGCATGACATGCACCCAATCCCCATCCAGCTGCCTCCCCAAGCAACCGTGCGTGGCATGCAAACCAAATCTAAGGATAAAGATTTGCACTCAACTAATCCCATGTACAACTCCAACTCTTCAAATTCTCTATCTATTTCTTCAAATCCATCGAATGCATATTCACCAGTTCCTACATCTCGATCGGAGAACTCACTTCTCCCCACTGCCACCAACAACTACCCAAACACTACTGTGCAGAATGGCTTTCCCTCCACCCCAACACCCACAGCAACCACCCCCCATTTTTATCACTCCTCCCCTTTCACAAGAACATCAACTATCATCGTGGATAGAACAAGGTCTGTACGGCCAGGCAAATTTCCTCTCCCTGAACATCAACAACTAGGACACTCTTGTGGTGCTACAAAATGCACAAGTCTTTGCTCAACTTATCACGGAAGGCATGACCCTAGCCATGTCCAACTATGTGAACCACATTTGGTTGGCCAATATCTTGGACCCCGTAGCCCCAACATTGGCACCAACCCTAATGCATAACATGCAAGCCCAATGGCACCTTCCTCCTCGTTTCAACCCTCTGGGCAGCATGGACCTCCTTTACCAACCGCCTTTCTACACTCCTCAAAATATGATCAATCTATCCCCACTATTCCATGCATGGCAACCCATGCCCCAACAATTCCATGTCCCGATGGATATACATCAAGATCAACATCTCCACCATCCCAACGAGCCAGAACCAGAAGAGGAAAAGATGAAAAATCAAGTGGAGCCAATCCCACCTCTAGAAATGACATCATATAGATTTCAAACCTCAAAGAGGCCAAGGTCATGCTCTTCCAAGCCCTAGAGGACAGCAAATACATTTGCAGATGCCCGATAACTCTCTACAAATACTCTCTGAATATCAGGGCCCCACAAAACGTAGTAACAGGGAACTTTGCAGTAACTCTAAGCCTATCCCTGAAGGGGAACTCTACAC
The DNA here is from genome assembly GCA_034376525.1 of Nicotiana benthamiana. Lineage (NCBI taxonomy): Eukaryota > Viridiplantae > Streptophyta > Magnoliopsida > Solanales > Solanaceae > Nicotiana > Nicotiana benthamiana. Next base: position 88,731,789 of record CM067333.1, on the reverse strand, counting down.
CCCCTCAAATTAGTCACTACTCTATTCAAACCCCTCCCAATCAAATTCCAATGAACAGAGCCACTAGCTTAGTCATTTGGAATATTAGGGGAGCTAACAATGATGACTTCCGTCGAAATTTTAGGGATCTTATTGACAACCATCATCCATGCATGGTAGCCCTCTTAGAAACAATAATGTCCTCACATCTTCCTCTTAAGGATAACTTCAACTTCTCCAATACGCTAGAAGTCCCAACCCAAGGGCAATCTAGAAGAATTATTATTGTTTAGGATAACAACATCATCAACATGTCCCAAATTTCTTGTTCTAATTAGGAGAGTCATGCAATGCTTAAGGTATTTCCCAACCATGAACCATGGCTTTTTAGTATTGTATATGCTAGTACTGTTTTCAATAATCACCTTACCCTTTGGGACAACCTTAAAACAATAGGTAATTCATATAAGGGTAGTTGGTTCCTTGGGGGTGATTTCAATGATTTCTTTCCTAACATGAAAAATTGGGGGGGGGGGGGGGAGGGGGGAGGGGTAGAATGATTAATCACACTAGGGTTTCCTCCTTCCTCTCGTGTATTAATCACTGCAACCTCATTGACTTGGGCTTTAAGAGCCCTAAATACACTTGGTCAAACCTAAGACACAGAAGTTTAGGGCATATTCTAGAACGTTTAGATAGTTTTTTTGGCAATAACCTATGGCTAGAACAATACCCTAATACCACTGTCACCCACTTGCCCAGAATTTATTCCAATCACAACCCCCTCCTTATCAATCTCAATACCATTCCTAAAAAGAACTTCCCGTAAGGACTTCAAGTTAGAATCGTATTGGTGTTCCCACCCTAATTTTTCTAACATTGTCCAAGATAGTTGGAAAGAAAATAACTTCATCGAGGGTCTTATTAAATTCGAGGAATAAACTAAGATTTGGGCGAGTCATACTTTTGGAGATGTTATTTCTAAGAAAAAACCCTTATGGCTAGACTCAATGGTATCCAAAGTTCTCCCCACTACCCCACTAGCTACTTTCTTAAGAACCTTAAAATTGATCTCCTCAAAGATTATAATATCCTGGTTAGACTAGAAGAGGAACATTGAAAACTTAGGTCGTGTATTAATTAGTTATATCATGGCGACGCTGCCACAAATTTTTTCCATATTAATGTCCTCAATCGAAGGCAAACCAATAGAATTAAATACTTTAAGGACACTAATGGTAATTGGATCACTATTCAAGATCACATTATACAACATGAATTTACTTACTTCGAAAATATATTCCACATTATCCACCAAGTCACAAAACTAAAAAAGACCACCCATCATCTTCTACCCACCACTCATCTAGATCTCTCAATATTAGATAGACCCCTTCAAGACTAAGAGATTATTAAAGCCATTTGGTCCATGAAACCGTTTAAGGCACTCGGGCCGGATGACATTCACCCTTCCTTTTACAAAAAAATTTTGGAATCTGATTAAAACGCCAATCCTTGACTTCTGCCATAAAGTCTTCGACAACCAATCATTCCCACAAGTCATTAATCACACTTACCTATGTCTTATCCCAAAATTTCAAACGCTAATGACCTAATAAAATTTTGACCCATTGGCTAATGCAATGACATCTACAAAGTAATCACCATGGTTATTGCTAATAGAATTAAACCATTCCTAGGTAAACACATTAGTCCTTCCAATCAAGCTTCCTGAAAGGTAGACGAGCTAGTGATATGCCATTGTCATTAATAAAATCACTAATCATTTCCAAAAAATCAAAGGGACTAAAGGCAAAATCTTGGTCAAAATAGATCTTGAAAAAGCCTTCGATCGTCTGGAATGGTCGTTCATATATAGAACCCTCAATTTCTTCCACTTCCCTCCAAAAATCACCAAGCTAATTATGACTTGTATCACTATATCAAAAATTGTTGTTCTAGTCAATGACTCTTAGACAATTTTTTCCCACCCTTCAAGGGGATTAGACAAGGTGATCCTATGTCCCCTTACTTATTCATATGGAGCATGTAAGTCCTTTCCACCTGTATAAAATATCAGGTAGACATTTCTCTATGGGACCCCATTGGATTGAGTCCTCCTTCACCACCTCTTTCCCACTTATTCTTTGTCGATGCTATCACCTTAATCTATCTATTTTATTCATAATTGCATATCCCTCTTTAGTCAACTCTCAGGGGAAAAAATCAGCTTACTTAAATCAAAGATTATTTGCTCTTAAAATTGCAATCAATTTACTAAGAACATTTCTATCTCTATTCTCAACATTCCCTTTAGCGAGAACTTTGGGAAATACCCTGGTTTCCCCATTCTCAATCGTAAACCTAAAAATTCTGACTTCTGATATATTATTGATAATTTGACCAATCGTCTAGCAAGTTGGAAAACTAATTTTCTTTCCTTAGTTGGAAGAGCCACCCTAATAAAAACAACCCTAAATGCTCAGCCAAACCATTCAATGTCTTATTTCCTCCTACCCCCTACTATTCCAGAAACATCTAGATAAACTCTAACGAGATTTCCTTTGGGATTACACCACTCAATCTATAAAAATCTATTTTGTCAAATGGGACACAATCATATTGCTAAAAGAGAAAGGAGGTCTAGGAATTCATAAATCGCCCCATAAAAACCTTTCCCTCCTAGCCAAGCTTGCGTGAAGACTATTCACACAACCCTCTAAACTTTGGGCTACCATCCCGATAAGCAAATACAGTGCACACACCAATGCAAAAAATTGTTCCTTTACATGGCGCAAATTCTTTCTGGTTGGAAAATCTGCTCACAAAGTATAGCTTGGATTATTAGCAATGGCATATGTGTAGATTTATGGAATTCTATTTGGCTTCCTAACAATCAATCTCTTCGTAGCATGATTTTTGGGCCTTTACCTCCACATGACACTCAAAAAAAAAATTAGTGAGGTTTATACTAATAATATCTGGGATATGCTCAACCTTTCCTTTGCTTTACCCCAGGAAATCACCAACCTTATACTTTCTATAAATCTCTCTCTTAATAACAACCACACTGACTATCCTTATTGGTTTTTGACATCTAATGATAATTTTTTGACAAAGTCAACTATATCACTTCTCCCCCCAAAATGATCTCAAATATCTACACCTTCCTTTGATTGGGTTTGGAAACTCAATACCTTAAATAAAATTAGATTTTCCTTAGCAATGCATGCACAACAGACTTCCCACAAAATCATACCTTAAGCATATTGGTTCATAAATCGACCCTACTTGTACCATTTGTCTTCAAGTAGGAGAGACCATTGCCCCTACACAACTTTTTTCTGGAACACTATTGGACTTAACACTAATGCCCTAATTCTTAATACTCACTGGCTCAATGCCTTGAGACAAGCTTCTTACCCTATTCTAAACCTTTCTTTAACCTGGGAAGAATTCCTTCCCTTCGCTCTGTGGATTTTATGGAATATTAGGAATAATAATATATTCAATCAAAAAAAAAACAACATCCTCTCCAGTAACCTTGTCTATGCACGAGCCCTAGGATACAAGCATTGGTAACTCAGCCCTCCTAGTAGTGATCGCTCCACTACGCGCTAGCAAACCCCACCTACTAACTTTTTTAAGCTTAATATAGACGGCTCCTTCCACAACAAATACTCAATATGTGGTATTGGAGAAATCTTCAGAGATGCCCAAGGACAATGGATTCTTGGTTTTAGTAAGGCCTTTCTGGGTCCTACCTCGCCATGGAACATCATGCACTAAAACACGATCTTCAATTGCTATGGAAAAGAATTGGACAAACCTTGTGATCGAAACAGACAATACTAGCATCATAGACCTTCTGCACTCGGATACATTTAATCCTCATACTAACATTATCTTTGATTGCAGGTATTGGATGAAGAAGTTGGGGAATCCATCATTCCAACACATCTATCGTGAAGACAACAAAGTAGCTCATGCACTGGCAAAGCAAGCAACAACCCAAGCCACTGTCAACTTCTACGCCATGTTTTTGCAAATGCCTGAGGCTCCTAAAGATTTAGTTCTTTTTGATATCAATGCCACTACTTCTACGTCCACTATTAGTACCAATGTGAATGTATCTAGAAACTCAGCTCTACTACTACCCCATACTAGCCCCAACTTAGTAATTAACACCTCCTCCCCTCCCCCCCCCCTCCCCCAATAACTAATTCTCCCCCATTAATCAAGTTCATAGTCCTCTAAAGACACCCCCTTGTAACACCCCTTAATAGTATGATATAAAGAGTATGATATAAAGTATTTCTTGTTCTAATTAAAAAAAAAAGAGACGTGCTTAGTCATTATAATAAATCATGGTCGCTTGATATTATTTCTCAAATTAATTAATTAAAAAAATTAAATTGCTTCTTACAAATTTTTTCATATACTCTTGGTCATGTACTTTAAATCATAGTAAACACATACAACGAATGTAGAAAAGAAAGGAAATAAAAATATACTATGATATCGTTTTCTAACAGTACTATTACCTCATTTCATCAGATAAATGTGGTTGAACTCTATCTGATGAAATATATAAATTGATATCATCCCAACATTTATTTCTTAATTTTCTTATGTACTTATTGGCAAGAAGGGTAATATCTTTCTATTTCCCGTACAATTAAGAGTTATAACAAAAATGCAAAAATGCAAAAAAAAAGAAGAAGATTGTTATGAAATAATATAAGAACAAGAACAATAATACAAGAACAAGAACAATAGAGAGAAAAGTAGAGAGAGGAGTATTCTTATTGATACTTAGGGATGATTTACAATGGTAGAAGACCCCTTTATTTATAGGGAGGAGTAAACCCTAGAATCTCTCTAATTATGGACATTCACCTAAAATAGGAGATTTTATAACACTCCCCCTTGAATGTCTATTCAATAATGTGCCTCGTTAAAACCTTAACTAAAACAAAACCCAATGGGAAAAAATTTAAAGAAAAGGAAAAAGAGTACACATGTTTGAATATGCGCCTATTGGTTGCCTCGTTAAAAACCTCGCAAGGAAAACCCGGTGGGACAAAACCTTGTAAGGGAAAAAGAGTGCAACGCGCATTAACTCCCCCTGATAAGAACATCAATTTATATCCTTAAGTCTTCGCATTCCGATCTTGTGAACTAGCTTCTTGAAGGTTGACGTTGGTAGAGATTTTGTGAACAAATCAGCCATATTATCGCTTGAACGAATCTGTTGTACATTGATATCACCATTCTTTTGAAGATCATGTGTGAAGAATAACTTTGGTGAAATATGCTTTGTTCTATCTCCTTTTATGAATCCTCCCTTCAATTGAGCTATACATGCTGCATTGTCTTCATACAAAGTCGTGGGTAGTTTATTACACTTCAAACCATATTTGTCTTGAATATGATGTATTATAGATCTCAACCACACACACTCCCAACTTGCTTCATGAATAGCAATTATCTCGGCATGATTAGATGAAGTAGCCACAATTGATTGCTTAGTCGATCGCCAAAATATGGCGGTGCCTCCACAGGTAAACACATAACCCGTTTGAGATCGAGCCTTGTGTGGGTCGGATAAATATCCAGCATCAGCATAACCAACAAGATCAGGACTGCAATTCTTGCCATAAAATAAGCCCATATCGGTAGTCCCCTTTAGGTACCGCAATATGTGTTTGATCCCATTCCAATGTCTCCTTGTAGGAGCCGAGCTAAATCTTGCTAAGACATTAACTGAAAAGGATATGTCAGGCCTTGTAGTGTTTGCAAGATACATCAGTGCGCCAATTGCGCTAAGATATGGTACTTCAGGACCAAGTAGCTCTTCATTCCTTTCTTGTGGTCGGAATGGATCTTTATTCACATCAAGTGATCGAACAACCATCGGTGTACTTAAAGGATGTGCTCCATCCATGTAAAACCGTTTCAGTACCTTTTCTATATAGGTAGATTGATGGACAAAAATTCCGTTTGCCAAATATTCAATTTGCAAACCAAGACATAATTTTGTCTTTCCGAGATCTTTCATCTCGAATTCATTCTTTAGATAATCAATTGCCTTTTGGAGTTCTATGGGGGTTCCAATAAGGTTTATGTCATCGACATATACGTCAAGTACAACAAATTCCGATGTTGTTTTCTTTATAAAAACACACGGGCAAATGGCGTCATTTATATAGCCTTCTTTTAACAAATACTCACTAAGACGATTATACCACATTCGTCCTGATTGCTTTAGACCATACAAAGATCTTTGCAATTTAATTGAAAACATTTCCCGAGACTTTGAATTATGAGCGTTTGGCACTTTGAGTCCATCGGGAATTTTCATGTATATCTCATTATCAAGTGAGCCATAAAGATAGGCAGTAACCACATCCATTAAATGCATGTCAAGCTTTTCAAGGACAGCAAAACTGATGAGATAACGAAAGGTTATCGCATCCATTACAGGCGAATATGTCTCTTCATAATCGACACCAGGCCTTTGAGAAAAACCTTGTGCAACAAGGCGTGCCTTATATCTTTGTACCTCGTTTTTCTCATTTCTCTTGCGTACAAAGACCCATTTATAGCCAACAAGCTTAACACCATTAGGTGTTTCAATTACATGGCCAAAAACTTCACGTTTTGCCAGCGAATTCAATTCTGATTGAATTGCTTCTTGCCATTTTGGCCAATCATGTCTTTTTCGACATTCTTCAACAGATTGAGGTTCGAGATCCTCACATTCTTGCATAATGCTAGATGCGACATTATAAGCAAAGACATTATCCACCACTATATCCACTCGATTAATATTTGCCTCAATATCAATTGGATTTATGGATAGTTCCGTATTTTCCAGAGTCTCGGGCTCAATGGATTCTTCATGAATCTCAGAATTTGTTAAATCATGAATTTCCTCATGAGATTCTTTCGTAGTGTCATTTTTATCATTTGCTTTCCTCTTTCTAGGATTTCGATCTTTAGAACCTAATGGCCTGCCACGCTTCAGGCGTGCATTCGACTCATTGGTTATGACACTAGATGATTGTCCAACAGGGACATCAATACGGATTGGAACATTTTCCGCGGGGATGTGTGATTTCGTTATCCTTTTCAAGTCCGTAAATGCGTCAGGCATTTGATTTGCTATTCTTTGCAAATGGATTATTTTTTGTACCTCTCTTTCACAAATAGAGGTATGTGGATCAAGATGAGATAATGATGCATTTTTCCACAAAATTTTCCGTTTGGTTTCACCAACTTCTCCCCCTAATTTTGGGAAAAGTGTCTCATCAAATCGACAGTCTGCAAATCGTGCAGTAAACAAGTCCCCTGTCAATGTTTCGAGGTAGCGAATGATGGAGGGCGATTCAAACCCAACATATATTCCTAACCTTCTTTGCGGACCCATTTTGGTGCGGGATGGCGGTGCTATAGGCACATATACTGCGCATCCAAAGATTCTTAAATGGGATATATTGGGTTCATGACCCAAAACCAATTGCAACGGGGAATACTTGTGATAATTCGTCGGTCTGAGACGAATTAGCATTGCTGCATGCAAAATGGCGTGACCCCATACCGAAGTGGGCAGCCTCATTTTCATGAGTAATGGCCTTGCAATCAACTGCAGGCGTTTAATTAACGAATATGCAAGACCGTTTTGAGTGTGAACATGAGCTACAGAATGTTCCACTTTTATCCCAATTGATAAGCAATAATCATTAATGCTTGGGATGAAAACTCAGCAGCATTATCCAGTCTAATAGACTTGATTGGATTATCAGGAAATTGTGCTCGTAGTCGAATTATTTGTGCCATTAATTTTGCAAACACAAGGTTGCGTGATGACAACAGGCACACATGAGACCATCTACAGGATGCGTCTATCAAGACCATAAAGTACCTAAAGGATCCACTGGGTGGGTGAATAGGTCCACAAATGTCTCCTTGTATACGTTCCAAAAACGTGGGTGACTTAGTCCCAACCTTTGTTGGTGATGGTCTGATAATCAACTTGCCTTGATAACAGGAAGTGCAAGGATATTCATTATTTGAAAGAATTTTGAAATTCTTTAACGGATGCCCATATGAGCTTTCTATAATCCGTCTCATCATGATCGATCCAGGGTGTCCCAATCGATCATGCCAAAGTACAAAAGTATTGGAATCAGTAACCCTTCGGTTTACTGTGGAGTGTGCCTCAATTGCACTAATTCTGTCCAATACAGGCCACAAGATGAAGATGGGAATTTCTCAATAACCCTCTTTTGGCCGGAGACGTTTTTGTAATGATGAGATATTCAAGATTATCTTCATCTATTGTCTCAATATGATAGCCATTCCGGCGTATATCTTTAAAACTCAACAAGTTTCTCTTAGACTTGGAGGAGAACATTGCATTCTCTATGATAAACATCGTGCCTTTGGGCAGAGTTACAGTTGCTCTTCCGGAGCCTTCAATCAATTTACTACTACCAGAGATTGTAGTAACATTTGCCTTACACATATTTAGTTGAGAGAAATATTTCTTTTCTTTGAGTATCGTATGTGTAGTACATGAATCAACTAAACAAATATTTTTACAGTTGGACGTTGATCCAAGCTTGCTTTGTGAGATATCCATATTTGCTTTCCCATGGTTTGACATACAAAAGAAATACACGAACATGAGAATAAACAACTTCAATTCGTTTGTTTCACATTTAAACAATATTTTGGGAAGCAGTCATTTAGGATAGTCGACTAACGGAATCAGATAGTCGACTATCATGCCTTGCGGAAAAGTCCAGTTTTAATGCGAAAATATTAGATAGTCGACTAACCAATTTGATATTCGACTATCTCAGAAAACAGTTATCAGGATAGTCGACTAACTAAATCAGATAGTCGACTATCTTAGCTTGCGGAAAAATTTAGTTTTATTGCGAAATATTGGATAATCGACTAACTGTTAGGTTAGTCAATTACCTCTACTGGAAAATGAAAAATATTATTGAAATTTGAGCATATTGAAACATTCTAACGAACTAATACTAACATTATATCATAAACTAACTAATACGAGCTGATACTAATGACTATTAGTTTATTTACTAACTATTACAAATAAGTGAAATGAAATCAAACAACTCCATCTTCTTTCATCACGGATCCATCACCGATTAGGTGGTCTATTTTCCCATCAGGTTGCTCAAAGAAGTCTGCCACATCCAAGTGGGTGATGTCAAAGTTGTCGTCAGAGACAAAATTTATTTCAGGGCCTTTACTCTTTTGAGATGCTTGATAAAGGTCAACCAAATGTCTTGGTATACGGCAAGATTTTGACCAGTGCCCTTTTCCACCGCAACGATAACATATAGGTTCTGAACTATTTGCCTTAGGATCCTTATAATCCCGTTTCTGCTTTCGGCGGTAAATCTCTCCTCGGGGGGTGACGGACATCATGGAGATTTCTTCCTTGTCTACGTCCACGGCTATGACCTCGATTACGACCACGACCATGATTAGATCCATGGCCCTTTTCATGATTGGCATAATGAGAATACACCTTATCTGCTTCAGGCGGTGGTGTAGACCCAGTGGGTCGATTTTCGTGATTTCTCATGAGCAGATCATTATTTCGCTCAGCCACAAGTAGAAGAGAAATCAGTTCAGAGTACTTTGTGAAGCCTTTCTCTCTGTACTGTTGTTGCAGTACCATATTGGAGGCATGAAACGTTGTAAACGTTTTCTCAAGCATATCATAATCGGAGATTTTATCTCCACATAGCTTCAATTTAGAAGTAATTCTGAACATTGCAGAATTATATTCAGAAACAAACTTAAAGTCTTGGAGCCTCAGATGAGCCCAATCATATCGTGCTTGTGGCAGAGTGACCAACTTCAGGTTGTCATATCTCTCCTTTAAGCCTTTCCACAAGATGAGTGGATCCTTGACGGTGAGATATTCAATCTTCAAACCTTCATCAAGGTGATGGCGCAAGAAAATCAAGGCCTTAGCACAGTCTTGGGTGGATGCTTTATCTCTATCTTTAATGGCGTCTCCAAGACCCATAGCATCTAAGTGGATTTCAGCATCCAACACCCATGTCATATAGTTCTTGCCCGAAATTTCAAGGGCAACAAACTTTCTTTTCGTAATGTCAGACATAATCGAAAATCAAATTAGGAAGAGAGAAATACCTTAGTTTTTCTCGAGAATCGATTCTTGAGACGGTAGAGTCTCGTGCTGATAACGTGTTATGAAATAATATAAGAACAAGAACAATAATACAAGAACAAGAACAATAGAGAGAAAAGTAGAGAGAGGAGTATTCTTATTGATACTTAGGGATGATTTACAATGGTAGAAGACCCCTTTATTTATAGGGAGGAGTAAACCCTAGAATCTCTCTAATTATGGACATTCACCCAAAATAGAAGATTTTATAACAAAGATGTCATAAAGTAAAACGCCAAAAATGTGTGCGAGACATGTGAGCATGCTGGTTTGAACTTTGGGAATGAAATTATTTTTGGTAGTATTTTATTTTCAAAAGTGAAACTTTTCGACAAATCTGAATTGGTCGAGTCCATAAGATGCTCATATGAGTGAAAATGGCTAAATACGAAAATATTTCAAGATTACTCTTTAAAAAGATATCAGTATCTTTAATTATAAAGAAATTTGTATAGTAGAACAAAATAAGAATATTTGTTTAATTTACTCTTTAGCCATCGGTTAAATATCTTAAATTTTTTTTCCACCGACATCTTATTTAATTAACACTAATTAGATCACTAAAGGGTGAAGTTGGAATAAAGGTAACTAATATTACTTATTTTCTTAAGATGCTAAAATTTTGAAAACAGTAACTTGTCTAGACAAACGGAATTCGTATTTTCTTTTATTTTACATTTTCACCAGATAAAAGAAAATCAAACGTAAGCAGCAAGAAAAATACACAGTTAAAACGAAAAAGAAAAAGAAAAAGGACCAAGGACAAAATGGTCAAAAAGGGCGTTTGCAGTGTGTGAGGTTTATCAGAGAGCATCGACTCTTAGAAGCTCGGAATCAAAACATTGTTAGACTCGTTTTTCTTTCTTTCTTTCTGTAATTGATCTTTTCAGACAAGATGACTCAAGACGTGGAGATGAAGGAGCAAGCAGCTCCTCCTTCCAATTCTCTTTCATCCACTGCCCCTTCCGTCTTCCACCGTAAGTTCAATCTTTGTTTATTACTTTATTGTCCTAAAGATCTGAAGTTCTTATTTTTATTTTATGTTAATTGTTATTTTTACTGGAAATTTCTGTGTTCTCAAATTTGATAGATCAATATTAGGGTTTCTAGGAAATGGTCACTTTTAGGGCTTTTTCTATCATGGTGTGTGTGTGTGTGGGGGGGGGGGGGGGGGGGGGTGGGTGGAAATTGATCTGGGTTTCAATTGATAGATCAGAGTTTAGGATTTTGGAGTAAAGGTTATATTCTGACTGAAGATTTTTGGGGTTTATTTAGTTTTATAATTTGGGTGTTTTCTTAGATTTGAAAGAGATAGCATCGTTGATTGAGACTGGGGCATATGCTCGTGAGGTACGGAGGATTTCGAGAGCCGTGAGGTTGACGATGGCACTAAGGAAGAAGCTAAAGGCTTCTTCATTAGCTGCTTTACTCAATTATGTTCTAGTGCCTGGATCTGAGGTGCATTCCCGGCTATCTTCCTTCCTACCAAAGGTAAGGCTTTTATTTTTATAAGCAAGCACATATTTTACTGTATGATCAGGCACCAAGAAAGTGCACGCATAAGTGCTTTCATGTACAAAGTATCATTGGACTTATCTCTTTCATATACAGCATATCCCACGTATTGCAATTATGTAGGGACATGTGGATTTGGTTCTTGGGGCCATGTTTTGTTATCTCAGATATTTTGATTATTCAGGGAAAAAAAAATCTACGAGCAATGTTCTTATGCAAAATATCTTGATGAAAATGCAGAGAACTTCTAGAGTTACCGAGTTATTGAGCATATCAGAAAAGAAAGAAGAAAAAAAGAACCCCAAATTATTAGGTATTGGAGTGAAACTGGTCCATTGTGAGCAAAATGGATATTGGGGTTTCATATAGCAAAACTAGCTAGTTTGATAGAATAATTGTATGTGCTTAACTTTCGTTTGGGTTCATGGAGTTTTGAAGACTTGATTTTTTCCCCTTAGTAGCAGGTGCAATAGTACAGGAGTTTTTAATGATAAACCTTCCGGGTAGGATTCAGTGGTATATGTGTCATTGATTATCAGTTTTTTGCTTTACAAATGTTTCTTTCTTGCAGGAAGACGAGCAGGATATGGAAGTTGATACTGCAACATCTGGAGCTCAGGCACCGATTAAGAATCCTCTGCCAGAGCTTGAGATCTATTGCTACTTGCTTGTATTGATATTTCTAATCGACCAGAAGAAATACAATGAGGTAGGATAAAGTAATGTGTTCTTTTTCATGTTAAGTTTGTGTTTTCAAGGAACTACAAATTATTCCTGGCTTACTTTCAGGCTAAGGCGTGCTCCTCAGCAAGTATTGCTCGTATGAAAACTGTCAACAGGAGGACTGTTGATGTACTAGCTTCTAGGCTTTACTTCTTCTACTCTCTGTGTTATGAACTTACTGGGGATCTTGCCGAAATTAGAGGGTGAGTCTAAGTTCTAAATTGTACAAGCTCGCATGTACCATCAATGCCATGCTTTGATAGAACAGACTTTCCAAATGAGACTAGGGAAGAGAGAGTATTGAGTTAACTCCATCTCCTTTATGCCTATCTTTTGGCTCCATTTTGGCTTTTCTATTTCTGTCTCTGATTGAACTTATGATTTACCGACAGTAATCTCCTTGCACTGCACCGGATTGCAACATTACGCCATGATGAGTTGGGTCAGGTTTGTCAGTGTTTTGGAGCTTTGGGTGCTCTTTGTATTCTGGATATGATGTTATACTTATTCGATGGTTATGGGTGCAGGAAACACTCCTTAATCTGCTGCTGCGGAATTATCTTCGCTACAACTTGTACGATCAAGCGGAGAAGTTGAGGTCAAAGGCCCCACGTTTTGAAGCTCATTCAAATCAGCAGGCAATTTTCTACTCAATTCCCGTCCTCTCTGTGTTCATCTGTTCTTAAGTTCCATGATAGTTTTTTTTTAAAAAAAAATATTCCTCTCACTATATTTGATGCTTGATCCACCGTGATGTGCTAGGTTTAGATTTTAATAATAAATTCAGTGCTCGTAGGTTTTGTAAGGTTTTCTATGTTTTTGGTATACTTCATAAAAAAAAACTTCACTGTTCTTAGGAATGCATGTTACTTGTTAGTTTAGTTAAAGCTTTACACTTAGTTTAGATAGTGCTGATTGTATTTCAGATTAATGTCAGTACCTCTCATCTTTGGGTCAGTGCAAGGATCTATACTAACATCTGAACTTTTGGGGCGGCTTGATTTTGGTGGTAGCTCAACTGATTCTAGTAGTTCTATCTATTAGTTCACTTGCTCTTTTAAATTTGTATCGCTGTAATTTGCAGAGAGAATTTGTCTAGGATGTTTGTTCTTGCAATTTGATCCTCCTTTCTTAACGTCCCTTTTTTCTCGTATCCTTCAGTTCAGCCGATACCTCTTTTACCTTGGAAAAATCAGGACAATCCAGTTGGAGTACACTGATGCTAAAGAATCTCTTCTTCAAGCTGCTCGTAAAGCTCCTCAGGCTGCTCTTGGTTTCCGAGTTCAATGTAATAAATGGGCTATTATTGTCCGGTTATTGCTTGGAGAGATTCCAGAAAGGACTGTTTTTATGCAGAAAGGCATGGAGAAAGCACTAAGGCCATACTTTGAGCTGACAAATGTACGTATTACACTATTAAACTTAGAAAATCCATTTTTTTGAGGTCATATATTGAGATCTTAAGTATCAAAGTTGACTTTCTTGGATTTCATTTTTGAAAAGGAATAGCTCAGGATTTTTTTGCATTCTTTTTGGTTTATTCATCAAACATATGGAGAGAGATTCATTTTGCCTCTCTATGTAGAAGCACACCAGGTGTACATGTGACTAGATACGCATCTCTAACATTATGTAGCATGTTACTGTGTAGTATCATTTGATGCATTGTTTGTAGCATGAGTCAAGTCCAAATAAAAGCATTTTCTTATGAGAGATCTCATTTACTTGCCCAATATTCTAGAGACATGGTTGCAAACCGCCGCGACACCTGTCTGGTGTGGGGAAGATTGACTGACCTTTTCTTTTTTTGTTTTTCTTTGAAGAATCTATGTTTCATGTCATGGGTTCTTTTTTTTTTTTTGGGGGGGGGGGGGGGGATCTTTAAAAACTGGTGATTCATAGTGTTCCTGATTAGGAGAAGAATCCCCCTTCCTGTGGCTCCTTTTTTCTGGATCTCCTATCAAATCCTGAATTATATGGGTTATAATTTTTGGTTTTCAGGCCGTTCGCATTGGAGATCTGGAGTTATTTAGGAAAGTTGCTGAGAAGTTCTCCAGCACTTTTAGTTCAGATGGAACTAACAATTTGATTGTGAGACTCCGTCATAACGTCATTAGGACAGGGCTACGCAACATCAGTATCTCCTACTCTCGGATCTCGCTGGTTGATGTTGCAAAAAAGCTGAGGTTAGATTCTCCAAACCCTGTTGCTGATGCTGAGAGTATCGTGTCCAAAGCAATTCGAGATGGTGCAATTGATGCGACGTTGGATCACGCGAATGGATGGATGGTATCAAAGGAGACTGGTGACATCTACTCTACAAATGAGCCTCAAATTGCTTTTAACTCAAGAATTGCCTTCTGTCTGAATATGCATAATGAGGCTGTGCGTGCTCTTCGATTTCCTCCAAATTCCCACAAGGAGAAAGAAAGTGCCGAGAAGAGAAGAGAGAGACAACAGCAAGAACAAGAGCTTGCTAAGCACATTGCTGAAGAGGATGATGATGATTTCTGATAGGGTCTGCGATCATGAGATGAACAAGGAAGATGCTGTGTTTAAGATTTCCCTGCCATTTGAGATTGGATATTAAGCTTATTCCTTGGATTAAACAAATATGTTTCGTCTACAATTTCTTTTGGCCTTCTATTTCTTTTATTATGAAGTACTAGGTTTCATGATTAATGTTTTTACTGTTAGTAAAAATTTTACTGTGGAGTTTTCTCATATGTTTTTCTCCAACTATTTCTTTTTGGTAGCCAAACATTTCCTTTTGCCAAAAATTGCTGTGCTTTTATTTTTAGGTCTTTTATTACTTCTGCTGTTACATCTACTATCCAGATATCCAGGCAAAGAACTACGGTTGTGCATGGATTGGATTGGATCGGATTTAGCACATTTCGGTTTCTACAAATGCAATCCGAATCCGATTCGAATTAATATTGGATCGGATTGGATTTTAAAGTTTGGATTGGATCAGATTTTCGTATTTCGGATCGGATTATTATGCCTCAAAATTGTAAATTCTTTATGTATCTTTTCTTTGTAAAAGAGGCAATACAAATTGTAAAGGTAATAACTTAGAGGAAGATGTAAAGAAAGTATTGACTATTCGAAATTAAAGTTTAGTATTTATACATGCTCTGATAATTTCGGATTGGATAAGATCGGGTTAAAATTGTACCAATACAAATCCGATCTGAATATTAGAAATTCTAAGAAACAAAATCTGAAATTCGATCCAAGTATATGAAATCTGAAATTGAGTGGATCCGTTCGAATTTCGGATATCCAATCCAAATAAACAGCCCTCCAACAAAGTACTAGTAAAATTATTGTCCATGATTGTTGAACCAAGTCGTCAAGAGCTAATGCAGCCTACCTTATTTTTCTCCCCTTATTTTCTCCGAGATAGCCTGGTTTAAGCCAGAACTAGGGGTGTGCATTCGAATCGATTTATCGATAAATCGAATCGATTATTTGTTATCGAAATCGAAATCGAAAAAATCAAAATCTTATTGAAACGATAACGATAAGCATATGTACAAATCGATGATCGATAAGTAATTATCGATAAGGGTCAAAATCGAATTGATAAATCGAATGCACACCCCTAGACTGTAGACACTTGTTAAATGAGTAATTACCTATTTGTGTAGATTAATATAACATACAGAATGTATATATATTCCGCTACTATTTTGAAAGCGGCTATACAATATTATTTTCCCTAATCTATACCCTTTCCTTTACCCTAAGTCCCTTACCCTATTATTTCCTCTACCACATTTAAGGAATGATCATATTTAAATATCAAGGGAATGGAGTTCAAATCAATGGAAAACAGAATTAGCCGTAATGATGTGTTTTGTTTTATTTTGTTTTTTTATACCGTTGGAGTGTTGGTGACATACATTTGATCCAATTTTAGTTTTGGTGCATGTTCTTGTTGATACAATTTTTATATTATAAATGGTGTTCGTCTTATTTTAGCTTCTTTTTGTCCATATTAGTTAGGCGCGTTTATAGCGATATACTTTCCGTGGAATCCCGCAAATTTTCTTATTGGTGTAATCGATAACCGAATCGATAAGCCCGCAAAATCGATAAATCGAAAAAATCGAAACCTTATTGAAACGATAACGATAAGCCTATGTACAATCGATAATCGATAAGTATTTATCGATAAGGGTCAAAATCGAATCGATAAATAGAATGCACACCCCTCGCCAGAACCACATATTTGTGAGCTATTTGAATGAAGTTCCATATTGTTGGGCATTGACTTGGGGCGTCAAAGTTGGTTCATGTACTATCGAGTATAGGTATTAATGAGCTCTAAATAAAATAGAAGAGTATAATATAACATGTTGACCCTCGAGTCTCAACCCCTATATTGAGCTAAAACTAAAGTTAATTGAGTAGCTAAAACATATAAAAAATCAATAAAAGGGATAGAGAAATCATTCTGACCTGTAGTATGTTTGAGAAGTTATTTAGTTGGGAATTTCAGTTACGAACTGTTAATCTACTCATGTTTGATCAAACAAATGTAAGGTACCTATAGTATTTGAGCATCATTCTAGAATTGAGACGAAGTGTTTAAAATGCTATCAGAACAAGAAGGGAGATAAATTTAATTTATTTGGGCAGAAGCCGTACAAGTTATCTTCTCTTTTTTTTTGACAAGCAAAGATAAGTACTTATAAAGTTAAAGTCACATAGTTCGTTATATCATTCTCGATAGTAGTAGTACTGAAATATTCATATTGCCCAAGCTGGCAAGATTACACAAAATAGCAGTAGATAGTTTCTTAACTAGATAAATATGGCCAAAACTATCTGCATCTAGCTTATTTAAGATATAACTAGGAACTCTGTAGTTATGAATTATTTTCGACGCTCTCAGCTGGTGCACTAGCTACCTGTAGTAGTTGACAATCATATAGTTAGATTCTTTGTTGCTGTTAAGTGATTTGATTACCTCCGTAGAGTCCGTTTCTATCACCAGAGAGTTGAAACCATCAGATAAAGTTGTTAGTAACCCTTCTTTTAGAGCTTCCAGTTCCCCCTGAAGTGGAGTTGAGGTTGGGCAATGGTGTTAATATCCCAGAATCCAATTACCATGACTGTCCATGAAACATCCTCCCAGACCTGCTAGGTTTTGGTCTCTATTGAAAGCACCGTCTATATTGAGCTTCAGCTGCCCTGTTAGTGGCTTGTGCCATATGATCTTTATGTCATGTTTGTTATTAAGCGTATGATTTTTTTCTATAAGAAATTTATATTCAGTGGCCAATTTGATTGAGCTTTGAATAGAGAATTTTAGAGAGGTGTTGTTCACATTATTTTATTACGATTTAGCCAAATGTTCCAAACAACAAAGGGGAAAAGGTCAGACCATTTAAGCATCTTGGGTAGTTTTGGCGGACGAAGGTCTCGTAAGGTAGTTAACCAGTGGTTCGAGCTAGCATTGGAGCTATTATAAAATCCTAATCTAAGCCAAGCTTCATTGGCAATAGGGCAACTAATAAAATTATGTTCCATATTTTCTGGACTGGTTTTGTACATAGGACAAGTAGGGTCAATATTGATCCCTACATAGTTGAGGTTGGCACGAGTTTGAGAGTTTATTATAAAGACATTTTCAAAGGAAAATTTTCATCTTGTTTGGACAATCGAGTGCCTAGATCCAGTCAAAGTTTTCCAAAGGAAGGCTAGTAGGGTTTACAAGGTTATAACAACTCCGTGAAGTGAATTTACCATCACTAGTCAAGGTCCAGGAGGTTGTCTCCCTAGGGTACATCTTTGAATAGATTGTTTTTAAGGAGTGGGGGAGGGAGAAGGGTATTTTCCCAAAGTCCCATTTGTTGTTAACCCAAATATCCCGTATTGAGAGATTTATAGATTCTTTAGTGAGGGGACCTATTAGGAAAGATCTAAGGTTAGAGAAGTGGGGAATCCAATTAGAGTCCCAAACCCCTAGGTTAGAGTTGGATTTGGGAATCCAGTTCATTCCCTTGTGACATACTCCCCAACCCTTGACAATACTTTTCCAAACGAAGAAGCAACTCTTAATATTCGAGTTGTGACTATATAAGGAAGATAGGGTCAATTTCTAAGGTGATTGGTGCTGTTGGACTCCAAGCTAGGTTGGTCAAATTAACCAAATATTTATCCTTTGTTGCTTGAATACCTAAACCTCCATGGTCTTTTGGAGAGCAAACATTTTTCCAATTAACTAGGTGAAGTTTCTTTTTACACTTTGTGGTACCCATAATTTTTTTTTTTAAAAATTCTATCGATGAGTTTGAGAATGTTAGAGGACAGCATATTGTATTGCATAACATGGCTTAGTAAACTATTTAGCATTGATTTTACTAGGGTTGGTCTACCTGCCATATTAAAGAAATTTAATTTTTAAAGGGCTAGTCTATTATTCAAGTTATCCAAAATAAACTGATAATCTGAAGATTTAGGCTTGGAACTGATAATTAAGAAACCCAAATACTTACCAAAAGACCTACTAGTTTTGATGCCAAATAGGTTAGATAAATAAGATGATGTAGGAATTGGACACTACTATTTTGATTTTAGGTAATTCATTTTTTGTCCTGATACGGAACAAAAGTGTGTAAGACAATAGAGAATGGTTATAAGAGAACACATGTCCGTATTACACATTAGAGTTAGGTCATCTACATAGAATAGGTGAAAACTTAGGTATTTGTCCTTCTCAAGTTTTATTGAGGACCAAATATTGATGTCAACCATGTAGAAAATTTGAATAGTGAACATGTTCATACAAAGTATAAATATATATGAGGACATTGGATCACCCTGTCTTATAGCCCCACTAGGAGTGAAGTATGGGCTTGTGTTACCATTTACTGGAGCATATATTTTACTGGTCGTCACACAAGACATTATGAGCTTTAGGATCTTCGGTGGAAATTTGAAATGAGAAAAATTTCTATAAATAAATGACCATTCTAGGCGGTCAAATGCGTTTTCAAGGTCTATCTTTATGATTATGTTTGATTTGGAGTTTTTATATTTATTCATTCTTAAAATAAGCTCTTGAATAGCAATTGCATTATCACTAGCTCTTCTACCCTAAAAGGAGCTCGATTGATAGGGACTAATAATTTTGGCTAGGAAAGGCTTAAGTATATTAGCTATGATTTTAGTGATTCCTTTGTATTTATATGGTATTACAAAGTTCTATGAGGCGGAAGTTTTTTAGATGGTTGGCATTTAGAAACTTTGGAATGAGGTACAAATATGTGTCATTTAAACCCTCTGGCAGTGATAGGAATTTATCAATGATTTGTTGATCACATGCCAGTATTTTCGGAAGAAGAACGGATGTAAACCATCCGGACTAGGTGATTTATTTGACTTAAAGGAAAAAAATGACTACTCTAATTTCGTTGATGTTCAAGGGGCTATCTAATGAAGACAAATCAATTGGAATGTGACTAGCAATGTCAGTTTTTATTTCCTTCCGGTTGAAAGATGTATGATTTGTCATAAAGATGTCTTGGAAATAGGAGGTGGTACGATCCATAATTTTTGACGGGTCATCTATCCAATTCCACTCAGAATCTTTAAAGGAAACGATTTTATTAATCCGTCTTTTGTTTATGGAAATTATATGAAAGAGTTTGGAGTTACAATCACCTTCGGTAAGCCAATTGATTCTAACTCTGAGTTCCCAATAGTCTTCTTCCATCCGGAGACAATTGTTGAACTCAATTTTGAGGTTAGTCTCTAAATTGGACAAGAATTCACTATGACCATATGCTTTAGAATTCTGAATACTGTTAATCTTGGCTAAAAATGCATTCTTCATTTTAGGGAGGTTACCAAAAGTGATTTTATTTCAAATTAGTTATGGAATCTTTAAAGAAAATTGCAGCCTCCCTAAACGCTTTGTTGTCCCAGCTATATTTTACTATTAAAGCAAACTCTGGGTGGCTCGTCCAAAAAGTTTCTAACCTAAAAGGCCGTGATAGATTATAATTATACTTGGGGAGTAATTCTAGTTTGATGGGGTTATGATCAGAGTGCGTTCTTGGGATGTGGACAACACTAACTTTGGGGAAAAAGTTGATCCAAGAGTCATTTGTAAAGATTTTGTTCAATATTTCTATAATACGATTCGAATTAAATTTTCTATTGTTGGACGAAGTATATTTTGGCCCTTTAAAGTTTAGGTCTATAAGATTACAGTAATTAATCCTATTCCAAATTTTATAGGCACGATTCCTATTGACTAGATTACCACCCTATTTTTCATTAGCAGGTAACACATCATTGAAATCCCCCCTCCCCCCTCACCCCCACCCCCATCCCTAAAGCCAAGGGCCTTTGGAGTGATAAAAAATACACATATATTATTTCACATTAAATTTCTTTTATTAACAATAGTACTAGTATATATTGACGAAAAAAGCCAAGAATGACTGATTGGAAGTACCTCAATTAGGGCATGAACTTCATTGCTCCTTTTAACAAAGTTATGCACGTTAACCATAGATGTCCCATAACACAACTAGCCCTCCTGATTGACCCTCTAAGGGCACCTCGATCATGTTAGAGAAGCCAAATTCATGCATGAGGCTGCTACGAGAGGATATTCTGGTTTCAAGAAGAGTGACCATGCATGGATGATGAGTATTGATCAGCTCGCAAAAGTTCATCTTGAAATTATCATTATTACCTCCCTTAATGTTCCATATGATGATATTTTAGCATGATTCATGGGGAGAGGTTGGGGTTGTTAGTGACCATTCACTAGGTTTCCTGTCCGGAGTACTGGATTCCTTCTCAGACTTGACTAGAATCATTGCATTTTTTCTCACCGTGGGATCTTGGGGTGGACCAATGTCCATTTTACAACCTACGCTCTTCAAAAGTACAAGCTACTTCGTTTACAAAGGAATAGTGAATCCGGAGTATATAGTCAACCAATCATTTCATTTCAAGAAAAAATACGAATCACATTCTTTGTAGTTAAAAAATAAAAATTAATTCAGAAAATTCAAATAAAAATTATTGAACTTCATAAATGATACCTACTCCATTCCAACTTGTGTGAACATGTTTGATTGGGCACAGAATTTAATAAAAAATGATGACTTTTATAATTTGTGGTCCTAAACAAGTTAAAAATGAGCCTAGAGTATTTGTTTGATTATAGATGCTTCTCATTAAGGATAGAATTATAAATTTAAGAAAAATTGTTTTCAAAATTAGAAAGGACCATTATTCCTGGAACGGAAACTGAAACGGAGGGAGTATGAGTTATAATAATGTCTTCTTTAGGGGATGAGGGAGTATAAATTCTTTTTCTTTTTCTTTTTAATACAAAGATCATACAGTTTGCAGATACGTCTAAAGTGAAAAGCCATGCTATTGCGCCTTGACCAGAAGGAGACCGATTTCTTCATTCTGAATCAACGAATTTCAAAACTCAGCTCATCTCCCGCTTTCTCTATTGTTTATGGATAATTGTTCTCTTATACTTGCAATTCAAGCAAGTCATCGAACCATTCCATAAATCTAGTCCTAAATTATCGAAATAATCAGTCGTTAGACAGAAATTAACAAAATAAACTCTTAAATGATCATAATCAGACGATAGAAAAAGAAATATCAAAGAGAACGAAAAAGTTTAATCGTAAGAAATGAAATTCTCTACTCCATTAATTAAAGTACATCAATATGAGGTAAAACTTGTATTTCAATTTATAAGAATTCATTACATTTTATTCCAATATCGAATAAGGATGATTTATACTTTCCTTTTACGAAAAGAGCCAAAAACAATTATGGTAAATGTATTGTTATTCCATAAAAAAATAAAGTAGAAGAAAACCTCAAACGTGGTAAGCATCTAGCATAATCACCCTTTCTCTTTTTTCCTTTTTCCTTTTTTTTTTCCTTTTTTTCCTTTTGCTCTTAATAATTACACGTCAAGTTCAAAATCCTTCTTCCTATAACTAGTTCGCTTTTCAGTATCTGACAACATCCTGTACTTCAACCATGGAATTTTTAGCTTTTATCTCTGTTTTCTATCTGGCAATAGTTGTTGTCTTGATTTCTCAAGTATTCTTCAAGACGAATCGAACGGTTAAGATTGAAGATCAATCAACTCCTCCTGTATATGACTGCTCAGTTGATCCTTCTATTTTACAAGGTATGTTCCTCTATCTTCATACATGTATAAATATTCATGTTACATGGCTCGTTTACGGGTGTCTAACTCACATATCACATGTTGCACTATTACCACTAGACCAAAGCCTGGCAGCATATCTTTCTGTTGTAAATTTCTATCATATGTATATCCTTTCTCTTTTTCCTAGTTATTTTCCTTTTTCTTTTAAGAAGTGGAGCCTTGGCATAGCTTGTAAAGTTGCCTTCATGTAATCAGGAGGTCACAGGTGCAAGCCATGAAAACAAGCTCTTGCAGTAATGCAATAGACCCTTGTGGTCCGGTATTTTTCCGTACTACACATAGCGGGAGCTTAATCAATCGGGCTGGCCTTTTTTTATTTTTTATTTTTTAACTAGTACTATTTGGAAGCTAGGTTTAAAGGAGATAGCATCAATGATTGAGAGTGGAGCAAATACAAGTGAAGTAAGGAAGATATACAGGGCAATGAGATTGACCATGAAAATCAGGAGGAAACTAAAGGTTTCAATATTATCTGCTTTCTTGAATTATGCTCTTGGCCCTGATTCTGAGGTCCATGCACAGCTATCTTCATACCTGCCCCAGGTAAATTAGTAGTAGTAAATAGCTATTTGCATGTTAAACTTGGAAATAAACATAAAAATCCACCATTTCTACCTGTCTTTTATGTACAAAATTCTCATATAACCATTCTTCTATTTGTTAATCTTGCTTAATTGTTTAACATGTATGTGTATGCGCGCAGTCGCGTATGCAAGAATTTTTATAAGCGGTGTCGAAATTTGTAGAAGAACTGAAATATAACTTTAATTATCATACTTTCGGACAAGAAATAGCCTTAATCTATCGGTTTTGTTGAGTCTTAAGTTAGAAAAGTCATGAGTTCAATTCTACTCATCACAATTTTTAACCACAAAGATTCTCTCAAATATTTAAAAAAGAAAATGTGCTAGTTGAGGTTTGAATCTTTGACCTCCTAGAGAAAATCAAGCACATAACCAACACACAAAGACACAATTTATGTCAAGTGGTGTTATTTTTTTCCGTACAGTATTAATACATACATTTAGTAAAATTTTCCGACGAAGCGGTGTCGCGTGATACCACTTCGGTAAGCGTGCATCCGCCCCTGTGTGTGTATTGATATGTAATATCTTTGCTCTATGAATTCTTATACTATTGATTATAACAGGATAAATATGACACTCAAGTTGATGTGGAAATGCTAGAAACAGAAGCTCATTCAAAACATCTGGTGCCTGAGCTTGAGACATATTGCTACTTGCTTGTTCTAATATTTCTCATTGATCAGAAGAAATACAATGAGGTTAGGCAAAATTGTTGTGTCTTTTACTCGATCTCCCTTTTATAAGGATATCTCATATCTCAACTCAACTTCATGAGCTACTGAGCATTTGTTTTACCTTCAGGCTATGGCTTGTTCCTCAAAAAGTATTGTTCGTCTAAAGAACATGAACAACAGAACTGCTGATGTTCTTGCATCGAAGCTCTACTTCTACTACTCTTTAAGTTATGAACTTGCTGGTGATCTCGCTGAAATTCGAGGGTAAGTTTGTTTAAATTTTTTCTGGCTATTACTACTAGTGTTCTTTCTAATTGAAACTATTGTTTACTAACAGTGTCCTGCTTGCTTTGTACCGAACTGCTACAGTACGCCATAATAAGCTGAGTCAGGTTTGTGAAATATTTGATTTATGTCTTTGGTGTTAGTTATATAGTGAAAACTGTTACAGTTTATTGGCTGGTTAAATCGCAGGAAACACTTCTCAATCTGTTGTTGAGAAATTACCTTCACTACAACTTGTATGAACAAGCAGAAAAATTTCGCTCAAAGACCCACTGTGTTGAAGCTCTTTCAAACCAACAGGTATGTTGTCTATTTGCTTACGGATTTAAATTTTTTGCACTAACGGTGCAAAGAATTTACTATTTTAACATGTCTTATTTTCGAGGTCACTAATCTCCCTTCTTGTGAGCATACAAAAACAACCCAATAAAATCCCACTAATGGGGTCTGGGGAGGGTTGTATGTTCGCAAACCTTACCCCTGCTCGGAAGGAGTAGAGAGGACATTCCTTGTGAACATATCGGCGTTTAAATCTCACTACTCGTCCTCACAATGGCTTCCTCTTATTTGCATTGCCTTTTCTTTTTCTTTCAGTTCTGTCGATACCTCCTCTACCAGGGAAAGATCAAGACAATTCAGTTGGAGTACACAGAAGCTAAAGACTATCTTCTACAAGCTGTGCAGAAAAGTCCAGTAACTGCAGTTGGTTTCCAAATACAATCCAATAGGTGGGCTATTATTGTCCAGTTATTGCTTGGAGAGATCCCTGAGAGAACTGTTTTTACACAGAAAAGAATGGAGAAATCATTGAGGCCATACTTTGAGCTGACAAATGTAAGTATAGGAGGATCAAGATTCAAAAGCATTAGAGGGCAAATAAATAACTTTGACTTTTTCTGAGCTTTATAGTTAAATTTTCTAATTACTGTCTTTGCAGGCTATTCGCATAGGAGATCTAGAGCTATTTAGAACAGTAGCTGAGAAATTTTCCAGTATTTTCAACCAAGACAGAACAAGTAATTTGATTGTCAGACTCAGGCATAATGTCATTAGGACAGGGCTTCGGAACATCAGCGCCTCGTACTCTCGCATTTCACTGGCTGACATTGCCAAGAAGCTAAACTTGGATTCTGAACATCCAGTTGATGGTGCTGAGAACATTGTAGCCAAAGCAATTCGAGATGGTGCAATTGATGCCACATTAGACCATGCAAATAGATGGTTGGTATCAAAAGTAAATGGAGATGTTTACTCCACAAATGAGCCTCAAATTGCTTTTAACTCAAGAATTGCCTTCTGTCTTAATATGCACAATGAGGCTGTCCGTGCTCTTCGATTTCCACAAAATTTGAGAAATAAACAAAGTGTAGCGACGTAGAGAGATGCTTTTTAATAGAACACCAACATCTTGTAGGATTCCATTTAGAATTAAGTTGCATATACTGACAATGTGAAGAATGTTTACAGTATCAATGCAATTTCACTTGATATAGCAAGTTGTTATTCTATTTCTAGGTTATCATATCAGACTTGCTATGAAAAGTTACTCATTCTTGTGGATCAACTTGATCTAATAGTTTTTGAACAATTTATACAAAATCATTGCACAAAACTTATACTTTTATCATTTAAATTTCCAGTAATTATGGGCAACATGTTTTGCATTTTATTTCTTGAAAGAATTCCAAACGAAAAATATCTTTTACTTAAAGCAAACACATCTGTCTAGCAAGTACGTAAGACCCAACAAAATCAGTAACTGCCTACTTCACATGATATCTATTGTGGTTATTGTCACGAGGGAGCGAATTTGACAAATTTCCTTCAGTACCTCAAGATGTTCAAATAAACTTCAAAGTCTATATGCAATGAAGTAGAGGAGTTTGCACAAGTATGCTCTTCGCCCTTACTTTCTCCATCGGCTTGGGGAAGAGGTACACTGGAGTGCCTTGCAAAATGACTCTGAGGGCAGTCATTCAACCTGCTGAACTCAAACCAAAAGACTTGACGATAGTGCTAACCCTTTCAGCAAAAGTTCTGGATGTTATCTTCTTGCCAGGAACATGAAATGGATTTGACACAGCATCAACATATGCAGCATGAAATTTTCTGAAAAACTGTAAATAATTTCCACTAAAAAGATTAAGCAAGCTGTTATGCTAAAGGCTGAATATCATATATCACACCAAAGAACATCTGAAACTTAATGTGCTTCATCAGTGTTTCTTCAACATAAAGCCATTGCTATCGTTCAAACAAAGTATTCCCAATTTCCCTCATCCCAATTTTCATGTAGACGTACTATTTAACCAAATTGCAGGATATATCTTGTTTGCAGTTTTCATTCATGATGATAACAGTGCTTTTGTGTTTTACATTGGGAGACTGGATAGCCATTCTTTTCGTGGCATAAAATACATTGATGTCTAACGAGGGACCACCTTACTGTGGAAGACTGACCCTTGGGCAAAATACAAACTGGTATTGCTATTTCTGCAACCTATCACGCTAGCAACCTGGGACACTAGAATGTCTTAGCAGTTCAGATATGAGTAAACTTTAGTTCTACATTTTTCTACGTAACTTTTTCCTAAGTGTACTTATTTGTACAGATGTGATAACAATAATATTCTATCATTGCTTCACCGTGTTAAACATAGGAGCTATGTCTTCACCCTTTACATGAAAGTTTTCCAATTTGAGGAAATAGCTAATGTTTATATTGCCCTTAAAAAATAGAAATAGCTAATGTCTAGATGAAGATATGTTAACATCATACCATCATAAAAGAAACCTATCCTAATGAAGTACAATGGAGACTCCGCAAAATTGTAGTTCCCCTTCTGTTTCAAGATACCACATAAAACTGGCTCTGACTTCTTTTGCCACACACACAGAGACACACATTTATATACGGATCCACTTGATTTTAGAGAACAAGACTGAACAGCCTCAGACAGACACCGCGAAGAATGATAATATCTGAGAGCTCATCAAAGAGTTACCAGGAACAGGAATGTGAAGGAGACAAGGACATCAAATGTAACAAGATGCACTATTAAAGGATCTGAGACACGAGGGTTATATTTGTCCACATTATTTAGCCGTAAGTTTTGCAGAATATACCTAAATGGACCAAGACAAGATTTTCGGATACTTATTTTCTGTCATAAGCAACAAAGAAGAAAAAACCCTTCCAGAAACTTGGTATTTCCAAAATACAAATTAACTCAGAAAAGACGAGTAATTCAACTTCTTTCAGATTTTATCAACCTCGGATCACTAAATTTACTATTTTAACACAAGAATGCATTACGCTTCAATAAGAGCAGATATGTCGGTTTGGAACAGAGAAAGAGGAAGTAGTCAACCAATGTAAGAACAAAACAAGGAGAAATCAGCACTTACATTTCTCACATCAGCATCTCGAACATCAAGATCTGTTGTGACCAATATGAGTTTCACCTTTGTATTAGTCAAATAGCCATACCTGAAAGATATATAAAAGCACACTGAGGAAGACATGCTTAAATGCGAATGATCTTATATATTTCCAAAAGGCTATGTTAAGTGGACTCCGGTACTATGGTTCATATTCAGTGCATCTGCAGTTACTCATATGGTATGGGCTACATCCATTTCTAAGCAAGCTTTTGGTGTATCATAAAAAATAATATGAAGCAGCCACACCACGCCATGCCCATATTATGCAGGTACATTAAGGCAAATCAAGAGTTAAGTATTACTCACACTTTGTAGTTTTCAGTTGGATATAGCAGGCCAAGAAATGTCTCGTTTAGGGTGGGGCTGGATTTTTTTGGATTGTTCACTGTAATAAACAACAGATGAGTTGTCAAAAAGAAACCAGATGCTAACCGAGCGTCAAGATATGTTAATTAACTAAGTTTCCACTAAAAGGAATATTTGGCTACAAAATATACAAGTTCATAAAGTACAATCAAGCATAAGAACACAATAGGTCCAGTAGTAGGTAGTTAAACAGTCCGTTGTTTAGTTGTCCGACATTCCAATATTCCCTGATAACCCCTATGACTTTAGTCATGAAGCTGCAATAGGTCAACAACAACAACCACCCAGTATAATCCCACTTAGTGGGGTCTGGAGAGGGTAGTATGTACGCAGATCTTACCCCTACCCTTGGGTAGAGAGGTTGTTTCCAAATAGACCCCCGGCATCCTTCCCTCCAAGAACTTCCCACCTTGCTCTTGGGGAGACTCGAACTCACAACCTCTCTATTGGAAGTGAGGGTTGCTTACCATCAGAGCAACCCCTCTTGTCTTAAGCTGCAATAGGTCATGATCATGATTTTTTTTAGGATAAACAGCTTCATTTGCTGCAGCTTCTTTTAGTTTCCACACAATACAATACAAGAATCAAAGCTAACAAGTGTATGCCTTGCCAAGACGTAAGATACAAAAGATACTGCCGCCATTCAGTAATGTAAAAACTAATAGTGGTCCACTATGATTAACTTTAATTTTTTTGCATTGGTCAGAATAAGTAAAAATACAAATTAAAAGCAATGAAAGACAGCTTCTTTAGTCTCGGAACAGCAGATACCAGTATCAATCTACCCTTTTTGACCCAGATCTCACTGAAAATACTTCGCTATACAATCTAAGGAGGAATCTCCCGAATAAACTAAAACTAATCAACTATGACTGATTCTAACTATGTCTCAAAAATCCCTAGGAACTTCCCAAATCCATAAAAAACATTGCTAAATCAAGTGTTTTTTTAACAGCTAAATCGAGTTTTTTCTCTTATAGCGAATCAAGCAACGGAAAAATTCAAGGCGTCAAATCAAATGATATAGTAAAAACTACTGTATAAGCTAGATCAGGAAAAAACAGATGACGAATAAGAACCTCTTTCATCGACAACATCAAGGGAGCAATGAACGATGTGATGAAGCTTTAGGGCATCATCAGCTTCAGTAAAGCTCTGTATATAAAGCGGATTGTTCTGTACACCGGACGAAAATCAATAAAAATTGCACGATATTTGGCTAATTCAGTTCTTAAAAGAAGAAATAGATAGAAGATTGAAAGAGAAGAAATGGGAGTACCTGGTGACCGACGACGGCAACGCAAACGATCATCTTCTCCGACGGGAATATCACTGGAAAGAAGAGTTTTACAGTGTTCCCAGCTGTGGAAATCTGGAAATTCAGGGGACAAAAAATTATGAGTCCTTTTTTTTTGTTTAACTTAGGAATTTTCAAAAATATTTAACATTATGTCATTTGACAAATCAATTAGTTTTTCTTAAACTAATACAACAAGACCCAGTATATTCCCATCAGGTGGGGTCGAGAGACTGTTTCCAATCGACCCACCCTCGGCCCGCGCATAGGATAATTACTTATAAGCTTGCTATAATTACTACTTTTATGCAGTTTTAAGGAGTTTTTAGCTGCCCCTTCACCCTTTATCTATTACTCTAAGTACTTATTGTTCTTTGTTAAAGTTAAGCAATATATAAAATCAAATAGAGAGTCCTAATATAAACAAAAAATACATAAATCATTGACGCTAATGGGTAAAAAAGAGATTTTTGCCGGACTGTCCTTATTCTTTAAAATTCCAATTTTATTTTTCCCCAATTTATTTAACACCAACAAAGCCACTTTTTCCTTTTCTTGCGGTTATACATGGCCTTTGCCTTTAGCAGCAATTTTAACTTGCCTTCCATCATTCTTTTCTTTTAAAAATTGAAATTGAAAGAGAATAGAAGAGGGATAAAGGAAGCAATTAAAGAAAATTATTTTTTTTGCATCTCCAGATTAACAATGTGAGTCGATCTTCAATGAAGTTTATCAATAAGGATTTGCTGTATATATACTTGGAACTGCTCCTGCCTACTTTGGAAACTCACCTTAGTTGTGTTTAGAAATTTGTGAAATAAAATAACACAAGAAGTAATTCTTATAGTTCACTACATCGGTTCTGTAAATTTGAGTACTGAAATTTTCTTTACCCAGTTGACTTGATGAAATCACTGTTAGCTTTTAGGTCTCTCTTTGGTCTTTTGTTAAATGGACAAAATCTGCTTAATTTTAATAAACTTAAAGGTTTATAAGTGCTTAGGGAAATAAAGGACAATGTTAGACTTACCACAAAAGATGAGGGATAATTTTGACTAAAAACTCTAATTTTAAGCAATGTTTTAAACGGCGGGGCGTGAGGCGAGGTATTTTAGCTCTGACGATACGAGGGATAAGTCTTGAGACATGGGGTGTAAGTCCCACAAATCTTAAAATTTTACTAATATCAAGAATTTTAAGATAGCATAAAATAAAAAATAATTATAAAAATTACATTAAAATCATAAAATTATAATAAATAAACTATTTAAATATTTATAAATTATAATTCAACTATGAATAACGCGAAAAGTATGACATACATCATAATATGTAAATTAGCTCCAACGTCGTTACAACTCAAAAAATAAGTAATGTATTTGATACGAAGTAATGAACCTTGAAAGAACTTCCATATAATAATTTGATATTTTTTTAAATACCTTTTATTTAACATACTTTCTATTTAAAAGAGAATTTATATAAAAACTATGATACGAAGTAATGAACCTTGAAAGAACTTCCATATAATAATTTGATATTTTTTTAAATACCTTTTATTTTACATACTTTCTATTTAAAAGAGAATTTATATAAAAACATAATTCATAATTTAAATACGATTCTCTAGCATTATTTATTTTTAAGTTCCAACAAGTTAATTAAGTGACATAATTCACCATATTATACTATGCTAACTAATTAGTTGTAAATAGTTACTATCTAATATTGAACTATTAAATTAATAAGTATTGTATCTAGTAAATGTGAAAAAAAATATTTAGGAAAATAATTATAAAAGTTTATTGACTATTATAAAAAAGACATAACAAAAGTTAATAAATAAATATTTTTTTAAATGAAATATTTGTTTAAAATTTAATATCATAGCATCCTTAATAGATAATGTGTAATAATTTTTATTTTAATTATGACATAAAATACTCTCAACTTAATGATTTATAATTAAGAAATAAATAATTTTGAATAGTCGGCAATTTATTAAAAAATAATTGAGGATTTTCAAGGTTAGTGACACACAATTGCATAAAGTTATATTAGGCGAGCCCAGTACACTTGGCGTTGGGCATGTCCGGGGAGTAAGCCCCAACTACCGAGGCGTAAGCCTTATGGAACTAAGCCCCACACATAAGCACATGGCATTTTATGAATGTTCCGCCTTAGGGCAAGTCCCGAGTAAGTCTCAATTGTCACGCCCCAAACTAGGAGAGGCACGACTGGCCCTCGATACTGTATTTGACCGAGTTAGCCACTAAATATACTAGCTAACTAAACTGGGGGCTCAATAGCTCGGGCAGCACAACATCTGAAATGCTAAGTCTGGACCATTAAGGTCATGACCTGAATAACAATAAGCCATATAACAAAAAGTAGACGAGTCAAAATAATAAAGTACTAGCTGGACGACGATGGTGCGATTGGAGACATACATGCCTACATACATATATGTACATACCAAGCCTATGGGCTGCAGAGTGGAAGCTGCAAAAAGAACCCAGAATACTATGTCCAGAATAGCCTCTAAGAGTGTCATAAGCATTATCGAGACAAGGCCTCGATTATACCGAAACTGTACAATAAAAGTAACCATCATATGAAAGATCCAGGAAGAGGTGGAGCTTACCAACTCACAGCTGAACCTCGAAATCCTAGCAGAGGGGTCGATCAGAGTCCCTACCTGGACCTGCATGCACGAAACAAAAATGTAGTGTCCCCAGGCATCAGTACGAATAAAAATGTACTGGTATGTAAGACAGAAAGTAGAATCACACATAGCTGATGTAAACAAAATAATAGATATACCACCTGACACTGAAACTCTGATAGCCTCATTGGACGACATCCGACCTTATCGTAAACAAATATGCATTGTATGCTCGTGTAATCGTATGTCGTGAATAATATACATATATATTGATGCAAATGCATGACATACCCAACCAAATGCTAGCAGTGGTGGTCTCTTCCAGTAGCTAACCGGTACCATATTTTCAACTCGTGGCCATCTGTACAATATATAATTTTTCGGGCAAATAGGCCCCTTACCTTTGATTATAGCTCGAAGTTCATGCATACTATGCCATGTATGATATGAACTTTGAATGCACGTAATAAGAACTTAGCCAATCTTGGCTCATAGGTACCCTTATTCTCATGATCTCATAAACACCTCCGTATTGCATACAATTGCCTCGTGGAACCTCATATCTTTCTTTTATTTTGAATAAGCTTGAAAACTTAACTTGGCTTTTAGAAAGATAACTTAACTCTAATGATGTTCATATAAAGCTTAAGGTGCTTCACTTAGTCCTTATAACTGATTTCTTGATATTTAATAAAAGAAAGTATTTCAAAAAAAATCAAGTGTTTTAGTAGTTTAAATAAAAATTATATTTGAGATTACTGAAAATCGGCGTGTCACTTCAGAGATTTTAAAATACACTTTAACAAGGAAGAAAGACTGATCGCAAATACTAAATGCCTTTATTTATTTTATTATTATTTATTTTAGTTACACAATCCAAAGACGAATAAGAATTCATATATATAGACATATAGTTAATAAAACCGACAAAGTGACATATATAGATGTCGAATACCCTATTTAACTGAATGAGTGATACATCAACCCAATAGTGTTACGAAAATACTTCAGCTATGATCCCAATGCCTTCCACAGAAGGTCTTTCTAGCAATAGAATAGTAAAATATCACATTTGACGTCTTAGGAATTTTTCAGAATTCGTGCTAAAAGAAAGAATGGAACTTAGACTTAACATACCTTAAACATGTTGAGTCTTTAACTCCTTCCAAGTGACTCTTCAAACAAGTCAACTCGATCTATCATAGCATAAGGAGATTCAAAATCAGTATTGATCAAAGGTCAAGTCTATAACTTAAGCAAGTAGCTCGTTTTACTTAAATTTGGGCAGCATCTCCTTTGTAACAAGGGACTCCACCAATACCATATACCAACAATAACAACTAGATAAACCCATCAATGTATAAATGTCAATAACAAGACACCACATAACAATAATAAGTCACAACTACTTCACGACGAGCGGCAAGCTCCAATTGGAATTCGTATAACCCATCTACCTCTTACAGACTTCTTACGTTAACTTAAAATTATCATTAACATGATAATTAATTCAGTCATCAATTATTCCATCCTTATACCATATATTTATAACAAAGGAAACAATCCACAACTCTTGTTATCTTCGATTAGTAACTTTATTTACTAGTTCATGTCTACTCCATCCATTTAACTTAATCAACATCAATATAACCTTAGCCACATGCAAAAAAACAATATACCAACCTCCTAAAGTAACTTCAAGTCGAAATCCAAGTTATATTCAGCTTACAATAACCATCAATGGCAATACAACACCATAAAAGTGACTTAAGCTAATCCAAGTATTATCTTGTAGTTTATCATCCTAACAACTTAACCAACATACAAGCAAGCTTAAGAACAATTAGTAGGCTGTTAGCCTCACCTTATACCGCAAAAACAACTTGGATTTTCATCCAAATACATCCCACAACGATCCTCAATTAAAACACAACCTCAAAGAGGTGTTGTTCTTCACTAGGAATAGGTTTGATGTTGAAATATGTTGTAATCACTTTGAAATTACTTCAAACCCTTGTAGAACCTGTTTAAAAGGGTTAGGAGAAGTTCTGAGATGAGGTTGAGTTGAAAAATGAGCAAAAATAGGCATCCAAATCGTTTATAAATTGAAGTAGCTCAACCACCGCCTATGTGGGTCCCATTGGGAGCTGCTTGCGCAGTCTCGCGAAAACTCGAATATCTCTCTACTACGATGTTGTATAGATGAACGGTTTAATGCATTGAAAACTAGACTCGTATATCTTCAATTTGGTATACAGATCATCCCTTTATTCCAATCATATTGGGAGAAAAGTGCATCTACATTTGGCCTAAATTTCAGAAAATTTATGAATGTAACTTGTGATGACCTTTGCCAACTCTTGTTCCACAACTTGCTTGCCTTCAAAATGTAGAAAATTAATATCATACGACTAAAATAACTCATAGAATAACCTCCTTATCATGTTAATAACCCTAGTATCACCCCAAAGTACATGTTATAACATTCCAAATTTGTCGACTTTCAATGAAACTTATTTTCTTCTGTTTGTTTAGCGTCTAAGATTTCCATCCCTTTTGGTACTTGTTATTCATGATCTTAAAGATTTGTAACCTCCAAGACAACAAGATGAAACTTACATTATGTTCTTTCAAAAATAACCTCATTTCTGAGCTTACATCAATTGGTTTACGACGTAATCTCACGTACGAAAACATGGAATGTAACTTCATTCCCGCCTTTGGAACATTCGTCCTTGAATGTTGACTGATGCGCTTATCATTTCAAAACTATAGCGCTTACTAACACTTTAATGCTCACCTTGCCAGCTAAGCAACTGTTTTGTGAATAAATCCAAACGCTTGGGCGTTCTCCCCTTTAGGCCTCTTTGTCATGCCATAACATGTGGCTGGAATTCTTCCAATATCGTAACATTTATTAGTTTATGTCATGCAGTATGTACAATTTTATCCTTGTATGAGCACCTAGAAGCTATCCTTCCCTTTTTCCTCCATCCATTAGCCAATCTCTAAGCCTCACTTTATGAACATATACAGAATTATGACAAGTTGTCCCTCTAGGAATCTATATGTGTACTGATGTTCTTAACTTGGTACTTTGTTGAACTTAAGATTATTGATATATCTTGTTTTATAGACTCAATATCCATCCTTAGGACTTTGTTGCATCTAGGAGGGTCAAACAATACCATAACTCTTACTTTTTTATTATTATTATCGAGGTCTGTTACCCAACTCCAGGTTATCCCCTCGCTGCTTATCCTACATTTATAAATCTTAGTTCTTTAATGCTTCCTCATTATTGTTCATCTTAAGAATAACAACCTAACCTCCTCTCATACTTTTTTTTAACTTGTGTCCATCATCGTTGATCCCAGTCCTAATGTTGATCTTAATCTACCACTCATAACTTGAGACATTTTACATAATACATTGTCATTGAGGCTCATGTCTCATCAGGGAACATCTTAAGTGGTTTGCTTAATCCACATAGGCACGATACGACACTGCAATGACCATATTTCATAGTATCCCAACATGAATAGTCATGGGGGTACTCAAATGCTGTGCATTCATGAAATCCATTCTATTTAAATCACTACTCAATCAAAGGCCTAAACATTATTCTCTTGATAATATATAATTTTATGCCCCTACTTGCCTATGTTTTGATCATATATTTGTACAAAATAGTCCCAAAAGGCTCACAGGTTGTGCTTGTTTGCAGGTTTGATCGACAAAGTGACGAAATCAAAGATCAGCTCAAAAAAGGAGTGAAACCTACTCAAGTATCAAAGACCAAGAAATCTAAGGGATGAAGGCCTAGTGCGGACCACACAAAGGGAATGCAGCCGCACTAGGTGGTGCAGAGAGTTGGTAAAATCATGCTAGAGGCAACTCGGCTGCGGTACATATCTCACGGTCCGCGGACAGGGCTCTGCAGCTGCACTACTCTTTTGTGCGGTCCGCCGTCAAGAGATTTAGAGTAAAACAAATTTTGCCAAGAAAATGCCATACGCTCCGCAGTCATTATTGTGCGGACCGCGCTAGCTACCTCCGCGGTCGCGGTCCATTATACGCGGTCTGCGGAGCCCAACTTCAGAGAACTAAATTTTGAATTTTAAGAGCCTTGTGCGACCGCGGTCCATTTTGTGCAGCCCACACTGACCCCGCAGGGGTATTTTTGTCCTATTTTTCTAGCTTAGTATAAATAGAACATTTTACCATTTTTAGGTCATCTGTTATCTTTAGAGCTGGGCTATGCTCGTGAGAACTCGCTTTGTAGCCATTTTTGGCATCTTAGCTTCAAATTAACGATAGATTTTTGTAATTTAATTTAGCATTTAGTTACTATGTCTTGTTCTTTATCTATTTCTTCATTTTCTCCTTCAAGCATGAGTAGATAAACCCATTAGCTATGGTTGTGGCTCAACCCTAGTATGGTTAATTGATGGGTGTTGCCATCTAGGGTTAGATTGACTATGGGTGTTTGCTATTTGGGTTGATTTTATGTTTTAATCTAAGAATTGGTGGTTGCAAATATTGATTCAAGTTTTGTGGACTTCATTCTTCTTGAGCAAGAGAGTCTATATCTCCAAAATTGACCCAACAAGAAATTGGGATGGACTCATGAGAAATGATAGTCCCAATTAACGGGTTAAACCTCGAGAGAGTAATCACCCTACTTGAACCCTAGTTGCTTGATCTAATTTGCCTACCCATTTGGTCTCGAGAGAGAGTCTATTGGACAAATCACTCTTTTTATCGAGATGTGTGAAAGTGGGTAAAATTGTACAACGGTTATAGCATAATCCCCAATCATGTCAATTGAACCTTAGTATAATCTACTCGTCAATTAGCCACCTACATAATGTCATGACCCTAGTGCCCCTATTCCCATTTGATAAAACTCTAGCATAATCTCGTAGTATAATTTAGTTACAATCAATAGTTAGATAATAGTAGTTATAATTTGAAAACCCGAAATATGTTTGAAGTGATATTTGAGGCAAATGCACGTCTCTAAGCTAGACAAATATTCCAACTCCATTATTAGCTCCTTGAGAAAATTGATCCCGACCCTCAAATCGGGTAGAAGTTATTGCGACCTGCTCTTCCTACCTTGGTGTAGAGTCGAGTTGGCAGCGATCATTTAAACCGTTTCAATTTCTATCAGAATAATTATAACCCTAGACCAAAAATTTTAATTGATTCCACGTGCCTTGCGGGTCGTGACTCATCATATAGTATGGCTTAGCTTTTTTCCTATCATCTAAAATCATTAGTAAAATTTTAATAATTCAAAAAAAATAAAATTTAAAAGTATGGATATCTGACTGTAGGTATTCCTTAGAAATAGAATCTCTTCGAGTGAACGACATTCCAATGGGAAGTTAGTATCTTGCCATCCATAATTTCCAGCTCGTATGCTCATTTTCATGTTATACCATGAATCCTGTAGGGTCCCTCCCAGGTTGGACTCAATTTTCTCGTATTAGCTGCCTTTGTATATTGAAAAACTTTTTTGAGCACGAAGTCCCCAATCTTGAAGTGTCTTAGGCGCACTTTTCGATTGCAGTATCGTTCCAAGA
The DNA here is from genome assembly GCA_034376525.1 of Nicotiana benthamiana. Lineage (NCBI taxonomy): Eukaryota > Viridiplantae > Streptophyta > Magnoliopsida > Solanales > Solanaceae > Nicotiana > Nicotiana benthamiana. Next base: position 88,694,177 of record CM067333.1, on the reverse strand, counting down.
CCTGTTTTTGTGCTGCCATTCTTATTAATGCAACTTCCCTTTTTCCTTCAAGTAGATCAAGGTTTATGAGCCATTGGATTCTTCTAATACTTGTGTAAACCTCGTGCTTGGCTCTCCTATCTCAACTGGAACTAAGGATTCAGCTCCATAAACCAATGAGAATGGTGTTTCTCATGTACTTGTTTTGTTGTTGTGTGGTATGCCTATAAAACACCAGGTAGCAATTCTGACCAGTTACCTTTGGATTCCTCTAAACGCTTCTTTAGATTGTTGATAATGACTTTGTTTGTTGACTCAGCTTGGCCATTACCCATTGGATGGCAAGATGTAGACGTAATCCTTTTTATCTGTCAACTCTGAAAAAAGTCTGTGATTTGTGCGCCTATGAAATGTGGGCCATTACCACATATCATTTTCTCCTTCAAGCATGAGTAGCTAAACCCATTAGCTAGGGTTGTGGCTCAACCCTAGTATGGGTAATTGATGGGTGTTGCCATCTAGGGTTAGATTGACTATGGGTGTTTGCTATTTGGGTTGATTTTATGTTTTAATCTAAGAATTGGTGGTTGCAAATATATTCAAGTTTTGTGGACTTGATTCTTCTTGAGAAAGAGAGTCTATGTCTCCAAAATTGACCCAACAAGAAATTGGGATGGACTCATGAGAAATGATAGTCCCAATTAACGGGTTAAACCTCAAGAGAGTAATCACCCTACTTGAACCCTAATTGCTTGATCTAATTTGCGTACCCATTTGGTCTCTCGAGAGTCTATTGGACAAAATCACTCTTTTTACCGAGATGTGTGAGAGTGGGTAAAATTGTGCAACGGTTATAGCATAAGCCTCAATCATGTCAATTGAACCTTAGTATCATCTACTCGTCAATTAGCCACCTAGGTAATGTCATGACCCTAGTGCCCCTCTTCCCATTTGATAAAACTTTAGCAATAATCTCGTAGTATAATTTAGTTACAATCAATAGTTAGATAATAGTAGTTATTATTTGAAAACCCGAAATATGTTTGAAGTGATATTTGAGGCAAATGCACATCTCTAAGCTAGACAAATATTCCAACTCCATTATTAGCTCCTTGACAAAATTGATCCCGACCCTCAAATCGGGTAAAATTTATTGCGACTTGCTCTTCCTACCTTCGTGTAGTGTCGAGTTGGCAGCGACCACTTAACCCGTTTCAATTTCTATCAGAATAATTATAACCCTAGACCGGAAATTTTAACTGATTCCACGTGCCTTGCGAGTCGTGACTCATCATTTAGTATGGCTTAGCTTTTTGCCTTTCATCTAAAATCATTAATAAAATTTTAACAATTCAAAAATAAAATTTAAAAGTATGGATATCTGACCGTAGGTATTCCTTAGAAATAGAATCTCTTTGAGTGAACGACATTCCAATGGGAAGTTAGTATCTTGCCATCCATAATTTCCAGCTCGTATGCTCATTTTCATGTTATACCATGAATCCTGTAGGGTCCCTCCCAGGTTGGACTCAATTTTCTCGTATTAGCTGCCTTTGTAGATTGAAAAACTTTTTTGAGCACGAAGTCCCCAATCTTGAAGTGTCTTAGGCGCACTTTTCGATTGCAGTATCGTTCCAAGACCTGTTTTTGTGCTGCCATTCTTATTAATGCAACTTCCCTTTTTCCTTCAAGTAGATCAAGGTTTATGAGCCATTGGATTCTTCTAATACTTGTGTAAACCTCGTGCTTGTCTCTCCTATATCAACTGGAACTAAGGATTCAGCTCCATAAACCAATGAGAATGGTGTTTCTCATGTACTTGTTTTGTTGTTGTGTGGTATGCCTATAAAACACCAGGTAGCAATTCTGACCAGTTACCTTTGGATTCCTCTAAACGCTTCTTTAGATTGTTGATAATGACTTTGTTTGTTGACTCAGCTTGGCCATTACCCATTGGATGGTAAGATGTAGACGTAATCCTTTTTATCTGTCAACTCTGAAAAAAGTCTGTGATTTGTGCGCCTATGAAATGTGGGCCATTATCACATATGATTTACTTTGGTACACTGAATCGGCATAAGATATTTTGCCAAATGAAATCTCTGACTTCGTTTTCCCTTACCTATTTGAATGCTCCTACTCTTACCCATTTAGTAAAGAAGTTAGTGAGTACAAGTAGGAATTTACCTGTCATTTTGCTTGTGGTAGTACAAGTAGGAATTTACCTGTCATTTTGCTTGTGGTAGTGGACCCACAATATTCATTATCCATTTCATAAAAGGCCGTGGTGCAATAACCGGATGTAACAGTTCTGCGGGTCTATGCATGTTGTTACCATATCTTTGGCACTTATCACATTTACTCACAAAATTCTCCGCTTCTTCCTCCATTTTAGGCCAATAATAGTCTGCGCTAATCATAGTTCTTACCAGGATCTACCAATTTGTTTAACGAAAAAGTAAAATTTCGATCAAAGCTTTACTTTTAGAAGAACTCGGGTTACTGATAATCAAAAAATGAATAACAAAAATTATTTTTGTTAATAATAAGATGAATAGAAAGCAAAGTAAATCAATATATTCCAATAGTGTTTCGTGTCCTTACAAATGACCAGTCTCCTTCTTTTTATATCCGTCTCTAAGATATACCGTTTTGCCTTTATCATAATTAGGCCATTATAGACAATTAAAGGCATTAAATGTTACGTTACATAATTATTGTAATTTAATACAGTTTTTCTAACGTTTTCAGTATTTAATATTTGTTAAATACTGTATCTGTACTTTCTTGTGTTGTCAGATTTATTCTCCTTGATTTTTGAATTTGAATAGGTACGAGCATCAAGTTTTTTGAATATCTGCTCGTACCTCTGCTCGAATCTGTCGCAACTCGTGCCTCTTTACTAATTATCGTTCTTTGACCAACTTTCGTATCATGACATGTCATCTTTCAATCACTTTAATATACATAAATTTAATTTTTTAATACATAAATAAAATTTTATTTATAACATTATGTGATTTTGTTAGTTATTAATGTGATTTTCATCTTTTCGTTATAATTTTTTTTCATAGAAGACTCTAATATTGTTTAGTAAATCTTTTTATTGTCCTAATTAAAAACTCAAATACGCAAAATTGAAACTCTTTTTCTTTCATTCAATTTTTATCATAATTTTCATAAATGCCTAATTTAGGTGTGAATCTCATGTATTGTACTGCTCTGACGAACACAAATAATTAATCCATTTTAAAAAATAATAACTTAGTTGTAAATCATTAAGAACTCAACAAACGCATATGAACCTTGAATCAAAACCAAAGAAAGAAACCTTTGATTTCCCCTTTCCTCAAGTAACATAAATAACTTGATGAGGGACATTCATTTCTTAACAAAATTGTCTTGCTTCTTCCAATCTATTAAGAAAAGTATTATTCCTTTTTCAGCAGGAGTGATATTCTAAGCGGACATTAAAAAAAATTAAAAGCATAAATAATTTCAATAGAAAAAGAGGATAAACTTAATAAACATAAATAATAAATTACGTATAAGCGTCGTTGTCAACAGAAGAAAAGGTGAGGGTAATTGAGTAATTTAAAGACAACCTATACCATCAAAAAGACTTATACGGCACGTAATGACATTTTTACCCCTCACCTCACGGCTTGGTTCTTGGCTCTTTTCACCGCTTTAGCTCATTCTTCAGACGTTGAAGAATCATACATTAATTTAAATACACATACGAGCACACACATTCACGATCAATAGACCGTGGAAGAGAAAGCCGTTCATTTCTGAATGCAATCGCAATAGCTTCGTGTCCTTTCTCATATGCTAATTCTCCGATTCCGAAGGTATATTCGTCTATAATCAAATTTCTAAGGCATTGACGTTGTTGAAATTGAACGGATAAATAGATGAAATTCTTATTTCTTTCTTTGAACATTTTGTGGCGATTTATTCAGTTGGATTTTGTTGTTTTTGATGTATGCGGAAATCTATTGGTTGAATGTGTGTTTGAGGAAAGAACATTTGCAGCTCGTTTTTGGCTGTCTGATTGGAAGTTTTCTGTAATGATCGTGTCATTCTGGTAATTTGAAGCTAGGGTTACATGACTGGATTTGTTTTGTTGCTTGGGTTTGGATGGAGGCTGTGCTTGGCTGATGTAGAAATCTGAGAAAAGATGAAATTTTTGCTGAGAATCTTATTTAAATCAGAAAATTAGGGTGAGGTAAACTCAAACTGAGTTTAACTGTTTAGTTGTTATTGGGGAATTTGATAGAGGTATTTCTAAACTTTTTTCTTTTGAGTCAATAACTAGTATATGTTGTCTATTCTGTAAATTGAAATCCATCTTCACAGCTCTAAGCTAGTCCTAGGGGCACCCAATGGTGTGACCTGATAGTCAACAAACTGAGAGGAGAATCAGGAGGTCTGAGGTTCAAAATCCCTATTTGACCAAGCCTTGGGGGGCAAAGCTACCCAATACCTGTACTGGTGGGAGATAGCAGGTATCCATGGGCACAAACTGATCCGGGCACTACCACCATTAAAAAAAGAAGCATCTTTTCCTAGGTGGTTCATTTGGTTAGCATCATTTGTTTTCAATAGGTACACTAGACAACATGTTGAGTCATTGATTTTATGATAGAAACAATGTTTCATTTCATGCTGTGACTGTTTTTCTTTTGAGCTTTCAGAATGCAGTGATGCTGTTGTCCGAGGAACATTGAAACTTTGCAATGTAGTGTACTTTGGAGAAGTTGCTTTTACGAACGGGGTTCGTTTTTTCCTGTTAAGAAAATGAAAATTCTTTTTTAAAATTTCAAATGAACGAACAGAATATGCGGAGTTATAGTCAATTACCTCTTTTGTTGCCTCATACACCGATAGATTTATTAGTTTTTAATTCTGTGATATTTTCGGACAAAACGTCAGGTTATAGGGTTTTGTTTCATTTGTATAAGCCAACATAAGTGTATAGTCCAGTCCTTTTTCTCTCATACACAAACTTGACATTTGTCTGATTATGGGACTGGTTTGTTTTTGAATGAATTTCTTATAGTATCCTTGTCTGTGCTTGTTAGATGGAAGCTGGCCAACATCATGATACTTTCCGTAACGCTGAGCCCATCACAAATGCAAATGAACGTAGCAATTTGATACAAGGTGATTCTTTAGCAAACATGGCAAGTTCTGAGACAGAAGTTAGATCCGAATGCAAGCCAGAAGAAATTCTCCGGAACTTACAGAATGTCTCCTATATATACAGACAAGATGTTGTGAAAAGAAAAATTGATGGTAAGATTGGGATTGTGACCGAAGTTGGTGGTGACTCAGATTCAGATAGCAGTTTAACTGATGATGAGGATGAGGATGATGATGATGATGGGATTGTGACCGAAGAAGAAGAAGAAGAAGATGATGGTGGTGGTGGTATTGACAATGGTGATTCCAACTCGGAAGGCGACAGGGATAACAATGAAAATGCTGAGGAAACTGCTGATGGGAACAAAAACTGTAGTAATAATAAGAGTGGTCCTCTTACCGCAGAACATGTTCGAGTCCTCTGGATGGATGAGTCTGAGTCAACAGAGAGTATTGATAATGTCATTGTTATTGACAGAGGATTTCTGCATGGTGATTATGTCGCTGCAGCTTCTGATCCAACAGGTCAAGTGGGACTGGTGGTTGATATCGATATATCTGTTGATTTGTTATCGCATGATGGATCTATTTTTAAAAATGTCTCATCTAAGGAGTTGAAACGTGTTAGAGATTTTACAGTTGGCGATTATGTTGTCCTTGGCCCTTGGTTGGGTAGGATTGATGATGTTTTTGATAATGTCACTGTGATGTTTGATGATGGTTCTGTTTGTAAAGTTATTAAGGCTGACCCCTTACGTCTTAAACCAGTTGGTAGGAGTGGCCTTGAAGATGGACATTTTCCTTATTATCCCGGTCAGCGTGTAAAAGCAAGCTCATCATCAGTTTTCAAAAACTCCAGGTGGTTATCTGGCTCGTGGAAAGCAAATAGAGTAGAAGGTACAGTAACTAAAGTTACTGTTGGTTCTGTTTTCATCTATTGGATTGCATCTGCTGGACATGGGCCCGATTCCTCCACTGCTCCAGCTGAAGAACAGAACCCAAAAAACTTGAAACTGTTGTCTTGCTTTTCTCATGCAATCTGGCAACTAGGAGACTGGTGTCTTCTTCGTTCACTTCCAATATCATCATCTCTTGCCTTGGACAAGCAATTGTTGAAATTACAACTTTGTGACTCCACCAAAACTTTATCAGAATCTTCTCAATCGTTAACAGATTGTGATTCCGAAGTTGTCAATTTGGAGGAGTCAACAGGGAATAGTGAAGCTATGGATATTCATCTGGAATCTTCTGAGAATGTCACTTCTGAAACTTTAGAGCATGATTCCCTTGCTGAGTCAAGTACATGTGCTAATTTATCGTTAGTTTCCAAGGAATCAGGCACAGAGTCATGGCCCCTTCATCGTAAAAAGATCCGCAAAGTTGTGATTAGGAGGGATAAAAAGGCTCGTAAGAAAGAGGAAAATTTTGAAAGAGCTCTTCTAATTGTGAATACCAGGACTTCTGTTGATGTTGCATGGCAGGATGGAAAAATAGAAAAAGGTTTGGAATCTACATCCTTGATCCCTATTGAAAGCCCAGGAGATCATGAATTTGTTGCTGAACAATATGTGGTAGAGAAAGCTGCTGCTGATGCTGACGATCCTAATGATGTTAGACGTGTGGGGGTTATGAAAAGTGTTAATGCAAAGGAACGGACAGCTTATGTGAGGTGGTTAAAGCTAGTTACCAGGGCAGAGGACCCCAAGGAGTTTGACAAAGAGGAGGTAGTCAGTGTATATGAACTGGAGGGGCATCCTGACTATGACTATTGTTACGGTGACGTTGTTATACGCTTGTTACCTGTTTCTCTACCAGCAAAAGTGTGTTCTGTGGTGAAATCTGTAGAAGAATCAGAACATTTGTTGGTTCCAACTGAAGCCAAAGAAGACAAGCAACAACATTTGAGATGCAATGAAGTAGAAGCCGCTCCAAGTGATGATATTTGTTCCAAATTTTCGGATCTCTCTTGGGTTGGTAATATCACTGGACTCAGAAATGGGGACATCGAAGTCACGTGGGCCGATGGGATGATAACCATGGTACTTCCGAAGATTTGTTATTTTTTCTCCAATTTTTAATTGCATGTTCAGGGTAATCCCTTGATCACTCCATGTCTAATAAGAAACTTTCACTTTTTATGTTTTTTCTTCTATCATCATTTATAACTTGGTATGTCTGTGATTGATTCTTCTGTGGTTGACTTTTTGGCTGGGTATTTGCTGTTGCAACTGGAAAACCAATATGTCAGTTCATACTTCTCTGCATTGTTAGACCGAGGAAAAGCAAAAAGAAGGGACTTGGACTAACCATGCTGGCGTATATCCTTGATCATTGTTCCTGACATACTTGTTTTTCTGATTTTTATGGATGCACGCATTTCATTGATTACTAACATTAAATCATCAAGAGAGAATACATTGTACTTTATTTTATTTCTTCATATTTGCTTTTCTTAAGGTGGTAGTACATTCTTATAACAGTTGCCATGAGTTTCAATTCATATTGTGATGCTGCCTTTCTGGTTTCTTCAGGTTGGGCCTCAAGCAATTTATGTTGTTGATCGTGATGATGATGATTCTATCGCAGGCGGAAGTGAAGTTGGTGATGATGCAGCTAGTTGGGAAACAATTGAAGATAATGAAAGGGAGACCCTTGAGACTGCAGAAGAGGTTGGTGATTGCAAAAAAGCTGTTATTAGTTATCTGATCTGTTCTGTTTGATTTAAACATCAGATCAAACGGTATCACTTGCTTCCTGTTCACTTCTATTACATCATCTTAGTGTATACACCTTTGATGCAAGAAACTGTCTTTTTCAAAATAAGTACAGGCTTCACCGTATGGCTGCTTTAGGATTGTGGTACTAATAATCTATTTCCGTATTTAACTATTTATCAAAAGAGGATTGCAAATACCCTCGAAAGGGTGTGCACATCACCAAGTGGTGGAGCTCTATTGTAGATACAGATGTCTTCTTTCTCTATCCTCTTTTTTAATTTTATTTTATCTTTTCATTGATAAAACAGAAATAACCTCAGTAGATGTTTATATCTGCGACTTAACTTACAACTTGTCAGATAGTAATCATCAGTCTTACTGGTATAAATTATGTATTAGATGTGAAGAAAATTTATCTTATTTTACCTTGAAGGTCGATTAGGAGATTAATTAAAATAGTACTTATTGCCAATAGCTCTGTGAGAACAAGTGTATTAATGTTTGTATTAGCATGATGTAATGAATAACGGGATCTCCTTCAGGAACTTGGAACAACAAATGCTACTGACATCAGTATTGAAGATGAAGACAGTGTCATGGTGACTGAAAATTCAGGAAGGAATGGGGCTCTGGCTATTCCCCTGGCTGCACTAGGATTTGTGACCAGGCTGGCCTCTGGAATATTTTCTAGGAGCCGCAAACAGACTGATACTTCAAGCTTAGATTCCAGAAGTGAAGATGAAGAAAGGGAGGGAGCATTGGCCAGAATATATACTGGTGATGAATCGTGGTCCCAACGGTCTGGAGACCTTGATAATTCTCCAAGGCTACCCGCTGCTGGAAATGGAGAAGAACATGACACTATGGAAGTCACCGAGTTGGACGTTGTTGAAGCTAACTTGGAGCCAGGAATAGGAAATTCCCCAGATCAACATGATAACCAAATGTATAGTTTTAAACGCTTTGATATCACCACAGATCCTTATGATCATCATTTTCTTGGTTCAAGTGGCCAGGTTAGCCTTGCCTCCGAGTTCTTCTTGATAAATTGTTCCACTTCTTGACTAATGTTTTTAGAAAATTTGTTCTATAGTTTGGTACGTGTAAGTACTTCATTCCCTTAAATTTTTAAAGGAATCCTTAATCCATCACTTTTTTCCATTTTCAAGACGGTTCATAGCTTGTGTTACATTACTTTTTCTCCATTTCTCTACTAGTTTTAGAAAGAGACAACACACATTTTCTATTTGGGTCAGGGGTGGGGTTGGAGAGGGCAGTGTGGTGTTGCATGATGTCATGGTTAATTTATATCATGACTACTAAAGCTAAGCTAGTTATGAATGACTTGGTGAATATCCTTTACTCCGAGTCCCTCTCAAGGAGTAGTTCTGTCCCACCTCGAATTTAAAAGAGGTCTACTGAGCCTTATTGATCTTTATGTGCAGAATAATGCTGGGAGGAAGTGGCTTAAGAAAGTTCAACAAGATTGGAACATACTTCAGAATAACCTGCCAGGTATTTTATCATTTTTTTTCGATAAGTAGTTATATTATCATATGATTATCACTCCATATTTTTATAATTGTTCTTTGAAATTGTTATTTTCACATTCAAGCTACACCACCAGCTTTCGCATACATTAACTACGCCTCAATCTCAAACTAGTTGGGATCGGTTATCAAATAATCAGCTTTAACATTCAGACTTATTTCATCAGATGGAATATATGTACGTGTTTATGAAGATCGCATGGATCTTCTAAGGGCAGTGATTGTTGGGGCATATGGGACCCCTTACCAAGATGGTTTATTCTTCTTTGATTTCCACCTTCCACCTGAGTACCCTGATGTCCCACCAGTAAGCATACTTAACATTGCTTTCCTTGAATATAGAGGGTCATATTTTGCATCTCTAATCTCCTTTTGGCTCAAAACTTTGTTCCTGTAGTTTGTTTTTCAAATGTTTATGTTGTATTGCAGTCAGCATATTATCATTCTGGTGGCTGGCGGATAAATCCAAACTTGTACGAGGAAGGGAAAGTTTGTCTCAGCCTTTTAAATACTTGGACAGGCAGAGGGAATGAGGTCTGGGATCCTTCATCCTCAAGTATACTTCAAGTCCTAGTTTCACTTCAAGGGCTAGTCTTGAATTCCAGGCCATATTTCAATGAAGCTGGTTATGACAAGCAGATTGGGACAGCTGAAGGAGAAAAGAATTCACTATCCTACAACGAGAATACCTTCTTATTAAACTGCAAGACAATGATGTATCTGATGAGGAGGCCTCCTAAGGTAATTGATATCTTCTTATGTTTGGTATGCTATTTTATATGTGCTAGTTTGACATGCCATTTTCTCTTGTTTAATGTGCCAAGATCATTGACTAGCTGATAATCTCCATCCCTTACGGCATCTACTGTTGATGTCGCAGATCTTTTTCCATTTTGGATTTCATCTTTGTTTTTGAGGTGTTTGAAACCAGTTATAACATCATTATTTGAAATTGCGAGACCAATGTGTGTGGGACCTATTTCTTTCTCTTTCTTTTTCCCCATAAAAGAACTGTAATTCCATAACTCTTCAGAGTACATCTGCTTGGAGTGTCCTCTCATTTTATGGATTTTCCGATGAACCAACCCTACTAGTTATCTACTTGTTCATGAGCTCAGTTGAAGTTAGTGTCTTTTGGATCAGCTTGTTTTGCTATCTACTTGACATTTCTTTGTTATTTAATCCATTCGATTGGGGTTTAGCCTACACTCGCGGCCTCACTAAACCCACCAAGCACACAACATACATGATCCTGTAGCCATAATGACACTTACAATTAGGCTCTTGCTTATGTACCATCAAACTCGGAATTGTTAAAAACATAGATAAAATTTTAGAGATAATGAAAGTCCATATTTCTAACATTTACATCTCTTTTTTATTTTTATTTTTTGTGTTTTTCCCATGGGTTTGTTGCAACATTTCACATTTTTAGCATGAGAATCGTATCTATATCTGCACCGAGGAAATTTCTTAAATGAATACTAGATGAAAAGGATGGGGAGCATTTGTTGTTTATAGTCCTATTGTTTGTTTGTAAACTTGTTTGGTGTTGATCACCTTGGGCACTATGGCTTACTGTTGAAACAATTCATTCTTGTTAACTGATCAATTGGATGATAATTTGTTTGAAAATATTGGACTGAAACAGGATTTTGAAGAGCTTATCAGAGAGCACTTTAGGATGCGTGGTTATTACATCCTCAAGGCCTGTGACACGTACATGAAAGGATTCCTTATTGGCTCTCTTAGAAAAGATGCGTCCATTAGCAGTAATATTGCTAATTCAAATTCAGTTGGTTTCAAGCTAATGATGGCTAAGATTGTACCAAAACTTTTCTTGGCTCTGAAGGAAATTGGAGTGGAGGGTGAGGAGTTCAAGCATCTCCAGCAATTGTAGCAGAGATCTTGAAGCATTGTATATCATTGTTCCATCCAGCAAGGTCAGCCTTTTTAACATTTTTGAATGTCAAAGGCATTTGATGGTTTGTTTTTTGTTTTGGATATGACTTGATAGTTACCATGGCTGAAAGCTGGGCAGGGTCATTTTTGCATAGGACGAAAGGCAGGAATTACTGCTAGACTGTAACATTTCCTTAACTAACACAGGTGATCAGGAATGAGTAGGTTGTGTTTGGATTTTAGCTACTTGGCTGTTGTTGCCTATTAACTTCATCGTTGTTGTAGTCTCCTCCAAATTTGAGGAGGCAGTTTACTAGTAGATCTTTTGCATCTATTTCCCTAAATGATTGGTGACATCATTGGTTTAACTCAAGTTCTCTGTTTGGAGAATTCTGTAAAATCCTTTGATTCTTAAAAAATGATTGTTTCAGAGGATAATTGTACTTGTCATCTGTTTAGTAAACCTTCGCTTCCAATTTCAGTGAATACTGCTTTGCTGGTTTTGCGAGGCACGAAGAATTGGATGGCTAACAAGGATATTTTTCTCTTTATCTTTATCTAATGCTCGTGTATTTCTTTCATGGCCCAGTTTATCCATTCATCTAAGAAGAGTATAGTGCCAGCCCCTGAACAATTGAAAGGGATATATGAACAGTGAATTTTTGTACTTCAGATTCAAGCTTATGGCGATTTATTGTGGTTGCTAGGGCGGAGAGATGATTGCTTAAGGCTAGGAATGGAAAATAAAATGAGTGTTTGCGGTGTTTATGTTATCCTTCGCGTGTTACTAGAGGCAATTGTATCTCATTTGTTCTAGCAATCACTTGAACGGGCTCGGTTTGTGTTATTCTTCGCGTGTTACTGGAGGCATTTGTATCTCGTTTGTTCTAGCAATCACTTAAACGAGCTCAGTTTGGGATGTCTTAAGTTCCCTTTTAACACCTGAAAACTATTATTTTGCGTGTTAACTGATAATGAAATAGAATCAGAGAATTCGTACTGGTGGAATGTCTTTCCATATCTAGGATTGTTTGAAGGATTCCACATATTCCACTTCACAAATGCTTTATCTTTTAATTTGCATTTCAATGATTTCTGTTTTAGAAAAATAGCTAATTTATCACTGAGCCAATGTACAATGTGCAAAGGAACAACTTCAAATGACAGTGAAGGTGAACAATATAGATTATTATCAGCTTCATGTAAATTATACAGATCCAACGTCCCCGAATGTATGTATTGTCACACGAGGGCGAGGGCAACTGCATGCAGAAGTGAAATGTCCAAAGTTTGGCATTTATAATCACTGAGTTTTACCATAGGCAAACAGTCCTTTTTGGTCTAAACAATAGGTAGTATTCAAATCCATTTTTGCTGACGTCGGCTAATCCATGGAGTACTTTGCTCTCTTATGAGCACAGTATTAGATAACTTTGTAGATGTTTTGATTAATTTGAGAATTCTAATGGGGAACTTTGTCTAATAGCTGATTAATGTATTGGTTAATTTGGAGTAAAAATAGCGCGGGCTAGTCAGTCTTCGGACTGGTCATTAAAAATAGCTAGCGTTTGCAAAGTCATTGAAAAATAGTTAGTATTTTGCTATAACACTAAAAGTTCCAGCATAATATACTAGAGAGCAGTGACATGTGTATGAACTTGCAGCATATTATGCGGGAATTCCAACATGCGGAAAGTTTCAATATAATATACTGGAGTTCCAGTATACTTATGCTGGAACTCCAATATAATATACATGAATATTTTTCTGGATTTTGAACAGTGTTATCATTCAGATTTATCTTTATTTGAAAAGTGATTAAATTTCTATTACTTTTAAAGTTATGACTATTTTTGAATGACTACTTGTAAATCTGACTATTTTTGAATTTATCCAGTAAAGTGAAAGTGATTCAAAGTCATGAATATTACTCCATCCAAAGTTTAAAATATGAATAGTAATTATAATTGTATCCAACATGAAATATATTTGATTATCGAAGTGTATAAAAGTCAATTGTGTTAAGAATAGAATTCTAATTAGAGTGAATGTCTATCTTGTAGAGAGTTTTACGTTGATGCTAAGTCATTTTTCTTCCTATAAATAGAGGGTCTTACCCCATTGTAAATAACCCCAAATTCAATAAGAATTTTCTCTCTCTTTCTCTGCAATATTGCTCTTGTTCTTTTATTCTTTTATTATTTTATAACACGTTATCAGCACGAGACTCTACCGTCTCAAGAAGCTCTTTGAGAAGATTAAGCAACAGCGGAAAGAGGAACCCATCCCCCAGGTATCTATCTTCTTCATGAAGAAGTGAAAAACCCCAGAAACTAAATAGAAGAGCAGCCGCTACAGTAGGTCACCTTCTTCACGGAAACAAGTACAAAACCCTAGGGAACAAACAGCAACAACACTACTGAAGAAGACACCCACCACCCCTGCGTTGTCTTCTGCCAACGACCCCACTCTCTCCCGTCGTCGCACCAGTCCTCATCGCTGCTCCAGTTTCGTTGTCAACGGAACCAGCCCTCCCTCACGTCTGCAAACAACCAGTAGTGAACCAGCTGCCAAAACCACCCGTGTCATCCGCTGCACGTCGCACCAGCAACTCTTCTCCATCAACCAAACACATCAGTCCTCGTTCTATCCGTTTTGGAGTTCGCCGCTGATCAAGATTGTTCGACGGCGATTCCGATTCAAAGCTTGCCGCTGCTCGAGGTCGATTCTGTTTGCGTTCGAAGTTGTCAAAGTTCTGTCCGTTGGTTTTCCGTCTTAAATTTAGGAGGACGTTCATGAATAATATTACGTTTATCTCCATATGAGGGGTTCACGCAAATCTTCAGAACTATGGCTTTGGATACATGCACGATGCTCAATTTTTACATAATATTGAGCATAATGATTGTTAATCGTTCTATGAACTTCCTTCAAGATTAATTCTGGATTTAAGGCATTATTCGGGTCAAACAGCAGAACACCGTGGAACTGGAGAATGATATTATGGACGGATTCTTCTTGCTTGGAGGCTTTTCGCGATTGCGGTTACGCTTCAAGAGATAAGTATCGATTTTATGTTCGATTAAAATCTATGATTATGTGTTGTCTATATTACATGCAAGTGATCCTGGCTATTTGCTTCCACTGTTCATATTTGCTTCCGCCGTTCATATTTGCTTCCCATCAATTGGTATCAGATCCTGCTTGCATCTAAGTAGATAACGTAGATAATATATGTGCGATTATATATCTCGGTGTTGAGTTACGTTGAGGACGTACTGGTTTTGCAAATATGAGCTTTTGTGATTTTAAAAGAAGGGAACGAAATTGCTGTTTGTTTTCGTTCTCAAAAGTAACGGCGTTTATGTTGGTCTTCAATGTGAATTTTAGTTGCCTCTCCTTTTGTTGATTGAGGAGGAAAAGAATATAATATTGCCGCTAGGGTTCTTTTTAAAAGGATTGTGTCTGTGGCAATTCTTTTTTTTTTCTTTTTCCATGTGGTTAATTAGAAAGAACTAAAAGAAAACAAAAGGAGGGTCTCTGGTTGTTATTTTTGTCGGCAATGGCATGAAAGTGGATTTAATTACAAAGATTATAACAATGGCGACTAGATCTATTGATAGTAGTGAAATACTTATTATTAAAGGAAAGGTAGAAGGCAACGGTCATGTTTTTGTGGTAAAAAAAGATAATATTTTGTCTTCCAAATTATTTGCACATGGACAGGTAGTGGTTGGAACAAGTAGGTTTAATCACTAAAATGTGTAAGAATGGCTGCATTGTTTTGTTTATATTATTGCTCTATTTTAGTCACACGTGCCTTGTTAGATGGTTTAGCCAAGAATCAATGATGATTAATGATGAATTATCGTGGCAGCAAAGTCATTATTTGGTTATGTGGAGTTATAGATTGATGGCTAACATGGGCTTTATAAACAAAGAGTCAAAAACCAATAATGATGGTGCTATTATTATCTACTTTGTTAATAAGGATTATAATTATATGAACACAGTCTTTCTCCTTTTGTATGCATATTATTACAATGCCAAGAATCAATGATGATTAATGATGAATTATCGTGGCAGCAAAGTCATTATTTGATTATGTGGAATTATAGATTGATGGCTAACATGGGCTTTATAAACAAAGAGTCAAAAATCAATAATGATGGTGCTATTATTATCTACTTTGTTAATAAGGATTATAATTATATGAACACAGTCTTTCTCCTTTTGTATGCATATTATTACAATGTATATTTAATAATTCACGATAAATGTTATGAAATATTAGATTATGGTGGATGTCCATAACTCCATAACTTAGAGTTTATCGATAATTGCACATGTCATGATGTAAACCTGAATTTTATCAATATTGATAATTTATTCAATTGGCATTCGGGTTAGCCATATCAATTTAAGTATGATGTGCAACAATAATAGAGAATTCACATGGGTAAATATTAAAGAACTAGAAAGTTCTTTACGAATTCTCTTATATTACTTGTTCTCATTAATTAATTGACCAACTAAAGTTGGGGTTGAATCCCATAAATTCTGGAAATATCACAGGCGAATATGGGCCCATTCGCCTGCCATGTATACCACATATGATGCATCTATGATATGGTTACATGTGCAATTATTATTAACCTGCAACCTGGCCGGTGCTTGCGAGGTAACTTGCTCAGTAATCTAATTTCGAGCATAATTTCCAGATTTTCTATTCAAGATAGTTATCTTGATAAGTTGGTTTACATCATAGTTGGTTTAGCAAAATAATTTATTGAGTGCCTCCACTTAATAGCTAAATTATTGCTTATGAGAACAAAGTTATCTATATCAATTTGATATACGTTATACACGAGAGTATATTATATTCTCCCCTCACAAGTGGTTCAGGGTCAGGAACCAAATAATTTCATCTTATTATTATTGATGTGCAGTGTATATTAACATGATAATGCACAAAGATGATTTCCCAGAGTTGAGGAAACAAGTTAGTTTTTCTAACATGAGGGGGAGACATGATAAACACTTGAGAAAAAGTTACATGGAACGAATTATCATTTGTATATATAGATCCTCGAATATCATAATATGAACTTGAAGTTCATAAAAAGATAATTCAATTGCAACATATTGCAAAGCATGCCATACGCATTTGCTGACCCAAAGAAAGTAACTATATTCTCACTGCAAATGCTCATATTAAGTCCTAGAAGGACAAAGTTTTTGATACGCTTAAAGCGTATAGACAAATCGGTTTCAAAAAGTACTCCTTAATAAAGAAGATGAGCAAATGATCAAAGTGATCATAATAAAGAGGCAAGTGATCTAGAAGATCACATGACATAACACTTCATAAAATCTCATGAGAGATTCAGGTACCTGAATATATGAATGAAGAGATCTCCATGTTATGTCTTTATGAAAATTTACTGGAACCGATATAAAATGTTCGTCGACGACATCTATGATAGCGCTAAATATCGATGAGGATCTTAAGTTTGTCGAATACAAACAAAATATTAGCCAAATGGAAGAGATACAATTCAAGTAGAATTGATTCCATATGAAAGACATGTAGTTTTGGACATGTAGTTCGAATACTTGAAAGTATAAAGTCAATGGTATGTGTAATCAGTTTTTCGATATCTTATACGTCTAGCATGACATGAAAACTTGATATGCATCTAAAGTCTATAATATGGCTTATATGACTCAACTTATATGACAATCCATAAAGGATTTAAGTTGCTTGAAGCATCTATAATTCTTGATCTTGAGGTACCACTTCCTCAGTGCAATTTATGCACAAATGTATCTTGCTATAACTATAAACATGATAATATGATAGCGATGATACATTTATGGAGATATTGAAAAGCCATTCCACGATATTTGTGAAGACATTATATATCTACCACGAGTTATGATTTCAAGGTGCAAATATTCATTATAGTTAATATGGCTGATTTATTTATCAAATCTCTACCAACGATCTCTTGAAGATGGTGCACAAGATTGGAATGCGAAGGCTCAAGAATGTGAATTGATGCTCTTTCAGGGGGAGTTAATGCGCGTTGCACTCTTTTTCCCTTACAAGGTTTTGTCCCACTGGGTTTTCCTTGCAAGGTTTTTAACGAGGCAACAAAAATGCATTTTGTTAGATATGTGTACTCTTTTTCCTTTTCTAGAATTTTTTCCCATTGGATTTTATTTTACTTAAGGTTTTAACGAGGCACATTATCTATAGACATCCAAGGGGGAGTATTATGAAATATTATACTTTGTAGTGGATGTCTATAACTCCTAAAGAAGTTACTCCCACTACTCTTCTCCATTATGTAGATAATCCCCACTACTTCTCACCATTATTGTTGTAACTCCCATACCTTCATAATTTTGCCCATGATCTTCCTCCATGATCTCAAATACTTAATGACATACTTATGAAATTCTTTTGGTATACCTATATGTTGTACTATAAATAGAGGATGAAAACTCATTTTGTAATACACTTGGATACATGGAAGAAATATATTCTCTTCTCTCTTTCTCTCTACTTTGTTGTCTATCTTTTTGTTTATTACTTTGAGCTAAGTTTTGTAATACTCCTTGCATTATAAATTTGCCCTCTTTTTTACATTAATATTTATAGGAACAATAATACCATTCCCATCTTTTTTCATGATATAGGAAGAAGAAACGAGCTAATGGCTGAACTCTTGACAATTAAAAATACTCATAGTAGGATTAAAAACTTACGTATACCCGGTTTATATCAATCATAATATCATACTAGTATACCATGATTAAGTTATAAATTAGCGTAAATATGTGTTAATTAACTAAATATAATTTAGTAAACAAAGTATAATAAAAATATGTGTGAGTACTAAAATTTTAAATTTATGTTTGCAGTTGTTTCATGTGTAGTTAGCAGGTAAGTATAAAAGAGGATTTAGAATTTAAAGTTATTACAAGGACTAAAAGGACCAACGAGTCTCCCAAGTTGGTCAACTCCAAAACCCTAAATCAGAAACACCTCTAGCAGCCTATTCAGCAATACTACTCAGCAACTTCATCTTTTAGGTCTAATCTAAGGTTATAGCGAGAGTTACAATGGCAGGAGGGCGATTTCGAGAGCTATTGAAGAAATATGGAAAGGTAGCATTGGGCGTACACTTGTCGGTTTCAGCTGCTTCAATTACTGGCCTTTATGTTGCAGTCAAAAACAATGTCGACGTTGAATCCATGCTCGAAAAAGTTGGCATGCCTGGCCTATCCAAAAACGACGCAGGAGGTGATGAAATTCCTAAAATAACCTCTCAAAACCCTCAAGTGATCTCAGCTGATGGTTTCGTTACTGAAGAACCCTTTCATCAGGACGGCGTGACGCCGTCGCCGCCTCCAAAGCAGAGGAATCGTACTGCTGAGATGGCGGCGTCAAGTGGCGGCGCGCTTGCTGTGGCGGTGCTTCTCAATAAGGCTCTGTTCCCTGTTAGGGTTCCGATAACTCTAGGTCTTACGCCGCCGATCGCTAGGTTTCTTGCAAGGCGAAGAATTATCAACAATAGCGCATGATGAATATATTTTTTTCTTATGTAACGACTTTTTTGTTTTTCTGAATAATGTTTAATCTCTCTGTTTTACCGTATTTTGATTTCTCTTACACTGTTACATGTTAGTAAAAGGGGTGATCAATTATCTGCTAGAGGGTACTTGGGAGATTTATCAGTCTTAATTATTTGGTATTGGATTGTCGGAAATGTAGTTTGATACTAATTTTTAAGGAGAAATAGTCATATATATGTGCAATGAAAGTTACTACATACTTTGCTCGAATTTCAATTGAATTAGTCATGTTTTTCGTTGTGAATGTTAGGATTATGATTCCAACTAAATACAATAAACTTCATATTGAACAATTCAAAATTACAACTACATGAGCGGAAGCTAACCTGAATCCATGAGTGGAAATCGTTGAACCTCTTTTGATGATTGTCCAAAAGTCCTTTTGAAGATTGCTCCTTGATCCTATCTTCAAGATTGTCTTGAAGTTTATGTCACCACAAGAATACCTCACAAGACTTAAAAATGTGAATGGTTTCACAATAATAATAATATGACAATAACCAAAGTTGGTATATGGTTTTCCACAAGAATTTGCAAGACAACAACAATGGAGTTTTTCTCTAAATTCAATGGGAGGAAGAAGAGATTATGTCTTGCAATAATGTGGGAACCATAACCCCCACTTTATAACTCATGAGTTACATAACCCAAGAGTCACAAGAGTTACATAACTCAAGAGTCACAAGCATGTAACCATGGTTACATATATGTAACCTTAGTTAGCCCATCATTAACTAAGGCTACCCAAAGAGGATCGTTTACTCGTAGCAAGAGCGCGAAAAATTGAGCGTTTCTTATCACAACCCTTTTTCGTAGCAGAAGTATTTACCGGTTCTCCAGGGAAATATGTTGGTCTAGCAGAAACAATTCGAGGATTTTATTGATCCTTTCCGGAGAATTAGATGGTCTTCCTGAACAGGCCTTTTATTTGGTAGGTAATATCGATGAAGCTACCGCGAAGGCTATGAACTTAGAAATGGAGAGCAATTTGAAGAAATGACCTTAAATCTTAGTGTACTGACCCCTAATCGAATTGTTTGGGATTCAGAAGTGGAAGAAATAGTTTTATCTACTAATTATATGACAATATATTGGCCCCCTTAACCTTATGTCCATAAGACCACTTATTTAGGCCAAACCAAAAGATAGCACATAACATATAATTTATCTATATATTGTTCATATGTATGTAGATATAAGTCCATATATCTAGATATAAATCCATATATCTTACAGTGAATACATACTGCTGCAGTACTTTGTAGAAACAAATCTCAGTTTAGCATACAAATGATGGTTGCTGCCGTCTTTTCGTGAATTTACTACAGAAATCTGTCTATGATGTCTTTTGTTTGATTTTAAAGAACTTAACCTCGGAATTAAGTTCTTGTTGCATCCTATTCCGAATTATTTATTTTATGCTGCCTAGAGATGTCCTTATTTCATGCTCCTTTTTTCAGTTTTGGTCTTTTCCATTTCTAATGTATAGAAGGTGGTAGTCATGAGTTGTGCTGCAAGATCTGGTTCAATAGACGAGACCTCAATACAGATTCTTTAAAGTGTGCTTTTGTTAAACTCTAAATTACTTTATTCAATTTCCAGAATTGCTTCATGTAGCAACCCCTCAAGATTGCATATTGTCCAGTCTCTCAGATTAAGTGTGCTTATTTGTGTAGCGACTGTCTTGTGTTTTATCAATCTTCTGAAGAAGTATGAGGCGTGGATACCTAGCTGTTAGCGGGCATCACCCTATACTTAGCTAAAAAACTTGATCTCTCCCATCCTTGACCAATCACTTTCAAGCTGTGCTTCTTGCTCTTCCATGTTTTAGAGCTGTCTCCAATTACAATGAAACATTTATTTCCCGTGATGGATTCTGTGTCCACTGTCCAGCACATCTCTTACAATCTGCATCAGAGCCTCCTCTCATTAGTTAACTAGAAATGGCCTTTTCCAGGTTAAGGTACCTGAGAATTCTGTGTGTACTGAGCGGAGATGATGATGATTAGTAACGACGAATGCTTATTGCCAGTGTAGTGCTGTGATCTTAACTTTGGGGGTCAAGGAACAGTTTAAACCTAAGGTATCTGCAACATTTCATGAAGGTTGTGGTATTACTAGGTCAACAATTGATTAGTGTAACAGAAGTTGACCTCTTCATTGCCTCAAATGCTCAGAAGCTGTATAAGTGTGTGTATGTTTTAGCCTCTTTTGTGAAGCAGCCAATCAGATTAAAATGGTGAACTGGATGGTTCCTGTGGCATTGTTGGTAAAGCAACAGGTTTGGTGTTAAATGGCTGCTTATACTTTTGACTTCTCTAGA
Organism: Nicotiana benthamiana; assembly: GCA_034376525.1. Classification (NCBI taxonomy): domain Eukaryota; kingdom Viridiplantae; phylum Streptophyta; class Magnoliopsida; order Solanales; family Solanaceae; genus Nicotiana; species Nicotiana benthamiana. The sequence continues at coordinate 88,672,914 of CM067333.1, read as the reverse complement.
CCTGTGGTTAGAATTAGAATTGAGTTCAAGTTTGCTGGATTTATCTATTGATACAATATAATCTTGACGGCACTGGACTGTTTCATTGGGTCCTTCAGGTTTTCTTGTGAACTCAATTCACATGTAAAGTTAGCTTGAAATTAAATAATTGCAAATCGTCCTAAGAATTTTTTCCCAGAAGCAGTAAAAGACAGAGTTATGAAGCTCATTTTCTCTGGTTTTAAATTAATTACTGGTGTGATGACAGTTCCTATAAACCATTTTCTTCCTTCACCATGGAAAGAATTATTGGTTCTATGGGAGTACATTTTTTTTGAACTTTAAAATTATGAACTTGTCACGTTTTCAGTCTGCTGGACTATATATTTGACATTTTTAGTTAAAGTAATTTCAAATAAAAGGCATTTCAGAGACAATATGCAGATTCTGTCTCTATGGAGCACTAAGTGTGAAATACTCAAAACAAGATGTCTTTTGATTCGTTTGTCATATTTGATGTAATGGAGAACAGTTTGTTTAATCTGTAATCATCAAAGGTTATGATCGAACTAAAATAAGATAAAAATTTCAGATATTGTACTTCATTCCCCTTCGCTCAAGTCAGTTGGTATAGTATGTATGGTTCTTTCTTGTTTTTGAACTTATTCTACCTAATAAAGTTATTACATGAAAGTTATTATTCCCTTCCTGGAAAAAATTTATCCTCTTCGTGGTTTACCTGCTCGGAAAATATATAATCCTCAAAATGGCAATTGAAAGAAGAAGAGATGAACTAGGATTTATCCTAAAGTGAATTAGATTCAGATAGCATGGTGTGGTGTAATGCACTAATACAGCCTACGGGTCATCCCGACCTGATAATTTTGTTTCAAATCTTGTAGATATGTAAAAGAATTTTCAAATAAGTGTAATAAGAGGATTTCAACCTAATAAATTGAATGAGTCGAGTAAAATTTCAAAATTAAACTGATAATATTCAAATACTAGATCCGCCCTCCACCAAGGACCATGAAGAGAAGAATATTGACTCTTTATCAATAATCGTAAACGTTCTTTTGGCAACAAAGTATATTGTAGATAAAAAAAATGTTTAGAGTGGGCGATTTTTTCTGATACACAATGTATATACAGAGGCGGAATCAGAATTCTAGTTTCTTAAGACAAATATAAAATTTGGACTAAGGCTATTAAATTTGGTCGAGTAATAGTTAGAATCTACGCAAGCTAGCGTTTATCTACGCAAATTAGAGTAAACTCTAACCTTAAAAAGTGTAGCAAATTGTGGCTACTATTTACAACTTGGCGTAAGCAAAAGTTTCAGATTAATAATGAAAATTAGAGGTTTTATTTTCGAATCTTTTATGAAAATTCATGAACACTTGCTCCTTTAACGAGTGTCTTTTTGCTCTATAGTAGGGGTAATGTATACATATATGCTATTCTTTGCAAATTTTACGTGTGATATTATACTGAATTATTGTTGTAGTTGTTGTTCTTTTAACGAACCTAACCTTATAAAAATTCAAATTAATTGGTGAAATGAGGATATCGATTATGGAGTCAAAAACTAAAAGAGAAAAACGTTTATTTTCCATTGGTGTTGATGTAACATGTGAGGGCAAATGATATTCATCCCTGACCCCTCAACTCACTTGACATGTGTATTCTTTCCAGAGTGGCTTTTGTCCATTCTCTTGTCATTTCAATATTCCATACATAATTTACCTCTTTTTTCTTTTCTACAAAGTGGAGTCATTTTTACACCTTTTCTATTACTCTTTTGCCTTTTCTCTTAGACCCAAAAAGGCCAAGCACTTGCCATGCCAGGGCCTGCAATAATTTTCAGACCTTTCCAGAAAACCATAGAGGAGTAGGGACCACCACAAAGCCACAACATAGAAAAAAGCATCTTCATTCTTAGTGGAGACACGTGGCAACATGCATGTCGTTGGCTGCAATAATCAAGAAAAGGATAAAGTGCCCAAATTGAATGAAAAATACAAAGTCATCCTTTTAATTCGTAAACTTTGCATCTTACCTGCATTATATTGTTAGTGCAATTTCACCTCCAAAATTATTCATCTTATTTTTTAAATCACTAATGTTACTAATTATGCATAATTACTCTAGTATAGACTGGTTTTTTAAGATCTGTCCTTGTGTGTTATCACCTACTATGTATCATGCACATCCGATTATGGTCGTCACTCTAAAATTATAATTAAGGTCATGACATCTTATCGTCAAGCTCTTGGTACTTCATAGTTATATAGTCAAATCTATCTATAATAACATTTCTATATTACAATATTTTACCATAAAAGCCAAGCTTTTTCGAATTTAATTTTCATGTTATGTTATACTCTATAACATATATTCTCTATAACAACACTTCATTATAACATCCAAAAATATTTCGAAACAAACAATGTACTCTATAACATATATTCTCTATAACAACACTTCATTATAAAATTCAAAAATATTAGAAATAAACAAGGTTGTTATAGAGTGGTTCACCACTGGGTCCATGACGGGGACGGAGAAACAGGTGTATCACCATTCTTGCAGGTCGTTACTAATGCGACAAAGTAATTAGCTTTGAATAGTTAAAATTACTACCATCATCTATCAGGGATTCCATTGAAAGCTTATAATGTAAAAATTATAGGGAGAGAAGAGAGCAAGGGAGGGAGGATCTAAGTCCAAGATTCAATAGAGGTTAAAAGGAAAACATCACCAACACTACTCATACAAATAAATACACATCCAAGGCTAACATTAAGGATTAAACTATTTATAAGCAATACATAAAAATTAAAAGGTAGAGCTCCATAGGTTCCTCTTACACACATAGAATCAAATAAATAAACAAAGATAATTTGGACAGATGAATGCAATTCTTTTTCCTGTTCTTTTCTTTTTTCTGGTTGTGGTTGCAAATGTTGTTTTAGTTGGTAGGGTTGCTGCGGAAAGAACCCAATGCCTTAATTGCTGAACCTCTCAAGATATACTGGTGATATACTGCTGCTACCAATGCTCCCACAAATGGTCCAACCCAGAAAATCCACTGCAATTGTATATATCAACACAATAATATTAGCTCTAAGTCATTTTCCCAACAAAACAAAAAGTTTTACATGATAAATTCATTTTCTTGAGAATTCACATACGATCTAGTCATTTTCCGTACAATTATCATAACTTTTGACTTAATCGAAAAAAACTTCTCTGTCTTTATAGGGCCTTTTGACTTAATCGAAAAAAACTTCTCTGTCTTTATAGGGTAGGGATAAGTGTGTGTTGGACACCACCTCGCCAGACCTCACGCATGAGATTAAGTTAGGTTTTTTGTTGTATCTTAACTTTCGACTTAATATTCCTTGCTCCAACTAATATTTAGACGTTATTGTTAATCTTTAGCACTCAAAAAACATTTTTCAAATTTTTTAAGAAAAAACTTACTTGGTCATCCCACACTTTGTCAGTGTTGTAAATAACAGCAGCTCCAAAACTCCTAGCAGGGTTAATACCAGTTCCAGTAATTGGAATAGTAGCCAAATGAACCATGAAAACAGCAAATCCAATTGGCAGTGGGGCCAATACCTTTTAACATCCAAGAAAATCAAAATATCCAATATTAGTAACCATAATTTTTTATCAAAGGAGGAGGAGGCTTGGCATAACTGATAAAGTTGTTTTTATGTGATCCGGATAAAGTTGCTTTCATGTGATCCGAAGACCGGGAGGTCACAAGTTCGGGATATGAAAATAACTTCGTGCACAAATGCACAGTAAACTGCATACAGCAGCTCCCGCGTGTGGCGGAACCTTGGTATACCGGCTGCCCTTCTATAATTTTATATCATATGAGCAGGAGGTAACGGGTTCAAGTCGTGAAAATAACTTCATGTAAAAATACACAGAATAAAGTTGCAAACAATAAATCTCGGACATAACGGGACCTTACTACACCAGCTGCCCCTTTATAATTTTGTATCATATTTTCTTGAACAAAAAAAAATAGCAATAGATAAGCTACTTACAGGGACATGGGAGTCACGGGCACTTCTTTTAGGGTCAGTAGCAGAGAAAACAGTGTAAACAAGAACAAAAGTTCCAATAATCTCAGCACCCAAAGCTGTGCCCTTGTTATAACCAGGTTGCACAAAATTAGCACCACCACCTAACGTGTTGTAGTAATGTTTCATGAAACCTTTCACCAAACCAACACCACAAATTGCACCTAAAGATTGTGCAATAATATATCCCACTGCCCTTAATAATGACACTTTTCTTGCTAAGAATAACCCAAATGTCACTGCTGGGTTAATGTGTCCACCTGCAACACACAAAAAAGAAGAAAAAACCATAAAAGTTAGTTCTTTTTTATTTAACTAGAACACATAATTAAGTAGACATAAACAAGAATTTTAAAAATGCATATACTAAGGGGTCCTTTGGCCAGAAAAAAGTTTACTTTCTCTCGAAATTTTTTTTAAAATTAAAATTTCACTTGAAGTTGACATTAGAATTTTTTTGAAAATTTGAAAAACTACAAAAAATTATTTTTCAAAATTTTCACTTCAAATCACTCATAAAAATTTAAAAACAACTCCAATTTGTATTCATGTCCAAACAACTTTAATTTTCAAATATCATTTTTGCTTGAATTTTTTTTTTTATAGAAATTTCACAATTCTTAAGTCCAAACTTCCACTAAGGTTCTAAGGTTACCCCATACAACTTTTAGTGTTATCATGCTAAAACGTTACTCCACGACAACAAGTTCTAAGGTACTCTTGGCATATACAGTATTTCCATCTTTTTTATATTTCATGCGCCAGTCAATCTTATGAATATTAGATTCGACCGGACCAGCTAACGGCACTCTAACTCCGCTTCTGCAAACACTCCCATATAAACTAAAAGAAGAGATTAATATGATAGGTCACACTCATATACCAACAACAACAACAACAACAGCATATGCTAACTAAATTAAAATTCTAGATCCGTCTTAAAAAAAAAGTTACGGGTGTAGTAAATTTACCAGAGATACCGGCAGTGCAGTAAACAAGAACAAATATCATGCCACCAAAAGCCCAAGAAATACCAAGAATACCAACCCCATCACATTGATCAGCACCATTCAACTTCTTGTGACCAATTACAGTGGCGACAGTAACGTAAAGGAAAAGAAGAGTAGCAATGAACTCAGCAATAAGAGCTCTGTAAAAAGACCAGAGCTTGAGTTCTGCAAAATCAAGCAAAGGAGCTGGTGGTGGGTCCACGTAATCTTTCCCATGTTGTTGATGAACTTGTCCTTCTTCTATCACGTCCTTTGACATTTTTCCTTTCTTCTGATTTTCTGAAGAAGATGAGTTAAACTGAGATTGTCTGAGAGAAGATAATAGGTTTTGGTGAGCTTTTATTGAGAGTGGAGCAGAGGATATATGGATAAGATAAGGGTACTATGGGAATAGAATTTTGTATTTGAATTTGGAAGAAAAAATAGAAAGAAATAATTACATTTTGATCCTTCTGTTATGATAAAAGTAGATTTTGATCCTAGTAATATTTTACTCAATAAAATTGACTTTGAATTAAGAAAAATGTGAATTTCTTGGTCAGTTTACAAATGAAATATGTTATATTTAGATGACTTGTATAAAGTTAACATGACACTAATGTATGCACAATTTTCATGCCACCAAAACTCCTTTTTTCGTTTATTAGGTGATTGGATGATACGAAGATTTTGTTCGTTCTTTTTTGATATACTCGCTTTATATCCCTAATATATAAGGAATGACGCGATAAGAAAGAAGTAACCTAGCTTCCGTCTAGCCGATTATTCACTTGCATCTTGCGTTCATGCAATGATTAAATAATTAATAATTTGTAAGTATTCATAAGCAGAATGAACATTTCGATTAATTGAAGATTACTTAACATGATAATTGGCATAAAACTAGTTAATGTTATGATGAATAAAAAATCCTAATTTGTTTTATGACGGATTGTTACCAAAATATCAGAAGAATTAAAATCATAATATATTGATAATACAAGGACTAAAAGTGCAATTTTAAAAAACAAAAAATAAAAAAGAGAGAAAGAAAAAAGAAAAACATGTTGTTATGATATTTGTGTTGGAATATAATGTGTTTGAATGGGACCAGATACAGCGAGACCATGTGATAGATCAAATGTTAATCCTCTGTTTGGGCTGTATTGCGTTGTTGTGTGGGGCTTCTTTGTCTTTGCTTCTCTCAGCCTGTCAATTTAGCCCAATTGCCTCACATTTACTCCTATTCTAGCCGTTATACGTCTTCTTCTTCAACTTCCTTTCCTTTTCTCTTTTTTTTTTTTTTGGAATAGCATAAAGAGAAACAATTTGAAAGTGTAAATTAACACCCTTCCGTTTGGTTTGAATACGAGATAAATTATGTTCGGATTAGTTATCTTGGAATTATTTTTTATCCGTCATTCAATATTTTATATTAAAAATGATAATTTCTAAGAATAAGATTAAGTTACCCTGCACTAATTACCCCATCCCCTACAAGGTATACATTATCCCGAGATAACTTATATTAAATTTGTTAACCAGACAAAATATTAAGATAATATCAAATTTTTATACTATAACATTATATCTACTTATACCTTATACCAAATGATTCCTAATAGTACAAGCCCTCTAACAGATACTAGTAGAAGCATATTAGCACAATTAATATTTATAAGTTGGGTACAAATAGGACGATAACAATTTTTTTCTGTTCCTTCGATGATAATTGAACAAGTTTCAATACGCTTGATTTGTCTCTTTTTCGGTTAAAATGCAAAAATTTGCTCTTGTTGATGAGGGCCTTTTAAATATTTTTCATGATTATATTTTTTGTCGTCACACGTATAAAGCATACATGTAGTATAAGTAAGATCATGAATTTATTTGATTTTTCATTAAAGACCTTAAGTTCATAGATAAATAGTAGTTTTGAAATAAAAGTAACCTATTCTTAAAGTTAAAATGAACGCTGAAAGAATAATATGAGACAGAAAGATTATTTTGTTGACCTACTCCTACGAAAAGAAAGAAACTCTCAAATTCAACTGAAACTAATTTTCACTTGAAGTGAAAGGAATATCTGAGTCCTTGGAAAGAATTTTACAAATTTTTGACTTGAAGATTTTCATGCTTAGAACTTAAGTACGAGATTGAGTTCGACATCATGAAATTCAGGAGAAATTTCCCCTTTTTAGTATTAACATAGTAAAATAGACAATAAATAATGATAAAATAGGGGATAAGAGTTACTCTCGATTTTCCGATAAGGAAATGAGAGGGCAGCTCGACCCGATATGGCCTCAGGTAAAGCCGAAGGTTTCTATGGACCAGATCCCGGGGAGGACGAATGGTGTGCTCGGAAACGAGCACGGTCAAGCATTGAGCTCAAGCAAAGTGAAGAACCTAGGCTTAGGGATAAACGATTAGACAGAGCAATCGAGGGGCCGAAAATATTCGTCCTTAATCTATTATGATGCAAATCTCGCCCGATATCGACGTTTACAATAGCAACATCCACAACAACATACTCAATATTATCCCGCATTGTAAGGGTCTGTAGATGGTAGTGTATACGCAGACCTTACCGCCTACCTTGTGAGGATAGATAGGTTGTTTCCAACAGACCCTCGGTTTAGGATCCCGTGGAAGAAAAAGATTTTGACATTACTTGCACTTGTACTATGATTAAAACTCCCGTACCATATAAAGGGGATAACTTTTATATGTTAAAGACGATTTTTGGCACGCATATCAAGATAATAAAATTTATTTTTGTTCTCTAGCATCGTTCAAAGTGTTCTTCGGATTTTTGTTTGTTGAGTTGCAACCAAACCCGTTCCGAGGGGCGAATTGAAACCAATTTCCAACATTTTATTAAAATTTGACTTAGTCATCCATTTGCGTATGGTTCAATCGCTTTGTTTTCCTTTAGTTGACTTCTTAGATTATTTGTGTTAAATTAAATCATATATTCTTTAGATTGCGTATAAATTCAATTGTTATTTATTTTAAAAGTAATCAAATACTATCTATCCTGACTTAAATTTTGTGCACCGATATATTATGTTTTTAAATTATTATGTTAAGCTACATGGAATAAAATGTAACTCTTTAAAACAAAATAAATTATCTGAAAATTTTAATGTTAACTTGATATAACGAGTTAAATTATACACCAATAATGCAAAACGTTTGTGTATATTATACTTTGTAGTATAAGCAAACACTGTAATGTTTATTAGAGTATTTGTGAGGATTGTTGCAACTGTAAGGTCTACTATTTCATAAATTCAATTTTCGAAGGGGAAAAGGGGTTGGGGACGCATGTTCTCGTCCTTATGTCTAACCGTCCTAATTTAATATTAATTGTAGCACCCCACGAGGAATGATATTGATTGTATTAACTCATAAATCCAACATATTTTCATGTGTCTTTGTACTTTGATCAATCATTAATGATAAGCCTGCTCTTTAGCTGCACACTCCAAACCCATCCATTTTAATAGAATTAATTAATTACTGTATTCTCTGTCTCAGAATGATTATACGAATAACTTGGTTAGTATTATAATGTATAGTTTTGTTGAAATGATGACAAGGATTAATTCCGCCAATGTGTAGGAGTATGGTTATACTGAAAGATAAATTTAAACAAACAATATTTCTTTGCTAGGGTTGAATTCAATTTGTTTTAATTTAAAATGTTGTGTATCAGGGTGCTAGTATTAGGGTTAAGCCAGCACAACGCTCTTGATGCTGCAAAGTTATATATATATAAAATAAAGTATAAAGTATATGAAGAATGATGAGTTAAATATGAATAGAACTAAAACGAATAAGAGATCTAAAAATCCATTTCTTACATTTTTAAGAATTCTCAAGTAGAGTTAAAGAAATCAGTAAAAGAAATACTTTGCTGGTCATGTAAATTAATCAACGGAGTGAGTATTCACATATCAAGAAGTACCTTAGAAGTATGTATAATTTACAATGTTTATTTAAAAATATTTGAAAAATACTTCTCAAATCATTTTAGAAAAGGTTAGAATATTCAAATAATTATATTTTTATTTAAAACAGAGCCCATCATCGAATGGACAAATCAATAGAATCGTGTGGTAGACAGCTAGCATGTATTGCCACTCCAACCCCACAACTTATTCCAATCTTTATCCCCCAAAATACTAATATTTCCTCCAACTCTCTATGCAAATGAGCTTAAAGTTTAATTATACGGGGGGAAAGGAAAGCTTGATGCACGGTAAAATTATTTTTGTGCGATTTAAAAGTTATGGATTGAGTCGTAAAAGTTGTTATTAATACTTATATTAAGATAGATTGTGTATATTATATATTAAAAGACTTAAGGTGCGATCCATTTTCCGATCCTGCATGAACACAAAATATCTTGTGTACCTGATTGCATATTTTTCTTAGTTTGATTATATATAAGTGGAAATATTATTTTCTGGAGGCTCAGGGTACCCTTTTGGATTTTAATAAATAAAAAGGGAAGTACGTAAAAACGTTTTTTGGAAATATAAAAGTCAGTTTTCATGGCGCGATTATTTATTTTTGTGGTTATACACTACGAAGTCTTCTTTAGAACAAACATCATTTTAACGTTAAGAAAAAAGAAGGCAGTCATTTGTATTGATTGTAACCTTTTGCTTGGAAATCCCAAGATAAGACAAGACATTTCATCAGATAAATGGACACTTAATTTGCTTCTTTGTGCAATAAAATCTTGCTAGCCAAACAAGATACTCGAAAAGGAAAATTAACCAATGAGAAACCGAAACGTGTCCTCTGTTCAAACAAGCCGCTGTGTGTTTCCAGAGTGTTCTTTCGACCGTTTGACGAAAAATTTTATACGATGTACAGGTATTTTTTTATCTTATAATCTTGTGAGTTTCAAAATTTTATAAATTTAAATATATAAAATATGAGTTCATAAATATATAAAATAAAAAGAGATACAAAATAAATCACTCACCGTTGAAGAATTGGGGATAAAGTTCCCAGTCTAAACACACAACGGTCCCATACTATGGACCCGTTAGTCCGAAAAAAGAATTGGCTTTTTAAAAGAATAAATATATTTATCCATTAAATTTTACAAATTTCCGAAATTTTCAAATTTTAAATATTATTTTTAATTTAACTTTAAATATTATTCTTTAAAAATTATAATTTATGTTAAACGCCCACCCTATCCATCAGGACAACTTTTTTGCGGCGCCCAGTTAAGCTTGCGATAGTAATTAAAAAAATAAAGTACAAATATATTATAATCGGTTTGCTTATGATTATGGAAAATTATTTACACTATCCACAGCCCACGAGGGTAAAGTTAAATGGGTTCGAGATAGTGTAAGAGTTTATTTTATTTTATTTTATTATTTTTGTGTATAATTTAAATTCTGTACGTTATTAGATTTTTTTTCCTCCAATTTACGTTATTAGATCATGACTATTTAATTGGCGTATTGACAATTTGACATAACACTATCAAGTTGAGTAGACTTATAATGATATGTACCCAGGCCAGGCATGCTAAAATAGAGTTCAATATGCTATAACCGATTAAATTACAGCTAAAGTATATTTTTTTTTAATATACTTTTGCTTTGATAACTTAGTCTTGCATAATTTAAAGATCAGTAACCTGTCATAGGGCAAATATTTTATACTGAACCATATGCGTCAAATGCAAAGTTAAGCTATGGAAAAAAATCTGGCATTCAATTATTTATTTATTTACTTTTTATTTTTATAGCATCTTTTAATCACTCTGTTTTTTTAATCTCTTTAATAATCTTCTACCTCGCTCTTAGGTGACTCGAACTCACAGGAAATGAAGGATGCTCAAACCCAATCTTGTCTTTTAATCACTCAATTTTAGTGTAATATATTACGTAGCTTGATGGCATGTCAACACAAGAATTCTAAGTTTAAACAACGCTAAGTCATCTGAACACGAAGGTAATGTCCCCATCTTGTTTTTAGTAGAATAGTGAATCATGTTTTATTTTTGATAACTAAACATAGGAATGTGATAGCTAAATATATGGTAAATTCACTTGGTTTCTCATAACTCTGTCACTTAGGTTAGGCAAATCAATGATGACAGCACTATCACAAGGTTATAGCGAGATGAATAAAATATATTCACCCTTAATTATAGATTTTGGATTTGAACGAGTATACTAATAAGTATTTTTCTTGTCTTACACCCGAATAATCGGGACAGTGATACCGAATATTGGATGTGAAAAAAGAAAATGATGGCATCACCCATCTTCATGAAAAGAACTGCATTTACTCTTAAATTTGTGTTATATTCTATAGTTTCTTGAAATATGCTGTCTTATGTGTCTGGAATATCTGGGATATTCTGGCATTTTGATTTTTGAAAAGACAGGGCATGTTCTTGCCCACTTGCCCAAATGAATTAAGAAAAAGAACATGCAAACAAACATATCTCTCTGCCTCAACCAAATCTTTTTGGGCAAAACAAGACATTAACACCTCGACCATATGCACTTTCATCAAATGAGGTTCATACGTGTTTGACTGAATACCTGAAATATATGATATGTATTCCAAAAAAAGAGTCAGAAACTTCAATTAAGGATTTGGCATATTTATTATGTAAATATAATTGTCGAGACAATACTGAAATTTCATATAGTCTTCCATTTGCACGTAATTGGAAGAAAGGTGACAATATTTTATGTTAGTACAAATATCAGGATCATATTTCTTGGCATGTATTATTCAAGTGATAATTAGAGTTTCATAATTATGACACGTGATGCTTGCAAGAAGACTTGCTCTTAGTTCCTCTCGTAATATGATATGCATATTTGTGTCTAAGAAAACTTTGATAAAATGACCACAATAATAACAATAATCCAGTTAGTTCCCACAAGTGGGGTCTGAGATGGATAGAGTATATACAGACCTTACACATACCCCATAAAGTAGGGAGGTTGTTTCTGAAAAACATCCGCTCAAGAAGACAAAAAGAGACAATATATTAGTACTACCAATAGATACATAGGAATTTAATAAAATGATCATCTTAGTTTTTTTTTTCCTAAAGAATGATGAATACTTGTTAGTAGCTATTAGGAAAAATGATGGTATTATAACCGCTTGCAAAATACTATCCGAAAATATATACTATATTTTTTGTATGAATATACATTTGTGTGTTATATACAAATTATACAGATTTTGTTTACTTTTTCAGCTACAAATTGTAAATAGTTTCTGCACACGCTAAAAGTTAAAAAAAAAAACAAGTAATATACTGTAAGCCTCCTTTTATTTAGAACTGGAATTGCATACACTTTATAGAGTTCATATTGATGGACTTTTTTTATAAAATACTAAAATGATGACTTTTTTTTGTAAAACACTAAAATGATGAGGAATGCAAGATAGATAACTTTACAACAGAGTTGATAGAGTAAACAAAAAAAATTCTAATAAATGATGAACTACATGCACCAACGGCCAAACCTCAATCTCGAACAAGTTGAAATCGGTTATATGAATTATTACTTTCCATTTCACTCCATTTAAGCGTGTTTTAGTCCAATATTATAAACTTTTGCAGAGTTTCAATCAACATCTACACACAGGTAGAAGTCCTGGCAGGGGGGGATCCACCTTCCCACCTACGGTTTTAGGCAAACCCAATAAATTTTGTTCAATCAGTGTAAATATTAGAAAAATTTACTAAATATCTATAAAATGTTTGGATGTGAACCTAGTTACTATTGACAATTTATTCGAGGTCATTACAGGAACCCATAAACATTAAATCCTGGATTCGACACTGGAATCAGGAGATAGCTTGAAGCAGCTGCATTACCATCAAAGCCAGTATGGCCAAGAGGGGTCATCCGTACAGGTGCCAATGCAGCCCTTAGTTTAGTATACAGTATGTAAACATAGTTTTTTTAAATTACCGAACTAAACAGTATAATTTTTCGACCCCTTGAATGCATGTGGCTCTGCCACTGCAAGTCATGACCTTGTGCAGGGGAAGAGCAGCAAAAAAAGTGTAGTTAGAGTAACAGCCTTACTACTACACTATGCAGGAACTCAAGAAGCTGGCATATCATTTGTGTACATATCGCGTGACAATCCAGCGAACCTATTCAAGAGAACACAGCAAAAAGAGGCAGGGATTATTTTTATGTCTCCAGGTTGAAAATTTGAGGCCATAGACATTATTCTCATTGAAATTAGATGGACCTTACTATGTTATTGTGATGATCCCTCCAATAGAATCCTTGAATCAAAATGACAGCTACATTTGATATTATGACAATAAAGATACCAAGAGAATGCTTCCCCATCCACTCTAACACGAACATCAAGCGCCTCCAACCATACATATTGACCTAAATCATATATGATCAATATGGTTTTCAACAACCAAAAAAAACCCTGTGTAATCCCATCAATGGGGTCTGGGACAGGAGTGTTTATGCAGACCTTACCCTTATCTTATAAAGATAGAAAAACTGTTTTCGATACACCTTCGGCTCAAGGAACAGCAGAGATAAGATAAAGCAGCCAATCAATATGGCTTTCAACTGAGTAAAAAATAGACTGATATGACCAGTAAAATTAAGTACTGGTATTTTTCACTTGTAGAGCTAAACTACAAGTGATGCAACTAAAAAGTTATTCATCCGAGCAGGAGGAGTTATAGTTTCAAAACTCACCAGTACATACAGTAAACAAAATGTGATTCCAGCAGCGGCTGAAGTTACCAGCAGATAACTATTGGTGTACAACGATTTGTTTAATGGCACACCTGAAAGGAAAACAAACACCAGCTTCACATGTCACAATGACTAAAACCAATTTGTTAACGACTCAAATTGATAATCTGATGTTCCATTGGAATAGGAATCACTACTGGAAACTGGAAGCATGCCTGTTTCTTCATAAGAAAAGTTACAATTGTTCAACCTAGGGGCTTGTATGTTTTGGCTTTATTAATTTCCTTTAAGGGAAAAGGAAAAAGAAAAGCTAGAGACTATTTTTCATAAATAGCAACCAAGGTTTTATAGTTTGTCCGTGCGAACGAAAGGGATTTGACTTAGTACCTGAAAAAAGAATTGATAGATATACCTGTCACAGCAAGGAAGAAACCAAGAAACAGAAGTGGAAATGAGAGGATGGACCAGTTGTATAGCCTTTCTTTATGATCCTGAGCACAGTTAACAGAAAGATATCAATTGATCATACGTAGAATACAGTAATTTAGCTGGCAATATAATTCTGTGCATTTAAATATGGATCAATGAACATTAGTAATTCCTTTCATTCAGAATTTATACTGCTATTTGATATAGCTTACTGTTTTATGCTAAAATTCTATTACCACTAAAGAAACACATACTAAAAATATGATATGAAACCATAATTCTTGTAGCAGTTCTTTTAAAATATGTCAAACTAATATTGGGAAAAGTTTGTCAAGTAGTAGAAACTACATCAGCTAGGAGCATACTGATGGAAGCCAAACCGAAAGAAAAGTGTTATTCAATTGTCGCAGACCTTAAAGGCATTTCCCTGACTTTTTCAAAAAGGACTTCTTCTACATTCACAATGCATCAATAAGATAACTAATGATACCACATAGGTCACCTGAAATTGAACAAGAATATGGCCATATTGGAGCCCAATAATGCAGGCAACGGCAGCTGTTACGGAACTGTAAAGAGATAATAGATGTAAAAAGAGGTGTCATGGGCAAAGATGCGCACTTGTAAGGATGCCTCTATTAGCAAAGGTAGGATCACAGGAGAACCAAGAGAAATGTTAAGGACAGAAATGCTACCCTAATATGCCTTCTGGTTCAAAAGGGGTGTGGCTCCACGAAGGGAAACTCTGCGGAATTTTGTCATCATTGAATCCCTTGCATTCCTGTGAATCAATACAAGTTCGAAGGGACAAGCTGTGAGATATAGACCGGCTAGTTTGAGAAGTTAAGCTCAGCAGACAGTTACCTTTAGATTTCTATAGACAGGTTTTGTATATAGGTGATCTATTCCAAGAATATATCGATCAATTGTTCCAGCAGAATTACATGCAGGTCCAAGATCACCTCTAACAGAACATTTTACCTGCCAGTGGTTACTATTTTATTGACTGAAAACAAACACATATTACAATGCTTCTACAGGATGATTACGGGAGATATAACATGCTTAGCGCCAGTAACAAACAATGCAGTTATGACTGTTCACTCTCATCCTTAAGCTTCTGTCGAATTTTGCCATGTTGTTTGGAACTTGACCTTGTCTTCAAAATGCAGCAAAGATAAGAGCAAAAGAAAAGAAACAAACGCTAACCTTGTAGATGCTGAGGTCTGGTGTCCGTGACAGTAAATTCTCAATCAAGTACATACAAACCATATAACAACCAAGTATGTACAGCACACAGATAAAATGCAACACACCTAATAAAAAGAGGTTTCAAACGAAATCATTACTGTCACGATCCAAATCCCGGTCGTGATAGCACCCGGCCGCAAGGCTAGGCAAGCCCGACCAAGTAACTCCCCAAGAACGGCATACAACCCAAAGAGAGACAATCCAAGATAAAACAGCAAACTTAGATATAAAACTCCCAAGACTTGGGGTCACGGTTTTAGAGCCTCTAACAATACTGAATGCATGTCGCAATGAGGGAAATACAAGTGTCAGAATAACTAGAAAATAACTAGAAGATCAGAGACATGGGTCCTGCGGACGCTGGCAGCTACCTCAATACTCTGTCAAACTGACAACCAGCAACCGCACGCGCTAATCCTCTGGAGCACCTGAATCTGCACACAAGGTGTATGAAGTAGGGGCTGAGTCTACCAACTCAGCGAGTAATAACAACAAATAAAGCTCCGAAAGCAAGAAAACCCAATAATTACACAAAGTAAGCTAAAACAGTGTATAACAGTATCTGCAACTGAACAACAATATATATATATATATATATATATATATATATATATATATATATATATATGATGCAAATGCCGGGATGCGATTCAATGCATATGATGGTACAATCCAATACCCACTGCGGCGTGCAGCCCGAGCCACCCATATCATTTATCATCGACGGCGCTCACTGGGGGTGTGTACAGTCTCCGGAGGGGCTCCTATAGCCCAAGCGCAATAACCAGCCATCTCGTGGCGAAAATCAATAACCAGGCCAGTCCATGTTACCTGACCGCTCATATCATACAGTGTCCGTGTTACCACTGTTTCTAATCACCGCTGCGGCGCGCAGCCCGAGTCACCCAAAATCAGTCCAGAAAATACATCATAAGCCCCTTGGGTTGTTATAAACAATGGTCCTCAGCCGAAATACATTTAAAAGATAGCATATGAGTTCTGAACATTTGAAATACGGCTGGGTTTTGAAAACAATGTTTTAAAACATGGACTCATAGTAAATGATATGCAATCACGCTAAAACAGTAATGCCAACTCCCGAAGGATATCACAGGTCGGCACTAGGCCCCAAACACGGCATAAAGCCCAATAATAATCATCACAGTGTGTGTATCATACGCCAATATAGAATAATTCTCACTCGGGATGGACCACGTCACAATCCCTCAATAGTATCCAACCCCGCACTAATCATGGAGTGCGTTTCACGCCTCAACATAGCGTTACGATGTGAAAGTCCGGGGTTTCAAACCCTCAGAACAACATTTACATGCATTACTCACCTCACCGATGAAATCTCAAGCTCCCGACGCCTTTGCCTCTCAATTCGGCCTCCTCGCGCATCGAATCTAAACAAAAACAGAGCGAATACATCACAAAAATGCCTATGGGGCAATACCCAATCGAAAACAACCGAGAAATAGCCAAAATCTCGAAACTAGCAAAACCCGAGCCCCGGATCCGCTTCTCGAAAAATTACAAAATTCATATTTTCAGAATTCTCGTCACGCCACGAGTCCATACATATCAAATTTACAAGAATCGGAGTCCATTTGGCCCTTCAAATCAACGCTTTAAGGTTCACTTGGGTTTCAAGCCCTAACCACCATTTTTGACATTAAAGACCTTGATTTCTAAGTGTTTGATCCATGATTTTGCACCATAATCACATATTCGAGGTCTAAGAGATCATACCCGAAGACTCTCCTCGAAAATCTCTCCAAAACATCTCTCAATCGCCTCAGCCCGAAGTTCTATTGTTCTTCTCCTTTTCAAAATATTAAACCCTCTGTTATCCTTAAAACTGGACGATTTCCGCTTCCGCGATATTTTTCCGCTTCAGCGGTCCTCGCTTCCGCGGTCTGACCATTTCCTCAGCGGCCGCTTATGCGGTCGATCTTCCGCTTCCGCAACTACCGCGAACGCGGTCCCTTTGGCCGCTGCGGCTTATTGTCCGATTCTGCGGACACCGCTTAAGTGGTCTCCCAGCCGCTTCCTCGAAAATACCAGAAGAAGCAGTCATTTATGATGCTTAACTCCAAAATTCCTCGTTTAACCATCCGATATCACCCCGAGGCCCCCAGGAACTCAACCAAAAACACAAACATGCCCTAATACCTCATTCAAACTCGCTCGGGCTATAAAAACGTTATCTTTAACATCAAAAATCACCAAAATCATTGAATTTCATTCTAAGTTAAACTTAAACTTTCCAAACTCATATGCTATGTCGAAACCAACCAAACAAGCTCCGAATGATCTGAAAATTTGCACTCGTACTCAAATTCGCCTAACGAAGCTAATGCATCTCTCGGAATTCCATTCCGACCCTCGGATCAAATTTTCACCTATCAACCGGATTTCTCCGAAATTCTAACTTCGTCAAAATAGTCTAACTTTCACTTCGGACCTCCGAATTCACTTCCGCTTTCACTCCTAAGTCAAAAATCATCCCCCGAAACTAGTCGAACCATCGGAAATACGCTCCGAGCCCTCTAACTCATAAGCCAACGTCCGGTTGACTTTTCCAACTTAAGCTTTCCTTAAAGAGACTATTTGTCTCATTTATATCCAATTTCAATCCAAACCACTTCAAACTTACCAGACACATATAATAACGCACGTGAAAACATATAACGGGAATAACGAGGCTGAAATACAAGAGACGACGGGTTGGATCGTCACAATTACATAACAACTAAACACAAAGCAATTACACAAGCATGCAAAAGGATACTCCTTCCTTCCGATAAACTTGATCTATTCCTCTTTTTGGTCCATCCTATAAATTTGACCAATTTCATAGAATGAAATCTATTCACCTTCCAATAATTCAATCTTGATTTCATTTGACTTAGTAGCGGCTAGTTATTCCTCCTTCTCACTTTGGGTTTGTTTATCGGGATAGTGTGGGTAATTAAAAATATGAGAATGACTTTTGTCAGGGGTAGTGGATAATTATTTGTCAATATTTGCAGTTGGACTGGAAATAATTTGTAACTCTTAAAACTGCCAAAATTTCTTCTTGTTTGTCTATGTTATCAAACTATCAGAAGCTAATAAGCCTAAAGCTATCAGAAAGTATGATATATAAACTACCATTCCACCGAGAAAACGAAACAACCTGCTTACAGTATAAAAATGAAATAACCAAAGCTGTCCGTTCATCTCCATGCAAGCCATTGATAATGCATTTAGAAGATTTGATCGCCATCTTTACTCCAATTTTAAGTAGATCTAATTGTGCCCTCTGAACACACATACACACACACATACACACACAAAAAAAAGAGAAGTGCATGATCAAGAAGTTGTCTCTATTGGAAATATTATAACAACTAATGATAGGTTCCCAATATAAAATCTCCCGGTCAAATTAGGCGAAGTCATCTTACCAGTGCGAAACGTAATTACTGAAAAGACTTCTTTTTTTAATCCTTTGACGTGGAAGCCATATCTCGCACAAAGCTGCTATAATATATCCAACAGCTATTCTCTGTATAACCGAAAAAGAAATAGTATATATCATAACAAATATAATCTATAGAACAGGTTAGGGCACTATATATGCAAATGGTAGGTACTTATGGCTTTCTAGAAAGCTGATGGAAAAATATTAAGTGATGCAAATCAGACTACCTGCAAAATACCCAGCCATCGTATTTTTTCGATATCTACACCATAGGTCAACCTTGACAAGAGGGGCTTGCTGTGATGGTAAGCAACCCCACTTCCAACCGAGAGGTTGTGAGTTCGAGTCTCCCCAAGAGCAAAGGTGGGTAGTTCTTGGAGGGAAGGATGCCGGGGGTCTATTTGGAAACAGCCTCTCTACCCAGGGTGAGGGTAAGGTGTGCGTACATACTACCCTCCCCAGACCCCACTAAGTGGGATTATACTGGGTTGTACTTTTTACACCATAGGTCAACCCCGTTATTCCGTGCAAGTAGCCTCCTGAAACAAAAGTAACCACAAAGTGATGATTGGTCAACTGAATCAATACAGGAAAATGAGTCTAGAAAGAAAAACAAGAAGATGCTACCAGACTGAAAGAAAATCAAAGAATCCAGCAGTTAGAAATTTTAGGACGCATAAAAATTAAGTTACTTGATAGTATGGTGATACTTTCTAAGGACTTTTACTGCTAGGGATCTTTGCAGAATGATGTCTACTCATCCAGCTTCACTTAATTCATGAAAAACCAAAAATGATACCTATCCTAGTCATCTCCCTATTAACTTTGTAAGATTCTAATGGATACTAGGAATATGTTTGCTGACGTTCTTCCTTTAAACAGTCTAGCTGACTCCACCTCTCTCTTGTTCATGCTCTTTGCTGTTGATCTTGAAAGGTTCATGATGTAAACAAATTCTTCCGCTATTGAGCTTCTTTCACTTGTAAAAGTCTAGTCTCGACCTAGTTGTGCCCCAAAATAACACATTTATTTTCTGTAATATAGGGGTGTACAAAGATACTTTCAATTACAAGACTGTAGTTGCAGAAAGTTTAAAACAAGTTGAGATCATAAGTGGAAAATGGCATTAGCTACTGTTGATACGATTACCTTGTAGAAAAACACCAAGGAGGAGGAGTTTCAATGTCCTAAACACAGCTTTTAAAGTTGCTCCTTTTTTGTCTAAAACTTTCTGCAATTTCGGAAAAAGGAAAAGAGTTAAGCAAGTGTGAAGAGTGACGGTTGACTATACATAAAATGGTACATCACTAATCAAGTCTAACGGCTATGCATTATAAGCCTTTCTTTTTAATAATGAAAACTACTCATTAAGCCTAAAGTAGAACAACTAGATTATAGGTATGTCTAATATGAAATTTGAGAGTAGATACCTTATATGCTATTGCAAGGGTAACTCCAGAAATAAAGAGGAAGAATGGCATCACAAAATCTGCCAAGTGTACACCATTCCACGGGGAATGAGCAATACTTGGGAAAATAGAGCCACCATAGTCCACAAGCATCATAAGCTGATTAAAGATAAATAAGTTGATTATATAGTGAAAATTAACCCTAATAAAGGATAGAGATTACAATATCAGCAAAACAGTACCTAAAAGTGGAACAAATGACCTTACGAACTAGGAGTATGGCCATCAAAAAATAAACATAGATTCCACTCAATCACTGCTCTATATTTGCATTATCAAGATTTCTTTCAATACTTTTCTTTGCATCAACATTCAATTGGAGTAATAGATATGAGGAGATTTCAGGGAATCTCAACAAAACACTATCTCTAGGAAATTATATTCAACTGAGTAATACCAATCTATTTTTTGTTCACAGAAACGTAGAAAGCTAAAGGAAATGAAAATTTTGAAGGAAAAATAAACACTATAAATGTAAACTAAAACATTTGGTTCTTCATTCATTTTCTCTATAATATTCTGGCAGGAAACACAAGCAGGGGAAAACGAAGTCTAAAATTTAATGCCTCTATACTTCCAAAGGCAGCCCGATGCACTAAGTTTCAGCTATGCGCGGGGTCCAGGAAAGGAACGAACCATGAAGCTCTATTGTACACAGTCTTACCTTGCATGTTTGCAAGAGGCTGTTTCCACAATTCAAACTCGTGACCTCCTAATCACGTAGCAGCAACTTTACCAGCTATGCCAAAGTCCCCTTCAATGCCTCGATACTTCCGAAAATCCAAAATACATCAAGAATAACACTTCCTTAAAAATGCACTCGAACCTTTAAGATTAAAATTTTTTTCAAAACAGAAGAAAAACATGCAGAAGAAAGTATCAAATATTGAAAGCGGGAAAGAAGTTAGATGATCTGTTGCATGTTAAAGCTAGTTAATGATTAAAGCTAGCTAAGTTGGTGTGAATGAGAAATGGAGGGAAGAAGACAATAAAAGGAAAATGAAGTTTCAAAGCAAAGTTCCTTTGAAAAGGAGCTTTGTACCACATTGGTGGTAGAAAGGGAAAGTTATGTGCTTATATTAGAAAGCACTTCTTCTAGCTCTTAAAGGGTTAAGAAGAGGGACTCCCCTCGCGCCGTCGTCGTCGCTCGGCTCGGCTTCGGCTTTGGATTTGGATTTGGATTTGGTCAAATGATTTGATTGATAATCTTTTTGGACCAAATTTATTTAAAATTCAATCTTCATTTTCTGAAATTATTTTTAATTCCCGCGGGAAAAATATTAATTTGTTAACTGTAAACTTCCCAACGTTCTTATTTTTCAGAAAAAAGGCATGGCCTTTTCCGAACAGGCACCAAGCCTTTCCGAACAGTCACAATTCGAGGCTATATAAACTGAGGCAATGCCTCATTTTCGAGTACTGGAAAAAAAAAATATTCGTGCATTAAAAATTCTGCATTCTTTTCTGCAAACTGAAACATATCGAGTCATAGTGTGATTTCGTTCCCGAATTTGAGTTCGTCGAAGTCGTAGGCGTTTGAGGTACCGCCACTCCTACGACAGGTATATCCGTTATATCCTGGGAGGAAATAATCCACAACCTCGGGTACAGTGAGGGGGTTAAATTCCTTAAGGACACACAGTGAATTCTGTGGTCTCGGATTTCTTCATTTCTGTGATATATATATTTTTTTTTTAACGTTACATACATTCTGTTTTTGTGTTTCTTCTTCTTACTGGTTTCCAGTTTCTCGTTGCTTTGAACACGGACAATCGATAACAAGCTTAAGGAATTTAATTTATTATTTCCGTGTTCATCTGCTGTTGATTAAAACGTTACAGAACGATACAACAGTACAGAAAAAACTACATACAGTTTTTCCTAACATAAAATTGTGACTGTCCAGAAAATAAACGAAACTTGTAATTTTGTTGTTTGCATGTAACGAACTTGTATGTTGTTTGGAGACTAAATCTTCGGATTTTCTACTCCGGTTGAGATTAAAGTTTTCAGAACTTTCTACTCATTTGGGTACTTGATTTGAAGATATAAAAACTTCATCAAGTATACTACATACAGTTTATTACATTCTATTTGAAGTTTGTTTTAATTCTGTTTGTGTAAATTTGATTCGGTTTGAAGAAATAAAATCTTCACCGATTATTAAAGTGTTCTGTTATTTCCTACGACAGAAATGGGAGACCAAACTCCAATTTTGAATGCTACTGCTACTGTTACTGCCACACCAGCCCCCGTGGTTGGTTCTACGAGCAATGCTGCGTCCTCCAGTCGTACTGCACCAGCACCGGCTCCGGCAGAGAAGCCCGGAAAATTCACCGGGATTGATTTCAAACGATGGCAACAAAAGATGTTCTTCTATCTAACTACTTTAAGCCTTCAAAAGTTTATTAAGGAGGATATTCCGGTTCCGCCGGAATCAACACCTGAAAATGAACGATTTGTTGTAATTGAGGCGTGGAAGCACTCAGATTTTTTGTGCAAGAATTACATTCTTAGCGGACTGGAGGATGATCTTTACAACGTCTATAGTAATGTGGGAACATCAAAAGAACTATGGGATGCGTTGGAAAAGAAATATAAAACAGAAGATGCTGGCTTAAAGAAGTTTATCGCTGCCAAGTTTTTGGACTACAAAATGGTAGATGGCAAGTCTGTTGTCACTCAAGTTCAAGAGTTGCAGGTTATCATCCATGATCTCCTCGCTGAAGGTATAAATTTAATTAATGCCTTTGTCAAAAGTATTCAGTGCCCCGTCACTTACATGTTGTTTGTTGTAGGTTTGGTGATTAGTGGGGCGTTTCAAGTTGCGGCAGTGATAGAGAAGTTGCCTCCTTCATGGAAGGACTTCAAAAATTACTTGAAACATAAGCGAAAGGAGATGACATTGGAAGATCTCATCGTCCGGTTGAGAATCGAGGAAGATAACAAGGCAGCGGAGAAAAAGGCAAATGGGAGATCAACCATAGGGGGAGCACATATAGTTGAAACTGCCCCAACTAATATGAAAAAGAGGAAAAAGGCATCGGGACCAAGGAACTATCCCAACAAGAAGAAATTCAAGGGAAACTGCCATAATTGTGGAAAAATCGGACACAAAGCTGCAGACTGTCGTGCTCCGAAAAAGGAAAAGAAGAAGGGTCAGGCTAATATGGTTGAAACAAACGAGGAGGTTGATGACTTGTGCGCTATGTTGTCCGAGTGCAACCTAGTGGGAAGTCCGAAAGAGTGGTGGATTGACTCTGGCGCCACTCGCCACATTTGTGCTGTTAGAGAAGCCTTTGCTTCATATGCTCCCGCCGGGCCCGACGAAACAATATATATGGGAAATTCTGCAACGGCCAAGATTGAAGGTTATGGAAAGATACTGCTGAAGATGACCTCTGGCAAGGTGGTGACTCTCAACAACGTCTGTCATGTTCCTGAAATTAGGAAAAATCTTGTATCTACCGGACTTCTAGTGAAGAACGGTTTTAAATGTGTTTATGTTTCTGACAAGGTTGTAATAAGTAAGAACGAAATGTACATAGGAAAAGGCTACCTCACAGAGGGCCTTTTCAAACTGAATGTAATGGTTGTTGCTAATAATAATAAAGTTTCTGCTTCGTCTTACTTGCTTGAGTCAAATGATTTATGGCATTCACGTTTAGGACATGTCAATTATAGAACCTTGCGAAAAATGATTAGTTTGGAAGTATTGCCTAAGTTTGAATGCAATCAATCAAAATGTCAAATCTGTGTTGAATCTAAGTATGCTAAACATCCTTATAAGTCAGTTGAAAGGAATTCAAGTCCTTTAGACTTAATCCATACAGATATTTGTGACATGAAGTCAATTCCATCTCGCGGTGGAAAGAAGTATTTCATAACTTTTATTGACGATAGTACGCGGTATTGCTACGTTTATTTACTTAATAGTAAAGATGAAGCAATTGAAGCGTTCAGGCAATACAAAACTGAAGTTGAGACTCAACTTAACAAAAAGATTAAAATGATAAGGAGTGATAGGGGCGGTGAATATGAATCTCCTTTTGAACAAATATGTTTGGAATATGGCATTATTCATCAAACAACTGCTCCTTACTCGCCACAATCAAACGGAATTGCGGAAAGAAAAAATACAACACTGAAAGAAATGATGAATGCCCTGTTAATAAGTTCTGGTTTACCCCAGAACTTGTGGGGGGAAGCCATTCTAACAGCTAGCCGAATACTCAATCGAGTGCCCCATAGCAAAACAAAATCTATTCCATACGAAAAGTGGAAAGGAAGGAAGCCCAATTTGGAATACGTCAAAGTGTGGGGGTGTTTGGCCAAGGTGCAAGTTCCTAAACCCAAAAGGGTAAAAATAGGACCTAAAACCATTGATTGTGTTTTCATAGGATATGCCACAAATAGTAAGGCATATAGATTTCTGGTTCCCAAATCAGAAAATCCCGACATTCAGGTGAATACGGTAATTGAATCAGATAATGCTGACTTCTTTGAAACCATATATCCGTATAAAAAGGAATGTGCGTCGTCTAGCAAAGAATCTAAACGACCTCGGGAAGAAATAAAGGAAAACATTCCTGATGAGGAAAATCCAAGACGTAGCAAACGTCAAAGGACGACTACTTCCTTTGGACCAGAATTTTTAACATTTTTGTTGGAAAATGAGCCTCGAACGTTCAACGAAGCTACGTCTTCATCGGAAGCTCAATTTTGGAAAGAGGCAATCAATAGTGAGATAGAATCCATATTGAACAACCATACTTGGGAATTGGTTGATCTTCCTCCAGGGAATAAACCTTTAGGTTCCAAATGGATTTTCAAACGGAAAATGAAAGCTGATGGCACTATTGAAAAATATAAGGCAAGACTAGTTGTTAAAGGGTTTAGACAACGAGAAGGTCTTGATTACTTTGATACTTACTCGCCTTAACGAGGATTACATCTATTCGGGTGTTAGTAGCATTAGCCGCCGTGTACGGTCTTGAAATCCATCAAATGGATGTGAAAACAGCCTTCTTAAATGGAGAGTTGGAGGAAGAAATTTACATGGAACAACCCGAAGGGTTTGTAGTTCCAGGGAAAGAGAAGAAGGTATGTAGACTTGTTAAGTCTCTTTATGGACTAAAACAAGCACCAAAACAGTGGCATGCAAAATTTGACCATACGATGCTGTCAAATGGATTCAAGATAAATGAATGTGATAAATGTGTCTACATTAAGAACACTCCGAACCACGTCGTCATTGTTTGTTTATACGTGGATGATATGTTAATAATGAGTAACAACATTGCTAACATAAATGCTACTAAGCGCATACTTGCTAGTAAGTTTGATATGAAAGACTTAGGAGTTGCCGATTTAATTCTGGGAATTAAAATCCATAAGACTCCTCAAGGTCTAGCATTGTCTCAATCTCATTATATTGAAAAAGTACTTGAAAAGTTCAAGTATTTGGACTTTAAAGTTGCAAAGACGCCAATTGATATGAACCTTGCTCTTGCAAAGAATAAAGGTGAAAGTCATTCTCAATTGGATTATGCCAGAGTGTTGGGAAGTTTGATGTATATTATGAACTGTACGCGACCTGATATTGCGTGTGCTATAAGTAAACTAAGTCGCTACACGAGTAATCCCGACCAAAATCATTGGCTGGCAATGAAACGAGTTTTGGGGTATTTGAAACATACTCAAAACTTTGTTTTGCATTATAACAGGTATCCTGCAGTTATTGAAGGATACAGTGATGCAAATTGGATCACCGGTTCAACTGAAACTAAATCCACAAGTGGATACGTTTTTACTATAGGTGGAGGAGCAGTGTCTTGGAAGTCATCCAAACAGACATGTATCGCCCGCTCTACAATGGAATCTGAGTTCATAGCTCTAGACAAAGCCGGTGAAGAAGCTGAATGGCTCCGAAATTTCTTAGAAGATATTCCATTTTGGCCCAAACCGTTGGCTCCTATATGCATACATTGCGATAGCCAAGCGGCAATAGGAAGAGCCGGGAGCGTTATGTACAACGGAAAGTCTCGTCACATACGACGAAGACATAATACCGTTAGACAACTACTCTCTAGTGGAATTATCACAATTGACTATGTTAAGTCAAGAGATAATGTGTCGGATCCACTAACTAAAGGCCTAACTAGAGAAGTGGTTGAAAGATCATCGAGGGGAATGGGACTATGGCCGAGGACAAGTCATCGTGGCGGTAACTCTACCTAGAAGACATGAGATCCCAAGATCTAGGTTCAAAGAGATCAAACAAAGTCATTGATGACGGTTCAACATTGTCACAATAACTTTTTGGTCCATTCTCGTGATGAGACAATGTTCAGTACCAGGATAAAGCATTAAGGCTTTTTAATGGTTTCTAAGTTTGATACGGGGTATATCAAATAGTGTATCTACGGGATGACACATTTAGGAATCACCTATGTAAGTGTGAAGTGTAAGCCGCTTCAAGGAGAACTCTGTAAGGCCAGCTCTCTACGCACTTATGAACCAGGAAGTGTTCATGGCTGAAACGAACAAAACAATGAGAACCAAAAATGGTTAAAGGGTTAATTGTGTGACATGTGGTTGTCTAGGTATACACCAAAGCTCGACGGTTCAAAGATATCAAATCTACCGATTGACCGAGTATATCCGACATATGCTCACTACGGAAAGTTCAAAGAGAAATCTACTTATCCAGATGCAATTAATCCTTGCTTACGAATCACACAGTTTTTTGTCATATGCATGTTTTTCATCATATAGCCATTCCCCATTCATGTGGGGGATTGTTAAAGCTAGTTAATGATTAAAGCTAGCTAAGTTGGTGTGAATGAGAAATGGAGGGAAGAAGACAATAGAAGGAAAATGAAGTTTCAAAGCAAAGTTCCTTTGAAAAGGAGCTTTGTACCACATTGGTGGTAGAAAGGGAAAGTTATGTGCTTATATTAGAAAGCACTTCTTCTAGCTCTTAAAGGGTTAAGAAGAGGGACTCCCCTCGCGCCGTCGTCGTCGCTCGGCTCGGCTTCGGCTTTGGATTTGGATTTGGATTTGGATTTGGATTTGGTCAAATGATTTGATTGATAATCTTTTTGGACCAAATTTATTTAAAATTCAATCTTCATTTTCTGAAATTATTTTTAATTCCCGCGGGAAAAATATTAATTTGTTAACTGTAAACTTCCCAACGTTCTTATTTTTCAGAAAAAAGGCATGGCCTTTTCCGAACAGGCACCAAGCCTTTCCGAACAGTCACAATTCGAGGCTATATAAACTGAGGCAATGCCTCATTTTCGAGTACTGGAAAAAAAAAAAATATTCGTGCATTAAAAATTCTGCATTCTTTTCTGCAAACTGAAACATATCGAGTCATAGTGTGATTTCGTTCCCGAATTTGAGTTCGTCGAAGTCGTAGGCGTTTGAGGTACCGCCACTCCTACGACAGGTATATCCGTTATATCCTGGGAGGAAATAATCCACAACCTCGGGTACAGTGAGGGGGTTAAATTCCTTAAGGACACACAGTGAATTCTGTGGTCTCGGATTTCTTCATTTCTGTGATATATATATATTTTTTTTTAACGTTACATACATTCTGTTTTTGTGTTTCTTCTTCTTACTGGTTTCCAGTTTCTCGTTGCTTTGAACACGGACAATCGATAACATTGCATACTTAGCTTGACCATCTCACCTAAACCTTTAGACAGAACATGCTTCAAGTCATAACTTATTTTTTCTAAATTCATTGAGGAAAAGGCAATGAAAAGCTTTACCAAAACGCAGAGGCCACGAAATACATCGAGAGAAGCAACACGAACAGGTTTAGCTTTCTTCTTCTTTGTTGCTGCTCCTGCTTCGCCTCCACTCTCCGTTTGTTCTATTTCCAATGGCGCGATTCGGCAACAATGGATGATCTTCCGCCATTGTTGATATTGTTGAGATAGCAAATACACAACAATAGAGTGAAGGAGCTAGCTGTGAAGATAAAGGGGAAGAATGAGAGGGAGAAAAAAAAAACATATACTGGAGTATTAACGACCTGTTATCACACTTGGACCATTCACTACTCAATCGGTTATCCAATTTCCCGGGTTTTCTTTGTAGCTTTTAAACAACCACCTTTCGCTTTCTGTTAAAAAAAAAGTATATAAAAAACAATGCACAAAGAGTGAGTTTAAAAGGTTGTTTTTTTTCCTTCTTTTATAGTCCAAATACTACAAATGTGAGATTAATACATCGGTATGTCATCTTTGTAGAATTATGTTCTTACATTCTCTGGAGAATGGATCGGTCTTGAATTAAAAATGAAATAAAAAATGTTTGTTACTTGTCTTTTTCATTTTGCGTCAAAATATAATTTTAAAACAAGATTAGTGCTTATCTTGTAACTTGATTAAGTATTCAAGATTTTTCTTGTAATGGTGGTGTTCACGTATCCACCTAAACTTTAGACTGATGGGGGATTCAATCACCTTTTCATTTTCTGATAAGCTAATTTACAAGTTATAGAGGCTATGCAGTTTCAAATCTTTAATTTATTTGTGTTTAACACCTCAATATACTCATAGATGAGTCAAATTGGCCGGGGGAAAATGAAATGGTATAATAATGCTGACCATCATAGTTGCTCCTTTCATTCATTTGGGGAGAAATTAAAAAATAGTCATATTTACAAGTGATCATTCAAAAATAACTATAATTTTAAAAATAATCGAAATTTAGTCACTTTTCACGTAAAGATAAATATGAACGAAAACAGTGTTCAAAATATACTGGAACTCCAGTATATTATGCTGAACTGATCTTTATTACAGCAAAATAATAGTTATTTTTCAATGACTTGACAAATACTAGCTATTTTTGAATGACCAGTCCGATAACTGGCTAGACCGACCATGTTTATTTGTGCTTTTGTGAAATGGAATAATAATGCTGAACATGAACTATAAAGCCCGTCGACCAAATCAGTCCTCTTCACAAATAATCCAAGAATATTTGATGATGCCAAACTTCCAAAAGCAACCACAATTGGTTTTTGGTTGTTTATCAAACTACTCAATTCAAAAAGTTGGCTCTTAATCTGGTCAAATCAAAACAACAGTTGATAGGCACAGATTTACCAACTCTCCTGATTTTCCACAATGAGTTTGTTTACTCAATAATTTTCATAGAAAGAAAAGAAGTTGCATCACTTTTAAATCTTATACCTGCAAAAAAACAATCACTTTGAACCTTAAACTACATGCTGGGTGTTTGCCACTCCAAATAATCGTATGCCATCAGACACTTCATTGTGGTAAATTTAAAGTATGGGTGTTAAACGGGCCGGATTGATCCGGTTCCGGACCGGTTGAACCCGAAACCGACCCGGACTGATTAGAGGGAGCTGGGCTGGGTAGGGGTTAGGGGGGTTGGTCCGTGTATTTTTTGAAAACGGGTAACCGGCCCGGTTTAATCCGGGGAAGAGTGTACAGTAATTCTTACCAGGTTAACCGGCGCGGACTAGCCCAGTTCAAATGGATAGTTTTTTCCTTTTTTTAATTTTCAAAACTTGTGGGTCCCACTGACCGTTAGCAACGATCATACTTTGATTTGGTCTGTTGGCCAACGAAAATATTGCATAAATAGCCTTTTTTCTAAAAAATTTTTAATCCTTTTTCAATTTACAAAAATAACCTTCTCTACAACTATAACCCCCCTCCCCCTCTTCTTTATTTCTTCACTCAATACTCATTCTCAATCCCAATTTCTTTCATTCTCTCATTCTCCAATTTTCAGGATTTCAAGTCTTAATCTCAAATTCTCAAATCTCAAATCCCAATTCAAGTTAAATTATGCCGCCTACTTCTAGAATGTGCTCATAAGTATGGGAACACTTTGAGGTGGTAGAAGAAAATGAAGAAGGTCAGAAAGTAAAGTACAAGAACTGTGATCAAGTCTTAAATTTTCGTTCAGAGTTTGAGCGTCCTCCGAAAATTCGTATTTAAGATTTTAAGACAATTTGTATTATTTAAAATTATTAGACGTACATATGCATAATGTTTTAGTTTCATAGATTAATTTGAAGTATTATTAATTTATTATGCATGAAATTTTAGTTTTACTATTTTTTTTTGTTAATTTACTTTTTAAATGCAAACTTTACTTTTGAATTTTAAAATAATTGTAGCACTTGCGATTTATATTAATACTTTGTATTAATATAACTTGTAATCTTTAAATTAATATAAAATATTAATATAACTTACAATAGTTATACAAAATTCTAAAAATAAAAATAAAAATACACTAAACCCGACCCGGCACACTCAACCCGTAATACGTACGGTTCAATATTTGCCCGGATGAACCCGAACCTGTTAAACCAACCCGAAACCGGTCCATAACCCTAAACCGTACGGGTCCAAAAAGTAAAGGCTCGTCCCGGCCCACCCGTTTAACACTCATACATTAAAGATGAAAGAGTTGTATGACCAATTCCAACATCCTTAACTTCTGCTAGCAATGATAACATTCATTAAGCATGCTACATTTTTTTCAAAATCATCGAACAGACACAATAATATCTCCCAAGTTAACAATTAACTACAATGTCATAGAAACAAGCACCCAACAACAATAGGTTCAATCAATCATCTCATAGCTATTTTTTTATCAAGGATCTAGTCTCGTTGACCTAGGCTGATGCCTTTGCCGAGTCTTAAACTCCGACTCCTAAACTCAAAACTGGCCGGAGATGCCCATTTTGAGCTCGCTCAGGCGGATATTCCCGCTGATCTTGACTTTACAAATAGTCAGCTTCTGTCTTTCCATACGGAGTCTGGCACTTTTCTAGTCTGTTTTGTCATCCAACCCCACCAAATTAAACAAGTATGATTTTGAGATCAATCTCTTAAATGCATACAACAATTGCACCTTGAAAATTCAAGTTCAAAAGAATCTTGGATAAACCAATCCATCCTCAAGCATATTTTACCACTTAAGAACCAAATGCCTCCTGTTTCCAATATATCCACCAGCCAAAGCACCACTTAAAACAATAACACCAAGAACAAACAAGCAGCAATATATCAACAAAGACGTAACAGATTTAACACAATTCGACGGCATTTCAATTTTGTAACTATCTAATACTCTAAAGATGAACCAAATAAATATATATATATATATATATATATATATATATATATATATAGTAAAAAGAGGTTAATAATTGTCTTGGTTGAATGCCGAAGTTAAAAAGTACCAAACAAACAGCACGACATATCTATTACTATACGAGATTGTTAATAGCATCTACTAATATATTCAAATCTAACACCAGAATATGGAAACTTAATAGACATCTGATTCACTCAAAGGCCCAGGCATTCTCCCTCCTAACTTCCTCCTCTTCCTCAGGTGTGAAGTCATTCTTGATGTTGAAGGTCTTGCGGATCTCCTCCGGAGTTTTCCCCTTGATCATGTCCGCCACAGTCTGACAAGTGAGATCAAGCAGACTCTTGATGTTCAAATAGTTAGCAGCCTGAAAGTTAAAATGGCAATACTTATTAAACCTCAGTGAAAGGTTGCCTAACACAAAGAACAAATGCTAGGTAGATAATATAGAAGGTCATTGCACCGGTCAAAAGAAACAAGAAAAATAAAACAAAGGATTCAAATGACCAACTTAGACAGAATCAGGGCTCCAGACCAGTTCATGCAGCTGTTCTATCTCATTGTTTGAGAATGTAATTTAACTTACATATCAAATAAGGAAGTGACAATGGAAGAATATATGAACTACTAATTGTTAAAAAGCTAGTCTGATAGTGTAAACATGATGTCGAACTTTAAGATTTGAATAGTTTGGATTTGGATTTTTAATCATTATGAAAGTGGTAAAGAAAAAATGACTGTCCAAAATTTGGGACGTAAAAAATATGAGAGTACTAGATTAAAACTAGACAACATGATACATAATCAGCCACTGAATGGGGTTCAAAAAGCCCTGAATACAGAACAATGGAAACAGGACGTCCAGAAAAAGAAAGGATAATACACAAATAAGAACACGCCTAAACTTTGTGGGAGACCTATGATTACCCCTGTACTTTATATACAGCTTTACAATGCCAAAACAATTGATTAATTGTAGGTTCTGTTCAACACATGTAGTTGAGTCAACGTTTAACATCAAAATGACCAAGTTACGCCACAGCTATTTCATACTCCCTCCGTTCCAATTAGTTTGATGCATTCCGAATTTTGAGGCCCAACCAAGTTTCTTTGAGCACGATTTTTTCATATGCCTTTTAAATACTTTAATTACTATTTTACTGTATGACTTAGTACTTTTGGTGAAGTTTCAAACAAATTAAGATTCTATGCCCAAATTTGTAGTCAAAATTGAGAAATTTGACGCTCAAAATCCGAAATGTTTCCAACAACTTGGGACATAGGTAACAATAATTAGCCCATCAAATAACAGCAATAACCCAAGACAACAACCAATAGAAGCAGAATTTATAAAGGAGCACATAACCATATAACAGCAGAAAAACCCTGAACATAAAATCAGGCAAATAAAGTACCACCTAATAAATCAAATCAGGACAACAAAAGCAAGAAAGACAACTTATAGCAAACACAATCATTACCAAAAAAAAAATTATACCAAGATAAGATCAAAGAGAGTAGCCTGATCAACTTTGACAAAGTCAGCATCAAAGCTTTTCAAATCATCCTCAGAGGCTTTATCATCAGTCTTAGCAACAGCATCGACGTGGCGCTTACAGTACTCTATAACCTTGGCCAAGATCTTGCTCGTAACATTAGGGAGAGGGATACTGGTATTAGCACAATCATCTTCGATCATGTGTTTTATGGTCTGTGATTCCAACGCCACCGCCTCTTCCACCTCGAAAGTTTCGCCGTCGGAACTCTTCAACACAATCATCTTTGAAGTAGACATAGTCGATTGAACGGAGCAAACAAAAATGTAAACCCTAGGATTGTTAAACGAGAGAAACAAAGCGGACGCTAGAGAGAGAAAAAGTAGTGGAATTCTATAAGCTTTGGATCTATATCTACATAGATAGGGCTAAATAATATTTACTCGCATTTATTGATTTACTAGTTAATTTGCTGGCGCTTAGCGAAATCGTGTAAAATATATGTAAATTTATCATGCTCTCTTTTCTGTGAAATTAAATTAAACACTTATAAATAACATACATTTGGGTTAATCTTGATATTGTTATGAAATATTAGATTATGGTGGATGTCCATAACTTCTATAATACCTATTATTTTTATCTATTATCTCCATAACTCCCACACCTCCATGATCTCCCCATGATCTTCCTCCATGATCTCAAAAACTTAATGACATATTTATGGAATTCTTTTAGTATACCTCTATGTAGTACTATAAATAGAGGATGAGAAATCATTTTGTAATACACTTGGATACATAGAAGAAATATATTCTCTTCTCTATTTCTCTCTACTTTGTTGTCTATCTTTTTGTTTATTACTTTGAGCTAAGTTTTGTAACACGTTATCAGCACGAAGCTCTAATATCTCAAGAATCTCTTTGAGAAAATTAAGGTATTTTTCTCCTCCTAATTTTGTTTTAATTATGTCTGACATTATGAAAAGAAAGTTTGTTGCCCTTGAAATTTCGGGCAAGAACTACATGACATGGGTGTTGATGCTGAAATCCATTTGGATGCAATGGGTCTTGGAGACGCCATTAAAGACAGAAATAATGCATCCACCCAGGACTGTGCTAAGGCCTTGATTTTCTTGCGTCATCACCTTGATGAAGGTTTGAGAATTGAATATCTCACAGTCAAAGATCCACTTATCTTGTGGAATGGCTTAAAGGAGAGATATGACAACTTAAAGTTGGTCACTCTGCCACAAGCACAATATGATTGGGCTCATCTGAGGCTCCAAGACTTTAAGTCTGTTTCTGAATATAATTCTGCAATGTTTAGAATTACTTCTAAATTGAAACTCTGTGGAGATACTATAACTGATTATGATATGCTTGAAAAAACGTTTACAACGTTTCATGCCTCCAATATGGTTCTGCAACAACAGTACAGAGAGAAAGGTTTCAAAAAGTACTCTGAGCTGATTTCTCTTCTCCTTGTGGCTGAGCGAAACAATGACCTGCTCATGAGAAATCACGAAAATCGACCCACTGGGTCTACACCATTGCCTGAAGTAGATAAGGTGTATTCCCATTATGCTAAGCGTGGAAAAGACTATGGCTTTAATCATGGTCGTGGTCGTGGTCGGGGTCATGGCCGTGGACGTGGACAAGGAAGAAATTTTCCTGGTGTTAGTCACCCCCCAAAGAGATATAACCACCAAAAGCGAAAATGAAATTATGAGAATCCAAAAGCAAATAGTTCAGAAACTATATGTTATCGTTGCGGTGGAAAAGGGCACTGGGCAAAAAATTTACCGTGTACCAAGACATTTGGTTGAGCTTTATCAAGCATCTCTAAAGAGTAAAGGCCCTGAAACCAATTTTGTCTCTGACAATAATTTTGACATCACCCACTTGGATGTGGCAGACTTCTTTGAGCACCCTGAGGGGAAAATAGATCACTTGATCGGTGATGGATCCATGGTTAAAGAAGATTGAGCAGTTTGATATTTTTATTTTTACTTATTCGTAGTAGTTAATGAATGAACAATTATCATAGTTTACATAAGTTATCTATTATTGTGATATGGTTCAAATTTTATATTTTCTGCTTTAAGCTAGTAAAGCTAAGTATCAAGCAAGTATTCGTTAAAATTATAATATGCTTGAAATAAAATTAAAAAAAAATTAAACAGAATGATCAGTTTCATTTTTGTAATCCTTTCTAATCTGCTCGGTGTTAATGTGTTAGCACATTAAAGGTGCTATTATGCTAGTAGTATTATGAACCTGAAACAGATTCACTGCCAACAACAATTAACTCAATTAGTTGAATCATTCTAGGTGAAACATTCAGTTCAAAACAATTCAATCAATGATCAAAATCGATATGTACCTTAAGAGTTTTATCAACTTGACAAATAATCTGTATTATGGTTTTAAAATATATAACTTTAGATTACACATGCTTTATTTGTAGCACATTAAATATAATAATAAAAGAAATATTGTGAAGACTCTTTATGCTACTACTAATTGTTAATACTTTGATATTAAAAGGAGAATAACTATGATAAAAGATATTTTTTTTTCATAATGACCGCACTGAAACTATTATGTTGAATCATAGACTTAAATTTGTTTATTCTCATATCTATAAAAAAAAATACTAATATTTTTCGTATATTTCTTTTGTATGTCAAACCATGGGAAGCAAATATGGATATCTCACAAAGCAAACTTGGATCAACGTCCAATTGTAAAAATATTTGTTTAATTGATTCATGTACCACATATACGATATTCAAAGAGAAGAAATATTTCTCTCATTTAAGTATGTGTAAGGCAGATGTTACTACAATTTCTGGTAGTAGTAAATTGATTGAAGGCTCCGGAAGAGCAACTATAACTCTGCCTAAAGGAACAATATTTATCATAGAGAATGCAATGTTCTCTTCCAAGTCCAAGAGGAACTTGTTGAGTTTTAAAGATATCCGTCAAAATGGATATCATATTGAGACAATAGATGAGAATAATCTTGAATACCTCATCATTACAAAGAATGTCTCTGGCCAAAAGAGGGTTATTGAGAAGTTCCCATCTTTATCTTGTGGCCTGTATTGGACAAAAATTAGTGCAATTGAGGCACATTCCACAGTAAACCAAAAGGTTACTGATTCCAATACTTTTGTACTTTGGCATGATCGATTGGGACATCCTGGATCAATTATGATGAGACGGATTATAGAAAACTCATATGGGCATCCATTAAAGAATTTAAAGATTCTTTTAAATAATTAATTTTCTTGCACTTCTTGTTATCAAGGCAAGTTAATTATTAGACCATCACCAACAAAGGTTGGAACTGAGTCACCTACGTTTTTGGAACGTATACGAGGGGATATTTGTGTACCTATTCACCCACCTAGTGGGTCCTTTAGATATTTTATGGTCTTAATAGACGCATCCTCTAGATGGTCTCATGTGTGCCTATTGTCATCACGCAACCTTGCGTTTGCAAAATTAATGGCACAAATAATTCGATTACGAGCACAATTTTCTGATAATCCAATTAAGTCTATTAGACTAGATAGTGCTGCTGAGTTTTCATCCCAAGCATTTAATGATTATTGCTTATCAATTGGGATAAAAGTGGAACATCCTGTAGCTCATGTTCACACTCAAAATGGTCTTGCAGAATCTTTAATTAAACGTCTGCAGTTGATTGCAAGACCATTACTCATGAAAACGAGGCTGCCCACTTCGGTTTGGGGTCACGCCATTTTGCATGCAGCAATGCTAGTTCGTCTCAGACCGACGAATTATCACAAATATTCCCCGTTGCAATTAGTTTTGGGTCATGAACCTAATATATTCCATTTAAGAATTTTTGGATGCGCAGTATATGTGCCTGTAGCACTGCCATACCGCACCAAAATGGATCCGCAAAGAAGGTTAGGAATATATGTTGGGTTTGAATCGCCCTCCATTATTCGCTACCTCGAAACATTGACAGGGAATTTGTTCACTGCACGATTTGCAGACTGTCGATTCGATGAGACACTTTTCCCAAAATTAGGGGGAGAAGTTGGTGAAACCAAACGGGAAATTTTATGGAAAAATCCATCATTATCTCATCTTGATCCACATACCTCTATTTGTGAAAAAGATGTGCAAAATATTATCCATTTGCAAAGAATAGCAAATCAAATGCCTGACGCATTCACGGTCTTGAAAAGGATAACAAAATCTCGCATCCCCGCAGAGAATGTTCCAATCCGTATTGATGTCCTATTGGACAATCTTCTAGTGTCATATCTAATGAGTCGAAAGCACGCCTAAAACGTGACAGGCCATTAGGTTCCGAAGATCGAAATCCTAGAAAAAGGAAAGCAAATGATCAAAATGACACTACGAAAGAATCTCATGAGGAAATTCACGATTTAATAAATTCTGAGATTCATGAAGAATCCATTGAGCCCGAGACTCAGGAAAATAAGGAACTATCAATAAATGCAATCGATATTGAGACAAATTTTAATCGAGTTGATATAGTGGTGGACTATGTCTTTGCATATAATGTTGCATCTAGCATTATGCAAGAAAGTGAGGATCTTGAACCTCAATCTGTTGGAGAATGTCGACAAAGACTTGATAGGCCAAAATGGCAAGAAGCAATCCAATCAGAATTGAATTCACTTGCAAAACGTGAAGTTTTTGGGCCTATAGTTGAAACACCTAATGGTGTTAAGCCTTTTGGCTATAGATGGGTCTTTGTACGCAAGAGAAATGAGAAAAACAAGGTACAAAGATATAAGGCACGCCTTGTTGCACAAGGATTTTCTCAAAGGCCTGGTGTCGATTATGAAGAGACATATTCACCCGTAATGGATGCTATAACTTTCCGTTATCTCATTAGTTTTGCTGTCCTTGAAAAGCTTGACATGCATTTAATGGATGTGGTTACTGCCTATCTTTATGGCTCACTTGATAATGAGATAAACATGAAAATTCCGATGGATTCAAAATGCCAAACACTCATAATTCAAAGTCCCGGGAAATATTTTCAATCAAATTGCAAAGATCTTTGTATGGTCTAAAGCAATCAGGACGAATGTGGTATAATCGTCTTAGTGAGTATTTATTAAAGGAAGGCTATATAAATAATGTCATTTGCCCATGTGTTTATATAAAGACAACAACATCGAAATTTGTTGTACTTGCCGTATATGTCGATGACATAAACCTTATTGGAACTCCCATAGAACTCCAAAAGGCAATTGATTATTTAAAGAAGGAATTCGAGATGAAAGATCTCGGAAAGACAAAATTATGTCTTGGTTTGCAAGTTGAATATTTGGCAAACGGAATTTTTGTGCATCAATCTGCCTATATAGAAAAGGTATTGAAACGGTTTTACATGGATGGAGCATATCCTTTAAGTACTCCGATGGTTGTTCGATCACTTGATGTGAATAATGATCCATTCCGACCGCAAGAAAAGAATGAAGAGCTACTTGGTCCTGAAGTACCATATCTTAGTGCAATTGGCGCACTAATGTATCTTGCAAATACTACAAGGCCTGACATAACTTTTTCAGTTAATGTCTTAGCAAGATATAGCTCTGCTCCCACACGGAGACATTGGAATGGAATCAAACATATATTGCGGTATCTAAAAGGGACTACCGATATGGGCTTATTTTATAGCAATAATTGCAGTCCTGATCTTGTTGGTTATGCTGATGCTGGATATTTATCTGACCCACACAAGGCTCGATCTCAAACAGGTTATGTGTTTATCTGTGGAGGCACTGCCATATCTTGGCGATCGACTAAGCAATTAATTGTGGCTACTTCATCTAATCATGCTGAGATAATCGCTATTCATGAAGCAAGTCGAGAGTTTGTGTGGTTGAGGTCTATAATACATCATATTCGAGATAAATGTGACAAACTACCCACGATTTTGTGTGAAGACAATGCAGCATGCATAGCCCAATTGAAGGGAGGATTCATAAAAGGAGATAGAACAAAGCATATTTCACCAAAGTTATTTTTCACACATGATCTTCAAAAGAATGGTGATATCAATGTGCAACAGATTCGTTCAAGTGATAATATGGCTGATTTGTTCACAAAATCTCTACCAACGTCAACCTTCAAGAAGCTGGTACACAAGATTGGAATGCGAAGGCTCAAGGATGTTAATTGATGCTCTTTTCAGGGGGAGTTAATGCGCGTTGCACTCTTTTTCCCTTACAAGGTTTTGTCCCACTGGGTTTTCCTTGCAAGGTTTTTAACGAGGCAACAAAAATGCATTTTGTTAGATATGTGTACTCTTTTTCCTTTTCCTAGAATTTTTTTTTTCCCATTGGGTTTTATTTTAGTTAAGGTTTTAACGAGGCACATTATCTTTGGACATCCAAGGGGGAGAGTTATGAAATGTTAGATTATGGTGGATGTCCATAACTCCTATAACACCCACTACTTTTATCCATTATCTCTATAACTCCCACTACTCCAATACTTATGGTTGTAACTCCCACACCTCCATGATCTCCCCCATGATCTTCCTCCATGATCTTCCTCCATGATCTCAAAAGCTTAATGACATATTTATGGAATTCTTTTAGTATACCTCTATGTAGTACTATAAATAGATGATGAGAAATCATTTTGTAATACACTTGGATACATAGAAGAAATATATTTTCTTCTCTATTTCTCTCTACTTTGTTGTCTATCTTTTTGTTTATTACTTTGAGCTAAGTTTTGTAACAGATATGAATTATTTAGAGCGGATACTATTACATATATCTGTATTCCGTCTCAATTGAATATTGTTACTATATTCAATATTCGAATTTTTAATATTAACATACATTTTGGTTAATCATAATGAATTATCTAGAGCGGAGACTACTATATATATATGTGGATTCCTTCTCAATTGTATACTGTATCCAATATTCGAAGTGTTAAGTTTCAAATAAAGTTGAATACTGATTTGTATTTATTAATTTGAAAATGAAAGAAGAAGAACATATTTTGTCTTGAATTTTAAAGTTTGTATACTTGAAATTTATATAATATCATAAAGTATAAAATTAAAAGGAAATTACTATACAAATTCATTGAAAACTAAGCTCCCGTTTGACAATAAATTTTGGCTACTTTTTTTTTTTGAAAAGAGTATTTTTTTCGTGGAATATGTCAATTTTTCAACAAAAAATAATAATTTAAGTTCCCAAAAATTAGTTTTATGGCAGTTTTTTGGTGAAATTTTACTTCCACTCACAAAATTATAACTTTTTTCAAATAAAATACATGTCCAAACATAACTTTAACTTTCAAAAATACTTTTAACACAACCTCATGAACTCTTTTTTCAAGTTTCATAATCTACGTCCAAACGCTAGTTAAAATTATGCTAAATTTAAAAAATGTAGATAATTCAAGAGAAATATTACATTATAAATATTACTCCTTCCGGTCCAAAATAAGTGATTTTTTCAAATTTGGAGAGTGAATTTATTATTTTTTTCCTACATTGTCCTTGGAGTAAATAGTGTTGGAATATATATTAAGAGTGTTTATATAAGATAGTAAAGGTTAATGTGGTCAATTCTATTGCTAATTAATACTAAAAGTTTTAAATTTCTTAATTAGTATGAAAATATTCAAAAAGTTATTTATTTTAGACCAGAAGAAGTAATATTTTGCTTATTTAATGACGATATATCAATTCGAGAATACTAAACACAAAGCTTAATAGTACAAGTTTTAGTTTCAATACCTTCTTATACTCTGTCCATCTCATAATGTTCGAGATAGTTCGATTCGGTATGGAGTTTAAAAAAAAAAGACTTATAAAATTTATGATTTTAAAAGATTAAGGGGTAAAAGATTTGTGGAACCATACTATTTGTATGGCTATAAAGGCTTCTCATTAAGGACAAAAAGAGTAAAAATGAAGAGTTTAAAATTGAATTATTTTCAAATTAAAAATATGTTATTTATTTTGGAACAAAGTAAAATGAAAAATACCTCATTTAATATAAAACGAATAAAGTAGTAAATTTTAATTCGCTGAAAGAGGGAGAAGGATGTATTTATCGAATGAGAACACGATAGAGGAAGTTAAACTCTGGTTATTGTGTAACTCAATACTACTTTTTTTTTTTTTAATTTTTGTATTTGATTCTCAGAAAATGAACGTGACATTAGATTGTTACACTAAAGCAATAAAAACAGTGATAATTATACTTTATACTTATTAATTCTAAATTATTTATCCTTTAATATTTAGCCATAAATTATTTATCACTTTTACTCATATCCTCAAATTATTTACCCGTTAATTCCATATGAGAAACTGATTCTCGATTCCTTTAGATTCTCCAGAACAGATGTGGTTGTGTCATCGTGTCCAACTGATAATATTTTATTTCTTCCTATACTATATTAAATAATATTAATATTATATTTTTTCTTATTCTCGTTCAGTTTAAATGACATAAACTCTAACTTGCCACTCTAGTCACGTAGAGGCGATTTTCGAGATAAATAAATCTTTAAATAATATTAATATTACATTTTTTTCTTATTCTCATTGAGTTCATTTGAGGTGAACTCTAACTTACCACTCTAGTCATGTAGAGGCAATTTTCTAGTTAAATAAGTCTTTAAATAATATTAATATTATAATTTTTTTTTTATTCTCATCAAGTTCATTTGACATGAACTCTAACTTATCACTCTAGTCACGTATAGGTAATTTTTGAGTTAAACAAGTCTCTATCTTTTTTCATTCAACTTTCACTCTTTAAAGTAGGGGTATACAAAAAAAAAATAATGCACTAAATCGATAATTCGAGTCAAATTATTTTTATTTGTCATAATCGATAAACCGCACTATAACCTTCTGGAAGTTCATACTGAAATTTGATAGCATTTGGAGCTGATTTGAGGTGATTGAGAGCGAAATTTTCTGCCGAAATCGAAAAAGAACACAACTACCCAATAGTATACTACTATGGTAGATAATATACTGTAGGAATGTATAGCTATATTGCAATAATATACTATTATAGTTTACAACATACTGCTATGACATATTGTAATAATCGAAGAAGTACACAATTATCTAACAGTATACCGCTACATATACAATATATTATAGGAATATATATTTATACTGCAACAATATACTATTATAGTAGACAATATATTTATTATAGTATACTATAACAATATGCAATATATTGTAATGGTATGCTGTAATAGTATACAATATAAGTATACAATATACTATAATAGTATACTTATTACTCGTAAATTCACTTGCCTTTTTCCTATGATATTATTTCGGTTTAATAACTGAACTAAAAAAAATTAACTCTTTGCGTACAATTGTATACCCTGTTGGTATAGCTATATACTATAATAGTATCATATGTTAGTTCATCTTTTTTGGTTATATTAGATACATTTAATTGGTACACAATTTAATTTTTTAGTAATAATATTTAAAAAATTATAATAATAAATAGTGAGAACAATAAATGAAATTAGATATGAAGAGAAAAAGAATATAAAATAAAGTTAAATGAAATTAAGAAAAATTAAAAAAAAGTAAAGGAGAAAAACAAAAAGGAGAAAAGAAAAAAAAAGAAGCATAGAAATAAAAAAGAATTAGAGAATAAAGAAAAAAACTCTCACAAAACTACTATAAGT
Organism: Nicotiana benthamiana; assembly: GCA_034376525.1. NCBI lineage: Eukaryota > Viridiplantae > Streptophyta > Magnoliopsida > Solanales > Solanaceae > Nicotiana > Nicotiana benthamiana. The sequence goes on along the minus strand of CM067333.1, from coordinate 88,630,076 downwards.
AGGAAATTTAATTAGTTTATGGGTAAAAAAATAAATGGGTAAACTAAAGTACATAGTATTGTTTTTGTAGATAACTATGTCAATAAAAACCTTTCGAAAAGGGCATCATTTCTTTTTTTTTGGGGGGGGGTAATTAAACAATTTGTATTAACCAGTGAGAGCAGGTGAGCACGATGTGCTTCAAAAAATAGGGAAAAAAGCTTCACAATAACTGGACCTCTTATTCTCCTATCCTCATATAATTTACACAAATAATCTTAACTAGTTAATATTTACATTTAATCTACTACATAGGAGGAGGCTCTTCAACACCATCAACAGTCATATCTACTGACTACTACTTTAATAGATTGAATTCTTCTTTCTAAAAAATTTTCTGGAGCTGCTTCTATTTTTGAGATGAGACGATACCTTCGTTTTATGTTTTCTCTCATCCAAATAGGAAACATCAAAATTATCCTATGACATATCAGCAGAAACCAAATGTCAAAAATAGCAGAACCAATTCGTACTCCAGAAATGAGATCCAGTCATTATGATTAGAGTACTCAACATTTATCCTATGCCCCATTATAATGAATCGAAACTGCATCAAGTAGCAAAAACTACTTTTCTTCAAAAAGAATCATCACTAACATCTCCATTAGAATTCAAGAAGCAGACAATGAAGAGAATGTAATTGACAACGAATAGAATGTAATTTTACTCCACGGGATGTACTGATTAACTTGTAGAATAATGACAAACATGTCAAAACAGACTTTGAACAACCACTTTCACCTTACATTGATCAAGTGCACGATGGAAGGCCCTATTTTCCTCTTCGTGTAGATCGACAGTTGTTGCCTAGACTTTCTGGTTCAAAAGATTAAAGTGAATATCGTAGGACATTATTATGATGGCAACAAACTTCAATATGTCACGTAACATGATAAGATGAAGTTATAACAGGAAATAGACACATACGTATGCATATCGACACTAACATCTCAATTACTTCACAAAGAGTCATCACTAACATTTCAGTTAAAATTCAAGAACTACTTGAGCAAACAAAGAAGAAAATGTGACTACACTCGATAGGATGTACTAATTAACCTGTAGAATAATAACAGACATGTAAAACAAACCTTGAACAACAACTTTCGTCTTTCATTGATCAAGTGCATGATGAAAGGCACTATTTTCCTCTTGGTTCTTAGATCATCAATTCTTAAAATGAATGCCATATGACATTAATATGATAGCAACAAACTTCAACTTGTCATTTAACATGATAAGATGAAGTTATAAAAGTAATTACGGACACGCAGATGCATATTCCGCTCATTTTCAGGGACCATCCTATTCTTCGTTATGTTAACTGAATCAAATTAATCGACACGCTGGAAATACGAAGAACATTGCACCTGTTCAGTGGAGTCCGAAACTTTTCTAATGCCTTTTTAGGCAAAAAGTACGTTTCTATTACTAAAAAAAAGTTACATAAATAACTAAAATGTATGAAGTATCATACTGCGTTTTACCTTAACGGAAAGTTAGCCGTTAAAGTAAAACGCAGTACTATACTACATATCATTAAAAAATTAGTTTTTGAAGGGAAATGCAGTATAGTACTGCGCTTTTCTTAAACGCAGTATAATACTGCGTTTCCCTTATTAGTTTGGCCCCACCTATATTTAATTAAAGGAAAACACAGTATAGTACTGTGTTTCCCTTAGTTAAATATAGGCCTTCTTCTTCCCCAAGACAACGACACTTCCTCCACCAAAAATAACAAAATCCTGCTCCCACTTCCCCCCCCCCCCCCCTCCCCAAACCCTCGATCAAATTAAAAAATAATAATTTTGGGCCCCATCTGTCACGCAAAAATTAAAGAGTATAGGCCCCGCACACAAGACAAGTTTTGGATTCCTTCATTCGGATGTAAAAATTCGATTTGAATCAATTTCAAAAAACTTAAACTGAGGTATTTCAATTTGTTTATGTCCAAATTCGTATAGTACATGCATATTTGTATTGTTGAATATGTTTTCGTGTTAATTTGTGTTATATTTATGTTTAAATTTATATATTATTTATATCAGGATTGATTTATTAGCTTTGGAACAAAAAATTATTAAAATTTGGTAAATAATTTTTATTGTTAATGTTATATTTTTATTTGGTTAAATAATAAATAAATATTATTTATTTAGTTTGTTGTTCATATTTGTATGTTATGTGTGTTACTTTTATATGTAATAGTGATATTTTAGCGTAGTAAAATATAGAGCCTTTTAGCATAGTAAAATGTAGAGTCTTTTAGCGTAGTAAAATGTAGAACCTTTTAGCGTAGAGTCTCTATAGTTTAAGTATCTAGTTACTGCAAACTCTACCCAATGACACTTTATAAAATTAATTATTTAATTTAAAAAAATAAACTTATAAAAGTAATAAATAATATCGAGCCTGGAACCTGCCCCAGTAATTATTCGGTCCAATTCAATAATTTTTCATTTAATTTCTTAAACGAACAAAATTTTATCGGTAAATGAAATTGACACACATAATAATTACAGATAACTTGGTGCTACGGGGCCTCAATAATTGAGCCTGAGACCCATACATAATTATTCAATCCAATATAGAAAATAATTAATTATTTAATTTATTAAGGTAACAACATTCTAAAAAATATTAAAATTGACACATCACATAAATTTTGAGGATAAGTTGGTGCTACCGGGCCTCTAATATCGAGCTTGGAACCCATACAAAATTATTAAGTCCAATTCAAGAATTTTTAATTTAATTTATTAAACTAACAAAATTCTAGAAATATTGAAATTGACACACATAATAATTAAGGATAACTTGGTGCTACCGGACCTCTAATATCGAGCGTGGAACCCATACATAATTATTAAGTCTAATTTAAGAATTTTTAATTTAATTTAATAAATTAACAAAATTCTAAAAATGTTGAAATTGACACGCATAATAATTAAGGATAACTTGTTGCTACCGGGCCTCTAATATTGAGCCTGGAACAAAACCATAATTATTAAGTCCAATTTAAGAATTTTTAATTTTAATGTTTTAAAATAAAAAAATTCTAAAAATGTTGAAATTGACACGCATAATAATTATGGATAACTTGCTGCTACCGGACCTCTAATATCGAGCTTGGAATCCATACATAATTATTAAGTTCAATATTAAAAATAATTCTATATTTATTAAACTAACACACACAATTAATTTTCTTAAAATTATAGTAGACGATATGGACTTTCCGCATGCGCATCCTGGACCTGCCGAGGATCAGCTATGGTGCTGCAGGGTGACTGTAGGTCCTCCTTTGTATGGGAGGGACAGCTAGCGGATCAGCCTCTCCGCGCCAGGAGACCTAATGATATGTGGGAGTTCATAGTGCAACATCCTTTCCATGCCCGATCAAAGTAGACATTAGGAAGGCTTATGACTCTGTTGAATGGGAGTTTCTGAAGGCAGTGCTGCTGGAGTTTGGAGTACCTTACAAAAAGGTAGCTCTAATCATGGAATGTATCTCCACAACAAGCTACTCTCTTTTAATAAATGGAGGACTGACCAGAAAGTTTGCAGCAAAGAAAGGACTACGACAGGGAGACCCAATGTCTCCCTACCTGTTTGTCTTAGTTATGGAATACCTCACTAGATCTTTGAAGAAACTTAACAGGAACCCAGACTTCAACTTCCACCCCAAATGCTCCAAATTACAAATCACTCATATATGCTTTGCAGATGATCTTTTGATGTACTGTAGAGCTGATGAGACCTCAATGAAGTTAATGCTGGAAGAAATTGGAGAATTCTCACAGATGTCTGGCCTTCAAGCAAATCTGGAGAAAATTTCTTTGTATATAGCAGGTGTTTCAAGGGAAGTCAAAGAGAAACTGCTTGCAGACTTTCAACTAGCGGAAGGGAAATTTCCTTTCAAATATCTGGGAGTACCCTTATCAACAAGAAAGATCACAATTACACAATGCATGCCTTTAGTTGAAAGGATAGTGGACAGAATTAGATGCTGGTCATCCAAAGCCTTATCTTATGCTGGAAGACTTCAACTTATCAAAAGTGTATTATTTGAAATGCAAACTTATAGGGCCCAAGTTTTTCTCATTCCAAAGAAAGTTATAAAACTGGTTGATGGAATCTGCAGGAATTATTTGTGGACTGGCAGTCATGAGACAAGTCACAGGGCTCCAGTAGCATGGGAAACAGTATGCAAACTAGAGGCAGCTGGAGGCTTGAATATTATTTGCTATGAGAGATGGAATAAAGCAGCCTTGTCTAAACTTCTCTGGGTCTTAATGTTGAAAAAAGAGAGGCTCTGGATTAAATGGATTCACTGTCACTACATAAAGAAGAAAGAAATTGATACCATAGAAATACCAGAGCAAGCTAGCTGGCTAGTAAGGAAGTTATTTGGAGCAAGGGACTGGTGGACAACTAATAACACATCAATGCAAGCATGCAGCCAGAATGGGAACTATAACATCAGGAAGGCACATATACACTCTACTCCACAATATCCCAAAGTTCATTGGAAAAAACTAGTGATGGTGTCTGGGTTGCTGCCAAAACAGAAGTTCATATTATGGATGGCAATGCATAGACGATTGGCAACAGTTGAAAGGTTAGCAAATGGGGCATTCATATTGATCAGTCATGCATACTATGTGGGAGAGACATTGTAGAGACACATGACCATCTGTATTTTGAATATTCTTATTCCCAAAAGCTGTGGCAAGGACTGTTATATTGGCTGAACTTTCACAGAATGATAAACACCTGGGATTTAGTAGTGCAATGGGTGACTGCCAGGGTAAACAACAGGAACCCAAGGAAAATTATACTAGGAGTGGTGTTTGCAGCAGTTGTATACAATATTTGGATGGAAAAGAATGAAAGAAGGTTTCGACAGTCGAGCAACGAAGCCACAAACAGAGCAAGGCAGATCGCAATTCAAATACACATCACTGGACTGAAGAAGCCAAAATAGCTGTCTATTCTGCAGAATATAAATAGTTATCCTAAATGTAATCCTTGACTATATATACATTTTCTTGTATATTAGGAGTTAGCTAAACAACAATAGTTGTAGAGTAGCTAGTTGATTAAATTTTGAGATCTGTTCTATAGTCCAAAAGAACAGAGGATGTACATTGATAACTGGTTGAAATAAAAATTTCCTTTCGACCTAAAAAAAAGTTTAAATATATATTAAAAACGAAAATAATAAAATAAAAAATTACCATATATATTTATCTATTATATAGATTAATTGATTACTTTATTTGGATTAATAAATATAGATATCTTATAATTAAATAAAAAAATTAAAAAATAAATATATAAAAAAATAACTACCCATTCAAATAGAAATGTAGTTTCAAGTTGGAGTTTTAAAATAAAAATTTAAATTAAAAAAATAAATAAATTACCTATTCAAATTGGGATTACTTTCAAGTTGGAGTTTTAAAATTATTTTAAAATAAATAAAACGAAAATAAAGAGATAAATAAACTTTCAGAGAAAAATATTTAATAAAGTAATATGCTAATAAAATTTTTTATTAAGCAATGTAATAATATTAAATATTGAATGATATAATAAAAAAATACATAATAAATAAGTTATTCAATGCGCTCACTATATACGTCCCATTAGTTTATCAGAGATTTTATTTATTAAAATATAGATAATATTATTAAGAACAATATAATAAAATTTAAAATAAAAAATAAATTAACAGTAATAAATTATAAATCTTCTCATATATGACAAAAAGAAAGCAAATACTAAATATTGGTTAATATAATAAAAAATATATAGAATAAAAGAGTTTTTTAGTAACTATACAAGTACCTTTGATTTAATAGAGATTTTATTGTTGGGTATATCGTATTGACAAGTAAGATGATAATTGAATTTTATTAAAGCAATACGATCTAATAGGATCAAAGAAGTACGATTATAATTTAATTTAATTAATATTTTTTAATACTGACCGCGTATCGCGCGGGTACGACTACTAGTTATAGTAAATCAAGTAAACCAATATAGAGAAATGAGTGATACATGATAGCCTTGCTATCAGTCATTTTCAAGCTTGAAATAGACATCTCCAAGTCTAAAATTTCCAATAATCTGGCGTATGTTGATCATTTCAACAGTCCAATCTCACAGCTTTGAAACTGGTAAGCCTGCAATAGCGAACCATTTCGATTTAGTGAAACCCCTCAAGCATATTGGAACAAAATTTTGCAGCTCTAATGAATTTCATGTACGCGTTACCTAAAGTTTTCGAGTTAACAATGCTTGGACATGCAGCAGGAGGTTGAGAATTCTCATTTAAGAACGCATCTACGCTGTTTGGATTACCCCAAACTGGATAGCCTTTGATTTTTCCCTGTGGCATCAACAAACATATGAAAGACTCAGAATTAAAAGCACCTATTTTGTACAGGCTGATGCCATAACACTCAGAATCAGTAGCTCATGCATTTTAGCAAACCAATATCTTTAAGTTCACGTGATTGGTGGAAAACGATCTCTCTTTAAAATTTCATACCAGGACATTCAGAGCAGCTAGTGTAGCCATTCCCTCACGAGTCCACTGCATTAAGAATCAGGAGAGTTAAAACTTGTTTTAAACAAGACGCAACACCAGGAGAGTAAAAGAGAATTGGTGAATAAGATGGGAAGTAGCTGTCGTAGCAGGAACATTGCTTCTTAGATTTCAGGTTAAGGATAGATAATATATAATTAAGTGCATGATTACCTTAGATGCAGAAGCTATGTGGGGTACCACAACAGCGTTCTTCATGTCCGCAAGACCAGGTTTCATGTAGGGCTCATCCTAACACAACATAATAATTAAAGAAGGGCATTACTTGAATGTATAAGACAAAGGAAGCATCCTATACTCTACAGGAATAGGTTATATGCTAGCTTTTCATTTGCTAGAAATGGTGCATAATACACCAGTTTCTCATTGACCATCAGATATGCCTTTTACATGTTCATAATGGGTGAAGGGGATCACCAAAATAAATATGCTACTATTGCGATTACCTCAAAGACATCAAGGCCAACACGGAACATGGGATTTTCTCTCAGATGCTCAACAAGAGCTACCTCGTCAATCACAGGCCCCCTACTGCAATTCACAAGTATTGCTTCCTGCAAGTTCGAATTGATTAATATCAAGATGTCGCATTTGTATAAATCATCAGAGCAAAATATATATTCTTCCAAATGATTTTACCTTCTTCATCATTGCAAGCCGTTCTTTGTTTACAAGGTGGTACGTTGTTTTATCAAGGATTGGATGTAGACTTATCTAGAGAAACATTTTGGTCAGAGATTAGATCTTGAATGAGAAATCAACTACTATGTCCAGATAGATGAATAAGAGATCTAAAATTGCACAATTGATGTAGAAAATAATTACCACATCAGCCTCTCGGAGCACCTCCTCCATGGAGGCAGCTCTTTTCCATGTCACAGGCTGTTCCCCACTAGCTTTCAGAAACTGACCATAGGCTGCAAACGCAAAAGAACATAAGCAGATGAAAATGCGCTTAAGAAGTTTGTCAATGTAGTACATTGATCAAAACATGCCTGTCACAAATTTTTCTAGACGAGTAGCTTGGTACAGGTCGTAGTAGATCAAGTTCATCTTGAAGCCTTCAATCTGTTGCAATAAAAGGCAAAGTTGCTGAAATTAACATAGCAAATTTACATACAATTACTTGATCTTGAATTCCAGGAAGATGAAGTTTGAAAGTGAAGCTCATCCTAAAATAAACATGAAGAGCAGAGAACAGTCGTGTCTTTAAATTGTTTTAAGCCAACAATTTCAGAAAACAAAAAAGCTGAGATCAATATTTGTCAACCAAAAAGCACAAGGCAAACTGTTTCACAGAAAACTTAGAGGATAAATATTAGGTGATTATTACCATCATTCTGGCATAAGCAGATCCAATACGACCAGCCCCAATTACACCAACAGTTTGTCCTTTAAGCAAGTTCCCGACAAACCTGAATAGACCATTAATTTAGTTATAGACCTGAGCCGACACAAGAAATAGAAGGTAATTGAGATTAAACAGTTACATACAAATGTGGAAGCCATCCTTCATATTTGCCTGCTCTCATGAACTCATCTGCCTCCACAATCCTTCTCGCTGCTGCTAAAGAAAGTGAAGCTGCTAACTCTGCTGTAGTCTCGGTCAGTACTCCCTGGCCACCAGAACATTATGTGAGAAGAGAAAATTATGCCTTTACAGATATGCACATATCAGTTGTCTTTGAGATCAGAAGTAACATTTCTTGCATCATTTACCATATCAACCAAGCCTATTTGGTCCGATATAATCACTCCTAGTGCAATTTATATGCTACAAATCACTTTGATACACATGTAGCAAGCTCAGGATAAAGTTTGCGCCTCATTTTACTAAAGAAATGTTCAGCTTCAAATTCAAAGTGAATTGGAGCAGTCCCTCATAACTGAGATTCCATATTAAAGACCTCTCACGTGAAGAAAAAAAATTGCTGTTGTTAAGAGGAATATAACCGATTATAACTTCCATGATATATTATATGTGTTGTGTTGTGTTATATGGCAATTGCTAGTGTACTGGCATAGATTCAGTGCTTCTGATAAGTCCAAACACTACTGTAAATAACCTCAGACCAATCAATTGCGAACATGTTGTGTTATATATTGCATATTGACTAATATATAATCGATCAAACACTATATGATCAGACATGATATGCATTAAAATTTACCAGCTAAGATGTATTATATAAAGTTACTGATTAATGCAGTACCAAAGAAACTGGATTACTACAAGGCGAAAATGAAGAAGTATAAACTTACAGGTGTGTTTCCAACAGCAACACCATACTTGTTAGCTGCTTCGACGTCAACATTGTTGTATCCCACAGCCATGTTGCTGAAAGCTTTCCCTCCAGCCCTGCTTAATGCAGAGAATAGAGTCTCTCCCCAATCCTCTGTCAACTGGATATTGCAAAACAAAAGAACACAAAAGTATTTGACTTCAACTTCTATACACTAATAACGTAAAAGATTGCATAATTTGGTCACCAAAAAGATAACTACAAATAACTAATTCAACCCAAAAACTAGCTCGCGAGGTGAAGATGTCCAAACCATATAAGGAGACAACAACTAATTCCTTCAACCAATATTGGACACTTGACATCTGGCGTGCGGACAATATAAGGAGAGGAGAACTAAGTCCCTCGCCTCGACTAAAGTGAGACACTCAACACTAAACATAACCAAAAAAAAAAAAGATTCTATTGTAAACTGCCATACAACAACAAATCCAGTAGTTTCCCACAAGTGGGGTATGGGAAGGGTAAGATGCACGCAGCCTTGCTCAGGGAGGCTGTTTTCCGATAAACGGCTAGAAAACGACTCAAAAAGAAACAACAAGTAGGAATAACAACAAAATAAAATAAGATCGAATCCAAGAATGTAGTCAAGCTCTAGGTAGTAATAGCCATCTATGAATAAAAGATATCGTAGTAACACTAATGCTAGCGAATTGAGTAAGACAAAAAGAAACACTTATTTGTCTACGAACCTTCTATCCTAATCCTTGACCTCCACACCCTCCTGTCTAGTTAAATCCAGATCATTTAGAAGAAAACAGGAAGCAAAACCCGAAAGCAAATCACAAGCCATAATGCATGTATGATCACCTGTCCAATGACTCCATCGCACCTATCTCCAATAAGAGCAAGAATGTCTTCAACCGATAGAATAGTTTTCTTCTCAGTGCATATCTACTCATAATTACAAAATCAAATGCATTAATTCAAGTTAATCAAACCCAAAAAAAGAATATGGAAAATGAATATATATTTTACTTCAAGACGACAATCTTGTTCAATGAGAAGATTAATCCATCTAGTCCCAGGCATAGATTTTGTGCTGACAACTCTGTATTTTCCATTTGGATTCCACACTTCAATTTGCACTGGCTTTGCCATCTCCAATTTTAACGTTAGTGTCTCTGCTCTCTGCTTACTCACTCAAAGAGTTCTTTAAATCTTCTAGTTTTATTATCCCTACTAAATATATAACAATAATATTTATCGGAAATAAATGATCAGGTGTGTTGCAGAACATTAAAAAACATTGTATCAATGATCAAAGAGTGGATTCAGGATAAGATGTATTACGTGGCCGATTATGATTCGTAGATGCTTAGAAGAATGATACACCAGATTTGCATGGGGAAATTTTTTCTGAATTATTTGTAATTTTTGGCTGAGGACCTCTCATTTAGGCAGAGGATAATGAGACTCTGGGTTTGCGCCACGTAAGTTGGCTGCTATCTTTATTGAACGACGACAAAATTTAGCCCTTTTGCTCCAAAGAATTGTCAATCACCAGTTTTAGAGACTATGTGCTACATATATAAGATGAGAACACACTGCGACTAGTCGCTGGTAACAAATTCTAGAGGTTGCAATTTTATCATACACAATGCAAATGTATTATTTTAATGTAAAATTTCAATTCTATAATAGTAAAACTTCCCCTCTTGGGTAACTTTTTACTACATTAAAAAATTACTCCGTGCATAATAAGCTTTTATTGTGTACGGAGTTTGAGGAAAGGCTACCACACAACTTTATGTTCCATATTTGCATACTTTATTGTAATAAGTACCCTTACTTTATAATATGTAATATTTCATACTGGCGAAGTTGTATCCTAAATGCGTAAAGAAGAAGCAATAATAAGTACCCTTACTTTATAATATGTAATATTTCATACTGGCGAAGTTGTACCCTAAATGCGTAAAGAAGAAGCAATAATAAGTACCCTTACTTTATAATATGTAATATTTTATACTGGCGAAGTTGTACCCTAAATGCGTAAAGAAGAAGCAATAATAAGTACCCTTACTTTATAATATGTAATATTTCATACTGGCGAAGTTGTACCCTAAATGCGTAAAGAAGAAGCAATAATAAGTACCCTTACTTTATAATATGTAATATTTCATACTGGCGAAGTTGTACCCTAAATGCGTAAAGAAGAAGCAATAATAAGTACCCTTACTTTATAATATGTAATATTTCATACTGGCGAAGTTGTACCCTAAATGCGTAAAGAAGAAGCAATAATAAGTACCCTTACTTTATAATATGTAATATTTTATACTGGCGAAGTTGTACCCTAAATGCGTAAAGAAGAAGCAATAATAAGTACCCTTACTTTATAATATGTAATATTTCATACTGGCGAAGTTGTACCCTAAATGCGTAAAGAAGAAGCAATAATAAGTACCCTTACTTTATAATATGTAATATTTCATACTGGCGAAGTTGTACCCTAAATGCGTAAAGAAGAAGCAATAATAAGTACCCTTACTTTATAATATGTAATATTTCATACTGGCGAAGTTGTACCCTAAATGCGTAAAGAAGAAGCAATTGTACATCCTTTTATTGATGACAATATCTATATTTAATATAGATTACAATAGTAGCAAGAATCCTACAAATGAATGGGATAGAAACGACTTTTTATACATTCAAAATACACATAGGATCAGATGGATGAGGATATATAAATCACAAACGTTATTTGGTGCTATACCTTATTTTCAGACATTCTATTATTACGCCTCCTCAACTTAGGAGTGGTGTCTAACGACTTAGTGATCACCCAAAAGGTTATCACTTATTTTTAAATTAAATTATATATTTTTGAAGTTTTGAAAATTTTATTTAGAATTATCTTGATTTACGTGCATAATCTAAGCGTAGCCAAAAAGCTTAAATATAAAAACTCGAAAAAAAATAATAAAATTAGCTATAAAATGAGTTAATTTGACTTCGGTCAATATTTTGAGTAAACGGATCCGGACCCGTAATTTGACGGTCCCGGAGGGTCCGTAGGAAAATATGAAACTTGGGCGTATGCCCATAATAGAATTACGAGGTCCCGAGCCCGAGAAATAGATTTTTAAAGGAAATTATTTTCTGGAATGGTTTAAGGAAATTTGAAATGAAATTGATTAGAACATGTTAGTATCGGGCCCATATTTTGGTCCCAGCGCCCGATACATGTCTTATATATGATTTAAGATGTTTCTGTGAAATTTGGTAAAAAAGTAAATATTATTTGACGTGATTCAAACCTAAATTGGTAAAGTTGATACTTGATGAAGTTTGAGAGCGTTGTTATTGAGGTTATTTTAGCGATTTGATCGCACGGATAAGTTCGTATGATGTTGTTGAGTTAGTATGCATGTTTGGTTAGGAGCCCCGAGGGCTCAGATGTATTTCAGAAGGTTTTTGACTTAGGAAATATTGCAGGCTTTCAGTTGTTGGATTTCTAATGCCTTATTCTTCGCGTTCGCAAGAGTACCCACGCGAACGTGATGTGTAAATTTTGAGCAAGGGAATTTTTTTCTACGCGAACAAGAGGCAGTGGGGGGCTATACCTTCGCGAACGCAGCCCTGGCCAAGCGGAACGCGAAGGCCAAGTGGGCCTGGACACGGATGGGGCAATTAACCTACGCGGACGCGACCTGTTGGACGCGAACGCGAGGGCTCGAGAGGATTCTTCTCCGCGAACGCGAGCCCACTTACGCGAATGCGAAGGCTTATCCAATCTGACCCATTGCGAACGCAAAGGGTCTTGTCGCGAACGCGAAAAGGATTTTCGCCCAGTGAGTTTAAAAGACCAAAAATAGAACACTTTCAGGATTTAATAAAAATTTCACAAAACTATTCTTCTCCAAAGCTCTTAGGCGATCTTTGAAGCATTTCTTCACCATAATCTCTTGGGTAAGTAATCTTTAACTTGTTTTCTTTCATTTTTATCAACACCCACAAGACTTTTAGACCTAAACTATGTGACTAAGGGTAGAAAATTAGAGATCTCGGTAGAATTAGGCCTTTTTGATATTTTATGATTTAAACCTTGTTTTGGGGTCGAATTTGAAAACAAATTATATATATGGGCTCGTGGGTGAATGTGTGATTTAATTTTGGTCTGAACCTCGTATTTTGACCAAGCGGGTCCGAGTTTGATTTTTGAATTTTTGGGAAGAATGATTAAAATGCTATAAATTAGCATTGGAATTAGATTGTTTAGCATTTATTGATGTTATTAAATCGATTATGCATAAATACGATTGTGTTGGAGCCAAATTCGAAAGGAAAGGTGATTTTTTAGGATTGAGTTGGCCGTGAAAGTTTTGAGATAAGTGTCTAGGTCTAACCCTAGCTTGAGGGATTAGGAGTTGCGTCCTATTTGCTAGTTGCTTCTTGTTGAGTACGACGTATATGCATGATGACGAGTATCTATATGTTGGAGTTGAGCATGATGGCGAGTCCTAAATTGATACTTGTTGTATTCTTAACGATACTACGAATGCTTTAGTGGGTAATTCTTGATAATGAGTAAAGACTTAATTCACTTATGATTGAGAAAGAGTGATAAATGAGATGAGTAGGAGTTGAGTTAAGACTGGTTATAGCTATTTTTTCCTTGTTGGGACGTGTATACTTATATTGTTGAATTCCCTTGCCACAATAGTATAATTTATTATTGATCCCTTGTCGGGAATGTTATCATGATCACTGTTGACTATATATTAGATCGGGTTGTACGCCGCAGCAGATATTATATTTGATCGAGTTGCACGCAGCAACAAATATTATATTGGATCAGGTTGCACGCCATAATAATGTTAAATGATAATGGATCGGGTTGCACGCCGCAACATTATTATTATGGTATTGTTGTAGATATTGACTTGTCCTTTCATATTGTATTAAGTTTCTATTGGATTTGATATGTTTCCCTGAAGCATGTATCCCCTCCCATTTAAACTTCTTATTCATATTTATTTTTCGCCATATATTATATAACTGTACAGGTTTATCTAGAGTTTGGTTCTAGCCTCATCATTACCTTGTCGGGGTTAGGCCAAGTACTTACCAGCACATGGGATCGATTGTGCTGATACTACACTCTGCACCCTGTGCAGATACCAGAGCAGTTGGGGAGCCAACCTTCAGCCCATCGAGATTCCGAGGTAGTCCTGCAGGTTTCTACAGGCCCCGACGTATCCTCTATCTTTTATTATGTTCTGTTATCACTTGTATCTGAGACAGACAATGTTTCTTTCTCTCAAACATTTGTATGTAGTAATCATAGTTAGTCCATGAATGTTGTGACACCAGTTTCTGGTAGAGGCGCATATTGATTTTCATATTTTTTTTGGTTTATTTTGTCCAAGTCTTCCGCTGAATCTCATATTTCACTATTATTTAAATGCTTATCACTTGTTAATATAAGTTGTAAAAGAGGATTAAAACAAATGAGTTAAAGATTCCTAATTTCGTGGCTTTCCTAGCTTCTACGAGTAGGCGCCATCACGACTCCCAAGGGTGGAAAATTCGGGTCGTGACAAGTTTGTATTAGAGCTCCAGGTTACATAGGCCTCACTATTTACGAACAAACTTAGTAGAGTCTGAAGGAACGGTATGGAGACATCTGTATTTATCCCTAGAGGCTACATAGTTAGGAATAACTTCACATCTATTCTTTCCTACCGTGCGATTTTGATCTCTCAACAATAAATTGAAACCTCTACTCTTGTTCTTTCGCGAATGGTGAGGTCATGCACCACTTCTTCAGTCGAGCAGCAGCCCGAGCCCCCAACAGCAGCTCCCAGAATGACAGAGGCCGAGGCCGTGCTAGAGGCCGAGGTAGGAGCAGAGCTCAGCCTAGGGCAGGTTGATTTTGATGACGAGGTTCCAGCCCTAGTAGTTCCGGTGGGCCAGCTCAGGTCCTAGAGGGGTTTATTGGTACCCCAGTCCTTCAGGATGCTCTGGTCCGTCTAGTGGGGCTTATGGAGAGTGTCACCAGGGCAGGTTTACTTCCTGTAGCACCAGCCATCTCTCAAGCTGGAGGAGGATCCTAGACTCCTGCTACTCAACTCCGGAGCAGGTAGCTACCTAGTTTCAGACTCTAGCGGCTCAGCCAGTTACGGTAGCTCAGACCGGCGATAGTATAGCCATGTCTGCCGATGCCTTGTGGAGATTGGATAGGTTCGCCAAGCTCTTCACTACTACCTTCAGCGGTGCATCTAATGAGGATCCCCGAATTATCTAGACAGCTGTCACAAGGTTCTTCAGAACATGGGGATTGTTGAGACTTGGGTTGATTTGCTGCATTTCGCTTGTCTGGATCCGCCAAGACTTGGTGGAGAGATTATTACTTAGCTAGACCAGCAATATCGCAGCCTTTACCTAGGAGAATTTCACACTGTGAGCACGTAATTTTTGCCTCGCTTGAATTATTCCTACATAATTCATAAAATTAGGATTTTCTCTTAATTTTTGTAATTTAATTGTATGATTTTGTGTTCAATTGAATTTTATGTGCATTTTTAGTCAATATAATTCATAAATATACAAAATATAGCACCCTTTGCATTTAGGATTCAATTTTTATATTTCTAGTTTTATTAGTTAATTAATATTACCAAAAACAAGAGAAAATAATAAAAATAGTGATTTTATGTTTTATCTGGACTTGATTAATTTTAGAAAAACTAATAATTTACTTTTTGAGTTTAAATCATGGTCCTTGTCATTTTTTAGGTTAATTTTGTGTTTAATAAAATCAAATTGGTAATTAACATAAATAAGGAAACAAAAAGCGGTTGAAAACAATGTGGTCTTAATTAAAGACAAATTTTGGGCCATTTTGATTAAATTATCAGCCCAAAATATACCCCAACCCAGGCCCAATCCCGCAGGCAACCCGGTCAAGCCCCCGTCTAAGTGAAACGATACCGTTTGGGCCTAGGGCGATCAGGACCGTCGAGGTTATCTAATGTAACGGTCCTGAAGTCCCCATTTGTTTGTATAAATGTGTCCAAACAACCCCTAGCCCCCTCAGGACCCCTACCATCTCATCTTACAAGACACCCACCGGAAAATGTAATGACGTTGCCTACCATCGCACGCCGCCAATCGAAAATCGCCTCCGCCGGCGATGGTAGTCCAATCACTACCAAATTAACACCAATTGATCCTCCAGCCCTCCTCTTTCTGGATACACCATTACCAGCCTTTGAATCATAGCCGATCTTCTCGAACCTTCAATCGAAGTGCTGGCTGCTCCACCGTGTGCAGCGGTGCCGACGCCAAATGACCTCAAAATAACACCACATAGCCACCGAACCTTCCTCGTCCCAAATCCGTAAATCCCCTCCCTCGAACATGTGCCAAACACCTCGAATTTTGAATTAAAGAATTCCGACCAAATCTCACCGCCTCAAAACCCCACCAAACTTACACCCTAGACTCATCTTGACCCTCTCTTTCAATATTTCAAACTGATTTCCTTCAAATCCACCAAGAATTACTCGAAGCTTAGATCTAGGATTTAGATCAAACTCTGGATCGAAGTCAAAGACTTATGGGGACCAGTTTCGAAGTTGATCCAGTTAGGGCCAAAATCAGTAAGTTTTTCATGATTTTTTTTTTGCTATTCTTCTCCTGTTTTCTTTTTCTTGCCCAATAAATCTTCCTTTAATGAAATTGATGCTTCCTTCATGTTCAGTTCTTTTTCATGTTCAATCAAATTTGTGCCTTAATTTTTTATTTTTGCCAATTTTAGGTTCTTTAGTTAAGTTTTAGTTAGATTCTTTTTCTCTGAGTCGTACTAATGATCCTGCTTTTATTTCTTTTTCTTGATTCTTAAATTTTCCATTTGATTGGTATAGACAGCATGATTTAGTATTAATTTTGTTCTTAGTTTTTAGCTAATTCATAGTAGTAGTCAGCAATTTTTAAATAGATTTAATTCCGGTTCTTTAGATTTTGGTAGTTCAATTATATGGGTTTTTGATAATTAGACTTTGTTTGGTTATAGCTGAATAGTTTCCAGCCCTTGATTGATTAACCATGGTCATTTGACCAAGTCCAAACGGGCTAAGGTTAGTTTGACATATGTTAGCAATTGTAGGATTAATTCAAGGGCAGTATAGGTATTTCAAAATAGAGAATAGTGCAGTAATTGAAATTGGAAACCACTAGAATCTTCTAGATGGGGTCCTAATTTGAAATTCAGAAAGTTGGTAGTGTTACTTGGCGAATAAGTCAATAATTAAGGGACTAAATAGCTAAAATCTAAAGATAAAAGGGGGGCTTAGGGTGTAAAATTGAATCTGAAGGTTGCTCTAAGTTTGCCTATAAAAGGCATGCCTATTGCCTTGTTTAGGGGAATTTTTGGAAAAATATGAAAAAATCCCATAAGTTTCCAGGAAGTTTAGAGATCCAACAATTTTGAAATTCAAAAAAAGGAAAATTCAAATCCTATACCTTTGAAGAGTTTGAAAATTTCAAAATTCAGATAAAAACCCACTAAGGAAAAACTACTGAAAATTCAAAAATAATTTCTGTAGAAGTAGAGATTCAGAGGCATTTTGGGCTTTTCAAGTTCAAAATTAAATCATTGTTTGGCCTGTGTTTAAAGAAATGACTTAGGTTTCTTATGTTTCTATAATTGGGTTTAAAAGGTGTCTGAGGTTATTTTCGAAGGGGAGTTTGATTCATTCAAGCTGTTTTTCGTGTGTTCATTGGTGTTACTTGCCTAAAATTATTTCCTGGGTTGCTGGATACCATTTTCTTGGTTTGGAGTTAGCCTGAAACTACTGTTACTTGTTGTTTGTTGCTGCTGGTTTTGTTTTTCTCCTTCTTTTCCAGGTATATACTTCAAACCCCAATGTGTAAACAAACTTGGAGATGAACGAAGCTATTTCTGTGTTGCAGCATTAGCATTCTCTTTTGAATAAAATGATCCTGTCCCCTTGCCAGTTTATTTTAGACTAGTGATGTAAATTTCTCCCTTAACGTAGTTAAGAATCAAGTTGTAATTAATCATGGACTATAACTATGAATTGTCTACATACGGTAGTTAAGTATCTGTAGTATATCAATTGGATATGCATAACTGGAAGTTTGGTAGTTTGGTTTGTAACAATTGCTTGAAATGATTTGTATTTTATCCTTTAGTTCCTCCCTCTCTTTTAATTCCCTCAAGTGGCGAGTGCTTAAGTTCATTGAAGAACTGCATAACTGTGAATCTCAGTAGCATAGCTTAATTTGTAATTCATTTCAGCTGGGAGTACTATCAGGTTCTATCATCGATTTAGTGTATGCGAACCTGGTAGTTCTCTAGTAGTTTGGTCAAGCTGTGATAGTCAACTGTCTGTTGTTCGTGAGGTGTAGGATTAATCTAGAGTTTAAACCATGGTCACACTGATTCCTTTTAATATGTTTCGAGGTTTATTAGTATGATTAAATGATAGTTTGAACTACAATGTTGAATATCATGTGAGCATAAGAAATGATTATAAGACTAACCTATTGGTTCGCATAAGCATATACCCCTCCTGTGAGTAGTATTTGTTTAAAACGATTTCCAATTAATTCAGATTTTAAGTGTTAGCGTTTGGTTTTCACAATTTCGTTCTGTGATCATTTAATTTGAGTCACGAAACCTGAAAGGTAATATTAGTGGTCAACGCCTCCTTTAGATTAAATGCTTCTTCTGGGCGATTGCTTAGACGTGATCCTTGGGCTCCTTTCTCGTTCATCAAGATTTGTTCTGTTGGTATTGGGCTTGTTTCGAGCCCAAGTTGGCCTTAGTAGAAAATAATAGTTCATTTAGGATGGCCTTTAAATAAAATGAGGTGCATCCCGCCAAATAAAATCACAAAATTGCGCGAACCTTTTAATTACTTTATAAAATATTTAGAAGTTGGGCAAGCCATTTTGCAAATTCCCATGGCCTCCCGAAAAATAACAACGCGTTAATCGCTTTAGACGCGTTCTTTAATAAATATACTTCCTAAATTCAGGAGCGCATTTCATGTGACCCAAATCCAAATCTCAAAATGTTGAATAAAATATACCGAGGATCCGGGTGCATTTCATGTGACGCGATCCAAGAACATGTTTTAGACGACATTCAATTTCCTAAAAATTACTAATTTAAAGCGGTAAATAATTTTTAAAAAGTGCGCTATAGGATGACGTGTATTAAAATAAGATTTTTAGCCAATTATAAGAGTTTAAGCGACCATGCTAGAACTATGAGATATAGGGGGGGGGGGGGGGGGTTAACAGGATTCTTTACCCAAGAATTTCTCGTTCGAAGATTCCATTCGGGAAGCCAAAATTTCCTCGATTTGGGATTCAAAATAAACCGGTGACTTGGGACACAGAAAGCCAAACTTATCCCAAGTGGAGACTTTAAAATAAATAAATAATCTCATATATGTCCACCGTTGGGCCCATGCTCGCCCAGCACATGCTCCTATACAGGTATGCGAGAACAGCAGAACCCCAGCTGTACTAGGGTAAATCATCCAGCCGCTGAAGATGATAGAGAAAGCGCATACTCACAGTACTCCCTGAAGTGTTCGGGAACAAGACACACCCGAAAAGAGGAGCAGTGCCAACCACGTGTACCTCTCAATGTGGAGATCCTCCGTCTCGCCGGTAATGTCCGGGTGCAAAAATGTCATATGATCTCTGATGGCTGACAAAAGAACGCGACTGCCCCCAGCGCCACCCTGAGGTATATAACCAGTAAACTAGCCCATCATATCCAAAAATTGTGTACGCGGCATGGATCTAATATACCGGGGCAGTGTCACCACCCGTTGATCTACGCGCAGCTCGTACAAAACCTGAACATCCTCCAACGTGATGGTGGCCTCTCCGGTGGGCAAGTGAAAAGTGTGCTTCTCCGGTCGCCACCACTCTACCAAGGCCATGATAAGAGACCCATCAAGTTGCATCCATCCAAGCTCAAAAATCGTATAGAAGCCCGTAGCTTGTAGGCGCACGACTACGCGGACATGGAAAGGATGCTCCACGATGAAGTCCCACAAATCGTCAGGTCTCCTGGGCGGACAGCCTGCTCCGATAATTGTCCCTCCCATACATAGGAGGACCTATGGTCACCCTGCAACACTAATAGTTGATCCTCAGCAGGTCCAGGATGCGCACGCGGAGGAAAGGCCATGTCGTCTACTATAATGTAAACAAAATTAATTGTGTGTGTTGTCACACCTCCTTTTTTCACTACACCCCTGCGAAGGGTGCAGAAATCGAGTTTTTTCCAACTTAAAAAGTGACAATTGAAATGGAATTATTTATTTATTAAATTGAGAGTCTCCACTTGGGATAATTTATGGTATCCCAAGTCACCGATTCAAATCCCGAGTCGAGGAAAAGGTTAACTCTGTTATACAGTCTGCGAACACAGAAATTTGGGTAAGAAATTCTTTTAACCCGGAAGAAGGTGTTAGGCATTCCCGGGTTGCATGGTTCTAGATTGGTCGCTCAGCAATTTATACTTGGCTTAATTGTTTAACTACTCATTTTAAAGACCTATGTGCAATTATCTTTCTACCGTTTTTAAGTCACTTAAATTATTCATAATTAAAGAATTGAGTTACGCGTACGTATACTCTTTTCTTAGGCGCATCAAAATCATGTCACGCAAACGTGTCCACGATTAATAATACTTTTGTTGATTTAATAAGAAAATTTGGTTGAAGGTGCGAGAACGCATCCCTTGAATCTTTTTAGAGCTAAACTTGCAATTATATTACGCAAACGTTATATAATCGCAATACTAATCCAAATCGGGCATAAAGCAAACTACGATTCCCATTATCTAAAATACATATGTGCCACTTAAAAGGGTTGTTAACTGGTCAATGCCAAATTATTTAGGTATGTTTAAAGTTGGACAACTCTTTAAAGTCCAATAAATTAAAGTTTAAGTATAATAATAAGAGATAGATAGAGCAAACAAAGTTAATAAGGGGACTAAAATCCAATTCTCCTTAATAAAAAGGAATAGTAACAACAATATAATATCTTAACCTTGAAGAAAAGCTTATTTATTAAAACACGTTGCACTTAATTTTCCTTGCTGGCAGAAAGAAGCCCTAATCATCAACCAAAAAAGCCGAATGGCACAATACAAAAGCATCCAAACTTATGAATTCATCAGAAAATTCCATACTAACAACGGGAAGTTCAAGTAGACATGGATTGCAAAATTTTCAAATACTGCCGAAGGTATTCTAAAACTCAATAATAGTCTATCAAAACCATCTTACCAAAAATAAAGAACAAAAGAGCTTAAAAAGAATTGAGTTTTCATACAGGACGACAAATAAACCAGAGATGAGATAAAGTAGCAGACCTTCAAATAAACTTTCCTCATTAAATTGATCCTTTGCAAAAAAAAAAACTTTACATCGCCGCTATTTAACGCGAGCAAGGACAGAATAGAACGCCGAAAAACTTGCATACAACTCGACTGGACTACGAATCTGTCCAGGAACCTCAGACAACGATCACAAACAACTTCGACACCTCGATTTGTTAGCACACGGCAGAAAACGATTTTAAGCTCAGCTTTGTTGTTGTTTTTTTTTTAAAGAAACCAGTTGCTATCTCCATGCGTGCATGTTCTTGGACGCTACAAAGTTATTGTTTGAGGATCTTTTATTTTGGAGAACTTTGAGGTGACGGTACGCTTATTTTTCTTAGAGATGTAAATAGGGTTGTTCTTTTTGTTGTTAAAGAAAGGATATCCAGACTGCTTTTCTTTCTCTCTCGCCCTCTATCTTCGTTTCTCTTTTAGGCACTCTTTTCTGGAGATGGAAAGGTGAATGCAGTTGTCCCGGCTGAAGCTTTTTTGTAGGGGTATTTTAGGTGTAAGAGGCGGATTGTAAGGTTTTTTTGGGTGTAGAGGTGTTTAGGGGTAAGATACTACTATTATAGGTGTCTAACGGGCTACCGGTCCGGTCCGGTCCGGGTCAATTTTTTGACCCGTACGAGTTACGGGCCGGGCCAGTTCCGGATTGTACCGTAACGGATTTAACGGGTTCGAGTTCATACGGGTAAAAATTAAATCGTACGGGTTACAGGTTGAGGAGGCCGGACCGGGTTTAGTATAAATATTATAAGTTATATTAATGCAAAGTACTAACATAAAGAATACAATGAAGATGGAAAAAATTACAGTTATTGCAAGTGCTACATTTATTTCATAATTCAAAGTTCAAACTTACAAATTAAAAGGATTACATTTTTAACAACAAGTAAATTCAAAGGTTTTTCATTGCTCTTGCAAGTTCTTCATATTCAATATGAACTGATTGACCTTCTTCTGGAGTGTTAAATTAGGATGTGTTGCCATGTGTTAATATATCTCCAAGTTCCTCGTCTTTTGGGCTATCAACATCTTCACGTCCTAGATTTCTTCGTTCTGATCTAATCCAATCTCTGAAACATACTAAAACTTCCAAAGCATTGCTTCCTAATGAGTGACGGGTATCTCCAAGTTGTTGTCTTACTTGGCTAAATGCACTTTCCGATGCAACCGTAGAAATTGGCACATTCAGCACGTCCCACGCCATAGCGAAAAGAATAGGAAATTGCTTTCCATTCTCATGCCACCATCCCAACGGTGAAAATTCCTTTGTGCGGGGCTCTTTTTGCTTGTGCAAGTAGAATTGAAGTTCATCAATGTTCCTGCTACTGGTATGAGTGTTAGAAAATGTAGAAAAAATATCAAAACTATCAAGGCCTTCTTCATCATCCACAGTAATAGAAGTGGTACAGTGCACATTGGGATTAACATTGCCTACAGCACGAGCAACATCACCAATTACATTTGCATAATAATTATATAATTGTTGTAAATAATCATTTAGCTTGTTCATAGAAACATATAAATCTGGGGTTTCAGTTGGTCCAATCTCCATATAAGTATATAATACATTCATTAACTGGTGACAATCAGACATCTTAATAGAAGAATTTAAAACAACACCAATTAAGTAAATCGGATGAACTGGAAAGAAGTATTTTTTGATTTTTGCTTGTATTTTTTCAAGAGCATCCTTATATTTTACTTTTTTCTTAAATTCAAAGAGTAGAAAAGAAATTTCAGCTATATGTACTAACGTCATAGTAATAGTAGGGTAATATGCTCTAGAAAACTCAACAGTAGTTGTATAAAATTTATGTAAAAATTTAACAATATCATTAATGACCTCCCAAGTACTAGTTGTTAACATACAGTTTGGATCAGTACAATGCGCATTAGCAACTTCAGTTATTAGAAATCTATATTTGTAGCAATATTTAAAAAAAATATATGTATAATTCCTTCTAGTAATAATTTCGTTTGGCATGAATCTGGGTTTAAGGTTATACTGGACACACTTATTCTTAAATTCATTTATCCTAGATTGTCTATTATTTCCTTGAATAACACCAATTGCTCTTCTAACATGAGTAATCTCAGTTGAAAATAAATCAAGGCCACTTTTAAAATTAAATTATAAATATGACATGCACACCTAACATGAAAAATGTCATCAAGAAGTGGTTGCAAATGCAGTTTTAATATTGAAACTTCGACATTATTATTAGAAGCATTATCAAAGACATACACAATACTTTTTACTTTAGATTATAAAATTCAACAACTTCACAAATAGTACTACTTATAAACGCATCAGTGTGACTCTGTTCTTCATCATATCTAAAAGCGATAATACGTTTTTGGATACAAGTAGTATTATCTATCCAGTGACATGTAATTGTCAAATAATCATTTCCATTAACAGCATAGCCAATACCAGAAGTTAGATAAACTTTACAAGGAAGGTGGGTAAACAAATAACGTATGTATGTTTGATATTGTCCATGAAATCTAAAGATATCAGCTCTACAAGTACTTCTAGGGATACTTTTAAATAAAGGATTGTAAATCCTTTGAATATACATAATAAGATATGATGAAGAAGCAAAAGAAAAAGGTAGACAGCCCAAAGCAATTATTTTTGCTAACTCCTCACGATCCTTCATCTTATCATATTTCACTAGACCTCTAGTAGTATGGTTAAGAGTTGTTTGATTTCTATCACCATCAGCGCCCCATTCTATGGGATGCTCAATTCTCATATGTCTACTAAGCGTCCCAGTCCCCCCTAAATTTCCATCAGTCAAATGTTCAAAATCACCGTTATAAATTTTACATTTAACTCTATCAGTACACTTTATTACTTCAAAAAAATTTCAAACATTACTTCTTTTTCAATGATTAGTAATCGGAGCCACATGTGGTCTACTCCTAGTGCCACGACCACCACCCCTTGTAGCAACTCCAACTCTACCAGCTCCAGCACTAGTAGGTGTAGCTGGTATCTCATCTTCCATTCCTATTTCATTATCTTCTATTCCAAAAGCTTCTTGTAATTGTTCATAATCTATATCTATATTATCATTAGGTGATGTTTCAGAAACATGTGTAAATGATAATGAGTTATTACTATTACTACTAGATGCTGAAGAGCTACCTCTTTTTTTCCTCTACCAGTAACTCTTTTGCACGCTCTTTTAGCAGCACTAAAAATATTGTAAAAATTAAAGTATAAGCTAAAATTAAATATGCAATTAATAAATAAGAGAAATAGTTGGAGGAAGTGCACCGAATTCGACAATGAATTAAGAACTTGATTACGCAATTCCGATGTTACCACGAACAAACGCCAAGTCATTAAGAAGGAATTGCAAATTTGAACTTCAATTGATCAAAGTAAAAACTTCAAACTTCAAATTCCGAATGACAAAACACGATAAATTAAATTCAAGAAAAGTGAGCCAAATAAAATTAGAAGATGAAATAATGAATTGAAGTATTGCAAATTGGAGAATGAGAGAAATTGAGATTGAGATATGAGATTTGAGTGAAGAAATGAAGAAGGGGGGGGGGGGAGGTATTTATAGTTTTAAAAAAGGTTAATTTTGTAAATTCAAAAAGGGTTAAAAACATAAAATTAAAAAATGGATATTTCATCAATAGATCCGTTGGCTAACAGATCAATTTATGAAATTTGACCAAACCAACGGATAGTGGGCCCTATCTACTTTGAAAAATTCAAAGAAAAAAAAGAAAAAAATCTGATCGTTGAACCGGTCCAGACCCCTACCCAGCCTACCCGTTCCCTTATAAACCGGACCGGTCCGGTTCCGGTTTGTACCGATCTGGGCCGATCCGGTAGCGGGTCTAACCGGCCCATTAGACAGCTTTAACGATTATATAGGGGTAAGAATTAGGTTAGGGGCATATGCTAGGAATTATGGGCTTGAAGTTTGGACCTTTACAACTAGCTTTGCTTAAAACTAGTCTAATTAACTAGAAATATATTCATATAAAAATATTATTAAAAATATTAGTTAGCCCTGCTTAAGTGAAATAACTGGTAAAATAAGACTGACTGTTAAAATAAATTATTTTTTGTTTTTTTCAAATATCATACTAAAAGATTAAAAAAATTGAAAAATCATTGGGTAGAATTAAAATAATATTCCTGAAATTAAAATAGAATTATTTATTTTATTTTTTTGTATTTTTATTTAAATTTTATATAAAGTAGATATATTAAAAGTAACTAGATTAGCTAAAAAAAAGAAAATATTTTGTAATTTTTATTTTTATGATAAAATAAAGCAAAAGGGTCAAAACTAGCTAAAATATTGATATTAGCCTAAATTAAATATTTATATGCTAAAATATATAAAATATTTGGGAGGATAAAAATTACATGTCTACATGTGTTAGTTTAATAAATTAAATAATTATTTTTAATATTAGACTGATTAATTATCTATGGGTTCAAAGCTCGATATTTGAGGCCCAGTAATCTTAAGCTATCCTTAATTATTATGTGTGTCATTTCAAATATTTTTTAGAAATTTATTTATTCAATAAATTAAATTAAAAATCCTTGAATTGGCCTTAATAATTATAAATGGCTTCGATGCTCGATATTTGAGGCATGGTAGCATCAAGCTATACTTCATTATTATGTGTGTCATTTCAAATATGTTTTAGAAATTTATTTATATAATAAATTAAATTAAAAATTCTTGAATTGGACTTAATAATTATAAATGACTTCCAGGCTCAATATTTGAGGCCAAGTAGTACCAAACTATCCTTAATTATTATATGTGTCATTTCAAATGTTTTTTAGAATTTAATTATTTAATAAATTAAACTAAAAATTCTTCAATTGGACTTAATAATTATGAATGGCTTCCGGGCTCAACATTTGAGGCCCGGTAGCACCAAGCTATACTTAATTATTATTTTTGTCATTTTAAACATTTTTAGAAATTTATTTATTTAATCAATTAAATGAAAAATTCTTGAATTGGACTTAATAATTATGAATGACTTCTAGGCTCGATATTTGAGGTCAGATAGCACCAAGCTATACTTAATTATTATATGTGTCATTTTCAACTTTTTTTTAGAAATTTATTCCTTTAATAAATTAATTTATATTTTTTTGGATTGGACTTAATAATTATGAGTGGCTTCTAGGCTCGATATTTGAGGCCCGGTAGCACCAAGCTATATTTAATTATTTTGCGTATCATTTCAAATATTTTTAGAAATTTATTTATTTAATAAATTAAATTAAATTTTTTGAATTGGACTTAATAATTACGAACGGTTTTTAGGATCGATAGTTGAGGCTCGATAGCACCAAGCTATATTTAATTATTATTTGTGTCATTTCAAAGATTTTTTAGAAATTTATTTGTTTAATAAATTAAATTAAAAATTCTTGAACTGGACTTAAATAATTATGAATGGCTTCCAGGCTCGATATTTGAGGCATGGTAGCATCAACCTATACTTCATTATTATGTGTGTCATTTCAAATATTTTTTAAAATTTATTTATTTAATAAATTAAATTAAAAGTTCTTGAATTGAACTTAATAATTATGTATGGCCTTCCAGGCTCGATATTTGAGGCACGGTCGCACCAAGTTATCCTTAATTATTATGCATGTGAGTTTTAGTTACCAATGTAATTATGTTGGATTAAAGAATTAAATTAAAAATTAATAAATTGTACTGAATAATTATGTATGGGTTTCCAGGCTCGATAATTGACCCCCAATAGCACCAATTTATCCTTAATTATTATGCATGTCCATTTCAATATTTTATAATTTTTTTAATTTAATAAATTAAATAATTAATTGTTGAATTGGACTGAATAATTATCTATGAGTTTCGGGCTCGATATTTCAGCTGTTTGACAACAAATATTAATTTATTACTTTTGTAAGTTTATTTTTATAAATTAAATAATTAATATTATAAAGTGTTATTGGATAGAGTTTGCAATTATTACATACTTTAGGCTCTATATTTTACTAAGCTAAAAGGTTCTATATTTTACTACACTAAAAGTCTTTTTATTTTACTACGCTAAAATGTCACTATTACATATAAAGACAACAACATAACATACAAAGATGAACAACAAACTAAATAAATAATATTTATTTATTATTTAACCAAATAAAAACATAATATTAACAATACAAAATATTTATCAAAGTTTAATTTTTTTGTCCCAAAGCTAATAAATCAACCAGGGTATAAATAAGATACAAATTTAAATACGAATATAATACAAATTAACATGAAAACAAATTAAACAATACAAATATTCTTGTACTATATGAGTTTCGATATAAACAAAATTGAAATATCCTGATTTAAGTTTTTTGAATTTGATTGAAATCGAATTTTTGCACCCCAAAAAAAGAATCTAAAGCTTGTCCTGTATGTGGGACCTACACTCTTTATTTTTTAGGTGACGGATGGAGCCCAATTTTTTTTTTAATTTGACGAGAGGGGGAGGGGGCAGCAGTGGGGTGAGATTGTTTTTTAGTGGGGAAGAGTCTCATCATCTGCTCAGGCGACTATTTAATAGCCTTTAGATCTTCCTGTGAGTTAGGCCTAATACTCTATTATATAGGATAGGCTAGGCTCCTTCCTCTGTTCTTTTTAATATACACTAAAGCAAAGAAGAAGGAGTCTTTATTTTATTAAAGCAATTCGTAGTACTATACTGCGAATTGCTTATACGCAGTACAGTACTGCCAATTATTGGGCCAAAAAATCAGAGTACTCAATTCGCAGTATTGTACTGCGAATTAGTTAAAAAAAATTTAATAATTTGCAGTATTATTGTGTGAATTATTTTAATGGCTAAATTTTCGTCAAAGTAATTTGCAATATAGTAATGCAAATTATGTAGTTACGTAGCATTTTTATTTAATAGTAAAAACGTATTTTTTATCCAAAAAGTTATTTAAAAAGTTTCGGATTATTATTATTATTATTATTATTATTATTATTATTATTATTATTATTATTATTATTATTATTATTATTATTATTTGTGGTGAGAAAGAAGCCACAGCTTCCACTGTGCTCATATCAAATTGGACATTAATCATTCAGACAAGTTTAGGTACTAGTTCCATCAACAATTCATTACATACATGTCATGACCCATTCTTCTCCAACTTTTCTCCTAATTGGTGGTGCTAAGAATCTATTTTTCTTTTTGCATATATAATGGAAGTATATTTATGACTTACTACTCTATAGACTTTTTCATAGATTTAGAGCCTACATGAGTCCCTTAGGTAGAGGCTGTAACAGTGATCGTAGCAACTTTACTTATTATAACTGTTTTATATTACTTTTTACAAACTAGTTTTATATTTAATTATTATAGTTCGAGTTACACTTTACTTATTATAACTGTACTCTACACCACTCAAGTATAATTTTCTAATCCTACCTATTTTCCTCGCCATTGCTCTTGTTTATTTTATTTATAATTTATGCATTTGTTATTTAGAACTTCACTATCCAATTAATTTGAATTTGCCACAAGTACGAGGTAGGGGTCGCTAAGGGGAAAAAGTTACATGAAGTTTCTTCATTTCTCAATGCCTGAATAACATATTTATGGTTGAAAGGCATGGATCTCATCCCTTGTATTCAGACACAATTTGGATCAAGTTTGAAAAAAAAAAAAATCTGAAATTAAAGAATATTTTATAACAAACTAGTTCCATCCAAAAAGAAAAAAGAAATGCATTAGGCGCTTAACCTTTAATTAACAGTTCCAGTCTTCTAGACAAATCTTACGCGTAATCTAGTTAGTTAGCTCCGTGAACTTTCACTTTCTTGGCTAACTTTGATCACCCACTTTATATTATCCTTCCCCATCCCAAATTGTATAGCAAAAAATTATAAAACAATTAGTAATTCCAAGATCCAACATTTTTGGTCATACTAAAGGCCCGTTTGGCCGTAAAAAAAAATTCTCTTTTTATAGAAGAATTATTCCTTTTCGAAATTAATCTCTATCCATGAAGTTTTTAATTTTCACTTTTAAGATGAATTTTAGAATTTTTTGAAATTTTATAAAACTCAATAAAAATATATTTTAAAATTTTCATTTATACTCACTCACAAATATTAAGAGCAACTCAAAACTTTATTCATATTCAAACAAAATTCTAAGTTTCAAATATTATTTTTATTTGAAACAAATTACACTTTTTAGCGAAGTTTTATAATTCTTATGTCCAAGCGCCCACTTACATAAGAATTATATAATTTCATAAAAAAGTAAAAAAAAAATTAAGTAAAAATGGTATTTGAATATTAGAGTTGTGTTTGGACATGAATACAATTTGAAGCAATTTTTGAATTTTTCTAAGTGCTTTAAAGTGAAAATTTTGAAAATAACTTTTCTCAACTTTTTAAGTTTTTGAAAAAAATCAAAATTTAACTTCAAGTAATATTTACATGAATAAGCATTGTTTCTAGAAAAACGTAAAAAATGTATGGTCAAATGAGCACTAATATTAATAAAAGAAAGGATAAAAAAAAAGGGCGTAATGGCTTCCTAGCTACTTAACTTGCATCAGTTTTAAAAATCGATACATGAATTTGTATTTTTTCCATTTGAACACTCCAACTTGATGCAATAAATATTAATAAACGTATTTGACCATTGACATTGGCTATGTGAAGGCGGTACAACTGACATGGCTCAATTATGTGCATATCACGCTACAAGGGCGCGTGGATAGTTATTATTTTTATTGAAAAAAAAAAAGAAGACCTTTCTCTTTCCCTTCTATTTTCCCCTCGTTTTCCCTGCCAAACTCCCGCTCCCCTCCCCTCCCCCCCCCCCCTAATTCTACCATAGCCACTTCTAGGAGAACATAGAACATAACCCAAATAAAGAAAAAAGCTCAAAACCTTAGCACACCCTCAACGCACTCGCGTAACTCCTTCCAAGTTATCAACAAAACACTCCAATAACCATGGGAAATATAATCGAAGCTTATGTTTACAGTCTCATTCAACAGTAAATTGGTGGACATCCCTTTAGTATTGTGAGTGAGGCTGCTGATGAGATATCGGCCGTGTTAAAAGACGACAACTTTAAGAATCCTGAAAATAAATTGAAAATTGAAAATCTGTTAAACCCTATTTCAGACCAGGTGTTTGATAAGTTGGTGTTAATTTGACGACTCATCACTGACTACCAATTAGATGGTCGCGATGATGGCGATGAAGCTCTTGATTATGATGTTGGTGTAGCAGTTGAGTTTGAGGAGAATGAAGACGAAGAAGAAGGTGAAGAGAGTGAGCTTGACGATGAAGAAGAGGATGATATGTGGGGGAAGCCGATGGTTCTGGCGCTATGCAGATAGGCAGTGGCATCGAGGAAGATGAGATGTAGGAGGCGGATGAAGGAATGACTTTGAATATTTAGGACATAGATGCTTATTGTCTTCAAAGAAAAATTTCTTAAGCTTACGAGGAAGCATATTATTTAGGCTGGTATAGTAAAACCTGAATGAAATTCAATCTCCATTATCGGAGCTTATGTTTAAAGTCTCCATTATCAAAACTTTTATTTACAATTTGTGAAGAAAAGAAAGAGAAGAAAAAATAAAAATTTAATAAATTAATTTTTGAAAATGACAAGACCCACAAATTAGGACCTTGACTATATAAAATATTAAATTAATTTTATATTAACAGTAATTAAATAATATACATTAATTATAAGTATATACTAATTATTATTTTTTCAAGCAGAAGTGTTGAAATGAAAAACTAAGTGTTCATATATCCATTTTACAATTATATCGACTTTACCATTTCGCCAACAAGAAAACATCCGTGCATGTACAAATGTCTACGTATCATCAACTACTCTCCAATACTTTTCTCCTCCAACCTCCTTTCTCTCTCCTGCATAATCTGAAAAACCCGTTTCAGAGATAATCTAAATTAAAAACAAACAGACAAAATCAAATACAGTGAAGTTTTATAGGCGATACTTATTAGGAACTCAGTTTTTACCTATCAATTGTAATTTGTAATGGAGAGGCTCATCTTTACCAACTCTTCACTTCCTTCGTCTAAACTCCATCACCTTAAGCCCTTTCCTCGTCTTCCCCAACTCGAATTCTCCGTTCCGAGATTTCAAACTCTTCCCTCCCTTAAACGCGTTGAGTATCGGGGGACCAATTCGCTTTCTTGCAAATGCATTCATGACCAGTTTTCAACTTCTGGGTCGTCGTCCCCTTCTTCAAGTTTCAATGATGGGTTTGTGGGTAATTCGGCTACATCTCAGGATTTTCCAGATGGGTCGGGTCCGAAGCCCCATTTACTCAAATGGGTTGCTGAAACTCTATCGAAGCAACAAAAGGTACTGACTTTAATCTTTCTTGCTTTCGCATCTGCGTTTTATTTTTATGTATTCAATTTTGATGTTGATGTCACTTTATGCTTTTTGTCCATGTTAATTGCTATCTGTTTGATAACTAGTTGAGCTGGTCAAAATACAAAACGTTAGTTCTGCTGTAACAATTTTTTTTAATGTTAATGGACCTAAAGTAGCCACCCAATCTGCATCAATCCCAAGGGGCTGCCCTTTTATTTGCTATTGACTTGTATTTTTGGTAGAGTTGTATCTAATTGATGATTAATGCACAATATACTAGTTTCTCGAATTTTTATACTACAGCATTTTGCTTGTTTCTTTTGTTTGTGCAATTGACGTGGAGTCTAGAAATCTTTCTTCTAGAACAACGAGGTTCTGTCAGTTTTGCTTTGACGGTGCCAACCTTTTCTTTAACTCATTGGCACCATGATCAATACTCAAGAGTATGTTTTTCTCCAAGTGAAAGTTTTTACCTTTATCTTCTTGAACTAAGCTCTGGATACTGCCATTTCACATCCTAAATGATAACCAAATTTAGGTGTTTAAAAGTGATTTAAAAGATGAGGTAACGTGAAATATAGTTGTCTCTGAGGAAAACAAAAGTAGTTAACGTTGGACTTGGAACGCGACACTGGTGATCTGATATACCATACTTGATCTTAGCCAAAAGGCCGAGAAAAGTGGATAGGTCAAGGAATGATAACGTTACATAGGACGAGGACACGGACACCAATAGTGCTACTCTCCACAAATGATCTAGGTTATTCGTTTCTGGCAGCACAGTTTGCAGGTTGCAGACCTGATCAGCAACTGCTAACTGCAGCCATTCCTGGTGATAGCCGCAAGGGATAATAATAAAAACAGGGAATGAATAGTACAGGAGTTGCTAGTGCAATTCATGTGAGGGCAAGGATTGGTAGGTTAACTCAAGTTTGGTTATTCATTTCTCTGATATCCATTGTAGGAAGTAGAAATTACAGTGCCTATTTTCAAGAGGGCTGATTTTAGGGTAGCGTTTGTTTGAGTGATTATGGCCCATTTTGTACTAGAAGACAAATGGAATCTCATTTTTTCCTTTTTATAAGGGAAGGTTTTATTAGCTGAGTACCAAGATGGTACCATAAATTACACACAACTGCTGGGAATATCCATGCAGTCAGCTACAGCATTTCCCTAACAATTCCAAGAAGTCCATATATTGATCAATGTTGTCTATGAAACTACTATTACTCCAAAGAAACAAATTAAGCAAACACTTGTTATTGAATCTTGGAATCTGATCTTTCTGCCCATCAAAACAAGCTCTATTTCCCTCTAGCCAAGGTATTTCGACATGTTATTATGTCTACAAGCTACTAATATAAGTATGAATTGTCATTTTGAACTTGGATTTTGGATATCGTCTACTTCCACCTAGTTAATTTCAAAAGAATCTGCCATCTAGTTCGGAATTCTTCACCTTGTATCATTTAAGAAATTTAATTGGGAAAGAACTACCCTGAAAACGTAGGAACTAACACTCTTGTTTATATTAGTTATATTAGTTAAAATAAAAGGCAACCTTACTAAACAGTAACTTTTATCTGTTGATGATTGACCTCTTCAGAGTTGAGTACAAAATGCAATTCAAAGCACAAGTTAAAAGAAGAACAATTTTGGTGTGGAGTGTCTTTATGTCTATTACTTTGAAATCTCATAGCTGCAAACACATTTTTTGTAGATTTACAGAAATTAAACTTAACTACGACAGCAAGAAGAAAAATATTCCTGAATATAAGAGCATTAAGGATTCAAGGAGTATATATTGAATGATTAGTTGTTGCTGTGTTCATCAAACTGGACATCCTGTTGTTTATGTTTTAAATATAGATGAAGTTAATTCATATTTTTACATGGAAATGTTTCATTAACAAGCTTTCACTGCTTAGGCAGAATTAGACCTTCTGCTCTCTTGCTATTGTTCATCTCTTTTGCATGCCTGAGTTTCAAGTATTGGTGGAAGTGTAGATGACCATAATAAAGAGCTTTTGGCATTAATTACCAGATGGACTTGTTAGAAGAGTATTTTAATCACTGGTATGTTAAACCTGGAGATGCATAGAGGTTTTCAATGTTACATTGAACTTCATTATTATGCCTGCAGCAGCGCACAAGGAACTGAGGAAAGAGCCATTCATAGTTCATCCATTATATTTGCTTCTATTAGACACTGTTATCAGGAAAAAGCATCTATTGCATTACGCGGCGAATTATTTGCATCTATCAAAAGAAGACACTTGTGTTATTCTCGTCAACATGGCTTATGATTACTTTGTTTCCTTTCAGGTGGTTTCTGCAAGTACAGTAGTCCTACTTTCAGCAATGCTGGTTATGCTCCTCCACCCACTCATTGTTTCACCTTCTTTTGCTAGTTTTCCAAGTGCAGCTAAGACTGGAGGTCCAGCTGCAGCTGCAGTGGGAAGTCAACTCGTACGTAATGAACTACTAACAAGTGCTTGGGCTGGTTTCTTTGCTGGTTGCCTTCACACCCTATCAGGTCCTGACCATCTTGCTGCTTTAGCACCTCTTTCAATAGGCCGTACGCGGATGGAGAGTGCGGCAGTGGGAGCTCTCTGGGGCTGTGGTCATGATGCTGGACAGTTGATTTTTGGCCTTTTGTTTCTTCTCTTAAAGGACCAACTCCACATTGAAGTTATTCGTACGTGGGGGACGAGAGTAGTTGGCTTCACTCTTCTTGTCATCGGAGCAATGGGAATTAAGGAAGCATCTGAAGTTCCTACTCCATGTGTTGCCCTTGAAAATGGTGAGTGTGATGTTAGTGTATATGAAGGCATTGACACCCCCGTCTTTGGGAAGAAGAAAAAGATAGGCTTAGCAACTTTTGCCACTGGAATTGTCCATGGGCTGCAACCGGATGCACTGTTGATAATCTTGCCGGCACTTGCTTTGCCTTCTCGCACGGCCGGTGTTGCCTTTTTGTGTATGTTCTTGGTCGGTACTGTTATAGCGATGGGAAGCTATACCGTCTTTATAGGCTCGTGTAGTCAGGCACTGAAGGATAGAGTTCCTAGAATAACCGAGAAGCTCACTTGGGCTTCTTCTCTAATAGCAATAGGCTTAGGTCTTGCTATTATCATCAGTCAATTTTTTGGTTTTAGCCTGTATTAGTTGGAATCCGGCGTTACATTAGTTTATATTCAGTATTAGGGGATGTCATTTCATGAGGATATCATTCAGCGGGGTGGATTGTAACATTCTCAAGTTATGAGTTATATATATTATAACAATTTGAAGATTTTCTGCAACTTGTGCGAGTCTCTGAGTTCTAAGTGATTTGTTGATTCACTTGCCATTTTCTGCAGAAAAATGTATGTTGTGTTGGAAAATCATGCCGAGTTGGACCACATAAAAAGTCATTATGTGGTTAGTAGTAAAAACCTCAGCATTTTTATGGTTTCACAGTATTTTTCCCTCTCCAAAATATAGCACCCAGGGTGTGATTTACTGACCAATGAAGTGTGTTCAGAACATTAAGGATTCATTTGGTGCGACGGATAAGGGATAATCAATTTATGGATTAAATTTGAGATGAATTTATCCCACGTTTAGTTGCGATAAAATCGTGGTATAACTAATTCCAGGGTTAGTTATCCAGCGATTATAGTATTATTCTTATCCCTATGGAAAGGTGAAATAACAATCTCGGGATAACTCCGAAATAATTAATTTGGGATAGCTTATTTACCACCCAAACGATTCCTAAGTTCTCAAAGTACAAATCGTAGCAGAAGAAAAAGAATACTTAAACAAAATAAGGTATGTAATCCTAGCAAAATAAAAATATTAAGTAATTTCGGTTGATTGGTCCAAGTGTTAACGGATACAATACGTGATACATTATACATATGAATGTGATAGCAAATACCTTATGTAATTAGTGAAAGTACGTACAAACTAATTCGATCGATATTATAAACAAAATCTTAAAATATAAAAAGCAACAAGAATAGGACCCGTTAAGAAACACATTAGAATTTTGTAAATGTGGACAAATATATCTATGGAACACTTTTGTTAGAAGACCTTTTGGTTATATTCACGAAACTTCAACAAACGATTATTATCTATACATTTCTTATTTTATACAGACATTTATTTTTCTAAAAGTTGTCCAAAGACCATCACACTTGTTTACACCAAAATTAATAGAAATATTCTCTGAAATACAAATCGTAATTTATATAGTGACTACAGCATAAATTTGTTAAAAATTGCACGGGCCATTTCATTTGGTCGCCCCATTTATTTTATACCTATTTTTTAAAACTTTTAATTAATAATCACTTTTTAAACAATTTCAACCCCTTTTCTCCTTTTCCTTTTCCTTCTCAAAATTATATCGGTCCTCTACCTCTTTCTTGAAGTCCATGACTAAAGGTCCCTGGTTGATTGAAAGGTGGCAATAGATGCGTTGAAGCAGCAACTAACTGAAACTAACTAATTTGAATAAATAAATCAACTTATCATAAATCTGTATAAGTGGCGTTGAAAACTTTTCACAGATCTTTTATCTGTTTATGCTGAGACTAACTGGTTTGAATCACAACGAAAACCCCTTTGTTTGTGCCATCTCTTAACATCATCTGTTTTGATAGATGGTTTAGCTGGTTTAGCTTAAGCCGGGGAAGCACAAAAATCATATGCTAGCTACAAAATAAAAATTTCAGTTTTAAATAAAAAAGCGGGTATATTTATAATTTTTTAACAAACAGGTACAAGTTAAAACGTGACATCAAAAAGCTGGTATAGATACAAATCCCCATAAATTTGAACGAAATTAAGGAAATCAAAATGGAATTTTACATTCCTATGCCTCATAGGAAACATTTTTACCCTTAATGCTTAAAGTTTGACTTAATTACACTTAGTATAGCAGTTTACCAATTCTATACCATAATTAATTAAGGATATAATTAATGAGAATATTTTTATTCCTTAATCAAAGGATTTCCGTTTAATTCCAGTTTCTCTTTAATTCCCACGTTTCTCTCTCCTAATCCCTCAACTCCACCCACATTTTATCCATACTCACGTTCTTTTTATATTTCATCTTCTGAAACCACCATTCTCCTTCTAAATTCACAGAAAATTGAAGAAATCCTTCAAACAAATTGGTTCCCTATTTTACTCCAGTTGATTTTCATCAAGAAAAACAAAAAAGTTTCGAAAAGAGTCCTAAAAAATCAGCAGTGGCTGATGTACCCTCATTTGATTT
The DNA here is from genome assembly GCA_034376525.1 of Nicotiana benthamiana. Taxonomy (NCBI): domain Eukaryota; kingdom Viridiplantae; phylum Streptophyta; class Magnoliopsida; order Solanales; family Solanaceae; genus Nicotiana; species Nicotiana benthamiana. Next base: position 88,593,006 of record CM067333.1, on the reverse strand, counting down.
GGGTGTTCTATCCCTAAGGGGAAAGCAAGGAGGAATTCCACTTTGGAAAGGAAAAGGGCAGTTCCAAACGAAGGACCCAGTCTCAAGGGGCAAGCTTCCCGGTGTCCAAGTGTCAAGTCCCGAGGGCTTGTGTCCGCCGAAAGCTTCCTAATTCACCAAAAAACAATGCAAATCTTCAGATAAAATTGCAGACACTACTCATAGTTGCTCGCCCCGACAAATCAGAGCCAAGATAAGAGCCAAACAAAAACATGATGTAGATGCTGGAGAAACTTCTACACTAGTCAAATAAGTCAAACGAAAAGAAAAAGAGATTTCTGTAGACGATGACTTTATAGAAGAGGTCCCTAATCTTCAAACAGTAAAGAAAGAAAAGCTATTTCCTGGTTTGAAAATCTAATAATGAAGAAACATTCAAAAAAATACCCTAAAATTGTTCGGAACCAATTATTAGAGAAGGTAAACATTTATTAGTTTCGTTTCTAATTTATTAGTTTAGTTTAGGATGGTAAAATCTTTGTTCTACGTTTTTTAGACAAGTGTAGATTAATTGTCTTAATTTTGTAGATTTTTTGTAGTTGTGATGTTTTCCCTTTATAGTTTTAGATATTTTATAGTTTTTTTTGTAGTTATACTGTTAGGTAACTTGTACTATTTGAAGCAAAATTGTAGTTCTCTTTTGTTGTTGATTTTTTTGTAGAATATGCTCTAAATTATAGATATTATGTAATTATTTGTAATTATGTTGTAGATAAAATATAGATGAACTTATCCTTTTTATGCATTTTATTAATATGAATTAATTTATCACTTGTGCAGAAAGGATAGTTTTTGCCCCACTTAATGTTGATTATGGGGTGCTTAGATTCCACACTTTGTATGATCCTAGCATTTGTAGCTAGATTAAAGAGCTTCTATCCTCAAATGGTTTGAATCTTTTCAAAAAGATGTGTTTTGGATACTTACAATATCTTCCCACCATATGTATGCAAAACCAAGCCATTGATCTTCTGATGAAGTATGAATTGACCAAATCTAATAAATCGTATTTTTTTGTACAGTTAAAGGTTGAAACATTAAATTTTGAATTGCGTGAATTTGTATTAATTACTAGTCTAAGATGTGTTACCCAGTTTACTGATTTTAGTTATACTCATACTTATGTTAGCAAAATAATGACCAGTTATTTTCCTAACAAATTAAGAGTGGCGAAGTCTTATTTGAAACAAATAGTACCCATTAGATCATAGGTAAACGATAAGGATGCGATGCAGTTGTGCATCCTTTATATTTTAGAAATTTTCATTTGTCCTACGGACAAAAATCATATTCTTTTGTAGATCACTTTAGGCTCTATTTGGTAGAATCTTGACAGTATGAATTATATGCATGGGGTATTAAATTTTTCACCCAGATGATGAAGTCTGTTAGGCACAGACTAATCCGTATGTACATTCTTATCTCATATGGGAATGTTCACTAGCATTGCAGAGTATGGCTTTATGAGTGTTGCTCTACTGTCAGCACCGATCTAGCTACGAGGTGTTCTAACTCAATACCTTGCATACTAAGATGGTCAGCTACTAAGGGACATATTTGGATAGCTGCCTTTGAAGAGAAGATGATAAAGCTTGAGTTGATAAATGTATAGTTTCTTTTTTTTTTTACGATTATACATTTACCTTTAAAATATCTACAAGTATTCTATATTTTCTTTCTTGATCAAACTAATTTATTTTTCTTCGTTCAATTTACCAACATAGTTGAATCTGGAGAAGAGATTGCAGTGCTAACCCGACAAAATTGAGTACAAAGTTCAAGAAGATGAACAAATATTTGAGGTTCCCAATGCTGATTCTCCTACGTTGGAACCCAAACAAACAGATGGATAAGCGGACAAGGAGTCTATTGCTGAGAGATCAATAAATTAGAAAAAGGAATTGAGCAGGTAATACATATACACTACAATATATCAACAATTCATAAACTGTGTACCAAATATCTATAAATTTATAAATTCTGATATATTTTTTATGTAAGTGCATAGGTTTTTGCATTGTATGTTTGGACATATTATGAAGTTAACAACTTACTTTATTGTAACTTGTAGGTTGATATAAAGCTTGAATATTTTAGGAAAATTTTCTTGTAGAACTTGATAGCCTTCGAGTGTTTATAAATGATTCTGTGCAGTCCGTTTTGAAAATGATAAGCAGTAGAGATGTGCAAGATGATGTAAGGGTAAGATCTGACTTTTATTTTTTATAGCAAAACAATTTAGATAATGAAAAAATATATTCAAACTAACATAAAACATTCAGTTTGCTGGCGATTCAACAAAAAATAATGACCAAGAAAAAGACTTGAACAACCAACATTTTCAGTTCAGTATTGGGGAACAAGTGCAGGACAGCACCAGCAAAACAGGTATCTAAAAATACCTACAAAATATCTACAATTTGTGTTAGTGTATAATTAACATATCTACATTTATCCACAAAATATCTATAAATTTTGCTACACATATGCTACACCTTTCAAGCCACCATTATCCAGTATTATTTATCATTTTAATTATAACACAAAATATGTTGAAGTTGCAGTTGGTCAAGAAAATCTTCCAGCACATGGTGATTTATATACACATTTTCAAGTTACAGCTGGTGAAGACAAAGCATGTATCATACTGTCACTCAGAGATATTTTCTTGTTGTTTATAAATTTTAACATTCTTGCTAAAATTGATATGAATTGTGTTACAGTGATGGAAAATATCAATGCACATTCCCTAATTCACGGAGTGACTTGAAGCTCAGACAGTATATGTCATTGAGGAACATGACAATGAAGGTGCAGATGCACAGTATGCAAATCTAGGTGATTCGGAAGGATCAAGAGTTGAGAAGAATGAGGTCACACTAGATGATTTTGAGTTTCCTGACAACTCATCCCGGTTGGTTATATTTGGCGAGCCCATACAAGATGATGCAACACCTATGTATTCGGGGAGAACAAGGCAAAAAGCATGCCCAATCACCATTTATTCCTCTATAAAGTTATGGGGACATCAACTCGGTTGGATCTAAAATTTTCTATCTCAAGCACCCTTTTACTACTGTCATTGGTGAAGATGTAGATCCGAATGTTTTGAAAAACTTCAACAATTGGTTATACCAATGTAGAGACAAATGTTCAAATAAGTATGAATGCATAATTTGACACTTGCATTCCATCATTTATATTTTACATATCTAATTCTATCTACAATCTCTTTTTGATATTTATTTGTTGGTACAGGAGGAAGGCTCCGTTTTTCATAAAGGATAACCAAATTAAGCCTTGGTTAGACCTTGGAGTGGAAAAGGTTGATAAGAAGGAATGGTTCTTTTCCCTGTCTCACCCGGACAAGTCCTCAATGAATCGGTAAGAATCAAGGAGTCACCTATCGGCTTCCCACACTTATCATGACAACATCTCTATTCTCAAGATATGATTTGTAGATATTTTGTCTTTTGTTTTGTAGTTTAATTATATATATGTAGATATCTATAATATATGAAGATGACTTGTATTATTATAAATTGTATATATGATGTAGACATGATTGTAAATGTTGTATTTCTTGTATGTAGCGCAATTGTATTTAGGTTCCATATTATATATCATATTTGAAGAATATTTATAGTATAAATTCTATATGTATTTTGTCTATAGAATAGTTTATTGTTATATTTCCTTTTTGTAGTGTAATTGTAGTTATTTTATAGTTTATGTAGAATATTACAAGATTAATTGTAGTCTACAATATAGATATAATATAGACATGATTGTTGTGTTACATATTTACCCAGTAACTGTAGATAAATTGTACTTATTCTTAGATTATTTGAAGTTGACTTTGTAGTTAAATTGTATAGCTGTTTTTAGACATCATTGTAGATTTTTTGTTACTGTTTTTTAGTTAATTATAATTATAATGTAATTTTATGTAGATTATTTGAAGTAAACTTGATGTTTATATGCCAACTATTTTTGAGTGCAGCACATTATTTTAATGTATTACTTGAGGAAAAGAGGTAAGTATGGCTCCAATAACAAGACCAAGTTTACCACAACGGATTGTGTGTTCAAGACCAAGATAGAACAAATTAATGAAAATTCATAAATTCACCTCCACAAAATAAGTATTCAGTTGTTAAACCCCAAGATGTTATTGCAGAATATATTTTGGGGGATAGACTACTTGCCAATGTAGCATGGGATGAAGTTGACTATGTCATCATGCCCGTCAATATTAAAGAAAATTTCATTGAGTGTTGGTCGTTTTCGACATTGCAGACAGGCAACTTTATGTGTACGATTCCATGGTCTCTTCACACACCCATAAAATTGTTGAATCCTGTGTCAAAAAATTTTCTGTTATTAACCCTTTGTATTTGTCATGCACTCGTTTTTATTGGAAGCGTAAGGACATTAACTTCATGAATACAAAGGCATGCATGGATAAACCTGTGAGCATGTGATTTTTGCCTTACATGAATTACTCCTATAAATTCAAACAAAATCATCTTTTTTTATTTGTTTGCAATGTTGTGGATTTTTGTGACATTTTGTTAATTGTTTGCATTTGCTTGTGTATTTTTATTTTTGTCTAATTAATGAAAAATAATATATATATATATATATATATATATATATATATATATATATATATATATATATATATATATATATATATATATATATATATATGCATTACTTTTAGGATTTAATTTAGTATTTTAGGATTAATTGAGTAAGTAGGTTATTTGATAAAAACGGAAAATCACAAAAAATAGTCATCTTGTACCTTTTAATACCAATTTTTGATTTTTGAGTTAGTGTTTCTTTAATTTACTAATTGTGGTAATTATTTAGGTTTAATTAGTATTTTTATTAAATTAATTTGGTTTTATAACTTAATTTAGGCTTTTAGTTTCAATTGTAGAAAAAGAAAAAAGAGAAAAACAAAAGGGATTTAGAAAAATTGGCCAACTCCATTTGATCTCCTTTGAACCCAAACCTTTTCCCCTATGAAATCCGGTGTTCCAGGCCCAATGCCTCCTCTATCAAAACACACGACCCAACCCGTTCTCTAATACATATGCGCACAATCAGTTAGAGACCCCCAAATCCCAAATCCCTAAACTCCGCGAGCACTGTTCTTCTTCTCCGAAGAACACGCGAACAAGCCTCAAAATTCCGTCCAAATCCATGGCGAGTGAGCATCAATCCCTAACCCACGCGACCTTGTATCTCTCCTCTTGCCGTTGCTAACGGCTTCTGACGCCAAGATTCCCTCTCCTCTCACTCGCTCGTTTATGATACCTATCTCACGGTTGGGAGCTTCTGGAGATGAAATGCTGGATGAGTGTGAGGCGTTGGATTGATTTCACTCAATTCGAGCCCCACATTCATCAAGGATTGGTCTCCAAAAGAGGCTTTATCCAATTTTGTGAGGGGACGAATGAGGGCTAAAAAAAATTCAGAAAAAAGAAGTGGAAAGGATTCTAGAATTTATGGTTTTATGAATTTTGTTTCTTTATTCTAGGTCTAATTCATTAAAAGTTTAAGAGAAAGAAAGATATTATTTTACTGTGTGAGTCCTATTTTGAGTTCTAAAGAGATGAAAAGATGAATTGAAGCTCGAGTTTGATTTTCTATTGTTGTTCTGCTGAATTGCTGCTGGACCTCGATAGGATTTGGCGTCGAGAGTTGTATTGTCGGGTTTATAATTGTTATAAAAGAATATTTGCAACTTCAGGTTCCATTTTCCTCTCTTCATTTCAATTCGACTCTGTTTTGTTTCAGTGTTTTTTGAGCTATGAGATTCAGTCTAGGGTGGTTTTTTTGTGCTATGATCAAACTTCTTGCTAACTATATTTATTCGCAATGGTCGTATGTGTTTGAGTATTTTCAGTTAGTAGAAATAGATTTGAGTAGGTCTGGCTCGAAGTATATTCTAAATCAAGATGTCATCGCTTTCAAATGAACGATGTGTTAAGTTTCTTTTGGTGATCTTCTTTGCAATATGCTCTGGTGTTCTTGATGATTTAATTGAGCCATAAGGTTCAGAAAGTTAATTAATAGTTCTGTAGATGTTATACTGGAAATGAGAGGTCGAACTAGAATGGTTTTCACTATTAGTTGTGGTGTTCTGATAGAGGATTCAGCACACAACTAGTCAATGGCTGTGCTAAGGCTAACCTCAAATCAATTGGTTAAAATATCCTAACAGTAGAGTTGCTGGAAGTCTTCTATGTGCTGATCGATAAATTGTAGCTTCGTACTTGTTTTAGTCGACTGTATTTCAAATCTTATTTCAGTTTTGTCATGGTCATTATGTTTGACATGGTACATTAGTCGAGCCATTGCATATGTTGGCCGACATGGAGCCATGCGCATGATTCCAAGAGTCACTGTAGTTGCTACGGCCAGGCAGGGGATTAAGGTAGTTTACTTGCTGGCTGATAAGTCAGGTAGCGAAGCCTTATGCTATTGAATGCGTTGTCGGAAGGATGGATGGGAGTGGTACTGTGAAAGAAAACCATCTCGTCCTTACCCTTGAATTCTCTTTTATATGTTCCGTCTTTTAATCTCTTGTCTGTGAGCTCCTTAACAAAAAAAGCCTGAACTCCAGTGTAACTTTCGTCTCTGATCGGTGTCTTTTTCAGGACCCGAGGACGGGGGGATCCTTGGGAGTGGACGTGAGGACAAGGGGCTCTACAAAACATCCTTGAGACTTCTGGTCTTATGTCCGCCTAGAGTGGAGCCTGCCTGCTGAAGACCGTAAGTAACTCAGTGCTCCATACGGGGGAAATGAAAGCAGAATTCGTTCGGATCCTCCCACATGTTCAATCTTTTTGAAGGGTTTTTGTCTAATGTGAATCCTGCTATGTTGTTCTCTGAATCGGGATCTTTGGTTGACGTCTCTACTGAATTGATCTTAGTATGCTCTTTTAAGAGTTCTGAAATAAAACCATTAGAAGGTTTAACAGATGTGAGGTCTGTTGGATACCTTAACTAGATGGACTGATGTTTACTTGAATCAAACATTCTGAGTTTGTGTCTAAGCCTGAGAGTTAGCATGTTTACTTGAATCGACTTCTGATCTAGCCTGGGATAACTCCGCTAAAAATCTGCCCCAATTGCACTGCCCAAGCAGTCTATTTGCACAACTTTGAGTGTAAATTTCTGCACTGGTGGCTTGCAGCAGCTCTGATGTACTAGTAGTTCATGTGTTTATATGAGTTCTACTGGGTTTTTCGATTGCTAATTAATCAAAGAAAATCTGCAGGGGTGAGTTTGTTTTTGATAGGTTCATCGTTGGGTAGGAGTTTTCACTGAGTTTTATTTCGTCAATTTGGGGTATAACTGATGCATCTTAATCATATTGTTGTCCAATGGCCCTTGTGTATTAATCAGTTCATCGGGTAGTCCCATTCGTTTCCCTAGAATGTTTTGGAATATGTTTGTAACATCTGGAGGGGAATTTGAGCTATGTGCTTCTTTGATTCTGATGTACTGCTGCATACTCATGTAGTACTAGTACAATCATGAGTTTTCAACTGGAGTAATTTTGCAAAAACAGAGATTTCAAGGGATGTTAAAAGGCAGCAACTATGTTGTAGTTTGTGATTAGATTTGATAATTGTATGATTGGTTATTGATTCTCAGTCTTCGTGTAATTAACATTTCTTCCTTCTCCCTAAGCTTCTGCATATAATCTGCTCTAAATCCTCATGTTTCTCACATTGGTATAAGATAATAACATAGATGAATTCATTTCTTTTGATATTCCATAGTTGGTTGTTTAGTTAAGTTATGTTCCTTTCTTATAGTCAAAGCAACATCTCTCCTTTTATTCTTGGCTAGCGTTCTAATGGTTATTCACTGACTGCGTATTTCCACACTATGTGCTTCTTCTTTCTTGGCTCACATCTTTTCCTTTTCACAAATTCACATTACGTGCTCTTCTTGCAATCAGGCTGCCGAGTTGGGCTTCAGGTGGAGCCGAGTTGTTTTGCACGTTGAGCCTACTGAAATGGGCAGCAAAACGTTGAGATTCGGATTGACCAGCCATTTCATAATATACTAGGGTTGGTCCTTTACTAGTTTAATGTTTTATTGAATTATTAGATTGAGTCTGACACTCTGACATAATATAAGTAGGAGTTAGCTTACGTCCTTTAATTAACTAGTAATATCCTTTAAAATAAATTGAGGTGCACCGCGCCAAACAAAATTCACAAATCACGTGGCCCTCTTTAATTATATCTTTTAAAATCCTTAGAACATGGGACGTGCCATTTAGCGAATTTTCATGGCCTCCCGCAAAGTTAACGACGCGTTAGTTGCTTTAGGCGAGTTATTTAAATTTACCTTCCTAAACTTGGGTGTGCATTTCATGTGACCCAAATTCAAGTCCCAAAACATTGAATAAACATGCTATGGATCCGGGTGCATTTCATGTGACCCGATCCAAAGACACGATTTAAACGACGTTCTGCATTCCTTAAAAATTAATTAAAAGCGGTAAATAATTTAAAAAATTGCACTATAGGATGAACATGTTTTAAAATAGGATATTAGGCCAATTATGATAGTTTAAGCGACTGTGCTAAAACCACGGGATCCGGGGGTGCCTAACACCTTCCCTCGGGTCAACAAAATTCCTTATTCAGAATTTCTGGTTCGCAGACTTCATTTGGAAAGTCAAAAATTTTCTCAATCCCAAGATAAGCCGGTGACTTGGGGCACCAAAAGTCAAATCTATCCTAAGTGGCGACTCTGATAAACAAAATAATCTCATTTCGAATATTATCACTTAAATTGAAAAAACTCTCTTATACACTATCCTTTAGGGTAGGTGTGTAAAAAAGAGGTGTGACAACTCTGGAGACTCTACTGGGGACAAGGACCCAGAACTTCGGTTCAGGGTTTAAGAATTCGAGCTTAGAATAGCTTTTATATTTGACTTTATCTGAATTTCCTACATGTTTCATGCCTCATGTGCTAAATACTTTACCGCTTTGATATTTGGTGGAATGTATATATAAACTGCTGCGAAACCCTTCCTCTCTCTAAGTCTTCTAAATCATGGAGAAGCGGTGCACTTTTTGTGACTTCTCTTCTGTTTAGAGTCTTATCCCAATTTAGAACGAGGTTCGGACAAGCTTCTAAGCCGACAGAGCTTTTGTATCCCCGGTATGCTACCCACCCCCCACCCCCCGGCTCGAGTTGTCTGCTCGGGTAAGCCAGGTCTAGAACAATAAACCCAGGTTTTAAACCTAGTATAACAAAACTTCATGTCGGATCCCTAGTAGGAACCTTTTTTTGCATCACGTGCATTTGACTTAGAGGACTCAACACAATGGTTGGGTCCGTCTAGGACAGGTGACCTAAAATGGAAAAGACCATCCTGATACATCTTACTCGCTACTTGTGCATTTATTTGCTTCGGATCTGCATGTTGACCGGGTTAGGCGAGAGTTGAAAGGAAATAGCAATGGATAAGGATGATCACCTGTTTTGAAAAATCAATACTCAAAATAGTGCTAAAACTCTGCCGGATTTATGAAAATATAAAAGAAAAGAAAAGTTTGTTTTTTAAATTTTGTTTTTGACAAATTTGCCCGAACTACGCTAGTTTGATTCTCACCAGACGTGAGATATGTAGGCAACCCCCATCTAGTCCAACTTCCTTTTTGCAAAAAAATAACCAAAAACAACAAAATTTTAGTTTAGTCACAAATACGTAGGGTGATGTCATTCTTGTTTAAAATAAGCCGAATGTCCCGAAAAGGGCGCTGGAAGGCTGTTTTTGCAAGAACAACCACTTTGGTTCATTTCCAACAGATAGCGGACACAACCTTAAAATCTTCTCCCGAAGTGCTAAATCTAGGATTCGTCTTTTAAACTAAAAAAAGCATTGTTGTTTTTCTTTTAGAATAAAATAAAGTCACTAAATCACCTAAATAAACGTGCAGGATGAGCACGAATGAAATTGAACCCGTCACATTCCTTAATGACATCCCCTTGAAGCTCCATATGTGGTGGGATGATATGGTAAAAGGCAGTAGGGAAACATTGACAAGAGTTTTGGAGGCCTCGTCGGATTATTAAACATCAAGCCAAGGTCGGACATAATTGAAGCCTTAATACCATTTTGGGACCCAACTTGCAATGTGTTCCGTTTCACTGACTTCGAGCTCACATCAACATTGAAAGAAATAGCGGGTTATGTGGGTCTAAATGGAAATCTCAGAAGGCGATATCCAATGTCACCGAGCCCAGTGTCCCCTCACAGATTCCTAGATTTTCTAAGCATTAGACGGGATGTCCAAGACAGAAATCTAGCCGAAGGGTACTGCACACTACAATTTCTGTATCTTTGATATGGTAACCCTTAAGGTTTTGAAGAACCGAACACCGGTCTAACCTTTGCTAGAAATAAAGATAAGTAGGAGGCAATACAGAGTCTAGCTTTCATGGTAGCCATAATAGGTGTTGTAGTTTGTTCATGGAAGGATGGAAATATAGAAATAGGTCTTGTGGAATGATTGATGTTGCAATCAAAAAGGCTAACATCACTTTGGTTCCTTTAATCGTGTCGGAAATATACCGAGCCCTCACCATTTGTCGGGAAGGAGGAAAATTTTTCCAAGGTTGCAATTTCTTACTCCAGTTATGGATGCAAGAACACCTCTGTCACCGAGTTGGATACAAGAATTATGGTTTGACCTGTCTAAACTGCATTGAAGAATTTGGAAACTAGGTAGCATGCATTGAATTCCCTACAGGTACGGAAGCTTGGCTTGCACATCTGAGGGCCCTGACTGCTGATAAAATTGAATGGGCATTTGGATAGCTCCCTGCCACTGAAGCAATATACACAATAGATGAAGCGTCTTATATCCTCTTAATGGGCATTCGGAGCATCCAACCGTATGCTCCCTACAGGGTGCTGCGTCAACTAGGAAGATTCCAAAACGTCCACAATGACGAAGATCTGAGTAAGTATGCCATTGAGTTGGGTCCAAAAGCTGCGTTTCTAGAGGGAAAAATTCGCCAAATATGGAATGAATGTAGATTGCTAGAACCCAAGACCATAGTGCGAGACCGAGCCAGAGGTGAAGTGGACCCCAAATATGTTGAATGGTTCAGCAAGAGATATCAAGTTCCTGAAAGACCTGCGAAAAGACCACATGTCCAACAATTCACTGTTGAGGCCCAACCACAATGGGACTGACTGACTAAAGAAAATGAATACAAGGCCAAAATAATAAATTACAAAGGCAAGTCATGGAGCTTCAATTTGAAAATGGTGTTCAAGCCACCGCAGATGAAGGAGAAAAGAAGAAACTAGCCCAGGAAAATGAGGCACTCAAAGCTCAGATCAGAAAGATGGAAACGATCATCGACAACCCAGAGAGAAGTCCGGCCGATGAAAGGCTTATAAGTGGGCTAAGAAAGAAAGTCCTCGAATACCAAGAAAACTTGGAAAATTCCGACATCAGTCAGGTAAAGCTACAGGAATAGTGGACAAAGAAAGCAGAAAAGCGGGCACGGTTTGTGCTACAAATGAGAAGAAACTATGAAGGGACTATCACCAGTCTAAGAAGAAAAGTGATTAATCTTGAGGACGAAGCAACCAAGCGGGTTAAATATTTTAAGGCTGATAGGGAACATTGTTATAAGCTGATGGCCCAAATGGAGAAATACATGCAACAGTTGCAAAACCAACACTTTCATGACTCCCAAGTGTTGGAGGTCCGAAACTAGCAGATAGGGCGCTTACTTCAGGAAAAGGGCAGGATCGGAGAGAGGATATGAACCATCGCTTATTACATCACCATGAAATGCCAAGCATGTGAGGTTGTGACTCGAACCACCTTCTTTGCTGCAGTGATGATCTTCATCCATCAAGTAATGACTGATTTGGAGCAACTACAAGGGGGTCTCGCACATAAGCCCGCGGCGAGGCCGAATGATGCCCCGCGAGCCCCAGTAATAGAAGCTTTAATGTATTCTTGACTTTTCAAACATTGAGTCTTTATTTTGTTTCATTTTGATTCTATGTTTTATGTCCAAGAAACTGATTAGTTTAGCATCTTTGTAATAGAGGTTTTATTAATGAAATTTGAAAATCCTCAAAAGTAGTATTCCTTATTTTGGTATTTGTTTTCAAAGAGATACGCTTGGTCTGATTCATGCGGGATGATGATACGTAGGCACTCTCCATAAGATTCGACCGTATCCTTAAAATAAAAGAAAGAAAAGTTTAAAAATGGGGGAATAGAAACAAAGAGAGGAAAAATAAGAAAACCAAAAGACAAACATGGAAAAAAGGGCATGAAAAAGAAAAGAAAGGGAAAAGAAAAATGAAAAAAAATAAAAGAAGGAAATAGGAAGGGACCAAAAAGAAGCCGGGATGAAGCATGCAACCGCTGCAAGACATGTAGATACCCATTTAACTTAATAGGTGTATCACACCCCCAACGTGCAATCACCTGTCTACTATCTATCTCAAACTAACCGTTTGCTGCTTGTAAATTCGAGTCCAGGGTTTTCATAAATGGTGGTTAGTTTTTGTGGTAATATTGCTTCACCTCCATACTTCACCAGATCGAAAGAAAGCATCGGAATATCTTCAAAAATCACTCTGCCAGCAATTCCCATCATGCATGAGAGCCCAATCTCAGGAATCCCGGTGCCAAAATTAGCAACCTCCGAGGAAAACAGGCTATTGCGTCTCCCCATGATGGAGATGTGGGACGCCTGGTCAAATCGAAAAGATCTGCCTAGTGCAATTCCCGAATTTCCCGAGCTTTTCCCTAGAATGGATGGAACTTCCACTCTCCCAGTCAGTCATCCCAGTATCCCACTAGGTCACCCAACCATCTCAGCTCATTTTGTGGGAACACCTTCAGAGGTTTGCCCCCAGATGGTCATATCCAATGCAGTCCCAAACATCTTTACCGCCCCCCATGCTCAGCTATAACACAGCCTGCATTGCCCAGGACCACTTTTGATCCTTCAACTTTTACATTCCAAACACAGCCTGCATTGCCCAGGACCACTTTTGATCCTTCAACTTTTACATTCCAAACACTCACCCCCCAAATGGAGCTTCTTCAGTACCCCACCTATACTTATTCGCAGCCACCTCAATTTGAGTTCACGACCGGACAGGAAAACACTCCCAAAATTCCGGAACAGGAAGAAATAACAAAAAGGATGAGAAACCTGGAGCAAAGCCTCAGAAACTTGCAAGGGCTGAATGGGCAGAAAAGTATGTTATATACAGATTTATGTATGTTCCCTCACGTGCATTTGCCTCTGTGATTCAAAACTCCGAAGTTTGGAAAATACGATGGGCACAGTAATCCTATTGCTCACCTTAAGAATTACTGCAATCAATTGCGTGGAGCTGGAGGAAAAGAAGAATTGCTCATCGATTACTTTGGGGAAAGTTTGGTGGGTATCGCCTCCGAGTGGTCCATGGATCAGGACATTTATCGAAGGCATATCTGGGACGATCTCGCAAGAGACTTTGTTCGACAGTTCCAGGATAATATAGACATTGCTCCAGACTAGAACCCGCCGGCAAATCTAAAGAAGAAGCCCTCAAAAAGTTTTTAGGAGTATGCAATCAAATGGCGTGAACATGCGTCAAGGGTAAAACCTCCAATGCACGAAGTGAAAATGGTCACGATATTTCTTCAAGCTCAGGAGGCTGATTATTTCCAGAATATGATGTCAGCTATGGGCAAACCATTTGTATAGGCTATTAAAATTGGTGAAAAGGTGGAAAATGGACTGAAAACAGGCAGAATTCTGAGCCAATCATCTATAGAGCAACCTACCAAGCCATCCACAGCGGGTATGGAGGAGTGGCCAAAGGTAATAAGAAAGAAGAAACAACCATGGCGGCTTCAGGTGCCAAGGGACACCACGCTCCTAGACCCATGTTCTCAAAAAGATCCCCTTAGTATTATTACCCTCATCAAGACAGGGCCTATACTCCTCAACCGTATGCGGTCATGAATGCTCAACCTTTTGTATGACCGCAAAAACATGCCAATAGAAACCAAGCTCCATTTCCAAGAAATCAGCATCCTCCACAAAACCACTATAATCCCCATCCTCCCTAGAATAATTTTCCTACCCGTGAGCCACCCAGGAGGCAATATTATACTCCAATTGGTGATTCTTACTCCAATATATTTCTTAAACTTGTCCAAATGGGTCTTCTGCAACCAGTTCCTCAAACGAGACAAAACCCAGCATCGCCCGCTTACTGAGCCAGTGTCAGATATGCCTATCATTCAGGAGTAGAAGGGCACGATACATATGATTGTTGGACCTTTAAAAGAGTGGTGGAGAACTTGATAAAGCAAGGCAAAATAGTGCTAAGGGATGAGGATGTCCCCAACGTGACTAATAATCTATTGCCAGCCCACAATAACGAGCCACTGATTGGGATGATTTGTGAAGATCAAGAATTTGATCCGGCGCTAAAGGCCATAATTTCCATTGCGGATGCAAAGAGGAACAAAGTCACCAAGACAGAACCAGAAAAGGAAGTTGACACACGAACAGAGGTAATGCCTCCTAAAGATGGAATTCTTTATGAGCCCGCGGTTATTGACCGTGCGCCACAGAGGCCCATGACGGACCCTACTACTGTACCGTGGAATTATCAAAAAACAAAGAATACGTATAAGGGTAAAGAGATGTGGGGGAGCTTCAAGAAAACCGTCCTGTTGAGAAGTACTCCAACGTGGAAATTGTAAACAATGCCACTAGAAAGCGTTTCCCATCTAAGAAACTTGTAAGTCCCGAAGAGACAGAAGCTTTCTTTCAGAAAATGAAGATGGTAGACTATGAAGTGGTTGATCAACTGCGAAAGTATCCTGAACAAATGTCCTTGCTGTCATTGCTGATGAAGTCTCCTGAACACCAGAAGGTTTTAATGAAGACCTTGAATGAAGCCTACGTGCTAGCTGAAACTTCAGTGGAATAGTTAGAAAGAATGGCGGAAAGATCTTTCGCTATCAAGCAGATTTTATTCAGCAAAAACGACTTGCCTCTTGAAAGGGTTGCTCACAACAAGGCTTTGCACTTAATTGTCAAATGTGAGGGATACTATGTGAAGAGGGTCATGGTAGACGGAGGTTCTGGGGTAGACATTTTCTCACTCTCTACACTTCAGCGTATGGAAATTGGGATTGGAAGGATTCATCCCAACAATGTTTGTGTGTGAGCTTTCGATGGTATCAAAAGGGACATAATTCGAGAAATCGATCTGATCCTGACCATTGGCCCGGTGGACTTTGAGGTAACCTTCCAAGTTCTAGACATGGACACGTACTATAATTTTCTTTTGGGAAGGCCTTGGATCCATACAGCAGGAGTTGCACCTTCTATTCTCCATCAAATGGTGAAATTTGAGCATGAAGATAAGGAGATCGTGGTCCACGGAGAGGGTGAATAATTAATCTATCGGGACTCATTTGTCCCATGTCTTGAAGCGAGGGAAAGGAGTGAGCACATAATTTACCAAGCCTTTGAAGTTGTGGTGGAAGACCAGTATGAAGAAGGAAACTCTTGCCCCCAATCCTTCTTATCCAATGCATCGATTATGGTAGCCACGGAAATTATCAAACATGGTTTCGAGCCTGGAAAGGGACTCGGAAAAGCTTTGAAAGGAATATCTGAGCCAGTAACTCTGTCCACCATTAAAAAGTTCTTCGGGTTTGGCTTCTACCCGACGCTAGATAATAGAAAGTGGGCAAAAGACAGAAAGCGTGAGGGGTGGGTTCTACCTCAACCAATGCCTCATTTGTATGAAACCTTTGTCAGGCCAAAGAATAGTGAGAAGGAGGAGGATGAGGCCTTCACGGCCGAAGAAATTGAAGAAATATGTGGGGCGATGAGGAAAATACTCTACGAAATCAACATGGTTCAGTCGGGAGAGGGCACAAGCACCGGTGAGGTGTTGTACATGGGACCAAGCGCTAAGCTCCAAAATTGGAAGGCTACGCCGTTTCCGATCAGGTGGGAGTCCCGGTAGACATGTCCTGCTACTTTTGCTGCATCCCAAGTTATTCCAGGGTGTAACTTGGATGTTTTATTTAGTTTCTTGTCTTTAAATTTCCAAATGTAAACCATGTTATCTTCAAATTCCAAGAAATGAAATTAATATTCCATCTTTCATTTTTCTTTATTCTTTCTGATTTTACTATTTTTTTTTCATTTCTTCTTTTCAGTTCTAATAACGCGGCTTTAAATAACATGACATGCTTGCGGACTTCATGCCCAGATCCAAACACGCTGTCTAATTGAGAAATAATGAACCAAGAACCAGAATATGATGAAGAATAGGGTTTTAGGAAAATAAATCAAGAATTAGAACAATTTGAGAATAAACCTAAGCCAAACTTCAGTGATACTGAGTCGGTTAACTTGGGAACCTCTAAAGAAATCTGGGAAATAAAGATAAGCATCCACACAGATGAGAAAACCCAGGATTCCATAATCCAACTCCTGTTTTAGTTTAAAGATGTGTTTGCCTGGTCGTATGACGACATTCCAGGACTAAGCGTTGATCTCGTAGTGCATAAATTGCCAACATATCCTGAGTATCCCCCAATCCAGAAAAAACAGAGAAAATTTAAATATGATGTCAGTGATAAAATCAAGGAAAAGATCTCGAAGCAATTATGAGAAGGGGTGATCTGAGTGGTCCGGTACACCACATGGCTAGCCAACGTTGTTCAAGTGCCAAAGAAAGATGGAAAACCCCGAGTATGCGTGGACTATAAAGATTTGAACAAAGCAAGCCCCAAAGGTAACTTCCCCTTACCCAATATCCATGTCCTTGTTGATAAATGCGCCAAACATGAGATATAGTATTTTGTGGACTGTTATGCAGGATATCACCATGTGTTGATAGATGAAGAGGGCGTAGAGAAAACAACCTTCACCACACCTTGGGGAACTTACTACTACAGGGTCATGCCTTTTGGATAGAAGAATGTAGGGGCAACCTCTACGAGAGCCATGAATACCATATTCCATGATATGATGCATCAAGAAATAGAGTTATATATGGACGACGTGATCGCCAAGTCTAAAACTCAAGATGACCATGTGCGGGATTTGAGGAAGTTCTTCGAACGGCGGCGCAGATATAATGTTAAACTAAACCCAACAAATGTGCATTTGGGGTCTTGTCGGGCAAACTTCTGGAATTTATAGTCAGCCGGAGAGGTATTGAGTTAAACCCGACGAAGATAAAGTCTATTCAATATTTACCTCCTCCGAAGACCAAAAAAGACGTAATGAGATTGTTGGGAAGATTGAAATATATTAGTCAATTCATCGCTCAGCTGACTTCCACATGTGAGCCTATATTCAAATTGGAAAAGAAAGATGCATCGGTAAAATGGACGGATGAATGTCAAGAGGCTTTCGATAAGATTAAAAATTACTTGTCCAACCTACTGGTTTTGGTTCCACCTAAGCCAGAGAGGCCACTGTTTCTGCACCTATTTGTCTTGGAAAGTTCCTTAGGTTGCGTCCTTGGGCAACACAATATTACTAGAAAGAAAGAGTAGGCAATATACTACTTGAGCAAAAAGTTTACCAGCTACGAGGCCAACTACACTTTGTTGGAAATAACCTGTTGTGCTTTAACTTGGGTTGCTTAGAAACTGAGGCATTATCTGCAGGCCTACACCACTTACCTTATAACCAGGTTGGATCCATTGAAGTACATTTTTAAAAAAAACAATGACCACGAGGAGATGAGCAAAATGGCAGATCCTGCTCATCAAGTTTGACATAGTCTATGTCACTCGTACAACAATGAAGCCCCAGGCCGTAACGGATCAGTTAGCCGAAAACTCGGTTGATGATGAGTACCAACGTCTGAACACTTATTTCCCAGATGAAGAGGTGAACTAGGTGGAGGCAATATCTGAAGATACCACTGCTTGGAAGATGTTCTTTGATGGAGTGGTAAACACAAAAGGTGTAGGAATTGGGGCAGTCTAAATTTCACCCACCGGTCAGCACTATCCAGAAACAGCTCGGCGTCAGTTCTTCTGCACGAACGATACAACCAAGTGCGAAGCTTTCTTCATGGGTATGAACATGGCAGTCGATCGAAATGTCGAAGAGTTGTTGATTATGGGGGACACATATCTAATCATCCGGCAAGCCCAAGGAGAATGGGAAAGTCGAGATGTCAAAATTATCCCTTACCGGCAACATGTGAAAGATCTTAGCAAGCGGTTCAAGACGATAGAGTTCATATACATCCCTCGCTGTCACAATGAACTAGCTGACGCACTCGCCACTTTGGCCTCGAATTTGCCCTACCCAAGAAATGCCCACATTGATCTCTTGGAAATCCAAATCAGGGAAAGGCATGGGTACTGTAATATGGCTGAGGCAGAACCAAAATTCTAGCTATGGTACCACGATATCAATATGTTTCTAAGAAACCAAGAATATCCCGGGAAAGCCACTAGGACCAATAGAGAACCATCGAACGACAAGCAAGTGGTTACTTTTTAAGTAGTGAGGTTTTGTACAAAAGGACCCTCGGACCTTAATTTGTTAAGGTGTGTCGATGCCGAAGAGGCTGGAAGGATCATGCATGAAGTACATGCCAGAGTATGCGGACTGCACATGAATGGGCATGTGCTAGAAAACAAAATCATCTGAGCATGCTATTATTGGATAACCATGGAAAAGGACTGTTTTAGCTTTGTACGGAAATGTCATCAGTGTCACGTGTATGGTGATTTGATTCATGCACCTCCAACAGAGCTGCATCCCATGTCGGCACCCTGGCCATCTGTAGCTTGGGGCATGGATGTTGATCGCTGCCAACTTAACGTTACACGAGTTTAGGATGAGCGGGTCGCTACAGCTTTTACCCGAATAATGGTTCGGGATCGAATTTCCACAGGGATCTTAGAGTGGAGTTATATTGTTTGCTCAGCCTAGAATTGCGTTCGTAATTCTAATTGCACTCCTAATGTTTTGGGTTTTCTTTGTATTAACAACTACTATTATGAACTAAAGATTAAGACTAAATTATACTAAGGAAATATTTCTAAATTGTAACTAATAGGGAGAAAGGCACTAGGGTCGTGGCACCTAGGTGTTTAACTAATGAGTAGAAACTACTAAGAATAGATTTATGTATTTGGAGTTTATGCTATAACCATTGCACAATTGTACCCACTATCACACCTCTCGGTAAAGACAGTAATTTTGCCCAATTGACTCTCTCGAGACCAATTGGGTAGGCCAATTAGACCAAGCAATTAGAGTTCAAGTAGGGTGTTTACTCTCTCGAGGTATAACCCGTTAATTGGAGCCACCATTTCTCGTGGGTCCATCCCAATTCCTTGTTGGGTCAATTTTGGAATCATAAACTCTCTTTCTCAAGAAGAGTCAAAACCCACTAAGCTAGAATCAATATCTGCAACCACAAATACTTAATTAAAGCATAAAATTAACCCAAATAATAAATCCCCAACATCAATCTATCATTAGAAAACAACACCCCGTCAATTACCCACATTAGGGTTGATCCACAACCCTAGCTAATGGGTTTAGCTAGACATAATTTAAGACGAAACAGAAGAAATAGAAGAAGAACTACATTTATTAATTAATAACTAAAGAGAAACTACAAGAATCTATGGAGAAATTAATGCTAAAATGCCAAAATAGGCTAAAACGTTTGTCCTCACTAGCACAGCTCTCTTCTCCAAATAGTACCCCCTAAAAATGGTAAAATATTCTATTTATAGTGGGCTGGAAAAAATTGCCCCAGCGGGGTCAGTGCGAGCTGCACAATTACGACCGCGGCCGGCAGGCTGTTTGACTTCAATTTTCATGCTCTCTGAAGTATCTGGTGCAGAACGCGTAAAGGTGTAGCATGGCCGTGAGGAGGTCTAACGCGGACCGCGTGAAAGTGCCGCAGCCGCGTGGAGGTTTGACGCAGACCGCTTAAAAGTGACTGTGGCCGCGTGGCTTGTAATTGTGCAAGTCTGCAGCTCTCTAAATATCTTGGCGTGGACCGCATGACACAATGGCACGACTGCGTAAGCCGAATGCGGGCTGCATAAATCCAATCGCGGGCACGTGGTGAGGTCCCTGATTATGCACTTCTCTGAATCCCCTAGTGCGGCCGTATGCTCAATTGTGAGGTCTGCACTAGGCTCTTTTTTCCAGCACTTCACTTAGCCTTTGATACTTGAGCAGGTTTCATTCCGTTTTGAGCCGATCTTTGACATTTTGTCACTTTGTCGTTCAAACTTGCAATCAAGCACAACCTGTGATCCTTTTGGGTCTATTTTGTAGCAAATTATACTCAGAGCATAGGAAAATAAGGGCATAAACACATTAAAATCCTACTTATCAACTCCCCCAAATTTAAACCTTTGCTTGTCCTCAAGCAAACAAAATAAGACCCAGCCCTAAAAGGAAACATCCAAGTAATTCCAGTTATCCTAGAGTAACATCAACAAGCATCAATTGGGACTAACAATTGCCCTCAATACGAATACATCATTAACACATTTAAACTTGAAAACTATGGATCAAGTGTGACACAAGAGCATCAAGAGTTGACACATTTCATCAAGGAACTTCTCTCAATTACTCTGGTCATTATGGAACCCAAACTCACACATCCTCAACTCTCCCTAAGCGAACCTTACCTTTTAGAGTATTGACACACAAACTGAGGTTGATGGACTTTCACTCATCTCTCTCAAGAAGAAGGTTGCAAGTCCGGCTCTAGGTACCATATGCTTGCCCCATATGTGAGTATCCACTAATGTAGACTTTCTTCAACTCAAGATCATATAGGGCTTTTGTGGAGTCACTGTGAAGGCTTTTGGGTAAAGTAGGACATGTTTTTGTTCAAGTGGGTTCAATCTTCCCTTAAGCACTTCTTTTGATTCATTTTGGCACACTTTCTTGACTCATTTGAGTATTTCATTTCCCTTCAAGGGTTAGAGGGACACATTGTCGCTCATTCTTATGCAATTCAAAAAAAATCTAATTTTTCTACTTGTTTCGCGCCATTTTCACTTTTTGCTTTTCTTGAATCCCTTTTTATTCTTGTTCACATTGGATTTCCTTTTCGTCTTTTTCTTTTATCTCCTTTTCATTGCCTTCCTTTACTTTTCTTTGTACCTTTTACCACTTTGTTTCCTATCTTGTCCCCCCCCCCCCCCAACTTAGACATTTGCCATTACTCAAGGGAAGATTTGGGTGCAAAGAGAGAGTATCATTAAGAACGGGTATAGGTTTGTAGCTTTGGTTCTCGAAAGGAAAAGGTTCAAGGCTCAAAAGGGTTAGCTAGGGACCATTTTATTGGTAGGACATGGAATTTTTCAACTTAGCATTTAGATCAAGGAGATCTTTTAATCACTTCCCAAGTCAAATTTCACATAGGATTTCGCCTCAACAAACATTTAGGGAAAGTTCTAGACCACCGGCTCAGGACTTGGAATTATAATTCGAATTCTCACCACACACACTCAAAGATTGCTAACGACATCAAGTCGAGGGCCAACAACGACCTTAGCTATGATACAATCTCACAATGGTCCAAAATGACCACATGATGATTGTTTGGTCAACACAAGAGTCTCAAGGCCATGACTTTCACCATCCTAAACACAACATTATATCTTTGATTATGGGATCAAAGGAAAATGTGTTAGGTCCAAATAAATCCTTGGGTGAGGTACCCTTAACTATGATATATCAAAATCAAAAGAAATATCAATAACTGACTCAAACCCTTAAGAAGGTTGTCATGCGATCTATCATTGGGAAAAGCCACCCAGCTCGCACAACACTCTACCCTTGGAAAGAACCGTGGCATTAAGAAAACCAAGGGCTTATTGAAAACGCAAAAAACAAAACAAAAGACTACGAGCCTATCTACGAAGCTAAAAATGAAATTGTTTTGCGAAAATAGAAAACTGAATGAATATGTACAATAAGGGAGTAGAATATACAATGAGGGATGAATATATACATAAAGTAACTTTATATACAGAGCAGGAAACAATAAAAAGTACGAGAAAAGTAGCTAAAATGTTTAGTTTTTAAGTAAGTACGTAGCTCAACAAGAAATTTCCTTACCTGTCCAACTTATAATGAATCGATGTTATGTACAGACCAACTAGAAAATCAAATCAAAAGAGCATAAAAGAAGTATCAATATGCGCAATCATCCAAATAACAGTAGGGCACACCCCTATGAATAAGAGTTGGCATTGTCCCCTAATGCCAACTACTAAATAAGCACAAAATATCAAAATAAAAGATATAGAGGAGCTCCATAGGATTGGTCAGTATGCATGGGATCCTCAGCGTTCCCCTGGTTCTCTGTAAGGGCGGGAACCTCAGACTGGTTCCCCGCTTCCTACTGCTCGGCTGCTGGGACTGGGGACTGATGATGGACCACCTGAAAGCTGGGTGCATCACTGAAGGGAATATCCTGAATCTCTGCAAGCTCAATCACTACACCCTAAGTATTGGGCAGCTTCCTCTTCTTCCTCAAAGGCCTGGGTGCCTGCTCCTGCTAAGTCTCTAGCACTGGTGCTGCTGATGGAGGGGCTAACTCCTTGAATAACAAGTCCTAAGGCAGCTGAATCTGCCAATAGCTTGTTCACATCCAATCGAATCACCTTCACTAACTCCTTGGACGCCCTTCTCTTTCTCATTTTTTTTGTTCTCTCAGGCGAGCTCTTTCAGAGCTATGTCATATGAATCTACCGCATTTGTCAAGGCGGCCCGAGTCTCTATTATCTTCTCTTGGTTGGCCAAGAGCTTCTTCAATGTTTCCTCATTAGACTGAGGAATCTGGACAGTGGATGGTGCCGAAAGGTCCTCAACTGAAGTGGCCAAAGTGGACAACTTGGATGTCGTAGCCGACATCCAATTGTTTAGGCTGGAAAGGGTCTTGGTCAACTTCTAGGCCGTCAGAGGACTGGTCCGGGAAGAAGGAACTCCCGGACCCGCTGAAGTGCTAGGACCCGTAGAGGAGGAGGGCACATCATGAGCAGTATTGGCAGTTGGAATGGAGGGCTCAACAGTGGACTATACCACAACTGGCTCCTTAGACTGGCCAACGGGGCAGAGGTGGATGCCTTGTGTTTCTTTTCCTTTGGGTTGCCCGGCTCCTGAATACTGAACCAAGAGAACGCGGTCATCGGTCGAACTTTCACATCATAGGGCCTTTTCTTTTCCTTTGCATCCTGGAAGTACATGGTGAGAGTGTTGGGATATGGATAGTTCCGGTCACTGTCAACACCCATCAAAGTGATCACCCTGTACATCATATTAATAGGGAAACCCTCCATGATAAAGGAAATCGCCACAACAGAGGGGAGTGGAATGGTCTGATCATGGGAAGTGGGGTCAAGCCTGTTGCACACAAAGTAAGCCACCTTCTAGCCTCGAAATTCAAATTCTTTCTCAAAAATTTTACCCCCGCCTATATCAAATCCGAAAAAGTACCCGGATGAGCCAAATATTTAGCCAACCATGGGTGAGCCTCCTCCTTCATCTCTAACTTTTCATTGTATTGGGTCTCGTCTTCATCATCAAAACCTAAATATTCATTACGCGTCATCCCAGAAAATACTATGTTCTTGTCACGCACTTTGGTCGCAGTTGAGCTCTTTTTAGTGTGGGCTACATTGTTATAAAATTCTTTAATCATTTTCTCGTTGGCATCCTCCAAATTATCTCAAAAATACTCCCAACCAGCTCTAGTATGAAACTCCTCGTGTACATTGGGGAGTATAGGAAATAGGTCTCTTGGGACTATGCTCCTCTCTGGAATCAATTTTCGTTTGGGACACATTTCTCTAAATTTGTGGAAGGCCACTTGACTAACAAAGTGGTCCTCCCAAACAACAGCTTTTCTTGTTCGTTCAATACTACCAACCTCAGGCACCCCACTGCCTGGGACCTCATCATCACTGTTGGCACCACCTGCTGCACTCTCCCTAGATACTGAAGCTGTGGGAGAGGTGTAGTATTTGTCACTACCCGCAATTGAGCCATCAAACGACTCAGACTGTACATTCTATGGAGCTTGGGATGTAGATGAGAGAGCTTGCCCCGATTACACTAAGAGGTCCTGAGAAGGGAGGTACTCACTTCCTGACTGGCCATCATCACTCACGACATGTTTCCTTATTTTCAGTTTTGGTTGGGGAGTGAGTTTAGTTTGTTTAGCTTCCCCCCCCCCCCGGGAGGAGTCACCTCGTCCGGGTTGTTTTGCACCTCGTCCTCTTTGTTTTACCATTTTATGCAAACAAACATGTCTTACTTTGTTAGTATAAACACATGCAGTATATCAGTTGATGAAATCAATTACAGAATAACAGCAGGAAAAGCAAATTGCAGAACACGGCTTAAACAGGTCACCACGGACCGCACACTGTGGGGTACGGCCACGTGGGAGGCACCCATACTGTGTGAAAGCGACCACGGGGTGCACTAATCAAACTTGAAAATTCCTCCCTCTCTAAATCTCCCAACGCGGACCGCGTAAAAGGGGCCGCGGCCGCGTTAGACCAGTGCAGACCGCACAAATACGGATGCGGTCGTGCTGGAAATAGATAACATTTCAAATCAAGGTCAATAGTGGACCGCTCTATCAGTAGTGCAGTCGTGTCAGGGTCATGCAGACCGCGTAAAAATAACCGCGGTCGCGCTGAGTGAACAGTTAGGGATTGAGCTAGGGTTTACACATTTGTGCATTTTTTTGTTCAAGTATTTGCACCCTAATTGTCCCTACTCAATTACCCATCCTAAAATTCATGCCCAGCATCTAAATGCACAAATAAACTAACCTAAACATTAAATCTAAGAGAAACGTGAAGAAAGAAGAAGCTACATCTACCGGAAAGCAAACAAAAAATAAAAAATGCAAACTAATTAATGATACTTGTAAGAAAATTTTACCATGAATCAAAGCAGTTATGCACGCAGACAAGAGATTTGCTCTGAGGCGTATGAACAGTAGAAATTTTAGGGCTCAGGCTTTCAATTGGCCAAAAGTGTAAAATGAGGCCCTAGGTCTCTATTTATAGAAAAAGTTGGGAGCCCTTTACTTACACACCAGCGTGGCCGCGCGAAGATGATCGCGAACCGCGCTGGGTTTAGTATTGAACCCTTTGCAGGAAGAAGCCCACACAGGCCGCACAAAAGGGACGCGACCACGTAAGACCACCGCGGACTGCAGAAAAATGACCACGGCCGCGTGGAGAAACTTCAAAGAACCTTCACCTATAGCTCTTGCCTGTGCGGACCGCACAAAACTTACCGCGGCCGCACTGGCAATATTCAGAGACTATGCATTTTTACACTTTGTTTTGCACTGCCTTTACACAATCCCTACAACATCTCACAAACCCTTAGCTCAAAAATCCGAATCTACAAAGAAAATCAAAGAGAAAGAAAATGACATGGGTTGCCTCCCAAGAAGCGCCTGTTTTAATGTCACAGAACGACGCATGTCACCATCACATCACTTTAATTGAATGAGCGCCACCACGTGGCTCTCATCAAATTTCCCAAATAATTCTTGACACGATGCCCCTTGACCCGAAAAAGTTCACTATTCTTGTTCTTAAGATCAAGAGCACCAAAAGAATTCACACATAAAACTTCGAATGTCCCACTCCACTTTGACTTGAGCTTTCCCGGGAATAACCTCAACCGAGAGTTGAAAAAAAGAACCATGTCACCAACCTTGAATTCCTGTCCCCGAGCATATTTGTCGTGAAGATACTTCATATTGTCTTTATACAAGGACGAGCTGGAGTATGCATGAAATCTAAACTCATCAAGCTCATGAAGTTGCTCAATGTGGAGATTTGCTGCGACATCCCATTCCAAGTTCAACTTCCTCAAGGCCCACATAGCTTTGTGCTCCAATTCCATCGGTAAGTGACATGCTTTCCCAAATACCAACCGGTATGGAGACATACCAACTGGGGTATTGTACGCGGTTCGGTAGGCCCATAGGGCATCATCTAACATTTTGGACCAATTGGTCCGATTTGTAGTGACTGTTTTGGATAAGATACTCTTTATTTCTTGGTTAGGGACTTCCACTTGGCCGCTGGCTTGAGGATGATAGGGGGTAGTTACTTTATGATTTACTCCATACTTGGCAAGCAATAAGTCAAAAGCCTTGTTGCAAAAGTGGGACCCCCCATTACTAATGATAGCACGAGGAATGCCAAACCTTGTGAAGATACACTTTTTCAAGAATGCCACAACACTTCGAGCTTCATTGTTGGGTAAAGCCACGGCGTCAACCCACTTTTATACATAGTCCACCACTACGAGGATGTAAGTGATCCCACAAGAGCTCATGAAAGGACCCATGAAATCGATACCCCAAACATCAAAAATATCCACCTCAAGAATCGTATTGAGGAGAATCTCATCCCTTTTTGAAATTCTGACGGCTCTTTGGCATGCATCACATCTCTTTACTAAATCACTAGCATCTTTAAATAATGTTGGCCAATACAAATCGCAACTCAAGACCTTTGAAGCCGTCCTCACCCCTCCATGATGGCCACCATAGTGAGAGGAGTGACAAGCCTCCAAAATGCACAATTGTTCACCTTCCGAGACACATATTCTAATCACACCATCAGTGCAAATTTTAAATAAGTACGGATCATCCCAATAAAACTCCAAACTATCCCACTTGAGTTTATTCCTTTGGTTTGAAGAGAGCTCAAAACGGACAAATCCGCTCATAATGAAGTTGGAAATGTCCGCGAACCGTAGCATGTCACCCATTGACATGGAAAGAAGTTGCTCGTTGGGGAATATGTTATTTATTTCAAGGTTGTCGCATTGTCTCCTTTCTTCCTCCAACCGAGACAAATGATCCGCAACTTGATTCTCACTTCCCTTCCGGTCCACTAATTCTAAGTCATATTCTTAGAAGTAATACCCATCTCATCAATCTCGCCTTTGAATCCTTCTTGGTTATCAAATACCTCAAGGCGGCATGGTCCGTGTGCACAATCACCTTGGCCCCCATAAGATATGGCCTAAATTCTTCCATGGAAAATACAATAGCCAATAATTCCTTCTTTGTCACCGTGTAATTACATTTAGCTTCATTAAACGTCTTGCTTGCATAGTACATGGGATGAAACATTTTGCTAAGTCATTGACCCAACCCTGCCCCCACCGCAACGTTACTTGCATCCCACATTAGTTCAAAAGGCAAACTCCAATTGGGCGCGGTGATGATAGGAGTTGTGGTCAACTTTTGCTTCAAGATTTCAAAGGCCTCCATGCATTTTTTGTCAAAAGAAAACCTAGCATCTTTCTCTAGCAACTTGCAAAGTGGATTCACAACCTTTGAGAAATCTTTGATGAATCACCGGTAGAACTCGACATGCCCAAGAAAACTCCTCACCCCTTGTATAGAAGTAGGGGGAGGAAGCCTCGAGATCACCTCAATTTTCGCCTTGTCTACCTTAATCCCATGCTTAGAAATCTTGTGACCCAATACTATACCTTCCTTCGCCATAAAGTAGAACTTTTCCCAATTGAGAACAAGATTAGTTTCTTCACATCGGGCCAAGACTCTATCTAAGATTACCAAGAATTCTTCAAATGAGTCACCAACCATACTAAAGTTGTCCATAAAGACCTCCAATATATCTTCCACCATGTCGGTAAAAATGGCCATCATGCAACATTGGAAGGTCGTCGGAGCATTGCATAGCCCTAATGGCATCTGGGAGAAGGCAAATGTACCATATGGTCATGTGAAAGTAGTCTTCTCTTGGTCCTCTGAGGCAATTATGATTTGATTATAGCCCGAATACCCATCCAAAAAACAATAGAAAGCTCGCTCCGCAAGGCGGTCAAGCATTAGGTCCAAGAACGGCAGTGGGAAATGATCCTTCCGAGTTACCTTGTTGAGTTTTCGGTAGTCCATACAAACTCTCCACCCGATAATGGTCTAAGTGGGAATAAGCTCATTGTTGGAAATTTTTACCACCGTCATTCCTCCTTTCTTTGGCACAAATTGGACCGGAGAGGTCCATGAGCTATCGGAGATTGGATAAACACATTGTCGTCAAGCCACTTGATAACCTCTTTCTTTACCACTTCTTGCATTGCTTAATTTAGTCTTATTTGATGTTCAAGTGAAGGCCTTGCATCCTCTTCCAAGATTATTTTATGCATGCAAAATGCGGGGTTTATTCTCCGAATATCGTCCAATGTCCATTCAATTGCCTTTTTGCTCTTTTGAAGAACCGCCAAAGTGGCATCAACCTGTATGTTAGTTAAGAAAGACGAAACAATAATATGTAAATTGGAATTTGAACCCAAGAATTCATACCTGAGGTGTGGAGGAAGGGGCTTCAACTCCAACACTGGTGGCTCCTTAATCGATGGTTTTGTTGGTGGAGTTTTGCGGTTTTCAAGATAGATGGATAACTTTCTAGGCTCATATGAAGATAAACCCATGCCAGGCAATACATTCACACACTCCAGTCTAATGGCATCCTTATTGACATCCATGTTAAGAAGCACAATCTCAATAGGATCTTCAACATTTATCATGGAACTTGTGTCATCCACGATCACAGCTGTGATAATGTCCACAAATTAACATACCTCCGTGTATTAGGTTGTCTCATTGATTTGCAAACATGGAATACCACCTTCTCATCTCTCGCAGGGAATGTCAACTCTCCCGCTTCAGCATCAACCAATGTCTTCCCCGTAAGAATAATCGGCACTTCAAAGTCCACCTCACAATCTAATATGACAAAGTCGGCCGGCAATATGAATTTATCAACACGAACAAGAACATCATCGATTATGCCTAAAGGTCGCTTCATCGATTTATCTGCCATTTGAAGTCTCATAGTGGTTGGCCTAGGTTGCACGATTCCCAAGGTCTTGAAACCGAATAAGGCATCAAATTAATACTAGCCCCCCAGTCATAAAGGGCTTTTGCAAAGTCAGCACTTCCAATGATACATGGGATAGTAAATGCATCGGGGTGCTCAATTTTTGGAGCTATAAAATGTACAATTGCGCTCATTTGATGAGTCATCTTGATTGTCTCACACTCCATTGACCTCTTTTTCGTGACCAATCCTTCTTGAACTTTGCGTACATCGGAATTTTCTCGAGTGCCTCCACCAAAGGTGTGAGCACGTGATTTTTTCCCTATATGAATCATTCCCATAAATTCAAAACAAAATAATTTCCTTTTTTTATTTGCATTTTTTATTTTTTGTGGCATTTTCTGCAAATGGTTTGCATTTGATTGTGTACAGTTATCTTATCTTAATTAAAGAAGAATACAAAAATATACGGACATTCCATTTAAGATTTAATTTGACATTTTTAAGGTTAATTAGCAAATTAGTATTCTTATAAAAAAATCATCAAAGTAGCTTAATTTGCACTCTTTAATTTTAGCTTTGATTTTAAGTAGTCTTCTTCTTATTTGTAATTTTATTTAGGTTTAATTAGTTTTTCAGGTTAATTAGGTTCTAGGATTTAATTTAGAATTTTATTTAATTTTGGAAAGACAAAAAAGAAGATAAGAATTATTTTGAAAAAGAATTGAAAAGTTAGAAAGTCGGGCTATTTTGTTCTAATTTGTCCAAGCCCCATTCCCTCACTCCAGCCCAACTACACCCATTCAGCTAGAGGCACAAGACCCACACCCCAAACCCGCCCATGACCCGACCCGTTCGCACAAAACACACGATACATACACAGAAGCAAAGACCTAATCCAAAAATGACTGTTCACTCTCTTCTTCACTGCAACTCTGTGTCCAAACTCGCGAAATTTTGAGCGAGTGAGATCGAATTCACTCACGCGCACCTTATCCTACCACCTCAGCAAGATTCTAACAGCCTCTGACATTTTGTTGCATCTCTCATGTGCCGGATTTATTTTCGAAATTTCTGAAGAATGAACTCTGAAAATGGGAGTCGTGGATTGATTTGAGGATAAATCCTCTCCTTCCATCTTTCAGGGTTCATTCTAGAAGAGATTTAATTCGATATTTCTTTTGCAAAAAGGAAGATTCGAGAAAGGGGGATATATAAAACCAGGTCTGGTTTTCAAGAAAAGGGGGGATCTGAAAAACTTCTCTTATTCTCTTTTAATTTATATGCATTTTCTTTGTTGATTTCGAGTGACAAATAAAAATACAGAAATTGTTTCGTTTGATGTAGCAACTCTATTCGTCTCACATTTTAAATTCAGAACTTTCATCTTGTTATGAGTTGGGGCTGAGGTTCGTGATTAGGCGATAGTATCCGACTGGAGATTCTGTCCGAGCTTATTGTTTGGTTCAAGTTTTTGTTCTATCTTTGATATCGATTTTGTTCGTGTAGTTGCTGAATATTCTCAAGGAATTAAACTCCAATCTTCAGGTGCACTTATTTCTTTCTACTCATGTCTCTGTATGTGTGGATCCGAGTATGGTTGAATATAAGATATGGAGATTGAAATTACTTGCCACATTTAAGTAAATGTCAGTAATTATAGGCTCGAGCCACGTCATTTTCTGCATTTTTGATTTATTTCCTTTATAAATCAGCGTTTTTGAGTTCAATATGTGTTTGGGAGCGCCATACAAGGTCAGGTTTTGGTTTGAACGATTGAAGTCTGTATCGAGTCTGAGATTATCCTAACTCATCCGTCGCTAAAGATCCATTTGTGTTTCTTTGATGTTGGTTTGAAATTAGCTCACATTCATGTTTGAATCCCTGCGGGCTAGGCTCCTATATCAATCCCAAACTCCTGTTAATGGTTACTAACTGTTGTTAAAGTTTTTTGGAAATTCTATGTTGTAGTTGAATGGAAATGTGTGCTTGTTGCTGGATTGATTTAGTGTAACAACTGGTTCGATTGCTCGAGTCTATTGGCATTTCGATCCTTCCTGTCATAATCTTGCGCACTGATTTATACCAATTTTTGTTATTATTTGCAAATGAAAGATAATCCCAAACAGTCATGTGTCTCTTTCTAGTTGTGCAATCTAAGTGTCAAAATGATTCTGGAATTTCTTTTTTTTCAAGCATTCATTGACTGTATGTGTTCATGTTGGCTCTATTTTCCTTCTCTTGTTTGAGACTTGCCTGCCTTGTTACCATCCTGAGAGTTCTATTCTTTCAAGTTGTTGAAGAATTCAATTCAACAATAGATCGAGCTGATACAAGCAATATTTTGGGACATTTGTTTGAACTGTTAGATTGCTGAAAAATCTTCCATGTTTTGTTGAATGTTAACGCTTCATTACTATGTTTGTACTACAATGAACACCAGCAGCAATCAGTTCAGACTTAATATATTAGGCTCTAACCATTCTATAGTGACTACTCTAGTGGGGATAACTAAGTTGCTTTTATGCAGCATTAGGTATCTTCTTAAGTGGTTTATCTATTCCTGTTTGCTTCATTAGAAATTGTGTCCAATTTGTTCCCTCGATCAGGAAGTCACATCAGTTGAGAATCTGGATTGAACTAATTTGATACACAACATAAAGAGTCACTTAGAAAAGCGTTGCTTCATAGTTTGGATGATGTCCTAGTGTTTGCAATTCCCTCTGTTCTAGTTAGCTGGTTTAATTATTTGAATGAGTTATTTTGCTTCCTCTTCTGATTAATGTGATTCAACATGAATGTAAAGTCAAGACCATCTATTCCATATAGTCAGTAGAATCTTCCTATCAGTTTGTCAAACCAAGGCTGTAGCTTATTCAAATTAGATGATTCTGTGCTAGCTTCTTGTGTTAAACCTGAAGCCTTTGCCCTTTCTTATGGTCAACTTCAATCTCTCATTGAATTTTCATATGGCATCCATCTTTGTTGTGAATGTGGGAGCCAAAAGGATGTTTTGTAAAGAGCTGAAAAAGAGAAAACACACATAATCAACTACTTATTTTCACCTAGTTTGGCGTTCCCTGGTATAACATTGTCCCTTCTACATCTTTAGTAAGGTATCATATTTATTTTAATAAGTGGACCATTTGCTATTTACTGTGAATCCTCGGGGAGGTATACCTATATACTTTGAATAATGAGTGTTCATTTCTTGTTGTGGTATTGTTATGGTAAGAACCTGTTGCCTGACCATTTCGGAACATGCATTTGGGTAATACTTTATTCCTTCCCATATGTGTACTCTAGTTCCATGTGCAGAAAGTATTTAAAAGATTATTTGGCCCTATTAAGAGTGATGGGTAAATTGGCCTTTGCTTGAAATATAACCCAGAATCAGCGAAGAAAGCTCTATCGGAAGAAGAGGCAGAAGAATTCTTTAAGAAGATGAAAATGCAGGACTACTCCATCATAGAGTAATTAAGGAAAACACCAGCTCAGATCTCCTTACTATCCGTATTAATCCATTCAGATGAACATCGTTGGGCGTTGATGAAGATTTTGAATGAAGCCCACGTCCTTGATAAGATAACAGTGAATCATTTGGAGAAGATTGCAAACTAGATATTCGAGGTAAATCGGGGAACCTTCTATGATGACGAGCTGTCTATGGAGGGCACTGAGCACAATTGGGCCCTTTATTTGATTGTGAAATGTAAAGATACTGTGGTCACCTGGGTCCTAGTTGACAACGGGTCCAGTGTAAATATTTCCGCTCTCTACATTGATCAAGCTGAAGGTGGAGAATGAAAGGGACCACAAGAATAACATTTGTGTTCGCGGGTTCGATGGCGGAGGCAAAGACTCAGTATGGGATATAGCGCTGGGAGTAAAAATAGGGCATGTTGAGTTCACCATGGAATTTCAAGTGTTGGACATGGTAGGTTACTATAACCTGTTGTTGGGCAGGCCCTGAATTCACGCAACCAAGGCAGTGCCATCTACTTTGCACCAGATGGTCAAATTTAAATGGGCATGCAAGAGATTGTGGTGCACAGTGAAGATAATCAGTGTGTTTTCAGGTGATGATATCGTACCTTTTATGAATCCAAAGACAACGAAGGGCCATGGGTCTACCAGATATTCGACGCAGTGTCAGTTGAGAAGATCCCAGCAGGTGAAATTGTCAAGGCTCCAAAGATAGCATCCGCGTCAGTCATTGGTGGCTTCAGAGATGTTTAAGAATGGTTTCATGCCTGACAAGGGATTGGGTGCTTCTCTACAAGGTATCGTGCGACCAGTGTCCCTCCCCAAAAATCTAGATACTATTGGTACCTTTGGTATAGGGTTCAAGCCTACAGCTGCGGACATAAGGAAAGCTAGAAAATTAAAGCAGAGGACCTGGGCCCTCCCAAGGTTGTCCAAATCATTTGTCAAGCCCAGTATTAGCAATTGCTACATGCCAAAGATTTCCGGCCCGCTGATCGACGCATATGGGGATCTAGATAAGGTGTTAGAAAGGTTGTTCAATGAGATAAATATGGTCGAGGCAGGAGAAGGATCGAGCAGGGCAAATGTGCAGTTTGTGGGAGCATGCGCAAAAGTCAACAATTGGGAAGCCACTTCTCTTCCCACTGTAAGGGAGTCGTGGCAGTCGGCTTTAATTTTTCTTTTAGTCTAGTTTGGATTAGCTTCAGAGTTGTTAATTCAATTGTTATTTCTGTCATTTAGATGTGTAAACTCGGTTATCTTCGATTCTAATGAAATGCAATTTCTTTTCCAATAATACTGATAGTTCCCATTTTTCTTTACTTCTCTTTCTTCTCTCTTTTATACAGTTATTTTTATGCTGATTCCAATGATCTGACATGCATAAGGACTCTTTGGCGCAGTCTTAAGGATCGGTCTAGTTCAGAAATTATAATTCAAGAAATAGAGCATGAGGATGAACAAGAATACGATGAGGAAGGGGAATGGGATGAGATTACTAAAGAGTTGAGCCAATTTGAGGAGAAACTCAAACCAAACCTGAGTGATACAGAGGCAGACAATTTAGGAAGCCCGGATAATGTCAGAGAAACAAAAATAAGTGTCCATCTAGAGCCACAACTTAGGAAAGAAATAATGAAGTACTGCTTGAATACAAAAATGTCTTTGCATGGTCCTACGATGATATGCCCGGATTGAGCACTGACTTGGTGGTTCACAAGTTGGCCACTGGCCCAGCCTGCCCTCCCGTCAAATAAAAGTTGAGAAATTTTAAAACTAATGTGATCTTGAAATCAAAGAAGAAGTGACCAAGCAGCTTGACAAAAAAGTCATCCGAGTCACACGATCCCACTTGGTTAGCTAATGTTGTGCCCGTACCAAAGAAGGGTGGTAATACCAGGGTGTGTGTTGATTACCGTGACCTCAACAAAGCAAGTCCAAAGGATAACTTCCCCCTGCCGAACATCCACATATTGATTGAAAATTGTGCGAAGCATGAGATCGGGTCATTCGTGGATTGTTACATGGGTTACCACCAGATATTAATGGATGAAGAAGATGTAGAGAAAACAGCATTTATCACACCGTGGGGGATATACTGTTATAGGTTCATGCCTTTTGGTTTGAAAAACACAGGGGCAACATACATGAGGGCAATGAAAACCATTTTCCACGTTATGATGCACAAAGAAATTGATGTTTATGTAGATGATTGATTGTGAAGTCCAGAAAGCAATCCGATCATGTCAAAGATTTGACGAGATTTTTCCAGAGGCTCTGCAAATATGATCTCAAACTCAATCCGGCAAAATGCACATTTGGGGTCCCCTCAGGGCAGTTACTAGGGTTTATAGTCAGCCGACGAGGCATTGAGCTAGATCCATCTAAAATCAAAGCTACACAGGAATTACCGCTAGCGAGGAACAAAACAGAGGTGATGAGTCTATTGGGAAGATTGAATTACATCAGCTGGTTCATTGCTCAGGTCACAACCATCTACGAGCGCATCTTTAAGTTATTGAAAAAGGATGTTGCGGTGAAATGGATAGGATAGTGCTAAAAGGCTTTTGATAAGATAAAGGAATATTTGTCGAACCCACAGTCTTGGACAACCCATTTGAGTGCGTGTTGGGTCAGCACGATGTTACCAGGAGAAAAGAGCAGGCAATATACTATTTCAGCAAGAAATTTACGGCTTACGAGGTTAAGTATACTCATCTTGAAAGGACATGTTGCGACGTGACGTGGGTAGCCCAGAAGTTAAAGCATTACTTATCATCATATACCACTTATCTCATCTCACGTCTGGACCCATTGAAGTACATTGTCCAGAAGCCCATGCCCACAGGAAGGCTCGCAAAATGGAAAATCTTGCTCACTGAGTTTGACATTATCTACGTGGTTAGGGCTCCCATGAAAGCACAAGCATTGGCAGACCTTTTAGTTGAGAATCTGATAGATGAAGAATATGAGCCCCTGAACACATACTTCCTGGACGACAAAGTGATGCATATCGATGAAATGGAACGGGATGAGAAGTCGGGATGGAAATTATTCTTCGATGGGGCTGCCAACATGAAAGGCGTTAGGATAGGAGCAGTGCTCATTTATGAATAAGGGTATCATTACCCAGTCACAGCTCAACTCCGCTTATATTGCACCAACAACATGGCAGAATATGAGGCATGCATTTTGGGTCTGATATTAGCAGCAGAAATGGGTGTCCAGGAAGTCTTGTTATTGGGAGACTCGTACCTTCTAGTACACCAGATTCAAGGGGAGTGGGAAATAAGAGACTTAAAGGTCGTACCCTACCAGCAATGCTTGCATGATCTTTGTTAACGATTCCGGTCAATAGAGTTCACGCATATCCCCAGAATTCTTAATGAAGTTGCTGATTCGCTACGCTGGCGTCAATGTCACATCATCGAACAAGGCTTATGTTGAGCCGATACATATCCGAGTCCATGATCAACATGCTTATCGCAACATCGTGGAAAAAGAGATTGACGGCGAGCCTCGGTTCCACGACATTAAGGAATACATCAAGTGAGGTATGTACCCGGTAAAAGCCACGAGTGACCAGAAGAGAATAATCTGTCATTTGTCAAGTGGGTTTTTCTTCAGTGGAGGAATATTATACAAAATAATGCCAGATCTTGGTTTGCTAAGATGCGTAGATGCTGGGCAGGAGACAACCATCATGAATGAGGTGCATGCTACCGCTTGCGGGCCACACATGAGTGGATATATTTTGGCAAAGAAGATTCTTCGGGCAGGATATTATTGGCTCACTATGGAGCAGGACTGTATCAGCTTTGTGCGCAAATGTCACCAATGTCAAGTGCATGGATACTTATTTCACTATCCGCCGTCTGAATTGCATATGATGTCTGCACCATGGCCTTTCGTTGCTTGGGGCATGGACATCATCGGGCCCATCGAGCCAGCAGCTTCTAACAGACACAGATTTATCGTGGTTGCTATTAACTATTTCACCAAATGGGTTGAAGCCAAAACCTTCAAGGTGGTGACCAAGAAGGCCGTGGTCGACTTTGTGCATGTAAATATCATTTGTAGGTTCGAAATCCCCAAGACTCTCATCACGGACAATGGGGCAAATCTCAACAGTCACTTAATGAGAGAAGTATGTCAGAAGTTCAAGATCACACATCGAAATTCTACCCCGTACCGCCCTAAGGTGAATGGAGCGGTTGAGGCGGCCAATAAGAACATACAGAAGATACTTCGTAAAATGGTGGAAGGGTCCAGGCAGTGGCATGAAAGGTTACCCTTTGCATTGTTAGGATATCGCACTACCGTTCGCACATCGGTAGGGGCGAACCCATACATTTTAGTGTATGGCACAGAAGCAGTAATCCCGACTAAATTGAAATCCCGTCTCTTCGGATCTGGCTGAAGCAGGAATCGACGACAAAGAATGGGTCAAAGCTCGATTGGAGCAACTGAGTTTGATTGATGAGAAAAGATTGGAAGCGGTATGTCACGGCCAGTTTATTAACAGAGGATGGACATAGCATATAATAAGAAAGTGCGTCCAAGAAAGTTTGAAGTGGGTCAATTAGTGTTGAAACGGATCCACTCTCACCAGGACGAGGGAAAGGGCAAGTTCGCTCCAAACTGGCAAGGACAGTTTGTCGTTTCAAGAGTGTTGTCCAATTGGGAATTGTATCTAACAGATGTGGAAGGAAAATGTGTGGAAATGGCTATCAATTTAGATGCAGTCAAAAGATATTATGTATGATTTTCTTTTGTTGAAATAATTGTCTATACTTGGCGTTTGTTTGTACTTGGCATGTTTTAGAGATTGAAATGACGAAGTCATCTTATTAAACTATCTAAACACTTTACCCTTTGTTAACCCTCTTGAGCTTCAATTATTTTCTTGCATACCCCTCTTTCAGAATCAGTAATGAAAGTCAGAAGCGCAATCATAAGAAGGCAGTGAAAGGAAAGAAAAAAAAGAAAAAAAGAAAACGAAAAAGAGAAAAGTGAGAAAGGAACAACGGAAAGAGATGAGGAATAGGAACACAAACAATAGTGAAACTAAGGAATCAGTAGGAACTACGTTTGACCTGATTCCTTTTTTAGGATACGTAGGCAGCCTGACGGCTCGGATATTCAAATAAATCCGAAAGCCCCAAGCAAGAAACTGGGACTGAAATTGCGTTGGTTTGGATTCCGAAAGTTGTAAATTTTGAACCCCTAGAAACGATTTTTTGAGCCTTTCACACCCCTTCTTTCTAACCTTGTCCAAAAGCCTATATTACAGTCTAAAGAAACACCTTTTGATCAATCAGTAAGAAATGTTGGGGCAAGCAAGGAGAGGTGGACTATACCTCAGGGTGACACTCTATTTCCTGCAAAAAATAATAAAATGAGAGAGTCTTATTGGTGAAAATCTTCACGGGCACCATAAGGCGATGAAAGTTTTAGAGAAATAAAATGAGAGACTATTATTGGTGAAAACCCTTGTGGGCACCATAAGGCGATGAGAGTTTGAGAGAAATAAAATGAGAGAGTCTTATTGGTGAAAACCCTTGTGGGCACCATAAGGCGATGCGAGTTGAGAGAAATAAAATAAGAGAACCTCATTGGTGAAAACCCTCACGGGCACCATGAGGCGATGGCAAGGCAAGAAGCAACAACCGGAAAGGGGTTGTTGGTGGAAATCTATTCATGAACATTGTAGGGCAAGAAAAGTTAGGGTTTGGTTGAAGGAATTAGGGTTAGAAATGGTCACAACAACAAAAGCATGGAAACAGAAGGTCAGTTATCAGGACAGACTGGGTCGACTAGACCGAAGTGCTTGTCATGATCATGAAAAATCAGTTGCTCTTCCTCAGATAAGTTCCCTTTCTCTTCCTTTCAACAGTCAGTGAATCTGGAATTCTTTACCCTAAATATAGTTCTGAGTCATTGCATTTCATTTTTTTCGAGTCTCTAAAGTCTTTCGTTTAAGCAAACGGGAGAAAATTCAAAGCCTATTATCATCTCCCAAAGGGACAAAGCGCATGACACCCAAAACGTAACAAAGGCAGAAAAGTTTGAAACGGCAAGGGGAGAGATTCACAAGAGCTTCAATGATAAAATTGATGGAAGAGAGTAAGTGTTGGCAAACTGAAGGAGCACCAGACAAAGATAGGAATAAAAAGTAATACCCCAAAGGTATGGGGGTTTAGCCAAGCATAACACACTGGCCGGGTAATCTCAGAAAGGATGCGAGGATTCTGGCAAAAAGAGTCAGAAGCGTAACATAAAGATGGGAAAGGTCACAAGGGTTAATCAAGCATAATAAATTTACTCAACAACCATCAGAGAAGGACGTAAAGAATTTTGGCAAAGGGTCGGAAATGCAACACAAGATGGGGAGCAAAGTAAAGAAACCAGGGTCAAGGGTCAGCCAAACATCGTAAACTGACCGAGTAGTCTCGGGAAAGGATGTGAGAGTTATAGATGAGGGTTGGAAATGCAACACAAAAATGAGGAGCAGGGTGAAGGTACAGGGGTCAGAGGGTCATCCAAGCATAATACATTGACTTGGCAACCTTGAGAAAGGTGCAAGGATTCTGGCAAAAGGGCTAGAGATGCAACAATATAATGGAGAGCCAAGTAAATATGTAAAGGTTCAGGGAGTTAGCCGACCAACTCAGGCAACTCATCATCAACATGGAAATTTAAACACAACGGAACACGAAAGTGAGGAGACCGCTTCCAACAAGAATGTCGCAAGCTAACTGCCACTTTTCAAACTCACAAGTTTTCTTTGATTGACACTGGGGCAGAAAAATTCTGGAAGATCCTAAGGGAGGCCATCCACAGGGACGGCAGGCACATGGCAGGTATGATCAAATCTCAGGGCCCATCTGAAGAATGGGACCAAGTTAAAACTCAAAAGGAATATAATTTGTCCAACAAGAGTACATTGGGACAAAATTTAATTAGCAAACCCTAGCAGAAATAATTGAGAGTCAAAAGGGGTATGGAAGTTAAAATGGGGTTCAGTTCAAAATCAAACAGGCACGTGCACCATGGGCAGGAACGAACACCTTCCCAAGTAAGAGTCACTCAAACCCTCCTGAACAATGATCACCAGCAGAAACAACCAAAAGTTAGAATTGGCATTTAAGTTGGAACACTTAGGATCCTCCTAGAAAATGGGACTTATTTCAAGGTTAGAGGTAATCATGGATAGCAAAGAACGTAAAATGACTTGCATGTTGAAGTAGGATTCAGTTAGCAGTTGTCAGGACCCTCCTGAAAAATGAGACTTAGCCTAGAACACAAACAGTCGGGTGGCATGGTCAAACCCAAATACGTCCCCAAACAAGAGTCATTAGGATCCGCCTGGATAATGGGACGTAGCTCTAAACACTA
Source organism: Nicotiana benthamiana (assembly GCA_034376525.1). Taxonomy (NCBI): domain Eukaryota; kingdom Viridiplantae; phylum Streptophyta; class Magnoliopsida; order Solanales; family Solanaceae; genus Nicotiana; species Nicotiana benthamiana. Next base: position 88,553,113 of record CM067333.1, on the reverse strand, counting down.
ACCCCCACCACACGCATTTTGTCATCTAATTAAGAGTTGTCAGGACCCACCTGTATAATGGAAGTACTATAATCACCAGTCACCAGCAGACCCCCAGCAGGTATAACTCATAACAAGACATAGTGGAAAATAACACCTTTTGAGAAACATAACATAATCTTAAAGGTGTCATCAGATAAGAATTGTCAGGACCCTCATGGATAATGGGACTTATCTTAGATTTAGATATTTGGTAAGGAGATTAGATTAACACTCACAAATCCGACCAGCACCAAACTGGGGCAGAAAGAATTTCTTGTGTTATGTTTGTTTTGTTTTTATCAGGTACACAGGCAACAGTCTCAGGGAATATTTTTCAAAATTCAAGTCTTGGTAATCAAGCGCCCACCAATAGAACAAGGGAATATTTTTCAAAATTCAAGTCATGGTAATCAGGCGCCCACCTATAGAACAAGGGAATATTTTTCAAATTTCAAGTCTTGGTAATCAGGCGCCCACCTGTAGAAAAAGGGAATATTTTTCAAAATTCAAGCCTAGGTAATCAGGTGCCCACCTGTAGAACTAGAGAACAAGTGAATATTTTTCAAAATTCAAGTCTTGGTAATCAGGCGCCCACCTGTAGTACAATGGAATATTTTTCAAAATTCAAGTCTTGGTAATCAAACGCCCACCTATAGAACAAGAAAATATTTTTCAAGCTTCAAGTTTCGGTAATCATGCGCCCACCTGTAGAAAAAGGGAATATTTTCAAAATTCAAGTCTTGGTAATCAGGCGCGCACCTGGAGAACAAGAGAATGTTTCAAAATTCAAGTCTTGGTAATCAAGTGTCCTGTAGAACGAGGAAATATTTTTCAAGCTTCAAGTTTTGGTAATCAGGCGCCCACCTATAGAACAAGGGAATATTTTTCAAAATTTCAAGTTTTGATAATCAGGAACCCACCTGTAGAACAAGAGAATATTTTCCAAAATTCAAGTTTTGGTAATCAGGCGTCCATCTGTAGAACAAGTGAATACTTTTCAAGATTCAAGTTTTGGTAATCAGGCTCCCACCCGTAGAACAATGGAATACTTTTTAAGATTCAAGTTTTGGTAATCAGGCGCCCACCTGTAGAAAGGGGGAATAATTTTAAAGATTCAAGTTCTGGTAATCAGGCACCCGCCCACCTGTAGAACCAGGGAATATTTTTCAAGTTGCAAGATTTGGTAATCAAGCGCCCACCTGCAAAACAAAGGAATACATATCAAGTCCAACAATTCGGCAACAAACATAGAAGAAAAGACAACAAGAAGTAAACAAGGCAACAAGGAGGTCACGGGAATAAATACAAGGCAACAAAGCAACAAGGATCAAGAGCAAGATTGAAGACATAGATAGGTTCTTTTGTAATCCATAGTTCATTGCTTAGTCTAGATTATTTATTTTTCACAAGGTGTAATAAGGGGGTCTAGCAGTAGTAGTAGTAGCAGCAGCATCAGTAGTAAATCACAGCCTCAGTAGTCCCAGCTACCAAACACTCCTGAACTCATGAAGCAAAGTTCGGTCAAGCTTTTCAAAATGCTTCTCACAAAATATACAAATGGGCAAAAATCGCTCGTATTTGCTCACTTATCTTTGCACGAAAACTCTTTGTGTTTCCGTGCAAAGAGGGGCAGCTGTGAGCAAGTGATTTTGCCATATAAGAATCATTCCCATAAATTCAAAACAAAATAATTTCCTTTGTTTATTTGCAATAATTTATTTTTCGTGGTATTTTCTGTTATTGGTTTGCATTTATTTGTGTATAATTATCTTATCTTAATTAAAGGAGAATATAAAAATATATATGGACATTTGCATTTAAGATTTAATTTGATATTTTTAAGGTTAATTAGCAATTAGTATTCTTATAAGAAAATCATCAAAATAGCTTAATTTGTACTCTTTAATTTTAGCTTTGATTTTAAGTAGTCTTCTTCTAATTTATTGTGATAATTTTACTTAGGTTTAATTAGTTTTTCAGATTAATTAGGTTCTAGGATTTAATTTAAAATTTTATTTAATTTTGGAAAAAAAAGAGTATAAGAATTATTTTGAGAAAAGAAAAAGGAATTGAAAAGTTAGAAAGTTGGGCTATTTTGTTTTAATTTTTCCAAGCCCAATTCCCTCACTCCAGCCCAACTACACCCATTCAGCCTAAAGCACAACCCTCGCCCCAAACCCGACCATGACCCGACCCGTTCGCACAAAACGCACGATACATACACAAAAGCGAAGACCTAATCCCAAAATGACTGTTCACTATCTTCTTCACTGCAAAGCTGCATTCAAACTCGCGAAATTTTGAGCAAGTGAGATCGAATTCACTCACGTGAACTTTATCCTACAACCTCAGCAAGATTCAAACAGCCTTTGACATTTTGTTGCATCTCTCATGTGCCGGATTTGTTTTGGGAGTTTTTGAAGAATGAACTCCGAAAATGGGAGGCGTGGATTGAATTGAGGACCAATCCTCTCCTTCCATCTGTCAGGGTTCATTTTAAAAGAGATTTAACTCCATATTTCTTGTGCAAAAAGGAAGATTAGAGAAGGATATATAAAACCAGGTCTGGTTTTGTTGAGATAAGAGATGCTACATGATTTAGCTTTGTATAGATTTGTATATTTTGTGTATACTCAGTGTATATTGTAGGTATATTTATGGAATTGGGTTGTAACTGGGCTGTGATGATTTGTGTGTCTGAGCCCAATGTCCATTTATTTAATTTTGGGCCAGATCACCCGATCCGACCCGTCCATGTGTAATAAGTATATATGTAGGTGAGATATTTTCTCACCGACCGAGACTCATTCTTTCATTTTCATTTTTCTGTAATACACTTCTCTCGTCTTCCAGAGAATTCCAAAACGCTCTGCCTTCTCTCTACTTTCTCTCTCTATATTTTCTATGATTTCTCGGTCTAATATGAATGTTCACATGGTATCAGAGCCTCGACGACGATCCGACTATGTTTCTATGTACTTCGTTGTCTTGGACGAAGTTTGTTTTCGAGGTTTTAGGGGTGTTTTCTGAGACCTCACGGTCGATGAAGATTCCGATCTATCGGACACCTTTCTGAGTCTATCGTCGTGATATCGGAGTGTATTTTCTTCTCCTGAATGTTCTGGAAGATTTTATGATGAATTTTGGTTTATTTTTGGGTGACCTATCGCCTTCTAGGGTTTCTGGTGGTTTATCCTAAAGTTTTACTGCCATCCGGTGGTTCGATTCGCACTCAGTGGACGTTTTGGGTTCCTCTCCGACGTTCCTGATCAGATTTCCAGTAAGGATTTCCAAGGTTACGCCTAGAGTTTGATACCTAGGGTTTCTCTATTGTTTGAAGGCCGATCTTCTCCGGTCGCGAAGAAGGAGGGTAACTCTGTCCTTATTTTCGGTATTATATGTGATTATCTGACTCAGTGTATGTGAGCATCTGGTGTTGTCTGTGAATACCTGATTTGGGTTTTGGTTATACTCTATTTGCTGGTTATTGTGTGCCTGTTTTTGGTTATACTCTGTCTGTTGAAAAGTTGTTCGTTTAAGCCGGTTCATTGACCATGGCTTCTAACACAAATACTGGTGCCTCCTCTTATGTAGACTCTTCTAGTCCCCTTTTTGTATATTCTTCTGATGTTCCTTGGGTCTCCCTTGTTCCCACTCCCTTCTTGGGTAGTGGTTATGGGGGCTGGAGACGTAAAATGATTGTTGCCTTATCAGCCAAAAACAAAATCGGTTTTGTTGATGGCACATACTCCCGACCTGCCACTAATGTGGCTCAACAAAAGTTGTGGTATAGGTGCAACAACATGGTGATTTCTTGGTTGACTGCTTCCATCTCCCCTGCAATTGCTGAGTCTGTGCAGTACTCTGACACTGCACAGAGCATATGGTCCCAACTCCAGGCCAGATATGGCACTGCAAACAGGACCAAAATCTTTGAACTGAAAAGAGAGTTGTCCCACACCTCTCAAGGGTCCTTAGATATAGCTTCCTATTTTAATAAGCTAAAAGGACTGTGGGATGAACTTGATTCAATGTGTGTTAATCATGGTCAAAGGTGTGTTTGTGCTGCAAAAGATGGTATAGTACAGGAAAGTGATGACAATAAGGTTTTTCAGTTTTTAATGGGTCTGAATGAAGCATATATGGGGGTCAGGAGTAATCTTTTGATGATGCAGCCTCCTCATTCTCTTGACAATGTCTATAATTTGGTCCTCAATGATGAGAAACAAAGACAAGTCCAGTCTTCTTCTCACTTTAATCCAGACTCTGTCTCTTTCAATGTACATACTAATAGGCAGCCTGCTGGATTTACCAAGGCCACAGTGCCTGTTCCTCCTTCCCCTTTCAGACAGAGAGTCAATTTTGACCAGGCTAGAGGACCTTTATTCTGTAGATACTGTAAATCTGGACACTTAATTGATAAGTGCTTCAACATCCATGGGTATCCACAAAGTAACACTTTTAACAAGGGAAGGAGACATGCTGCTGCTCATTTAAGTACTGGTCTGGATTCTCTTCATTCTGATGGTCTTCTATCTGTTCCTCAAGGGAATCCTCCTGATAGCCATCAATCTGTTACAAGAATAGATGGCCAGACCTCTGTGATACCAGGGTTGAGCAGACAAGATTATGACCAGTTGATGACTTTATTACATCAGACCAAGTTTGGGGACTCCACTGCTCAGACTCCTCCTCCCACATATGCTGCAAACTTTGCTGGTACTATGTTAACTGACAGCCCTATTTATGATTCCAAACTTTGTTTACTTACTAATATTAACTCTGTCACCTGGATTATAGATTCAGGTGCCTCTAATCACATGACACATGATAAACATTTACTTTCTAACATCACACCTTTAACTCTGCCATATCTTGTCACTCTTCCTAATGGCTACAAAGTGAAAGTGACATGCACAGGCTCCTTTGCATTGACCCCTTCCATTACTCTTCACAATGTACTGCTAGTTCCTTCTTTTAAACACAACTTGATTTCTGTTCACAAGTTAGTGAAGCAGTTGCATTGTATAGTTATGTTCACTGAACATTCCTGCTTCTTACACATGATACAGGACCCTTCTCTGAGGAGGCCTCTGGATCTTGGTAGGGAAGCTGCTGGCTTATATAAATTGGCTTGGGTTCCTCCTTCCTCTTCTTCCTCTGTTAGTTGTTCTTCTACTTCTGTTTGTCCTGTATCTGCTTCTTGTGATGAAAGCAAAGTTGTTGCATTGCCTTCTGTGTCTGTTTCTTGTAATGATGACATCTTGTCTGATAACAAGGCTGTTCCATTGCCTTCTCATGTGAATAATTCCATCTGTAATAATGATTTTACATCTGATATGAATTACATTTGGCACTTAAGGCTTGCACGTACTCCTTTTGCAAACATGAAATGTATTTCTGGTCTGTCTTTTCCTTTTGCTTCCAAACAACCCTTTCCCTGTTCAGTCTGTCCTATGGCCAGACAGACTAGGCTTCCATTTCCTGATAGTTCAACTAAGACTTCTAGACCCTTTCAACTGATTCATGTTGACACCTGGGGACCTTATCATACTCCAACCTCTTCTGGTTGTAAATATTTCCTTACAATTGTTGATGAATTTTCAAGGGCAACATGGACACACCTACTGGGATCCAAAAGCAATGCCTTTTCTATGCTCAAGTCATTTCTTTCTCTGGTCAGAACCCAATTCAATGCTGTGGTTCAGGCTATTAGAAGTGACAATGCCTTAGAGTTGGGCTCTAGCAATGAGGGTATTTCCTTTTTTAGCAGCCAGGGGATCATACATCAAACCTCCTGCCCTCATACCCCTCAACAAAATGGTATTGTTGAGAGGAAGCATAGAACTCTACTTGAAACTTGTAGGGGTTTGCTCTTTCAATCTGGTTTGCCTGTATCTTTCTGGGGGGATTGTTTATTAACTGCTACCTATCTACTTAACAGAATACCCACCAGATTACCTCATAGTAAATCTCCTCATGAAATCTTGTATGGGAAAATTCCATCATATACTCACTTGAGGATTTTTGGTTGCCTTGCCTATGCCACTGTCCCCATCCCTCAAAGGGAAAAGTTAACACCAAGAGCCATTCCCTGTGTTTTCATGGGCTATCCTTTAAAGGTTATAGACTATATGATCTTGCTTCAGAGAAGTATCTGGTCTCCAGGGATGTCATTTTTCATGAATCATGTTTTCCCTTTAAATCTGTGTCTCCTTCTGCTCATCCTCCTGCTTCTTCCTTTCCTTTTGTTCCTTCTGGAGAACATGATGATGAATCTAATTCTCCCATTCACCTCTCTACTCCCTCTTCTCCCTCATCTGTACAGCCACCTTTTCCTGTCACTATCCCAATTGATTCAGCCTTCCCTTCTGCCAGCTCACCTCCTGTTTTGGCTTCTTCTCCTTCTCTTCCTGCTACCAGGAAATCTCAAAGACAGCATAATCCTCCTTCATATCTCAAGGATTATGTATGTCAACTACCTGCCTTCTCTGGTTCATCTTCCTCTTCTTTGGAATCTGAGCCTCTGTATTACTCTCAGGCAGCATCTGTTCCAGCATGGCAAGCTGCCATGAGACAGGAGTTTGAAGCTTTGGACACTAACCACACTTTGTATGTTGTCCCTCTTCCTCCTGGAAAGAAGCCCATTGGTTGTAAATGGGTTTATAAAATTAAATACAAGTCTGATGGCTGTGTTGAAAGGTATAAAGCAAGGTTGGTTATTAGGGGTGATACACAGGTTGAGGGGATTGATTTCACAGACACTTTCTCTCCAGTGATCAAAATGACTTCTGTGAAATGCTTTATTGCTGTGGCTGTTAAGAATCATTGGCCTCTTTTCAGCTTGATGTCAATAATTCCCTTCTTCATGGTGATTTGGATGAGGATGTTTACATGAAACTCCCTCCAGGTTTGACTGTCTCTGCTTCTACTTCTGACTCTGCTTCTACTCGTTCTTCTACTTCTCCTCCTCTGGTATGTAAACTCAGGAAATCTCTGTATGGGCTAAGACAGGCATCCAAACAATGGTATGCCAAGTTGTCTTCTGCTCTTTATTCCAGAGGGTATACACATTCTTTGAATGACTATTCCTTATTCATCAAAGGTAAACCTAGCTCACTTGTGATGGTAGCAGTCTATGTGGATGACATCATACTTACTGGGGATGACAGTGATGAACTTACTGCTCTTAAACTGTTTCTGGATGATCAGTTTAAAATCAAAGACTTGGGTTCTTTGCATTATTTTTTGGGTCTTGAGATGTCAGTTGTACCTGGTGGACTGATCCTTAATCAGCATGAGTACATTTCTGATTTGTTGCATCAGTTTGACTGTGTCAATGTCTCTTCTGTTGTGTCTCGTTTGGACATCAATATCAAACTTCATGCTGATTTTGGTGACATCTTGCCCTCTCCTGACCAGTACAGGAGTCTTGTTGGCAAGATGCTGTTCCTGACTCACACTAGGCCTGACATATGTTTTGCAGTCCAGCATCTAAGTCAATTCCTCAAATGCCCCAGACTTCCCCATATGACTACTGCCCTACATGTCCTAAGATACCTTATGGGTACTCCCTCCTTGGGTTTGTTTTATTCTGATCATGCTGATTTCTCTGTTACTGGGTATTCTGGTAGTGACTGGGCTGCCTGCCCTGATACTAGGCGTTCTGTTACTGGTTTTTGTGTGATTTTGGGTGGCTGTTTGATCAGTTGGAAATCAAAGAAACAACCTGTTGTTTCTCTGTCCTCTGCTGAGGCAGAATATAGGGCCCTTAGCAAGGTTGCTGCTGAGTTGACTTGGCTTTCTCGCTTGTTGGTTGACCTTGGGGTATCTGTTCCTTCTCCTATTTCTGTATATTGTGATAGTCAGGCTGCTGTTCACATTGCTAACAATCCTGTTTTTCATGAACGTACCAAACATATCGAGGTGGATTGCCATTTTGTTCGGGATTTTCTCCTTTCTGGTTTTCTCAAGCTGCTACATCTACCAACTTCACGTCAGCTGGCCGACCTGCTTACTAAACCTCTGCCTGGCACTTCACTTCTTCCGCTGCTCACCAAGTTGCAGGTGGTTTCCCCCTCCAACTTGAGGGGGGTGTTGAGATAAGAGATGCTACATGATTTAGCTTTGTATAGACTTGTATATTTTGTGTATACTCAGTGTATATTGTAGGTATATTTTCGGAATTGGGTTGTAACTGGGCTGTGATGATTTGTGTGTCTGAGCCCAATGTCCATTATTTAATTTTGGGCCGGATCACCCGATCCTTCCGTCCATGTGTAATAAGTATATATGTAGGTATCTTCTTAAGTGATTTAACTATTCCTGTTTGCTTCATTAGAAATTGTATCCAGTTTGTTTCCTCAATCCGGAAGTCACATCAGTTGAGAATATGGATAGAACTAATTTGATACACAACATAAAGAGTCACTTGGAAAAGCGTTATTTCATGGTGTGTATGATGTCCTAGTGTTTGTTATTCCCTCTGTTCTTGTTAGTTAGTTTAATCATTTGAATGAGTTATTTTGCTTCCTCTTTTGATTAATGTGATTCGACATGAATGTAAAGTCAAGACCATCTATTCTATATAGTTATTAGAATCCGCCTATCAGTTTGACAAACCAAGGCCGTAGCTTATTCGAATTAGATGATTCTCTACTAGCTTCTTGTGTTAAACATGAAGCCTTTGCCCTTTCTTATGGTTGACTTCTATCTCTCATTGAATTTTCATATGGAATCCGTCTTTGTTGTGAATGTGGGAGCCCCACAGATGTTTTGTAAAGAATTGAAAGAGAGAAAACACACATAATCAACTACTTATTTTCACATAGTTTGGCATTCCCTGGTATAGCATTGTCCCTTCTCCATCATTAGAAAGGCATCATATTTACTTCAATAAGTGAACCATTTGCTATTTACTGTGAATCCTCGGGGCAGTGTACCAATATACTTTGAATAAATAGTGTTCCTTTCTTGTTGTGGTATTGTTATGGTAAGAACCTGCTGCCTGACCATTTCGGAACATTCATTTGGGTAAGACTTTATTCCTTCCCATATGTGTACTTTAATTCCATGTGCAAAATGTATTTAAAAGATTTTTTGCCCTATTAAGGGTGATGGGTAAATTAGCCTTTACTTGAAAGTTGATGGACAATCCGTGAATCATCTTTGCTCTGCTTTCTTGGTTGTCTATTTTATATGTTTGTGTGGACGATTGAATTGAACTGTTTCTAATAACTTATCAGGCGCACCAATCTTAATATACATTAGTATACAATTGTGATTGTGTATACGTTTGCGTAACATGATCACGATTCTAAAATTTATTTGGAGTATGCGTTCGCGCAACTTCGACCAATCCTTCTTAGTAATAAAATAAGTTGCAAGTTTTAATTATTCTTAGTTTGTGTAAGTTCATTAACATCACATATGGCCTTTTAGTAATTCCCTAGGTTAGGTAGAGTATAATATTTCGTAGAGCATCATTTAGGGCCGTTTAAAATGGCGTAACACAATTACACATATAAAAACAAAGCTGGAGTATGCGTCCTTGCAACTTTAGCCGAAACTCTTATTAAAATAATTAAGCGTCATTAATTGTGGACACGTTCGCATGACATGATTTTTGACGCGCCAAACAAGCGGGTATACGTATGCGTAACCCGTTTCAAGATAATTTCTTAATTAAAAAGTAATAACAAAAAAAAAAGCAAAAGCACATAAGTATAAAAATTAGTAATTAAATAATATAACAAGCCAAGTAGGATCAAAGTGACCGTGCTAGAACCACGGAATCGGGAGTGCCTAACACCTTCTCCCGGGTTAACAGAATCCCTTACCCCGATTTCAGATTCACAGACTATAATAACAGATTCATTCTTTCCTTGATTCGGGATTTTAAACCGGTGACCTTGGATACCATAAATTATCCCAAGTGGCGACGCTGATTTTTAATAATTAATCCCGTTTCGATTGTCAGTTAAATTGGAAAAACTCAATTTGTTACACCTTTTCCGAGGTGTAGTAATGAAAAAAGGAGGTGTGACAAAAGGCACATTGATAATTAGACTCTTTATCTTCTCGATGAGTTTCTTGAATTGGTTGTCACCCTTTTGCTTCGCCAACCGTTGAGGATAGGGTGGAGGAGGCCTAGGCAAGGGTGCTTTGGCTTTGGGAACCACCAGCTCGGGCATATTGATCACGTATTCTCTAGACGGGTTCACGGCCTCTTGTGTCTCCTCCTCAACCTCATTAACATCAATCCGCACATCATTGTTCACATTAGGTTCCACTACATCCTCAACCACCAAAGGCATATCATCATCTCGCAACCCATCCTCATCAACCATAACTTGATTTCCTCTTGAGGCATGCACATCACCGTCTCTTCCACTTTGCATTGTCACCACCATCATATGACTGTTGTGCCCATCCTTAGGGTTTACTACCGTATCACTTGGTAAAGCACCCTTCGAGCGAGTATTTAACGATTGAGAGACTTGGCCTAGTTGCACCTCCAAATTCGAATAGAGGTATTGTGGGAAGCCAATTGAGCATCGAAGTCTTGATTCTTTATCATTATTTGTTCGAACATCATTTCTATTCTCGCCATATCACTACCCGATGAACTAGATCCTTAAGATTGAAAGGGGTGGATTGTTCGGTTGTTGGTACATGGGGGGCCTTTGCGAACATTGACCTAGGTTGCTTTGGTTTCCGCTATTATTCCACCCTCCTTGATTGTTGTTGTTGCTCTAATTATTGTTGTTCCCATTCCAATTGCCTTGATTGTTACCTTGATTACCCCAATTGTTGCTTTGATTGTTGTTGTTTCAATTATCACCACCTTGTTGTTGGTTTTTACTATTCCAATTTCCGTCGCCTTGTAGGTTACCCCAATTGTTGCTTTAATTGTTATTGTTCCAATTTCCACAACCTTGTTGTTGGTTGTTACTATTCCAATTTTCGCCGCCTTGTTGATTGCCCCAATTTCCTTGAGGACGCCATTGTTGATTCCCTTGATTTCCTTTATTTCCTTGGTAGTTATTGACATATTGACATTCTTCGCTTTGATCATAATAACACACATTCGAATAACCACCACCGTCATTGTTGTTGTCAAATTGCTCACAATTACCTTGAGGTTGTTGTTGCCCTCTTTGCCTCCTTTTCAACAGAGAAACATGTTCCATTGCATTAACTTGGTGTGGGTTTTGGACTTGTTGCAATTGCGCCTTTGCCAATTTATTCATAGTTATTGTAAGCTTGGCAATAGCTTAGCAATGATCATGCAATTCCTTGTGCAAATGTATGACACTAGGATCACCTTGAGGAACGTTTGCTTGGCTTTGCCATATCGAAGAAATATCATCCATTTCATCTAAAACATCACAAGCTTCATCGTAGGGAAGCTTCATAAAATTTCCTCCGGCCAATTGGTTCACAATACATTGGTTGGTTGTAATGATACCCCTATAGAATGTTTGTTGAATCATCGCCTTAGTCATGTCATTATTAGGGCATTCCTTCACCGTTGTTCTATATCTCTCCCAGATTTCATGCAAAGGTTCTGTTGGCTCTTGCTTGAAAGCTAAAATTTCCTCCCGAAGTGCCGCCATATGACTTGGTGAGAAAAACTTGCCAATGAATTTATCCGCCAACTCATCCCAAGTTGTGATGGAATGATTGGGAAGCCTTTCTAACCAATCCAATTCTTTACCCCGAAGAAAGAACAGGAAAAGCCTCAATTTCAAAGCATCCTCGGATACATTTGTTTGCTTGCTACACCAACATGTATTAACGAACCCCTTCAAGTGCTTGTATGCATTTTGATTGGCACCCGTAAAATACCGTCTTTACTCGAGCAAGGTCAACATAACATTTGTGAGTTGAAAGTTCCCCGCCCGATTCGGGGAAGAATGATGGCACTCGCATATACTTGATTCGGGAGTACTCTTGGAGCCACTCTTGGCGATGGCGGAGGAGGGTCTGGAATATTCTAATTTAGATTCGCGTTTGCATAGACATTTCTACCTCTACGTGAATCTTGAGGTATAAGTTCATCTTGATCAATATCTTCAACCTCCTCCCCCGCCATGGCATTTCCAAGAGGGACATTTGCATTGAGAGCCATTTGTACCTGATTGATTGACACAAACAAAATCAGTAAACAACAAGGAAAGAGAAGCAAAACACAAAACTAGCTAAACAGATATCAACACTGTAAGCTCCCCGGCAACGGCGCCAAAAAGTGATCGCTGACAACTCAACGCTATACGAATGTAGGGAGAGCAGGTCGCTACAGTTTTTACACGAATAGCCGTTCGGGATCGAATTTCCACAGGGAGCTTGGAGTGGAGTTGTATTGTCTGCTTAGCCTAGAATTGTGTTCGTACTTCTAATTGCACTCCCAATATTTTTGGGTTTTCTTTGTATTAACAACTACTATTATGAACAAAAGACTAAGACTAAATTATGCTAAGGAAATATTGCTAGGTTGTAACTAATAGGGAGAAAGGCACTAGGGTCAAGGCATTACCTAGGTGGTCAATGAATGAGTAGAAACTACCAAGATTGACGTATTTGGGGTTTATGCTATAACCGTTGCACAATTGTACCCATTCCCACACCTCTCGTTAGAGAGAGTGATTTTTCCCAATTGACTCTCTCGAGACCAATTGGGTAGGCCAATTATACCAAGCAACTAGAGTTCAAGTAGGGTTTTTACTCTCTCTAGGTTATTGGGACTACCATTTCTAGAAGGTCCATCCCAATTCCTTGTTGGGTCAATTTTAGGGTCATAGAATCTCTTTCTCAAGAAGAGTCAAAACCCACTAAGCTAGAATAAATGTTTGCAACCACTAATCCTTAATTAAAGCATAAAATTAACCCAAATAACAAATCCCCAACATCAATCTATCATTAGAAAACAACACCCATCAATTACCCACACTAGAGTTGAGCCACAACCCTAGCTAATGGGTTTAGCTAGACACAATTGAAGAAGAAACAGAACAAATAGAAGAAGAACTAAACGTATTAGTTAATAACTAAAGAGAAACTATAAGAACCTATGGAGAAATTAGTGCTAATATGCCAAAATAGGCTAAGGCGTTGGTCCTCACGAGCGCATCTCTCTTTTCCAAATAATATGGTAAAATGTTCTATTTATAGTGGGCTGGAAAAACTAAACAAAATTGCCCATGTGGGGTCAGTGCGGGCCGAAAAATTACGACAGCGACCGCATTGGCTGTTTGACTTCCATTTTAATGCTCTCTGAAGTATTTGGTTCGGACCGCGTAAAGGTGTAGCGCGGCCGCTTGGAGATCTAACACGGACCGCGTGAAAATGATCGCGGCCGCATGGAGGTCTGATGCGGAATGCATAAAAGTGATCGCATCTGAGTGCCTTGCAATTGTGCAAGTATCCAACTCTCTGAATCTCTTGGCGCGGACCGCATGACATAATGGCGCGACCGCGTGAGCTGAACGCGGGCCGCATAATCCAATCACAGCTGCGTGGTGAGGGCCCTGGTTATGCACTTCTCTAAATCCCCTAGTGCGGCTGCATTCACAATTTTGCGGTCCGCACTAGGTTCCTTTTTCCACAACTTCACTTGGTCTTTGATACTTGAGTAGGTTTCACTCCGTTTTGAGCCGATCTTTGACATTTCTTCACTTCGTCGTTCAACCCTGAAATAAAGCACAACCTATGAGCATTTTTTTTTGTAGCAAATTATACTCAAAGCTTAGGTAAGTAGAGGCATAAAACACATTAAAATCCTACTTATCAGACGCCATTGGGCCAATCGAGTTGAAAGCCTCGAATGAGCACAGATTCATAAAAGTTCCCAGTGATTACATCACAAAGTGAGTCGAAGCCATCACTTCTAAATCAGTTTCTAAGAAAGCAGTGGTCAATTTTGTGCATTCCAATCTTATTTGCCGTTTTGGCATTCCTGCTACTATCATCACAGATAATGCTGCAAATTTGAATAGTCGATTGATAGGAGAGATATGAGAACGATTCAAGATGACTCATGGGAACTCTAATCCTTATCGGCCCAAGGCTAATGGTGTCGTCGAAGCAACAAATAAAAACATCAAGAAGATTTTGAGAAAGATAATTCAGAGCTCTAGGCAATGGCATGAAAAGTTTCCTTTCGCACTACTAGGATATCGCACCACACTGCAAACGTCAGTAGGAGTGACCCTATATCTATTAGTCTATGGAACTGAGGCTGTGATACTCACGGAGTGGAAATCCCTTCTCTCCGGATAATCGTTGAAGCTGAGATTGATGACATTGAATGGTTCAAGACTCGTTTGGAAAAGATACCTTAATTGATGAAAAATGAATGGTTGCGGTCTACCACGGGCAGTTGTACCAACAAAGAATGGCTCGTGCTTATAACAAGAAAGTATGGCCCAAAAATTTTGAGGTGGGACAACTTGTGTACAGGCGCATTCTTCCTCGCCACCAGAAAGCAAAGGAAAATTTGCTCCTAATTGGAAAGGCTCGTACATCATCGGAAAGATATTGCCGAAAAGAGCATTGTATCTGGGAGACATCAAAGGAGATGATCCCAAGCAGCCATGAACGCAGGCGCGGTAAAGATTTACTATGTTTAGGCTCCTATAACAATGATTTTGTCCAGTTGGGATGACAAACGCTTTCATTCTCGCTATCCAAACACTATCAACCCTTTTGTAAACCCATTTTAGCCGATTACTCTTCCTTGATTACCCTCTTTGGAACCTGGAAATGTTATTAAAAAAACGAGGGAGAGATAAATAAGAAAAAACAAAACAAAACAAAAACAAAAAATAACTAAAAACGAACTTCCTGAACTACATCTGACTTGATTCCGAAATGATACGTAGGCAGCCTCTTTCTGGGGTTCAATCACACCAAAACAAAAATACCAGTTCCCCTAAAAAGTGAAACTGGGGAAAATGATATAATGACTCAGCCATGAGCCCACAAAAATGGTTCCAAAATTGTAATTACGTCCAAAATTCTTTTTGTCCAAAAACCTTGTCCAAGTCCTTCCAATCAATTGGCAAAGGCGTGGGAGTTGAAAAACATCATTGTTGGAATTTGATGTAGTCCAAATTGAGAGAAATAAAATGAGAGAATCTTATCGGTGAAAACCAATTGGCGCTATAAGGTGACGGTGAGTAGAGAAATTGAAAATAAGAGAATCCGTTTAGTGAAAACTCGTAAAAATCACTATTAGGCGACGGTGAGAAGAGAAATGAGAGAGGTCGATTGGTGAAAACCCGCAAAGGGCGCCGTCGGCCGAAAAGAAGACACCTCCGGCCACTGAAAGAGTCCTTGCAAGGTTCCCTGGTTTTGAAATACGGGTCAATGAGCTTACGAGAAGTTGAGAAAGTTTGTGTGGGTCGCGCATCCAGTCCAAGAAGCATGTCATGTCCATTTGAAGCTTGCATGCATCCCCAGATAAGTCTTTCTTTTCCCCTAGAAAGAGACGCTTCTATTTTTATTCTCTTGCTCTTTGTTTACTTTTTCCTTGAATCCCTTTCATTCTAACTTTGATTCTGAAACTACTGCAAAGAAAAGGTACCAGGACTGGTTTTACATGGCTCTTCCTAGAAAAAGCTAAAGAAAGATACCCAACCTCAGCAGGTGCATTAAGCCAATCCCGAATGGCCATACTTGTTGATGCTTTCAAAGCAAAGATATTGAAAGGAAAGAATGTCCAAAGACAAAGGTCCTAAGAGCAGAATAAAGTAAAAGGCGGAGCCCCACGCGGGCGAGTTGTCATGAAATCCTGAAGGTTGAGGCCCTCAGTTTGAAAGAGAGAATAATCTTCAAAACCAGCAAGCAACAGAGGTTCTCGACAGAAGATAGGTCGGGATCAAGCAATCAAGGCCACAAAACCAACCATCATTTCAAAATAACAATTGTTCTTTGTTTGAAAATTGAAACAGGTGCAATCCAAGCAACCGTGCAAAAAGCAGGTGCAGCCAAAAGAAAAATGTGCAAGTGCTGAAATAGCTTTGCAACAAATAATCAATGCAGAAGGGAAGTTTCCTCCAAGTTCTTTCATGCATCTTATCAAAATGAAAAAAAGGAAAAGAGATAACAAAAGAAGAAAGTACCAAAAGAGGATAGTTTAGAATTTCCAATACCAACCCGGTACCTTGTTAGCCAACATTAGGGCTCCAATCCCTGAGTTGCATCTTTTAGACATAGGGCCTCCATTCCCCAATCAACTTATGCCAAAATTAGGGCTCCAATCCCTGAGTTGAGCTTTTACCCTTTATCCAACATTAGGGCTACAATCCCTGAGTCGCGCCTTTTAGACATAGGGCCTCCATTCCCTAGTCGCCTTTTGCAAACATTAGGGCTCCAATCGCTGAGTTGAGTTTTTTTTACCTTTTAGCCAACATTAGGGATCCAATTCTGGAATTGTGCCTTTTTAGACATAGGGCCTCCATTTTCTAGTCGCCTTTTTCCAGCATTAGGACTCCAATACTCGAGTTGAGCTTTTTACCTTTTAGCCAATTAGGGCTTCAATCCCTGAGTTGTGAATTTTAGACATAGGGCCTTCATTCCCCAGTCGCACTTTGCCAATATTAGGGCTCCAATCCCAAAAGTTGAGCTCTTTACCCTTTAGCCTACATTAGGGATCCAATCCCTCTGTTACGCCTTTTAGACATAGGGCCTCCATTTCCTAGTCGCCTTTTGCCAAAATTAGGGCTCCAATCCCTGAGTGGATTTTTTACCTTTTAGCTAACATTAGGGCTCCGATCCCTGAGTTGTGCCTTTTAGACATAGGGCCTCCATTCCCTAGTCGTCTTTTTCTAACATTTGGGCTTGAATCCTTGAGGTGAGATTTTTACCTTTTAGCCAACATTAGGGCTCCAATACCTCACTTGCACCTTTTAGACATAGGACTTCCATTCCCTAGTTGCCTTTATCCAACATAAGGGCTTCAATCCATGAGTTTCACCTTTTAGACATAGGGCATTCATTTCCTAGTCGCATTTTGCCAACATTAGGGCTACAATCCCTGAGTTGAGCTATTTACCCTTTAGCCAACACTAGGGCTACAATCCCTAAGTTGCACCTTTTAGACATAGGGCCTCCATTCCCTAGTCGCATTTTGACAATATTAGGGCTCCAATCCCTGAGTTGAGCTTTTTAACTTTTAGCCAACATTAGGGCTCTAATCCATGAGTTGCGCCTTTTAGACATAGGGCCTCCATTCCCTAGTCGCCTTTTGCAAAGATTAGGGCTCCAATCCCTAAGTTGAGTTTTTACATTTTAGCCAACAATAGGGCTCCAATCCTTGAGTTGCGTCTTTTAGACATAGGGCCTCCATTCCCTAGTCGTGTTTTGCCAACATTAGGGCTCTAGTCCCTGGGTTGAGTTTTTTTATCTTTTAGGCAACATTAGGGCTCCAATCCCTAAGCTGCGCCTTTCAGATATAGGGCTTCCATTCCCTAGTCACCTTTCACAAACATTAGGGCTCTAATCCCTGGGTTGACATTTTAGCAACAGGGCTCCACCCCCAATTTTTTTATCATAGACAAATACAATTCTTGAAAATGAAAAACAAAGAGAGAATGAGTTCAAACTTTTATCACAAGTAACTCACGAAATTTTCCTAGTGAAAACTGGGGCAGAAAATTTCGTTCGTTTGTTTATTTTGTTGTCTGAGCAGGTTTGACTTCGAGGCACAGGGTTCGAGACGACCAAATGAGTGAGTCCAAAATGCTAAAACGGACAAGGATACTAACTGCTCAAAACTTGACTGAAGTCACAAGCTCCACATGTACCGCTCCGATCTAATAATGAAGAAAGAACCAACACCTACAGCTTGCGAGCATCAAGATTCTGATTGGAGTCCATAGAAAAATTAGCTAAAACTCAAGATCAAGATTCAAGAGATTTATAGATAGGAATCTTGTAGGCATAGCTAGCTTAGCTTTGATATTCCTTTTGGTGTAATAAGGAGGTCAGCAAGCAGTAGCAGCAGCAACATCAGTAAAGTCACAGCTCCTGGTAGTCCCAGCTACCAAAACTTCCCGAACTATATTGACCCGATTCCTCTTTAGCCGAGGATATGTAGGCAACCTCTGGAGCAGGGTGAGGTCAAGCTTTTAAAAAAATGCTTCTCACGGAGTATTCAAACGAGCAAAAATTACTCGTGTCTGCTCACTTATCTTTGCAAAAACTCTTCGTGTTTCCGAACAAAGAGGGGCAGCTGTGAGCATATGATTTTTTCCTTACATGAACTACTCCTATAAATTCAAACAAAATCATCTCTTTTATATGTTTGTAATGTTGTGGATTTTTTGATATTTTGTTAATTGTTTGTGTTTGCTTGTGCATTTTTTTTTGATTAATTAATGAAAAATATGAAATATATGTGCATTTGCTTTTAGGATTTAATTTAGCATTTTAGGATTAATTGAGTAAGTAGGTTATTTGATAAAAAGGGAAAATCATAAAAAAAATAGCCATCTTGCACCTTTTAATTTCAATTTTTGATTTTTGAGTTAGTGTTTTTTAATTTATTAATTGTGGTAATTATTTAAGTTTTATTAGTATTTTTGTAAATTAATTTGGTTTTATAACTTAACTTAGGATTTTAATTTCAATTGTAGAAAAAGAAAAAAAGAAAAAAGCAAAAGGGATTTAGGAAAATTGGACCAACTTCATTTGATCTCTTTGAGCCTAAACCTTATCCTATATGAAATCCGGCGACCCATGCCCACTGCCTCCTCCCTCAAAATACACGACCCACCCCGTTCTCTAATACACACGCGCACAATCCCCCCAAATACCAAATCCCTAAACTCCACGAGTATTGTTCTTCTTCTCCGAAGAACAAGCGAACAAGCCCCAAAAATTTTGTCCAAATCCATGGCGAGTGAGCATCAATCCCTAACCCACGCATTCCTCTATATCTCCTCTTTCCGTTGCTAACGGTTTCTGACACCAAGATTCCCTCTCCTCTCATATGCTCGTTTTTAGACCTGTCTTACGGTTGGAAGCTTCTGGAGATGAAATGTTGGATGAGTGTGAGGCCTTGGATTAATTTCACTCAATTCGAACCCCACATTCATCAAGGATTGATTTCCAAAATAGGCTTTATCCAATTTTGTGAGGGGACGGACGGGGGCTAAAATAAAATTCAGAAAAAGAAAAGTAGAAAGGATTCTAGAATTTATGGTTTTCTGAGTTTGTTTCTTTCTTCTGGGTCGAGTTAATAAAAAGTTTAAGAGAAAGATAGATATTTTTTTACTGTCTGAGCCCTGTTTTGAGTTCTAAAGAGATGAAAAGATGAATTGAAGCTCGAGTTTGATTTTCTCTTGTTGATCTGCTGAGTTGTTGCTGGACCTCGATAGGATTTGAAGTCGAGAGTTGTATTATCGGGTTTATAATTGTTATAAAAGAAGATTTGCAACTTCATGTTCCATTTTTCTCTCTTTATTTCTATGCGACTCTGTTTTGTTTCAGTGTTTTTTGAGCTATGAGATTCATCTAGGGTGGTTTGTTTGTGTTATGATCAAACTTCTTGCTGACTAGACCTGTTCACAATGGTGGTATGTGTTTGAGTATTTTCAGTTAGTAGAAATCAATTTGAGTAGTTGTTTGGCTCGAAGTATATTCTGAATCAAGATGTCATCGCTTTAAAATGAATGATTTGTTCAGTTTCTTTTGGTGATCTTCTTTGCAATATGATCTGGTAATCATGATGATTTAATTGAGCCATAAGGTTCAGAGAGTTAATTAATAGTTCTGTAGATGTTATACTGGAAATGTATGGTCGACCTAGAATGGTTTTCACTGTTAGATGTGGTGTTCTGATAGAGGATTCAGCACACAACTAGTCAATGGTTGTGCTAAGGCTGACCTCGAATCAATTGGTTCAAATATCCCAACAGTAGAGTTGCTCGAAGTCTTCTATGTTCTGATCGATAAACTGTAGCTTTATACTTGTTTTAGTCGACTGTATTTCAAATCTTATTTAAATTTTGTCATGGTAATTATGTTTGACATGGTTCATTAGTCGAGCCAGTGCATATGTTGAATGGTTTTTGTCTAATGTGAATCCTTCTATGTTGTTCTCTGAATCGGGATCTTTGGTTGACGTCGCTACTGACTTAATCTTAGTATGCTCTTTTAAGAGTTTTGAAATGAAACCATTAGAAGGTTTAACATATGTGAGGTCTGTTGGATGCCTTAACTGGATGGACTAATGTTTACTTGAATCAAACATTCTGAGTTAGTGTCTAAGCATGAAAGTTAGCATGTTTACTTGAATCGACTTCTGAGCTAGCCTAGGATCACTCCGCTAAAAATTTGCCCCGTTTACACTGCCCAATCAGTCTATTTGCACAACTTTGAGTGTAAATTTCTGCATTTTTGGCTTGTAGCGGCGTTGATGTACTAGTAGTTCATGTGTTTATATGAGTTCCATTAGGTTTTGCGATTGCTAATCAGTCACAGGAAATTGCAGATGTGAGTTTGTTTTTTATAGGTTCATCGTTGGGTAGGAGTTTTCAGTGAGTTTTATTTCGTCAATTTGGGGTATAACTGATGCATCTAAATCATATTGTTGTCCAATGGCCCTTGTGTATTAATTAGTCATCGGGTAGTCCCATTTGTTTCTATGGAATGTTTTGGAACATGTTTGTATCATCTGGAGGGGAGTTTGAGATTCTGATGTGCTTCTGCATACTCATGTAATACTAGTACTATCATGAGTTTAAAACTGGAGTAATCCTGCAAAAACATGGATTTCAAGGGATGTAAAAAGGCACCAGCTATGTTGTAGTTTATGATTAGATTTGGTAATTGTATGATTGTTTACTGATTGTCCGTTTTGTGTAATTAACATTTCTTCCTTCTCCCTAAGCTTATGCATATAATATTCTCTAAATCCTCATGTTTCTTACGTAGGTATAAGATAATAACATAGATGAATTCATTTCTTTTGATATTAAGTAGTTGAAATCCATAGCTGGTTGTTTAGTTAAATTATGTTCCTTTCTTATAGTCAAAGCAGCACCTCTCCGTTTATTCTTGGCTAGCTCTCTAATGATTATTCACTTACTGCATACACTATGTGCTTATTCTTTCTTGGCTCACACTTTTTCCTATTTACAAATTTCACATTACCTGCTCTTCTTGCAATAAGGTTGCGGAGTTGGGCTTTAGGTGAGCCAGTTGTTTTGCACGTTGGGCTTGCTAAAATGGGCTGCAAAACGTTGAGATTCGAACTGACCCATCCATTTCATAATATAATAGGGTTGGTCTTTTACCAGTTTAACGTTTTATTGAATTATTATATTGAGTCTGACATAATATAAGTAGGAGTTAGCTTACGTCCTTTAATTAGCTAGTAATGTCCTTTAAAATAAATTGAGGTGCGCTGCACCAAACAAAATTCACAAACCGCGTGGCTCTCTTTAATTATATTTTTTAAATCCTTAGAATACGGGGCGTGCCATTTAGCAAATTTTCATGGCCTCCCGCAAAGTTAACTACGCTTTAGTTGCTTATGGCGCGTTATTTAACAAATTTACCTTCCTAAACTCAGGTGTGCATTTCATTTGACCCAAATTCAAATCCCAAAATTTTGAATAAATGTGCTACGGATCCGGGTGCATTTCATGTGACGCGATCCAAAGGCACAATCTAAACAACGTTCAACATTCCTCAAAAATTAATTAAAGAGGTAAATAATTTTAAAAATTGCACTATAGGATGAACATGTTTAAAATAAGATATTAGGCCAATTATGATAGTTAAAGCGACCGTACTAGAAACACGGGATCCGAAGGTGCCTAACACCTTTCCTCGGGTCAACAGTATTTCTTAGTTAGAATTTCTGGTTTGCAAACTTCATTTGAAAAGTCAAAAATTTCCTCGATTTGGGATTAACGATAAACCGATGACTTGGGATACCAAAAGCCAAATCTATCCCAAGTGGAGACTCTGATAAATAAATAATCTCATTTCGAATAATGTCACTTAAATTGAGAAAACCCCCTTATACACTATCCTTCGGGGTAGGTGTATGAAAAAGGACATGTGACAAAACCTGTTATCGACCCTCTTAACATTCAGTGGATGGTTGCAGAGATTCCACAGTATAAAGAAGGGTCACTGTAAAAAATCTATTCTCTCTTTCTATGCAGTTAATTCTTTTTTTATTTCTAATTATTTGGTAAATATTTAAAAAAAATTGTGCTTTGCAGCTATTTGGTGCATATGTTGCTGCATTTGTGGAGTATGTTAGCTTTGGAGATTTGTTAATTCTCGTAGAAGACCTTTCTGATATTGACCAACATGGTAGATGCTATGGAGCGCTCCTATGGGACTATGCTACAAAGAAACAGGAAGATGAGTCAATAAGTAAAACTGTAAAAGTGAAGTTATATGCAGACTAGCAAGGAGGAAGAGTACACCTACATTGAATGAGAAAAAGAGTCGAGAGAAAGAAGAAGTGTGTCATGTATATATAATTTAGTTGATGCTAATTTGTAGGAGAAGCATAGTACACAAATTTCTGAACAATTCTTTTGTATTTTTTTTGTAGCACACCTTTTGCTTTGTTAATTTCTATCCAGTTTAGAAGTTCACTTGAAAATAACATGGTGGTTTTAGCTCCAGTTGTTTAATATTTACAACACTTGTTCTTCATTATCTCAAATGTAGTTATTATGTTGCTAGAATAAAAATCATCTACAAAAAAACTTCAAATTATCTATAATCTGGAAACACTGAATGTTGAGATTGTATATAATTTCAAAAGTTTAATATGTATATAATTTGTAGGGAATACCTCCACTTGTATTTACTTTCTGTATATAAATATCAGTTAAAGATAAATTAATTTTTTAACTTATAGTTATATTGTAGATAATAAATATTAACTACTATATACAGAATGTCAAAAATGAAGGTAGATGCTTGACACAATACAGAAAAGTATGTTAACAAACACATAAACAAATTGAAGTTAACTACATTATGATCTTTATAAACTTAAACGATCACACTAAATTATGTTAACTTGAACACACTAACAATTATTTCGAAATAGCATTCTAACTACATGATATTTATTTCTTTTTGGGTGGATTCTCGCCAGATCTTTTGTTATGCCCTACACCTCCACAGTTTCCACATGACATCTTGTACTTCTTTGACTTCAGTTCATCATGTGTTTTGTATCTTTCTTTTTGAGGTCTTCCTGGCTGCTTTTTCTCTCTTGTAGGTGGATTCACCACTTCATCAGATATATGCTGTGGCACATTCTATTTACTTTCATCAGGAAGGAGATTTATTGGTATTTCATATGTATGCAGTAGGCTCTCCCTTGTGTAATACGTGTTAGGATTTATGCCCGTCATTAGAGGGGGGTGAATAGTGCGGCACGAGAATATTGATAAATATTGCGAAATTAAAATTGCAGGAGTAAAGTAAATGCGGTAATTAAAATAGTAAGGAAAGGACACACCGAATTTATCCTGGTTCACCACAACGTGTGGTTAGTCCAGTCCCCGAGAGACTCTCTCGAGATTCCACTAACTCCGTTAAGCTTACGTGTGCTTAACAAACCGTTACACTTGCTCGTAGATGTACACTCTACAAGACTTCAACTTGCTCGAGGATACCGCACCTCAAGACTTCACCTTGCTCGTGGATACCGCACCACAAGACTTCACACACTAAGATTGAGGGTACTTAGCAAACCCGACAATCAATGAGAAGATATTGTCTTCTCAAACACCTTTCTCTTTTACAACAAGAACTCCCTAAAAAGAGTAGATAAAGAGATACAAGATTAGCTCTATGAACAACTCAAAGTTGTCACTCAAATGGCTCAACAAAAGCTCTATTATGATGCACAAATAATATCAATATGTATATGAATAATGAGAGGTGTTGTGTGTTTCAATTCAGCTCAAAAGACCTCTATTTATAGGTGTTATAAGTTGTATGTCCGTTGCTTAATTGGCAATTAATTATGCTGATTTTATGCCAAAATAATCGATTATCAGATTTGGATAATCGATTATCAGCTTACCGTTACAAAATCGGAAGCTGATTTTATGCAGGATAATCGATTATTGTGATATGCATAATCGATTATGTTGTTACAGCGTTCAAAAACTGGCAACAGATAGAGAATAATCGATTATGCTCTTGAGGATAATCGATTATTGACTCTTGCGGAAATTTCCAATAAATGGAATTTCCCAGAATAATCGATTTTCACTTTTGCATAATCGATTATTCACAACTTACTTCAAAAACCATTTTGGTTAAAATGAAAACGCTAAAATCATTTTGTTTGAAGTATTTGAAATATGTTTATGATAAATATGGTTTGATAAAATGATTTTATGCATATTTATGATGACCTATGTTGAGTCAAAAGACGAGATAACTTAAGCGTTGCTCTTACATTGGTTCTACCTAACGACCTACGCCTTGGGTCTTTGGTCTTGAACTTTTGAGCTTGTCTTTGGCTTTTCCATGCAATCCGTTCATCAATATGCTTCTCGGCATTCAATCTTGAATGTTTGTCATATAATAACGTTGTTTGACACTTGACTTCATTGTTTGTCATTCATCGACTTCGTTGTTTGTCATTCATCAAAACCTATACCTGAAAATCATGCTAATACAACCAAAGCACACATATCATGGATAGAATGATTTTCTACAATTTTCTCCTTTTTGATAATGACAAACAACAGGAGATATGCATATCGGATTCCCCCTAAATTCATGCTATATCTCAACATACAATTCATGCAAGCAATTCCCCTTAATGATAATTCCCCCTCAAATAAGGCATACTATTACGTAGATTCATTCCCCCCTTATTTGATGCATATCGCCTAATTTCTTCCCCCTTTTGGCATTTGCAAAAAGAAGAGTATACAAAGGCTACTTTCCCCTTTCGACACTTCCCCCTTTTGGGTATATCAATTGTTAGTGTCAAGAATAAAATAGGAAATACAATGAGGAATATACATTAATGATATTTAAAAAATCATACCAACATGAAATAATACCAAATGTTAGTAAAAACATAATAACGGTTATTTTTCGCAAACCATATTACTTAAGAACATATCAATAGTTAATTTTTAACAAACCAATAGTTGTATTAAAAACATGAATCATTTATTTTTCAAGAATATATCAACTGTTATTCAAACCAAAAAAAATATTCATCAAAACATGAATCAATCATTATTTTAAACAAAAATAATTGATACCAATTGTTATTCAAAATAAAAGTTATCAAAACACGAAACAACAAAAATAATTAATATCAATTGTTAACAAGGATATATTAATCGTTAACACATATCAACTATTTCGTTTTTATCAAAAATGTGATAACTAACCGAAGTTCCCCCTCGATGCAATAAGGTTTCGTGCTTGGTGCCTCTACTACGATATTGTAGTCTTCAAGCACACCTGCAAACGTACCTAAAAATAGGTTTTCGGTACCCAACTGCTTTTGGGTCCTTGGGGGTTAGGCAAATAATAATCATAGCCAAATGATAAATCTCTATGTTTTGCAAAACATACGGGTGCTATGTGTCCTACCCAGTTGCAATAATGACATATAACATTCGGGTTGTGCATATGTCTTGGTTGAGCCAAAAACGTTCTAGGTGATCAAAAGTCGTTATTCCTAGACGTATTGCGATTCCTAGAGTTATTTCTAGGTGGTCTAAAATGATTCATTTTAGACTCATTACCAAAATTCCTAGAGTCGTTTCTAGGTGGTCTAAAATGATTCATTCTAGACTCATTAATAAAATTCCTAGAGTTGTTTCTAGGTGGTCTAAAATGATTAATTTTAGACTCATTAGTGAAGTTCCTAGAATTATTTCTAGGTGGTCCAACCTCATTTCTATCATCCTTTCTAATATTCTTCTTAATTTCTTCACTTGTTTTAGGATCATCTACACTACGTTTTTCTAGTGTGTTCCTAAGTTCTATGTTCTCTATTTTCAAAGAACTACAAGAAGAACAATTAGAACTTTGATCAATTGAAGAGGCTTCATTCATCTCCATAATCTGATTTTTAAGAACAATATTATCAGTTTTTAAAAAATTATTTTCTTCTTCTAAAACTTTGATTTTATCCTTGGCCTCTTTGGCGATTTTTGAAGTCTTTTTCAATTCATCAAGTAATTCTTTAAAAGCTTCTTGTAATTCTTCAAAAGAGCAAGAATTAGAAGTGCTTACATCTTCTTCTTCGTCGGCCATGAAGCATAGGGCAGTCGTTTCATCACACGAGCGGTCCGAGTCCCATGTCACATGCTTTTGGACTTGAGGCGTACCTTCATAAATGGCTTCAAGTTTATCCCACATTTCTTTGGCGGTTGTGCAATAGGAAATCTTCCGATAGTCATCCGGATTCACCGCACAATATAACATATTGATGGCCTTGGCGTTGTATTCATTATTCTCCTTCGGAGCCATGGCTTCCCCAACTTTCTTTGTCGGCGTTTCACCGTTCGTGATGATTTGCCATATGCGAAAGTTGTTTGATTGGATGAAGATTCTCATCCGCTCTTTCCAATATGTGTAATTTGTTACATCAAATAGTGGAGGCTCAATGGTAGAGTGTCCTTCGCTCATCATTCCTGCGTTCAACATTCTCAACAAAAAATATATCGTTCTCTCAACCGTTTAGGCTTTCAGAGAGTTAGGCTCTGATACCAATTGTTAGGATTTATGCCCGTCACTAGAGGGGGGTGAATAGTGCGGCAGGAGAATATTGATAAACATTGCGGAATTAAAATTGCAGGAGTAAAGTAAATGCGGTAATTAAAATAGTAAGGAAAGGACACACCGAATTTATCCTGGTTCACCACAACGTGTGGTTAGTCAAGTCCCCGAGAGACTCTCTCGAGATTCCACTAACTCCGTTAAGCTTACGGGTGCTTAACAAACCGTTACACTTGCTCGTAGATAAACACTCTACAAGACTTCAACTTGCTCGAGGATACCGCACCTCAAGACTTCACCTTGCTCGTGGATACCGCACCACAAGACTTCACACACTAAGATTGAGGGTACTTAGCAAACCCGACAATCAATGAGAAGATATGGTCTTCTCAAACACCTTTCTCTTTTACAACAAGAACTCTCTAAAAAGAGTAGATAAAGAGATACAAGATTAGCTCTATGAACAACTCAAAGTTGTCTCTCAAATGGCTCAACAAAAGCTCTATAATGATGCACAAATAATATCAATATATGAATAATGAGAGGTGTTGTGTGTTTCAATTCAGCTCAAAAGACCTCTATTTATAGGTGTTATAAGTTGTATGTCCGTTGCTTAATTGGCAATCAATTATTCTGATTTTATGCCAAGATAATCGATTATCAGATTTGGATAATCGATTATCAGCTTACTGTTACAAAATCGGAAGCTGATTTTATGCAGGATAATCGATTATTGTGATATGCATAATCGATTATGTTGTTACAGCGTTCAAAAACTGGCAACGGATAGAGAATAATCGGTTATACTCTTGAGGATAATCGATTATTGACTCTTGCGGAAATTTCCAATAAATGGAATTTCCCAGAATAATCGATTTTCACTTTTGCATAATCGATTATTCACAACTTACTTCAAAAACCATTTTGGTTAAAATGAAAACGTTAAAATCATTTTGTTTGAAGTATTTGAAATATGTTTATGATAAATATGATTTGATAAAATGATTTTATGCATATTTATGATGACTTATGTTGAGCCAAAAGACGAGATAACTTAAGCGTTGCTCTTACATTGGTTCAACCTAACGACCTACGCCTTGGGTCTTTGGTCTTGAACTTTTGAGCGTCTTTGGCTTTTTCATGCATTCCGTTCATCAATATGCTTCTCGGCATTCAATCTTGAATGTTTATCATATAATAACGTTGTTTGACACTTGACTTCATTGTTTGTCATTCATCTACTTCGTTGTTTGTCATTCATCAAAACATATACCTGAAAATCATGCTAATACAACCAAAGCACACATATCATGCATAGAATGATTTTCTACAATATGGAGAGCAACCATTTTCATAAGTTTCATTATTGTGCCTTAAAGCTGCCAAAGCATGCGTACATAGAAGTTCATCAAGTTTGAACTTGCCACAGCTACATTTTTTGCTTTCAAGACACATAATTTACCGTTTCACACCATCTACCACAGTATGTGTATGATCTGTTGAAGCCCTCACCTACAATTACATAACAAACAGAAAGAAAAATATTTACAATTATTAAAATAGATTATCTACAATTTATCTATAATTTATCTACAATCTGAAAATAATGTATATTACAATATTATTATCCTGCACCAAATAAACAGATCTTACCCTAAGCTTTTGAGATAATGTATTATTTTTTTCCAATTCTTCGTTAAATTTGTACCTAAGGTATGTGAAAGTACCTTTGCCTTCAATAACTTCTCTTTCGTCCAACATTCAAGAAGTGTCTTCATATACTCTAATATGTCAAATATTGGCAGCTCTCTTGCATCTTTTGTTACAGCATTCAACGATTCGGCAATGTTTGATGCCATAGTCCAAGTTCTATTCACCATTGCATGTACTCTTGATCATCTATGATAGCCAATATCATAGAGGTATGATTTAACACGCGGGTCAATTTCTTCAATCTTCGACATCTTTTCATAAAATTCATCTAGAGTGTATGACCCTGTGTTAGCAAAGTACAATTTATTTAATTGTAGATAATGTTATAAACTACGCTTTACGCTAGAGGGGGGGTGAATAGCGTATTAATAGAATTTAGCGTTTTCTTGCGGAATTTAAACTTTGCAGGAAGTAAAATAAATGCAGAAAAATAAACTTACACAAAGATGTATACTGGTTGGCCACCAACGTGGTTAGTCCAGTCCCCGAGAGACTCTCTCGAGATTTTTCACTATCTTGTTAAGCTTAAGGGTGCTCAACAAACCGTTACACACTTGAGGACACAAGCCTCAAACAGTTGCTCGGAGATCGCAATCTCAAAGACTTCACCCAAGGAAACGCAAGTTCCTTGAAACAAGAGAATCGCAATTCTCTTACACGTATATCAAATACTTGGACACTCACTTAACTAAAGTACTCCTTATTGAGTAGATATGAGTAAAAGAATATGTTCAAGATCACAACAACTTTAAGCAATAATATGGCTCTCAAAAGCTTTATGAAATGAGTAGAAAATGAAGAACAATTGAATGAAAGCTTATAGCAATGTAATGATCAGTTTGTGTATGTTGTTGTTATTAAAACACTGAAATGAAGCTGTATTTATAGTTGAAAAAGTTGGTTCAACCGTTGTCTAATTGCCAATTAAGAGTTGCTGAAATTACTCAGTGATAATCGATTATTAAGACCAAACAATCGATTATCTGCCAGTCAGTTTAAAAATCAATCCCGGATTTAACGCTTCACAATCGATTATACATAATCTATAATCGATTACTGGCAATATTCAAAATCAGATAATCGATTACACTAAGTTCATAATCGATTATTTTAGCAACGTTCTAAAAATCATTTCCGGATTTTAAGCAAAACATCGATTATATAAAATCAATAATCGATTACTTCAGCAACGTTCTAAAAATCATTTCCAGATTTTAAGCAGAACATCGATTATATAAAATCAATAATCGATTACTTCAGCAACGTTCTAAAAATCATTTCCAGATTTTAAGCAGAACATCGATTATCTAGAATCAATAATCGATTACCTTATGGTATTTGAAAATCATTTGACAACGGCCAGCTTCAACAATCGATTGTCCTTTGCAACAATCGATTACTTGTTATTTTCTGAAAATCATAAAACTTACTGTCTCAGTGATAATCGATTATCTAAAGACATAATCGATTACTTAATTAAATTTAAAATCACTGGAAGACATCAACTCAACACAATCGATCACCATTAGTTCATAATCGATTATTTTGAGTATTGAAAAACTTTACCTCAACAACAATCGATTGTCATTTGTTCACAATCGATTATCATGCAGATTTGGAAAAACCTGATGTTCACTGTCTTACTCACAATCGATTACCATTAATTCATAATCGATTGTCATGCAGTCTTGGCTCAGAAACAATCGATTATCATAAGTACATAATCGATTATTTTAGCCCAGATTTTTGAGGCATGTTTAGAAAACATTTTGTCTAATGTAAATATGCATGATTTAAAATCTTTTTGACACAGAATTAAATATGCATGATTTTGGAAAATAGTTTTATGAGAGAGGCCATACTATGAGTCAAGTTATAGGATCGAGATTACAATTTAGAACAACTCAATAACAATTAAAAGCTATATCTTGAACTTCAATCTTATTCGCAACCATTGTGCGCTTGTACTTGAATTCCGTCATATATCAATTTTTGCTTCGTTTGTCATTCATCAAAACCTACAAAAGAGTACACGTTTAGTATATTGCATTGAGAACGTGTTTCTAACAATTTCCCCCTTTTTGATAATGGCAAACATTAAGCGGGATATGCAATTTAGGCAAAAGATATTGACAATTCAAGACAAGTAACAATTATGCAATTTTGTTCTTGTTCCCCCTCAATTTAAGAGTTCCCCCTCAATTTTAGCTTATAAGCAATCAATGAATTAAGAGGTGGTGCATACCCGATATCCCGTTTTCTTCCCCCTTTTGCCATTAGCAAAAAAATAGTAAGGAAAGATGCAAAAAGATGAAATAAACAAGGTTTATTTATTGGAAAAAAAAGAGGGTACATCAATGGGAACCAAAGAGAACAACAGCAAAAACCACACAAAACACAAAAAAAATTTATTCATTTCCGTCGTTGTCCGCCTCGTTATCCGGCGCTGTTTCAAAAGGAACGAGAGCTGCATATGGATAATTGACATGATCAAAGTATCCATGGATCTCATGAGTGAGTTGAGCAAGCTGGTCGGATATGGTTTGGAGAGTAGGCTCTTGGGACGAACGAGCACGACGGGGTGGACGACTTGAAGAATGAGCTGGAGCATGATCACCATCATGATGGAAAGAAGACTCCGAGATTTCCCAAATTTTGGTACTCCTTTTGAGAGGACCATTTTCCGTGACAAATCCGGATGCTTCAAGGAAGTTCATAATGAGGAGGGCATAAGGAAGAGGCATGTCATCACCGATGGCATCGAGCATATGAATTTTGATGAGCCGACACCAATTTATTTTGGCTCCGGTGACAATGGCATGCAGAAGTTTGGTATCCTCCTGGGAGATGGTGGTGTGATTGTGCCGTCTAGGCTTGAGGACTCGGGTGATGAAGTAAAGAATCAACCGGTAGTTTGGATCCATTCCCGTTATGGTAGGACGACGGGTAGAGATAGATGGATCATAGGAGGTTATACCGGCTTGGTGGAGAAGGATGGTTTCATCAAAGAGAGCCCCGGCCTTATCAATATACCGGTAAAGGTCTTCACCTTCATTTGGAAGGCGGGCAATGGTGTGGAGATTCTCTTCAGAGAGAAGAATTTGAACCCCATTAATGGAGGTGACAAGTTCGCCATCTTCATCTTTATGGAGGTTTGAGTAAAAAGCTTGAACGAGAGTTGTGTTTATGTGAGGATGAGTGAGAAGCAAGAAGTCATATAGTTGACACTCCTTTAACATATTTGCGGCAGGGGTGAAAGGCTCAAGGAGTTTACTATTTGAGAACCGAGGAGGAAGAATGGTGCGTTTCTCAAATTTTGATAGGAACCTTGTGAGTTCATTTTCAGTTTCAAAGAACAAGACGGAACCGTCTTGGTATGGAAAATTTAAAGGAGGAGGGGCGGTTGAGGCTGATGCGCCATGTTTGGATCGGGAACGTTTTGAAGATCGTCCAGACATGTTAGGAGAAAGACTGCTGGAATTTGGCAAAGAAAATAGAAGAGATTTAGCTTTTGAATACTAGAGATAGTGCTTGAGTGGGTGAATGTGAGCTCTTATGATGCCTATTTATAGAGGAAAGGATTATCAAGCATTGAATGGAGACATTTGCTGAGATTTTGGTTAAAGAGCAGTCAGAAAACGGTAAGAATTAAAATTACTGACCGTTAGATAATCGATTATTGAACTGAAATAATCGATTGTATTTACTGTTTGATTGAGATTTTGAATCTGACAAATCGATTCTTGAGTCAAACGGTAAAAAATTTGAATGAAATAATCGATTGTTAAATTTTGGTAATCGATTATGGAGCATTTAAGACCTGACAGGAATCGATTGAGGAGCCAAACGGTAACAAAAAATTAATATGAAGTAATCGATTGTCAATTCTTGGTAATCGATTATTTAGGGAACTAATTTGATACAGTGAACTTGGAGAATATCAGAATTTGTCAAATAATCGATTGTATGAAAAAAATAATCGATTGTTGTAGAAAGCATTGCTGAATGACTGAGGCGGAAATCGATTATGCAATTTAGGAAGTAAAAAATTAAACACAGATGCATAATAGTAATAATCAGTCATAAACAATCGATTATTGATACTGATAATCGATGTACTGCACAGAAAATAATCGATTAGTGGCTTGAAATAGTCGATTATTTTGTGCTAAAACTTCATAATTCCCCCTACCTTTGGGGTGGTACCTGCAAAATAGATTTAAACGTCTCCGACGCTCAAGTTAGTAATTTATAGCGAAATTAATAAATTACACTAGTGTTAACAAGTAATGCCGTGAACTCTTAAGAATTGTGTCCTAGAGTGTTCTTAAGAGAGTTTCGGGTACTTACCTTTTCTCCAACATCGCCAATTACCTGTTCGAGAGGATGATCCTTGATCGTTCTCCACTCGTTAGGCGTATTTATTCCTTTTTCTAATTGTGGCGCTTCTTCCGTTGGTTGTTCCCCAATTTCATTTTTGTTTTCCTTTGAAGGTTCTTCTTGGATTTTATCTTTCAAGCTATCCAAGATACCTGCAAGATCAAAACCGGATTCCTTTCTCGCCAAGCGAGTATTATCTTCGGAAAACACAACATGAGGGGATTCCTCCACAATTTGGGTTCTTTTGTTAAAGATCCTATATGCTTTGCTACGTGAGGAATAACCAATGAAAATACCTTCATCCGATTTAGCATCAAACTTACCCAATTGGTCCTTCCCATTATTATGAACAAAACATTTACAACCAAAAACACGTAAATGAGAAATGTTGGGTTTTCTACCCTTATAAAGTTCATATGGGGTTTTCATGAGTATCGGCCGAATTGCTACTCTATTTAAAACATAGCAAGCGGTACTCACGGCGTCCGCCCAAAAGTATTTGGGAATCTTAGCTTCATCGAGCATGGTTCTAGCCATCTCTTCGAGACACCTATTTTTCCTTTCCACCACCCCATTTTGTTGTGGTGTCCGTGGAGCGGAAAAGGTGTGTTTGATTCCGAGTTCGTCACAAAAATCCGCAAAGAGATTGTGATCAAACTCTCCCCCATGATCACTTCTAATCGAAGTGACGGTCGATTCCTTTTCGTTTTGAACACGCTTAAGGAAATACTTGAAATTTTGAAAAGCATCACTTTTATTTGCAAGAAATAGAGTCCAAGTAAATCTAGAAAAGTCATCAACAATTACAAAAACATATTTATTTTTACCAAGACTTTCAATACGAGAGGGACCAAATAAATCCATGTGAAGTAATTGCAAAGGTCTAGACGTTGAAACAATATTCTTGGATTTAAAAGATGCTTTGGTTTGCTTCCCTTTTTGACAAGAATTGCAAATAGAATCATTTTCAAACTTTAAACTGGGAAGACCAACTACTAAGTTTTGAGAAAGAAGCTTGTTCAAAAGATGCATGTTCATGTGTGCTACTCTACGATGCCATAGCCAAGAGTTATCCTCTTTGCTTACTAAACAATCAACATATTCGGGTGAGGAAAGATCAACCATATAGATATTATCAATTCTAAAACCACGAAGTATGATCTTGAAATCACTACGTCTAAATACAAGACATTCATCCGAATTAAATAGAGCAAGATTTCCCTTGTCACATAATTGGCTTATGCTCAAGAGATTATGCTTCAAACCTTTCACAAGTAGTATATGTTTAATAGAGGAGTTTTCATCCTTACCGACCGAACCAATGCCGATGATTTTTCCTTTATTGTTATCACCAAATGTGACACTTCCTCCTTCTTTGTGCTCTAGTTGAAGGAATTTGGATTCATCTCCCGTCATGTGTTTGGAGCATCCACTATCAAGGTACCATAGTACACTTGATCCCTTCAAGCACACCTACAAAACAAATTAATGTTCTTTAGGTACCCATGCCATCTTGGGTCCTTGAGGGTTAGTCATGTTATAATGATGCAATTGATTTATATGTCTATGACGAGTAAAGCAAGCGGGAGCAATATGACCAATACGTCTACAATAATGACAAGTCACGTTGGGATTATGCATTTTTCTAGGTACATAGTAACTAGATGAATGAAGGTTGCTTACTCTACTTTGAACACCATTGTTTCTCCTATTATGAGCTCTAGGAGGTTCACAAGTTTGTCTAAAATATGCATCATTTCTAGAATATCTATTTCTAGGTGGAGGGTCATTTCTTGGTCTTCTAAATTGTTCAAGGTTTGGCCTAAAATATGCATCATTTCTAGGTCTTCTAGCATTTTCACTATTTGGTCTAACATGCAAGTTATTTCTAGGATTTCTACTTCTAGGATAAGCATTTTGGTTATTAGTCCTAGGTTGAGCTCTAGGTTGTTGTGGTTTAGCACCAACCTTTTCTTCATTCTTGAATCCTATTCCATGTTTAGTTGATTTTAGATTAACAAGCACATCATTCAAGTTTTTATGCGAAGAATTAAACTTATCTAATGTGCCTTTAAGTCTAGCTACTTCATTCTTAAGAAGCACACAAGAAGAACAGTTTCTAGTAGAACCTTCAGGTTTATCAGCACTTCTTTTTCCATAAAACTTGTTTTCCTCTTTTAGCTTCTCATTTTCGAAAACCAGTTTTTCTAATTCTTTTTCTTTTAATGAAAGCTGTGTTTGAAAATCTTTTTCTTTTAGAGAAGCGCTTTCTTTAACACTTTTGACAGTTTTTGAAGCTTTGATAAATTCAGCATATAGTTCATCAAAAGCATTTCTCATTTCATCAAGAGTAAAGAAATTTTGAGAAGAGATTTGACTTACCTCGTCTTTGCCGTCTTCTTGAGCCATGAGACATAAATTTGCTGCTTCATCGTCTTCTTCTTCGCTTGCTTCATCTCCGGAATCTCCTCCCCAAGAGATGTATGCACGTTGCTTTTTGAAGGGTTTCTTCTCCTTTTTGATGTTAGGGCAATTTGATTTTATGTGCCCGGTTTCTCCGCATTCATAGCATTTTAGTTGATCGCCTTGCTTTTTGTTCTTGCGTTCATACTCTTTGCGCATGAATTTTTGAAACCTTTTGATAACGAGTCCAAACTCGTTGTCACCTTCCTCATCAATTTGTGGTTGGCTAGCCTTTAGAGCAATCCTTTGCCTTCTTTGATCATCAACAAACGGGTTAAGTATAGTTGATTCATAGGTTTTGAGATTACCTCTTAATGCGTCAATTGTGACATTTGTGATGCCAATGGATTCTTGGATTGCATCGGCCTTTGATCGCCATGCCGGAGTGAGACTTCTGAGGATCTTCCGGACAAGTTCTCTATCCGTAAACGTCTTTTTGAGGGCGTGTAGATCATTCACGACCATTGAGAATCGCTCAAACATTTCGTCTACTTTCTCTCCTTCCTTCATGTGGAATAGTTCATAAGAGTGAGTTAAGAAATCAATTTTAGCTTCTCGTACCTGGTCGGTTCCTTCGTATGTCACTTCAAGCTTATCCCACATTTCTTTTGCTGTTTTGCAACATGATATCTTCCTGTAGTCGTTAGCATTAACAGCACAATATAATAAATTTATAGCTTTGGCATTACTTTGAACCTTTCGAATATCCTCCGCGGTATATTCCTCTTCGGTCTTTGGAACCCATTCGTCTTCCACCTTCTTGGTTGGGATTTGGTTTCCATTGGTGAATACTTTCCACAAATGAAAGCTATTTGATTGCACAAAGATTTGCATCCTCTCCTTCCAGTATGAGTAGTTTGTGCCGTTGAATAGAGGAGGTCGTGTAGAGCATTGTCCTTCTTCAATTCCTGCAAAAGAGTCAAGAGTAGAAGCCATGGATGGTTCTCTCAAACGGTTAAGTTTTCAGAGAGTTGGGCTCTGATACCAATTGTTATAAACTACGCTTTACGCTAGAGGGGGGGTGAATAGCGTATTAATAGAATTTAGCGTTTTCTTGCGGAATTTAATCTTGCAGGAAGTAAAATAAATGCAGAAAAATAAACTTACACAAAGATGTATACTGGTTGGCCACCAACGTGGTTAGTCCAGTCCCCGAGAGACTCTCTCGAGATTTTTCACTATCTTGTTAAGCTTAAGGGTGCTCAACAAACCGTTACACACTTGAGGACACAAGCCTCAAACAGTTGCTCGGAGATCGCAATCTCAAAGACTTCACCCAAGGAAACGCAAGTTCCTTGAAACAAGAGAATCGCAATTCTCTTACAAGTATATCAAATACTTGGACACTCACTTAACTAAAGTACTCCTTATTGAGTAGATATGAGTAAAAGAATATGTTCAAGATCACAACAACTTTAAGCAATAATATGGCTCTCAAAAGCTTTATGAAATGAGTAGAAAATGAAGAACAATTGAATGAAAGCTTATAGCAATGTAATGATCAGTTTGTGTATGTTGTTGTTATTAAAACACTGAAATGAAGCTGTATTTATAGTTGAAAAAGTTGGTTCAACCGTTGTCTAATTGCCAATTAAGAGTTGCTGAAATTACTCAGTGATAATCGATTATTAAGACCAAACAATCGATTATCTGCCAGTCAGTTTAAAAATCAATCCCGGATTTAACGCTTCACAATCGATTATACATAATCTATAATCGATTACTGGCAATATTCAAAATCAGATAATCGATTACACTAAGTTCATAATCGATTATTTTAGCAACGTTCTAAAAATCATTTCCGGATTTTAAGCAAAACATCGATTATATAAAATCAATAATCGATTACTTCAGCAACGTTCTAAAAATCATTTCCAGATTTTAAGCAGAACATCGATTATATAAAATCAATAATCGATTACTTCAGCAACGTTCTAAAAATCATTTCCAGATTTTAAGCAGAACATCGATTATCTAGAATCAATAATCGATTACCTTATGGTATTTGAAAATCATTTGACAACGGCCAGCTTCAACAATCGATTGTCCTTTGCAACAATCGATTACTTGTTATTTTCTGAAAATCATAAAACTTACTGTCTCAGTGATAATCGATTATCTAAAGACATAATCGATTACTTAATTAAATTTAAAATCACTGGAAGACATCAACTCAACACAATCGATCACCATTAGTTCATAATCGATTATTTTGAGTATTGAAAAACTTTACCTCAACAACAATCGATTGTCATTTGTTCACAATCGATTATCATGCAGATTTGGAAAAACCTGATGTTCACTGTCTTACTCACAATCGATTACCATTAATTCATAATCGATTGTCATGCAGTCTTGGCTCAGAAACAATCGATTATCATAAGTACATAATCGATTATTTTAGCCCAGATTTTTGAGGCATGTTTAGAAAACATTTTGTCTAATGTAAATATGCATGATTTAAAATCTTTTTGACACAGAATTAAATATGCATGATTTTGGAAAATAGTTTTATGAGAGAGGCCATACTATGAGTCAAGTTATAGGATCGAGATTACAATTTAGAACAACTCAATAACAATTAAAAGCTATATCTTGAACTTCAATCTTATTCGCAACCATTGTGCGCTTGTACTTGAATTCCGTCATATATCAATTTTTGCTTCGTTTGTCATTCATCAAAACCTACAAAAGAGTACACGTTTAGTATATTGCATTGAGAACGTGTTTCTAACAATTTCCCCCTTCTTGAACTTTGCCCTTATATTTGTCCAAATATACCACACGCAAAAGTAGTTTGGCATGCCCGGATAGACAATTGATGTTGCCTTCAAGATACTCTCATTCTTATTTGAAACAAAACACATTGAAGTCCTTTTACCATATGCTTTCTTGAATTGCTCCAAAAATTACTTTGACGATGCATCATTTTTCGAATCAACCACAGCATATGCCAAAGGCAATATTGTACCTACATTATTTATCAAAAAATAATTAACTGGCATCTTTGAAAATGCATATAAAAAATACAAATAAATGAAAACTGTAATATATCTACAAAATATCTACAATGTATCTATAATTTACAAACTGCCTATAAAATAACTACAATTTTACCTGCTGCATCCATTTTACTTGCTGTCAGCATAATTCCCCTGAAGGTTGTTTTTAAGAATGTCCCTCAACTACTACTACTGGTCTACAATATTCCCAACCACTTATTGATGTACAAAGAGCGACAAATGCATATAAGAAGTATTCATCCGTTGTCTTCTTCAATTTAACAACTGAACCAGGATATGCCTTCTCAAGAATATAAAAATATTTTGGTAATTTATTTTAGGAGCTAGCCGGATGACCTCTCAATAACTGTAAAGCCTTTTCCTTTGCTCTTCATGCTTGTATGTAGCTTAGGTTCACTCCGTGTTGGGATAACATGTCAGTTTTGTATGTCCTTTGGTGTGTAAACTATCTTAGGATCACAATACTTTGGCATGACCATGTACCAACTACAATTGCAGTACGTTTGCGCTGTATGAATGTATCGTCCATTAAGGTGCATGTGTATTGTCGATTGAAACTCCTGTTCTTGAACATTGGAGAATCATTAATTGATGTTTCCTTGAAGTGCCAATTACAGTTTTCTGCAACGCATATAAGCCAATAGCTACAAAAAAATACATTTACAATACAGGTTTTCAATATAGATTTAGAAAAGGACTGTGTTAATATAAATTAACACACTATACAATATAACTACTTTTCATCTACATATCACAAGGAAAATACTATAATTTATCTACAATCTACAACTTAGCTATATTTTATCTACAATTTATCTATAATCTGAAAATAATGTATATTAAAATATTATTTATAATGCTCTTTTAACCATTAATATCTTCATACCTTCTGTGGCTAGATCTTTTAATCCTTAATTTGAACTTGTGCATGACAAAGTAGCACCTCATTGCAGTTGCGATTGTTTGTTTGTTTTAGTACACTTGTCCTTCTTCGATAAAATTTTGTGTACCTTTCTTTTCTTATTTTACTTTGCCCTTCTCACATGAGAGGTTGGCATATCAAGTAAATGTATTATCCAAGATGAACCTGCATGAAAATACAGATAAACGGTGTCATTACAATTCTGGTAGAATCTTTGTAGATAAATTATAGATGAATAGAAAATTTTTTAGTCAATTTTTTATCAACATGGATTGTAGCTTAATTGTGGTATAAATGTAGTAATTTTGTTGATAAGCATCAAAACAATATTGTTTTATACATCCTAAAACTCCTAAAACTGATATGTAGTTCTTTTGTAGATAAATGTAGGAATTTAATAGATATTTTTGTAAAATCAGATTTCCATAGGATTGGAAATATAACAAACTTGCACTTGTATTCTCAGTAATAGTCAATTCCATATTGAAATCTTGTACACTTATAAGTAACGGATGCAATCCTAATTTTTTATTCTTCTTTTTTATCTCCATATACACACAAACTCCCATATTGTTCCTAATCTCTATTGGAGGACAATTTTCATTCGTAATGTATTTGATTTCTACAATTTTTTCCGAAGTATCAATCATTAATTGCTCTACAATTTTAGAAATCAACATATTGTAACTTGCATCCTCATCGTGCACAATGCCATCAACTTGAAAATCTTTAAATCTGCCATAGCCATCCCAATCTCCATTAAAATGTAGCATGATGGGATTTTGGACATGATTACGTGTAGTTTGAGGTATTGTTCAATATTTTGTCGCTTTTTGTTTTTTTGGATTGAGAAAAAAAGGCGAAGAATAGAGAATCGGCAGAATTGATTTCTACAATTTGACTTGGATTTGTTGAATATTTTATCGCTTTTTTGATTAGTGGATTGAGGAAAATAGACGACGAACTGAGATTTGCATAACTGATTTCTACAATTGGAATTGAGCTTCTAATTTCGACGAACTGAGATTTTGATTTATAGCGATTGTGAGAATTCGAAGAATAGAATTTGATTTTAAATTGAAGATAACGTTTTTTCGTGATATGATTTGATCTGAAGGTCGCCAAATCTTATAGAATATTTTGTTCTTGAATTTTAGCGCACTGATTTATGAAAATTGAGTTATAATTAACTAGTATTTAATGAATAATATAATAACTATAGAAAATATGAATATAATAGATAAATTAAAAATTATGTATATTTTTTATAATAAAATTTCATATGATATAAGAAAGAAAAATTGTCAATGAAAATTCAAAGAATCCCGCTTTTTCTTCGTAAAGAAAGGGTCAAAGCGTAATGTTGTGGGCCCATTTCTCACGGGAATATGGATAAAACAGTGCCGGCCTAGTACACGCTATTGGATCAGTTTTGAAAGCCCAATTAGTGTACAACTCCAAATCAAGTCCACTCCCACTTTTTGGCCGTACACTGCGCACTGTACAACACGTAATTAGGATTTCTTCTCCACAAACTGATTTCCCTGACACTGCTCCCAACTACTCTCTTACCTCACTACTAAATTAACCTTCAATTTAATACTGTGCTGCAAAAATTTTCATTTCCAAAGATTTTTCTACTAGTATACTGTATATATTTACAATATTCAATAAACTAAATTACTAAAAGAAAATTTAACCTTAATAATCGTTGATTCCGTGGTATATAATTTATGTATACGACAAAAAGAAACAAAAAATTCGACCAACTATTTATATAAATAAGTTAATTTAAAGGTAGAATAGGACAACCTTGTAGATAAAAGCATAATTGGAAAAAATACAAATAAGTGAGGATAAAAGTTTTTATTTTAGTGAAATTGATCTGGATCTTGTGCATAGCAGGAGTTTAATGCACCAGAATGTCTTTTTAACAAAATATGAAAAGTACAATCAAGATTGAAAGAGCTTAGGTGACCCTAAAAATCCAGAAACTATGAAATATATAAGGAATTATAAATCAATAAAAGGTCGTTTGATAGAGTGCATTAGAGAAAATAATGTATTAGAAATACCTTATTTGATATTTATCCTATGTATAGCTAATGGTATTAGTAATGTGAACATTGATATTATACCAAGAAATCATGAAAAATGTAGAGAGAGAAACTAGAGAGAAGGAGGAGCCTTTGGAACTCTCTAGAATAGAGAGAGAGTTTATTACAGAGAAATAAAATGAAATGAAGTCCGGTAGGTGAGAAAATATCTCACCTACACTATATACAGGTTACAAACTAACGGGTCGGGTCGGGCGATCCGGCCCAAAGTTAAATAGTAGCCTAGGCTCAGATACACAATCATCATAGCCCAATTACAAGATATACCATAGATATACCGAAAATATACAATGAGTATACACAAAATGTACAAGGCTATACAAGGCATTGTCACTTCTAACAGTCTGAACCACAGCATTAAATTGGGTTTTAACCAGAGAAAGAAATGACTTAAGCATAGAAAAAGTATTGCTTTTGAATCCCATTAAATGTGTCCATGTTGCCCTTGAAAAATCATCAACAATTGTAAGGAAATATTTATAACCAGAAGAGGTTGGAGTATGATAAGGTCCCCAA
Organism: Nicotiana benthamiana; assembly: GCA_034376525.1. Taxonomy (NCBI): domain Eukaryota; kingdom Viridiplantae; phylum Streptophyta; class Magnoliopsida; order Solanales; family Solanaceae; genus Nicotiana; species Nicotiana benthamiana. The sequence continues at coordinate 88,511,207 of CM067333.1, read as the reverse complement.
GTGTCCACATGAATCAGTTGAAAGGGTCTAGAAGTCTTAATGGAACTATCAGGAAATGGAAGCCTAGTCTGTCTGGCCATAGGACAGACTGAACATGGAAAAGGTTGTTTGGAAGCAAATGGAAAAGACAGACCAGAAATACATTTCATATTTGCAAAAGGAGTATGAGCAAGTCTTAAGTGCCAAATGCAATTCATGTCAGATGTAGATCATTATTACAGATGAAACTATTTACATGTGAAGGCAATGGAACAGCCTTGTCATCAGACAAAATGTCATCATTACAAGAAACAGACACAGAAGGCAATGCAACAACCTTGCTATCATTACAAGAAGCAGATACAGTACAAACAGAAGTAGAGGAACAACTAACAGAGGAAGAAGGGGAAGGAGGAACCCAAGCCAGTTTATATAAGCCAGCAGCTTCTCTACCAAGATCCAGAGGCCTCCTCAGAGAAGGGTCCTGTATCATGTGTAGTAAGCAGGAATGTTCGGTGAACATAACTATACAATGCAACTGCTTCACTAACTTGTGGACAGAAATCAAGTTGTGTTTAAAAGAAGGAACTAGCAGTACATTGTGAAGAGTGATGGAAGGAGTCAATGCAAAAGAGCCTGTGCATGTCACTTTCACTTTATAGCCATTAGGAAGAGTGACAAGATATAGCAGAGTTAAAGGTGTGATGTTAAAAAGTAACTGTTTATCATGTGTCATGTGATTAGAGGCACCTGAATCTATAATCCATGTGACAGATTTGATATTAGTAAGTAAACAAAGTTTGGAATCAGAAATAGGGTTCTCAGTTAACATAGTACCAGCAAAGTTTGCAGCATATATGGGAGGAAGAGTTTGAGCAGTGGAGTCCCCTAACTTGGTCTGGTGTAATAAATTCATCAACTGGTCATAATCTTGTTTGCTCAACCCTGGTATCACAGAACTCTGGCCATCTATTTTTGCAACAGGTTGATGGCCTTCAGGAGGATTCCCTTGACGAACAGGCAAAATTCCTTCAGAATGAGGAAAATCCAGACAAGTACTAAGATGAGCAGCATCAGGTCTCCTCCCCTTGTTAAAATTTATATTTTGTGGATACCCATGGATCTTGAAACACTTATCAATTAAGTGTCCAGATTTTTTACAGTATCTACAAAATAAAGGTCCTCTTGCCTGGTCAAAATTGACCCTCTGTCTGAAAGGAGAAGGAGGAATAGGCACTGTGGCCTTGTTAAATCCAACAGGCTGCCTATTAGTATGGACATTGAAAGAGACAGAGTCTGGATTAAAGTGAGAAGAAGACTGAACTTGTCTTTGCTTCTCATCATTGAGGACCATATTATAGACATTGTCGAGAGAAGGAGGAGGCTGCATCATCAAAAGATTACTCCTGAACCCCATATATGCTTCATTCAGACCCATTAAAAACTGAAAGACCTTATTGTCATCACTTTCCTGTACTATACCATCTTTTGCAGCACAAACACATCTTTGACCATGATTAACACACATTAAATCAAGTTCATCCCACAGACCTTTTAGCTTATTAAAATACGAAGCTATATCTAAGGACCCTTGAGAGGTGTAGGACAACTCTCTTTTCAATTCAAAGATTTTGGTCCTATTTGCAGTGCCATATCTGGCCTGGAGTTGGGACCATATACTCTGTGCAGTGTCAGAGTACTGCACAGATTCAACAATCGGAGGGGAGAGGGAAGCAGTTAACCAAGAAATCACCATGTTGTTGCACCTATCCCACAACCTTTGTTGAGCCACATTAATGGCAGGTCGGGAACATGTGCCATCAACAAAACCATTTTTGTTTTTGGCTGATAAAGCAACAATCAGTTTACGTCTTCAGCCCCTATAACCACTACCCGAGAAGGGAGTGGGAACAAGAGAGACCCCAGGGACATCAGAGGAATATACAAAAAGGAGGCTAGAAGAGTCTAAAGAGGAGGAGATACCAGTATTTGTATTAGAAGCCATAATCAATGAACCGACTTAAAAAATTCAACAAACATAGTACAGCCAAACCAGATATTAACACATAAAACCAAATACTCACATACGGAGTCAGATAATCACACACAAAACATAGAATACTCAACATAAGGACAGAGTTACCCTCCTTCTTCGCGACCGAGAAGATCGGCCTTCAAACAACAGAGAAAACCCTAGGTACAAAACCCTAGGTGCAACCGTCAAAATCCTTACTGGAAGTGTGGTCAGTGATGTCGGAAAAACACCCAAAACATCCACTGAGTGAGAATCGAGCCACCGGAAAGCAGTAAAACTCTAGGTTAAACCACCAGAAACCCTAGAAGCCGATAGGTCACCGAAAAATCACCCAAAAATCATCAGAAAACCTCCCAGAACGTTCGAGTGGAGAAGATATACTCAAATATCACGAAGAAAATCTCATAAAAGCATCCGATTTAGGTCGGAATCATCATCGACCATAAGGTCTCAGAAACACCCCCAAAAAATCTCGAAACAGACTTCATCCAAGACAACGAGATACAGATAAACACAGTCGGATCGTCGTCTAGGCTCTGATACCATGTGAACATTGATATTATACCGAGAAATCATGGAAAATGTAGAGAGAGAAACTAGAGAGAAGGAGGAGCGTTTGGAATTCTCTAGAATAGAGAGAGAGTTTATTACAGAGAAATAAAATGAAATGAAGTCCGGTAGGTGAGAAAATATCTCACATACACTATATACAGGTTACAAACTAACGGGTCGGGTCGGGTGATCCGGCCCAAAGTTAAATAATAGCATGGGCTCAGATACACAATCATCATAGCCCAATTACAAGATATACCATGGATATATCAAAAATATACAATGAGTATATTCAAAATGTACAAGGCTATACAAGGCTATATCATGTATTTTCTCTTATCTCAACAAGTAATACCAAAGTTATTAATGCATACATTAGCATAATTAAAAATAAAATTGTCCTTAAAGCTAAAGAATAAAAAAAATATTTTTATAAACGACTAATTTCTTTAAAAATTATGTAGTGTATTTTAATTTTTAATACACAAACCTAAATATGATATAAAAAATATACTACATAATTAATATTATCAATTCATATATTATTAATACATCATATTCGTCATTATTCTTGTAACCTACCAAGAGATCCCTAAAAGTCTTAGATGATTATTAGAATAATATTTCCTACTATATTTTATCTTGATTGTTTGAAACTTACTGCTCGCGGGACAGGCCAAGTGATAAAAATACAAAAAAAGGGATGAGTAAAATTATTTTGTTCATTGGTTTTACAAGAGTAAGTTAATAATGATAGCACAACAGTCATTTTAAGAGATATTCCGGTTTTCAAGACCCGACAAATCACTTCTTCTCATTTGACGCTTCTTTTTATCATGTACCGACGTCCCTTTATTCACGTCATTGCTTTAATAACAATCACATGTATAAATAATAGATCTCAAAAACTTTTAAAACTTTTATGATTACAAAGTAATTAAATTTAAGAACATGGTAATCTTATTGGACTAATTATAGTCATGATTTTTAATATGGTGAATAAATCATGTTAAAGTCTCTGATACTGGACCCGAATTTTCCTATCCATCATATTATTACTCGCAGGCCTATATAACGTACCAAAGGAAAGTTGAAAGCCAAACTAAGCTTTAATTCTATCACTTTATCGATGCCAAATCTCAGTAAAACTTTATCCCAGTATTTATATAAGTTGTTGTATTCATGTCGACACGATGTAAATTATAATGGTCTTTTTACCAAAATCAAAGAAAAAAATAACAAATACAATAATTTTTAAAATCAAAATAAAAATAAGGATAAAACCGTAGAAGAAAAGTCAAGTATATAGAAATTTCAAATGTTAACATCAAGATTAACCCGATGAATCATGGAAATTATAGAGAGAGAAAGTAGAGAGAAGAAGGAGTAGGTGAGAAGTCTCTCGAAGGTCAGAAAGAGAGTTTATTAAACCGAGGAATAAAATTACACCAATGAAATTCGGGGGTCACAAATATCTGTGACCCCAGTATATATAGTTAGTACAACGGGTCGGGTCAATGACCCAAAGACCATGGGGCTCGGATCTCTGAGACGGACTCAGATATGACTCTCAAGGATTGGGCTCAGAGATGCCCAATCCAGACATTTCATCACTGCCCAATTAATTATATATCAAAATACATTAAATATACATTGTATATACACTTTACATCATGTTACATCTTGTATCCCAACATCAAATACCATCTGTCTTTGTTTATCTTCTTCCCGCATTTTCCTCTTGATTAACACTTTTTCCTCCTCGACTTGCAAGTTTTTCACATATTCATAATATCTCATAATTTATAATTTTTCATTACACTGTTTAATTATTTGAATTATTATAAGCCAAATCTTGACACCCGTACCTACACCTAATCCGTATCACCGAATTCAAAAATTGAGATCATAAAATATTCAACCACTAGATATGCATCCATATCGAATATCCGAAACCGGGAAGATATAGAATAACCGCGACCGAGTACAAGCAACTTAGGTATTTATAGTCACAGATCTACCAAAATTCACTCCAACTTACTGAAGAATTGCTCACAAAAAGTGAAGGTGATAAAGTTTTTTTTTTGTTTGTTTTTTGAATTACTATAAACAATTACTGGAGTTCTTGTAGTACAAGAGAACTGGCGAGTGAAAGCAGGGCCAACCCCATACTGAATTCTGACATATTGCTATCAACCTTTCTGTCACAGTTCCACCAACTTACTTACACTAAAAAACGACTGCTATAACCATATATGAATAATCAAATCACTGTAAAAGTAAAGAATTAAATCCCACCAAAAAAGGTAAAAAGTAACATCTACAAGAAAGGTAAAAAAAATGCTCATTTTTACACCATTACAGAAGCAACTACTCATATCACTTTGTTCATTTCATAATGTCAGAGGATTTCGTCAAAAAAAAGGACACCAAAAAAAGATCAAATGAAAAACCCCCTGACAAAAGGATTAAACAAAACACAAAAAGAAATTAATGAATTTACTAATTTTGTTTTTCCAATTGTCATCTATTTTTTTGTCAAATCAAAGCCTCAATACTTGCTTTTTTCGCTATTCCACAAACAGGACATTGATTAAGAAAAGAATCACAATCTTTGCATGTAGAAAGGTGTCTACACGGCAAGAAAATCATGCACATTTTACGAGAATTGCAGCTTTTACACTTCATTTTTTTTGTTTGTTCTTCTTCTTCTTCTTCATTTTCATGGCCAAACTCACAGCATGATTCAGCATCTTCTGCTGCTGCTCCTCCATTTGCTGATGTTAAACAATAAGCACCATTTTCTCTTAATTGTTCGATTGTGTTGTTTAGTGAAATGACGATAGTTTCGTTTTGTTGCGCTATTTTCTGCCATGTTTGGTTCTCTATTTCCATCTTTCGTAAAAAATCTTCCAACTCTTTCGTCCTGTTTGCTGCTTTTGCGATTTCTTCGTCTTTCTGTTTTAGCAGAAATTGAACTTTTGCTTCGTATTTTCTCCAGATCAATGCCAGCTGTTGCTTCCTTTGATCGTTTAAAACCAATCTCAATCTCTCGTTCTGTTATTTCAAAAATCAACCGTTAAATTTCTGGAAATAAAACATGAACGAACAAAAAATTTGATTAAAAAAAAGAGAAAATAAATATACAGAATCACAAACCTGTAAACTGATGAAGTGATCGATTTCAATACTCTGTTTCTCAAACTGGGACGCTATACACTGAGAAAAAGCCATTGATTCAGTTCCGTTGTTATACTGTTTCGGAACAATGTTCATCAAATTCTGATTGTTTTTCTGCGGCAGAATTTGCAGAAACGGCTGCTGTTGAAAATTTTGTTGAAGCTGATGTTGCTGCTGATGACTAAACGAAAACTGATTAAAACCACAACCATTCTCCATCAAATCTTGCGAACCACCCAAAGGAAAACCAAAATAATCAGTATATAACTGTGCTTGAAATTGAATAGCCATATTTTTCACCACCAAATCAGCTACAAAGAAACGTGGGTCTAACTTTTGTGATGGGTTTCTTCGTTTAAGGGTAGGCCAAAGATATTAAAAAGGGAAAAAAAAATACATTGAATCTCTGGTCCGTTCTTCTGACTATATAATATGGTGAATAATTAGCTTTTTCTTTAATTGAAACTGAAAACCTGAAAAAAGGGGCAGAGGGAGGGATGATTGTTTCTCTATTTCTATTGTTGTGAAGAGAAAGCATTTAAAGAGAAGAAAAGAGAGTACGTACACATGCAGATTTTGTGACTTGACTATCGGGCCAGAGATTCAGAGAAGGGAAGATAGGAGTCTGTTGAGTTTAATTTATTTATATTATATAATAATAATGGAATTAATATGAGAAAGAAATTTAGTTGTAATTTAATTACCATTCCTAATTATGGGGTTTTGAGTTGAATGAGTATTTTGGTTGTCGTATTTGAGGCTGAAAGTGTGTGTGAACAAAAGGCAGTATTTTAGGATTTAATATTAACTGTGAAAGGGTCAGCTTCTTTTCCGTTTTATAAGATTAGAGGGAATCAAAGTTTTGTCAGTTTGTGACTTTGCTCTTTTGCGAGGCCTATAGAATAGGATTCCCACTTTTTTTTTTCATTTTAACTATTTATAAATAAAATTTGAAATATAATAATTTTTAATAATTTTATTATTTTTATTCTATTTTTTTATATAATTTTTTTATGTTGTCGCTTCTTGTCTATATTTTTATTAAATTAGTACTTATATTTTTCTGAATCAGGAATCTATTGAAAACAGTCTCTCCATCCTCATAAAGTATGAGTAAGATCTAGATACACATTACTTTCCCTCAACCTTATGGTGTGAGATAATACTGAATATATTATTGTAAAATTGAAATATAAATTTTTCTATGTTATGTAAAAATTGATCCAGTTAATCTTTTGTAATATTTTTCATATTGTTTATAGATAAAACATTTGAATTTGAAAAATAATAATTAAATTTACTTTTATTATTCTATCTGTCCTTGGGAATACTTTTCAAAGTCAAATATATAATAGAAATCACAATCAGATTGAGAATTGTTTGTAATGACTGAATTTTCAACAGTAATTATCTTATGAAGAAGTTGTTGATTTGTTTTCCTTTACCTTTTTCTGGCAATTCATTAGTGTAGTGTTAGGAGATTAAGTCAAATCTATAAAACTTGCCAGATAGGAACATGCATAAAATTTATAGCAAGTGAAACACCCCAAATTTAAGGACTTATTCGAATTAAAATCTAATGAATGCCATTTTCTCTAACTTAATTGACGAGCTAATAAGACACATTTTTTTGTATATTTCTTTTCAATATTCTCTTTTATCGCCCTTTACACTGTTTTGAGTTATCTTTTTTATTGAATTTTAATTTAAATATTTGGGACGAGTATAAATAAAACGATAAGGATACGGATAATTCATATGACTGATCCTAACAATATTAGAATTGAAGTGTAGTAAGATTTGTTGTTAGACGCATTAAAATATTTCATGCTTTTAATAGTGAGTTGTGTCTATGAAGATTACGAGTTATGATCAACGGTAGATTCAATAAATTAATATTCAGATTAAGAAATAATGAATTTACAAGGTCAACAATGAATTTAGGTGTTCCGATTTTGTTCATTTCATAATAATCGCTGTCCAATTAATAATGCTGACTAGCCATTCATAGTTTTTTATTTTCTAATAAATATAAAAAGTTAATAAATATGATTAAAAAGTATGCGATTTTAATATGATTATTTAAGGGTTTTAGCGCATGATTTCTCTTTTATTAATTTGCTTGTCTTCTTTCCTGATAGGAAATAAATAATCTTCCTACGTTCTCAATAGATTAATGTGGAACAAACATTACAGCGTAAATAAATTAATAAATAATGTTTGCATTTTACATTATTATCTCATGAAGATGAAGTATATAAAGAATATGGACCCTATCGTTTATGGCCGTTAATGTCTCGTCTTTATAAGAAATGTGAAGAAAAAAAGGGGTCTATTTAGCGCCCCTATATTAATTATCAATGTAGGAAAGGTTTATTTTTAAATTTTATGTGCCAAATGTCATGAATTTTTAGTGGGAAGTTGAAGTTTTGCTTTTCTATATTTCTCAAGCTGTTTGGCACTCTTGAAATAGACATAATTGACGATGAAACCTATTTTTGTTATATATCGCTAATAAATATTTTTATTTGGAACAACTTTTTTGACTGTGTTTCAAGTTTTCTTATAAAGTTCCAAGTACGTAATAATAACGATTACATCTTAAGCCTTTGGTCAAATGTTGAAATTTTAGACGAGAAAAAAAACAGACCTTTAGAATGTTTGATATAACGGAAAATATTTTTTTTTTAAAAATTGAAAATAAATAATAATTTTTATTAATTTTTTTTATATTTGGTACGCAAATTAAAAATAATAATTTCTTAAAAGTATTTATAATTAACTTAGATATAATAAATATTAAACCATAAACTTTCGAACCAACAACCTTCTGAACCCATATTTTTCATAAACTTTCTGTTACATCTCACATTTTTGTACGTGAGAGTACATCATAAGTCAATTGATATAAGCTCGGATATAAGATCATTTTTGAAAGTACATAATGTAAGTTCATCATGATATCTTGGAGGTTTCAAATCTTTAAGATCATGAAAAAATTAATCATGTGCCAGGAACCAGATTTGAACTGGTGACACGAGGATTTCAGTCCTCTGCTCTACCAATTGAGCTATCCCGGCTATTTCCAATGTAGTATCCTCATTTTATTAGAGAACTGGGGTCTATGTCAATTACAAGGACAAAAGTAGATTAAAAATTTTATCAAAGCCGGGGAATTTCTTCGATCTTCAAAAAGATGACTTTGTAAGTTTCAGTATGAGTAATGATATTGATAAGGAATCATTCAACTAGGGATTCCTTGCTCAAAGATGTTCATTTCTATGTGTATCATATATATCACAAGACTTGTAGTAAGATAAAGCCATTTACGCTCAAATCCATTTCTAAAATAATAGAGTGAATGAGAAAGATAAGGAATTTGGAACCGCTAAGGAAAAGGGGTCGGATAAATAGTTGGGGTTAGAAGTACCGAATGGGTTAGAAAGCTTAGACGCTAAACGAATTGAAGATAATAAGTTTCATCGAAAGTCAACAAGTTTGGAATGTTATAAAATATACTTTTGGGATGAGACTAGGGTGATTAACATGATAAGGAGGTTATGCCATGAATTAATTTAATCGTATGATAATCATTTACTACGCTTTGAAGGCAAGAAAGTTATGGAATAAGAGTTGGCAAAGGTCATCACAAGTTACATTCATAATTTTGCTGAAATTTAGGTCAAATGTAGATGATCTTTTCTCCAAATATACTTAGAATTTAAGGGTGATGATCTACAAATAAATTAAAGATCTACGAGTCTAGTTTCTAACTCATTAAACTGTTTGTCGATACGATATGGGAGTAGGGAGAGATATTCGTATTTTTGCGAGACCACACAAGGCAGCTCCCAATGGGACCCACTTAGGCGGTGGTCGACCTACTTCACTTTATAAATGATTGGGACGATAATTTTGAACTCATTGTCGACTCAACTTCGTATCCAAACTTCTCCTAAACCTTCTAAACATATACCACAAGGGTTTGAACTGATTCCAAATTGATTACACCATATTTCAATATCAAAACTAGTTTTAGAGAAGAACAATACCTCTTTGAGGTTCTATTGTCATTGAGAATTGTTGTTGGCTGTGTTTTGCTGAAATTACAAGTTTTTGCTACTGGTTAAGGTGAGTATAACAGCTTACCAATTGTGCTTAAGCTTGCTTGTATGTTGGTTAAGTTGTTAGGATGATAAACTATAAGATAGTACTTGGATTAACTCAAGTGACTTCTATGGTAATGTGTTGTTATTGAGGATTGTTATAACCTGAATATAACTTGGATTTTGACTAGAAGTTACTGTATAAGGTGTGTGTATTTTGATCTTGCATGTGTTAAGGTTATCTTGATGTTGATTAAGTTAAATGGATGGAGTAGACATGAACTAGTGAATAAAGTTACTAATTGAAGATAGTTGGAGTTGAGGATTGTTTCGTTTCTTTAAATATATGGTATAAGGATGAAATCATCGATGAGTGACTTCATTATCATGTTAACGATACTGTTAAATTAATGTAAGAAATCTATAAGGGGTGATATAGGTTATACGGATTCTAATCGGAGCTTGCCGCTCGTCATGAAGTTGTTGTGACTTATTGTTGTTATATGGTATCTTGTTATTGATATGTATAGTTTGCTAGAGTTCCCTAGCTATTGTTGTTGGTATATGGTATTGTAGAAGGCCTCCGTTACAAGGGAAATGTTGCCCGAATTGACGTAAACGAGCTACTAGCTTAAGTTATACACTTAACATTAGTTCAATATTGATTTTGAATCTCCTTATGCTATGATAGATCGAGCTGACTTGTTTGAAGAGTTGCTTGGAAGGTATTAAGGACTCAACATGTTAAAGCTATGTTAAGGCACTTCCTTCCTTCTTTTGGCATGATCTAATGTGAAATGAATACGTTATTTCACAATGAATCTACTCCTAGCAACTAATTTTGTCCATGTTATTCTTTCCGAACAAAGTTATTCTAAGAAAGTATGTATGATCCTTGAGTTCTAGTGAAGTTTATATTGATGGTATGATGTCCATAATGCTAATCGAAGGTGCAATGACATTACATCACTCTGAAAGGTTTAGCATGTGATTCCATCAGTCAAGCATGCATTATATAAATGTATTTATTTTACTCTATCGAGCCGCACTATAGTCAAACGGGTACGGCACCTATTGTGCAATCACAGATCAGCTGGGTTTACCGAGCTCCATATGGCCGGGTACGATTCTACCGAGCCTTATGATAGTCGGATACATTTTTACCGAGTCCTTTTTGAGGTCGGGTACGATATGATGATGATGATGATGCCTACAGAGGCAAAGTTTTTAAAAGATTATTTATATATATGTATGATGCGTTTCGTGCGGGTAGGCCCCAAAGGCACTCAGATGTTACATGTTATATCTCCTCTATCTCTCTTTACATTACACTTCTTATTTATGCTTTCCTGCCTTACATACTCGATACTTTATTCGTACTGGCGTTCTTTATGCCTGGGGATGCTGCGTTTCATGCCCACAGGTCCTGATAGACAAGTTGACATTCCTCCTAGTAGGCTATCAGCTCAACTATAAGTGTTGGTGCACTCCACTTGCTCCAGAGTTAGCTATTTGGTCAGTATGAATTGGACATGTATTGATTGGTATGGTGGGACCCTGTCCCGACCTTTATGATGTGTATGTACTTTTAGAGGCTTGTAGACAGATATCATTTATATGAAAGATTATATGGCCTTATCGGTCTATGTACAATGTACGAGTGTTCATTTTGATCTTATAGGACCGTATGTCGCATGTATAAGTTTGTACATCATATTGGGTCGTCATATGTTAATCATTCCCTTATGTTTTATTCTTTTTATCTCATGACAGATTTTCAGGCTCACTTACCCATGATAGTATGATAAAAAACGTATGTTATGTTGGTACTTGGTCGAGTAAGGCACCGGGTGCCCGTCGCGGCCCTTCGGTTTGGGTCATGACACTTTCGAACCATTAAACTTTTAAAACTACAGAAGTTTTAACCCGTAAACTTTATAATTTCTAAACTCGTAAACTTTCAAACACATAAACATCTGAACTCATAACTTTGGAACATGTAAAATTTGAACCCTTAAATCAATAAATAAAAAAACTAAAATTAAAAAATAAATAAAAAAATTAGGGGGAGGGGGGAGGGAAGGAAAAAAATAGAATTTAACATTACAAAAGGAAAAAAAATATAATTTAAATAAGGGACGCAGTTGGGGAATGGGTAGTGCAGAAAAATGAAAAACAGAAATTTGAAATTGCAATAAAAAGAATAAGGTAAAAAATAATATTTTTTGCGAGAGGGAGGGGGTGTAGTGGGGTGGGGTGAGTGAAGTGGAGGGATAGTAGGATAGATGGTAACGGAAAAATTAAAATTTGGAAAAAAGAAATTTTGAAGAGAGGGGCCGAGTTGGGTGGGTGAAAGTACGAAATATTGAGAAGGAGTTTTGAAAAATATTTTTCTTACTTTTAATAAAAATATTTTCTTCCAATTGAAGAAAGTATGTTCATAAAAAAAATATTTTCTAAAATATTCAAACTAACCAAAAATTAAAATATTAAAAAACATTTTTGAAAAATATTTTCCTTTGTACCAATCACGCTCTTAATTTTGCCAATCTTATCTGAAGGATAAATTGATAAAATTATATACTTATCTAAACTGAAAAAAGTATTACTAGTAAAAGTTCACGTAAAACTAAACATAATTATGTACCTTAAAAATTGTGAAAGTGATAACTTCAATATAAAGGATGAGAAAAGTTGGAGAGACATAGAGAACACATGAATAAAGCAATTGAATTGATATAGCATTTTTTTTTTGTTAGGATTAAGAAATGTGTTCATGATTCATCAATTTCTTGCTTCTTAACCTCCTTAAATTAAATGTATCATGCACATTCATACGCTTAACCTATCTCCTTTCATTTTCAAATGTTATTTCCTAGATGTCACTTTTGAAAATCGTATTAAATATCATATTGGATAATTAATTATGTATTCCGTTTCCGTTTTATTGGCTCTTTTATATAAAATATAAGTAACGAGCTGAATTGATAAGCTCATGTTTTTTATAGTTGAGGTGGAGGGTTCAAACACTAGTTGCAAGCCAAATATGGTTGTTGTATGATTTCAATTTAGTAGGATCATGAAATAAATAGTCAAGATAATCCATATGTTATTTAGTTTTTGTTAAGGCATTATACATAATTGAACCATTAAACTTATTTTTTTTGTCACTTGAACATCTAAATATAGAGTTGTTCCTATTAGGCCCTTCAACTAAATCACATCTATATCAATTAGACACTTTATAGTGACATGATTGAATGCATGGAAAAAGGCGCGTGAACATAAGAAAAAGGTTGATTATTATTATTATTATTATTATTATTATTATTATTATTATTATTATTATTATTATTATTATTATTATTATTACAATTAAAACTAACTTTTACCCTACATTCTATTTCTCTTCTTCTTCCCATCAGCCCATCATTTTTCCTCTTAAATTTTTTTTTAAAGAAAGTTTAGCGTACATAGATTTGACTATTCTCACTTAGCATGCTTGTTCTCTTTACACGACAATTATAATCTACACCAAATTAGATGAGGAATAGAATGAATAGCGTGATATTTCAGTAAAATCGAAACAAGAAGAAGTGAGATGAAGTTGAACGGAGGAAATTTTCAGTGAGCTTTTTAGGGCACTAAGTCACCAGAGCCGACAGTCAGGTTTTTTATTTTCTAAATTGAGTTTCAATTTAATTTGGGGGTTAATTCTATAAGGTGTAATATTTTAAGGTGTTAGAGGCAACTGTAATATACGCGTTTAATTATTAATATAATTTTTCTCAGATGGACTATAAAGTGTCTAATTGGCATAGATATAATTTAGTTGAAGGGCCTGATAGGAACAACTCTATGTTTAAGTATTTAAATGATAAAAACGATCAAATTTAAGAGTCAAATTATGTATTCTGCCTTCTGTTAATATTTCATGTGTTATTTAATCACCTTGCTTATCTATTAGAGTATTAGGAAAAGTACATTTTCTTACCTAAAACTACTAGCTAGCTAGCTAGTAGCCCAAATACCAATTTTAATTTCTGCCAATGCTCGACCACTCTAAACTTCTTTAGGATCGTGTAATAATATAGGGGATTAAGAATTGGATTTCTGCAAAACCAAAAAGATGGATGGAGCTTTTTTTCATTTCAAGAGTGAATGTTCGGTTTAGATTGTTGATATTATAATTGATTAATTTCTTACAATATAAGTTCAAAAATCAGTTGATATTACAAGGCGTAAATTGACGAGAAATATGCATAACTGAGTGTTATGATCGAAATAATTAGGTGTCATGCAAAAGCTAATAAAATAAACTTTAAATAATAATAACTCAGATAACTAAAGAGAAATATATCAAAAGTAACACAAACATTTGATGGGGTTCGATTAACTCATGACATGCGTCCACATATGCAAATGCGCAATCAACTATATAAAGAAGAGTACAAAATATCGAGAGAATAACCTCACAGAAATGCAAACACAAGTGACATACTAACACTTTGTATATGGTCAAAATAGTATGCCTCCGATTTATAGGTTCGAGGGCTCGTCCTGAGTCCAAGTCGGGGCAAGATCAAGTTAGAGCTCGAGGGACCAGACTCGAGTTCGAAGGTGCAGCACGATGCATACCGAGGTCGAGTGTGTTCGACCCCGAATAGTATCGTTATAAATCTGTACCAGAACGAGTTAGATTCCTACCACGTCCCTAAAGTCATGGCGCAAATTTCGGAATATGATTGTACTATTTCGTACTAGGCGTTTAGAAAGTTGTACCAAGAATATTTCTTACTATAAATAGAAATATTCCTTAGGGTTCACCAATTATATAAAAAGGACCGCAATCATTTGTTAGACCATCTTATCATCACCGAGCAAAGAATATCCTCTGTACCATTTCGCTTTCTATTCAGTATTGTCATTTAGCTCTATTGTTCTTATTTTACTTTTATTACGTAATTGTTCTTATTGTTCCAAGCCTGCCTCGAGGCCACTGAGCTCTAGATCCCTATTGCTGAATAATATTGGTTTGATTCACTAGTCTGTTTCATTTCTACTTCATATTTCTAAATTATTAATTGGTATTGAACTAAATCGCGTATCTTTAAAACCACAAATCAAATTTAATTATTACTCGTATTTTCAAGACAAACAGTTTGGCACCCATTGTAGGCTAAAAATAATAGTGATTATTTCTTTACTGATTCTCGTTGCACATGTTATCTTTACGTTTTTTCTTGTCAAAGATTTTTTGATTCTCATGCTAAAACATGTCTAGCTCACAAAACTAACCTATTCATGACAATGAAGGTCTTGGAGAACACAGCAACGCAGGAGTCGGTGTACCACTGATAAACCCAGGGGAAGTACCAAATGTAGAAACTATTGATGTTAGATTTCACATTGCTTTGAATGCAGATCTTGGCACCGACCGCGAAAGAAATATACGCGCGGAAGCCCGACCCGGTGGCAAAAGAACATAAGGAATGAAAAAACGGGAAGTCGGCCTCCAAGTGATATTTGAGATGCTGCAGGCTTAGAAATCGTCATCGCTCAACTTCAGAGTCAAAATAAAACTTCAAACACAGCCGAACTAGTAGACACTCAGCGTACTGAACCAGTGTTAGAAAGGCCAATGAAAGTGGCTCGGGAACTGACCCCACTATTATGAGAATGCTCGAGGAACTAACCAAGAGGGTGGAGTCCGTAGAAAAGAATATTGAGGATAATGATAAGAAGATGGAAACTTATAGCTCCCGGATAGACCAAATACCAGGGGCACTTCCAGTTTTGAGAGGTCTAGACATAAAAACGTTCGTACAAAAACCAATCCCCCCCCTCGAATGTGGCTCCGATGCCTATTCTCAAGAATCTTTGCATGCCCGATATACCCAAATATAACGGGACAACTGACTTTTACGAGCGTAACTTCACATACTTGTGAGATTAAAGGAAATGACTTGAATGACGATGAAATCGAGTCAGTTTTGTTGAAAATTTTTGGGAAAACACTATCAAAGGGAGCCATAGTATCACAACTTAGCTTCTAACTCCATTTATTCATTTGCTATGCTAGCATACACCTTTGTGAAAGCACACGCTGAGGCCATAAAAGTGGCCAAGAGAAAATTGGACGTCCTCAAAATAAAACAAAGGAACGACGAGATGCTAAAGGAGTTCGTATCCAAGTTTCAGATGGAAATAATGGAATTACCATCTGTCTCGGATGAATGGACAGTACAAGACTTTGTGTATGGTCTGAATGAAAGTAGCTCGATCTCATCTCGACAATTGAAACATAACTTGATCGAATATCCATATTTGAATTGGTGAGATGTGCACAATCATTATCAATCAAAGATCAGGGTCGAGGACGACCAGTTGGGATCCCCATCCGGTTCATTTCATCCTAATATATTCGTAGCCAAGACCCTAAGGGATACATACCGGGAATTGAGATTCAATAAAGAACGATATCAGCCATATGCCGATCGAAAAAGCAGCGGTTTGAGCCGCAACACTCATCGGAGCGATCGAAGAAACAGTCGAGGTCAAGTTCTTGGGGACTCATGAGTAAGAACGAGTTCGATAAGCATATAGACCCCGTAGAGGCCCCTCGATTATTAGAGTACAGCTTCATCATAGATGCATTGAGGATCGTCTAAGCTACTGGGAGAATCAAAGATATCAAATGGCCTAGGCCAATACCGACCGATCTTTCTCAAAGGAACCCAAACTTGATATGCAAGTATCATGGGGCACATGGTCATAGAACAAAAGATTGCAGGCAGCAAAGGGAAGAAGTGGCTCGGTTTTTCGATGAGGTCCACCTTCGAGAATTCCAAAGTGATCGGGCTAAGAATCACATTAGGGAGAGAGATTCAAGAAAAAACAAACAACAAAAATTACAACGTGTAATCCACATGATCATTGGTGGATTCGATGTACCTCATGACACATGTTTCAAGCGCACCAAAGTATCAATCACTAGAGAAAAATGGACTCGGAACTATGTGCCCGAAGACGTCCCATTATGTGACGAGAAAGTACAAGGCATATCTCAGCCTCACAACGACGCCCTGGTAATCTATGTCCTTTTGAACAAAATTCAAGTTAAATGTGTTTTAGTGGATCCAGGTAGCTCGGTAAACATAATCAGATCGAGGTTAATGGAACAACTTGGTCTAAAATATCAGATTTTACCTGTATCCCCGGTCCCGAATGGCTTCAAAATGGCAAGCGAAAGAACAAAGGGAGAAATTACTTTGCTAATAAACGTAGCTGAGATCATACAAGATACGAAGTTCCATGTCATCGAGGGTTATATGAGGTATAACGCGCTCCTCGGGAGACTATGGATACACAACATCAGGGCAGTGCCTTCAACTCTTCACCAAATAATGAAGTTCCCAACAGGGGGTGAGTAAAAATAGCCTACGGAGAGCAACATGTTGCAAAGGAGATGTTTGCCAAGGAGGATGTGGTGCTGGTAGCAGAGCCTTTGAACTCGGGGAAATCAAGCATCGGAGGTAAACAAGTGGCCTAATAGCAATTACCGCCTCCAGCCTCAATGGTATCAGAACAGTAGGTAATCAAAGACGAAGATGATGGTTTTCTTATTCCTCGAACCTTCATCGTTCCCTAAGAATCCGATGCGACCAAATCAACTATCGAGGAGCTGGAGCATGTCATTTTGATCGAATACATGCCCGAGAAAAAGGTATACTCGGGGACAAGATTGACTCCCGAGCTCAGGAAAATACTCATTCAATTTTTTAGTGATAATATGGATTGCTTTGCTTGGTCCCATATAGATACGATAAGGATTCCACCATAGATCACCATACATCGGCTAAGCACTAATCCCAAGTTCAAATTGGTGAATCAAAAAAGGAAGCCTCAGTCCGAGGTAATGCATAATTTCATAAAGGACGAGGTAACCAAACTCCTTAAAATAGGATCTATTGGAGAGGTAAAGTACCAAGAGTGGCTAGCCAACGTAGTTGTAGTTCCTAAAAAAGGAAACAAACTTAGAATGTGTGTAGATTATAAGGACTTGAACAAGGCATGCATCTTCCCACTGCCCAATATCGATCGTATGATTGATGCCATTGTCGTCTATGAGATCCTAACTTTTCTCAATGCCTACTCCAGGTACAAGCAGATTTAGATGAACTCGAGGACAAGGAAAATACTTCGTTTATTACAAAATTCACTTATTGTTATAATGTAATGCCATTCGAGCTAAAAAATACGGGAGCTAAATACCAATGCCTAGTTAACTAAATGTTTGAATAACAAATAGGTAAAACAATGGAAGTTTACATTGATGATATGTTGGTTAAGTCCCTTCGTGCAGAGGACCATTTGACTCATTTACAGGAAACGTTCAAAAATCTTGAGAAAATACAACATGAATCTCAACCCAAAAAAATGTTCCTTCTGAGTCGGCTCGGGTAAGTTCCTCGGCTTCATGGTGTCGAATATGGGTATTGAAATTAACCCCGATAAGATTAAGGCCATCGAGGACATCACGGTTGTGGATAGTGTGAAGGTCGTGCAAAGGTTAACAGGTCGAAGCTGCTCTGGATCGATTCATCTCGAGATCATCGAATCAGAGTCACTGGTTCTTTTCCTTGCTCAAAAACAAAAAGTATTTCTCGTGGACCTCAAAATGTCAACAAACCTTAGAATAATTAAAGCGATATATCTCGAGCCCACCTTTACTTCACACACTAAATGTAGATGAAATACTTTATCTATACTTGGCAGCGTCCGAGATAGCGGTAAGTGGGGTACTAGTTTGAGAAGAGCAAGGTACGTAATTTTCTTTTTATTATGTAAGTCGAACTCTAGGAGATGCTGAAACTAGGTACCCTCACTTAATAAAAATTAACACTTGCATTGATAAGCATATCTCGAAAGTTAAAACCATATTTTCAATTCCATCCTATATGTGTACTAACCACCTTCCTCCTTCAAAATGTTTTGGTTAAGCCCGATCTATCGGAACGATTGACCAAATGGGTCGTTGAACTTAGCGGGTACGATATTGAATATCAACCCTGAATGGCCATCAAGTCTCAAATCCAAGATGACTTCGTGGTCGATTTTAGGCTGACCCTCATGCTCGAAGTGGAGAAAGAACTCCTGCTAAGGTCGTGTACAATATCGAGGCATGGACACTTTCATGGACGGCACCTCGAATGTGAAAGGGTCCGGGCTCAGCATTGTTTTATAGCTGGCAATGGGTGATACTACTAAGCAATCTATCAAAACTCCTAGATCAACTAATAATGAGGTCGAGTATGAGACCATGATTATAGGTCTCGAGCTAACCAAAATCTTGGGAGCATAAATCATCGAAGCCAAGTGTGATTCTTTGTTGGTGGTAAATCAAGTAAACAAGAGCTTCGAGGTTCAAGAGATGACATCGTCCTGGGGATTGTCGTCCAACTATCAAAATTTGTGGTTAAAGAAGGTCGTGCCAAGATAAATTTAACAAGTTTAATGTGGGACAGGAGAAATAAGTATATAGACTATTTGAAGAATGGAAAACTCCAATCAGACCACAAATAATCAAGGCCCTACTAGCCAAGGATGCTAGATAAAGATGGGATATTGTACTGAAGAACATTCGATGGACCATTGGCAGTATGCTTGGGTCCAGGAGACAGCGATTTGTTGTACGAGAAATCCACGAAGGCGCATAAGGGAACCATTCCGGTGCTGAATATTTGGTTCACAAAATTATCAGAGCAGGATACTACTGGGACTGCATGGAAAAAGATACTAAGGAATTTGTCAAAAAATGCGATAAGTGTCAACGATTTGCACCGATGATCCATCAGCCCGGAGAACAACTCTATTCAGTCTTATCCCTGTTGACTTTAATGAAATGAGGAATAGATATAGTTGTCCCTCTACCAACGACACCAGGTAAAGCTAGATTCATTTTGTTTATGACTGATTATTTTTTTAAGTGGGTGGAAGCACATTCGAGAAGTTCCGAGAAAAGGAAGTTATTGACTTTATCTAGGACCATATCATGTGCCAATTTGGGATACCTGTAAATAACGTATGTGACAATGGAAAGTAATTCATTGGCACCAAGGTAACAGAGTTCTTCGAAGCACATAAAATGAAGAGGATTAATAAACACGGTATCATCCGACTGGAAATGGACCGGTCGAGTCAACAAACAAAACTATTATTCTAAACCTAAAGAAAAGGTTAGATATCACAAAGAGAAAATGGAGGAAGTTTTACCCGAGGTCCTTTGGGCATATAGGACAACAATGAAGTCTAGCAGGGGCCACCGCGTTTTCTCTAGTATAAGTTCCCGAGGCTCTGATCCCCGTCGAGGTTAGAGAACCCAATGCCAGATTTTGGCCATGCATCGGAAGAGTCAAATCACTAGTCCATGAATGCCAGCCTCGAGTTATTCGATGAAAAGCAAGAAGCATCACTCATTCAGATGGCCACACAGAAGAAAAGGATCGAAAGATACTACAAGAGAAGAACCAACCTTCGAAAGTTTTGGAATCAAGAACTTAGTCCTACAGAAAGTCATCCTCAATACTCGAGACTCAATGAAGGGAAACTAGACCCGAATTTGGAAGGATCGTACCGAGTCCTCAGAGTTGTTGGTAAAGGATCGTACATCTAAGCACAACGGAAGGTCAACAACTACCAAACAATTGGAACATATCATCGCTCAAACGGTACTACTGCTAAGGTGCGACCTTATCCTTTTTGTCCATTTGAGTCTAAAACTAACTCAGTACATATTTTCGATTGAGGGCATACGATCTCGAAGGCATCGTCCTTCTACACAAAGGCCTTAGGTTTTAAAGCATGTGCTGTACTTTTTTTCCTTAGATCAAATTTTGTCCCAAATGGATTTTACCGATAAGCTTTTTAACAAAGCAACAACTATGTGCTACTTATTGTAAACTCAACGTTATCCAAGGCTTCTCTTTAATCAACCTCGAATACTATGGGGTGTCACCTCGGAGGTTATATTTTTAAAGGAAAATACTTTACGCCTAAGAGGGCCTCGATAGGAAAACTTGTAATGGGCCTAAGGGTCAGATGAACCGTGTCCATATAGAATGGTCAAGCCCCGACGCTGAAGCATGTACAAATGTATCAACTATTTGAAGAAGCATTATGGCAATATCAAAAACACTTTGTGTCTCATAGAAGTCTACTATGATACAAGCTCTACTCTTATAATTCTACGGGAAACAGCTCAAGAGCCAAAGCATAAAAGTATCCCCCGAATATTCGGGGGCTATCATCGACAGACAGAACAGCCGAGTCATCAAAAACTCGGACTTATAAGACCTCAAAGGGATACCCCCTCAAAACAAAGGCCAAGGCCAATATACTCGGGGACTAACTTTTAAAACAAATTCGGAAAGTTATCGGGGAACAACTCCAAGTGATATACCCGAAGGCTAGAGCAACACTAATGACTACGGTCATATAAAGGCTACGGCCAAAATAATATGACTCAGAGACATCTATCTTCTGTTATAAAGAAAGGCCTTCAACATTCAAAACCGGTTAAATTAGGCTACTTTCGGCAAAAGCAAAATATGAAGGGCTTCGATAAGTTCATCCCCTAAAAAATCTAAGGGCCTGGATAGATTCAGCCCTCAAATAATCCAAGGGCTTTGATAACATCGCCCTTCGAAAATACTTGGAGAGGTATTCGATTATGTTTACACAAATAAATTGCTAATAAAGTTACGATACATCAAACCTTCGAAAAACCCAACGGATTCAAAAAACATGCCGAGGAATAACTAAATTTTCACTAAACCTTTTAGACGGAATAAGGAAAAAATTATATAGCCATTTTAGAGGCCAAGACGACCAACATAAAGAGCCTAAGGGCCTACTTTAAAGAGCCTAAGGGACAACTTAAAAAAGCTTAAGAGCCAAAAACACAAAAGAGTTCGAGACTTCGTTCTCACTCAACTCGGACCAAAGAGTCCAATTGTTCCAAGATCACATCAAATTGACTTAAGCTTAGCTCGAGGATTATCTAAAATCTTAAGGGATATTACATTGAGAAATAAACACCTACGGGTTTATTACGTTGTGATTCCAAATCGATACTCGAGTTGATTATTTGAATCATCGAAATCTTCCAAAAATTAGAGCAAAATAAAATTCAATGTAAGTCGAGGATAGAACAAAAAGGCTTTATATTCATAAGGGAGGTTTTACAAAATGCATTTACAATGCCCGCAAGGGGCCTTTGCACGGAAAAGAAAAAAGAGAACATAATCTATTTTTGGGTTCATATCCTTGGCAGCGCGATCCTCAGGAGCTACATCTTCGGTAACTTTATCTTTGGGAGCCTCTTCTTCCTCGGGAATATCTTTTTCTCCTTCCCCGGAACCACTCGCTACATCCTCGTCATCGGAAGAGACAAGAAACCTAGCATCGATTTCCCATGCCTTGGCCTCAGTTATCTCCTCGGCAAGGTCAAGCCATCGGGCATGGATTTCTTCGAGAGTCTCCCTCCGAGCCTGGTACTTGGCCAAATCATTACTCCATTTTTCCCAGTTGGAGATCTCCCTCAACTCAACTTGAACGGCTACGATGCCCCTTAAGCATACGGTAATGGATTTATCACCTGCAACCTTCATCTTCTCAGTTTCAACATTACTTATACAGCTTCTCCCCATGCTCTAGCTAGCTTTACCTCCAACTCCTCAATTTTCTTGGACTTGTCCAGACCATTTCGCTTTGACGCCCCAAAGTTGAGTCTCAGCCGAGGCCAGTTGGGATGTGATAACTTTCTTACCGGTAGCAAGCTGATCCATGCTCTCCTTCCATCGATGACAATCAGCTTTGACCTGATCAACCTCGCCTCGGAGCTGCCCAATCATATCTAGCTAATGTTTTATCTAATATATCGAAGTGATAGCCTCCTAAGTAGAGCCAACAAGTTCGTACTCTGTTAAAATCACAGTTACCCATTCATCTAGCTCGGAGTCATTTTTTTAGCTTTGGCCAATTCGGCCCAGATATCCTTTTATCTTCCCCCAAAACTTTCCTAAGCCTGGCCTCACATTGGCTCAACTCAGCTCTAAACTTCACGAATGCCTATACATAAAATGAAGATATATCAGTCAAAGGAAAAAGAGGAAAGACAAATTTACAATGATGAAAGTAAGTATTTTCCTAAGAAAAGAGATGTTAAGCCTCTTTGAAGATGGAAGATGCATCATTAATGTCAGTAGCATCCTCGACCCCAGCAAAGAAACCCTAAAAGGTATCTTCCTCGAGGTCCACGCTCGGATCGGGTATACAAAGAGCGTTAGCTTCTTCATATTCCCCCTCTGAATAAGTAGGAAAAGAAAGGGAATGACCTGTTTTTGCGGCCCGGAGATCTTCACTCGAGCCGTTTTCATTAGCTTCAGGGGTCTCCTTATTTTCCCCCTAAGGTACATTAGTGGAAGGAGGAGGAACGATCTCAACCTCCGGGGACACGTGGGTCTTGGCCGCATCCTTATTTGGAGTTCCATCACTACAGGATGAGGTCTCTGGTTCAGAGGGCTTGGCAGCGTCGATTGGTTACTGGTTCGAGGCACCGATGATGACCCTTAACTATCCTTTTCTTCATTATCCGGGGAGTCAGTCATGGGCTAAATCTGCACCCGCTTGATCAAATATTTTATGCAGCCTTCGAGCAAGGGTTTTCTTAGAACGTCAGGGGAATTTCAATACTAAAGTCTTTCTTAATTATACAAGGGTCGGGGGTGATTTCCTCAAGAGTTGGCGGCACCATCGGCTTGGCCGGCCGGGAGTAGAAGAAGACGACGCTTTATCCTTTTTGGGGACCATTTTTAAAGTTTTAGACATGATTGTAAGCTACATAATACGGGCTGCATAGGGATGTGATGTTTCTTACAAGATCTTAGCGTTTTCCAGTGCTTAAAGAGACGGTGGAAACGAGTGATTAAGGAAAGAGATGAATATGGAAAAGATATAAAGAAAGGGTAAAGTTCTCTGCACAGAGGGATCACCTCGTATTTATAGAAGGGCAGCGACACTTTGGTGACATTAGTGGCTGGTCAATACTGGCGTGCATTCAATGTTTTGGGGAAATGGATCGATGGGACGTTTCGGTCACTTTGAACTCCTGCATCACAGAGATTGCGTCATCACTAAAGACTTCGGGAAAACGAGGATTAAAAACGCTTCTTATCATCTTATTCTAAGAAACGCAGGGATTGTCTGTATACAGTCAAAATTGTATGCCTCCGATGTATAGGCTCGAGGGCCCGTCCTAAATTCGAGTTCGGGCAAGATCAAGTCCCGAGTTCGAAGGTATAGTACGATACATACCGAGATCAAGTGTGTTCGACCCCGAAATAGTATTGTTATGAATTTGTACCAGAACGAGGTAGATTCCTGTCACGTCCCTAAGTCATGGCGCAAATCCCGGAATACGATTGTATTATTCCGTATTAGTCGGTTAGATAGTTGTACCAAGAATTTTCCTTACTGTAAATAGAAATGTTCCTTATTTAGGGTTCACCTATCATATAAAAGAGATCCCAATCATTTGTAAGACCATCTTATCATCACCGAGCAAAGAATATCTTCTCTACCTTTTTGTCTACTATTTAGTATTGTCCTTTAGCTTTATTGTTCTTGTTTTACTTTTAATGCCTAATTATTCTTATTGTTCCAATCCTGCCTCGAGGTCACTGAGCTCGAGGTCCTGTTGCTGAGTAACATTGGTTTGATTCACTTGTCTCTTTCATTTCTACTGCATATTTCTAGATTATTAATTGATATTGGACTAAATCATGTATCTTTAAAACGACAAATCAAATTTAATTAATACTCTTATTTTCGAGGCAAATACACTTATTTCGTATAGTTCTCCGCATAAGTATGGTTCTCAAACCCATGTGGTTATGTTGCGAATGCTACTAAATGAGAATGAAAGATTATAATTTGTAGAGGTTTAAACAGTTTTCTATAAAAAAATACTACTTAAATATTTGAGATTATATTTTTTTTTTTACAAGAACAAAAACCCAATTATAATAAATATATTATCCTTCCCTTCCAAAACTAAGAAAATTAAATATTGTAAGAAAACAAGGACAAACACACATCTTGCATATCACTATATCAGCTGCTCATTTGTGAGTATGGTGAAACACTTAGTAAAAATAAATAATTTAAAAAGTTAGATTTGGCTTTGCCTATCAAAAATACTCTACAAACCGCTAGTTTAACAGAGAATAAAATTGTTTCGAAGTACATAAGCATAAAAACACATTAAGAGAACAAAGGAAAAAACAAAAATAATGACTGGAAAAAAAGTTGTTGCGTGCAACACAGATTAAAGTGAAGGAAAAGAACTGCAAATGTAAAATATCGTCGTTGTCGTCGTCGTTGTCGTCGTCGTAATAATAATGAAGTTCAATTTGTAGAGGGATGTGTTCCCTTTGTTTACATACTTTTAGACTGACTTTTCACAGTAAGAATCAGCCTAACGATCTTTTTTTGTTTTGACATACACACAGCACAGCACATGCCCCATTATATGCCCCAAACTAACACCTAACAAAGTGTGTGTTGATGTACCCATTCACCCATCCACCCCCCATTTTGGACGCTTTACTACTTTTCTTATCACTTTCCACTGGTTTTTTTCTTCTTTCTAATAATCTGCCTCCGAAATTTTAGCACCCATTGGTCCCATCCCACAATAATGCTATTACTCTATCAAAATTAGTTGAGAAGTTCTGAATTGATATATGATTTTTTACAAAGCCTTGGGAAATGAGTGAGTTTAATCTTTGTTACATAACATTTGAGATCATTAGAGACCATTTTAAATTTTCGAAGTATGAAAGTGTTAATAATTATATTTTAAATTTAATATTTATATATTTAAATAAAAGTTATTAGGTTTGATCGAACCCATAATTTGGCTTCTGCCTTCGTCTTCGAGATCATATATGGATATTATTGCTACCTTCCCTTACTTACAATAATATCGGACTTAAAAATAATTTTGGAAAAAGAATTAAATACATGGAATGAAAATAGTAGAAATAAAGATATTAAGGTAGATGAACAGAAACACTAAGATAAATCAGATTAAGAATAAAGAAATTTGGGGGAAGGTGAGCGTGACTCTATAACAAAATGCGGGAACGTTGGGAAAATGAGTGACTAGAATCTTTGTTACAAAATATTTGAGATCATGCAGAAACGGAGTTCATGATTTTAATTTTATGAATTTTGAACTTTAGAACAATAATTTCAAATGTTAATAATTGTATTGTAAATTTAATATTTTGTATATTTAAGTAAAAGTTATTGACTTTGGCTGGACATGTACCTCGACTTCTGCATTTGTCCCGCGCGACATCATATATGGATATCGTTGTTACCATCCCTTACTTATAACTAGGGGTAGCAAACGAGTGGGTTGAATTGGATATAAACGGGTCAAACAAGTAATTCAAAAAACGGATAAATTAGCTGACCCGACCTGTGTATATATTATCCATGTCTTCTTGAATATGATCATTGTAGGAGAATTTCTAGTCTTCCAAACTTGAGGAACCCCTAATTTGAGACTTTACAAATATAAAATTTAAACACATTAGTTATCCCTTTTTTCATTATCCATTTGGTTAATTGTTTTTTTAGTGGATAATATGGTACTTATCTATATTCGACCCGTTTTTAAAAAATTGATTATCCAACCTATTTTTTAATGGACAATATAGGTGGATAACGGTTTTCTATTAACCATTTTGCCACCTCTACTTACAATAATATCATATTCAAAAATAATCTTGGAAAAGGAATTAAGTTTGTTGAGTGACAGTAGCAAAAATGAGAATGTTGTAGTGGATGTAAGGGCACACTAAGATGGATAAGATTAAGAATGAAGATATTCGAGAGAAGGTAGGCGTGACTTCCATAGATGACAAGATGCAGGAAACGCGATTCAGATGGTTCGTACACGTGCATAAGAGAAGCCAGAAGCCTCGGTAAGGAGGTGTGAGTGGTTGTCTGGTATGAAAAGAGGTAGCGGGTAACCTAAGAAGTATTGGGGAGAGGTGATCATGTAAGACATGGCGTGGCTTTATATTTTCGATGACATATCCTTTAACAGTAAGGTGGAGGTCGAGCATTAGGGTCGTAGGTTATGAGGTAATTGAGCATTTTTCTACTTCATTTCGGGTGAGAGACTAGTCTGATAGGATTTTGTCTTAGACTGTTAGTGGTTAATATTATGCCCACACGATTCTTTTATTTTTTGTAGTTTCGGGCCTTATTTACTTGTTAGTTATTGCTCTTTATCTATTTTCTGATCCTTATGTTGTTATTATTTCCATAATTTTTGTTGATGATATTAATATATTGTTTCTATTCATTTTTTTGAACCGAAGGTATTTCACAAAATAATCTTTCTTTTTGTTAGGGTAGGAGTAAGTTTATGTGTATTTCAAACTCTACTAGCTAATAGGATTATATTGTGTTATTATTGTTTAGCGAGAAGAAAACGATCTAAAGTAATGACGAAATACCGAGTTTCTGCTATAAAATGAAAGTAATTTAGTAAAACATGAACAACAATTATAACAACTTAGTGAAACATGAACAAGAAATGTAGATAGAGAGAAGAGATTTCTTCTTCAATTGTGTGTATTTCTATCTATTACAAGGCCTTTATATGGGCATAAAAAGTGAAGAAGATATGCCATGGAATATGTTATTCAACATACAAAATATGTCATTGAATATGTCATAAACCATTTGAGATGAAGATCATGGAAGAAGAGTAGACATCCACCATAAATTGCAATTTATCATAACACTCCCCCTTGGATGTCCATAGATAATGTGCATCATTAAAACCTTACTAGGAAAAAACTCTATGGGAAAAAATTCTAGTGAAGGAAAAAGAGTACACATGTATCGACTTTTTGTTGCCTCGTTAAAAACCTTGCAAGGAAAACCCAGTGAGACAAAACCTTATAAGGGAAAAAGAGTGCAACGCGCATTAACTCCCCCTGAAGAGAGCATCAATTCACATCCGTGAACCTTCGCATCCCAATCTTGTGCACTAGCTTCTTGAAGGTTGACGTCGGTAGAGATTTTGTGAACAAATAAGCCATATTATCACTTGAACGAATCAATTGCACTTTGATATCACCATTCTTTTGGAGATCATGTGTGAAAAATAACTTTGGTGAAATATGCTTTGTTCTATCTCCTTTTATGAATCCTCCCTTCAATTGGGCTATGCATGCTGCATTGTCTTCACACAAAATCGTGGGTAGTTTGTCACATTTATCTCGAATATGATGTATTATAGACCTCAACCACACAAACTCTCGACTTGCTTCATGAATAGCGATTATCTCAGCATGATTAGATGAAGTAGCCACAATTAATTGCTTAGTCGATCGCCAAGATATGGCAGTGCCTCCATAGATAAACATATAACATGTTTGAGATCGAGCCTTGTGTGGTTCAGATAAATATCCAGCATCAGCCTAACTAACAAGATCAGGACTGCAATTATTGCTATAAAATAAGCCCATATTGGTAGTCTCTTATACATACCGTAATATATGTTTGATTCCATTTCAATGTCTCCTTTTAAGAGCAGAGCTATATCTTGCTAAGACATTAACTGAAAAAGTTATGTCATGCCTTGTAGTATTTGCAAGATACATTAGTGCGCCAATTGCACTAAGATATGGTACTTCAGGACCAAGTAGCTCTTCATTCTTTCTTGAGGTCGGAATGGATCCTTATTCACATCAAGTGATCAAACAACCATCGGAGTACTTAAAGAATATGCTCCATCCATGTAAAACCGCTTCAATACCTTTTCTATATAGGCAGATTGATGAACAAAAATTTGTTTGCCAAATATTCAATTTGCAAACTAAGACATAATTTTGTCTTTCCGAGATCTTTCATCTCGAATTCCTTCTTTAAATAATCAATTGCCTTTTGGATTTCTATGGGAGTTCCAATAAGGTTTATGTCATCAACATATACGGCAAGTACAACAAATTCCGATGTTGTTTTATTTATAAAAACACATGGGCAACTGGCATCATTTATATAGCCTTCCTTTAATAAATACTTACTAAGACGATTATACCATATTCGTCCTGATTGCTATAGACCATACAAAGATCTTTGCAACTTGATTGAAAATATTTTTCGGGACTTTGAATTATGTGTGTTTGGAATTTTGAATCCATCGAAAATTTTCATGTATATCTCATTATCAAGTGAGCCATAAAGGTAGGCGGTAACCACATCCATTAAATGCATGTCAAGTTTTTCAAGGACATCAAAACTAATGAGATAACGGGAAAGTTATAGCATCCATAACGGGTGAATATGTCTCTTCATAATCGACACCAGGCCTTTGTGAAAATCCTTGTACAACAAGGCGTGCCTTATATTTTTGTACCTCGTTTTTCTCATTTCTCTTGCGTACAAAGACCCATTTATAGCTAACAGGCTTAACACCATTAGTTGTTTGAACTTTAGGCCCAAAAACTTCACGTTTTGCAAGTGAATTCAATTCTGATTGGACTGCTTCTTTCCATTTTGGCCAATCAAGTCTTTGTATACATTCTCCAACAGATTGAGGTTCAAGATCCTCACTTTCTTGCATAATTCTAGATGCAAAATTATATGCAAAGACATAATCCACCACTATATCCACTCGATTAAATTTTGTCTCAATATCGATTGGTTTTATTGATAGTTCCTTATTTTCTTGAGTCTCGGGCTCAATGGATTCTTCATGAATTTCAGAATTTATTAAATCGTGAATTTCCTCGTGAGATTCTTTCGTAGTGTCATTTTGATCATTTACTTTCCTTTTTTTAGGATTTCGATCTTTGGAACCTAATGGTCTGCCACGTTTAGGCGTGCTTTCGACTCATTAGTTATGACACTAGAAGATTGTCCAATAGGGACATCAATACGGATTGGAACATTCTCTGCGGTGATATGTGATTTTGTTATCCTTTTCAAGTCCTAAATGCGTCTGGCATTTGATTTTCTATTCTTTGCAATGGATAATCTTTTGTACCTCTTTTTCACAAATAGAGCCACGTGGATCAAGATGAGATAATGATTGATTTTTCCACAAAATTTCCGGTTTGATTTCACCAACTTCTCCTCTAATTTTGGGAAAGGTGTCTCATCGAATCGACAGTCTGCAAATCGTGCAGTGAACAAATCCCCTGTCAATGTTTCAAGGTAGAGAATAATGGAGGGCGATTTAAACCCAACATATATTCCTAACCTTCTTTGCGGACCCATTTTGGTGCGATATGGCGGTGCTACAAGCACATATACTGCGCATCCAAAAATTCTTAAATGGAAAATATTAGGTTCATGACCCAAAACTAATTGCAACGGAGAATATTTGTGATAATTTGTCGGTCTGAGACGAACTAGCATTGCTGCATGCAAAATGGCGTGACCCCAAACCGAAGTGGGCAGCTTCGTTTTCATGAGTAACGGTCTTGCTATCAAGTGCAGGCGATTAATTAAAGACTCTGCAAGACCATTTTGAGTGTGAACATGAGCTACAGGATGTTCCACTTTTATCCCAATTGATAAGAAATAATTATTAAATGCTTGGGATGAAAACTCAGCAACATTATCTAGTCTAATAGACTTAATTGGATTATCGGGAAATTGTGCCCGTAATCGAATTATTTGTGCCATTAGTTTTGCAAACGCAAGGTTGCGAGATGACAATAGGCACACATGAGACCATCTAAAAGATGCGTCTATTAAGACCATAAAATATCTAAACGACCCACTAGGTGGGTGAATAGGTCCACAAATGTCCCCTTGTATACGTTCCAAAAATGCAGGTAACTCAATTCCAACCTTTGTTGGTGATGGTCTAATAATTAACTTGCCTTGATAACAAGAAGTGCAAGAAAATTCATTATTTAAAAGAATCTTTAAATTCTTTAATGGATGCCCATTTGAGGTTTCTATAATTCGTCTCATCATAACTGATCCAGGATGTCCCAATCGATCATGCCAAAGTACGAAAGTGTTGGAATCAGTAACCTTTTGGTTTAAGGTAGAATGTGCCTCAATTGCACTAATTCTTGTCCAATACAGACCACAAGATAAAGATGGGAACTTCTCAATAACCCTCTTTTGGCCAGAGACATTCTTTGTAATGAAGAGATATTCAAGATTATTCTCATCTATTGTCTCAATATGATATCCATTTTGACGAATATCTTTAAAACTCAACAAGTTCCTCCTGGACTTGGAGGAGAACATTGCATTCTTTATGATAAATATTGTTCCTTTAGGCAGAGTTATAGTAGCTCTTCGAGAGTCTTCAATTAATTTACTACTACCTGAAATTGTAGTAACATCTGCCTTACATATACTTAAATGAGAGAAATATTTCTTCTCTTTGAATATCGTATGTGTGGTACATGAATCAATTAAAAAAATATTTTTACAATTGAATTTTGATCCAAGTTTGTTTTGTGAGATATCCATACTTGATCTTGTATGTCTAGTTAGTGCATGCATCATTAAATTATTCAAGTTAATTAGCATAATTTAAAGTGTAGTAAATACGTGTAGGAGAATACCGGCTAATAAGAATATCCTTATTGCACTAAGATCTTTATCAAGCAATTTCAGTAATAATTTGGTTATGTGATTTGACATGTTACATAACTAGTATTGTTACTTTTCTAGATTGACCATATAAAAGAATTATATGTGCACCTAAAGAATATAAAAATTTTAATATCGTAAAATCTATACCTACATAGTATCTCCATTTGTATTAATATTCTGTATATAGGCTTGTCAAAATAAATAATTAAATGTAGCTAGTGTAGTATATCATATTATACTGCACAATAATGTATAATCACACATTATGTTAGGTGTACCCAATTACTTAAGCATGTAACTAGATATACTTGAATTCAATTAAGAAAATAGACTTGAAAACAAAAATAATTTCAAGTAACCTCATTATTACTAACATGTTTTATTTTTACACAGAAGAAGATGAATAATCAATAAAAACTTCTTGGATTTAATCAAAGTATGATGTAATATTTTAATGATGCAAACACGATTTATATTTGTATTTTGGATACGTACTACTGTCAAGAAAATATTATTGTTATCTAAGTCTATTGTTGATTACTTCTATTTATATTTTAATAATTCAAATCAATTAAGAAGCAATTCATTAAAATCATTACTTCTTTATTCATTAATAAAGATATCATGGTGAAGTATGAGTATATTTCTCTTTCTATTTTTGTTTTTAAATATAATTGAGAAAAACTAAGTATGCAACAAAACATATCATTATTCTTACAAAAGAGAGAAACATATTGTACCTGATAATTTTAAATCAGAGTCGAGAACTTTAAAAGAAGATAACCTACCGTGATGGTTAGAGACTCGTGTTGATAACGTGTTATAAAATGAAAATAATTTAGTAAAATATGAACAAGAAATATAAGCAACTTAGTGAAACATGAACAAGAAATGTAGATAGAGAGAAGGAAGAGATTTTCTTCTTCAATTGTGTGTATTCGTATCTATTACAAGGCCTTTATATAGGCATAAAAACTGAACAAGATATGTCATGAAATATGTCATTCAACATACAAAATATGTCATAAACTATTTGAGATAAAAATCATAAAAGAAGAATAGACATCCATCATAAATTAATATTTATCATAACAGTTTCTCTTATATAATCATAAGGGAACCAAAATCTCTATAATAGGAATAGAAACAAAATTTGAACCATAGTACAAAAATGGTTGAATAAAAAAATTTGATGTTTGTGTTGAAGGAAAGGGCGTTTAATATGCGGTGAGGAAAGGAAGAAATGGAGGGCCATGTGCTTCCCACCTACTAAGCTCCGATGAGTCGTTTCTTGCTTGGTCCATTTCCTATTTCAGAGTCTTATTCACTGCTACCTTCCATGTGAACCAACCCATATTCTCTCTGTTACGTTTGCTTTCTTTCACTCTGGGGAACTACGCCAACTAGCTATACTATTATTATTATTATTATTATTATTATTATTATTATTATTATTATTTTCATTTGTCCAATAGTCATATGGCTCCTTTTCTTACGATTTACTGCAGTAATCAGAGTCAGTTTCAGTTCACTATGTCCAACTTGGAGGCTAAAGCGATCGAGTAGAATCAAATGCAGGTGGCACCGCTACGTGGCATGGGCGACCTAAGCATGATTTATAGCTTATAAGTTTGAACTTTAGTTCGGCATTAAATTTAAATTAATTTTTTCTACATATTTAAATATTAAGATATTGAGATTAGATAACTATCTCCAATATAATGACTCTGTCCCTAGAGACTTGTGAGTTTAGCAAAATATGAATAATAAAACTATGCAATGTTATCTCCCAAAAAGAGGTGTAAGTAAAATTTTGTATAAGGCTTTGCTTCGTTTTCTAAATTGAGTATTCACTTTGCATTATTTTCAAGCAGTATCGTGGGTCTTAGGGCTGGGTATCGGTATATTTGGTTTAACTGTAAATATTATCAGTTTATAAATATATTAAATTAGTTATAAAATAATGTTATCGATTATTATTGATTTATCCGATAAAATAATTCAATTTAGATTTTAGAGGAACGAAACAATGAAGTATCATGTATATTGTAATAAAGAATATGATAAACCTTCTCAAATTCTCTCTTTCTTTCTGCGTCGACATTCGATGACTTTTCCCTCATATGTTGGTTGGATATATTTTCAGCGAGTGTACATAGATCGAGTTAATTTTATTTTTATTAAAGCCAAATCAAATTAACTATATCGATTTAGATTGGTTCGGTTATATCGGATTTTTGGGTTTTTCCAATTTTTTTGTTACATAATTATATGTCAATTTTACTTTGTTAAAATATTTTTATAAATAAACATATGTTTAATAAAAATTGACAAATACATAATTTACTAAAATATTTTTATGGGAAATTTCTTTTATTTACATATGATAGTATTTTTTTAATTGTGTGACAATAAATTTTTGTTGATATAAACTTTTAAAGTTAATTGAATTTAATAATTAAACATAAAAAATATAATACCTAAATAATGATGTATACTCTATTTAATTTTCAATTATTGAAATACTGCTTCAAATTCTAAAAGATATAAATCTAATAGATCTTGACACATGAATATAAAAAAATAAAGGGATTGACGTATTTCAATAGGGAAATGATCATACAACATATTATTTAAAGTTAATAAAAATAGAGCACTTCATATTCTATTAAATATTACTTCTCACAAGAGAATCCCAAATATTTCTAGATATTTTTAAAGAAGATTCTACATAAAGTCTTAAACGTATATATAAAAATTATATATTTATATATCGGGTTAGTTCGAATTTTTTTATTCAATGCCAAATCAAATCAAACCAAACTTCTTCGGATTTTTAATCGGTTTGATTTAACTTTTCGGTTTGATGCGGTTTTCCGGTTTAGTTTGTACACCCATACTTTCAGCATCGTCCCACAAAATAAACCCCCAAGTGAATATAGTGCAAATCGATACCCGAACTGATCATAACCCAATAATAAAATAAGACTAGATCGCTATCGAACCAATAATTCAATAACACGATACCGCTAATTCAATAAGCTTTTTTTGATTATTGCTATCAGTTTTATCTAACATATGCCTAGCCCTAATAAGTCTAGAGTATACATGCACTTTCTTTGAAAAATACCACAGTATAATTTATACGTATATTTAGAAAAATATTACAAAGCAGTATATGATGACACTTATGTAGTTGAAGGTGATTTCACCACTACTCCCATACCCCCGAAAATCTTTTGGACATATGGCTATCATTGTCAACCTAATTGTAGATGAGTAATCACATGACTGGTATTTGTTAGTATCACGAGTAATGTTTTTTAGAAGGGATTGTCTATGTTTTTACCTTTTTATAATGTAGCAAACAACATGTACTAAGTGAACATGATAGTACAACTACGTACTTTAATTTCACATATCCCTTCATATTTAAGGGACAATTGATATGTGTGTCTATCAATTACCATACTTATATAATTGAATAGCTCTCCATGTTGTCCTATTAGTTCAGGCTACCTATTTAAGTGTGATTTAGCTTAAAGGAGGAAAACTGAAAAACGTGTAGAAGTTGGAAATTTTTCTTAACTAGGGAATGGGCCATTAAAATTTGTTTGGTTTCGTGGTCCATTTGGATGGCATTATGGAGCCATGCATGTGGACTAAACTGGCGTGCTATAGTACATTTATATTTGCATGTAATTTTGAGCCTTCAAGTTGCTGAGTTATTGTTATTATTATTATTTAACGAAAGAATTAATTCTAATCGTTTAAATTAAAAATCTACAAATAAGGACTTTCACTTTACTCTAGAAGTAAGTAGTAAATCTAGCCAACTATTCCTATAAAAGTTTTCTTACTTTTTGGGGAAGAAAAAAACAACCTTAGATGAATTTACAGTTCTACATCTATGAATAAGGACTTCCGCTCTACTCATTACTATTTTTTAGAAATAATTATTTAAATTGTTATTTATTATCTCAAATTATATTTTAAAGTTACTTTTCTTTTGTTTGTACAATAAAGTCATTGAACTATGCCTGTTGCACTCAAAATATCACTTAATTAGACCTCTGTGCGTGCAACTTTGACCACCACATTGTTCTAACTAATGACAAAACGAGGTCCCAATTTTGACTAGTTTTTCAGCTTTACTGAAAAGCAGATAATGATATTTGTTGTATTTCTTTTTTGTTTTTAGAAAATAGTTAAAGTAAAATTCTTTACCTCTAAATAACTATTTCTAATTAATAACCTACTGCCAGATTTTACATTGTATTATATATAAGTATGTCTATAGAAACAGTCTATTTGCCCTTCTAATAACAAGAGTAAGACATCTTAAGTTTTCAGACTCCCTCTTAGGAAATTACTGATTTTTCTGTTATTATTGTAGTAGTAGTAGTTGCATTGCATATGTGAATGTAGACTCTTTTTGAATTTAGGTGCTTGTACATTTAATGAATTATTTAGTAATTGGGGTTAGCAAATTCTACGTTCTTCTGAAAATTTCTTTTTCAAACGTACCCAAGTTCATGGGAATATGCAGCAGTCGCCAGTCTAAGTTGAATTTTCAATATATAATCTCCTTTTCCTTTCCTCTTTATTAGTATACACTTTACTTTCTTCCAGATATATATAGGCCCACCGTTTCTATATCTTTATCAAATCTAACCTCCTTAATTTTATTTAAATAAAAATAAATAACAAAAGATGTGTTTGTCCTTTCCGTACGCATGCAACAATATTGTGTCTATTGTTTGAATAATGATTAAACAAGCCATTTAGACATATCAAGAACAATATGAGTTTCAAAAGGGGCAAACGACAAAGATGACAGTCAATATGTTACATTGAAAATATACTACTATTACAATTTGGTAACACATCAAAATGATTGGTCTGGTGCCTTTCTGTAACATATTCTTGGGCCTTCTTTATCATGAAAGCACTTGTGAGCTTTTTCGAAATAAAATGCTAGACCCAAATTTAGTCATTCATTAACGGACCTTGACAATCTGCTGAAGGTGCATTGGGCCGGGGCCCATGATAACAGCATTACTGGACTGATGGATGGGCCTAGTCCGATACGACAATCCAGTATTTTGAAGAGAAATTTTCAGAAATCACTATTATTTGGTATTAGTTATTAACTTTCTATAGCTATTATTTACTTAATTGCCTTCTATAGTTATTTTTTATTTATTATGAAATATATTTTATGTATTTAAATTACTGTATTCACTAATACAATAGTAAAACTCAGCGAAAAAAAGGGCGTGCCAGCTATCATCCCTTGTATTCATATGTATTCATGAGATATATTCATGAATACAACGAAAAAAATAGGCCTCTCCAATTGTTTAAAAACGAAAAATGAATCAATTTACATGATAGACTTTTAATATAACTCAAAAAACTCAATTATAACATACAAAATTATTAATCCAGTTAAGGAAAAACTTTCTCAGACGAAAAATAGATTGTTATAATTAAAAAATACATCTGAATAATTAAAAAATACAGCATGTATAATGTTGTATTCATAATATATACTTTCCTTCATGCTATGTTTCTCTAAAAAAATCTTAATACATTTGAAAGTCACCATCTACAATCTAAATACATCTTATTGGTTGTATTCATTGATTTCTATTTGTATTGAGAGTGTTTTACTGTATTTCATTGTATTGTTATTTTAAATATAGATGGATACAGTTAGATTAAAAATACATATGAATACAGTTAGAGCTAATACTCTGTTTAAAAATATTATTGCATGAACTCAAATATATACAAATATATTCAAATACAACGATCAAAAATCACTGTACAAAAATAAAAATGAGTGTATGCCTTATCAAATACATATAAATACATAAGAATACAAGAATCAACTCTTCCGTTTGCATTGTGAACCGGCCACCGGAGTTGCATAACTCGTGATAAAGGAGAATCGTGGTTCAATATAGCGACGTGATTTTTGCAACTTGGAAACATTATCTAGCATGTCTGGCAAGTCTCCAACAACTTAAATTCTGCTCGTTAAGGACATTATCGTACAATTTTGCCTGCTTCCATTAGATCCGTTTTGCTCTTTTCCAAGTTCTTGTATCGAGAAGCCTTTTTGTCGAAATTTCTAGGCAACATCCTATATATACTGCCAATTTGTAGCTTCTTGTATTTAGAGAAATTTTTGGGCAGAGAGCATGGGCAGCATCCTATTTATTGTCGAAATTTCCGGGCAGCCTTTTTGTGCCAACCGTTACTACTTCTTCAAGGGAATGAGCACTAATTACTAATATTAGCACTTGAACTCGTAAATAATGATAGGGTATGGCCACAACATCTTCTGCAAAAACTGGAAAAAAAAAAAAGAAAGAAGAAGAAAACAAGAACATACGTAGGATTTAATAAAGAGGTAGTTTTATATAAAGAATGAGAGAGAAAAATATTAAAGAGTCTTTAATGGCTTAATGATAGTAAGTTTCCATAAATAAATACTTTGCTATAAAAATTAAAAAGTAGCTATAGAAGATAATTGTTTAAAGAAGATTTATTCATAATAAATAAGGTATTAATCTTTATTATATAAGATATAAATTAATATTCTGAATATTGTAACTTTTTTAACCAATAGTCTATTACTTCTCAGTGTCCCTCAAATCTGATACTAATAATGGACATTAAATTTATGACCTTATAATCTTTAGCTTTTTTATAATCAGATAATATAGGATGCTAGCCCAAAAAGATCACACAAGATTCAAATTAAAATGTTAAGAAACAAATAAACATATTTTGATGTAAAATGCCAGCGATGCATTATACGGACCGAAGTATAATGCTAGGAGGCATTACACTTTCTACTTCTTTTTATCTCTAGTTTAAGATTGTGACACACTTAGTAAGAAAGTCATTTGATAATATTATTGATAGAAAATTATATTTTATTAAACTAATTTTAGGATACGCACAATGCGTGTGTACCTTATCGGTATAAGTATAACTTTTTAAAAATTAAATAATACATTTAAATTATAAATAAAAATTAAAAAATATAAACTATTTAAATGACAGATATTGATTCTATTTAGTTAAAAAAAAATAACGGATGACCTAGCTAAGCATGAAAACAATTCAGATAATTTTAAAAGTTTAATGATCTATCACGTATCCGTCTCTTTTATGTTAACGTTGTATGAAAATAATTGTTTTAGGTACTATATATTTTAGACATGTCAACTAAAGAAAATGCAACAGATAAATAATATAGCTAAGAAAACTTTATCGCTCAATAAAAAGTAATAACAAATTATCAAAAACCATATTCAATTCAAGGCCATTAGTTATAATATTCATAATATCATTAACTGGATATAAAGAAGAATAGAGATCGTATTTTGATCTTCATGCTACAATGCTACTAAATTTAGTTATTATCACCATCTTCTAAATAACGCATTCATTAAAAAGTTATATAAAATTTATCAAATTTAATTTGTATTTCAAAAATTAGATAGAAGTAGATAAGGCTGCAAAATTTACGGTTCCGAACCGGAATCGGACCGGAACCGCGGTTCTGCCGGTTCCGGCGGTTCCGGTTCTGCCGGTTCCCCGGAACCGTGACGGGGCGGTTCTACCCGTTGGAACCGCGGAACCGTAACCGCCAGAACCGGACCGATTCAAGCGGTTCCAAACGGTTCCAGTAACGGACAGATTTTTAAAAAAAAAAAATTTTAATAATTTCCAAACGGCTCTTTTTCAAAATTTGCCGTTTGGAATTTTAAAAAAATAGCCATTTGGCCCCCAAACTTTATATAATTATACAATTTTCCATTTCTCAACTATAAATACCCCCTCATTCTTTCATTTTTATTCACCAATTCATCAATATCTCTCAATCTCTCTCAAGCTCTCTTTCAATCTTTCTAGTGCAAGTGCTTAATTTATTGTTGCAAATTCGTGAAACATTGTGAAGTTGTTGAATTGAAGTTTTCAAGTGTTCAATTTCAACGATTTTTAATTTTCAAGAAGTTGTTCGTCAATCCGGTAAACTCGTTTCAACTCTTACGTGCTAAGAATATTTTTGTGTGTTGTTATTTTGCTTAATTATAATTATTATGGCATTTTCGTTGAAAAATATGTTCGGTAAAGGAAAATCTAAAACCGGTGAAAGTAGTCGCCAAAATACTACCCCTCCCCCGGCTCCCCGACCTAGAAAAGGTAAGCAAGTTCAAAGTAGTAGCCAACCTATAAATCCAAATGAACCCTTCGGAATCCTTGATAGTGATCACCCGTGTTTTCAATTAAGCGATATGAATTTTTTACATGATGTAGCAGTTGGTGATAGAATAGACGATGATATTATGAATACTCTTTATCCTAATGCACCTATATTAGAGGGAAATGAGGATGATGATTATGATGAAACCCAAGCTCCAGTAGATTTAGATGATACACCTACTAGTCCTGCTCATAACTTAGGTGATGAAACGGCACACCTACCCGTACAAACTCCCACTTTTAGTTGACAACCTCCTAAACGTACAGAAACATCATTAGTTTGGCAATTTTTTATTCAACTAAGAGCAGGCTAAGTGCAAATCTTGTGGGAAATTACTTGTTCATAGGTATACTGGAGATCGTAGCAGCACAGATAGTTTAGTTAGGAATATATGATTACACCCTAGCGATAAGGCTAGATATTTGCAATTGAAAGCGCAACAAGAGGGGAGGACAAGTCCTGATACTTCAGTTAACCCAAGTACTGGTTCAAATCTAGTTCAGCCAGGAATAAACACAGTCACCGGAGGTATATTATATTACGATCCAAAAGGATCGTGAAGAATTAGCTAAAATGATTAGTGTTATGTGTTTGCCTTATTCTTTTGCTTTTAATCCTGCATGGATTCATTATATTAGAAGAGTATTTAATACTACGTATAAAGGTTGGCCTCGCGCCACAGTTAAGGCCGATATTTATAAATACAAGCATGAATATGAATAATACTTGCGCTATTTATTTACCCATATAACTAATCGTATGTCTATTACAACCGATATTGGTAGAAGTGGAAATGACTATGATTATCTAACCGTAGCCAGTCATTGGATAGACGAAGACTGGACTATGCAAAAACGCATTATTGCATATAGGATAATTAATTCACAGCACATGGGTAGGTTTATTGCTAACACTGTTTCAGATGTATGCAGATATTTTTATTCTAGTGATAAAATCATGTCAATTTCCATGGATAACGCTTCTAGCAACACTAGTGCAATAGATATGCTAACTAGAACACTTAATCCTGCTTTTACTAATATTTTCCATATTAGAATATTAAACATAGAAATTGAAAAGGTTAAAATGGCTCTTAATTGGCTATTTTATTCAAACCGTAGAAGTAGACTTAGAGAATATTTTAAAAGGTGTGACGAATAAGGCCTTAGAGAAAGAAAGGTTCCTAAACCTTGCCCGACTAGGTGGAACTACATGTACGAAAGTTTAGTAGTAGCGTACGAATGTAGGAACCCAATTAACGCTACGTATAATTCTCGGGTGTGGGGAGGAAGATAATGACATGCTAACTACAGTAGATTGGGCTAACGTCAAAATTCTTTTAGATTTTTTAGAACATTTTCATGTGGCTACAAATGCTTTATCTGGCTAATATTATCCAACTATTTCTAACTGTTTAGTTTATATTGCCGCACTTGCTAATTTGCTTGTCGATTTTAGCGAGGGAGGGGAAATTTATGTAATTGCAATAACTGAAATGAAAAAGAAGTTTAAAAAAAATTTGTTTCCAATCCCTCCTATATTTGGTGTGTCTGCTATGCTAATTCCTACTATGAAATTAGGAGGTCCTCTTTTGGTATTCTACTATTTATCAAGCTTTAGATCTTTCAGAAGAAGAAATGGCTACACTATCTGATGCGAAAGCATCAATTAAAGTGAATGCTCAAACTGTTTATAATGCTTATAAACAGGCGTTAGAGCATACTAGGCCTAATATTCCAACCCTACTTCGTCTACATCACAGGCGTCTAAAAGAGCTGCTGGCTTAACAGCTCTTAAATCGTGGACGGAGTTCAGGGGTACTCAAGGGGAAAATTTAGATGAAATTTCCCATCTAAATGAGCTTCAAGTTTATTTGTCGCAGGGACTAGAGAATGAGAATCCAGACGGATCTTTCGACCTTCTGGATTGGTGGAAGACAAGGGAAAAGCATTTTCCCGTTCTTGCAAGGATGGCTCGGGATGTTCTGTCGATTCAAGCGTCAACTGTTGCATCGGAGAGCGCCTTTAGTCAAGCAAGACTACAAATAGGTGATCACAGAGCGTCGATGCGGGACAGCTTGGAAAATCAGTGCTTTCTCGAAATTGGATCCGCGCAGAAAGAAGGAACTTTGGGCTAGCTGAATCACAACCAGAAATAGATGAGTGCTATGAAGAAATGCTAGCAGAACTTGCTCAGGAAACATCTTCACCCGGAAGTGGTGATGAACAAGCTTCATTTCCACCACCGCCAACACAACCACCTCCAAACCTTGAAGGTTTTATGAGATTTGTTAGAAATAATACATAAATTATGATGTAACTTGTACATTGGCATGTTTTCTTTTAGTTTTTTTTTTATCCTTTTAATGGTGGTATTAGTACCATGTTGTGCTCATTCCGTTGGGGGAAGGAAGACTATGAAAGATATGCCATTTTGGTCAATAAATATGCTCCTTATCATATCCTTGAATATCTTTTGTCTCAATATTTCTTTATCAATATATACTACTTATATACAATTTATACTAATTACTAACTATAACACAATATACACTACTTATATACAATATATACTACTTACATACAATATATACTACTTATATACAAAATATACACTACTTATACACAATATATACTAATTATCAAACACAATATATACTATACTAATAACATAGTACACCATATAAAATATATTCTACAATATACTAATGACTACTATACAAGATATTGGTTTTAAAAAAAAACAGAACCGTCGGGAACCGCCGGAACCGCCAGAACTGCCGGAACCGGAACCGCCATAACCGGAACCGGATGGTTCCGGAACCGCCAGAACCGGAACCGCCAGAACCGGAACTGCCAGAACCGAAATCGCAGACCAAAATAGACGAGAACCGGAACCGGATACAGCCTTAGAAGTAGAAGTGGTTGAAAAAGAAAGGGGTCAACACCAAGTTACCATTTTATGCCTGGAAGAGTTTCTTTTGGGAAATATGTATTCGTACCTTATTCTTATGCCACCTTTTAATTTATTTTTATTTTTAAAAACTATTGATTTGGTAACCAACTAACATTATACCCGTAAAAGTGGAGCATAATATGACCATTATACCCCTTCCAGAGCATATAAAAGTTGAAACAAGTATACACATATTGAAATTTCAGATCTCCTCTGTATCTCCTTCATCAGTCCGTCTCTTTTGAGATCGTGTCTCGCATTAAAATTCAATATTCAAATTCAAAACATTGTAAGTATTCAAATTCATCTCCAGAATTCAAAATAGTTTTTGAATTATATTTTTTCTGATTGATTGATTGAAGTTTTTTAACGAACTTCACCGATATGTTGAATTTGTATTGAAAATCTATTTGACGATGAATTATAACATTTTAAGCTGAAGATATTTTATTAACGAGAGCAAATAACATATCGAAGAAGAATTATATTAAAATA
This sequence comes from Nicotiana benthamiana, assembly GCA_034376525.1. NCBI lineage: Eukaryota > Viridiplantae > Streptophyta > Magnoliopsida > Solanales > Solanaceae > Nicotiana > Nicotiana benthamiana. The sequence continues at coordinate 88,467,904 of CM067333.1, read as the reverse complement.
TTATATGATTGTTTTAAAATTTCCGCATAGTTGTTGAAGTTTCTTTGTTAATAATTAAATGTTGAAGTTTTCATCATACACAGGGTAAAAAAATAAAACATAAATTAAAAATTTATATAGCACAAAAAAACTTCAACATAGTTGCTGAAGTTTTTTAGTTACTATATAAAAAATTCAACAGGAGGAGCTGAAGTTTCCTCCTACATTGGATAATTTAAAAATTCATATTATGCCAAAAAACTTCGGCATAGATGCTGAAATTCTTTAGTTATTATTTTAAAACTTTAGCATGAGCAGCTGAAGTTTTTCTCCTACATTGAGTAAAAAACAAACAATTAAGCTTAAGCAAATTAAAAATTCATATTGCGTAAAAAACTTCAGCACGTAATTTGTAAAAACTTCGGCTAATGGAGCTAAAGTTCGAATAGAATTAATAATTAAAAAAATGTAGAAAAAACTTAAAATAAAAACTGAATATTTCATTAAAACATTTAAAAATATAAATCAAATTACATAAATTACAAAAAAAAATCGTCCATATCTTCATCATCATCGTCGTCAGTACCAGATGGACCAGCATCTTCATCAACAAGATTATCAAATCTTGCATACATCACAAAGTGTATCAAGCTTGTTCTTAATTTTTTCCAGCTCCCTATCGTATTTGTGTAGGCTCATCCAGTTTAAGCTCAAACGACTCTATAATGTCTTGCTTGATTTCTTCCAGCATTTGCTTGATGACAATATCTATTTTTCTCCTTTTTATATTTTATGTCTGCTAAAGTATATGTGTTTGAGTGAATAAAGTTATAAGGAATAGTGTGCTCATATAGGGGGGAAAAAACCTCTGCATGGTATATGAAAAGGCAAAGAGGAATTTTAAAAGTTGTCTAATAAAAAGCTTGTATGAATGTGCATGGTATATGAAACGCAATATAGTTAGTACTTTAATAGTATAGGTTACTCGTGTATACTATGCAATTAATGCTGAAACATGCTCAAGTTTGTTGAATTCATTTACTAAAACTTCAGCCTAGTGTGCTGAAGCTTTTTAGTTCATTCTAATATCATCAACACTTAATGAGCTGAAGTTTTTTTCCTTTATTGATGAATCCTTGTCATACAAAAAACTCCAATTGATATGCTAAAATTATTAAGCTTATTTCTAAAAACTTCAGAAATTAATGTGACGAACCAAAGGGTCATCACATGTTTTCTTATTCATTTCATATTTATGAGGCCTTGAAAACCTCATTTATAGTTGTCTCGATTTGCATACATAGCCCGGGCACATAGCGGGAAAACTTAATCCCTAATAAAGGCCACAATTTTTCTTTAGTAAAAAAATAATTTCAGCCTAAAAAATAACATAAAGGCAAAAAGAAGATAGTAAATGCAAAAAGATAAGTATCAAGTTAAAAAAAATACCAAAACATGCTGAACTTTTTATCTTAATACTTTTTCAAAAAACTTTGGCGCAATATGCTCAAGTTTTTTAATATATTTCCAAAAACTTCAGCACATGATAAGCTCAATTTTTGTGTTGGATTCAATAGTTTTTTTCATATAGCTTTTTTAAATACTCCAGCCCAATGTGCTGAAGTTATTTAGTATATTTCAAAAAACTTTATCACCTCATAAGCTAAAGTTTTTGTGTTAGATTCCATAGTTTTTGTCTTAAAGCTTTTTCAAAAAACTTCGACCAATGTGTTGAAGTTATTTAGTACATTTCTAAAACATTCAGCACTTGATAAACTGAAGTTTTTGTCCTGGACTCCATAGTTTTTATCGTAAAGAATTTTCAAACAACTTATGTAGAAACTGTTGAAGTTATTTAGTGTATTTAATGATGAGCTGAAGTTTTTGTACTATATTTCACACATTTGTTTTGACTTTTAACCAAAACTTCAGCTTAAAAGCAAAAGTTATTTACTTCATGCTCAAGTTTTTTATTGGTAATTAAGGCTTTTCATTAATCATCAATGAAGTAACATTACAAAACCATAGTCTAGCTTTAACTCAGCTGATTATCTCTAATATAGCATTTAGACTGTATCTAATATCCTAACTACCTACCAATACTGTATTCGAAGGTGTTGTAATTGTTTTCTAATTCGTGGGGTACCTCTAACATTACAAGTGTATACTATGTCTCTCAAAAGGGTTGTATTACAGCGAAATGTCTTGTTGAAGATTCTTGAGTTCCTTTCTAGCCAGCTAGTATATGCAAACTCAGCAACTACCATTTTGAAGATGGTTGCTCAACATGTTAGACCCTTGGCTTTGCTTACTAGCCACTGCATTTTCTGGTTCCAGTCATTGAGGTGAGGATAAGTTTCCTTCAGCCAGTGCATTGTTCTCTCCCATAATTCAACGGTGACTGGGCAGAATAATAGCAGACGGTCTCTGGTTTCTGGGTGATTTTGGCATAAGGTACATGGTTGATCAACACTCAATCCCCAGCTGTGCAATCTGTCTTTTGTTGGAAGTCTATCATGTAAGAACAGCCATAGATTGAAGGTTGCCTATGGCCTTGCATAGTTTTGTATGATTAAATTCTTCCATGGGACTCTCGGCAGGTCTTGCATATGTGAATGGTATAACCGTCTAACTGAGCATCCCTGTTCCTTCCAGTGTTGGATCCTCTGCAAAACTTCTTTTGAATGGATGATCTTTCTGACCATCCAACTTGCCTGAGCAGGAATTGGAATGGTTTCAATAGGTCTGTTTTTGATGTAGTACACAATGATCCACCTAATCCACAGTTTGTCCTTTTTATGAGCTAGATCCCAGCATATCTTTGCAATGGCAGCTTTATTCCAGAGCTTGAGATTAGTGAGATTCATCCCTTCTGCTGATTTTGGGGTACACATTCTGTCCCATGAGATATATGCTTTCCTAGTGATAGAGTTCATCCCAGACCAAATGAAGCTCCTACAAATGCCTTCTATCATCTTCAGGACTTTAACAGGGAATATGAACAGTTGTGCCCAGTAAGCTTGGACACCAAAAATGACAGATTGGACCAGTTGGATTCTTCCAGAATAAGATAGTGTTTTGGCAGTCCATGAAGTGATCTTGGTAGTGATCCTTTCCACTAAAGGTTGCCATTGGAGCAATGTGATTTTCTTGGTGGACAAGGGGACTCCTTTGTACTTGAATGGTAATTCACCTTGCTCATAGCCAAGGTGGTCGAGAATCTGTTTCTGAATATCCAGTGCAACCCCCCCCCCCCCAAAGTAAACAGAGCTCTTGTTCAGATTAGCCTGTAAGCCAGATGCTTCAGAGAATTGAGAGAAACATCTGGATAGGGCTATGACAGAAGCAGTGTCACCTTTGACAAACAACAGCAAATCATCAGCAAAGCACATGTGAGTAATGCCCAGTTTTTTACATCTGGGGTGGAAATGATATGCTGGATTTCCTTGTAGTGAGTTGCATGATCTGCTTAAGTACTCCATGACCAGAGCAAATAGGAAGGGGGAAATAGGGTCCCCTTGGTCAAGAGTTTTTCCGCTAATGCCCTTCAATTATATCACCCTACTTCCAGAAAATGTTTGTAATGGAAAAGCGAGGATCGTGAGAGGTGCCATTGGTCGACATGCCCAAGACAACACAACTCTCCTATCTTTCGGCCATGCAGAATGAGAAATGCGTTAAGAGGGGAGAACCAACATATCTAGACACCATCGAGAGTTTGAATGAAAACGATGGTGCCCCAGAACATATTCCGCCTTGCGTTAAAAGGGACACAAACATATTTGAATCAATCCAAGTCATATAATTCTCACAAAATAATGTATATTCACAAAATTCAATTTTGTTTTCACTTACATCCTTGAAAAAAAAAATTAGTTCTTTCTTTACAAGTTAACTCTATTCAAAAAATTCACAGAGTGAAGATATTCTCCATAGTCATGTCCTAGTTGCTCTTCTTGGTTTTCTTAACCACATTCCATGAACTTTCATTATGTATTCCACCAAAGCATTTTCTGTCAGACGCTGGTTGACAAAGATTAGTACTATAATTTTTTTTAGCAACAACCATCTTCTTTCAAAAGAAAAAAATAAGAAAATATTGGCCAGAGACATGCTTATTGGTGTGCTCCTGGGAATTCATGGGAAGCAAAAATAGTGAAGAAGAAGTCAAAAATACTTCATATGTGACGGAGAGTTGCCACATCAAAAATACGATCCCAGGAAATTTTCTCTTTTTCCTAAAAGTTAGATTTAAGAACTAGTAAAAAGATCAAATTGTCCTGGTGCTCGAGTGTTTAATCTGGCCACTCTCTTTCACATATAAAGTATTTTGACTTCTCCTTCACTACCTTTCCTTTCCACGAAATCTCTGTTATATCTAATAAGCATGTCTTAGCCAACATTTTCTTATTTTTCTTTGAATACAATTTTAAAGAAATATGATAGAAGTATATGGATGACTATAAAATTTTCAACTGAAGAGATTGTTAATATAGCCAAATAGTGCATAATCAATTTAATATCTATAAATGCTGAAGAGATTGTTAACTATTTTTTGTTCAGAGAAATTGAATATAACAAGATAAGTATTTGGCAAAACAAGTAAGTAGTTAATAAAATTAAAAAAAAGTAAAAAATAAGGCCAGGAAAAGTAGGTGATATGGGTGATAAATGACAAAAAGTAGCTAGAAAATACAAAAAAAAAAAGAATTAAGTTAAAAAAAACACCAAACGCATGCTAAAGTTTTTGTCTTCAAGCTATTTCAAAAAACTTCAGCTCCATGTGCTGAAGTTATTTAGTTCACTTCTAAACACTTCAGCACATCATAAGCTGAAGTTTTTCATCGTGAATTATATAGTTTTGTCGTAAAGCTTTTTCAAAAACTTTAGCCGCATATGTTGAAGTTATTTAGTTATCTAAAAACTTCAGCACATCATAAGCTGAAGTTTTTCATGGTGAATTATATAGTTTTATCGTAAAACTTTTTCAAAAACTTCAGCCGCATGTGCTGAAGTTATTTAGTTTATTGCTAAAAACTTCAACACATCATAAGTTGAAGTTTTTTATCGTGAATTAAGTAGTTTTGTCATAAAGCTTTGGCCCAATGTGCTGAAATTTTTAGTATATTTCTTAAAACTTCGGCACCTGATAAGCCTTGAGCACGTGTTTCCAAGATCACAATTAAGAACGACTCATTTAAACTATAAAACTTTGTCTTGTGCTTGAATCTCGTTATCCACCAATTGTGCGCTTGTACTTGAACTTCGTCATATATCAATTTGCGCTTCGTTTGTCATTCATCAAACCTACACATAAGAACACACGTTTTAGTATAAAGCCTTGAGAACGTGTTTCCAACAATTTCCCCCTTTTTGATAATGGCAAACTTTAAGCGGGTTATGCAAATTAAACAATTTATAATGACGATTCAAGACAAGTATATATATGCAATAAGTATGCGATTAGTTCCCCCTCAATATATGAATTCCCCCTCAATTTAAGCTTATAAATATTGAGAGTGCATACCCGTTATCTTCCCCCTTTTGCCATTAGCAAAAATAATATAAAAAGATGCCAAAGATGTAAATAAAACTTGTTTATTTATTGGAAAGAAGATTACAGTAACAGGGAAGACAATGCAACATATAAAAACAAACTTAAAAACAACAAACAAAGAAATTATTCATTTCCATCATCTCCCGCCTCATCATCCGGCGCTGCTTCATATGGAACAAGACCCGCATAAGGATAATGTACATGGTCAAAATATCCATGGATCTCATGAGTTAATTGACCAAGAGAAGAGGTCAATGAAGCAATTTGGTCGGAAATTGATTGGAGGGTAGGCTCTTGAGCTGGACGAGTTCGACGGGTTGGAGGAGGAGCAGACGTTGTATGATCACCGTCATGATGAAAGGAGGATTCTGAAATTTCCCACTTCTTGGTACTCTTTTTGAGAGGACCGTTGGAAGTGATGAATCCGGAGGCTTCAAGAAAGTTCATGATGAGGAGAGCATAAGGAAGAGGCCTATCATCTCCGATAGCGTCACGCATGTGAATCTTGACGAACCGACACCAATTGATGTTAGCTCCGGTTATTATGGCATGCATGAGCTTGGTGTCCTCTTGGGAAATGGTAGTATGGTTATGCTTACGAGGCTTGAGGACTCGGGTGATGAAATAGAAAATCAACCGATAATTGGGATCCATTCCCGTAATTGTAGGACGACGGGAAGAAAGATTTGGATCATAAGAAGTAAGACCGGTTTGATGTAGGAGGGCTGTTTCATCAAAAAGGGCTCCGGCCTCTCCGATGTACCGAAAAATGTCTTCACCATTACTAGGAAGACGGGCAATGGTATGGAGGTTTTCATCGGAGATAAGAATTTGAACACCGTTTATATTTGTCACAAGATCACCGTCATCATCCTCATGAAGGTTGGAGTAAAATGCTTGAATTAAAGTAGTATTGATGTAAGGATGGGTAAGAAGTAAGAAGTCAAGAAATTGACAATTTTTGAGTATATTTGCAGCAGGGCCATAAGATTCAAGATACTTGTTGGTTGAAAAGCGGGGAGGAAGAGTGTCGCGCTTTTCAAATTTTGTTAAAAATCGAGTAAGCTCGATGTCAGAATTAAAATATAGAACGGAACCATCTTGGTAAGGATAGTTTGGAGCAGCAGAGGAGGATGCACCATGCCTAGCAGAAACGGGAACGTTTGGAGTGACGGCCCGACATTTTTACTAAGTGTTGCTGGAATTTGCAAGAGTCTTGAAAGAGTTTTGATAGTTTGAGAGCTAAAATTGATGCTTCAGTGAATAAAAATGAACATATATGGAGCCTATTTATAGAGGGGAGAAAGGCATTTCATTAATGGAAGAAATCTGCAGAAAATTGAAAGCTGAAACAGTCAGAAACCGTAAAAATAAATCTTACTGACCGTTAGACAATCGATTGTTGGAATGAGATAATCGATTGTCATTAAGGTTTGACTGAATCTCGGAACTGACACAAATCGATTGCAGAACCAAACGGTAAACATTTTGAATTACTGACATGAAATAATCGATTGTCAAAATATGGTAATCGATTGTTATGTTACAATGAGCACAGAAATTTTCTGATATTGAGAATAATCGATTATATTTTGAAACAATCGATTGATTTGGAAAAGCATTGCTGAAAGGCTGAGACGGAAATCGATTTTGCAGTTAAAGAATCAATTATTTAACAAAACTGCATAATAAACATAAACCATAAACAATCGATTAGTGATACTGCTAATCGATTTTCTGCACAGTAAGATAATCGATTATTTGCTTGGAACAATCGATTGTTCTGTGCCAAAACTTAATAATTCCCCCTACCTTTAGGGTGATACCTGCAAAATAGAATTAAACGTCTCCGACGCTCAAGTCAGTAATTAAAATATAAATGCAACCTAAAATGTATGCATTTAGATCAACGTTTACCCGCATTCAATACTTCATTTGGACATGATTTATATTTAGCACGACATTAAACGCTAAATATTTTATCAAGTCTACTAGCAATAATGTAAAGTGAGGAACGATCATACCTGTGTAGTTCTTGGTATTGCTCGTCTTACCTTTCACATTTATGTCAAGATGGTCATCTAAATTCATTGAAGTGACCATTGGTTTGGTGTTGCTCTTTTCGAATTGATTTTGCAACTCCTTGCGACATTTAGATGACAAATGAAAGTTCCCTCTTTCATTTGCTTAATTTGCAGCTCCAAGAAGAAATTAAGCTTGTCTATCAATGATATCTCAAATGCCATTTACAGATTCCTTGCATGACACTTATTAGTTGCTCCAAAGTAATACAAATATTTTCTAAGATATCCTTTTCCACAAGATTTGGAATGCAAGATATTAGTGGCATGAGAGTTAAAGAAAATAACATTGCCAATATAGAGAGTTGTTTTGAAATTCTATCATCAAAAAGATAGTAAACTTCATGCAATCTATTTCCCCTTAATAAGAAATTTATCAAGACATACCAACAAGACATAGATATACCAATTGTTATAAAACAATGATAAACCCATTTGTTGGATGACATAACAAGTGTACCAAAAGTTATTTTATTAACAGTGATACAAATTGTTATTTTTAGTAAAGCATATTACAAACGAGTGTTGACTGATAACAGATCAACCATACATCGAATTTTGAAGAACATACCAACCATTATCCAGACCAAAGGATGTGTTCATCAAGAGACGATTTTTAACAGAAGGATTTTTGTCAATTGTTAGAAACATGAGACATCTCAATTATTTTTCAAAGCTGAGGATAGCATTCATCAAAAACGTGAGTGAAAACTTTTTGAAGAATATGATAATAGATAATACACATCACACAGTATACTAATAGTTATTTAAACCACAGATAGCAATTATCGAATCATGAATGAAATGATTTTATCAAGCTAACTGTTAATACATATCAACAGTTTTGTTCTTTTAAAATCAGATAACTAACAAGTAAACTAATTGACACCAATTGTCATTTAACACGTTTTCAACATATGAATCAACAAAGCTAATTGGTATTGATTGTTGACAAAGATATCTCAATTGTTAACGCACATCAACTATTACGACTAAGCTTATCAAAGATTCAACAATAAGGGAACCAAATTAACAACAAATAAGTTAATATTGGTTGCTAGCACATATCAACACTTTGGTTTTTGTCAAAAAGGACAACTAACCGAAATTTCCTCTTGATGCAATGAGGTGTCGTGCTAGGTGCATCTACTACAATACTGTAGCCTTTCAAGCACACCTGCAAAACAGATTAATGATCTTTTGGTACCCATGCTATTTTGGGTCCTTGGGGGTTAGGCATATTATAATGATGCGATTGAGTGATATGTCTATGTCGTGTAAAACATGCAGGAGCAATATGACCAATACGTCTACAATAATGACAAGTCACGTTGGCGTTATGCATCCTTCTAGGTTCATAGTAACTTGACGGATGAAAATGGTTTACTCTATTTTCAGCATTATGACTATTGCGCGCTTTATGAACATCATTTCTCCTACTATGAGCAACATTTCTAGAATAATTATTTCTACGTTGGAAAACATTTCTAGGTGCTCTGAAGGGTTCAAAATTCCTTCTAGTATTTGGCCTATAATATGCATCATTTCTAGGGTAGTTATTTCTAGGTGGTAAGTCATTGCTAGGTCTTCTAAAATGTTCAACATTTAGTCTAGCATGCATATTGGTTCTAGGATTGATATTTCTAGGATAAGCATTTTTATTAAAGTCCTAGGTTGAGCCTTAGGTTGTTGGGGTTTAGCTTCAATCTTTTCTTTAGGCTCATTCGTAAACCCTATGCCATGCTTGGTTGACTTCAAATTATCAAGAACATCATTCAAATTTTTGTGCGAAGGATTAAACTTATTTAATGTGCCTTTAAGCCTTTCTACTTCATTTTTGAGATGCAAGCAAGAAGTACACTTTCTAATAGAGCTTTCGGGCTTATCGGCGCTTCTTTTTCCGAAAAACTTGTTTTCCTCTTTCAACTTCTCATTTTCTAAAACCAGTTTTTCAAAATCTTTTTCTTTTATAGAGAGTTGTTTTTGAAAATCTTTTTCTTGCAACGACAGAAGTTTCTGCAAATCTTTAATAGTCTTGGAAGCATCAACAAACTCACTATGTAATTTATTATAAGCATTTTGCATTTCTTCAAGCGAGTGAGAGTTGGACGTTCGTTTGCCATGAGACATTGGCCAGTTGATTCATCATATGAGCTGTCCACTTTTTGAGGCATGCTTTCATACATTTCCTCCAGCTTATCCCACATCTCTTTGGCGGTTTTGTAGTGGGAAATTTTCTGATAGTCTTCCTGATTCAAGGCGTTATACAACATATTTATTGCATTAGTGTTGTATTCACTTACCTTGGCTTTCCAACTTTCGTTGTCATTTGATCACCATGCTTGATGATTTGCCATAGATAAAAGTTGTTGGCTGTGATGAAACTTCTCATCCGATCTTTCCAGTATGAGTAATTATTTCCATCAAATATTGGAGGCAACATGTTAAAATCACCTTCACCTATTCCTGCAAAAAAGTCACGAGTAGAAGCCATGGATGCTTCTCTCAAACTGTTAAGTCTTCAGAGAGTTGGGCTCTGATACCAATTGTTAGATAATACACTTAACGCTAGAGGGGGGGGGGGGAGTGAATAGCGTTATAATAAAAATTAGCGTTAACTTGCGGAATTTAAAAATTGCAGGAAGTAAATAAGTGCGATAAATAATAAAGTACGCACCGATGTATTCTGGTTCACCACAACACGTGGCTAGTCTAGTCCCCGAGAGACTCTCTCGAGATTTTCCACTAACTTGTCAAGCTTACGGGTGCTCAACAAACCTTTACAGCTTAAGGACACAAGCCTTAACACCTTTGCTCGGAGATACAACACTCCAAGACTTCACTGTTAAGCTTACGAGTGCCTAACCAACCTTTGCAACTTAAGGACACAAGCCTTAACACCTTTGCTCGGAGATACAACACTCCAAGACTTCACTGTTAAGCTTACGAGTGCCTAACCAACCTTTACAACTTAAGGACACAAGCCTTAACACCTTTGCTCGGAGATACAACACTCCAAGACTTCAACCAAGGAAACACAAGTTCCTTACAACAAGAGAATCACAATTCTCTTACAAGTGTACAAAACACTAAACACTCAAACAATACACTCCTTAATGAGTAGATATGAGTAAAAGAAGTAAGCTCAAGATCACAACAACTTTGGACAAGAATATGGCTCTCAAAAGCTTTATGAAATGAATATAAAATGATAAACAATAGTATGCAAGCTTATAGCAATTGTATGATCAGTTGTTGTATGTTGTTGTGTTTAAAACACTGAAATGAAGCTGTATTTATAGTTGAAAATTTTGGCATTACCGTTGTCTAATTGTCAATTAAGAGTTGCTGATTTTACTGAGTGACAATCGATTGTCAAGAAGCCACAATCGATTGTTTGCCAATCGTTTCAGAAATCAATCCCAGATTTTACACTTAACAATCGATTGTCCAAGATCAACAATCGATTATTGGCAACGTTCAAAAAATCATTTCCAGATTTTACGTAAAACAATCGATTATACCAAATCAATAATCGATTATTCAGCAACGTTCAAAAAATCCTTTCCAGATTTTAATTTCAACAATCGATTGTACAAAATCAACAATCGATTATTCAGCAACGTTCAAAAAATCTTTTTCAGATTTTAATATCAACAATCGATTGTACAAAATCAACAATCGATTACCTGACGGTATTTGAAAACTTTACGACAACGGTCAGCTTCACAATCGATTGAACAAAGTTAACAATCGATTATTTATCAGACTTTGAAAATCATTTTAGACACTGCCTCGTGACAATCGATTGTTATATACTCACAATCGATTATTTAATAACTTTGAAAAAGTCTGGAAGACACTGCCTCAACACAATCGATTGTCATATGTTCACAATCGATTATTTTGTGACTTTGAAAAATCTGATGGACACTCTCTCTTCACAATCGATTGTCATTAGCTTCACAATCGATTATTCTGAGTTTTGAAAAACTTTGATGTACACTGCCTCACCACAATCGATTGTCATGCAGGTTTGAAAAACCTGATGCTCACTGCCTTAACACAATCGATTGTCATTAGTTCACAATCGATTGTCATGCAGTCTTGGCTTAACATAATCGATTATCATAATTACATAATCGATTATCTTAGTCCAGATTTTAGAGGCATGTTTAAAAATCATTTTGACTGAAGTAAATATGCATGATTTAAAATTATTTAGCATTAAATTAAATATGCATGATTTTGTAAAAATAATTTTACGAGAGAAGCCATGTCATGAGTCAAGTTGTCGGATCAAGATCACAATTAAGAACGACTCATTTAAACTATAAAACTTTGTCTTGTGCTTGAATCTCGTTATCCACCAATTGTGCGCTTGTACTTGAACTTCGTCATATATCAATTTGCGCTTCGTTTGTCATTCATCAAAACCTACACATAAGAACACACGTTTTAGTATAAAGCCTTGAGAACGTGTTTCCAACAATTCTCTCTTCAACCGCATATCAATAAGCTTAAGAGCATATATACCACAATCAACACTGCAAAAAACACAAGAAAAGAAAATAAATAATAGTTAACACAAGGGCAAAAAATAATAAACACAAGATTCATGGTAAAACATATGCAAAAAAACGTACTTGTTATTCTGTTCAGGTATATTCATCCACTTAATTTTAAATTTTTCCATAGTATTGTCTCCATAAAATTTGTTATATTCCCCAATATTCAAGCATTTGAGACAGCGTGAGATCAATCGGGCAAAAATTCTGACATGTTCAAGCGCACGATCGTATGTTACACTGCCCATGGAATCATATACATATATAATTTTTTTTTCAAAGTCCAGAATTCCAAAAAAGTAGTGCATAGATTTTTGGCCCTCCCATGGCTTAAGTCGAAATGGAAAGAATACTTTTTTGGCAGATGTCCATGAAATACCACACGAAAGGTCAAGGCCTCTTATGTTGTTGGCACCCTTTTCATTTGTTGATTCTTCCTCATACAACCTATAGTCTGTTAGTTGCTTAATAATCGTTTATTCTTCTCCTTCTTGAAGTTGTTGTTTGGAAATCTTTTTTCTATTTGATTTGCTCTTTTTTTGCTCCCCCGTTCTCTTTTGCATCCTTTTGTAAATTATCTTCATCTTTTCTTCTGAAGGATGAATACTGTCAAGGATACTCATATACTGATCGAAGAGTAAATCTGTTACTGCACATCTTGATTTTGGATTACGTGGAAGGTGATAGCAATATTTTTTTGCGCAAGTAATAATATATGCCCACATTAATATGTTGCAAATCAACAACAAAAAATGATAACATGTGAAATTACCACTATGAAGTTTAAAAAAAACACATTACATAACTACAAACAACATGACAAAAACATAAGCATATTTAGTTTGAAGTGTTAAGCTGAAGTTTTAGCAAATAAGCTACAAATTTCCAGCATTTTACTATGAACAAAGCTGAATTTTTAAAATTACAGTGCAAAAAACTATACTATAAAAGATAAGCTGAAATTTTGAAAAATATAGTTGAAAACCAATACAAAAAACAAACTTAATAACTTACTTCATCCGCAAGATCGGAATAAAGATCAAAAAGCTCAGTAAAAAATGATTTTGGAATATCAAGTCTAGCTAATCTGAATGGATTGGAATCATATTCACTGGTATCTATCTCCAACCACTTCTTAAATCTTTCCATCAATCCACTGTCTTGATTAAGATAATAAAATGGACACCTTCGTGTATTCTTTCCTCCTTTCCAATCCTCACCCCTTTACTTTTTTTTATAAACTGCGTGAGGAGATCTCAACCAACTACCCTCCATACGGATTCTTTTCCCCTTTTTATCTGGTTTTGCTTTTGTTTGATGTTCCTATTATTCTGTCACAACTGACTGCTATTGTTCAGCAGCATGGGAAAAAACTACAACCATCGTGGCACATGCTTGACCAACTCCATATTGTTCACGAAGTTTTGTGTCTTTTCACGAACAACAACATCAACAAAATTACCTCCTGAATCACTCCCTTGTGTACTACCAAGTGAAAATGAACATAAATTGAAGTTGGGGATATCACTGGTGTCACACATAGGAGAACTAGAAATATTCCTTCTCTTAGGTTTTGGAAGAAGTTCTGATGCATCGGATGAGATCTGCAAAAGCAAGGAAAATATAAACATAAATAAAACTGATAAAAAACACACATTAGGCAAAAATACCACTTGTAATCGAATTGCATAAAATAGCTACCTGGTCTAAGTGTTGCGACATAGATGGTGTTTGCATTCCAACAGATCGTGTATCTTCATGCAAAAATAAATAAATAATACTGACTAAATTTTATAAAATAATACCAACACAATTCATACATGTCTGTGAGGCAACAAGTGTGAATATATCTACTTATCCTGTGTATATAGATGCACAAGCTCGTCAAATTCTTTATAAGCTGCATCATCTTTCTGAAGAATCATTCAAAAACATAAAAAAAAAATAAAGTATGTACAATTTCAAACCATAAAAAATATACTTTGGTCAAATATAATAAATTCATGATCTATAGAATACTTTGACGTTTGTCTTCCACTATGGTTTCCCAAGGCTGCATGACTTTATCGATATCAACATTTTCAGTTTCATTCAATTGTGGACCAACGTCAACAAGCATTTAGTATTATCTGGAAGGGCTTTCTCAACTATACCTTCATTCAATTCTGCATCATCAGAGAGTTTTTGAGTTGTGTCAATTGAAGCACGACTAGTTTTAACTTCCGCTGCATATTCACAAAGAAGGGGAATATATCAACTAGTTTTTCCATATAGAAAAAATTATACATGTAGTGAAAAATTCACTATAGGATATTATAAAAAAATTGTTAAAACTTCAACTCAAAGAACGCCGGAGTTAGCCAGTAACAAATAAAAAGTTTGACAATTACAAAAAAAAACTTCAGCTCTATAGTTGAAGTTCGACAGTTACAAAAACAAAAGTTTCAGCTCTATAGCTGAAGTACACCAGTTACAAATCAAAACATTCACCAAAAAACATGTTGTATTTTTTAAAAAAAAACACAAACACATGAAACAAAACTTCAGCTCTTATCTAATGTATCATTTAAATATAATAAACTTCATACTTTGTACCTATAGTAACAATTTCCTATGTATCACCACCTAGAAGTTCTTTGCAAATAGCTAGTAATCCTGCATACCGATCATCCTTTCCAGTAGTGCTAGACACATCACTCCCTTTCACTTCTAAATTACAAACAGGTGCTTGATCTCTATGACCAAAAAATTGTCTTTTCCAACAACTTGATCTTCTGCAACTTGTCCATCGCCTTCAACAGCCGCTTCATTATGTGTAGCATTATCATCTGCGGCTTTATGCAATGCATCATCTTCAACTTGCTCTTGAACATGTTGATCGCCTTCAAAAGCCGATGCATGTTCGTAAGATTCATTCATCCTATTAATATCTTGATGCTTACTGAAATCAAAATTGCCATCATCCATTGCGTTTGATTTGTTGACCATCGTAAATAATTGTTCAAACTTCTCATCGAAATAATCCTAAAATAAATTACTAACAGCGATTAATCTGAATAACATTAGCGCAAATAAAAAGACTTCTCTATAAATTAACTTACCTTAACTTTTACAAAAACTGCATCAACAATAGCAAATCGCTCCTCATTTTTAAACTTATCGAAAACTTCGTTCACAATCATGCTTCTTTTCTTTTTCTGCATGACTTTGAACCTCCAATGTTAACCTCTAGAATAAATACACAACAAAAATTCATATATAAAAGAACACTTCAGCTCAAAACACATATTGTGCTTTTACAAAAACAAAACCAAAAAACATCAGATAAAAACTTACAGAACATATTGTCTCAAGTAATTCATTGTCATCAAGGTCAGATGTAGAAGAGGTAGAACGACACTGGGTATGAGATGTTTTGCCAATAAAAGGAGTTGGATTTGGTTCTTTTGATTGATCTCGACTACGTGGTGATTCACCAGTGATATGAGTTTTAGTCGCTTCTTTTGATCGACTCAGAGTACGTGGTGATTTACCAAT
This sequence comes from Nicotiana benthamiana, assembly GCA_034376525.1. Taxonomy (NCBI): domain Eukaryota; kingdom Viridiplantae; phylum Streptophyta; class Magnoliopsida; order Solanales; family Solanaceae; genus Nicotiana; species Nicotiana benthamiana. The sequence continues at coordinate 88,452,182 of CM067333.1, read as the reverse complement.
GACATGAGTTTGAGTCGCTTTTTTTGATCGACTTAGAGTACGTGGTGGTTCACCAGTTGAAGGAACTGCATTAACTACATTTGAAGGAATCCGGCTACATGATAATTTCCTAGTTAAAGGTATTGACTTCAATTCCTCTTCGTTAGGAATTATATCCAATACCCTAAAGTCGCGATACCTATGTTTAATACAAAAAAGTATATTATGAGGAGAAAAAACTAATATATCAACATACTAACACAAAGACAAAAAAAGGTAACTTACTTAATGTTTACTGAACAATAAAATAAAGTTCGGGAAATTTAGGCTCTCCCACGCATACATAACATAACATCTTGGGGACATGCGGCGTATAAAGGTACTCATGCTCTCTTATATACTTCTCATGAACATCTGGGAAACGCTCATAGAACCAAACAAATAAAGGATATGAAACTCCACCAAGTTTATACTCTGTAGCATGTGATTTGTTTTGCTTGTCCAATACATATTTCAGTGAATAAATGAGCTTCTCATAAGCCACATTACCCCAAGGATATTCAGCACAAAGCTTATCGTCGTCAACGATAGATGCATATTCCTTCATCACACATGACTCGGTATTCTTCCCAAACAGAATAGATTATACAACAATAATTTCAATAAGCTTAACGTCATCATCATCACTCTCACAGATGTGTACATGATTTATAGAATTCTTTGGAATTTCATTGCGAGTCATAAACCTTCAAATATCCTTCAAAGTCACACCTTGGACTTACCAAAATAGCGCTTCAGAATATTGCTCTCTCGATTAATTAGTTTTTCTACATTGTGTGTTGTGATCTGCAAACCACACATAATATGAAAGTCTTCAAGGGTGAAGGAAACATAATGGCCAAAAATCTTGAAAATAATGGAGTCTCAATCATTTGTGAATATTCGAGAAAGACACAAACAATAAACCAACGTCATGCTACATTTTAAATTCTCCATAGCCATAATGTATCTAAATGTACCATTTTTAAGCTTATCCTGTTGTCTATGAGTCAAAAAAGTTACAATTAGATTTTTCAAATTATGGTTCCCCTTCCAGTAATTCTTAGAGTTAAACCAATCTCCAAACTTAAAATATCTTTGTCCTGGTCTTGTAGGTGGAGGAGCAGGGACATAAGGACCTGGGGAAATTACAAGTAGTCTAGGTGCTTTAGATTCTTTGCTTTCTTTAGCTGCATTAGGATCTTTAGGTGCTTTACGAGCCATCTGTTCAATAAAAGTAAAAGATACAAAAAATAACATAAGGAAATTATTAAAAATACTAATTAAAATTTCAATACCTAAGAAGGTTGAAGTTTAAAAGGTATAAAACAAAAACTTTAGCTATATAGCTGAAGTTTTTTAGTTATTACTTAAAAACTTCAGCAGGAAAAGCTAATGTTTTCATCCTTCACTAGTAAATTAAAAATTCATATTGCACTATAAAAAACTTCGGCATATGTGCTGTCATTTCTTAGTTATTATTTAAAAACTTCGATAATTATAAAACAAAAACTTCAGCTCTAAAGCTGAAGTTCAGCAGTAACAACACAAAAACTTCAGCTCCTAAAGTTGGACTTCACAAATTATAAACACAAAAACTTTATCTCCTAAAGCTGGACTTCACCAGTTACAAACACAAAAACTTCAGCTCCTAAAGCTAACTTTTCCAGGTACAAACATTTAACAAAAAAATATATTGTAGTTTTTATAAAAAATAAGACACAAATTTAAATCCAAAAATAATTAAAAAAGCATGAAAAAAATTTCAGTTCCTATCTAAGGTATCATTATCATCTCCTTAACTCTAAAATTTTTTAAAACTTTGAACGTCTAATCACAGAAGAATTTATAAAATTTTCATCAACAACATAAACATCTCGTTCAAAAAATCTAAAAACACAATCGTAAAAATAAAACTAATGTATTTATCAAACTAAACCCTAAGAAAATATTTTATCATAAATACATAACTATCAAAACCAAAACCAGAAATTAAATCCTAAAATAAAACTGAGAAAGTTAATATAATGTACCAATGATTAAATCGTAATGTGGGAACAACAATGACTAGCAATTGAAAATTCAAAATAACAACGAAAACCATTTGATTTCAGAAGAAGAACAAATCAAAAAACGCAAATAATGAGAGAGAGAGACAGAGACAGTAAAAGACTAGCGTATATTACTTGAAGAGAAAGTAACCTTTTAATAAAGAAGGACAAAATAGTATTTTCAAATGGCTTTTAACAAAAGAACTTCGGCATAGGTGCTGAAGTTTTTTAGTTATTACCTAAAAACTTACGTAGTAGGATCTGACTTTTCTAGTACACTGGGTAAATTAAAATTTTATATTGCACCGAAAAAATTTCGGCATATGTGCTGAAGTTTTTTAGTTATTACTTAAAAACTTCAGCAGGAAAAGCTGAAGTTTTCATCCTACACTGGCTAAATTCAAAATTTATATTGCACCAAAAAACCTCGGCATAGGTGTTGAAGTTTTTAAGTTATTATATAAAAACTTCAGCAGTAGGAGCTGAAATTTTTCTAGTACACTGGATAAATTAAAAATTCATATTGCACCAAAAAAATTTCGGTATAGGTGCTGAAGTTTTTTAGTAATTACTTAAAAACTTCAACAGGAAAAGTTGAAGTTTTCATCCTACACTGGCTAAATTAAAAATTCATATTGCACAAAAAAACTTCGATATAGGTGCTGAAGTTTTTCAGTTATTGTATAAAAACTTCGACATGTAAAAACAAAAACTTTAGCTCTAAACCTAAAGTTCGATAGTTACAATACAAAACTTCAGTTCTAAAGCTGAAATTCAGCGATAAAAACACAAAAGCTTCAGCAGTTGCAAACACAAAAACTTCAGCTCATACAACTCGACTTCACCAGTTACAAATACAAAAACTTCAGCTCCTAAAGCTGAACTTCACCGCTTACAAACACAAAAACTTCAGCTCCTATAGCTAACTTGACCAGTTAAAGCTGAAATTCTATATTGTTCTTATGTCTTTTTGAAATCTTGAAATTGTATTCAAATAAGGAAAATATTTTTAAAATATTGAAATTGTATTTAAATAACGAAATGTTTGGTAGTAAAAATTATTAGATAATTTTAAATATTAGTAAAATAATAAATAACTATTTTATTTAATATGAATTATATTTCAAAAGGATAAAAAATGAGAACGATATTTTGCTCAATGAAAACTCCATTTAAAATTTATCTTTAAGTTATAAAATAAACAAATAAGTTTTTGAAAATAATGAATGTTGGTGGTATATAACTAACTATATGGAAAATGAAACTACTCCACGCACTCAATCAACAGTCAAATAATTTAACTTAAAATATATTTCAAGAAAATGATTGAAGTTAGAATAGGAAGTGCATCATTATTCAAGTGAGATTAGTATTTAAATAATACTAATTAGCTAGCTCATACCAAATTTTAAGTATTTAATTACAATTATAGTTTTATTCAATAAGAATTCTTTTTGAAATAATAAAAAGTCGATTTGGTGAAATATCATCCATGTACGACATGTTCCCAAAAAAGCAAATAAAAATTCTTTGTGAATCTCAAAAGCACTTTATACCATAAATAAAGTCTACAGTTGAAATGCATTTTTAAAAGCCACAATTATAGCCAAGAAACTCGATTATTACCTAAGTTTAATATTTTCTAAAAAAGTTAAAAGATCTCATAAATTATCTTGTTGGAATAATTGATAATTTTGGACTTTGTTATTGATTTTTGCTCAATATTCCAAATAATTGTAATTGCTAATTTAGATGCTTTGGAAGCTAAAAATATAATATAGAATGCTATTAGTCTATTATTAGTGGAATAATCTTGTATATATTTTTAAAATTATTAGTGGAATAATTTGTATTTATTCTTAAATATTCTAATATAGAAGAACGTATGAAAGTTATCAAAAAAAAAAAAAAATCGACCACTTCCATTATTGTCACAAGCCAAACGTACTTTCCCTTTCTTTAATGTTCTTATTCTCTCCTTTATTTATATTATTTATTATTTATTATAATCTATGTGTAAAACTTATATAAGGCAAAATATTAATGATTTTAAAGTTCTATTAGTATTAGTATTTATGTAATGTGCGAATAATATTAAAGAATATAATTATGTCATGTGATCTAATTTATTTGAACACATTATATCATATTGCTTGAATCAAATTTTAATTACCTTCTTTTTATCCAAGAAAATATACTAAATAAAAGAATTTATTTGGTTTAAGAAAATAAATTAACAGAATAGATATAGATTATTCTTATTCTTACTATGTACTTATTATTTTTATCCTTTTTCAAATCTTATCAGTACCGATAAGATAGTAGGTTGTATCTTAGAAAAATATTAATTTTCTTTCCATTCTAAAGAGTCTTATTTAATATCTTTTCATTTAAATTCAAAAAATAATTTTACCCTTAAATTTTATTTAAATCTTATTATAAATATTATCCTAAATTGCCAAGTGACTTCATAGAAATTTGTCCCTTTTACTTAACCACAATACAAACATTTTATATATATATTCGTAAAACTAAATATTTTGTTAATATATACCTAAATTAAAAAGATAATATCACCTAAATTTTAGTTGGAAATGTATCATGAAGGAAAATCAGTCCAAATTCAATCCTTTCGTTTTTCACTTTGACCAAAATTAAAGAAAGAATCTTCCTTAAATAAAAAAATTTTACTACATTAAATTTCTTGAACAATTTATAGATTTGGTATTCTTCTTATCAACATAATGTTCCTAAATATACCATATTTCTTATTATATTTATCATAATCTTGTCAATCTACATTAGATTTTGTCCGAAAATCTATTTTGGTTTTGTCTTAAAAGTGCCAAGTGACATTTTCTCAATAAGCCACTTGACGTAAGCTTATACTTTACTGCCGTACTTTTAATATAATATAGATGATATAATTTTTAATACAGTTCGAATAAGGGAAAAAAATTATTATATAACCTCCTAAATGTTAGGGAATTAATTAAATAATTTTTCTAAATATTAGAAGAATAAGCAAATAACTATATTATTTAGCGCAAAAATTTTTTTAAAGGTTAAAATACGAATAACATTTTGCAAGGGTCTTCGTAGTTTTTAATATAATATTTAGATAGATAGATAGATTATTTTATTTTTATCTTTAACGAGTAAGTGATGACAATTAAGAGAACACACTTCTTAATGTTTTAAAGTGACAAATTCCCTAAAATTACTGATTAAAAAGGACTTGAAGGAGTATTTCTTTTTATATTTCCAACATTTCACTGACACAACGTAAGAGGAAACATTGATCCAAAACTACCGGGCAATAGCGTACATAATTCCTTAGATGAGTGAATGATAAGAGGACAGGGGGTGGGGGAAAGATGTGCACTACTTGGCAATCCCATAAATATTTTCATACTCCCATGTGATATGTTGTCAGTAAGTTATAGGTCAGCTTTAAAGGTAGAACACTATTTTTTATCAAAAATTTTATTATGTGTCTTATATAATTTATATTAATTATATGAAATAATTTTTCGTCTCATGTGTATATGGATTCAGAATTTTATATAATCTTAACGTCCATAATTTTATGAGATAAAAAAATATCATACAACTAATATCAGTCGTATGAGGCACAAAATAAAACTTCTCATTTTTTACCTTCTCTTCCCTCTTCTTTCTTAGAAAAGTCAGATTCTCCTTTATGTATATTTCATAATTACTTGTTCAACAAATTATCCAATACGTATATACTAGTTGTACGTGATGTATATAATAGTAATATAGAAGTAATATTAATATTCTTTGTACAATAAAATAATTATACGATAAAACTATGACCCAAATTTAGATCTAGGTTGTTATACAATTAAATTTATAGTAAAAAAAATGGGTTAATCTAAGTTAACATTAATTTCTAGTAATAGATCTAGTATACTCGTGGGGAATATCGCACGTATGTCATTAAATAACACTGTGTTGTAATAATAAGTCCTTAAATATTTTGATCTTTCTTAGATCAAGGGGAGAAAAAGGTTAATTTTGTATGTATATAATTTAGGGAAAATTTTCAGAAAATATCAATATATTGTTCTTTTAACAAAAGTATCCAATCATCTTCCATGACTATATGTCTTTTTGTTTATGAGGATACATGAATCACAAAAACTTAAATAATACAATTGAAAAGAATATTTACTAGAATATTATCTAACTAATAGAAAGTCTAGAACCTGCCGTTATTGTTATTCGAAGAGGAGTGTTTGTTCCTCGCCCTTATCTTCTATCGAGTCATTTCAATCTCGTCGACACGCGACCTGTTGTCCTCTTGTGACGTCGATCCTTTAAAATCAGCTTATAGTATCTTATTATTGACATCTGGCAGTCTCCAAAAGCTTTGTTCATATTAACCCGGTCAACATGTAATATAATATTTTTTGCCGATGCAAAATAATTATAAAATTTAAAATCTGTAAGTAATATTAAATTAACTTATTATTGAAATACATGAACACATTGTATAACTTAAATAACTATCGGCAGGAACTTAAAAATCAATAGAAAGAATATATTGAGTTGAATGAATATTTTAATTCAAGAAGAGTAGCAATAATTATTTTTTCTGTTATGAAATAATATAAAAGACAAGAACAATAATGCAAGAACAAGAGCAATAGAGAGAAGAGTAGAGAGAGTTATTCTTATTGATACTTAGAGAATGTTATGAGTGATTTACAATGGTAGAAGACCCCTTTATTTATAGGGAGGGGGATGATTTATCTACCAAGAATAGAACTCTAGAATCTCTCTAATTATAGACATTCACCTTAAATAGGAGATTTCATAATACTCCCCCTTGAATGTCTATTCAACAATGTGCCTCGTTAAAACCTTAAAACTAAAACCCAATGGGAAAAATTAAAGAAAGGAAAAAGAGTACACATGTTTGAATATGCGCCTATTGGTTGCCTCGTTAAAAAACTCGCAAGGAAAACCCGGTGGGACAGAACCTTGTAAGGGAAAAAGAGTGCAACGCGCATTAACTCCCCCTGAATAGAGCATCAATTCACATCCTTAGCATTTGCATTCCAATCTTGTGCATCATCTTCAAAACGATCTTTGGTAGAGATTTGATAAATAAATCAACCATATTGACTTGAATAAATATTCCGCACCTCGAAATCATCATTCTTGATAGACATGAACATCTTCATATAATGTCGTGGAATAACTCTTCAATATCTCCATAGATGCATTCTCAATGCCATCATGCTTATAGTTATAGCAAGATACATATGTACACAAATTGTACTAAGGATGTGGTACTTCAGGACCACGAATTGCATATGCTTCAAGTAACTTAAATATTTCAAGTTAAGTCATATAAGCCATATAATAGACTCTAGATGCATATCAAGCTTTCCTTGTCAAATAAGATATCGAAAACTGATTATAAATACCTTTGACTTTATACTTTCAAGCATTTGAACTATAGGTTCAAAACTACATGTCTTTCATATGGAATCAATTCTTCTTGAATTGTATCTCTTCCATTTAGTTACTTTCTTTGGGTCAGCAAATGCGTATAGCATGCTTTGCAATATGTTGCAATTGAATTATCCCTTTTATGAACTTCAGGTTCATATCATGATATTCGGGGATATACATATACAAATGATAATTCATCCCATGTAACCTTTTCTCAAGCGTTTATCATGTCTCCCCCTCATGTTAGTAAAGCTAACTTGTTTCCTCAACTTTGGGAAATCATCTTTGTGCATTATCATGTCAATATACATGGCACATTAATAATAAGATGAAATTATTTGGTTCCTGACCCTGAACCACTTGTGAGGGGAGAATATACTCTCGTATACAACGTATATCAAATTGATATATATAACTTTGTTCTTATAAGAAACAGTTTAGCTACTAAGTGGAAGCACTCAATAATTATCTTGCTAAACCAACTTTGATATAAACCAACTTATCAAGATGAACTATCTTGAGTAGAAAATCTGGAAATTATGCTCGAAGTTAGATTACTGAGCAATTTACCTCGCAAGCACCGGCCAGGCTGCGGGTTAATAACAACTGCGCATGTAACCATATCATAGATGCATCATATGTGGTACACATGGCAGGTGAATGGGCCCATATTCACCTTTGATATTTCCAGAATTTATGGGCTTCAACCCGAACTCTTTAGTTGGTCAGTTCATTAATGAGAACAAGTGATACAAGAGAATTCGTAAAGAACTTTCTAGTTCTTTGATATTCACCTATGTGAATTTGCACATCATACTTAAAATGAGATGGCTAACATGAATGCCAATTGAATAAATTATCAATATTGGTAAACTTCAAATTTACACCATGACATGTGCACTTATCAATAAACTTCAGGTTTATTATGACATGGGTTTTTATACCAATAGATATCCACTTTATTGTGGCATTCTTTCGTTTGTGTAGTACAAACTGGAGAACAAAGCGGGTAGCTTTTCATATGCAAATTAACCTGCTACAAGTTGTAGTAATAGGAGATATCAAAGCCTTCCTTTATTTATAGTCTCAATATAATCAATCGCTTTCGCGTGTACTTTGGAAACTGAATAAGTTTCTTTGAGACTTACTACAGCACAATACTCAATTGTGTTTCTCCAACATAGTAATAATTGGCTCTTCTAGAGCTCTCAATTAATTTTGTACTACCACAGATTCATCAACATCCATGTGGTAAATATCTTTCTTAAAGAGAAAGTTATACCATTATGGTCATGTCAAACTTATATGCAAGATATGTTTCTTGCATTATCGTTGTCCTTTAATAGTCATATTTCCAAAATACTTTGGCGTACAATAGGTACGTGACCAACGATCATTCATGCCATATATCATCCAAACCTCCTTCTAGGGGTGAGTGTGGTATCATCTCAAACCTCCATCTAGGGGTGAGTGTGGTATATTTAATACCAATTTCATCTTCATATTCTTCCAATAATGAATATGTATTCGTGAATCAGATGTTGTCACATTCACTTCGAGGATATGTGATTTTGTTATCCTTTTCAAATCTATAAATGCGTCAGGCATTTGATTTGCTATTCTTTGCAAATGGATAATCTTTTGTGCCTCTTTCACAAATAGAGGTATGTGGATCAAGATGAGATAATGATGCATTTTTCCACAAATTTCCTGTTTGGTTTCACCAACTTCTCCCCCTAATTTTGGGAAAAGTGTCTCATCAAATTGACAGTCTGCAAATCGTGCAGTGAACAAATCTCCTGTCAATGTTTCGAGGTAGCGAATAATGGAGGGCGATTCAACCTCAACATATATTCCTAACCTTCTTTGCAGACCCATTTTGGTGCGGGATGGCGGTGCTACAGGCACATATACTGCGCATCCAAAGATTCTTAAATGGGATATATTGGGTCCATGACCCAAAACCAATTGCAACGGGGAATATTTGTGTCAATTCGTCAGTCAGAGACGAACTAGCATTGTTGTATGCAAAATGGCGTGACCCCAAACCGAAGTGGGCAGCCGACGAACTAGTATTGCTGCATGCAAAATGGCGTGAACCCAAACCAAAGTGGGCAGCCGACGAACTAGCATTGCTGCATGCAAAATGGCGTGAACCCAAACCGAAATGGGCAGCCTCGTTTTCATGAAGAATTCAAGATTATTCTCATCTATTGTCTCAATATGATATCCGTTTTGAATGATATCTTTAAAACTCAACAAGTTCCTTTTAGACTTGGAGGAGAACATTGCGATTGATATCATTAAAACTCAACAAGTTCTTCTTAGACTTGGAGGAGAATATTGCATTCTCTAAGATAAACGTCATGCCTTTGGGCAGAGTTACAGTTGCTCTTCCGGAGCCTTCAATCAATTTACTTCCCATGGTTTGACATATAAAAGAAAATATACGAACATGAGAATAAACAACTTCAATCCGTTTGTGTCACATAATATTTTCAAAATCTGCTGATGTTAGTTGACTAAAATAAATCAGATAGTCGATTATATGTTTTCCATAATCGATTACTATGCAGTTTGAAAATTTCAGTTTAAACGTTTTCTTCAAACAATCGATTGTTAAACACAAACAATCGATTGTTGAACATTGACAATCGATTGTTAAACACACACAATCGATTATTTGCTATTTTGAAAAACTTCAGATCTTACTGTCTTAAGACAATCGATTGTTAAATATAGACAATCGATTGTTGGCTTATTTTGAAAAATTCCAGAGCACACTGTCTTAAGACAATCGATTGTTATGCATAGACAATCGATTGTTGGCTATTTTGAAAAATTCCAGAGCACACTGTCTTAAGACAATCGATTGTTATGCATAGACAATCGATTGTGGATGATTTTTGAAAAATTCCAGATTACACTGTTTTAAAGACAATCGATTGTTAAACATAGACAATCGATTGTTGACTGTTTTTGAAAAATTCCAGAACACACTGTTTTAAAGACAATCGATTGTTAATCATCGACAATCGATTGTTGACTGTTTTTGTAAAATTCCAGATCATACTGTTTTAAAGACAATCGATTGTTGATCATTGACAATCGATTGTTTTGCAGTTTTTATGCGCAATATGAGATAACCGACTAGTTTTTCAGGTTAGTCGATTACCTCTACTGGAAAGTAAAAATATTATTGATATTTGAGCATATTGATACATTCTAAAGAACTAATACTAACATTGCATCATGAACTAACTAATACGAGCTAATGCTAATGACTATTAGTTTATTCACTAACTAATACAAATAAGTAAAATAAAATCAAATAGCTCCATCTTCTTTCATCATGGATCCATCACCGATTAGGTGGTCTATCTTCCCCTCGGGTTGCTCAAAGAAGTCTGCCACATCCAAGTGGGTGATGTCAAAGTTGTCGTCAGAGACAAAATTCGTTTCAGGGCGTTTACTCTTTCGAGATGCTTGATAAAGGTCAACCAAATGTCATGGTATACGGCAAGCCTTTGACCAGTGCCCGTTTCCACCACAACGATAATGTATAGTTTATAAACTATTTGCTTTTGGATTATTATCGTATCGTGCTTGTGGCAGAGTGACCAACTTCAGGTTGTCATATCTCTTCTTTAAGCCATCTCACAAGATAGGTGGATCTTTGACTGTGATATATTCAATTTTCAAACCTTCATCAAGGTGATGGCGCAAGTAAATCAAGGCCTTCGCACAGTCTTGGGTGGATGCTTTTTCTCTATCTTTAATGGTGTCTCCGAGACCCATAGCATCTAAGTGGATTTCAGCATCCAACACCCATGTCATATAGTTCTTGCCCGAAATTTCAAGGGCAACGAACTTTCTTTTCATAATGTCAGACATAAAACAAATTTACATCAAGAGCGTGTTCATACTTACGGGCTCTATTACAATTATCACATTCACTTCAGGGAATGGATCATAATCATGTGCTTTACACAATCTCATGTCAAATATTACTTTCATAAAGTGAAAGATTATTTTGAGAATCTTTATTATTCTCATTATCACAATAATGACGATTATAATTTCATCTATTGCCACGTCCACATCCATTGATACCTTTACGGTAATAATTTTGTCTTCTTTCAGATTTATCACATACTGCTTCCACATTCTCTAAAGGGAATGGAGCAAATTCAATGGGACGGATTTTCAATTCATTGCCCACAATCATACATGAATTTAATCATGGCAGGACATAGAGATTTTACCACTTCATGTGGTTACAATTTCTTACAAACTCCATTAGAGTTATAATCAAACTTTGTTGTCTATGTTTGTATATAAAATCAAATTATAGAATTCCAAGAATTTGAAAGGGAAAAGTAAGTTACTTACCTTTAAGGTATACCAATAAATTCTTGGAAGCATTTAAGCCGACGCGATTCCACCGCGAAGCCGCCGTTTCCGGTTTCAAGTAATTGAAGAAAGAAACAGTACCGTGATTTAACCGTGCATAATCTATTGCTGGCCACCTTGGACTTTTGTTAACTATTTCTTCAACTTTTTTTGACACCCTTTGCAACAGTAGACATCAAATTTCACAAACCCCATCATAACGATTCATCCGTCAAGACAACATAAAAAAACAAACACAAGAAGCTTAATTGCTGAATATTAAATTCAATTGGTTAGAGACTCGTGCTGATAACGTGTTATGAAATAATATAAAAGTCAAGGACAATAATGCAAGAACAAGAGCAATAGAGAGAAGAGTAGAGAGAGTTCTTCTTATTGATACTTAGAGAATGTTATGAGTGATTTACAATGGTAGAAGACCCCTTTATTTATAGGGAGGGGGATGATTTATCTACCAAGAATAGAACTCTAGAATCTCTCTAATTATAGACATTCACCTTAAATAGGAGATTTCATAACATTTTCCCTTTATTTTTGGTATTTTTAGGGATTATTAACTAGCATCTCTATTTTAATGGAACTGGATAATTTCCTGATGGGTAATATATTTATTTAGTTGTCATGTACATAAAATATCTACTCTTACTAAGTTTCTTTTTTTTTTAAAAAAAAATTGCATATTTTGTTATAAATAGAACTCTAATTAGGGTGAATGTCTATCTTATAGAAGAGTTCTACTTTGAGGCTAAGTCTTTTCTTTTCCTATAAATAGAGGGGTCTTACCCCATTGTAAATCATCCCAAAAGTATCAATAAGAATACTCCTCTCTCTACTTTTCTCTCTATTGTTCTTGTTCTTATATTATTTCATAACACGTTATCAGCACGAGTCTCTAAACAACCGAGATAAGCAAACATAGAATCAATTACGTTGATGGTGGAAGCTCGAGTATTTTATATGTGAATCAATTTGCTTCAATTGTCCAGGGAGTGTCTTTTTCATTTTTCCTATAAATTCTCACTTTAATATTTGATATTGTTCATATTACACAAACATACAATATTATTTGTGCAGGAAAATGAGTTGGTTGAATCAAGAAGGAATATATGGGAAACGCTTTGTGAAGTAAATTGATTTGTACATTCTGATAGTCAAAATAATGTCAAATTACAAGCCTGTTTAATGTTAAAATTTTTAACGCAAATTTTTTTTATTTGACCATCAAACCAAATAAATAATCTTTGTTGCAGTTAACTCTGTAGAATGTTGTCTCGGACGAGGCAATGTTATTGTTACATCATATTGAAGCCAACGTATCCTATATATTGTATATTATGCTGTGTCCTCTATGATTATGAGCAATTCATATATAAAACACTACTAACATGTGTGAATATATTGCTTTATATAATCCATATTATGTCTGACATTATGAAAAGAAAGTTTGTTACCCTTGAAATTTCGGGCAAGAACTACATGACATGGGTGTTGGATGATGAAATCCATTTGGATACAATGGGTCTTGGAGACGCCATTAAAGACAGAGATAATGCATCCACCCAAGACTGTGCTAAGGCCTTGATTTTCTTGCGCCATCACCTTGATGAAGGTTTGAAAATTGAATATCTCACAGTCAAAGATCCACCTATCTTGTGGAATGGCTTAAAGGAGAGATATGACAACCTGAAGTTGGTCACTCTGCCACAAGCACGATATGATGAGAATCCAAAAGCAAATAGTTCATAAACTATATGTTATCGCTGCGGTGGAAAAGGGCACTGGGCGAAATTTTGCCGTGTACCAAGACATTTGGTTGAGCTTTATCAAGCATCTCTAAAGAGTAAATGCCCTGAAACCAATTTTGTCTCTGACAATAATTTTGACATCACCTACTTGAATGTGGCAGACTTCTTTGAGCACCCTGAGGGGAAAATAGACCACTTAATCAGTGATGGATCCATGGTTATAGAAGATTGAGCAGTTTGATATTTTATTACCAATTTCACTACTTTTTATGTTCTGAAATGTGTGTTCAGTTGTATATATTAACATAGTTAAGTGTTAAACCGTGTCTGTAAATTAACAGTCTGTCACAATGCATTTGAATGTGTATGCATGATCATGCTATATTGGTACTTGCAATACATGTTATTTGTATAAATTTAAATCTTACAACTCATGTTGCAAATCCTTATGTAAATCATCAACAATATTTACTTTATTGTAATGTACTTAATTTTTGTCGCACTGTCATTATTATGAAACTTCTTCATTATTACAGTAATTACAATACATATTGAACTGTCTTAATATAATAATTTATCGTGATTGATTTTACTTGTTGTAGTGCATTAACTATAATTATCATATTATATGATAATCCTACTGTTTCTTTAGTATATTGCAAGACTGTGTTCACTTAATGTATATCTATTGTCTATACATTGTTAGTATGTTGTTGTTGTGTGTGTATTGTATATTATTATATACACATCTTATTTATCATCTATCAAATTATGTGTAATAGTCAGTATATTTTAACATCAATTTGTGTAAGTAATTAGCTTGCAATAAACAGTTGCCTTAATCACAAAAATAGTGGCAAATGCTCGCTCTATAAATGTATTCCATGCTATAACAAATAAATTTATCTTCATGTTTACAATATGTATACTATACATCGTGTTTTCTAACATACCTTGGATCAACGTCCAATTGTAAAAATATTTTTTTAATTGATTCATGTGCCACACATACGATATTCAAAGAGAAGAAATATTTCTTTCATTTAAGTATGTGTAAGGCAGATGTTACTACAACTTCTGGTAGTAGTAAATTGATTGAAGGCTCCGGAAGAGCAACTATAACTCTGCCTAAAAGAACAACATTTTAGAGAATGCAATGTTCTCCTCCAAGTCTAAAAGGAACTTGTTGAGTTTTAAAGATATCATTCAAAATGGATATCATATTGAGACAATAGATGAGAATAATCTTGAATTCCTCATTTACTCATGAAAACGAGGCTGCCCACTTCGGTTTGGGGTCACGCCATTTTGCATGCAGCAATGCTAGTTCGTCTCAGAACGATGAATTATCAACAAATATTCCCCGTTGCAATGAGTTTTGGGTCATGAACCTAATATATCCCACTTAAGAATTTTTGGATGTGCAGTATATGTGCCTGTAGCACCGCCATATTGCACCAAAATGCGTCTGCAAAGAAGGTTAGGAATATATGTTGAGTTTGAATCGCCCTCCATTATTCTCTACCTCGAAACATTGACAGGGGATTTGTTCACTGCACGATTTGCAGACTGTCAATTCGATGAGACACTTTTCCCAAAATTAGGGGGAGAAGTTGGTGAAACCAAACGGGAAATTTTGTGGAAAATGCATCATTATCTCATCTTGATCTACATACCTCTATTTGTGATAAAGAGGTGCAAAATATTATCCATTTGCAAAGAATAGCAAATCGAATGCCAGACGCATTTACAGATTTGAAAAGGATAACAAAATCACATATCCCCGCAGTGAATGTGACAACATCTGATTCACGAATACATATTCATTATTGAAAGAATATGAACATGAAATTGGTATTGAATATACCACACTCACCCCTAGAAGGAGGTTTGAGATGATATATGAAAATAATGTCATTGTTATGGCATGAATAGTCATTGGTCACGTACCTATTGTACGCTAATATATTTTGTCAATGTGATTATCAAAGGACAATAATAATGCAAGAAACATGTCTTGCATATAATTTTGACATGACCATAATGGTATAACTTTCTCTTTAAAAGAGATATTCACCACATGGATATTGATGAATTTGTGGTAGTACAAAATTAATTGAGAGCTCTAGAAGAGCCAATTATTACTATGTTGGAGAAACACAACTGATTACCAATAAGGTATTGTGTTGTAGTAAGTCTCAAAGAAACTTATTCAGTTTCCAAAGTATATGCGAAAGCGATTGATTATATTGAGACTATAAATAAAGGAAAGATTTGATATCTTCTATTACTACAACTTGTAGCGGGATAATCTGTATGTGAAAAACTACCCGCTTTATTCTCCAGTTTGTACTACACAAGAATACCACAATAAAGTGGACGTTTATTGATATAAAAACCCATATCATAATAAACTTGAAGTTTATTGATAATTGCACATGTCATGGTGTAAATTTGAAGTTTATCAATATTGATAATTTATTCAGTTGGCATTCGGGTTAGCCATATCATTTTAAGTATGATGTGCAGTAATAGAGAATTCACATGGGTAAATATTAAAGAACTAGAAAGTTCTTTACGAATTCTCTTGTATTACTTGTTCTCATTAATTAATTGACCAACTAAAGAGTTCGGGTTGAATCCCTAGATTCTGGAAATATCAAAGGTGAATATGGGCCCATTCACCTGCCATGTATACCACATATGATGCATCTATGATATGGTTACATGTGCGATTGTTATTAACCAGCAGCCTGGCCGGTGCTTGCGAGGTAAATTGCTCAGTAATATAACTTCGAGCATAATTTCCAGATTTTCTATTCAAGATAGTTAATCTTGATAAGTTGGTTTATATCATAGTTGGTTTAGCAACATAATTATTGAGTGCCTCCACTTAATAGCTAAACTGTTTCTTATGAGAACAAAGTTATATATATCAGTTTGATATACATTGTATACGAGAGTATATTATATTCTCCCTCACAAGTGGTTCAGGGTCAGGAACCAAATAATTTCATCTTATTATTGATGTGCGGTGTATATTTTCATTAACACCATAATGCACAAAGATGGACTCTCAAAGTTGAGGAAACAAGTTAGCTTTTATAACATGAGGGGGAGACATGATAAACACTTGAGAAAAGGTTACATGGGATGAATTATCATTTGTATATATAGATCCTCGAATATCATAATATGAACCTGAAGTTCATAAAAGGATAATTCAATTGCAACATATTGCAAAGCATGCTATACGCATTTGCTGACCCAAAGAAAGTAACTATATTCTCACTGCAAATGCTCATATTAAGTCCCAGAAGGACAAAGTCTTTGATACGCTTAAAGCGTATAGACAAATCGGTTTCAAAATAACTTCTTAATAAAGAAGATGAGCAAATGATCAAAGTGGTCATAATCGGGAGGCAAGTGATCTAGAAGATCACATGACATAACACTTCATAAAATCTCATGAGAGATTCAGGTACCTGAATATATGAATAAAGAGATCTCCATGTTATGTCTTTATGAAAATTTACTGGAACCGATATAAAATGTTCGTCGACGACATCTATGATAAGCGCTAAATATCGACGAGGATCTTAAGTTTGTCGAATACAAATAAAATATTGGCTAAATGGAAGAGATACAATTCAAGCAGAATTGATTCCATATGAAAGACATGTAGTTTTGGACACGTAGTTCAAATACTTGAAAGTATAAAGTCAATGGTATGTGTAATCAGTTTTCGATATCTTATTTGTTTAGCATGACATGAAAACTTGATATGCATCTAAAGTCTATTATATGGCTTATATGACTTAACTTATATGTCAATCCATGAAAGATTGAAGTTGCTTGAAGCATATACAATTATTGGTCCTGAAGTACCACATCCTAAGTGCAACTTGTGTACATATGTATCTTGCTATAACTATAAGCATGATGGCATCGAGAATACCTCTATGGAGATATTGAAGAGTCATTCCACGACATTATATGAAGATGTTCATATCTATCAAGAATGATAATTTCAAGGTGCGGAATATTTATTCAAATCAATATGGCTGATGTATTTATCAAATCTCTACAAAAGATCGTTTTGAAGATTGTGCACAAGATTGGAATGCAAATGCTCAAGGATGTGAATTGATGCTCTTTCCCGGGGGAGTTAATGCGCGTTGCACTCTTTTTCCCTTACAAGGTTTTGTCCCACTGGGTTTTCCTTGCAAGGTTTTTAACGAGGCAACCAATAGGCGCATATTCAAACATGTGTACTCTTTTTCCTTTTCTATAATTTTTTCCCATTGGATTTTGTTTTAGTTAAGGTTTTAACGAGGCACATTATTGAATAGACATTCAAGGGGGAGTGTTATAAATAGAACTCTAATTAGGGTGAATGTCTATCTTATAGAAGAGTTATACCTTGAGGCTAAGTCTTTTCTTTTCCTATAAATAGAGGGGTCTTACCCCATTGTAAATCATCCCAAAAATATCAATAAGAATACTCCTCTCTCTACTTTTCTCTCTATTGTTCTTGTTTTTATATTATTTCATAACATATTTATTGTTTTCCCCTCTTTTATTTTTTGTTTTATTGTTTTATTGTTTTCCTTTCCTCGATTGCGAGAAATTTAAATTCCCAATTTGTTTGGGCTGTGGGCCGTGGCTTTGAATTATGGTCTCCAGAACTTACGAAGAGGCATCGAGGTCGGTGCAGCGTTATCCATGTAAAATTTTGGCTGTCTCCAGTAAATGAAACCCACATGGGACAAGTTAAATGAAAAAGAATTACATGTATATAAATATAAATAAATGTAATAATAATATTTAAAAGTTCTCTAATAAGATAGAATTTTATTCCCGCATGTAATAACCTTATTGGTCAAGCTTTAAAAATTAACTTATTTCAAAAGTACTTTTTTAAAAATATTTTTTTTAAAATATTTTTTATGAGAAGTAATTTATATTTAACTAATTAATTTATAAAATGCTTTTACCATCAATTATTTTTGGCCAACTTCTTAAAAATAGATTCTAAGTGTACGTTTCTACTTCTATTTTTTTGAAAAAGGATTAGTCAAAACACTTCGGAAAAAGTGATTTTGACTTTTGGATAGTTTGGCGAGAAATTCTGTAAATATATTTTACATTATAAGATGAAGGGAAAATTATGGGCAATTGGTAAGAACAATGTAATTAGTAAGAAAATAACACATATAACAAGTTAAAATATGCTAAGAAATATAAAAAATTATTTTTTTGGTCCATAATAAATGATCAATTTATTTTTTATTTTGATATAAAATAAATAAATATTTATATAATTAAAAAAATTTAATTTATTTTTTTAAAATTATCTTTATATACATATTTTTAAAAAGTTATGTATTCCTTATATTTGTTATGTTATAATATTTAATTAAGAATAATTTAATTATATTAATTGTTTTTATTTAAAATTTAATATTTTTTTAATTGGCGTGACCAAAACAAATTATTGTGGACGGGATAAAAGAAAATGACTTATACAGCTGCTTGGCATTAGCAGTATAAAAGAGCGCGAGGCGACAAACAAAGGCAGTAACGAGTCGTTGTCATTTGCCAGACATCAAAGGAGTATAAGATAGGTTAAGTGGGATATTTCTTGCAATTAATCATTAGTACTATCTTTCTTCTCTACTGCTCTCAATATACAAGTTCAATTAGCAGTATATTTCTTGCACTTAATTATTATTTCTCAACACATAA
The DNA here is from genome assembly GCA_034376525.1 of Nicotiana benthamiana. Taxonomy (NCBI): domain Eukaryota; kingdom Viridiplantae; phylum Streptophyta; class Magnoliopsida; order Solanales; family Solanaceae; genus Nicotiana; species Nicotiana benthamiana. Next base: position 88,432,720 of record CM067333.1, on the reverse strand, counting down.
ATAAAGCAGAGCTAATTTGTTGAAGTAAAATCCAGAAAGAGGAAGATGGGTGTCATTGACCATATCTCTGATATGTTTGATTGTTCCACTAGTTCTCACTCCAAGCACAAGAGACGCAAACAGTTGCAGGTATTTATATTTTTTCAAATATTCTCACTTATTTTTTCTCTGTTTTCTTCAGTTCTTTCTTATTTCGTGTATGAGTTTCCAGGGTCTCGCTTCTATGTATCCGTGTTGCCTCTAGTTCTTGAAATCTGTGTCAGATCTGTGTGAAATCTGAAGTTCTTAATCCAAATAAAACTTACCAATGGAAGTATTTTTGCTTGATTAATTATTCAACTAAACTTATTAATTAGTATAAATTTGTGTTCACTACTTTGCTGTCGGCTGTAGCTATTGATATAGTTTTCTAAATATTAGACTGCATAATAGAGTTTTTTAAATAATGTAAAAGATAAATTAATGGAGCCAATGGCTTTCCATTGTTCCAGGTCCTATTTTCTTAATATGGTTTAGGACGGAGGTTAAGGAATATTATGATGCAGAAGACTTTTTTTCCCCTTCTGACATCTCAATCTAGCTGTCTCAGTTTTGTGAGCTGGTTTATACTATGTACTTAGCAGAGTGGCTCCATAATTTTTGCTTTATGCTTCAATTATTAAGATTTTTAGCATTTGAACTATTGTATATTCATTATTATGAGTTTATATTTATTACTTTGTTGTATTACTGTAAATGAATTTTTACGCATAAATTTATATTTTTTTCAAAATACTTTTGTCTATTTTTCAAAGCTTTTTTACTTTTTTGTTCGAAATCAGTGGCGTTGGCAATATAATATCCAATATTTTGGAATTTTACAAAAATTTTAAAAACTTTGAAAAATTATTTTTCAAAATTTTCACTCAAATTACTGCAAACTTAAAAAGAATCCAAAATAATATTCATTTTCAAACACAACTTTAATTTTAATATATCATTTTCACTTTAAAAAATTGACCTTTTTTTTTGAATTTTACAATTCTTGTGTCCAAACTCCAACTAAACCCTTTGCAAACATTATCACTTCACGTTCACCTTGTCTAGTTATTTCTTGTTGTCTGATAGGATATTCTGGTACAAAGTTGAAATAGGGTTCCCTGTGTACAATTACAAAAAGCTTGTAAAATATTTTATAGTATAAGTTAATTCCTGCGTCCCCTATATATCTTTTACTCCATTTTCATTTATGAAAGGTCCAACAGCTAGTAGAACGACAAACTAAAAAAAGTTAGAAGGATTTGTCATTCTTGGATGTTTCTCCCATGTGCACGCTCTCGTCTTGTTTCTAGTAATTTGTCCTTGTAACTAACGCTACCATTTTCCTACGAAAGATCATAGTATGTCTTTATTATTGTCCTTTTGTTTTCATTTTAAAGTATTTCTTAACTTTTTTCGATAACAATAGGGAGTATTTCTCAACTTTTCAAAAGCAAAAGTAGAATATTTCCTTTAAGGGGTGGTGTGTTGTAGAAAAGATAATTCAGATTCAGTATCGCCCTTTGGACCACCATTGATTTGATGAGGACGTTTAAATCTTGGTTTGGCCATATCCTACTCGCTACATGGACCTACCTCTCGTTAATTCTGTTCTTACAAATTTTGAATGGGACATTTGCACAAATGGCTTTTTTTGAGGTTACTGTTTATATTTTGTCCTAGTTCATTTAGTGGGTTGAATTTGTCTTCTATAAATAATTCCAACTACTTATAAGGATTTTTTAAGTCTATCGAGGTTATGGAAACAAAAATTTAAAGGGTGCCCTAAAAAAAGGCCATAAGGGTGCAAATTATCCCTTCTTGAACTAGGACGAGGGGTGGCACATGAGAGTCGGCTTGAATTTGGATGGGTCGAAAATGGGCAATGCAAAAAAAAAAAAACGAATAAATTATTCGTCCGACCCATATTTAATATGGATTAAAAATGAGTTAACCGGCGGATAATATGAATATCCATATTATCCATGGTTTCTTGAGTATGATCAATTTTGGGAGAATTTCTAGTCTCCTAAACTTGAGAAACCCTCAATTTGAGACTTTACAAATATAAAAATTAAACTCATTAGTTATTCATTTGGTTATCTATTTTCTAAGTGGATAATATAATTTTTATCCATATTTGATCCGTTTTTAAAAAGATCGCTATTCAATTCATTTTTTAATATATAATATGGGTGGATAACTGTTTTTTTAACCATTTTACCCATTTTACCGCCACTAACTAGGACCAATGCACATTTACCGGGGCTAATGCTAGTATGTTTTTTTCATATTATATTGACTATATATAATAGTTTGCTTGAATACCACCTTGCCCTTTATATATTATCTTTCGATCAATGCATTTAACTAATACTGATGTACACTGATATTGAGAGCTGTTGTGGCATGTCTCATAGGTAAGAATCTCTGTTTATTTATTTTCTCAAATTTTTGGACTTCTTCCTTATTTTAAATACAAATTCCTAATTTATCTTCTCTAATTATTATTACTTTATAATTCCTTTTCTTGCCGTTACTAATTTATTCTTTTTCCTTGAACGTTCACAACTTGATTGGTAACGTTTACTTACTCTTCAACTTCTCGCACCTCTTTGAATTCCAGACTATTTGCACCTCTTTGTATTCCTTCTTTCGAATATATTTCAGAACATGAAAATTCCATTGTGGAGGAACTCCAAGTTACTGAGTATTTATGAAAACATATATCAATTGTTCATAGAACAAAACTATAGTCATATGGGGTTTTACACCCATGAGCGTTGCTACAATCTCATCTCAACCATATTGGAATTTGGAACTCCAAGTAGAAGCAACTTGCAATATAATGTTATATTATTTAGTGGAAACCTTTAAAAACTCTAGTTGTACGATGGAGCAAAGTGCTTGTTGCTTTGTGGTTCACGGTAACATATCTTCACCAAATGAAATATATTTCTCTCTAGAATTTACCACATGCGAGATTTCTACTTTCTTTATAATTCGGGTATATTTAGACGGCTAAAATTACTTCATGTTCATTGTTTATTTGCCCCTTTTGATTTTTTTCTTCTTTCATTTCTTCTGTTTTCCTTTTTAAGCAACTTTTTTTTTTAATTTTTTGAGTAAGTTTGGTTACAGGAGATTGATTAGTTATCGTAGGGATGTTTAGTATGCAATTGTCTTATCCTATAGAATTAGTTTATTGTTGTTGCAATTAGTTTAAAATACTAGAAGGTTTGGTTTCGGTCCTTGAAAATTTATGTCAATACTATTAATTGTTCTCGAGGAAAAATTCAAACTGTTGTTTTGTCTTTTTTATGGCTTGAGATTTAGTCCCAATGAAAAAGAGTAAAATTTGTTCAAATAATCCTTAGACTGGATAAACTCATACTTAATTTATATGTAGTGACCTCAGCATTTTAAAAGGGTAGTTTGATTACGGGTTTATGTTTTATAGTTTTGATAACAAAAGAAATTGAGTTGAATATTAGCACTAATAATTACTCAAATATAGGGAGTTTCAAACATAAAATCATGTTACAAAAACGCTGAAATGTTTTGATTTCCTTAGAGAAAGACATCCTTACAAAAATAATATTTTATATAGTTAATTATGTTATTTTTACTATCTTATTGTATTCGGTAGAAGTTTAATTTGTTGGAAGTGATTTGCAAATCTTTATTACACAATTTCTTTTAATGGATTTCGTAAACTTAATTTGTGATGAATGATTATAGATTGGAATTGGTTGAAAATTGGGCCTCGACATATAACAAGAATAAAACTATCAGATGACATCTATATTTGGCTGTACGGAATACTGTGGAACTAGTAAAGCTTTTCACTTTTGGGACAATTATATTGATAATGATAAGTTTAAATTCATTCGTATGAAATTATAAGTGTACAACCAATAATTTTACTTTTATCTTATTTGTATAGTAATTGGCAGTTGTAAGATGAAATTTACGTAATTTTAGTTTTGATTTTGCCTTTTCATCGTGCAATACTCCTTAAATCATTCTTAATTCTGTAAATTTCAAATAAACTGCATTCTAATTCCTTTGGTAGAAGCAAATTAAATGCTTTAGATGTCTAATTCCTCTTATTTACGATAACAAAGTCTTCTGTATTTTTAGTTCCAATATATCTATAATTTGTAAGATAAAATATTTATATAACCGCGCGCAGCGCGGATAAAATCACTAGTATTAGTATAATTTTACATGTAGTAGCATGATATTTCCCTTATTTTTTCATGGAATTAATTCTACTTGTTATGAATAGCATTCCTGATTATCTTTAGGTGACATGGTAGTGTGAGATTCATTTTACATTGTCAAAATATAGAGGTTAAAAACATTTGTATACCTTCTGCAGTGGCGAAGCCACGTGGTCACTAGGATGATCAATTGATCATCTTTCATCCAAAAATTGTACTGTGTTATGAGTAAAATTTTATGTTTTAGAGGTATATAACACAAATTGAACACTCTTTGTCGCGAATTTTTTTTCAATTCTTTCAAATTCGTATATTTTTGAAAAAATTACTAACTTCGCCACTGACCTTTTGTTTAGCTCAAGATATGTGCCAAAGTAGTGTAGACTATAAGTTGCTAGTATTTAGTTAGTCCAAGACATTAACGAAAAATGTGAATTTTTCAGACAGTGGAGGTGAAAGTGAAGATGGATTGCGAAGGTTGCGAGAGGAAAGTGAGAAGGTCCGTAGAGGGAATGAAAGGAGTTTCATCAGTCACAGTTGAACCCAAACAACACAAGCTAACAGTAGTGGGCTATGTCGATCCAGAGAAAGTCGTGGCCCGTGTTGCCCATCGCACGGGTAAGAAGGCAGAGATCTGGCCCTATGTCCCATATGACGTCGTAGCTCATCCTTACGCGCAAGGCGTCTACGATAAGAAGGCTCCAGCTGGGTACGTGAGGAGAGTTGATGATTATCAAAGTAACCAGCTCCAACGTGCTAGTTCTACTGAAGTTCGTTATACCACAGCCTTTAGTGATGAAAATCCTGCAGCATGTGTGGTCATGTGAACTTAATATTCATGCTATTACTATATTCTGAACCTTGTACCATAATACTCGTTACTGTTAAATTTGTATTAGTTTTGAAAATCATAGTGCTTTTTTTGGATGTTGGGTTGGGGGGGAGTGGGACAGGTATGGGTAACTTTGTTGAAGCAGAAGTTCTGCCGTTACTATGTTGTGTTGTTAAATCAATTAATGTCCTGTTGTGAAAACTGGAAAGAAGGAATGGAATCAGAATATGCTGGATTTACCGTTTCCAGATTTTCCCTTTCATTGGTTTACCATAGATCCAAATTTGTACAAATATATTTCAAATTATGGTTTTTGTGTCATTAAACAATTATTGCTTTCATTGATTGGTTATCCCATCTTCTATATGGGATACCTAAATCTCGTCATTTTAGGGGTTGTTTGGATGTGAACCAAGTTATTTTTTTATTAATTATCTTAGAATTAGTTATTTTATTTTTCCCGGGGATAAAAAATATTAGAATTTTGGTATAACTTATTCTGTAATTGTTTAAACAATTATTTTATCTTAATTCAACCTGGAATAAATTCATCTTAAATTTAATTCCGAAATTAATTTTCCCTTATTCCTCCTACAAAATGAACCCTTAGTATAAAGTTATCTCGATATCCAAAGTTGAATTGCAATTTGCATGTACGCCTACTACTGTTTGCTTTCAGATTGCTGCTTTTTGTAAAGTAGTAGCATATATCTACTTTGAGATGGTCTCTTTGTACATATCAAGTGGAATATTGGGTTGGAAAGCAAAAAGTGATGGACTACAGTTTACTTTTTTGGGAATGACTTTTCTATGTCCACTTTTTTCAAAAGTTTTTCACTCTTCTCTTCTTTTATCTATTGGAGTAATTGTATTGAGGAAAATTATATACATACATATATATATATATATATACATATATATATATATATATATGACGGCGTCAAGACATGTAAAATGGTCAATAAGATATACTTAGCTACGGTTTGAAAATTACAAAATATGTAGGAATAAGGAGAAAGGAAGAGGTAGGGACGAGAGTATCAGTTATCGTCCCTGTTTAAGCTTATTTACATCCGAGCAATGAAAAGAATGAATTTGGTTAAAGAAAATGGTGCAAATACGATATTAAAGAGTATTAAATACTGAATCTGTTAAGGAATATATGTATTCAATGTAATAATCATGTAACGTGGCATTTAATGTCAATAACTACTCATAATAGCCTCATTATGACTTAGGCATAACATACATTCCCAAAGAGACCTATGAAAGGATAGATATGTAATCGATTGAGACACAAGTTACTATTGGAATATACTTTAATTTACTTGCTTTCTGATAATATCATTCTCAAGTCTCTTTTTTATATACTTTTTCGATTATCAGTAACCCGATTATTCTAAATTCTAGCTTTGACCAAAAATTTATTTTTCGGTTAAACAAATTGGTTCCATTACCGAAAATCTGATAATCAATTATATCTTAACTTGATTTTCTGTGTTGAATCAGCTATGTCGAACAACAACGACAACACTCAAGGAAATCAAATCAATCAGCAAAATTAGGGAGTTCCGCAAAATAATGCTAATCAAGTTCCAATTCCACAAGACTCGCCGCGACAATCTCGTGAAGGAACTCCTGAAGGATCTCACACAGAAGGTCAAGTTCAATTTGAGAATTTTGAAACTATGGATGAAGCTTTACAAAAATGTATTGCTACTCAGGTCAACAAGTCAATTATCTGCTGCTATACCCACACCTACTCCAAATCACAATACTTTGGAGAATCCTCGTTTCGGGCTAGTTAATTCAGGCAATGGTGGAACCCCCGATGAAACACATGAGGGAGGCCCAGGTAATTCAGTTAAATCTAATTTACAAAGTACAGTATTAACATTGCAGAAACAGCTCAAGGAGCAAAGTGACCACATAGAGCAAATACCCGGGGTACCGCCCGTCATCAAGGGAGTAGATATGGATAAGTATTCTCAACAGCCCTGGAAGCCAAGTGTCGCCCCTCTCCTAATTCCAAAGAAGTTCAAGATGCCTGATATTCCAAAGTATGATGGAACAATAGACCCGCGAGATCACGTTATCGCATTTACAACAGGTGTCAAGGGCAATGATTTGACAAAGCAGGAGATTGAGTCAGTCTTGGTTAAAAAATTCGGTGAAACGATCACTCAAGGAGCACTAACATGGTATTCTTTTTTACCTGAAAATTCTGTAAATTCGTTTGCTGATCTTGCAGATCTATTTATTAAAGCACACTCGGGTGCTAAAAAAGTTGTAAATAGAAAAGGAAGTTAAAGTGATTCACAACTCGTGGTTAATCAAATGCTGAGGAATTACACGGCTAGGGAAGTAATGATGCAACAGTACTTGTAAAAGGTATAGGAATTGATAAGGCAATTCCAAACTTGGAAGGTCATACAAATATCAAGGGATGAAAATGGTGAAGCAGATGCCTTAGCCAATCTTGCATCCATAGCTGATGTGGAAAATGATGCAAATGCCTCGGTTATATACTTGTTTCGTTTAGTTCTCGAACCTGATAAGGATGAGGTAAAATTTAAAAATTTAACTTGGGATTGGAGGAACAACATTGTTGTTTTTTACAGAATGGTACCGTTCCTAATGACAAGAGACAAGCACATGTACTTCGCAAAAAGGCTGCTCGTTACTGTTTAAAACAAGGGAACCTTTACCATAAAATGTTTGGTGGCCCCTTAGCAAGATGCCTCGTACCTTATCAAACGGAGTATGTGATGAAGGAAACACATGAGGGACATTGCGGGAATCACGCAGGGGGTAGATCACTGGTGAGAACCTTGATTAGAGCAGTGTACTATTGGCCTAAAATGGAAGAAGAAGCGGAAAATTTCGTGGCTAAATGAGACAAATGCTAGAAGTATGGTAACAATATGCGCAAGCCAGCAGAATTACTACATCCAGTCATTGCGCTGTGGCCGTTTATGAAACAGGGAATGGATATAGTAGGACCATCACCTCAAACAAAAGGATAGGTAAAAACTTTTCTCGTACTTACTGATTATTTCACTAAATGGGTAGAGGCATGAGCATTTAAACAAGTGCGAGAGAAGAAAGTTAAATATTTTATTTGGCGAAATATCATCTGCAGATTTGGTGTACCAAAGGAAATCGTATGCGATAATGGCCCTCACTTTATCGGGGCTCAAGTCACAGAGTTTCTTAAGAATTGAAAAATCAAAAAGATAACATCTACACCCTATTATACAGTGGGTAATGGGTAATCAGAATCAACTAACAAAGTTATAATCAACAATTTAAAGAAATGATTAGAGGAGTCAAAGGTTAATTGGCTTGAAGTATTATCCGAAGTTTAATGGGCATATCGCACAACACAAGACAAGCACATGTGAAACACCTTTCTCTTTGGTTTATGGAGCTGAAGCACTAATTCCGGTTGAAATAGGATAACCAAGTACAAGATTCTCACAAGCAACACAAGAGTCTAATGATGAAGAGATGCGAATCAATTTGGACTTGTTGGAAGGCAGGAGACAAGTTGCATTAACAAGAATGGCATCACAAAAATAAGTGATCGAGCAAAATTACCACAGGAAAGCTCGTCTCAGATACTTCAAAATTGGGGACTTCGTGCTTAAAAAAGTTTTTTCAATCGACAAAGGCAACCAACGCAGGTAAACTAAGCCCAATATGGGAAGGACCCTACAGGGTTCGTGATGTTGCAGGAAAAGGAGCATATGAATTGGAAACAATGGACGTGAAGGTACTTCCTTCACATTGGAATGTTGTTCATTTGAATAGATACTACTTCTAAGGAAAAAACACGGTCAGGTATCACCATGTTAAACTTTATTTTTTGAATTGTTAAAACTTTACTAACGATTTTAGATGATAAGGAAAACACCCACTCGTACTAAATGATGAGTCACGACTTGTACGGCAAAATGGAATAAACTAAAATTCCTGGCCCAGAGTTACAAGTAATCTAATAGACATATAAACGGGTTAAGCAGTCTTCATCTATAATCGCACCCCGAGTCCCATATGTATTTCCTTTTCAAGAAAAGGACCAGGTGAAAGAAACTATCAAGTGCTCGAGGCTCCATACTTCAGTACTCAAACACTTCGGGTACTACATAGAATATACAGTCACGTGTATATAAAAGGCAAGAAGATTGAGTAAAAATCAAGCCTAAGAAGAGTCAAGTATGGAGTTGAAGTTAAGGAGTCATGACATTCATCATAGTTTTATTTCTCATGAGAACAATGGAGTCACCCCTCAAACCCTTTCTAATGTTTTGAAGTTAAGGGGACCCAAGGTACCTCAAAACAGTTAGGGTAAAGACTATGTACTAAAACGGGTAATAAGGAAACACCTTGTATCTATTGTTCTTCTTTTGTATAAATCTATTACAAGAAAAACAGTTACGAGAAAGTTATAGATGTAATTCAAATACATGTAAAGCTTTACTCAAAACTTGTCATGGTTCAGAAATAAAAACTTGTCCAAGTTATTACAAAGAAACATGTGTGTTCCTATTTCTTTTATCGTATAAGAAGAACCATTATGAAGTTAAGACGTCTTCTTCATCAAGTGTCAAAACATAAAAGGGCCCTCTTTTATAAAACTTGTGATATTTGGTCATGAGGTTAATAGAAGCATTTTTAAAGAACAAAAATGCAAACTATTCTTTAAATCTTTGAAAATAAAAGGCACGAATAGAACAAAGAGAAGTTTAATGATAACTTCTTAATATTTTAAAACTAAAGACTAAATATAAACTTAGTCATCGAATTGTTCAAACAAAAATGCCCCATAACAAGACTTGGGGACTTGTATTTCTAAACTCAAACCTTAACTGATAACCAAGGGTTTGATTACAAAAAAAACTATCACAGAAATCTAAAAACCTTAAACATAGCTTTCCAGATAGATACATGCAAAAAGAGAATTTAAAACAAATGTAAAATTCGTTCATTAAGAAGAAGGAACAAAAGAAGGATCATCAGCAAGCTCAATTGGAACAACATCATCAACAGTTGAAGGTTGATCTTCAATTACAGCAGTAGGAGCATCAACATGCAAAGTCTCAGCTTGACTGGTAGCAAGAGGCACAGATAGACTTGAGGAAGGTGTGACACTCGTGGCAATTTCAACAGTCATAGGGACTTCAACCTCGGGAGATGAAAAATCTTGTGGTTGTAATGCTCATTCAATGTCCTTATTCACCTTGTCTAATTCTGATTCCAAGCTGAAATTTCTTGGCCCATTTCCACCAAGGTGTCACAAAGAGACTTTCAGAAGGTCCAACTTGCCTCAACATTGGTTGACTATTTAAGAATTTCATAATCACTCTCCCAAGCAGCAATTTCATTCTTAAGTTCTTTGTTTTTAGCCAAGATAGAATTATAAGATGATTGAAGGGAGGTATGAGAAATCTCCAGGGCATGTACCTTGTCTAAAGAAACTCTTAGTTATTCTTGTGCCCGTGAAAGGTTTTGTGCTTGCTCCCCAGCATGCATATCCTTTTGAGCCAACAAAGTATTTAGTGCCCTATGTTTCTCGTTGGCCTTGGACAGCTGTTCCGAAAAGGAAGATTCAAGTCGCTCTTTTTTCCTTCTCAGTTTGGCTTGAGGTAACTTTAATCATCGCCAGCTCGGAGGTTAATGTTTGAACTTGCCGCTCTAAGGTATTTTTCCTCTCCTCCAAATTCTCCATGTCGATTTGTGCACTTTCAAACTAGCCTTTCAGTTGTATGCCTCCAATTGAGAACCACGACAGCCTCTTCTACATTATAGGCAGTCTTTTCCAAGTCATGAGCCAACTTCTCCAAAATGGAGATCTCGGGTCATTAGTTCAGTACCGATAAGGTTAGCCTACATAAACAAAAAAAGGAGGTAAGGTCAGGATTTCGAAACCAAACGTTTTAATAAAATAAAGGATAAGAAAGTACCTTTAGAGTGGCATGTACTATATCGTTCATGAGGGTCATATTACTATGGCTTGCAAGTTTAGCCTTCTCAATTGGGCTAATCAAAGGTTCGAGCAAAGTATCGGCTTGCCCGGACTTTCTTAAAAGACTGTTGTTGGCAGGAACCTTGATTGTTACGCTCCTCATAGAGGAACCCATACTCGAAAAGCCCACCTCAGTACGACGGACAATGGGGGGAGGAGTTACTGAATGAGGAGTGGTGGAAGGAGTAAAAATAATAGAGGTAGGGATAGAAGTAGTAGTTGATGAATGTAAAGAAGCTATCACAGGTACGGAAGAGGTCAAATAATGTAAATGAGGTTCATTTAGAACAGGTCCTAAAGTCCCACTACCGAATCCACTATTGAAGAGTTGATTTATTGACTCATGAGTATTGGGAGGAGAAATATCATCATCAGGGATGATCACCGGAGTAATAATAGGCTCGAAAAGAGATAGGTGAGGGGAGACATCAACCTCGTCTTCAGAGACGATACGTCTCCTGGCTCGTGGTCTTGATATCAAAGAACCCTCATCTTCTTCCTTTGAATCATCTTCTACAACAGATTTTCTCTTTACAGAGCCCAAGAATATATCTTGGGCTGAAGAGGTGCGAGTTCTTAAGGAGTCACGGGACGCCAAGGCGGCCTCTGCAGTAACTCCTCGAATGATAAATCCTGATAAAAAGAAGGATGAAAGTTAGAACAACAAAAAATATTTAAATAAGACAAGGTGAAAGTCATTACCATGTGTCTTTACTTTCCAACCATAACAGTTGAAAAGGGTTTTCCATGATCTACCCTTAGTTGGGGCAATTTTCAGCATCTTGTCTACCCAACCACGGAAGTTAGGCACAGGCTCCACAACGCCCATGGTTGCTGAAAAGAAAAATAAGTAAAACTAAGAAAAATAAGCAAGCCTAGAAATAAAAAAGGCACGAGAAGGGTTTAACACTTACATGCAAAGTTCCACTTCTCAGGGAAGGGAACGTTATTTTCACCAACTAAACCAGCAGTGGGAGCAGCAACAAACCGGGCATACCAGCCACGGTCTTTATAATACTCGAGGCTCACTAAAACCCTCTTTCTCCTGGCTGCTAAGCCAAATACACCATTTCGAAAAAGCCCAGGGTAGTAAAGGTGAATTAGGTGGGGGGGGGGGGAAGTGAATTCAACATCCGCCATGTAAGCAAGGTGCCTCAAGCAGGTGATAGCCCTCCAAACAATCCGACCAATTTGACCCAAACACACGCTGAAAAAATGACAAAAGTCTAGAGTGACCGGGTTAATGGCCGGTTTAAACCCTAGAGTAAAGGGGTATGTGTAAACAGAAGAGAATTCTATTAAGTAAGATGTGATCCTCTGGTTTGAGTTAGGAACGATGATTGGGAAATCATCACTCTAATTACAATCCTTACGAACTATGGGAGCTAAAATTTGTGATTTGAGTAGGGAAGGATCTGCACAGTCTAAAGAGGCAAGTTGGGTCCTAAGAGATTCTCAATAATGATGAAAGGAAATTTCAGAGGGGATTATTTCCTCAAGCGGAGGCTCACGAAGTGGCTCAGAAGATTCTTTGATCCGGGAGGAACTCCTCTGAGAATGTGAACCTTTAGTCCCAGAAGAGGGATCGGATATAGAAGAAGGAGTTGACGTACTACCACCACGAGCAGATCCAAGGCTACGGAGTCTACCCCCTCTTCTATGTCTCATCGAAGCATTAAGGAAGCTATCCAGAATGGGGGTTCTCTTAGGGTTAGGATTTGGTGAAGCCAAGGCAAAGCAAGTTGAAGTGAAGCAGAAAATATCAAAGAAGTCTCGAAGGATTAGAGTATATGATACGTTTTATGTGAAACAAGACAAGAAAAGAAGTTATATTTATACTACTGGGTAGCCAACAAAAAGAGAAAGTACAGTAATGGAAGAACCATAATAATGATAGCTGACACTTCGTGAAGAGTGAAGCTTAAAAGAAAGCCTAAGAAAGTGTTGCGAAATTATGCAATAATTGAAAGAATGACACGTGTCTAGAGCATTAAAAGGAAGTGAGAACTGAAGCGTCAACACTCTTAGAGCATTAATGGTGACAAAAATTCTCCTTTAATGAATTCCACTTCCCAAATATTCAAACTGATGAATAAATGGAAAGTGGGGGGACTATCTGTATTGGGAAAAATTGTATTCATATATATGACGATGTATCGGGACACGTGGAATGGTCGATAAGTTATACTTAGATACGGTTGAGAATTACAAAACATATACGAGTAAGGAGAAAGGAAGAGGTACGGGACGAGAGTATCGGCGATCGTCCCTGTTTAAGCCTATTTACATATGAGCAATGGAAAAAATGAATCTGGTTGAAGAAAATGGTGCAAATATGTCATTAATGTTAGAAAATACGTTTAACGCTAGAGGGGGGGGGGGGGAGTGAATAGCGTTATAATAAAATTTAGCGTAAACTTGCGGAAATTAAAATTTGCAGGAAGTAAATAAGTGCGATAAATAATAACTTACACACAGATATATCCTGGTTTACCACAACGTGTGGCTAGTCCAGTCCCCGAGAGACTCTCTCGAGATTTTCCACTAACTTGTCAAGCTTCCGGGTGCTTAACAAACCTTTACAACTTGAGGACGCAAGCCTCAACACCTTTGCTCGGAGTTACAACACTCCAAGACTTCAACCAAGGAAACACACGTTCCTTACAACAAGAGAATCACAATTCTCTTCCAAGTGTACAAACACTAAAACACTCAAACAATATACTCCTTTATGAGTAGGTATGAGTAACAAGAAATAAGCTCTAGATCACAACAACTTTGGACAAGAATATGGCTCTCAAAAGCTTTATGAAATTGAATATAAAATGATAAACAAAAGTATGCAAGCTTATAGCAATGTAATGATCAGTTGTAGTATGTTGTTGTGTTTAAAACACTGAAATGAAGCTGTATTTATAGTTGAATTGGCATTACCGTTGCCTAATTGCCAATTAAGAGTTGCTGATTCTACTCACTGACAATCGATTGTCAAACCCCAACAATCGATTGTCTGCCAGTCAGACCAAAATTCAATCCCAGATTTTACGCTTGATAATCGATTACTTACAATCCATAATCGATTACTGGCAACGTTCAAAAAATCCTTTCCAGATTTTACCACAAACAATCGATTGTCCAGAATCAACAATCGATTACTCAGCAACGTTCAAAAAATCTTTTCCGGATTTTAATCAAAACAATCGATTATACAAAATCAATAATCGATTACCCAATAACGTTCAAAAAATCTTTTCCGGATTTTAATCAAAACAATCGATTATACAGAATCAATAATCGATTACGACGGTATTTGAAAACTTTACGACAATGGTCAGCTTCACAATCGATTGCACAAAGTCAACAATCGATTACTTATCAGTTTTTGAAAAGCATTTTAGACACTGTCTCTTTGACAATCGATTGTCCAATGTAACAATTGATTATTTAATAAATTTGAAAATCACTGGAAGACAATGTCTCAACATAATCGATTACCATTAGTTTATAATCGATTATTCTGAGTTTTGAAAAACTTTGATGGACACTGCCTCAGTCACAATCGATTGTCATTAGTTCACAATCGATTGTCATGCAGGTTTGAAAAACCTGATGCTCACTGTCTTACTCACAATCGATTATCATTAGTTCACAATCGATTGTCATGCAGTCTTGGCTTAAAACAACCGATTATCATAAGTACATAATCGATTATCTTAGTCCAGATTTTTAAGGCATGTCTAAAAATTATTTTGACTACTGTAGATATGCATGATTTAAAATCATTTGACATTAAATTAAATATGCATGATTTTGAAAAATAGTTTTATGAGAGAAGCCATGTTACGAGTCAAGTTGTAGGATCAAGATCACAATTAAGAATGACTCAATTAAACTATAAAACTTTGTCTTGAGCTTGAATCTCGTTGTATATCAATTGTGCGCTTGTTTCTTGAACTTCGTCATATATCAATTTTCGCTTCGTTTGTCATTCATCAAAACCTATACAAAAGAACACACGTTTTAGTATATTGCATTGAGAACGTGTTTCCAACAATTTCCCCCTTTTTGATAATGGCAAACATTAAGCGGGATATGCAAGACAAGCAATTATATTGACGATTCAAGACAAGTATATACATGCAACAAGTATGTAATTTGTTCCCCCTCCATTTGAGAATTCCCCCTCAATTTAAGCTTATAATTTGAGAGTGCATCATACTCGTTATCTTCCCGCTTTTGCCATTAGCAAAAATAATAATAAGATGCCAAAGATAAAATAAACCTTGTTTATTTATTAAAAGAATTACAGCAACAGGGAAGACAATACAACATATAAAAACAAACTTTAAAAAACTACAATTATTCATTCATCATCTTCCGCCTCATCATCCGGCGCTGCTTCATATGGAACAAGACCCGCATATGGATAATGAACGTGGTCAAAATATCCATGGATCTCGTGAGTTAATTGACCGAAAGAAGAGGTCAATGAAGCAATTTGGTCGGAAATGAATTGGAGGGAAGGCTCTTGAGGCGGAGGAGCACGACGGGTTGGAGGAGGAGCAGGCGCTACATGATCACCGTCATGATGAAAGGAGGATTCCGAAATTTCTCACTTTTTGGTACTCTTTTTGAGAGGACCATTTCTAGTGACGAATCCGGTGGCTTCAAGAAAGTTCATGATGAGGAGAGCATAAGGAAGAGGCCTATCATCTCCGATAGCGTCACGCATGTGAATTTTGATAAGCCGACACCAATTGATGTTAGCTCCGGTTATTATAGCATGCATGAGCTTAGTGTCCTCTTGGGAAATGGTAGTATGGTTATGCTTACGAGGCTTGAGGACTCGGGTGATGAAATAGAAAATCAACCGATAATTGGGATCCATTCCCGTAATTGTAGGACGACGGGAAGAAAGATTTGGATCATAAGAAGTAAGACCGATTTGGTGTAAGAGGGCTGTTTCATCAAAAAGGGCTCCGGCCTCTCCGGTGTACCGAAAAATGTCTTCACCATTATGAGGAAGACGGGCAATGGTATGAAGATTTTCATCGGAAAGAAGAATTTGAACACCGTTAATGTTGGTGACAAGCTCACCATCATCATCCTCATGGAGGTTGGAATAAAATGCTTGAACCAATGTAGTATTGATGTAAGGATGGGTAAGGAGTAAAAAGTCAAGAAGTTGAGAATTTTTGAGCATATTTGCAGCAGGCCCAAATGATTCAAGATACTTGTGGGTTGAAAAGCGGGGTGGAAGAATGTCGCGCTTTTCAAATTTGGTTAAGAATCGAGTAAGCTCGATATCGGAATTAAAATATAGAACGGAACCATCTTGATAGGGATAGTTCGGACGAGGAGGGGCAGCAGAGGCGGATACGCCGTGCCTAGCAGAACGGGAATGTTTTGAGTGACGGCCCGACATTTTTAATGAAAGCTGCTGGATTTTGCAAAGGATTAGAGAGAATTTGATATTTTGAAAGCTAAAATTGATGCTTGAGTGAATGAATATGAACATATATGAAGCCTATTTATAGAGGGGAGAGTGGCTTATCATTTATGGAAGAAATCTGCTGAGAATTTAAAGCCAAATCAGTCAGAAACGGTAAAATAAATTCACTGACCGTTAGACAATCGATTGTTGAGATGCAATAATCGATTGTTGAAGAGTTATGACCTGACTTGGAACTGACACAAATCGATTGAGGAGCCAAACGGTAACAAGAGTTTAAATTTCTGACATGAAATAATCGATTGTCAAATGTGGAATAATCGATTGTTTTGGAAAAGCATTGCTGAATGGCTGAGACAGAAATTGATTATGCAATTTAAGGAATCAATTATTAAACAAAACTGCATAATGAACATAAACCATAAACAATCGATTAGTGATACTGCTAATCGATTTTCAGCACAGTAAAATAATCGATTATTTGCTTGGAAAAATCGATTGTTCTGTGCCAAAACTTTATAATTCACCCTATCTTTTAGGACGATACTTGCAAAATAGAATTAAACGTCTCCGACGCTCAAGTCAGTAATTTTTAAAGAAGTAATGACTTAAACTAGTGTTGCCAAGTGAGAACGTGAGCTCTTAAGAAGTGTGTCCTAAAGTGTTCTTAAGAGAGTTTCGGGTACTTACCTTTCCTCCGACGTCTCCAATTACATGTTCAAGAGGGTGATCTTTGATCGTCCTCAACTCATTTGGCACTTTTGTTTCTTTTTCCAATTGTGGCGCTTCTTCCATTGGTTGTTCCTCAGTTTCATCTTTATTTTCCTTGGGTGGTTCCTCTTGTATTTTGTCTTTCAAGCTATCTAAGATACCTGCAAGATCAAAACTGGAATCCTTTCTCGCCAAGCGAGCATTATTTTCGGAAAATACAACATGAGGGGATTCCTCCACAATTTGGGTTCGTTTATTAAAGACCCTATATGCTTTACTACGTGAGGAATATCCAATGAAAATACCTTCATCCGACTTAGCATCAAATTTACCCAATTGGTCTTTGCCATTGTTATGAACAAAACATTTGCAACCAAAAACTCTAAAATGGGAAATATTTGGTTTTCTACCCTTATAAAGTTCATAGGGGGTTTTCATGAGTATCGGCCGAATTACTACTCTATTTAGAACATAGCAAGCGGTACTCACGGCGTCCGCCCAAAAATGTTTGGGTATCTTAGCTTCGTCGAGCATGGTTCTAGCCATCTCTTCGAGACACCTATCTTTCCTTTCCACCACCCCATTTTGTTGTGGTGTACGTGGAGCGGAAAAGGTATGCTCGATTCCGAGTTCGTCACAAAAGTCCGCAAAGAGATTGTGATCAAACTCTCCCCCATGATCACTTCTAATTGAAGTGACGGTTGTTTCTTTCTCATTTTGAACACGCTTAAGAAAATATTTAAAATTTTGAAAAGCATCACTTTTATTGGCAAGAAATAAAGTCCAAGTAAATCTAGAGTAATCATCAACAATTACAAAAGCATATCTATTTCTTCCTAGACTTCCAATGCGAGAAGGATCAAATAAATCCATATGAAGCAATTGCAATGGTCTAGAAGTTGAAATAATGTTTTTAGATTTGAAAGATGCTTTTGTTTGCTTCCCCTTTTGACACGAGTCACAAATAGAGTTATTTTCAAATTTTAAATTGGGAAGACCAACAACTAAGTTTTGAGAAATCAATTTGTTCAAAAGATGCATATTGATATGTGCTACTCTACGATGCCATAGCCAAGTATTATCCTCTTTACTCATTAGACAATCAACATAATCGGGTGAGGATTTAGCAAGATCAACCATATAAATATTATCCACTCTAAAACCACGGAGGATAATTTTGAAATCACTACATCTGAACACTAAGCATTCATCCGAATCAAATAAAGCAAGATTTCCCTTGTCACACAATTGGCTTATGCTCAAGAGATTATGCTTTAATCCTTTAACAAGTAATATAAGCTTAATAGAGGATTTTTCATCCTTACTGACCGAGCCGATGCCGATGATCTTTCCTTTATTGTTATCACCGAAGATAACACTTCCTCCTTCTTTGTGCTCTAATTAAAGGAATTTGGATTCATCTCCCGTCATATGCTTGGAGCATCCACTATCAAGGTACCATAGTACACTTGATCCCTTCAAGCACACCTACAAAACAAATTAATGTTCTTTAGGTACCCATGCCATCTTGGGTCCTTGGGGGTTAGGCATATTATAATGATGCGATTGAGTAATATGTCTATGACGTGTAAAGCATACAGGAGCAATATGACCAATGCGTCTACAATAATGACAAGTCACATTTGGGTTATGCGTCCTTCTAGGTTCATAGTAACTAGACGGATGAAAATTTCTTACTCTATTTTGAACACTATGACTATTTCGCATTTCATGAGAGTTATCTCTCCTACTATGAGCTCTAGGATGGGTAGCATTTCTAGAGTGATTGTTTCTCGGTTGAGGGCCATTGCTAGGTCTTCAAAGGGGTTCAAAATTTGGTCTAAAATATGCATCATTTCTAGGGTGACTATTTCTAGGTGGTAAGTCATTCCTAGGTCTTCTAAAATGTTCAGCATTTTGTCTAGCATGCATATTGGCTCTAGAGTTGTTGTTTCTAGGATAAGCATTTCTGTTGTTAATCCTAGGTTGAGCTTTAGGTTGTTGGGGTTTAGCGTCAACCTTTTCTTCATTCTTAAAGCCTATTCCATGCTTGGTTGATTTCAAGTTAACAAGAACATCATTCAAGTTTTTGTGCGAAGAATTAAACTTATCTAATGTGCCTTTAACCCTACTTACTTCATTCTTAAGATGCAAACAAGAAGTGCAATTTCTAGTAGAGCTTTCGGGCTTATCGGAACTTCTTTTTCCAAAAAACTTGTTTTCCTCTTTCAGCTTCTCATTTCCTAAAACCAGTTTTTCTAAATCCTTTTCTTTTAAAGAAAGCTGTTTTTGAAAATCTTTTTCTTTTAGAGAAGCATTTTCTTTTACGCTTTTGACTGTTTTTGAAGCTTTAACAAAATTCAGTATATAATTCATCAAAAGCAGTTCGCATTTCATCAAGAGTAAAGAAGTTTTGAGACGAAATTTGGCATACCTCGTCTTTGTTATCTTCTTGTGCCATGAGGCAAAGATTTGCTGCTTCGTCTTCTTCTCCTTCGCTTGACTCATCTCCGGAGTCACCTCCCCAAGAAATATATGCGCGTTGCTTTTTAAAAGGTTTCTTTTCTTTCTTGAGGTTTGGGCAATTTGACTTGATGTGCCCGGTTTCTCCGCATTCGTAGCATTTTATTTCTCCTTGTTTTTTCCCTTTGCGTTCATACTCCTTGCGCAGGAACTTTTGAAATCTTTTGATAACGAGTCCAAACTCGTTGTCTCCTTCCTCATCAATTTGCGGTTGAATTGTGCTCGCCTTTAGAGCTATTCTTTGCCTCCTTTGATCATCAACAAGAGGGTTAAGAATAGTAGATTCATAGGTCTTGAGATTACCTCTTAATGCGTCAATTGTGACATTTGAGACGCCGATGGATTCTTGGATTGCGTCGGCCTTTGATCGCCATGCCGGAGTTAGACTTCTAAGGATCTTCCGTACAAGTTCTCTATCCGTGAATGTCTTTTTGAGGGCATGTAGATCATTTACGATTATTGAAAATCGTTCAAACATTTCGTCCACCTTTTCTCCTTCCTTCATGTGAAATAATTCATAAGCATGGGTTAGGAAATCAATTTTTGCTTCCCTTACCTGATCCGTTCCTTCGTATGTAACTTCTAGCTTGTCCCACATCTCCTTTGCTGTTGTGCAACACGATATTTTCCTGTAATCGTCAGCATTAACATCACAATATAATAAGTTTATTGCTTTAGCATTATTTTGGACCTTTCGGATGTCATCCGCGTCATACTCATCCTCGGACTTGGGAACCCATTCATTTTCCACCTTCTTGGTTGGAATTTGATTTCCCTTTGTAAACACCTTCTAAAGGTGAAAATTGTTGGATTGAATGAAGATCATCATCCTCTCCTTCCAGTACGTGTAATTTGTACCATTGAATAGAGGTGGTCGTGTGGAGCACTGTCCTTCATCAATTCCTGCAAAAGAGTCACGAGTAGAAGCCATGGATGGTTCTCTCAAACTGTTAAGTCTTCAGAGAGTATGGCTCTGATACCAATTGTTAGAAAATACGCTTAACGCTAGAGGGGGGTGAATAGCGTTATAATAAAATTTAGCGTAAACTTGTGGAAATTAAAATTTGCAGGAAGTAAATAAGTGCGATAAATAATAACTTACACACAGATATATCCTGGTTTACCACAACGTGTGGCTAGTCCAGTCCCCGAGAGACTCTCTCGAGATTTTCCACTAACTTGTCAAGCTTCCGGGTGCTTAACAAACCTTTACAACTTGAGGACGCAAGCCTCAACACCTTTGCTCGGAATTACAACACTCCAAGACTTCAACCAAGGAAACACACGTTCCTTACAACAAGAGAATCACAATTCTCTTCCAAGTGTACAAACACTAAAACACTCAAACAATATACTCCTTTATGAGTAGGTATGAGTAAAAAGAAATAAGCTCTAGATCACAACAACTTTGGACAAGAATATGGCTCTCAAAAGCTTTATGAAATTGAATATAAAATGATAAACAAAAGTATGCAAGCTTATAGCAATGTAATGATCAGTTGTAGTATGTTGTTGTGTTTAAAACACTGAAATGAAGCTGTATTTATAGTTGAAAAACTTGGCATTACTGTTGCCTAATTGCCAATTAAGAGTTGCTGATTTTACTCACTGACAATCGATTGCCAAACCCCAACAATCGATTGTCTGCCAGTCAGACCAAAATTCAACTCCAGATTTTACGCTTGATAATCGATTACTTACAATCAATAATCGATTACTGGCAACGTTCAAAAAATCCTTTCCAGATTTTACCACAAACAATCGATTGTCCAGATTCAACAATCGATTACTCAGCAATGTTCAAAAAATCTTTTTCGGATTTTAATCAAAACAATCGATTATACAAAATCAATAATCGATTACCCAATAACGTTCAAAAAATCTTTTCCGGATTTTAATCAAAACAATCGATTATATAGAATCAATAATCGATTACCTGACGGTATTTGAAAACTTTACGACAACGGTCAGCTTCACAATCGATTGCACAAAGTCAACAATCGATTACTTATCAGTTTTTGAAAAACATTTTAGACACTGTCTCTTTGACAATCGATTGTCCAATGTAACAATCGATTATTTAATAAATTTGAAAATCACTGGAAGACACTGTCTCAACATAATCGATTACCATTAGTTTATAATCGATTATTCTGAGTTTTGAAAAATTTTGATGGACACTGCCTCAGTCACAATCGATAGTCATTAGTTCACAATCGATTGTCATGCAGGTTTGAAAAACCTGATGCTCACTGTCTTACTCACAATCGATTGTCATTAGTTCACAATCGATTGTCATGCAGTCTTGGCTTAAAACAATCGATTATCATAAGTACATAATCGATTATCTTAGTCCAGATTTTTAAGGCATGTCTAAAAATTATTTTGACTACTGTAAATATGCATGATTTAAAATCATTTGACATTAAATTAAATACGCATGATTTTGAAAAATAGTTTTATGAGAGAAGCCATGTTACGAGTCAAGTTGTAGGATCAAGATCACAATTAAGAATGACTCAATTAAACTATAAAACTTTGTCTTGAGCTTGAATCTCGTTGTATATCAATTGTGCGCTTGTTTCTTGAACTTCGTCATATATCAATTTTCGCTTCGTTTGTCATTCATCAAAATCTATACCAAAGAACACACGTTTTAGTATATTGCATTGAGAACGTGTTTCCAACAATTAAAGAGTATTAAATGCTGACTATGTTAAGGAATATATGCATTCAACGTAATGGTCATGTAATGTGGCATTTATTGTCAATAATTACTCATAATATCCTCATTATGATTTAGGCACAATGTACATTCCCAAAAGAGACCTATAAAAGGAGAGATATGTAATCGATTGTGACACAAGTTACTATCGAAATATACTTTAATTTACTTGTTTTCTGATAATATCATTCTCAATTCTCTTTCTTTATATACTTCTTTGATTATCAATAACTCGATTCTTCTAAATTCTAGCTTTGACCAAAAATCTATATTTTCGGTTAAACAATAATTTAATTGATGCATGCCTTAGAACATCTTAGCATCACCCTTTAAGTGATGTATAACTAACTATAAACTGTTTACGTTAAAAGAGAACTAAGAGGATATTTTCAGTTTGATAAAAGGTTATTTCATAGATTATTTACATAGTATTCTAGCTACCTTGTGAAAATCTTAGTAGAATAAACAGTTGTCTTCATTGATCAAATAGCAGCTTCAGAAATTATAAAGCCTGCAAATCACATACATTATCATTTGAGGAAAAGCAGTAGCACTAATCATAATGCCACGAAGCACCTCAGTAGCGGCTTGGTTGTTCTAATTAGACGAGCATTAATTAAGATATATAAGAGAGATTAATCACAACATATAAACAAATATTTTTTGAAGAAAATTACTAATTATCTTGTTTCTGAAGGATATATAAAAACATTAAGAGAAATAATAAGCACATGAAAGTCATTTCCACAGGAAAAATTAGCGTCCACTAGCCACTTCCTGGATTTTATTTTTTTTTTGGAAAATCGCAATTGTTCTGAGTTTCAGAACCTGGGTTTCACTTGTACTACGTAATATTCTTGAACATTGGCTATTTTTGAGTTACAAGAGTTGAAAAGTGCCTATTTGCTAATTTTAGGACCGAAATGGCAGAAATAGGATATCATAAGGAGTGGTCTTTAATTTTTGAGAAATTTTCATAAAACATTATCTTTTAGTAGTAATTAGCTATTTATAGATATCTTTTGTTATATTACGAATTATAGATATCTTTTCTATAGTCATAAGATATATTTGATGTAGTTAAATTATTGTATTCATGAATACAATAGCAAAAATAGGTGTGAACCAGAAAAGTCCAACTGATTAGTTGTTATATTCGAGTGTATTCATGGAGCGAAACATGGGATTACAACTTGACATATTATTGTATTCAATTGTATTCACAGTGTGAAATAGGGGATTACATTATTTTTAAAAAGAAAAGTGAATAATTAACATAATAGACTCCTAATATAACTCAACAAACTCAATTATAACACACATTTTTTGTATTTTCGGTTATAAAAGGTATTCTCAACCGAAAAATACCCCAAAACATAGCAATCTTTAGAAATTATATAATACATCTTCACATTAATTAAAAAAAATATGAATACATTCATGACATATAGCGCTACAGTGAATATAATGAAATACATAGAATACAATGGGATACATTGAAATATAATGAAAAAAAAAAGACAGAGTATACGATGAAATACATAGAATACAACGAGATACATTGACTTACAATGAAAAAAGACAACGAATACAATGAAATACATGAAAATACATTGGAATATATTAACAGAAAATAAGTTGCTCCACCCCAAACTCCGTCGTCTTTGTTCGGGAACAAACTCTAATTTCTGGCGAATCCGTCGTAGCATCGTTTGAAGGTACTACATGCAACACCTTTGAGATTTGAAGGTACAACATACGCCTTCTTATTTTCATTACCTGCTTTTAGTGATTTGGTTAGGGATTTGATTTGCTTTTGGTAACCTTAACATAGAAATCTCCTTTCTTGATCTCATGCCCCTTAACATTGGCAGCAGCCAAAAGACGAAAAATAAACAAAGAGATAAACAGATTAACCTTTGAATACATAGTAAACTCAAGTGGTTTTGAGACATGAGAGGGAGTGTATTGATGACAGAGAAATCACAAAATTCAATATTCGGTGCAAGAATTAATCGGAACTAAAAGAAAATAGTGCGGTGAGAGGAATTTTGAGATTGAGCATCATATTTTCAGAGAACGGGATGTATCATTGCAAAGAGAGAAAGAAAATAGCGTAACTGAATAACGTATTTACAAGCTTAGGGGTAGGAGATAACCAAAATTAAATATTTTACTATAATACATTAAAAGATATTTATAAAATATAATTTTTTATATGATATTTATTTACAATAAATAAGGTGTTAACTTGTACTATAGAAGGTGAAAATACCTTAATTTTTTCCTTTTGGGTCAGTTCACCTGATTAATGGCCAAAATTTCAAGGTCAAAAATTAAAAGTTTTACCAGGATAACACTTATTAAACTTAATGTTTTACCTATTTTTTAGGTGACTTGCCCCTATGGTTAAAAATTCAAAAAATAACAAGGTATAGTTGCTTTTAAAATAATAGGCGACATATCTCTCCCCCCCTCTCTGTTTATATATATATATATATATATATATATATATATATATATATTATACAAATTATACAAATTTTATATATATTTTTAGGCTAGTGAATAAAATAGTTTTTGGCGCAGGCTCACAGTGAAAAAATCCCTTAAAAATTCAAGACAAGCTCATTTATAAGGTTATTTGAGAACGGAAGTTCTACATTTCTATGCCACATAGGAAATTTTATTACCCGAAATGTTTAAAGTTTGACTTAATTACACTTAATATAGTAAATTATCAATTCTATACCATAATTAATTAATGGTATAATTAGTAAAACGTTTTTTACTCCTTAATTAAAGAATTTTCGTATATCCCACTATCTCCACACCAATTCTATACCATTTGCATACGAGGGATCACCATAAGTAACATTAAATATACCATTGCACGAACTATGTGTATATGTCAAATAGTTTGAAGTATCGTACAGATGATCGTCTGATTTGCAGCCTTCAGTGCAAGATTAGCAACGTACCCAACTCGATTCGCTACCAGTATCCAACATTAAGTGATAGTCTTGTTGTGGTGTGCCAAGACTTACTTTTATAGTATAGTGCCCGTAATTATAGTTATCTTCATTAATTGGATGATTACGGTAAAGATGGTCATTCAATTGTAGCTTAATTGGTATTTTCTATATTATTGTATTTTTTGCAGAAGATTTTATAGAAGTTTTAATCGTTTTGGATTTGTGAAAATAGAAAATAATACATCTACAATCAGAATACAAATATTCTATAATTCATCTACAAAATATCTACAAACGGGGTATATCGAATTTTAATATCCCAATTCTCACCCGATTGCAGTTTAATTGGGTTTTCAACATAATTGCGTTTTATGTAGAAGACTTATAGAAGTTTTAGTTGTTTTTGCTTTGTGAAAACAGAAAACAAAGTATCTACAATTAGAATACAAATAATCTATAATTTATCTACAAAATATCTACAAACTGGGTACATTGAAGTTTTATATCCCAATTCCCATTTAATCGTAGCATAATTAGGATTTTGACATAATTGCATTTTTAAGAAGATTTGCATAAGTTTTAGCCGTATTTATTTGTGAAAATATAAAATAAAGCATCTACAATCAGAATACAAATAAACTACAATTTATCTACAATTTATTTACAGTTTCTGCAATATGTCTTCTTCTTCTTCTTCTTCTTCTTCTTCTTCTTCTTCTTCTTCTTCTTCTTCTTCTTCTTCTTCTTCTTCTTCTTCTTCTTCTTCTTCTCCTTCTCCTTCTCCTTCTCCTTCTCCTTCTCCTTCTCCTTCTCCTTCTCCTTCTCCTTCTTCTTCTTCTTCTTCTTCTTCTTCTTCTTCTTCTTCTTCTTCACCAAAATCCCTCAAAATTGAGATATAAACTCCAAACCATATTCCCCTTTATTTTCAACAATAACCAATCCAAACAAATAATAATTTTTGTAAACTCAAATTTGAATTCAAAGCTTTCAAGCTTTTTAATGACTGTCAATGGTGGAATTGCTGCTCTCGCTTAATTTGCTTTGTATTATTGAAATTTGTGATTGAGAAATAGAGAGAGATGTAGAGGGAATGTCGACAAACATAGCTTTTGCATAACAGATTTCTATAATTTGAAATTGAGGTTATAATTTCGACAAACTAAGCTTTTGGTTTGTGTCTTAAGTGAAAATATCGAAGAACAGATCTGAGCTTTTGAACATATTTGATTTCGACGAATTGGGCTTTTGAACAGATTTAATTTGTGATTGAATTAATTAGAAAATTCTGTTCCCGAATTTTAGCACACCTAATTAGAAAGATCCAGCTAGTAATAATTAATATTTAATGAATAATATAATAATGATAAAAAATATATGAACAGGACAAATAAATTAAAAATTATGCATATTTTTAATAAGAAAATTTCATGTATGATATATGAAGGAAATTTTTTTTTCAGAACTTAACCCGAAGTGATGATATACCAATGGACCTTGGACTACGGCAATAGGCCCAAGTCCACTACGATCCATTGAAGTAACAAGACCAGTATTTATAGCGGTAATAATTCTCCAACTGTCTTTCGAAGACTCCGTTTTCATTTTGGCGGGAATCAAAACCCTTATTTCTCATAAATGACAGAAGCAGAAATGGAGGCGGCGGGAGGAACGGAAGAAGTGGAAGAGGAATTTTCCGTTTGGAAGAAGAACACGCCGTTACTTTACGACCTTGTCATCTGTCATGCCCTTGAATGGCCTTCTCTCACCGTTCAATGGCTTCCGTCCCCTGCCGTCGACAGCGGTTCCTTTTTAACACACAAGCTCATTCTCGGGACCCACACTTCCGATGATTTCCCCAATTTTCTTATGGTCGCTGACGTCCATCTTCCCCGTAATCCTGCTTCAGAAATCGAACACAATCTCAGTAACCCTCAAATCCCTAAGGTATGTTAGTGATTAAATACTTTTATTAAGTTATGATAGTTTAAATATAGATATTTCCGACAAAAGTCCACCTAAGATTAAATATTCCGAGCTGGTGTGTGTAGCTAAAAGTGTATTCTTTGTAATGCTTATATAGACTGTTTTGAACTGTTTGGTGAAATGTCTAAATGAATAAGCTTTGTCCAACTGTACGGGCTTATATGTTGGGGGAAAGGCTGATACAGGATTTGACTATAATGGTTTCGAGTTTGGGGTTCTATCACTACCCATTTCATTTTCTGGATTCTAAAGCTATTATTTGTATGTATTTAAGGATCTTTAACACATATATAGAGTCCGAGTTACCCATAAGTCCTTAACTGCATCCACCCCAGTGTAGGAATCTATTTATGTTTTATTACAGGAAGTTTCAGATGCAATATCTTTGTAATGTTAACACATAAACAAGTGGTTAAGTCTTTCCCCTAATGCTTACAGGTAGAGATAGTACAAAAGATACATGTTGATGGAGAAGTGAATAGGGGGAGATGTATGCTACAAAAGCCAGCTGTAGTTGCGGCAAAGACCAGTAGCGCTGAAGTTTATGTCTTTGACAGTGGTAAACAGCCACTCGATTATCAAGGGGAATCTTGCGACCCTGATGTTCGACTTAGAGGGCATGATAAAGAAGGTTACGGCTTATCGTGGAGCCCATTTAAAGAGGGTTATCTTTTGAGTGGTTCGGATGATCGAAAGATCTGTTTGTGGGATGTTTCTGCAATGCCTCAAAATAAAGTGCTTTTGGCCCATCATACATATGAGGTAGATTGATCTATGTTTTCACCCCATTACTTTTGCTTATGTGCTGATTCAACTGTGTTACGTTTGTTAATTCTGGAGGTGAAGTACTTGCTGCGGCAGATGAGATTTAATTCTGTTATTTTGTGTATAGGAACATGCAGATGTAGTTGATGACGTATCGTGGCATCCGAAGAACGAGAACCTGTTTGGTTCTGTTGGAGATGATTGTCGTCTGATCATTTGGGACTTAAGGACAAATAAATCTCAACACTCTGTTGTAGTGCACGAGAAAGCGGCAAGTGTCTTTTCTCTTTACTTTTTAATTTCTATCTGCTAAATATTGTACTTAACACTGTTTGATCTGTATTACTGACATTGATCTTGACTATGTCATTCTAATTACTTGTTTCCCTATTATTGTTCTTGCAACTGTACCTTCCCACCAAATATATAACAGGGAAGGTTCTCCTTTAACGAGTCTTCAACCATGTGAATGAGGGTCGACTACTTGACTGTGACTTTTCTGGAGTGACATTGTTTAGAGGACATTATTAGTATCAAATATATAATTGGCTGTGGAATACTTTTCTCTTTAATCTATGAAAGCTTAAATCTGAATTTGCTAATCTAAAATCAACCCCTACTTCCGAAGTACTCATATTCTGATTCAATGTTCATAATTCAAGGCTGCACAATACATATTGCTGGCCTCCTTTTATATTGGGCTTCTAAGTGCAGATCAAGACAGGTTGAAATTCAACATATCTCATGTTTGGTTATCTGTCATGCTTAAATGTACCTCAAGTTCTGATTATAGCAAGGCTTCCAACATGATGTTATGAAGAAACAGAAGAAACCATAATAGGAACAAAAAGTGGATTGTGGTCCATGACTCATGTTCTCTGAAACATCTCTCATTGCTGTACAGAAGACACACTCTAAACTAGATTCGTGTACAGTGTTACAAAACTAGTCAAGGAGTCTTCTCGGGCATCTGAACAATATCTGTTAAATTAGGAAAGCTTCATTTGGAACAATTGGACAGGGCAATTCAGATGTTTTGGGTGTATGGAACTAATTGCACCTTTAACTATGGTAGTTCTTAAGACATGTTAGTGATTCTATTGTATCTGTTCAAGAATTGTTATACTGGTCACCTGATTCACATCCATTAATTGATAGAGAGATCAATAACATGGTCACTGTCTGAACAATTTTTTCTCAACATTTTCCCCAGTTATGTAGTCTTGCTGATCTAGTTTTTTCTTCACATTTCAGGTGAATTATTTATCCTTCAACTCGTATAATGAGTGGGCTCTTGCTACAGCATCATCAGATTGTACTGTCGGTCTGTTCGACATGCGAAAGCTGAGCACTCCATTGCACGTGTTTGGTAGTCACACGTATGTCCTTCAGCTTTACATATGAGTTTTCAAATTTAGTGCAGTCAAACTGTGAAGTCACTTGTCTATATGGCATAGAAACTACGCAAAGCATAGTTTCTATGATGCTTGGCACTGCTGCTGATTGACTTATTCATGTAACAAGCAAACTAAGCTCCTTTTGAAACAAAAGCAATGAAAGTTACTACTATTCGTTAAAGTTACTTGAAAATTGAAATGGTACTGACTTTATGTCCTTGCTGAGTAATTTTTTCCTTGTACATGGAAAATGGTCAAATCTTTTGTTGCTTTTGACCCCTGCTGATGCTGTTCCTCAGCTAATTCCTCCTTACATGCTACAGCCTTGAGAAAAGTTTATTTGATGACATTGTAATAGCTCTATGTTAGTTCATTATAATAATTTTGCAGCTATTTATACTCTTCTCTTAATTCTCATGCATTCTAAATTGAATGACTGCACTACCTTTTGTTTCTGCAAATGCTAAAGCTTTTCCCACTAAACCATAATGATTTTTTGCAGGGATGAGGTATTTCAGGTAGAATGGGATCCTAATCATGAGACCGTACTGGCATCTTCAGCTGGTGATAGAAGGTTGATGGTCTGGGATCTTAACAGGTACCTCATGCATGAAATGAATCTCACAACACATAATAATAATAACCAAAGAATACTCACTTGCACTTTATTATGAACTGTCTTTGTTACTCGCCTATCATTCTACTCGAATACCGGTTGATTTGATTTGGTTTTATGTCTTCAGGATTGGTGACGAGCAATTGGAAGGGGAAGCTGAAGATGGGCCCTCTGAACTTCTCTTCTCTCATGGTGGTCACAAAGCAAGGATATCTGACTTCTCATGGAACAAGAATGAGCCATGGGTCATTTCAAGTGTTGCAGAGGACAATACTATCCAAGTGTGGCAGATGGCTGAGAGCATTTATCGTGATGACAATGAGAATGGCGACTGCTGAGTTCTCCTAACTCTGGATGTTTAACCTTGTGGCATTTTCTCCTCCATTAGTGTGTAAGGCTGTATCAATAACGGTTCGGAACCGGAACTGGAACCGGAATCGCGGTTCTGGCGGTTCCGCGGTTCTAAACGGTTCCGGTTATACGGTTCCGGTTCCGCGGTTCCGGGCCGGTTCCACCCTTTAGAACCGTGGAATCGGAACCGGAACCGCCAGAACCGGAACCGGAACCGAAACCGGACCGGTTCCGGCGGTTCTAAATGGTTCCAAATGGTTCCGATATTTAAAAAAATTTTTTTTTTTTTTAAAATCGGACCGTTGGCGGAACCGTTTAGAACCGCCGGAACCGGTCCGGTTCCGGTTCTATCCGGTTCCCAACGGCCATTTTTTTTTTTTAAATTTTTTTTTTTTTTTAAATTCTGAAAATCAGAACGTTGGTATTGCAGAAATAGCCGTTTGGCATTTTTAAAATTTAGCCATTTGACCCCTCAAATTTAATTTAACCCCAAACTTTATATAATTACACAATTTCCCATTTCTCAATTATAAATACCCCCTCATTCTTTCATTTTAATTCACCAATTCATCAATCTTACTCAATCTCTCTCAATCTCTCTCAAGCTCTCTTACAATCTTTCTGTGCAAGTGCTTAATTTTTGTTGCAAATTCGTGAAACATTGTGAAGTTGTTGAATTGAAGTTTTCAAGTGTTTAATTACAACGATTGTCAATTTTCAAGAAGTTGTTCGTCAATCCGGTAAACTCGTTTCAACTCTTACGTGCTAAGAATATTTGTTGTGTGTTGATATTTTCCTTAATTATAATTAGTATGGCATTTTCATTGAAAAAAATGTTCGGAAAAGGTACATCTAAATCTGGTGAAAGTAGTAGCCAAAATCCTACCCCTCCCCCGGCTCCCCGACCTAGAAAAGATAAACAAGTTCAAACTAGTAGCCAACCTAGAAATACTAATGAAAACTTAGGAATACTTGATAGTGATCACACGTGTTTTCAATTTAGCGATGTTAATTTTCTACATGATATAGCAGTCGGTGATAGAATAGATGATGATATTATGAATTTGCTTTATCCTAATGCACCAATATCTGAGGGAAATGAGGGTGATGATGATGACGAAATCCAACCTCCGGTAGATTTAGATGATACACCTACTAGTCCTGCTCCTAATGACCTAGAACACCCACCCGTACAAACTCCCACTTTTAGTAGACAACCTCGGAAACGTACAGAAACTTCATTAGTTTGGCATTTTTTTATTCAACTAAGAGATAAAGATAGGGCTAAATGTAAAACTTGTGGTAAAGAACTTGTTCATAGGTATACGGGTGATCGTAGCGGAACAGGTAGTTTAGTTAAACATATATATATACATCCTAGCGATAAGGCTAGATATTTTCAAATGAAAGCGGAACAAGAGGGGAAGTCAAGTCCTGATACTACAATTAACCAAAGTACTGGTTCTGACATGGTTCAATCAGGAATAAACACTGTCACCGGAGGTATATTGTACTACGATCCTAATAAGGATCGTGAAGAATTAGCTAAAATGATTACTGTTATGTGTTTACCTTATTCTTTTGCTTCTAATCCTGCTTGGATTCAATATATTAGACGAGTATTTAATCCTACATATAAAGGTTGGCCTCGCGCCACAGTTAAGGCCGACATTTATAAATATAAGCATGAATATGAACAGTACTTGCGCTATTTATTTACTCCTAAGTAATCGTATGTCTATTACAACTGATATTGGTAGAAGTGGAAATGATTGTGATTATCTAACCGTGACCAGTCATTGGATAGACGAAGACTGGACCATGCAAAAACGCATTATAGCATATAGAATAATTAATTCACGGCACACAGGTAAGTTTATTGCTAGCACTGTTTTTGATGTTTGTAGATATTTTTGTTTTAGTGATAGAATAATGTCAATTTCCATGGATAACGCTAGTAGCAACACAACTGCAATAGGTATTTTAACTAGAAAACTTAATCCTGCTTTTACAAATATTTTCCATGTTAGATGTATATGCCATATTTATCATTTAATTGTTGGAGATGGTATGAGAATTTTAAACATAGAAATTGAAAAAGTTAAATTCGCTCTTAATTGGCTTTTTTATTCAAACCGTAGAAGTAGACTTAGAGAATATTATAAAAAATGTAACGAAAGTGGCCTTAGAGAAAGAAAGGTTCCTAAACCTTGTCCGACTAGGTGGAACTACATGTATGAAAGCTTAGTAGTGGCGTACGAATATAGAAACCCAATAACTGCTACTTATAATTCTAAGGATTGTGAGGATGAAGATAATGATATGCTAACTAATCAAGATTGGAATAACGTTAAGATTCTTTTAGATTTTTTAGAACATTTTAGTGTGGCTACAACTGCTTTATCTGGCCAATATTATCCTACAATTTCAAACTGTTTAGTATATATTGCCGCACTTGCTAATTTATTTGCTGATTTTAACGAGGGAGGGGAAATTTATGATAATGCAATATTTGAAATGAAAAAGAAATTTAAAAAATATTTTTTTCCAATCCCTCCTATTTTTGGTGTGGCTGCTTTGTTAAACCCTACTATGAAAGCAGGAGGTCCTAACTTTTGGTATACTAGTATTTATCAATGTTTAGATCTTTCACCAGAAGAAATGGCTACACTATCTGATGCGAAAACATCAATTACAGTGAATGCTCAAACTGTTTATAATGCTTATAAACAGGCCTTAGAGCATGCTAGGCCTAATATTCCAACTCCTACTTCGTCCACGTCACAATCGTCTAAAAGAGTTGCTGGCTTAACAGCTCTTAAATCGTGGACGGAGTTCAGGGGTACTCAAGGTGAGAATTTAGATGATATTTCCCATCTAAACGAACTTCAAGTTTATTTGTCGCAGGGGCTAGAGAATGATAATCCAGACGGATCTTTCGACCTTTTGGATTGGTGGAAGACAAGGGAAAAGCATTTTCCCGTTCTTGCAAGGATGGCTCGGGATGTTCTGTCCATTCAAGCGTCAACTGTTGCATCGGAGAGCGTATTTAGTCAAGCCAGACTACAAATAGGAGATCATAGAGCGTCGATGCGGGACAGCTTGGAAAAATCAGTGCTCTTCCGAGATTGGATCCGCTCTGAAAGAAGAAACTTTGGGCTAGCTGAATCTCAACCCGAAATAGATGAGTGCTATGAAGAAATGCTAGCAGAAATTGCTCAAGAATCATCTTCACACGGAAGTGGTGATGAACAAGCTTCATTTCCACCACCGCCAACACAACCACCTCCAAACCTTGAAGGTTTTATGAGATTTGTTAGAAATAATACATAAATTATGATGTAACTTGTACATTGGCATGTCTTCTTTTAGTTTTTTTTCCTTTTAATGGTGGTATTAGTACCATGTTGTGCTCATTCCATTGGGGGAAGGAAGACTAAGAAAGATATGCCATTTTGGTCAATAAATATGCTTTTTATCATATACTTGAATATATTTGTCTCAATATTTCTTTGTCTTTACTTCTATATCAATCCTTGAATATAAAATATTTATATAACATATAATATATAACATACAACACATAATACTATTAATACTAACTACTATATAATATACATTATTTATATACAATATATACTACTTTACTACAACATATACTACTTATATACAAAACATACACTACTTATTTTGAATATATACTAATTTCCAAACACAATATATGCTATAGTAACAACAAAGTACACCATATAAAAATATATTCTACAATATACTAATCACTACTATATAAGATATTTAATTTAAAAAAAAAAAAAAAAAAAAGGTCGGAACCGCCGGGAACCGCCTGGAACCGCCAGACCCGCGGTTCCGGAACCGCCAGAACCGGAACCGGGTGGTTCCGGAACCGTATGGTTACGGTTCCGGCTCCGGAACCGCCAGAACCGGGAACCGCCAGAACCGGAACCGTTTACCCAAATAGACCCAGAACCGGAACCGGATACAGCCTTATTAGTGTGTGGCCATTGTAGTGTCCTGCAAGTTTATGAACTAGAAGAGCGCCACCGTTACTTGTGTTTGGTATTGCCTATTAAGTTAATTAGGTGCAGATTTATGAAAAGTAAATGTCATTGCATGTTAATTAGGGAAAGAAAAGGCCTGGTCCCGATTCCAAACACTCGTCTTGATTCAGAGATTTCAGATCTTTGTGTTTCTTTTCTTTTTAGGAGAGTTGGGTGACATCAACCTAGCCAAAGATGGAATAATCAAGGGGAATGGAAGAATACAGAGGAAAGGAAAAAAAGTGGCAAAAATGTAGATTCGTTGAGGACTCGCGCAAGAAAAATATCTCTCGTTTGGAAATAGAGTGTTGTACACTCTTACTGAAGTTCCTTTCTTATACTAAAGATCCACAACAACAATTTAGTATAATCTTACAAGTGGGATCTGGGAAGGGTAATATGTATGCAAACGTTACACTTACTCGAGGTAAGAGAGACTGTTTCTAGGAGACCTTCAACTCAATAAAGCAACCAGAGACTATATATTAATACTATAGACTCATAATAAAATAACATAAAATACCTAACATAACATAAAATAACAAAATAACAATAATATTAGAAATATAAACAAAAAAGAAAAGGATAAAAGATATACAAATATCCAATAGATAAGCCATGCATCAGTGGTTAGTAGCACCCTAAGATTAACTTTTAACTGGCTAGTTTCACTCTAGTGCGCTGTAGAAATTTTCACAAACTTCCCCTAATTTATAACCTTAATGCTCGATCTATAACATTTCCTGTCCAGGGCTATGTCCTCACTAATCCCAAGTCTTGTCATGTCCTGTCTGATCACCTCTCCCCAATACTTCTTAGGTCTCCCTCTACCTCTCCTCGTGCTCACTATAGCCAGTTGCTCACACCTTCTCACTGGTGCATCAGTACTCCTCTGAATGTGCCTGAACTATCTAGTCTTCCTCTGATGTCTCCTAGCTGGCCATAATAAAATAGATAGGCGAAACAGTCAATAGCAGTCTGTTCTCGCCTTCTTGCTTCCATCTTGTCCTCCATGGGAGCCACGCCCACCTTCTCTCGAATATCTTCATTCCTAATCTTATCCATCTTTGTATGCCCGCATATCCACATCAACATCCTCATATCTGTTACTTTCATCTTTTTGATGTGTGAGTTCTTAACCGGCCAACACTCGGTCCCATACAACATGGCAGACCTAACAACTGCTTTATAAACTTACCTTTTAGTAACAGTGACACGTTCTTGTCACACAAGACTCCCGTCGCTAACCTCTACTTCATCCACCCCACCCGAATGAACATAAACAAAACATAATATCATGAATGTCCTCTTATCTCCTTATCTTCGAAATTTCAATGTCCATAAAATCTATGAAGCTTTTCGTGGCCGCTATGGTTGTCAATTGCAGCTCACCAAGACCAAAACATATACGAAAAGCTCTAGTAATATAGAAGAAAACAAATAAGTCTATCGAACAACGTAATAAGAGATGAGTTTCGAACAATATTTAACCTATGCAGAATCGTTGATGATAATACTAGTTTTATCAAACAGGAAATGCTCCAAAGTCGAACCCCCCTCATTCCTGTTCCTGTTCGATGAGAAATCCACATACTTCCCTTTGTATTAAACACACTATTGGAATGAGAAGTAACAACAACTCCCCCCAACTTGTATTTTGCAAAATCTAATATTCAGATGCTATGTCCATCATTTGATACAAAACTTGAACAAGTTAAAGGCACCAGACTCAAATCTCAATACTTCGCCCAGCTTTTCACGGGAAATTAAAATATTAAACTTCGCCGTGCAGTAATTGTATTACTAACTCTAAACACCACAATATTAATGTACTTCAATAGAAATAGCCAATGGCAGGTCATCAACGAAAGCTACCCATTTGCCTGCTCCAAATATGGTCTAACTAACAACTACTACTACGCCTAGACAACAATGGCCCAATTTCAAGCAAGTCTAGATCAGCTATATGAATCCTCACTATCCATGATGGATCTAACGGACCAAAAAATAAGTAAACACGCAACCAACAACTACCTATAGCACCACACTCTTAAACCTCAATTCTCAGTGTTTAATGTAAAGTTGAAACATCAATTTCAAAATTCACATGAAAACTGACACCTAATAAAACACCCCCTCTCCCGAACTCCTCTCCCCATACACATATAAAAAGGACCAAAACCAAACATAGAAAATGAAAAAAAAAAAGTAGGGCACATGTACTACTACATATTTCACCACTCATGGTTTCTACTTCATGAGATCTTTTGGTTTCAGCTCAACTGAACACTCCATGTGGTCCCCGAAGTAAAACAAAGAGAACGGGAACTGAGGAACTAAGCAAATGCACTTCCATAATTTGTCAAGAGTGTCTGAACTTTGATTCACTCTTAAAAGCAGAACCACGAGCAATAAACAAAGCCACCATCTATTCCAAATTTAGTGGTTTCAAATTCACATAATCTAGGAACGACAACTTATCGATTCAAAGATCCATAACCAAGAGGTGATATTCATCAAAAAGAATGAACAAATACAACACTGACGAATAAAAAGCTTCCAGATCTTCACAGAAAACCAAAACTCTTGGTACCCTCTTCATGAGTTCTGCTAAACTATATTCATTCGATTTGTTCTGCTTTACATGAATGTTGATAAATAACTACTAGGCCACCAACTCAACAGCCGGATGGAGATTATAATTGAACTCAACAAAGTAGATAAGCTGGGAAGAAATCCCAAGAGAGAGCACATAACAAAACGTACTTGTTCCCAAGAGCAAAAGATGCTTCTCCGACACAGTTCATCAGCTTGCTGTTGATGTGCGTGCGCCTCCTGAAAAAGCAAAACAAAGATCAACATCAAGGAGGACAGTCAGGCAGCTTGAAAAAAACACAAATTGTCATTCTACAATAGTACATTAACCTGTTTCTTGTTCAGCTCATTTGCATTTAAGGAACTAACAAAGTTTACAAGCTACATTAAAGGCACAATATGTTGCAGACTTTTGCTTTTTAAAACCCTTCATGTTTCATTACTTAGAATTTCAGTCCAAGATAAATATGTCTGGTAATCAAGCAGAGCAATTTTTTCTTTCTTTTTGTGATACGGTTGGCCAAAACTTTCTTACACAGCATCCAGTAGATGCTCTACTTCCAGCAAATATTAGACTCCCTTTAACAATTCTTTTCACCTATTCTGTAACAACGAGCTGATGTCTGACAAAAACAATTTTTTTGATATTCTGTAATGTCTGACGAAATTCATATATCCTTTGAAAGCATCTATTAGATCCAATTTACACCAAAAAGCTAAAAGATATAGATAATTTGCTCTCAAGAAATGTATTGATTGTAATTTATCTTCAAAGCATCTTTGATTCCTTTCTTTCAGAATGCACCAGAATCTGCACCATGGTATTGTGATCCAAACTTTCTTGAAGTCGTTCCTTGTCTTCACTCCACATTAGCAGGTATCAGCGGAGCTCATTTTTTCTTTTGTACACATCTATTTAATTACAAACAATTCCTCGGGACTTGAGGGGAAACATTGAAATTCTTAGCGAGTCTTAATTTTGGGGAAAATGGTATCAGAATCTTAAGGTAGAATTTGCATAATTACAACTATTTTACTTTTACTCTTTTTCTTTTTGAAACGGAGGGGCAAAATCACCCCTTTTTATTATTTTAAGCCTAGTATTCGGTTTTGGTAATGTGAAAATTGTTATTTTCAACTCTTGGCAAATAATATTAAGCATGTAAGTGTATGCAAATCATATTAAGACAATGTCACCCATCTCATTTACTTGCAAATCATATTATTACAAATAAAATCCCTATACACATACACAGATAAAATATACCAACAATTTATACATACAAACACCCTCCATCCATTTTATATGAACATGAGACTGAAGATATTCATTTGATTAATGGAATATATTAGTTATAGTAGGAAAAAAGTAATGGCTCGATTAGACGATGTAATGGCTCAACTAGATGATGTTATTGTACACAATAAAGACACCCTTTCATGAAATAAGGTTACATTAGACATTAGTCCTAGTTCCAAATGGTAACCGTGCTCATGTGAACTGAAGGACAATGCTCACTTGCTCAGCTAAGCTCAGTTAAGCTGGTACAAAACACTTAAGATAGTCCAATTTTCAGAAGATATTAACTTTAAGCGGAAATGACATCAACTCACCTTTTCTCTTGCTTCGACCAGAAGTGTTGGCAGTAAGAGTAGGTGTGCCATTATCCACAGGACAAGGAACCTCCTCCATTCCAGAGGTTTGATTACCCAAGCATTGGAGAGTCTCAAATTCACAGTTATTGAAGCCTTGTCCATTTAATACAGTGCCGTCTGAGCTTTTAACTTCTGCACCTGGATGGAGGCAATAAACCTGATCATCACATTGTAGGTTGCAAGAGTTCAATACATATGATCCAGGAATATTAGGATTAACTACGTTTTGATATACATTGCCACTCTTCATCGGCTTCTGGTATGGAAATGATCCAATTTCCCCTTCAATCCTTCCTCGGATGTCGACAAGCAAGCACTTGAGCCTAGCAACCTCAGCTTCCAACACAGCCTGACCCTGCAGCCTCTTGAATAGTTGCTGATTTATAGCCCTCAATCTGATAACCTCATCCTCCAATGAAGCAGCCCGAGCTTTCTTTTTCTCACGATACTTGCGAACGGCTTCCTTATTACCCACGGGTCGTTTCTTTCCTTTCTTCTCTGAAGACTCTGCAGTATCATCACTGGGGTTCTTATCCTCGTCTTCCTCCGAGGGAGGCATGAATTTGGTGTGAACATGGTAACAAGTGTGCGTATGAGAATTATCAGGGCCAGGCGGGTTGCAAGTGTGGGCGTGAGTGCAGGCATGTGTATCCTTGAGAATCTCATTGAAAAAGCTGTCCATGGAACTACTAAATTCACCAAAATTCGAACTTGATAACATTTCTTGGTTAGAAAATTCCAGCTCTCCGTCAGCCATCATAGCAATCCCAAAAGTAGTAACCAGTAAGGTGACAATCTGCAGCAAAGCACTAGCAATTAAGAGACCCTCTTCACAGATTCCATACCTCATTCAAACAGGGGCAGATGTAGAGTTCCGGTTATTGGCTCAAACCATGTATGTGCGTTTAAAAATTTACAAAACAAGTAGAAGCAGTATCAAGGTTGTGACAGAACCCCAAACTGGAACCTATCAAATTCAAAATCCAGGATCCGCCTCTACTCATTCAAACTAAGAAATCTCAACTACTAGTCCGGGTCAATAATAGGGCAAAACCCCGGAAATGAAATGCAAGAAAACAAGCCATAAAGTTGAAATCTTTAACAACAAAAGTAGCATAATTATACTTTCTGAGGGAAACCCAAATCTAGAATTCGAAATTCTGACAATAATTTAACATCAAAACCAATCACTCTTCATAAAAACAAGAAGCACACAAGCCATGTATCCATATGTTTCCAGGTCATTACCAGAGCAGTAAACTTGAATTGAATTAATCAGTTTAAATCATCAAAAATAACTGAAAAAGACAAAAAGCACTTACACTGAAGCCGAGTCTGATGCCCTAAAAGATAACATACCTCATTCAACCTAAAAATGCCAACAACTAGTCCACTCAATAATAGGGCAAAACCCCAGAAAGAAAATCCAACAAAACAAGGCACAAAGTTCAAAACTTTACCACAAAAGTAGCTTAATTATACTTTTACAGGAATACCCAAATCTGGAAAGCGAAAAGCTGATGATATTAAACATCAAAACCTATCACTCTTCACAAAACACGAAGCAAACAAGCCACGCATTCAGATTTTACCAAATCATTAACAAAGCAGTAAAGTTGAATTGAATTCATGAGTTTAAATCATCAAAATATAACTGAAAAAGTTGGTGTCAGCTATAGGATATAGGAATCCTAACTGACCACTTTACTTCATTAAAAATCATGTAATGTCCAATGAAATTGGCTAGTTTTAAGAGACCCTCTTCACAGACTAAGAAATCCTAACAACTACCCCTGGCAATAATAGGGCAAAACCCCAGAAAGCAAATTCAATAAAATAAGGCATAAAGTTAAAATCTTTAGAACAAAAAGTAGCATAATTATACTTTCGAGGAAAACCCAAATCTTGAAATTGAAATCCAGACAAAAGAATTAAACATCAAAACCTATCACTCGGCACAAAACAAGAAGTACACAAACCATGTATCCAGATTGTTGCCAAATCATTAACAAAGCAGTAAAATTAAATTGCATTCAACAGTTTAAATCATAAAAAATAGCTGAAAAGGACAAAAAAAAAAGCACTTACAGCGAAGCAGAGTGTGATCAAGAGGAGAGAAAAAGAGAGAAAATGGGGTCAGAGATAATGAAAAAAGAGGAACCCTAGAAAGAGCTAAAAAGGGGGAGTTGAGATGTATTGTCAAATCTTTTAATGGCGGAAAAAAAAGAATGGACGAAACAGAAGGGGCCACTAGTCAAGATTCCACACACATGCACAACACTTGCTGCTACTGCAAAATTCAGCTCCGTTTGTACCTCTCTCGGAAATCTCATAGACTCAATTTGTTATTTTTACATATTTGAGGGACCCATCGTAAATTATTTTTCAAGGAATGAATTAGCGGTGCACAATGAGCAACTTTGTCTTTTACTTGGCCACTTGGCCGTCTCAATATGTTTTACCACTACCTTTTTCTCTTTTCTTTTCACTCCAAAGAAGTGACTCTATTTCGGTAAAATAGCATGTGACAACCAAATATTCAAAAATAACAAGTGTTTATAAATTTACTATTTTGCTCCAACAGATACCATTCTAACATAATATACTAAATATTAAAGTATTCGTATATTATTTTAACTCAAAAATTACAAAATATTTTTTGAGCAAATCAATTGAAACAGATATAAATCATAGCCAAACATAATTAATACGAGATCGAAGGATAGAATCGAGATATAAGAATATTGGACAGAAATAGCATTGGGAAGCTTTATTGGTTATCAAAATTCGCCCCTGCCTCTCCTGGAGAGGTTCAAAAATTTACAATCTGCTTGTTCTTTTCATGAGTAATAAAAAAAATGAGATCTCCTTCCTTTCCCATGTGTAAGGGATTCTATTTGTGGAGTTCTTGCCTCTTTTCTTCGGCTGTCTCCATAATTCCTCCGCCCCCTTTTCAGACCTTTCATCTTGTATTTATAGTCGAGAACCCC
Organism: Nicotiana benthamiana; assembly: GCA_034376525.1. NCBI lineage: Eukaryota > Viridiplantae > Streptophyta > Magnoliopsida > Solanales > Solanaceae > Nicotiana > Nicotiana benthamiana. The sequence goes on along the minus strand of CM067333.1, from coordinate 88,390,819 downwards.
TCATGGGGTGGTTTTGACCTCGTCACTCATATCGGGAATAACAATGATCTGATGAAGTTAGGTTCGTTGGCTGTTTCCATAGGACGGTTAGGACGGGGCCATTGCCGTCATGGTCGTGTGGTCAGATTTTGACCAATACAGTTAGTTTCTCCGTTCGCAGGGGTCGTGTCCTATCAACCTCGGTGGACGAATCATGTGCGTGACGGAGTCAGGGGTAGTTGGATTCGCATTTTGTTTCCTAGTCGCATTATGAATTTCGAAACCGCCTTGGGGAGTTCTTCTAGTACTCGTATACTGTTATGACGATTTCGAAATTGACGCGCCGGTTAATAAAAGAAACGTTACTTCGTTCAGGCGGTCATAATGGCACACATTTATGAGAAGTTGAATCGTCTCGCACCCGGTCAGGCTCTAGTGGCGACTGTTGATTTTCGTGCTCTGGAGAATTTGCATCTTATAAATTGAAGGAATCTGCCATTCATTTTCCACTTTTCATTATTCATCTTCGAGAGAATTCTTAGGATATCTCCCTTTCTGTTACTTTGAGCTCTTCTTTACTTCCTTGCTCGTAGTAATCTCCAATTTTCTTACTTCTTCCGCAAAGCTTCTTCAAGGCAATGGTATTTGAGATTTCACAAGGATGTGATCTCATATGATTTCACCATGATCAATGAAGACCATTGCATTTATGTGAAGAAGTCCAGTGAGAAGTTTGTAATTTTTTCTCTTTATGTGGACGATACTTTATTGGCCGAAAACAATTTGGAGTATTTGAAAATTATCAAGTCATGGCTTTCAAAGTCTTTTGACATGAAAGATATGGGCGAGACAGACTATATCCTTGGAGTTAAGATCCAAAGAAACCGTTCCAAAAAGTTATTGAGTCTATCTCAAGAAACTTATATAAAGAAAATCTTGGAGCATGTTCGCATGAATAGTTGCAAATCCATGGATACTCCTATAGCGAGAGGTGAAACTTTAAGCCTTGAAATGTGTCCCAATACTGAAAATGAAAAGGAAGATATGTCTCGAGTTCCATATTCAAGTGCTATCGGGAGCCTGATATACACTATGGTGTGTACTCGCCCAGACATTTGTTATGTCGTAGGTCTGATTAGCAGGTATCAATCCAATCCCGGAAGAGAACATTGGAAAGCTGTGAAGAGAACTTTTAGATACCTGAAGAGAACTACAAATTATTCACTATGTTATAGTGGAAATGATCTATACTTGAGAGGATATACAGATGCTGATTGGGCTGGTGATCAGAATGATAGAAAATCAACATTCGGTTATGCCTTACATAATTGTGATGCTATATCATGGAAAAGTAAGAAACAAACTTGCACATACCTTTCAATAATGGAAGCTGAGTTCGTGGCTTGTGCGTCTGCAGTAGAAGAAGCTATTTGGTTGAAGAGATTTTTTGAGCATTTGAATATTACAAAGACGTATCAGGGTCCCATGACTCTATAGTGTGATAGTCAAGTGGCTATTCATATACAAAAGATCCTAAGTATCACAGCAAGACCAAACACATTGACATCAAGTATAACTTTGTAATAGACATGGTAGCAAGTGGAGAGATAAATTTGCAGTACATTTCTACGTAAAGCATGATAGCTGATCCTTTTACAAAGACGATATCTAGAGACCTGTTTGAGAAACATGTTATGGCTCTAGGTTTGCGAAGGACATGAACATATTTATGTATTGTAAAATGACTTTAGAATTATATGAGAACTCGAGTTTGCCTCTTTCGAGTATGAGAGATCGAATAAGTACCTACCACACTAGCGAATGATGTCTGGGATATTGCGAGTAATAATATCCTCATACTAGTAGTGAATCCTTTCCACATGTGATTGCATTTCTATATAGAACTTTAGTACAACCTTTAATTGGTTTTGGAATTTTACAGCTCGTTGTGCTCGCAGGTCGCACCAACTATTTGCCAGTATGAAAAGTGTGTCAAAGATATCGGTCTAGACCACTGTGAGCGAAGTGGGAGATGTTGGATTATGGGTCGTGGCTCGCTCCATGTAGGCTGACCCGACCCGGTTATGAGAGATAAGTGAGAGAGGTTAAAGGGAAGTTATCACTTCAGCACAAAACTCTCTACTAAACTGAACGTGCAACAAAAAAAGGGGGAGAGTGGTGGGTTTCTTCCTTAATCGCTATTTTCTCTGCCTATTTATCTAAGGAAACAATATAGAACAGTGTACCGCAAGAATTTTCTCTGACTCTCTTCTTCTCCCAACGAAAAACACACACAAGTAAAGGGATCTAATTGGTGGAGGATTAACTTTGTTTCCTAGTGATTCAAAGTTCGATTTGAGGCAATTGTTTCGGTGATGGGTTCAACAATTCTTCCGCTGCGTTGACAGGTACACGAATGTTCTTCTCGCCCCGATTTAATCTTTCGGTATTAAACTTTCAAAAGCATCTACTCTTCTGATCTCTTTCTTTTCCTTTCCACTTGTTCCTTTTTCTTTTCTGATCTTAGAAATAAAATCTGAGATATGTTCGAGATGTTCTCTATGCCGAAACACATGCTGGTCCTATGTTGTGTTATATATTTCTTGTCTGGTTTTAAGCTATGTATCTTCCTACACCAATAAGTTTGGAAATGTAATCTAATCTATGTATATTAATGTACAAAAGAACAAATATATACAGGTTGAAACTGAAATCAAATAAGACAACACAGTCCATAAATTGGTGAACAGCACATATACCTAGCAAGCAATTCCTGAAGAACATACTAGTAGAAACTAAACAAATATTCATCAAACTAAATAAGATAATGGGATAATGTTCTCAACAAACCTGCTAACATTTCTTAACAGAAAAGGATTGGAGAAAACCAGAGAAGCTGGTGCACTAATAATGCTCGCTGTTGCTAATAGAACATCTGAAAGCGTCATCTTGTCGATCCTTTCTGCTTCAGTAAATGCAACCTTCTCCTGCGAATTAGGATGATTAGAGTTCTTCAATTTCATAAAAACATTGTTAATTTCATCGTATAGTAAATTGCGATTTTCACGTCTCCCGTTATGGTTGAAGCAGCAATGTACAACCAGTTTTCCCCGTAGTGCAGTTTGCATTTTATTTAGGCGAATGTAACAGCAATATTTTGGGGAAAGTCTCCCAAACTTCTCCGTTCTGAAGTTGAAGTATTAGAAACAAATACCATCAATGAATAATCAGTTGAATAAATAACCCCGTTGAGGAAAATACATATCTTAGGCTTAAGAAAACAATTAGACGGCATATGGATTTTTCTCCAGGAAGAATCCATTCCAAGAGTTCGAATTCTAGTATTAATGACTCGATTCCATTGTTTTTTCGCACAAAAATATGAAGCAATTTGTATTTTCCCGTTATCGAATCAAATCCCAGAAAAAGTTGAGGATCCAATGGATATTGAGCCTGAATTTCTTGATTCATAGAGAATGTCAAAGCTTTTATCTCTCCTGTTGTGACATTATACGAATAAGTCTGAGTATCTTTAAAGCTATATTAACAAACAAGGCCATTGCAATAATTGGAACAAACACTCATTTGATAATAGTAGTTGGGCACATGCCCATATTGTCCGGCCAAAGGCTCAATGGTCTAATCCTACTCTCTTTTGGTTTTTAATCCTATTTGAAATTAGATTCGGTTTATTTCTATTTAGAGTGGGTTTTGGCTTTAAGAGAAAGCACCACTCATGATCAATAAATAAGAAAACCTTGGAGAATTATTCTATGCTCATTGATACAAGTCTTTGAAAGACTTAAGCACATAAGAGTGGGTTTTGAGGGAGCTTTTATCAAGAGAGAAGAGAGAAGAAAAATATTTGTTTTGTTGCAGATTTTTATTCCGATCAGCCAATTTTAAATCACGTTTTTTGATTCGTTAACTGTTGGATCTGACTGAAATCTTGACCGAGTGTTCGTAACATCTTAGTCTTGGATTTGAACAGTGGAGATCGGATTTGGAGCCTCGTAGCATCTAATTTCGAGCCTCGAACAGCAACTTCGTTTTGTGGATTATACTCTTTCTTCAATAGATTAATTGTTGCTATTGTTGCTCTGTGTTTAGCTCTTGTTGTGTAGCCAATTTGGAAAACTTTCGTAACCCACTTATTGTTATAGTGGAGCTTTTTGGATATGTGATCCCGTGGTTTGTACCTTCGATTTGAAGGGTTTTCCATGTTAAAATTTGCTGTTCTTTATCATCTTTATTTTTGGGTTTGCCTCTTCCTCAACATAACAGAAATAATGGCAAGGCGCGAGTAGTTGTAAAGAAAATCCTTCGAATTCTGGTCTTTTCTTTTTTATTGAAAGATCGGCTTCCCTAGGAGGACATACTTCTACTTCAAACAAAAGGAGGCGGGTGGTGGAGGGACGAGCTAGAGAACGAGCATTGTGCAATTTGACAAAGTCGGGATCCTGTTGTATGTTCCGAGCTTTAGAAACACACTTGAATCGCATAAGAGCCTTGGCGGGGAGCCATGTTAGGATATGGAATATTATGTCGTCAACACAATGCTTCTCCATATTTGTTATGGAGAAAGCGAAACAAAAAAAGCTACTAATATAGTAGGGCTTTAGGGTAAGTTCTCAATATAGGGTTGGACTCTAGGGTAAGTTTTCAGGTGTCGTACTTTTCTTACTTTTTGGGCTGTTGTGTTATTGACATTAACTAAGGAAAAATTCAAAAGGTTTTATAATTATGATCTTCATATGAAATATTAAATTGTGGATATGTATTCCTAAAAGTTAGCACCTTTTTTATGGGACCACAATCAAGTGATCTATATACTCTAGCGGACTTTTATGATTGCGGAATATTTGGTGCACCGAACTGTCCTTTTATAACAACAACAACAATAACAACAACCCAGTATAATCTCACTTTGTGGGGTCTGGAGAGGGTAGTATGTACGCAGACCTTACCCCTACCCTTGGGTAGAGAGGCTGTTTCCAAATAGAAACCCGGCATCCTTCCCTCCAGAACTTACCATCTTGCTCTTGGGAAGACTCGAACTCACAACCTCTCGGTTGAAAGTGGGGGTTGCTTACCATCAGAGCAACCCCTCTTGTCTTCGAACTGTCCTTCTATAATCAAGTAAATATCAAGTCTCCTTGCTACTAACTAGCCAAAGGAAGAATATATTTTAATGAGAATTGCAAGAATAGTTTACACATAAAGAAAAAGGATGATGATAGATTCTTTCTATTTAGGGGTTGTTTTTAATAATTAATGGATGCACTTTTAAGCGATTTAGACCACGCATAATTAATTATTGAGATTAAAATAGAGCAATTTTGGTTGATTTCTTCACCACTGCCAAAACTGAAATTTCAAAAGCAGCAAAAGAAAAAGATAATGAACTTTATTACAACAGTTCGATCCACAGAATTGCAAAAGATCTGTGGGGTTGACAACTTTCTTGCTATTATCACAAAGTTGTTGTTCCTATTAAATCTAATCACCTCAACAACGGGTGCTTTTTTTCTTGTTCCAACTGTACACAATGACAGATTTGCAAAAAGTTTGTAGTAAAAGCTACTAATATTCTGAGCTTGAGGATCTGGTCCAGGTTTTTCTCAAGTATTCATCTACAGAAGAAAGAGGGCTGTTTTGGTCCTGACTACTGCTGAAAGATGTGGAATTATCATTCACATCAAGTAATGCAAGACTTAAATGGGACTCTGCACTTGAATCTGGATATACTTCATCATCATTATATTCTTCTAAATTGTTATGATTCTCAGCACTTCCACCATTAGCTTCTTCATTCCCATCTTTCTCCCCCTTCAACATCTTCACAATCTACTCGAATAACAACAAGGGGTTACAATCCAAGGTGTCGTTTAGTTTGCGGTCCAGTTATATAGAAATTATAATGCAGGGTGAAAAATAATACATGGAATCTTTTTGTCTTTAGATACTCTTATCTACGTATTGCTAATACATGTATTCTTATTCTACTTTCTATCCCATAAAAGAAAATGCATAAATTCCCATATAATTTACACCAGAATTAGTATTACAACGTTTGATTTTCATAAACACCGCATAACTCATGCATTAGTTATACTAGAGATTATATTAGTTATTACGAGATTTTAAACTGAAAACTGGACGTTGCATAAGTAATACTAACGAATTTTTACAGGGAGAGTCAAGTTTCTAATAATTTAAACAAAACGACCCCTAAAGGGAATAGCTGCAATGAATTGTAATTACCTGGTTTATGTTAGGACGTAGCCTTGCTGCTTGTGTAAGACAGAGTTTTGCTGCAAGAATCATTCTTTGGACTTTATCATCTTCAATATTCACTTCCAAGTTCTCATCCAGAATTGCTTTAATATCCTCACTTTCTAACTTAGGTTTCGCCTAGAAAATAATAAAAAGAAAAATTAGATGAAGTGACCAATGAAAACTGTAATTTGGACTAGAAGTCTTATTGTCAAAGTATGGATGCTTACCCACATGACTAAACTTTCTTGACCACTGGGAGTCTCAAAGCCAATAGCTTTTCTCCCTGATAATAGTTCCAACAGAACCACACCAAAGGAGTAGACATCAATCTTATCGCTTACTTTTCCATACATAAAATACTCTGGTGCTAGATATCCAAAGGTTCCTACCACGTCACTATGAGTCAAGTAGGATGCTTTTGTGGGTCCCCATATCGCTAACCCAAAATCCGATAGCTGCAGAGGAGAATTAACCAACGAGTTTATATAATGTAAAAAATATGTACACAACGAGGTCAAATATAAGAAAATTACAGGTAAGTACTGGCAATCAGGTTAAAAAAGGTTAAACTACAGTGATTGTCTATAACATAAATCCTTAACGAGTTAATGATCTTGATTAATGTACAATAATGAAATAACTGTCTTATCTGTTAGTTTGACAAGCACACCTGTGGTTCAAAACCATCACCGAGAAGGATGTTTGATGACTTGACATCTCTGTGAATGACTGGCCTTGGACATTCATTATGTAGGTAATTTAAGGCTTCTGCTATTCCAACTGCTATTCTGAATCTTGTTTCCCATTGCAAAACTGATTTGCTTCTTCCTGCTTTTGAAAACTGACAAAACATTAGAGAATTAACCGGCTATTTATGTACAGAATATTCTTGGTTTGCAGCTTACCGTGTATATTTTCTTCTAAGTTCCCTAGTGAAAGAAAATTGTAAACAGATATCAGATGAGAATCATCTATGCAAATTCCAAGTAGATTAGCAATATTCTTGTGTTTAACTCTTGTCATAATGTCCATTTCCTGCCTGAAATCTTTTCGCGCTTCCTCTGATGAACTGGAAATCTTTACTGCTACTGATTTTCCATCAGAAAGCTGAGTTTTATATACACTGTTGCGCCCTCCTTTTCCAATCAATTTCTCTGCACAAAATTTCCAATGTTTAGGAAGCAAATGAATTTAGAGAATGAAGTGTAGATAAAAGCTAGAAAAACCAACCTGAGGAGAAGTTGGAAGTCGATGATTTTAAAACACCATAGCTAAACCATTTGATGCCGGATGAGTTTGCCTCAAGTATAACCTGCAAATCTTTTATCAGCTGGACTGATACACTTTCCTTTTCATTACAATCCGTGAAGTATTTTTGTTCCATCCCAAAGGCATTCCGCATCTCCGTTGGAGAACAATCGGATTTAGGACTGTCTAACATAGATCGATTTGGCAAGGTCATCACCCATTGCACCACCGACATTTCTCTTACTATTTTAGCCGGTTGATTCAATGAACTCGTGGTTTGTAAAAGGGGCCAACCAGGAGTATCAGTAGCAAAATCTTCGGTAGGAAGAGAAATTGAATCTAGTGAAAGAGAATTTTTCTTGTGTTTCGCTAAAAAATTCACAGTTTCCTCTTTAGGATTCTCAGTATTACTCACTTCATAACTGAATCTTCCCATTTCAGGCACCTCAGATTCACCAAATTCAGATAGGCAATCCCTTAGAGTAAAACTTCTTTCTGATTGAAGACTTGGTTTTGGATCACTAAAAGAACCTATCCTCACCGAAAACAGAACAAATTCAGTTTTTCTTTAATACAAAATGAGAAAATAAGCTCATAACTGTGCAATCTGAAAGCAATATCAAACCTTTGAGTTGGGAACTAGAGCTTCTTTTAAAAAAGACCTTCCCATTGTCAATAGCCATAATCTCAGTAGTGATGGGAAGCCGCTTTGCGCAATATTTAGAAAATGAGGTCCAGCTCCTACACAAGTCCCTTTCAAATTAAATTAGTACGATACACGATGAACAAAAAATAGAATAACCAAAAACTTCTAGTAGGATGCGAATTCAAATTAGTCGAGCCAGTAGCTCTTACCCAAGAGTACTATGTTTACTAGTTCCTACAACTACAGCAACTGCTGCATGGTTCTTTGCTTCTCTTACCAAAACTCTTCTAATTGAACTTCCTTTTAACACCAGAGAAATAATATCCACCTGAAATTCCCAACCAAAAAAACCCCACATCAATCACAATCGGTGGCTTTTTTTATTTGCCAAAAAGACAGCAAACAATTTAGAGAAAGTTCAATTGTATTTATCGCTAGGAATAAAAGAAAAAAGCAAAAAAGCAACCTGCTTTTTATTACATAAGCCATCATAATCATCCAGATAAGTGTCCAACAAAGATTTATCTTTTGCAATTGAATCTGAAATGATGTGGTACAGTACAATACAATGTCAATACAACAACATTTAGTTAAGAAACAAAGCAAATTCAATTTAAACACGTAAAAATTTAATATACCGGCATTTCGACAAACATGTAGAGCAATAACCCTATCTCCAGGATTTGCAACTTTTACAATAGCCCAATTCAACAACTCTCTAATATGGCCGTCAAATCGAATTCCAACCAACACATTTCTCTTTTCTGATTCTTTTTCCTTCTCAAAAATCATCTTGTTGACGGCCAATAATGTAATTTTTTTTATTGCCTGACCATACCAGAGAAATTTTTGATAAATTTATACCAATTGCAGTAACCCAGAAAAAAGGGAATGCTCCAGCTGACAAGACAAAGGAAGTGTATAGCAAGACACTGGTCCAGAATATAAGCTTTGATCTGAATAGTCAAAAGCAAAATTAAAAAAAATAATTAACACCATTAACAATCACTGAACAATAAGAAAATCCAAATTTTGAATGAATAAAGAAATAAAAGTAAACACTTGTGTTTAACCAAAAAATATAACTTTAGTGAAAGCTTGAATTTTAGAGAAGAAATGGAGTCAAAGAGACCAAAATATAATTGGCTTTCAATGAATAAGAATAAAGCAAAAAAAAATCTGTATTTCACTATGATCTCAAGAATGTTCTCTGTGTCCAATGATAAAACTTCCTACTTTTATAGTTGACAAGGAGTAACGGATTATTCTAAATAATAAAGAACATTTAATGAGACGTTACATAATCATTGCTATTAAATATTGAATAACTAACGTATCAAATATTTAATAATGAATGTAGACTACTTTTTGTCTTCGTATTCGTGTCTTCAATGCCCTTTTTATCCGTTGATATTGAATGTCTTGGATAGACACGAGAATCGTATCTAAGGTTCATTCTCGTGCCCGATTCCTTTTCTTCTACTGTGCATGTTGTCCTCCGTGCCTTTTAATCATTTATTGTTCTTTGACTGTTTGATTAATCCACGGGTCATGCCATGTCACCTTTAATAAAAACTCAATTTTTTCCCAATACAGATAGTCCCCCCACTTTTCATTTATATCAATTAAATAATTAGAAAGTGGATCCTGAAAAAGAATTTTTGTCACAATTAATGCTTATGTTAGTATCGACGTCTTTTCTGTCTTTCTCATTTAATACAATGTACACGTGTCGTCTTCTGGATGTATCTGTAGTTTTGTTCCCATTTTTCTAGGCCTGTTCAACTTTCTATGTTTAGGAAGTGATGATTATCTTTAATATTGGATTTCCATCATTACTTCCCTTAATTTTGAATGTTGTCCCCATATAAACTTTTAATTCACGCTTTCTTTGTCTTCCTTTTCATCAACTTCCATATAAAATTCGAATCCCCTTTCTTTCTTCTACTTTCTTCAAAACCATCCTGCAATGGCATCTCCAAACCCTAATCCCAGAAAGGTTTTGCTTCTTCAATTTTCTAATGCACCTGCTCCCATCAGACATTCAAGAGGCGGAGGAGGAAAACCCCGAAGTATGAGATCTACACGAGGAGGATCAACTAGTTCTGGAATTAAATGTTCTTCTGAAGAAAAAAGAAGAATATGCAAAAGAATTAACAGAGAACTTATCTCGTGCTCAGAATGATTTAAGGATTTCCTCCGACAAGATTCATATGTTGGAGAGTTCTCGTGTCAACCTTCAATCTTCCCTTGATTTCCACTTAGCTGAACATGAAATAATAAATGGGGAAAAGATTATGAAAACCTGGAGAAGGATTACAATTCCTTGGCTGAGAATTATAACTATGAGGTCAACTAGGCTTTCTTGAAATCTCGTCGTGATACTTTAATGGAGGCTTCTCAGGAAAACTTTGACTTGCAATCTGAGTTAGCCAAAGTTTTAGACTTGATTGAGAAGAATAAACAACCAACCGAAACTCCTTCTCCTGACCAGGTAATTGACATCTCTTCTCCAGCAGTGGAAACTCCCAGGGTTGAAGAGCCTTTGAACTTAGAAGCAACAGCTGAAGTTACTGAAGTTACAACTCCAGTAGACGAGGGTAACTTATCTATAACACACCCTTTAGGAACAGAAATACCCGTGTCTACTGCTTCTCATGAAGTTTCAGCCGAGCCTAATGAAGCTGTGACTCCTACCGCTCCAATCACCTCAGTGACCAATGAAGATGTTTAACCTTACCTCTTTTTTGTTTGATTCTGATGATGTGATGAAGTCTCCAATTTCTATAATGGGGCATCTGTTTCAAAAAAATATATTGTAATAGCTAAGTTTTTCCTTTAGCTTTTTATGTTAAGAAGTTTGTATAATACTTCTTCATTTTATCCTTGTCTACTTACTGCTTTAATTTTGCAGAATGATTTTACCTTACTCTTGCCTATTTTTCTTGTTAGGACTTAGAGAATAAGTTAGCATTTTTTATCCTTTTCATAAAATGCTTTCATAATTCTTCTCATGTGTTACCAACATGAGGAAAAATAAAAGTGGACCCTTTTATTTATTGACACTTAATGAAGAAGACGTCTCAACTTCATAATGATGTTAATATACAATGAAATAGATAGGAACATACATGTTTCACATAAAACAACTTTTGTAAAGTTTTTTATTTATGAACTTTGATAAGTTTCTTGAGTATTACATGTACTGAAGTACATCTATAACTTTCTCGCAACTATTTTCTATTAACATATTTACAAAATATACAAGGTAATTTTATATAACCTGTTTCGATACATAATCATGTCCCTACCTTTACATTCTTAGGAAGGGTTTAAGCAATGACTTCATTTTATATTGATACTTGAATTCTCGTAACTTGAGTTGATTTGAAAATCTAGAATTTTGCTCTCTCGTATCTATTTCTGCACATACTTATGTGTATATAGTACAATCCCCCAAGTGTTTAAGCGGTGAAGTATGAAGCCTCGAACACTTATATATTTGCTCTCAATCTTTGGTCCTTTTCCTGAAACAGAAAAACATACGGGACTCGGAGATGCGATTATAGATGAAGACTGTCTAACTCGTGTGTATTTCCATCAGATTATTGTAACCCTGGGCTAGGAATTTAAGAGTACTCCAATTTGCCGTGCAGGCCGTGACTCATCATTTGGCACGAGTTAGGGTTTTTGCCTAGCATCTAAAATCCTTAGTATAATTTTATCAAGTCAAAAAAAAATTTCTAACTTGGCGATACCTTATCGTGAGTAATTTCTTTAGAAGTATCTCTTTAAATGAACGGCATTCCAATGTGAATGTAGAACCTTGCCTTCCATTGCCTCTAGCTCGTATGCTCCTTTGCCCGCAATTTCTCGAATTCGATAAGGTCCTTCCCATGTTGGACTTAGCTTTCCTGAAGTAACTGACTTTGTAAATTGGAAAACCTTTTTTAACACGAAGTCCCAACTTTAAAAGACCTGAGGCGTGCTTTCCTGTTGTAATACTGTTCAATCACTTGATTTTGAGCTGCCATCCTTATCAACGCAACTTCTCTTCTCCCTTCAAGTAAGTCAAGATTTACTCGTAACTCTTCATTGTTCGAGTCTTCTTTTGCTTGAATACGGTGTGTACTAGGTTCACCTTTCTCAACTGGTATTAAAGCTTCTGCACCATAGAACATTGAAAATGGTGTCTCTCCTATACTTGTTTTTGCCGTCATTCAATATGCCCATAATACCGCTGGTAATACTTCAGGCCAATTGCCTTTTGATTCTTGTAACCTTTTCTTTATGTTGTTGATAATTTCCTTGTTTGTAGACTCTACTTGCCCATTACCTACTAGATGATATGGTGTCGATGTAATTCTTTTGATTTGCCAATTTTGAAACAATTCTGTGATTTGAGCTCCTATAAATTGTGGTCCATTATCACAAACTATCTCCTTTGGAACACCAAAGCGGCAAATTATATTTCTCAAAATGAAATCTTTAACTTCTTTCTCTCGTACTTGTTTAAACGCTCCTGCTTCTACCCATTTAGTAAAATAATCAGTAAGTACGAGTAGAAACTTTACCTGATTTTTTGCCTGAGGTAATGGTCCTACGATGTCCATTCCCCATTTCATGCAGGGCCACAGAGCTATGACAGGATGTATTAACTCTGCTGGTCTATTCATGTTATTTGCATACCTTTGACATTTGTCACATTTACATACGAAATCAATTGCTTCTTCTTCCATTTTAGGCCAGTAATATCCCGCTCGAATTAATGTTTTAACCAGTGATCTGCCTCCTGCATGATTTCCACAATGTCCCTCATGTACTTCTCTCATCACATATTCTGTTTGAGAAGGTCCGAGACACCTGGCTAATGGTCCACCAAACATTTTACGGTACAAGTTTCCTTGATACAAGCAGTAACGAGCGGCTTTCTTCCTTAATGCATGAGCCTTCACCTTGTCTTCAGCTACGGTTCCGTGTTGCAAAAAAGACACGATTTCGTTTCTCCAATCCCAAGTTAATGATTAAGATTTACCTCACTTTTGTCAGGGTCAAGAACAGAGTGAAACAAATGTATACTTGAGGCATTCACATCTTTTGCTATATCTGCTGCAGATGCGAGGTTGGCTAAAGCATCTACTTCCAAATTCTCTTCTCTTGGGATTTGCATCACTTTCCATTTGGAACTGTCTTATTAACTCCGGTACCTTTCCGAGGTATTCTTGCATTCGAGTTTCTCTAGCTACGTAAGTACCCGGTATTTGATTGACTACTAACAGTGAATCACGTTTGATACAATTTGCATGATACCAAGTTCTAATGCTAGCTCCAAACCAGCAATCACAGCTTCATACTCTGCTTAATTATTACTTACATGGTGACATTTTATAGCTTGTCTAATTGTTTCACCCGTAGGTGGAATAAGAACAATTCCTAAACCTGCCCCCTTTACATTAGATAAACCATCGGTAAATAATAGTCAAGTACCTGGATTAGCTCTGTTAAAAACTTGTAATTCTTTTTCTGCTTCTAGATGTATGCTTTGACTAAAATCAGCTACGAAATCAACGAGTACTTGAGATTTGATAGCAGTTTGAGGTTGGTAAATTATTTCGTGTACTTAATTCTATAGCCCATTTTTCTAATCTTCCTGATAATTCATGTTTATGCAATATATTTCTTAAAGGAAAAGCAGTAACAACCACAAATAGGATGACATTGAAACTAACGTCGTAGTTTTCTAGCTGCCATGATGAGATCTAATGCTAATTTTTCTAGTTGTGGATACATTGTCTCTGCATATAATAAAGTTTTACTTACATAATAAATCGTAGATTGCTTACCTTGGTCTTCTCGTACTAAAACGGCACTTATCGCTACTTCTAATACTGCTAAATTGATGAGTAACTTTTCACCTTCTTTAGGTTTAGCTAATAAAGGAGGATTTGATAAATACGTCTTCAAATCCCTAAGTGTTTGTTGACAATCTTCATTCCACTCGAAATGCTCTTGCTTTTTGAGCGCAAAGAAGAATCTGAAGCATTTTTCTGATGATTTTGAAATAAACCTCCCCAAGGCCGCTATCCTTCATGTTAATCTCTGAACTTACTTTTTACTAGTAAGGATGTCAGGTATTTCTTCAATTGCTTTAATCTGGGAAGGATTCACTTCAATTCCACGGTTAGAGACAAAAAAACCTAAAAATTTACCAGATGCAACTCCAAATGCACATTTCTGGATTGAGTTTTATATTAAATTTTCGCAAAATTTCAAAGGTAACAGTTAAATGAGAAATATGGTCATGGGAATGCTGGGTTTTGACGAGCATGTCGTCTATATATACCTCCATTGTCTTTCCCAAATGTTCTTAAAATATTTTGGTAACTAACCTTTGATAGGTTGCTCCATCACTTTTTAGACCGAAGGGCATTACTTTGTAATAGTAAGTCCCCCGGTCTGTGATGAAAGAAGTTTTTTCTTCATCACGGGGGTCTATTTTAATTTGATTGTACCCCAAATATGTATCTAAAAAACTTAAAAGTTCATGACCTACAGTTGCATCAATTGATCTATGTGGGGTAAAGGAAAAAAAGAGTCTTTTGGGGAAGCATTATTTAGATCAGTGTAACCTACACAAACTCGCCACTTACCATTCTTTTTAGATACGACCACCGTGTTAGCTAACCAATCAGGATATTTTACCTCACTAATGGACCCAATTTTCAACAACTTTTGGACCTCATCTTGAATTACTTGATTTTTGAAAGCTCCTTGCGTTCTTTTCTTTTGCTTAATTGTGGTGAAAAGATGGGTCTTCGTTAAGCTTATGAGTCATCACATCCGGTGGAATACATGTCATATCAGCATGGGACCAGGCAAAACAATCTATGTTAGCTTTTAAAAGTTCAATTAACTTGCCTCGCATGCCGGGATTTAGGTTGGCTCCCACTTAAACTTTTTTCTCTGGCCATTGTTCAAATAACATCAGAGCTTCGAGTTCTTCTATCATTGTTTTAATATTCTCGTTTTCTTCAGGTTCTTGAATTACATCGGGCCTCGAATCTAAGTCTATTATTTCAGTTAAAGTTTGATTGCTGATACCTTCAACTATTTTCAATAATTGCTATTTTTCTTTATTTGCGGTGCTCGTATCTGTTATTGCATTGATACTCTTGGCTATTTGTTGATCCCCTCGGATTTGACATATTCCCCAAGGTGATGAAAATTTAATGACTTAATGTAAGGTTGATGGAACAACATCTATATCATGGATCCAAGGTCTCCCCATGATTACACTGTATGCTATTTCCAAATCCAATTACCTGAAACTTAGTTTCTTTAAAAACACTTGCAGCGTAAGTTGTCAGAGTTACCTCACCTTTTGTTACCACGCTTGAATTGTCGAAGCATGATAAAGCATGCGCTTTTGGAATCATCTTGTCTTCAGCTTGCATTTCTCGCAGTACTCTTAGTAGAATAATATTTATAGAGCTACCTGGATCAATCAAAACTCTTTTTACATCAGTGTCAAATATAATTAAAGATATTACCATAACGTCATTATGCGGTGTAGTCACTCCTTCCGTATCTGCATCATCGAAGTTTATACTCTCTTGTTCTAAGGTTTGCCGTACTCGCTTGCCGTGTGTGATCGTCATTTTGGAAACTTTGTCCGAAGCCGTATAGGTTACTCCGTAAATATCTTCTCCTCCACTGATGACATTTACTATCCTCTTAGGTGAATGTGGTTTTGGTGGCTCTTGCCTATTTATCATGTAGGCTTGCTTTCCTTTTTCACTGAACAGCTCTGTGAGGTAGCCTTGTTTCAGCAAATGATCTGCTTCACTTTGTAAAAATCTACATTCTGAAGTTTTATGCCCATGGTCGTTGTGAAATTCGCACCAATGGTCTAGTTTTCTTCTGTTTGGGTTCGACCGCATCTCTTTTGGCCACCGTACCTTATATCCCATACTCCTTAGAACAGCTACAAGCTCGGAATTAGTTACATTAAAACTATGACCAGCAAATCGTGCCATTAAATTTCTATCATCATCCTGTGGCTCTTGGTTGTTTCTATCACTTTTGAATCTGGATGAAGATCCAGTTGCCCTATCTCTCGACCTCTGATCATAATGTTGATTGTTTTGCCTAGAACGTGGGTCTCTTTATGCAGGTCCCATATATGGATAATACCTGTTTTTACATGACCTTTTGTCGGCTTCAGACCTTCGGGATCCGCTTCTATCTTCTCGTTGAGGTTGAGATACAGTATCCTCTTCAATTCTGAGCTTCGTACTGTACCTGTTATAAACATCATTCAAAGTAGTTGCGGAAAAGTCACGAAGGCTTTCTTTAAGTATTCCCGTGACTTCTGAACTTTTGTCACTCAAATTGCTAGCAAAAGCTATTGTAGCTCAATTATCTAGTACACGGGGCAGCATCATTCTTTCACGTTGGAATCTATCAATGAAATCTCTGAGTAATTCAGTGTTCCCTTGTTTGATTTTGAAAATATCCTCCATTCTCTTTTCCACCTTTTGAGCTACCGAATGTGCTTTTATGAAAGAATCTGCAAGCTCAGCAAAAGAATTTATAGAATTTTCAGGCAAGAGAGAGTACCAGGTTAATGCTCCCTTGGTGAGTGTTTCTTCAAACTTTTTGACCAACACTAATTCTATTTCTTGTTTGGTCAAATCGTTGTGTTTCACTCCAATTGTAAATGCAGTTACGTGATCACGAGGGTCCGTTGTACCATCATATTTTGGGATATCAGGCATTTTGAATTTCTTTGGTATCGGTACAGGAGCAGCACTTGGTTTCCATGGTTGTTGCGAGTATTTATCCACGTCTACTCCTTTTATCACATGTGGAACTCCAGGGATTTGCTCAATACACTCGTTCTGCTCCTTGAGTTGTTTCTGCAAGGTTAGTACCAAATTTTGAAGGTGAGAATTACTAGTATTACCTGGTTCTTCATCTTGTGAGTCATTAGGAACTGTTCCATTTCCAGAAAATCAACTAGACCAGAGCGAGAGTTTTCCAACGTGTTGCTATTTGGTGTTGCTGGTGCAACAGGCAATTGATCAACTAGGGCTCGCAAGACTTTGTTAATTCGTGAGTCGATTATTTTCTTTAACATTTCATCTCTTGTTTCGATTCCTCCATCATCAAACATATCGTTTGGAGTTCCTTCACGAGATCCACGTGGAGAAACTTGAAGGTTAGCATTATTGAGTTCCTCATCACCAATTTGTTGCTTCAGATTTGCCTGGTTGTTGTTGTCGTTGTTGTTCTACATATTAACAATAAGATTGAATGTTGATTTAGCAAGAACGGATTACCAGATTCTCGGTAACGGAACCAATTTGTTTAACCAAAAAATAATTTTTTTTTCAAAGCTTGAATTTTAGAGAATAAATCGGGTTACTGATAATCAAAGAGACGGAAATATAATTGGCTTTCAAAGAATAAGAATAAAGCAATAAAAAATTGTATTTCACTATCATCTCAAGAATGTTCTTTGTGTCCCTACAGATGATAAAACTTTCTCCTTTTATAATTGACAAGGAGTAACGGATTATTCTAAATAATAAAGAACATTTAATGAGACGTTACATAATTATTGCTATTAAATATTGAATAACTAACATATCAAGTATTTAATAATGAATGTAGACTACTTTTTGTCTTCAGATTCGTGTTTTCAATGCCCTTTTTATCCGTTGATATTGAATGCCTTGGATAGACACGAGAATCGTATCTAAGGTTCCTTATCGTGCCTGTTTCCTTTTCTTCTACCGTGTCTGTTGTCCTCCGTGCCTTTTAATCATTTATTGTTCTTTGACTATTTAACTAATCCACGTGTCATGCCACGTCACATTTAATAAAAACTCAATTTTTTTCCAATACATCTAGAATGACCGATAAGAGTATATCTTACGTATTGAATCTGCTAAAAATTATTTAAATAAAGATCCGAGTCCGACAACAGGAATTTACCTAAAGATTGAGCCCATATGTCGTAACAAGCCATTAAAACTTTGAAAAAGAAAGAATTGCCGCCAAGATCATATACAAAGAATTAATTGTATATCAACTAACAAACAAATAAATACATGCCAGTGGTAGGTGATTTGCTGACAATAAAGCTTACTCCAGCTTATGGGTATTCTTCTTTTTTCAATATTTTTTTAAATCATAAAAAACTAGAAAAGAACTAAAAAGAAGATAATTTTTGAATTTGATACCTAAAATCCTACTACTAAAGAAAGAAAGTAGGGAAGGGTAAGGAATAAAGAGAAAAAAGGGATAAAAACAGAGGTTAAAATTGTGTGAGATTTTTTATTCGCTCTGTTCAGAAAAACAGGCAGGTAATTCGGGGGGAAAATACCGAGAACTCAATGATATTTGTTCAGTTAATAATAACCACCGACAAAATAGGCCTGAGAACTCGCTCGCGGCTATTGTTGCGAGTTAACAGTTGCCGCAACGTTATGACAACGGTGATATTTTCAAAACATAGTTAACAGCTTAATATTGAACTCGTAATTTGAATTTTAATTTCACATATTTAATTTTGAGAGCATTTGGATGAAATTATAAGTCGGTCAAACTAGTCTAAATTGAAAGTGTTAGGTAAAATTTTAAATTGGTCAAATTAATTTTTTTGGTAATAACTATAAAATATTACTATTTTACAATCAAATCAATACATCCTAAAGAGCACCAAGACACACTACCACCTTCTAGGTAGGGTGCAATGTACTCATAGGCCTCTAGTCATTCACTAATTACACATTTTCTGCAGCAAATAATCACTTCTTCTGGCTTTCCTAGATTTCCTGTGTATATCTATTCTATCTCTAAATTCCTTTTGTATCTGTGTCATCACAAAGCTAGTATTTACATTGAGTCCTTAAACACTTTTTCATTCCTGGCTGTTCAGGTGTGATAGATCAGGGCCCCCCAAATTGCTGCAGCTATTTCCTTTTTGAAGAATTTCCAGTGCTTCCTTTTAATCCTTCCAGCACCTGCATTACATTCCCTTGTGGTATTATCATCTCTGTCCAGTTCTGTATCGCTACCGTCAATTCTGTTGTTCATCGACAATCCTGAAACATGTGGTCTTGGGTTTCAGCAACCATATCATTACATAAGCAGCATTCAATGTCTTGTATTGGCACATGTAGTTTCGAAAGTCTAATCTTTCGTAAGCAATCGACCATGAGCAGCTAACCAAAGAATCATCCTGTGTTTCGGCTAAGGCTGTATCCGATCCCGGTTCTGGGTCTATTTGGGTCTGTGGTTCCGATTCTAGCGGTTTCGGTTCTGGCGGTTCCGGTTCTGGCGGTTCCGGACCCAGAACCACTACCATCCTGTTCCGGGTACCATCCGATTCCGGTTCTGGCGGTTCTGGCGGTTATGGCGGTTATGGCGGTTCGGCGGTTCCCGGCGGTTCTGAATTTTTTTTTTTTATATTTAAAATCAATATCTTGTATAGTAGTCATTAGTATATTGTAGAATATATTTCATATGGTGTACTATGTTATTAGTGTAGTATATATGGTGTTTGGTTATTAGTATATATTGTGTATAAGTAGTGTATATTTTGTATATAAGTAGTATATATTGTATTTAAGTAGTATATATTGTATATAAGTAGTGTATATTGTGTTGTAGTTAGTAATTAGTATAAATTGTATATAAGTAGTATATATTGATAAAAGAATGTTGTCATTAGTATATTATGTTGTATGTTATATATTGTATGTTATATAAATATTCAAGGATTGATATAGAAGTAAAGACAAAGAAATATTGAGACAAAAGATATTCAAGGATATGATAAAGAACATATTTATTGACCAAAATGGCATATCTTTCTTAGTCTTCCTTCCCCAATGGAATGAGCACAACATGGTACTAATACCACCATTAAAAGGAAAAAAAACTAAAAGAAGACATGCCAATGTACAAGTTACATCATAATTAATGCATTATTTCTAACAAATCTCATAAAACCTTAAAGGTTTGGAGGTGGTTGTGTTGGTGGTGGTGGAAATGAAGCTTGTTCATCACCACTTCCGGGTGAAGTTGCTTCCTGAGCAAGTTCTGCTATCATTTCTTCATAGCACTCATCTATTTCTGGTTGTGATTCAGCTAGGCCAAAGTTCCTTCTTTCTGCGCGGATCCAATCTCGAAAAAGCACTGATTTTTCCAAGCTGTCCCGCGTTGACGCTCTGTGATCACCTATTTGTAGTCTTGCTTGACTAAAAGCGCTCTCCGATGCATTAGTTGACGCTTGAATCGACAGAACATCCCGAGCCATCCTTGCAAGAACGGGAAAATGCTTTTCCCTTGTCTTCCACCAATTCGAAAGGTCGAAAGAGCCGTCTGGATTCTCATTCTCTAGTCCCTGCGACAAATAAATTTGAAGCTCATTTAGATGGGAAATTTCATCTAAATTATCCCCTTAAGTACCCCTGAACTCCGTCCACGATTTAAGAGCTGTTAAGCCATCAGCTCTTTTAGACGACTGTGATGTAGACGAAGTAGGGGTTGGAATATTAGGCCTAGCATGCTCTAACGCCTGTTTATAAGCATTATAAACAGTTTGAGCATTAACTTTAATTGATGCTTTCGCATCAGCTAGTGTAGCAATTTCTACTTCTGAAAGATCTAAAGATTGATAAATAGTAGAATACCAAAAGTTAGGACCTCCTAATTTCATAGTTGGATTTAACATAGCAGACACACCATATATAGGAGGGATTGGAAAAAAATATTTTTTAAACTTCTTTTTCATTTCAGTTATTGCAATTTTATAAATGTCCCCTCCCTCGCTAAAATCAATAAACAAATTCGCAAGCGCGGCAATATAAACTAAACAGTTAGAAATAGTTGGATAATATTGGCCAGATAAAGCATTTGTAGCCACACGAAAATGTTCTAAAAAATCTAAAAGAATTTTAACGTTAGTCCAATCTTGTGTAGTTAGCATGTCATTATCGTCCTCACCACAATCCCGAGAATTATACGTAGCGTTTATTGGGTTTCTATATTCGTACGCATCTACTAAACTTTCGTACATGTAATTCCACCTAGTCGGCAAGGTTTAGGAACCTTTCTTTCTCTAAGGCCATATTCGTCACACTTTTTAAAATATTCTCTAAGTCTACTTCTATGGTTTGAATAAAATAGCCAATTAAGAGCCATTTTAACCTTTTCAATTTCTAAGTTTAATATTCTCATACCATCACCAACAATTAAATGATAAATATGACATATACATCTAACATGGAAAATATTAGTAAAAGCAGGATTAAGTGGTCTAGTTAGCATACCTATTGCACTAGTGTTGCTAGAAGCGTTATTCATAGAAATTGACATTATTTTATCACTAAAACAAAAATATCTGCATACATCTGAAACAGTGTTAGCAATAAACCTACCCGTGTGCCGTGAATTAATTATCCTATATGCAATAATGCGTTTTTGCATTGTCCAGTCTTCGTCTATCCAATGACTGGTTACGGTTAGATAATCACAATCATTATTACTTCTACCAATATCAGTTGTAATAGACATACGATTAGTTATATGGGTAAATAAATAGCGCAAGTATTGTTCATATTCATGCTTGTATTTATAAATATCGGCCTTAACTGTGGCGCGAGGCCAACCTTTACACGTAGGATTAAATACTCTTTTAGTATAATGAATCCATGCAGGATTAGAAGCAAAAGAATAATGCAAACACATAACAGTAATCATTTTAGCTAATTCTTCACGATCCTTAATTGGATCGTAATATAATATACCTCCGGTGACTGTGTTTATTCCTGGTTGAACTAGATTTGAACCAGTACTTGGGTTAACTGTAGAATCAACACTTGTCCTCCCCTCTTGGCGCTTTCAATTGAAAATATGCAGCCTTATCGCTAGGGTGTAATCTTATATGCTTAACTAAACTATCCGTGCCGCTACGATCTCCAGTATACCTATGAACAAGTAATTTCCCACAAGATTTACACTTTGCCTTATCTTGTTCTCTTAGTTGAATAAAAAATTGCCAAACTAATGATGTTTCTGTACGTTTAGGAGGTTGTCTACTAAAAGTGGGAGTTTGCACGGGTGGGTGTGCCGGTTCATCACCTAAGTTATGAGCAGCACTAGTAGGTGTATCATCTAAATCTACTGGAGCTTGGTTTCATCATCATCATCATCCCATTTCCCTCTAAGATAGGTGCATTAGGATAAAGAGCATTCATAATATCATCGTCTATTCTATCACCAACTGCTACATCATGTAGAAAATCAATATCGCTAAATTCAAAACACGGGTGATCACTATCAAGGATTCCAAAGGGTTCATTAGGATTTCTAGGTTGGCTACTACTTTGAACTTGCTTATCTTTTCTAGGTCGGGGAGCCGGGGGAGGGGTAGTATTTTGGCCACTACTTTCACCGGTTTCAGCTTTTCCTTTACCGAATATTTTTTTCAACGAAAATGCCATAATAATTATAATTAAGCAAACTAACAGCACACAAAAATATTCTTAGCACGTAAGAGTTGAAACGAGTTTACCGGATTGACGAACAACCTCTTCAAAATTTAAAATCGTTGAAATTGAACACTTGAAAACTTCAATTCAACAACTTCACAATGTTTCACGAATTTGCAACAATAAATTAAGCACCTGTAATCTTCTTCTGTCAAAATCTTTTGGGAGTTCTTTAAGAATATTAAATAATATTGTAGAATAAGAGGGAAAGTACAAGTAGAAACTTGCACTAGAAAGATTGAAAGAGAGCTTGAGAGAGATTGAGAGATATTGATGAATTGGTGAATAAAAATGAAAGAATGAGGGGGTATTTATAGTTGAGAAATGGGAAATAGTGTAATTATATAAAGTTTGGGGTTAAATTAAATTTTGTGGGCCAAATGGCTATTTTTTAAACTTCCAAACGGCTACTTTTGAAAGAGCCGTTTGGAAATTATTTTAAAAAAAAAAATTTGAAAAATTACCGTTACTGAACCGTTTGGAACCGCCAGAACCGGTCCGGTTCCGGTTCCGATTCTGTCGGTTCCGGTTCTGGCGGTTCCAACGGGTAGAACCGCCCCGCCACGGTTCCTGGGAACCGCAGGAACCGGGCCGCCGGAACTGGCAGAACCGCCAGGGCCGCGGTTCCGGTCCGGTTCCGGTTCGGAACCGCCAGATTTACACCCTTAGTTTCGGCTGCATAATAGATATCCATATTAGCTCTGCCATGGGTAGTCTGGTCAAATCCCCTATAGAGCGATGTAGCTGTCATTTATTGAATACTTCCCTGAAGCAGTTAACACATATTTCCCATTATGGTACCACTCCATCATTTCAACTTTTAGGGAATTCAATTTCCTCCAATACCAACTACTATCAAGTGGAGGCACATGTGCACATATGTTGTTATTTGTTTTCATGTACACTCCATGTATCCATTTGGTCCATAATATGTCTTTCTTCTCTGCTAATTGCCATAATAACTTGACCACAGACGCAATGTTCCCCTTGTTGCACCCTTAGATATTGAGCCCGCCACATTTCTTTAGAATATATAGTTTGTCCCATGCTATTAGAGGTATCTTCCTTTTCTCCACAGAACTTCCAAAGATAATCTCTACACTTTCTATCAATTTCCTTTAGTACACCTTGAGATAGTATGAAATGAGATCCCCACAAGTTGTATATGGAGAAGAGTATTGGATTAATCACCTGTAACCTCCTTGCATATTATCACAACTCATTTTTTACACACCTACCCGAAGGGTAATGTATAAGGGAGTTTTTCTATTTTAACTGACATTATTTGAATTGGAATTATTTATTTATTCCAGAGTCGCCACTTGGAATAAGTTTGCCTTTTGGTGTCCCAAGTCACCGGTTTTCTTTGAAACCCAACTCGAGGGAATTTTCGACTTTCTAAATGAAGTCTGACAACCAGGAATTCTTGAGTAAGGAATTCTGTTAACCTGAGGGAAGGTGTTAGGCACCATCAGATTCCGTAGTTCTAGCACGGTCGCTTAAGCTATTATAATTGGTTAATTTATTTGATTTTAAACATGTTTATCCTATAATGCAATTTTAAAATTACTTACCGCTTTTAATTGATTTTTTTAGGAAGATTGCAACAGTACTAAAATGCGTCTTGAACCACGTCACATTAATGCACCCGTGATCTTTGACATACTTTAACACCGTGGAGATTTGGATTTGGGTCACATAAATGCGCACCCGAGTTTAATGATATGTAAGTTTGAGAGATTCTCAGGCCATGACATGGTGTCTTCCGGCTACGAGAATGGTGCCTTTAGACTATGAAGCCTTTGGATAGGTTGGTAACAGGGCCCGAGTGTGATTTTTGGCCGGATCTGGGATTTGATGTAGAATTCAAACTTTATCATTTGAAATTGTTTCCTTGGTATTTATCTGATGTGTTTAAGTTGCTTTTTGTTAGTTTTGAGTCGTTCGAAGGTCGCTACGCACGTGATGGCATTCTTGGAGCATTGCTTAGCTTGCTTGGTGTCAGAATTGGCTTGTTTAAGATAAGTAACTCTTCTAAACTTAGTGTGAGGGTATGAAACCCCAAATTATGTGTTGTGTGATTGGTGTTAGGTAACGCACATGCTAGGTGACAAGCGTATGGGGGTGCACCCTGTGAGTTATGACTATTATTTCTAGGGCACTGTTTAGTGGCCCACTTTGTTGATATTTGTATTTTTCACCATGTGATAAAGTATTTGAGTTGTATATCATGCTAGATATCATGTTTAGGCTGTATGCTGATATTTTTGTGACCCCTAGCCGTCGTTTCTTGTTGTCATCTTATTGATTTCATTGATATTTCGTACTCAGTCACATTAATGCATTCATATCATTTCTCACTCTCATTTGTCGCTTATTGATACATCATATCATTATTCCGGGTCAGTTTCATAATTGTGAGCCTATGGGTGAGACCGTAGAGATTGATGATTGAGTGGGGCCGAGATCCTGGTGATGAGTGGCGGTTATAGGATCGGGTTGCACACCGCAGCATGTTATATTTATTTGTGTCATGATTGGCTTGTTATAACGCTTGGGCTTTAGGAGTCCTTCTAGAGTCTACATACCCACAGTGGGCGCAGATGATATTATTAAGGGATGGATTTCCCTGGACATGGATTTGTCCGAAGTATTTGATATTTGAAGATGGATTTCCCCATAGGATTGGATTGCCATTTTTCCTCGGTACTAGGTGACTTCTAGGTAAGTGTTGTATATGTTCCGGGATGGATTTCCTTGAGTCGCATGGGACATATATAGTATAGAGTGGTTGAGCACTTATATATTATTGAGGGATGGATTCCCCTGGACATGAATTATTCCAAAGTACTTGATACCTAGAGATGGATTTCTCCACATGGTTGGATTGCTCTTCTTCCTCGTTACTGTGTGACTTATAGTCAGTATTATATATATTCCGGGATGAATTTTCCTAGGCCGTATAGGCCATATATAGTACCGAGTGGTTGAGTATGATGAGTAAAACGTGTGATATAGTGAGGTTGTGTACTTTGAGAGTGTGAGTACATGATTCATTTATGAGATATATGGAATTGACATGCATATATGACATACACGCATAGAGACGTATTTTTCCTCATGTTGTACTGTATCACATCATTCGTGACTTTTTACACACATTGTTATGTAGGTATAGAGTGGTATTTCACACTTGTTATTTGAAAAGGAAATGAAACATTTTTTTTCATTTATTGTGGACAGGACTTTTCGGGAAAACTACAGGTTTCAACTATCTCATAACTTTTTGATGATTTCGATAAAGGATTGGGTTTTAGATAATATTCTTGAAAAGCGGAACTATTGTCCAAAAACAATGCAAAAGCTAAACATTTTTATCTCTAAGATTATTTCCTTGTTTATATGTTGTACATTGTATGAACTATTTTTGGTTATTTTTGTTGGACCCCACCTATGTTTCATCTCGTTGCTGCTTTCAACATGAGGTTAGGTTTAATACTTTTTGAGTACATGGGGTCGGTTGTACTCATACTACACTTTCTGCACATTTGCAGATCCCGGAGGTCGAAGTCACTGCGTTCGATGGTTGCTGGATTTGAAGACGTACTTGAATTCCTATTGTAGCTGCCTCTTATTCACGGTAGTCTTAGAATATAAAACTTTGTTTATTTACTTTTAAAACAGAAAATGTATTCTTTTCACGCCAGCTTGGTAAAATCTATTATTAGAGGCTCATGATTTGTGCAGCCCTTGAAATATGTAATAGATCCAGATAATTTATTTTGTTTAATTGACTTATCAGCAATATTGAAATTGGATAGTTATTAGTTGGATTACCTAGCGGGTTAAGATTAGGTGCCATCACGACTAGTGGATTTTGGGTCGTGATAGATTGATATCAGAGCTCTAGGTTCATAGATTCTACAAGTCATAATCAATTGTCTAATAGATTCTTTCGGATTGGTATGAATACGAATCCTTACGATGCAATGCATTCACGCACTCCACTCTACTAACATCATCAATGACATCCATGTTAAGAAGCATGGCCTTAAGGGGAGCTTCAATATTCATCATTGAACTTGTGCCATCCACTATCACAGCTGTGACAATGTCCACAAATGAACACACCTCCACGCTATTAGGTTGTCTCATTGCTTTTCACACATGGAATACCACCTTCTCATCTCCCACTCATAATGTCAAATCACCTGCTTAACCATCAACCAATGCCTTCCCCGTAGCGAAGAAAGGTCTCCCAAGAATAATCGACACTTTGTCCACCTTATGACAAAGTCCGCTGGCAATATGAATTTATCAACACGGACAAGAACATCATCAATTATTCAAAAGGGTCGCATCATTGATCGACCGCCATTTGAAGTCTCATTGAGGTAGGTCGATGTTTCCTAATTCCCAAAGTCTTGAAGACCGAGTATGGCATCAAATTAATGCTAGCCACCAAGTCACAAAGGGCCTTAGCAAAATCCACACTTCCGATAGTACAAGGGATAGTAAAAGCTCTGGGATCCTCAAGCTTGGGTGCCATTGAATGCACTATGGCACTCGCTTGATGAGTCATCTTAATTGTTTCACACTCCATCGACCTCTTCTTTGTTACCAAATCTTTCATAAACTTAGCATACCTTGACATTTGCTCAAGTGCCTCAACCAAAGGCACATTGATTGTAAGACTCTTCATAATTTCAATGAACTTCTTGAATTGATTGTCACTCATTTGCTTTGCTAACCGTTGAGGATAAGGTGGAGGTGACCTAGGTAAGGGTGCCTTGGGCTTTGGCACAACCGTCTCGGGTATGTCAATCACATGTTCCCTAGACAGATTTACGGCATCTTAAGTCTCCACGTCGGCCTCATCATCAATATCAATCTGCATATCATTGTTCATATTTTGTTCAACCATATCATCAACATTTAAAGGCAAATCATCATCATGCAACTCAACTTCATCCTCCACAACTCGTTTTTCTCTCGAGGCATGCACATCATCGCCTCTTCCACTCCTAGTTGTAACCGCCATCACATGGTTGTTATTCCCACCCTTTGGGTTCACTATAGAGCACCCTTGGGACGAGTATTCAAAGCTTGAGAAATTTGCCCTAGTTGTATCTCCAAGTTCCGGATAGAAGTGTTATGAGAAGCCAATAGTGCATCGGAATTTTGGTTCTTTTTGACCATTTGCTCGAACATGTTCTCAATTCTCCCCATATCACTCCCGAAAGAACTCGGACCTTGAGAAGCAAAGAAAGGTGGATTGATCGGCTATTGGTACATCGGGGGCCTTTGAAATCTTGCCCCCGGTTGCCTTGGTTTCCACTATTATTCCACCCTCATTGATTGTTGTTGTTGCTCCAATTGTTGTTGTTCCCGTTCCAATTACCTTGATTATTACCTTGGTTACCCCAATTGTTGATATGGTTGTTATTGTTGTAATTGCTACCACCTTGTTGTTGGTTGTTATTATTCCAATTACCTCCGCATGGTTGTTTGCCCAAATTTCCTTGGGGATGCCATTGTTGATTCCCTTGATTTTCTCTATTCCCTTGTTAGTTATTCACATACTGGACCTCTTCGCTTTGATCATCATAGCACTCATTTGAATAACCACCACCATCATTATTGTTGTCATATTGCTCACAATTTCCTTGAGGTTGTTGCCCCCTTTGCTGGTTTGAATTTCGAATTTGATTTTGTGAAAAATTTGGAGGGGGTGTTATTTAGACTTGTTAGAAATAGTATAAGGAGTTTATATATAAAATTTGAAGACATTTAATGGAGATTTGGACTGGGTTTGAACAAGAATTGCAACTGAAAATCGTCGAAGAAGTCGGTCTACAGACGTTTTTATAAAGGTGTATAAAAGTGTATAAAATATGTTTATACACTCATATACATTATTATGCAAGATTATAAATGATTATACAAAACACTGACTTCGTCTTCTTCTTTGCGGTTTTTCTGAAATTTAACTCAAATATTCTCAAATCCATTCCAAATCACTTCAAATTTAAACTTTAAACTCCTTTTAATATTTTCAATCAATTGGAACAACACCCAATCCAAACAACTAAGAATTACAAGAAATTCTACTTTCTAAAGCAAAGCTTTGAATGACCTTTAATGGTGTACTTCTACTCTTCAATTTTTACATTGCAACCAGGTGATATAGGGGGAGAAGCAGTAATAGCGGACGATCCCTTGAAGCATATGTAAAAAATGTGAGAAGAAGAGAGAGTGAAAGCAATAGTTGTGAAAATATTAATTTAAGTCTAGGGGTGTGCATTCGATTTATCGATTCGATTTTGACTCTTATCGATAATTACTTATCGATTATAGATTTGTACATATGCTTATCGTTATTGTTTCAATAAAGTTTCAATTTTTTCGATTTTGATTTATCGATTTTGGGGCTTATCGATTCGATTATCAATTATACCAATAAGAAAACTTGCGGGGTTCCACAGAAAGTATATCGCTATAAACGTGCCTAACTAATATGGACAAAATAAGCTAAAATAAGACGAACACCATTTATAATATAAAATTATGTCAACAAGCACATGCAATAAAACTAAAGTAAGGGATCAAATGTATGCCACCAACACTCCAGTGGTATAAAAAAAACAAAAACACATCATCATGGCTAATTCTGTTTTTTCATTAATTTGAACTTCATTCCCTTGATCTTTAAATATGATCATTCCTTAAATGTGGTAGATGAAATAATATGGTAAGGGACGTAGGGTAAAGGAAAGGGTATAGATTAGGGAAAATAATATTGTATAGTCGCTTTCAAAATAGTAGCGAAATATATATACATTATGTATGTTATATTAATCTACACAAATAGCTAATTACTCATTTAAAAAGTCTACAGTTTAGGGGTGTGCATTCGATTTATCGATTCGATTTTGGCCCTTATCGATAATTACTTATCGATTATCGATTTGTACATATGTTTATCGTTATTGTTTCAATTCGATTTCGATTTTTTCGATTTTGATTTTGTTAATTTGTATAATAAATAATCGATACGATTTATCGATAAACCGATTCAAATGCACACCCCTAGTCATTTAACTTCATAGTTTTTAGAAGCAACAGTGGTAAGAATATACATTTTGAATTTGCAAGAATTAGTATTTTTAAAATTTATATACTATGGGCTAGATTGAATAAAGCTTAAAAATATGAACTATTTTTTGTTATAATATGATATCATATGTATTTTCTTGTAATTCTTTCTAAATTAAAAGGAGAGAAATAATTAATGGATCATCGTCCTTAGTGGCGTGCTCCTATTTTTGGGAACAGTCTACTTGGTCAACTTAGGGAGGTTCTCTTTTTCTACTTTAATTAAATATGATTAAATCAAATTTGACCGGGCGTAAGAGATTTAAATTACCATTATCATGTTAGCTGTCTTTTGAAGAAAAACAAAAATAAGCACGATTATAATGGTTTTAGAAAATTATTACTTACATAATTATTGGACTAATAAAATGGAGAATCGTGCATTATTAATTCCTTAATCTATACCACCAAGGATGTCAAACTGTAGCTTCCTGTTATCATTAGTTGTTTCTATTTTGTTGTCCAACTATAATATAAAAATGTCAAACAATAAATAAACTTTTGATAGGTTTAGTTTAATTTTAAAACCAAAATGAAAACTCGGCGTAGGATGGAAAAGTGTGACTATTTTTTACCACTAAAAGCCATTATCTTTTCTTATTCAGATGTCTGGTATCCTTTTATAGAACCGATTAATTCAAATTCACTAAATATTTTACTTTTGTGATAAAATGCTTCTTATCAAACATAATTTCACTGCTAAAAAAATTTAAATTGAGATCTTTAATTAACGATGATGAGATAATTATTATCACAACGTTTGGCGGTAAATCCATACCTT
The DNA here is from genome assembly GCA_034376525.1 of Nicotiana benthamiana. NCBI lineage: Eukaryota > Viridiplantae > Streptophyta > Magnoliopsida > Solanales > Solanaceae > Nicotiana > Nicotiana benthamiana. Next base: position 88,360,167 of record CM067333.1, on the reverse strand, counting down.
TTTATTATAGTAACCAAGTCTTCAACTACAATCACCCAATACAATTTTATCATTGCAGTTTGTGAGGTCAGAGTGTATGCAGATCTTACCCTTATCCCGAAGGGATAAAGAGGTTATTTTCGAGAGATCCTCGACTCGAAAATAATAGATCCATAACAATAATAGAAACCAGAAAAATAATACCAATAATATTAGAGACAACAAATAAATAAAAAAGTAATAATATAAATACTATGCAAAAACATGAAATACAGCATAACCGCTAGCAACCCTAAACAAAAACACTATTAAATTAGCCGGTACAATTATAGTAACCAAGTCATAATTACCAATTGACTACTTTATTTCATTTTCATTCCTTTATCCTTTTGACTCTTCCTCGCTACTCGAAATGGACGAAGAAGAATCTAGAAATGCAATGGAAAAGTTTTCCTTACTCCTCCTCCAAGAATTTACAATAGTATTTTACTTATCTTTTTATGAGATCCAAACTATCAAAAAATGAAAAATACCAATGCAAAATAACGTGGGAAAAGAACAGTACATCATCCCCCAAAAAGAGAAAAGAATATTGAATCAAGAAACTCAAAATCTTTGAAAGAACTTCCTATTAGAATTTTTTTTTTATTTCCTATAACTCGAGTCCAAAATCTTTGTTACCGCTACTAAATATCTTACATGTGGGAGCTAAGCTTCAATTATCAGACTTTATTTTAGCTTTAGCCTCCCCATCACAAAGAAAAAGAAAAAAGAAAAATACTCGTGGCGAGAAAAAGTTTGTTTTTATCAATTAAAAAGTTTAAATCATCTATCTCCAACAAAAAGGAGAAAACGAAAACATATGTCATCCCTTCCTAAAATAAAACTTTCCACTAATAACCTAAGATTGCATAGTACAATTAGAACTTCCTTCACGTAATTTAATTTACACTTGGCATACCTCCTTCGCTCCTTCTTTCATCAATTATGGATTAATCTTATTTTAATCATGGTTAGTTCAAAAGCTGATGATTCATTAATGTAAATATATGATTTTATTTTTAAATGGCCAATAATAGTTATTCAATGATATCTAAGGATACGGACCTAATGATCAATGGAGCGCATTTTTTTCATATGCTTAAGATTCATAAGGTTATTAAGTTATTCAATATTTGTAGTTCTGTACGGATAAAAGATAATAAGTATATTCTATTAAATAGATAAGGTGTGCATAAATTGATCGGGTAAAAAACTATTTAATGTAAGATAAAAGAAATTAAGGTCAATATATTGTACCAACATAGGTTGTAGTGAAGTGGTAAGTACTCCTTCATCTTTAATCAGATGTGTTGCGTTCGAGTCCCTGGATATGAAGTCGTCTTTGTTAGGGAGCGTTTTACGCTTAATATAAGACTTTCCACCTCAAGTCTGCATTTAATTGGCCCTTAATATAAATACCGGAATCGAATGAAAAATAAAAAAAAAAACAAAAACAAAAGGTGAATATATTATTATATTATAACATATTTTGGAGAGGGAAGTGGGGTATATGGTAGTCAGCAGTCACTTCACTCTAAAATGTTTTTGGTGTGATGTCTTACTCTGTCCCAAATCGTATGACGCACAATAATTGAGTCACCGACGATTTAGCACTAGTACCACATGTTTGTAACATTTCACGTCAGTATCTTTTTTTTCTCTCTGATATTTGTATTATAATCTCAATTAGTTTACATTAGTATCGCAAGAGATCCATTGAAGGGAAAGTATTTTTTGTTGGAATTTTTTCCCTTTTCCAAAGCTCAAATTTAAAATCTATAATTTAAAATAAAAAAATCATATTCATCCCACTTTAATGTTTGATGATTTTCATGTCAATGTCATGCCCTCCTTATTAGAATTAAAGGGCACTGCAATAATATCTCAAAACATTCATTTTATGCTAAAACCAATGGCAAATAAAAAGATAACAATAAAATATCCAAAGAATAATTTTCGACATATTGATCGATTACTCAGAAAATGAAAATTTCCATGCTAGATAGTCATTAAGAATAATGAATTAACACAAAGCAAACCATGAGCTTGAGCATATTGATTGAATTTGTTCTGTCATTGTAGGAAAAAGAAAAATACTATCGTCCATGTAAACTAACGATGACACATGAATTTTTCCAATCCATTAATCAACAAATTAGTAGGAGTTGATTATATGAATTGGCAAAATCATTATCCTAGAATTACGAACAAGTTTTCATGGCAGAGTGGTTTCAAAATTTATGGGGGATTTGCATCTATATATTAATTTTTTGGGTTATATTTTAACTTATATCGGCTTTGCAAAAAGAAAATTACAAGTATACCCACTTATCACGTAAACTTCATGCTTACGGGCTTGAAGTAGCAAAGACAATCATACAAACTTTAGCATTGTAGTTGACGGGCCTGAAGTTGTTTGTAATTGTGAACTTAAGCATTTTACTAGCTGAAATTTTGTTCTCTATTTGCTGAACTTCAGCATGTTTTAGCAGAAGTTTTTGTCTGAAGTAGCAAAGGCAATCACGCAAACTCCAATATTTAGTAAACGGTTCTCAAGTAGCAAAAATTGCTGAACCAAATGTTGGATGAAGTTTTTGTTTGTAATTACTGAACTTAAGCATTCTACTAGATGAAGTTTTGTTATCTATTTGCTGAAGTTCAGCACGTTGGCTGAAATTTTTATTTGTAATTGCTGAACTTAAACATTCTACTAGTTGAAGTTTTATTCTCTATTTGCTATACTTCAGCATATTTTAGCTGAAAAATTGTTCTGTATTTGCTACTTCAGCATGTTTAACTCTTATCTGCTTCATAATTCATAGCAAACGAAAATCAATCACCAAAATTAGAAGCCGATGTTAATTAGATAATTAATTTGAAATGTATTTAACTTTGCTTTTCGGTTAAAGTTTCTCATAGATAATTAATTGAATCACCAACATAAGGAGCCTGTTTTAATTTGGATGCAATTATTAAAAATTTATGGAGTTTGATTTCCGTTGAAATCTCTCTCTTAAATAGTCAGTTGATCACACTTAAGGATCTAACCCTAATCAAGGAAATGCGTAGCAAACGAGTTTTATTAGAAAAAAAATTTTGTGAAAGAAATTTACAACAACAAGGCCAGTTGTACTTGTAGATTCCCAATAAACTGGTGTTCACCTTGTGCACACATTAATGCGGTGTGCTGAAGCAATAGATCTTCAATCAATAATATTTAGACTAAGTCTCAGGTGTTTGAGAGAGAAAAGAAGAAGAAAAGAAAAAGAAAGGAGGAACAAAGGAGCGGAAAGATAGTGGGAAGAAGGAGGCGCCTGAAGTTGTAATAAAATATGGGTATAATTTAAATGGGGATGACTAAATAGGGCGTCCCGTGCAATTTTTACAAATTTACCAAATAGTATATTGCAGCAAAATGTTGGGGTAAAACGGCTTTAAAATATTTTTAATATGGTGTGATATTGTCCATTTAGGCTAAATTCGCAGGGTTTTTTCCAAAATGTCTCACACCGTTTAGAGTATCAAACTCCTTATAAGTAGCTTCCTTCTCTTTTCCACCTACACGAGCTTGAGTATTTACGGTCACCAAAATCCAAAGGTTGTGTATACATCTTTAAAGCTACGGGTAAAGGTCGTAAATCTTGTAGACGAGCAAAGGCACTAAGCCGGGCCCCACGCATCCTCCATCATATTATTTGCTTTGAATTAAGCCCGTATAATTTTTTCCAAAAAAACTTTACATCATTTAGAGTATCTAAACTACTTATAAGTAACTTCTTTTCTTTTTTACTTTTCATATAGAACTTTATTCATATGAAAGTGGAAGATTATACTTCAACTGTGACCTTAGTCTATAATTTAATGGTTGTGATATTGAAAGTTTTCAGGCTTCGAGTCATCAAATTGTAGGTATTTGTCCCATATATAATTGATTAATCTCAAACTTACAAATATTTGAACATATTATTGAAGTACCAATTTTGTGTTAGGCAACTTGGTCATCTATCATTTATTAAGACAAACTTTTTGTTTGGCAACTTAATCATCCATAATTATTAATACCAATGCCAACTTTTTGTTTGATCGATCATCTTAAAAAGAAAACTATTTTCATTTGAAACATTCAAAATAAAATAAAGGAAAGGGAATAAATTACTGGAGAATATCGTCTGACTTTCCTCCTAACTTTATATTTTGAAATTAAGGGAAAAAAGTATTCAGGTATATCCCCTCACGTTCCTCCGAACTTTATCTAGGATTTATTGTAGAAGAAAAAATTCTGCTTTTTCTACATGCAATGAAATGTTTACTGTTACCTGTTTTCTCTAACTTATACTCCTATCCTACAGGTACAATTTTTCTTTTTTGGTTTTTCATTCGGTATTCAATATTTACATTGGGGTTCAACTAAATTCGAATTCGCGTCGAAAAATCTCACATTAAAAAATAAAGCGCTCTCCAATGTGTACGTAGGTGCAATATTCCAATCTTCATCAATCTCCAACGTTTCATTAGTTCTTGCTCGCATGAATAATTAATTATCAAAATGGCAGGATAGTCTTGTGCACTAAGTTTCTGTTATGTGCGGGATTCAAGAAAGGGTCGGATTACAATAGTCTATTATATACAACCTTACCCTGAATATTTTCACTGCTTGAACCCATTACCTCCTAATCACATAACAGCTATTTTACTAATTACGCCGAGGCTCCCCTTCTTAATTACAAAAATGGCAACAGTAATATTTATAATGGACCTTTAAAGAGAAAATTTTAGACAAACTAATTTAAATCGTCATCCCCAAAAAGATAGCCAATATATGTCTATAGTATGCTAGGGGTTGTAAATATTTTTGGTCGAGCGGTCAAATTTGTATTTTCCTCAAAAATTTGTTAAAATAGAACATTCTAGCTAGTTTTCGTACTGGTCATACAAAAATAATCAGTTTTTGTTAAGTCATTCAAAAAATAGCTACTATTTTGCTGCAACAGAAACCGGTCCAGTATAATATATGAGAGTTCGTTGAACTTGTGCATGAACTTTGAGCATATTATGCGGGACCGGTATACTTTGTTGGTTCCAGTATAATATACTAGTGCTTCAAACTCCAGTATATTATGTTGGACTGGTATATTATACTGAAATTCCAATATATTAGACTGGAGATCTAGTGTAATATACTGAAATTCCAGTATATTATGCTGGAGTATTTTTCTAAATTTTAAACAATATTTTCGTTCAAATTTATCTTTACATAAAAAATGGTTAAATTTCAATTACCTTTAAAACTGTAACTATTTTTAAATGACCATTTATAAATCCGGCTGTTTTTGAATTTCTCTAAAAAAATTGTGTACTCGAGATCCATCTGAGATTTGGATACAGTTACATAAATGGAGCGATTTTGAGTGGAGGCCCACAACCAGTGGCCCATTAGGCTTACCATTCACAAATTTGAAGGTAGCAGTCACTTTCACATGAGATTTTATTACGGGGGACATTGTATATTTTTTCCTCCAAATATCATATATAAAAGTTTATTATTAAAAAATTATAGTATTAAATTACTCATTAGTTCATATTATTTCTATAATTTTTGTACCATTCGTTTATAAGGAATTAATAGAGCAGAATCTTCCCTTAATAACGCGCGAAAATCAAGAAAAAAATTTGGGATTGATTGATTCTACATTAAATTCAAGTTTTGAAACGGAAAGGAGATTTTACATCTGCGTAATTCACTCTTAAACTACAATTCAAAATTTTTAAAAAAAAGTACGAACAACTTCAACAAACTACGAACAACTTCAACAAATTGAATTCAAATTGCAGAATTTAAATCTTCGAGATTCAACTACTCAAAATTGCTATATTATGTTCTTCATCATTTTCAGAAATCAAATTGGCGATCATATATCTATTCTTCATCTTTTTTCCTCTCAATCTAGAAATCCAAACGACAAACAATTGTAGTATTCTGATTTCTACAATTGCAGAACAACTATTGATTAATACTTCAGAAAAAATTGTAGAAATCAAATACATGGTGAACGATAATTGTCCCCCAAATTGAGAAGGTGAGCACGTGATTTTTGTCTTATATGAATTACCCCCATAATTTCAAACAAAATAATTTCCTTTTGTTATTTTAATTATTTTAATTTTGGCTGATTTTGTGGCATGTTCTGTTATTTGCTTGCATTCATGTGTGCATTTTTAGTTCATAAAAGCACAAAAATATATACATTGTATTTAGAGTAACTTTGCATATTTTAAGAATTAATCTGTAGTTAGGAGTTAGTTTACTTTTGCTTTTAATTTCAATTCTTGGAATTGTTGTAGTCTTTCTTTTACATTTAATCATTTGTGATAATTGTCATTTAGAACTAATTAATTTAAGTTGATAGAATAATTTTATTAGGAGTTAATTTTAATTTTACGATTTAATTTGAATAAAAAAAAGGAAAAGGAAGGAAAATAACATAAAATAGTTCTTTTGTATTGTTTTGCTTTAATTTTGAGTTTACCATAGGATTTAGTTTTGAAAAATAATTAGTTGAGATTTGGAACATAAATAGATCTTTGTATTTTTACAAAATCTAAAAAAAAATATATTAATAATAATAAAAAAAAAGAGGGATACAATATATTTGGGCTAGCCCAAACACTACCCAGACCACAACCCAAACCCACGTCCCCAAACTCGGTCCAGCCCTGGAATCCAAAACGACGCCGTTTTGCCAATGATTGACCTGGACCGTTGATCTCAGTAGATCAGATGGTCCAAAACTGATCTAGGTTTAGTATAAAACCGTCCAAACGTACCCCTCCACCCCTCCAAACCGTCTCCCAAATACCCTAACCTCTCCGGTGTGACGCCGCTATATAACCTCCGTCTCTCCACCGTCCATGACGGTGCCGCCTCCAATGGTTACCAAAAATACACCCCAGGCTTCCCTTTCCATCCTCGTAACAAACCTAACACCAGTATTCATCGAATCACACCACAACTTCTCGAATTTTAATTTGAAAAGTCCGGCCAAAATATAACCCTTTCTAAAACCCGAGAAAACAACACCATAGAGTCCCCTTGCCCTCCTCGTCCCAAATCAGCGACCCATGGACCTTGAATCGTCCTCATTTGGTTTGAATTTTAAATCGAAATCGTCCGCAATCCATTTAACAACGCATGCGGACTCCTGAAGCTCAAGAGTTTAAGCTAAGTCCTATGATCTCTCTAATTTTAATTAAGCATCATTTTGTAAGCCATTTTTTATTTAGTTTAAATATGTTTTACTTTTGATGACCTCTTCTTTCTTGTTCTATTTGTTTAGTCCATGTTGCATTTTTTGTTAAGATTAGACTTTAGTATAGTGAAATCTCTTCATATTAGTCTGTAAATCATGGTTGTTTCTTTGGTTAAATACATATGCTCGCTGTGTTTGTTTTTCTCTTGAATATCTTCTATCCTGACTGATTTTATTAGCTTAAGTTTGTTTGTTGGAAGTTAATTCATATTTATTCCTTGATTTTGATTTTTGTAAGTCTGATCATGTTTTGATTTTTTGTAATCTTGTTTTGGTTAGACCAGGGTTTGTTGCATAATTGTATTGATCTTGTTGAATCATCAGTAGTGTTTGTTGATATGGACTTTAGTTAATTAATTCAAGTATTTCGGAGTCATTTGGGTCCTTTAATTCATACCTTAGTATGCTTGGTTGTAGTTGATTAGGATTATTAAGTTAATAACAGGGTTTGGGGTTTGGCTTAACTCAAAATAGTAATTTTAGTAGGTTAAAAGGGTAATATGGGAAATTTAACATGAGAAAACTGTGGTAACTAGAATGGAAGTCCCTGGAATAAGGGTCAAAACTGAGATTCAGATTTTTGTTAGTTATAACTTGGATAGCAAGTTAAGAACTTAGGGACTAGTGGGACAAATATGAAAATAGGAAAATGGAGTAAAAGGGTAAACATAAAACAAAAGGGTTGCCCTAAGCTTTGATATTAATAAGGGCATCCCAATTGAGGCTAAAAAATAGGAAAATCCCTAAAAACTTTCCAAGATTTCTGCACTCTTAAGGTCATCTAAATTCACTAAAATTCCCAGGAAATCCTGAAAGAAGTTTAGAGTCTAAAATTTCCCAAATGTTACTTCATTAGTGTGATTTTTCGCATAATTAATTCCAATTTTCAACAGTCAATTTGAACTGCTAATCTGAATCAGCTGAAAGACTTGAAATATGTGTGTTTTAGAGGTGTTAGGATCCCATATACTTGGTTGAATACAATTCTGAGTATATTAGGGTTATTCTCGAGGACTTTGGGTTGGTTTGCTGGTGTTATCTACTCTAGATCAATATCCTGATTTATTTGACAACTCCTTCTATTCGTATCTGGGAATCGAGCCTAGTCTATTTTCTATGTTTGTTGAAGGTCTGTTGTTGTTATTGCTATTGTTCTTTTGACTGCCTACTCATAGGTGTTTCACTTTGCTTCCATTCCAAATACCTTTTAGAGCTCTCACTATATGTCTAAAGTGGAGGCCAAATGACAATAATGCTTCATGTGTAATAGGTCTAGGTTTATTTTTGTAATGATTGATTGTAAATATTTTGGACTATGCTAGACTTTTTAAAAAAAAACTATGATGGATTGGTATTTTAGATGTTTTTTTTTCTTGTTTACTTCATGATTAGCTTCAATATCCCAAGTAGATTAAGGGTTCATGAATCCATGTAGCAAACGCGGAATCAGTATTAGTTTTACTTCAGTAACATGAAACTGGAAATCAAGTGTTTATTCATGTAAGTTCGTATAGGCTCAGTTCAAGTTTGAACCATTTTTAACGATTAATTTCATTTCAAAATCAGTGGTTGAGTGTCTAAGTTTCAGGTTTTAGTTAGTTGTTTCGTATTAATTCCCTGAACTTGATAGGTATTAGTTGAATAATTAATAGGCTGCTTGCATGGATTAACCCCACATTTCTATCGCTATAATCAAATTGGGATCTCATTCGGATTGGATCCATTAACGAATCAGGGCTCAACAGCCCGTCTTCAATGAGCTGAGCCTCAGCTTGACTAATGCATAGCCAGATGGGTCTTAATTTGTTGAGGCTCACAAGTGGCTAGTCCGGTAAGGCTAGATAAAGGGTTCCTACTTTTTGGGCACATTTTGAAGCCCAATTGTTTGAATTTGAGTTCTAAGTTGTAAAGTGTTCATTATTTAGGTTTTATTAGAGAAAAATTTAGTATAGAACCATAGTTTGCTTTAGAGATGCCCTTTTTAAATAATAAATTGAGACGCGCTATGCCAGACAAAATAACAATTGCATGACCCTCGCTTTATTTAATCTTGAATTTATCCTTAGATTCCGAGGCATGCCATTTAGTAAATTCCATGACCCTCGCAAAGTTGCAAATGTATAATTGCTTTAGGCACGTTAGTTTAATAATTTACCTTTCCTAAATTCGGGTGCACATTTATGTGACCCAAATCTAAATCTCAACGAAAATGGAATGCATCGAAACCCACGGGTGTATTTATGTGACGTGGTTCGAGACATGTTTTAACGACGTTGCAATTCTCTTTAAAAATAATAATAATAATAATAATAATAATAAAAGTGGTTTAAAGAATTAAAATGCACATACGTTCATAATTGTACAAAACCGGATAATTTAAGCCAAATACAACAGTTGAGCGACCGTGCTAGAACCACGAAATCCGAGAATGCCTAACACCTTCTCCCGGATTAATTGAATTCCTTACTCGTATTTCTGGTTCGCGGACTGTTAAATAGAGTCATTCTTTCCTCGATTCGGGATTCTAACGGTGACTTGGGACACCATAAATCTTCCAAGTGGCGACTCTAAAAGTCTCTTAAATAAACGAATCTCGTTTCGATTATCCTTTAACTGGAAAAACTCTCTTATCTACGCCCTTCGCCAGATTGTAGTAGCCAAAAGGTGTGACAGCTCTGGCGACTCTGCTGGGGATCGAACCTAGAATCTGTGGTTTCGCAGACCAGGGTTCAAGAATTCGAGCTTAGAATAATTGTTGTATTTAGCTTTGTTTATTATCTGTTTTGTCTTTACATGTTGACTTAATGTGTAAAATGTTGACTTTTACTGCTTTGATATTATCTAAACTATATATAAACCCCTCTCTTCTCACCTCCAGGGATGTGCTCGTTGTTCGAGACTCCCTATATTGTTAGTGTCATACCTGAAAATAAGAAAGAGGCTCGAACAAGTTACAAACCCTGACGATCTTGCGGGTCCCCAGTACGTAGCCCCCTCCTCGACTCGAGTTGTCCGCTCGGGTACACAGTCTAGAACAAATACCCAGGTTTCAAACATAGAATAACTTAACCTCATACCAGATCCCTACTAGGAACACTTATCTGCATCATGCATTTGACTTGAGGGACTCAACACAGGGGTTGGGTCAGTCTAGGACAGGTGTACCCGGAATAATGGACCATCCTGATGCATCCTGCTTGTGCATTTATTTTGGATTTGCATGCTGACCGGCTTTTCACGGGTAAGGAGAGTTAGTCACCTGCTGTAAAAGAACCAGCGCCCGAATACTACCATAGCTCTGCCGAATTTTTGAAAAAAGAAAAAAAAGAGAAGAAAAATAAAAATAGGAAACAAAAGGGAGTTTGTTTTATTCGTCTAAGAAAAAGAGAAAAGCTTGTTTTCAAAAACAAATGGTTTTGTTTTTATGAAGAAGGGAAAGCATAGTACTATTTTCAAAAATAATTTAGCCCGAACTACGCCGGTTTGATTATCGTCAGGTGTGAGACACGTAGGAAACCCCCATTGGGTCCAACCTCCCTTTTGCAAAAATAGCCAAAACAAAGAAAAACAAATGTCAAATTTTATTTGTTGCGTAAATGAATCGGGTGATGCCGTTGTTTTCAAGAACAACCGAATGTTACCAAAAGGGACACCGAAAGGACGATTTAGCATAAACGGACCCCTTTGGGTTTTTATTTTATTTTTGGCCAGTTAGTGGACACAGCCTTAAAATCCTCCTCCGGAGGTGCTGAAAGGTCGTATCTGCTAAGCTGGGCTCTGATTCCAGAAAAAAAAATTGCATAAAATAAAGGGGTGAATTTTTGGTTGTGAAACCAAATGGAATAAAGTCTTAAGTTGTTAATTCACCTTAATAAATGTGCAGGATGAGCACAATCCAAAACAAACCTTTTTCATTTGTAAGTAGGGTCCCTTTAAAGTTGCGGATGTGGTGGAATAATCTAGGTATAGAAGGGCAAGATGAGGTAAAGAAATGTTTGGGAGGCCTTCCCGGACTATTGGAGATTGCACCTAGAGGTGACATCATAAGAGCGTTGGTCACGTGTTGGGACCTGACACACAATGTGTTCCACTTCTCAGATTTTGAACTTACCCCAACCTTAGAAGAAATAGTCGGGTACATTGGGGATGCTTAACTTCCTTTGAGACATAAGTATTTAGTTTCCCAAGAATTGTAGTAGTGCACAAATTCTTAGATATCCTGAAGATAAGTAGAGTGGTACACGACTAAAACCTGGAAGCAGGGTTTTGCACCTTTTCATTCCTATATACCAGATATGGTCACACAGGGGGGGTTCAACAATCCGGAGAACAAAATCTGCAGCAAAGGAAACCGCGTCAAGTGGGAAAAACACAGACGTTTTGCTTTTATGGTGGCTTTTCTAGGGCTCCTGGTATTTCCAAGGAAAGATGGGAACATTGACATAAAAATAGCAGGGGTTTTAGCACTCTATGCACCCAAGCCAAGTGCACACTCGCGCCTATGATAGTAGCTGAGATATTTTGTTCTCTCACAGCTTGCAGGGCCGGAAAAGATTTCTTCGAGGGGTGCAATCTATTGTTGCAAATGTGGATAATTGAAATTTGTGCCACCGTCCCATGTTCATGAGCTATGGATCAGCCGGAGAAAAACTTGCATAGAGGAGTTTTACACAAGGATTAAAGGGCTCAGTTTGCCCGAAGGGTAACAGGATGGATATCCTACTTTCAGTCCTTCACTGCCGGTCAAATAGAATGGACGTTGGGATGGTTGTATGTGGATGAGATCATATACATGCCGTCAACAGAGCATCACTTCCTTCTGATGGGTCTCGAGAGCATCCGGCCTTATGCCCCGCATCGGGTCTTGAGACAACTTGGGAGGTGCCAGATAGTGCCCAAGGACGAAGATCTCAATATCCGGGTAGTTGAGATTGGACCTGATGGTCAGTTACCCGAAGCAACGGTCCGTAAAATTTGGAATGAATGCCAATACCTAACAGCAAACACTTGCATACAGAATCGGTCTAGAGGCAAAGTTTTACCATGATACCTCGCTTGGTACAGGAGGGAAATTGAGTTCGAGAGGCCAGCAAGAGCAGTGGCGCTGGTTGTCAAGAACAAGAATAACGGGCTACAATAAGCAAACTGGAGAACCAGGTCATGAATTTGCAATTCAAGAAGGATTGCAGGCCGCCGCAGATGAAGGCGAGAAGAAGAAACTGGTCAAGGAAAATGAGGTACTTCGGGCCCAGATTTAGAAAATGAAAGTAGAACCGAAAAACCCTGTCCGAAGCGCCAAGGATACAAAGCTTATAGATGGCTTGAGGAAGAAGGTGACTGACTACAGTTTTGATTTAAACAAAGCAGAAAAAGAACTAGTCAGGGCTCGAAAAAAATTGGCTGAAAATTCGGCAGAACGAGCACGTCTGGTTAGGCAACTAAAAGAAGAGTTCGACGGTGAGGTGACAGGGTTAATGAAAAGGATCTTCATCGCAGAAAACAAAATGCTCAAACATGCAAAAGAGTTCAAAATTGAAAAGGAACATTGTTACACAGCATTGACACAATTAGAATTGGATTTGCAACAGCTTCAAAGGCATAATCAAGTAGCCGAACAAATTTTGGAAGCCTGAATTGAGTAGATTGGGCGGTTATTGCAGAAGAAAGGTGTCATACGAGAGAGAATCAAAGGGATCGCCCACTATATCACAATGAAATGTAGAAGCTATAAGGATATGCCTAGATCTATGTTCTTTGCCACCACAATGCTTTTTGTCCGCTGCATAATGGAAGATCTTCATCACCTCCAAGGGGGTCTAGCTACTCGACCTGCAACAAGGTCGAACAATGCCACGCGGGTCCCAGGAACAATTGAAGCCCTCGTGTATTCGTACTTTCTTGAGATTGTTTTTTTTCTTTAAAAGTCTGTCAGTTTGACTTAGAGTCTGTATTTTCTTTTGCGCATGGTTAGCTATCCCTCGAGTCCGTATTTTGTCCTTTATCAGAGTCTGTCAGTCTTTTGAATCTTTGCAACCAAGTTTGTTACTAGGAAAATTGAAAATGCCAAATTGTTTTATGCTTCATCTTTATTTTTCCAAGAACTACGCTTGGTCTGATTCATGTGGGGTCATGATACGTTGGCAATCAACATAGGATTCGACCATAACTGAATAAAGAAAAGGAAAAGAGAAAATAAAGGCAGAGGAAATACAAGGAAATAAACAAGAAAACAAAATAGGAGAGAGGGAGAAATAAAGAGGGGGGCTTTGCAAAGAACGAAAATGAAAGTTGGAATGACACAAGCAACAGATGCATGTAGTGACCAATCATTATTTAGGTGCATTCACACCCAATATGTGCTCGCTTTCGTGTTAGAACCTAACCATTAACAAGTTTTTGGTGTTTTGTAATTCCAGAATAGACATGTGGCTAGTACTTGCGGCATTCTGGCAACCCACTCCTACGACACGCGATCTAAGAGCAAGAAAGTCATTGCCAATTAGGAAACCGATGTCAGCATTATTGACCCCTCGAAAGAAGTAGAGGAATTGGACGTTAATGCCATGAAGGAGGAAATGTACAAACTAAAGCACCAATTGGCTGAGATGTACCAGGCATGGGCAAGAGAACAACCATCCCCAACCTATCCTGCTAATCCAACCTTCATCCCGCCATTGGCCCAAGCTCCTGACCAGTCCACCACTGACCCACCCTCAAGTTTCCCTATCTACTCGCAGCATCAGGGTACGACCTCTCAATCACCACCAGCTCCACTACCCAAAGTCGCTCATCACCCCCTCCACCAATTGTTCCCATATACGTGGCCCTCCTCCTCCTGCACTCCATAGATCGTCAAGTGAACCCTTGCTTCAAGCTTACGACCTCCAATACTATCCACCAGAGCCTTCTTACAAAGCTCATGAGCCTTACTCCTATGCTCCCCGTTCCGAAATCCTGGCGGGAGCTAAAAAGCCAATCAGAAATCCTGAGCATGAGGAGGTGCTCAAAAAAGTCAAAAGTTCAGAACAATCATTCAGGGACATGGGGGGGTTAGGTGGCCAGGTGAGCGTGGCGTTCAAGGACCTTTGTCTATTTCCAGACGTGCAGTTGCATCCAGGTTTAAAGATGCCTAAATTTGACTTATATGACGGACATGACGATCCTGTCACGCATCTAAGGGGGTTTTGCAGCAAAATAAGGGGAGCAGGGGGAAAAGATGAATTGCTAATGGCGTACTTTAGCCAGAGTTTAAGTGGGCACTAGATTGGTACACTCGGCAGGATCACAATCGTTGGTATACTTGGGATGACCTGGCACAAGCGTTTTCTTGCCACTTTCAATATAATCTCGAGATTATCCCAGATCGTCTATCTCTTCCAAAACTGGAGAAGAAACACAACGAGAGCTTCAGTTAATACGATTTTCGGTGGAGAGAACAAACGACAAGAGTTGATCCTCCCACGAAGGAAAGTGAGATGGTTGTCTATTTTCTACAGGCTCTGGAACCTACCTATTTCAGGCATTTGGTGTCAGCAGTAGTAAATCTTTCAACAAAGTAGTCAAGATGGGAAGTATGGTCGAGGAAGGCCTCAAATCCAATAAGATCATGAGCTAATCTGCAATCAAGGCAACCATTCAGGCTATCCAGGGCGAAGCTGGGGGAGCATTTGGAAAGAAGAAGAAGGAGGAAGTAGCAACAGTGGAGTCGGAAACTTGGTTCAGGCTTCGGGCTCCAACTCATTACACCCAACCTCGTCCTCGTCACCAAACATACTCACACCCTCCATACAGCTCACCACAACATTAATATCCACCGATAGAACCTCGTTTCTCAGCCCATCACGCACAAGCGTATACCCAACCTCTCACCCCACACACAATGGCGTGTATCAGCCCTACAAAATACCTACCCAACTCCACAAAATCATTACCTACCTCCAAGAGCCTACCAACAAACCCCGAAACCCGCCTTCCGAGCCAATCTAGTCCTGAGAAATGAAAGGGTGCATAATAAGAAGACTTTCACTCCGTTGGGAGAATACTACACTAGCTTATTCCACAGGCTGCGACAACTGGATATGTTGAGACCAATCGAAGCAAAATTTCCAAATCCTCCCCCGAAGAAATCTAGATTATTCTGTTAGCTGTGAATATTGTTCCGGTGCACCGGGGCATGATACCGAAAAGTGTTGACATTTAAAGAACGCTATCCAAGAACTTATTGACTCCAACCGGATTTAAGTACAAACTTTAGAGGCACCCTGTATTAACCAAAACCCGGTGCCTGCCCATCAGGAGACCTACATGATTGAAATCGTGGAGAAATGGGAGAGTCCAAAAGGCCCTTACAGATAGTAATGATGATCAAATCTAGTGAAGTTAAGCCAACTGAGAATGTGAGCAGTGACAAATCAGTGATCAAGGCAAAATGTAACAGCAACAAACCTGTCATAGTTCAAGGGAGCTCATCATACATCGTTGTACCAAAACAAGAACAGGCAAAATTGATAGTATATAGGGTAGTTAGAGAGCCTGTCGTAGTTGTGGAAGGTGTTCGAGTAGAGCTTGTCATTGTGAAACCAGTAATCCAGCCGCCAGTCGTCGACAGCAAAGCCGTTCCTTGGAGATATGAACAAGCAATAGTGATGTACAAGGGGAAGGAAGTTAGGGAAAAAGTTTGTGAAGCCCAGGGTTTAAATCGGTCAGGGAGATACTTCGCTCCCGAAGAGATGATGAAAGGCAGAATTTCTAAAGATAACCCAGAATCAGTGAAGAAAGCTGTATCGGAAGAAGAGGCAGAAGAATTCCTAAAGAAAATGAAAATGCAAGACTACTCTATCATAGAGCAATTGAGGAAAACACCAGCTCAGATCTCCTTGCTATCCTTATTAATCAATTCAAATGAACATCGCCAAGCGTTAATGAAGATTTTGAACGAAGCCCATGTCCCTGACAGGATAACAGTGAACCATTTGGAGAAGATTGCAAACAAGATATTCGAGGTAAATCGGGTCACCTTCTCTGATGATGAACTGCCCATGGAGGGCACTGAGTATAATCGATCCCTCTATTTAATTGTAAAATATGAAGATGTTGTGGACGCCCGGGTTCTGGTCGACAACGGGTCTAGTGCAAATATTTATCCACTTTTCACATTCACCAAACAGAAGGTGGAGAATGAAAGGGTCTATAAGAATAACATTTGTGTTCGAGGTTTCGATGGTGGAGGCAAAGACTCAGTAGGGGATATAGTGCTGCAGACATAAGGCATGCCAGGAAGCTAAACCAGAGGGCTTGGCTCTCCCAAAGTCCATCTTGAGGTTATCCAAATCATTTTTCAAGCCCAGTACTAGCAATTGCTCCATGCCAAGGATTCCCAGTCCGCTGATCGACGCGGATGGGGATCTGGATAAGGGATTAGAAAGGTTGTTCAATGAGGTGAATATGATCGAGGCAAGAGAAGGATAAAACAGAGCAAATGTGCAGTTTGTGGGAGCATGCGCAAAAGTCAATAACTGAGAAGCCACTCATCTTCCCACTCGGAGGGAGTCGTGGTAGTCGGCTTTGATTTTTCTTTCAGTATAGATTGAATTAGCTTTAGATTTGTTGATTCAGTTGTCAATTCCGTCCATTTGGATGTGTAAACTCTGTTATATTTCATTCTAATGAAATGCAATTTCCTTTCCAATAATGCCGATAATTCCCATTTTTCTTTACTTCTCTTTCTTTTCTCTTTTGTATAGTTATTTTTATGTTGGTTCCAATGATTTGACATGCATAAGGACTCTTCGGCCCAGTCTTAAGAATTGGCCTAGTTCAAAAATAATAATTCAGGAAATAGAGCATGAGGATGAGCCAGAATACGATGAGGAAGGGGCTTGGGATGAGATTAGTAAAGAGTTGAGCCAATTTGAGAAGAAACCCAAACCGAATCTGAGCGATACAGAGGCAGACAATTTAGGGAGCCTCTATAACGTTAGAGAAACAAAAATAAGTGTCCATCTGGAATCACAACTTAGGAAAGAAATAATTGAAGTACTGTTTAAGTACAAAGATGTCTTTGCATGGTCCTACGATGATACACCCGGATTGAGCACCGACTTGGTGGTTCACAAGTTACCCACCGACCCAGTCTGCCCTCCCGTCAAACAAAAGTTGAGAAAGTTTAAAACTGATGTGAGCGTGAAAATCAAAGAAGAAGTGACCAAGCAGTTTGAGGCAAAAGTCATCCGGGTCACACGATATCCCACCTAATTCTCGTACCAAAGAAGGATGGTAAAAACAGGGTGTGTGTCGATTACTGTGACCTCAACAAAGCAAGTCCAAAGTACAACTTCCCCCGCTGAACATTCATGAGGGCCATGACAACCATTTTTCATGATATGATACATAAGGAAATTGAGGTCTATGTGGACGTTGTGATAGAGAAGTCCAGAAAGCAATCCAATCATGTTAAAGACCTGAGGAAATTCTTCCAGAGGCTCCGAAGGAATGACCTCAAACTCAACCCGGCAAAATGCGCATTTGGGGTCCCCTCAGGGAAGTTTCTAGGGTTCATAGTCAGTCGACGAGGCATCGATCTAGACCCATCAAAGATCAAAGCTATACAGGAACTACCTCCACCGAGGAATAAAATAGAAGTGATAAGTCTATTGGGAAGATTAAATTACATTAGTCGGTTCATTGCTCAGCTCACAACCATCTGCAAGCCCATCTTTAAGCTATTGAAAAAGGATGCTGCGATGAAATGGACGGGAGAGTGCCAAGAGGATTTTGATAAGATAAAGGAATATTTGTCGAACTCACCGGTATTGGTCCCGCCAGAACCAGGAAGGCCCTTGATTATATTTGACAGTCTTGGACAACTCATTTGGATGTGTGTTGGGTCAGCACGACGTCACCGAGAGAAAAGAGCAGGCCATATACTACCTCAACAAGAAATTTATGGCCTACGAGGTTAAGTATAATCATCTTGAAAGGACATGCTGCGCCTTGACGTGGGTAGCCCAGAAAGCATTACTTGTCATCATATACTACTTATCTCATCTCACGTCTGGACCCATTGAAGTACATTTTCCAGAAGCCCATGCCCACTGGAACGCTCGCGAAATGGAAAATCTTGCTCACTGAGTTTGACATTATCTACGTGACTAGGACTTCCATGAAAGAACAAGCATTGGCAGATCATTTAGCTGATAATCCGATAGATGAAGAATGTGAGCCCTTGAACACATACTTCCCGGACGAGGAAGTGATGCATATTGATGAAGCGGAACGGGATGAAAAGTTGGGATGGAAATTGTTCTTCGATGGGGCCGCCAACATGAAAGGCATTGGGATAGGAGCAATGCTCATTTCTGAAGAAGGGCATCACTACCCAGTCACAGCTCAACTCTGCTTCTATTGCACCAACAACATGGCAGAATATGAGGCATGTATTTTGGGTCTGAGATTAGCAGCAGACATGGGTGTCCAGGAAGTCTTGATCTTGGGAGACTCGGACCTTCTGGTACACCAGATTCAAGGGAAGTGGGAAATGAGAGATTTAAAATTCATACCATACCGGCATTGCTTGCATGATATCTGTCAACGATTCCAGTCAATAGAGTTCAGACACATTCCCAGAATTCACAACGAGGTTGCTGACGCTTTGGCTACTCTAGCATCAATGTTACATCATCCGGATAAGGCCTAGGTTGACCCGATACATATCCGGGCCCACGATCTACATGCTTATTGCAACATGATGGAAGAAGAACTTGACGGTGAGCCTTGGTTCCACGACATCAAAGAATATATCAGAAGAGGTGTGTACCCGGTAGAGGCCATGAATGACCAGAAGAGAACAATCTATCCTTTGTCAAGTGGGTTTTTCTTCAGTGGAGGAATATTATACAAAACGATGCCGGATCTCAATTTGTTAAGATGCGTAGATGCTGGGCAGGCGACAGCCATCATGAATGAGGTGCATGCTGGCGGATGCGGGCCACACATGAGCGGATATGTTTTGGCAAAGAAGATTCTCAAGGTAGGATAATATTGGCTCACCATGGAGTGGGATTGTACCAGCTTTGTGCGCAAATGTCATTAATGTCAGGTGCATGGAGACTTAATTCACTCCCCGCCATCTGAATTGCATACGATGTCTGCACCATGGCCTTTTGTTGCTTGGGGCATGGACGTTATCGGGCCCATCCAGCCAGCAGCTTCTAATGGACACAAATTTATCTTGGTTGCTATTGACTCACCAAATGGGTTGAAGCCAAAACCTTCAAGGCAGTGACCAAGAAGGTCGTGGTCGACTATGTACATGCAAATATCATTTGTCGATTTGGAATCCCCAAGACTCTCATCACTAATAATGGGGAAAATCTCAACAGTCACTTGATGAAAGAAGTATGTCAGCATTTCAGGATCACACATCAAAATTCCACACCGTATCGCCCCAAGGCGAACGAAGCGGTCATTGCAACCAATAAAAACATAAAGAAGATACTTTGTAAAATGATGGAAGGGTCCAGGCAGTGGTATGAGATATTACCCTTTGCATTGTTAGGCTATCGCACCACCGTTCTCACCTCGGTAGGGGCAACCCCATACTTGTTGTTATATGGCACAGAAGTAGTAGTCCCGGCTGGAATTGAAATCCCCTCCCTTTGGATCGTGGCTGAAGGAGGAATTGACGACGAAGAATGGGTTCAAACTCGTTAGGATCAATTGAGCTTGATTGACGGGAAAAGATTGGCAGCGGCGTGTCACGGTCAGTTGTATCAGGAGAGTATGGCTAGAGCATATAACAAGAAAGTGCGTCCCAGAAAGTTTGAAGTGGGTCAATTAGTGTTAACGCATCGACCCTCACCAGACCGAGGCAAAGGGCAAGTTCGCTCCAAACTGGCAAGTACCGTTCGTGTCAAGAGTGTTGTCTAATGGAGCCTTGTATCTAACAGATGTGGAAGGAAAATTTGTGAAATCGCTATCAATTCAGATGCCGTTAAAATATATAATGTATGATTTTCTTTTTTTTTTGTATCACTGTCTATAACTGGCGCTTGTTTGTACTTGGCATGTTTTGCAGATTGGAATGATTAAGGCATTTTATTCAGCTATCTAAACACTTTACCCTTTGTTAACCCCTTTGAGCTTCAGTTATTTTTCTTTTCATATCCCCTCTTTCGAAATTAATAACAAGAGTTCGAAGCGCAATTATAAAAGGCGGCGAACAGACAATAATGAAAAGAGAAAGTAAAGCAAAACAAAGGAAGAAAGGAAAAGAAAAAAAGGAAAAAAAGGAAAAGCAAAGAAAAAGAAAAAAAGAGAAAGTAAAAAAAGAGAGAAAAAAAAGAGGAAAAATGAGAGAAAAAGAAAAAGAGAAAAAAAGAAAAGAAAGAAAAAGAAACAAAAAGGAGAAGAAAAGGAAAAAGTAAGAAAAGTAGCAGAAAGAGAGGAGGAAAAGGAAATCAAACAACGGTGAGCGCAAAGAAATCAGTAAGAACTACGTTTGACCTGATTCCTTTTTATGATACGTAGGCAGCCGCACAACTCGGTCATATTCAAACAAAATCCAAAGGCCCCAAGCAAGAAACTCCGGAAGAAATTGCATTGGTTGGGATTCCGAAAGTTGTAAAACTTGAACCCATAAAAGCGATTTTTGAGCCATTCACACCCTTTATTCTTAACCCTATCCAAAGCATACATTACAATCTAAAGAAAGATCTTTTGATCAATCTGTAAGGAATGTCGGGGCAAGCAAGGAGAAGTGGACGATACCTCGGGACGACATTCTAATTCCTGCAGAAAATAATAAAATGAGAGAGTCTTATTGGTGAAAACCCTCACGGGAACCGTAAGGAGATGCGAGTTGAGAGAAATAAAATGAGAGAGTCTCATTGGTGAAAACACTCACGGGCACCAAGAGGCGAAGGCAAGGCAAGAAGCAGCAAACAAAAGGGGCAGTTTGGGGAATATCCATTCAGAACATCGTAAGGCAAGCAAAGTTAGGGTTTGGTTGAAGGAATAGGGTTGGAAATGGTCACAATAACGAAAGCGTGGCAATAGAAGGCTGGTCATTGGGACAAACTGGGTCGACAAGGCCAAAGTGCATGTCATGATCATGAAAAAAGCAACTACTTTTCCTCAGATAAGTGTCCTTTCTCCTTCTTTCAACAGTCAGTGAATCTGGAATTCTTTACCCTAAATACAATTTTGAGTCATTGTATTTCATTTCCTTTCGATCGAGTCTCTAAAGTCTTTTGGTTAAGAAAATGGGAGAAATTTCAAAGCCTATTATCAGATCCAAAAGGGACAAAGCACATGACCCCCAAAACGTAAAGGCAGCCAAAGTTTGAAACAGCAAGGGGAGGGATTTACAAGAGCTTCAATGATAAAACTGATGGAAGAGACAAAAGTTGGCAAAGTGAAGGAGCACCACACAAAGATGGGAATGCAAAGTAAAAACACAAAGGTTATGGGTCAGCCGAGCATAACACACTGACCGGGTAATCTTAGAAGGGATGCAAGGTTTCTGACAAAAAGAGTCAGAAGCAAAAGACAAAGATGGGAAAGGTCTATAGGATTGACCAAACATGATACATTAACTCATCAATCGTCGGGGAAGGACATAAAGATTTCTGACAAAGGGTCGTAAATGCAACACAAGGTGGGGAGCAAAGTAAAGACATAAAGGTCAAGGGTCAGCCAAACATCGTAAACTGACTGAGTAATCTCAAGAAAGGATGTAAGAATTTTAGCAAAGGCTCAGAAATGCAACACAATGATGAGAAATAGAGTAAAGTTACAAGGGGCATAGGGTCAGCCAACCACAATACATTACTTGATAATTTCGAGAAAGGTGCAAGAATTCTAGAAAAGGGCTAGAAAGGTAGCAAAGTAATAGGCGATCAAAGCAAATCCACAAAGGTTCGGGGGTCAGCCAACCAACGCAGGAAACTCATCACCAACATAGAAATTTGAACACAACGGAACACGACAGTGGGGAGGCCGCTTTCAACAAGAATGCCGCAAGCTAACCACCACATTTCAAACTGACAAGTTCTTTTTGATTGACACAGGGGCAAAAAAATCCCAGAAGAGACCAAGGGGGAGGGCCATCCCCAGGAGAAGGCAGGCACATAGTCCGCCATAAATATCCTCCCCAGCAAAGAGAACAAGGGAACAAACATTAACTAGCAAACCCCAACAAGAACAACTGAGGGTTAAAAGAGGCATTAGATGGAAAGTAGTTTAAGACTCAGACAGGTGCGGGTAATATAAGCAAGTGCCAATACCTTCCCCAGTAAGAGTCACAGAAACGCTGCTTGACAATAATCACTAGCAGAAACAACCAGAAGTTAGAATTGGCATTTAAGTTGGAACCCTCAGGACCCTCCCGGAAAACGGGACTCCATTTTAAGGTTAGGGCTAATCATGGATAACAAATGACATAAAATGACTTGCATATTGAAGTAGGCTTCAGTTAAGAGTTGTCAGGACCCTCCTGAAAAATGGGATTTAGCCTAAAACACAAACAATCGGGTGGCATGGTCGAACCCAAATACCTCCCCACCAAAAGTCATCAGGATCTGCCTGGATAATGGGATTTAATCGTAGAAGTTGTCAGGGCCCCCTGGATAATGGGACATAGCTTTAAATACTAACCCCCAGTAGACACATTTTGTCATCAAATTAAGAGTTATCAGGACCCGCCTGGATAATGGGAAGTATTTTTAATCACCATTCACCAGCGAACCCCAGCAGATATAATTCATAACAAGACATAGTGGAAAATAATACCTTTTGATAAATATAACATAGTCTTAAAGTTGTCATCAGTTAAGAATTGTTAGGGCCTTCCTGGATAATGGGACTTAGCTTAGATTTGGAGATATTTGGTAAGGGGATTTGATAAACAGTCACAGATCCACCAAACACCAAACTGGGGTAGGAAGAATTTCTTGTGTTTTGTTTGTTTTGTTGTGATCAGATACACAGGCATCAATCTCAGGGAATATTTTTTAAAATTTCAAGTTTTGGTAATCAGGCGCCCACCTGGAGGACAAGGGAATATTTCTCAAATTCAAGTCTTGGTAATCAGGAGCCCAACTGGAGAACAAGGGAATATTTTTCAAGTTTCAAATTTCAGTGATCGCCCACCTGTAGAACAAAGGAATATTTTTCGAAATTCAAGTCTTGGTAATCAGGCACCCACCTGAAGAACAAGGGAATATTTTTAAAAATTTGAAGTTTTAGTAATCAGGCGTCCACCAGGAAAACAGGGAAATATTTTTCAATGTTTCAAATTTCGGTAATCAGGCGTCCATCTGTAGAATAAGGGAATATTTTTCAAGATTCAAGTTTTGGTAATCAGGCACCCACCTGTTAGAACAAGGGAATATTTTTCAAAATTTCAAGTCTTCATAATTAGGCACCCACCTGTTAGAACAAAGGAATATTTTTCAAAATTTCAAGTCTTGGTAATCAGGCGTCCACCTGAAGAACAAGGGAATATTTTCAAATTTTCAAGTTTTGGTAACCAAGCGCCCACCTTGAGAACAAGGGAATATTTCTCAAATTCAAGTCTTGGCAATCAGGCGCCCACCTGGAGAACAAGGGAATATTTTTTGATATTCAAGTCTTGGTAATCAGGCGCCCACCTGAAGAACAAGGGAATATTTTTCAAAATTTCAAGCTTTGCTAATCGGGTGCCCACCTGGAAAATAAGGGAATATTTCTCAAATTCAAGTCTTGGTAATCATGCGCCCACCTGGAGAACAAGCGAATATTTCTCAAATTCAAGTCTTGGTAATCAGGCGCCCACCTGAAGAACAAAGGAATATTTTTCAAAATTTCAAGTTTTGGTAATCAGGCGCCCACCTTCAAGTCTTGGCAATCAGGCGCCCACCTGGAGAATAAGGGAATATTTTTCGAAATTCAAGTCTTGGTAATCAGGCGCCCACCTGTAGAACAAGGGAATATTTTTCAAGATACAAGTTTGGTAATCAGGTGCCACCTATTAGAATAAGAGAATATTTTTCAAAATTCAACATGGAAGAAGAGAACAAGAAGTCAACAAGGCAACAGGAAGCTTACTAGGAAGAAATACCAGTCAACAAAGCAACAAGGAGTTTATATGAAGAAATACAAGGGAGCAAAGCAACAAGGATCAAGAGCAAGATTGAAGACGTAGATAAGTTCTTTTGTAATCCGTAGTTCATAGCTTAGTTTAGCTTCTTCATTTTTCACGAGGTGTAATAAGGGGGTCTAGCAGTAGTAATAGCAGCAGCAGCAGCAGTGAAATCACAGCTCCTACACTGACCTGATTTCTTTTTAGCCAAGGATATGTAGGCAACCTCGGAAGCAGGGTGCGGTCAAACTTTCTAAAAATTTTTCACATGGAGTTTCAAATGGGCAAAAATCGCTCGTATTTGCTCACTTATCTTTGCACGAAAACTCTTCATATTTCCGAACAAAGAGGGGCAGCTGTGAGCACGTGGTTTTTTTCCCTATATGAATTACTCACATAATTTCAAACAAAATAATTTCCTTTTTTTATTTTAATTATTTTAATTTCGGCTGATTTTGTGGCATGTTCTGTTATTTGCTTGCATTCGTGTGTGCATTTTTAGTCCATATAAAATATATATATGCCTTGCATTTAGAGTAACTTTTCATATTTTAGGAATTAATCGCTAGTTAGGAGTTAGTTTACTTTTTCTTTTAATTTCAATTCTTGGAATTATTACAGTCTTTATTTTACATTTAATTATTTCTAAAAGTTGTAACTTAGAAATAATTAATCTAATTCGTTAGAATGATTTTATTAGGAGTTAATTTTTATTTTAGGATTTAATTTGAAAAAAAAGAGGAAAAGGAAGGAAAAAATAGAAAATAGTTCTTTTGCATTGTTTTGCTTTAATTTCAAGTTTACCATAATATTTAGTTTTGGAAAATAAGTAGTTGAGATTTGGAACTTAAATAGGTCTTTGTATTTTTAATGTTGTATTTTTACACAATCTAAAATTATATATTAATAATAATGAAAAAAAAACAAAAGAGATAAAGGCTAAAAAAGAGGGATACAATTTATTTGGGCTAGCCCAAACACTACCCAGACCCCAGCCCAAACCCATGTCCCCAAATCCGGTCCAGCCTTAGAATCCAAAACGACATCGTTTTGCCAATGATTGATCTGGACCGTTGATCTCAGTAGATCAGATGGTCCAGAACTGATCTAGCTTTAGTATAAAACTGTCCAAACATACCCCCACCCCTCAAAACCGTCTCCCAAATGTTAGAAACTACTCTTAACGCTAGAGGGGGGGTGAATAGCGTTTTAATGAAATTTAGCGTTTTCTTGCGGAATTTAAATTTTACAGGAAGTAAATAAGTGCAATAAAAATAACTTACACAAGGATATATCCTGGTTGGCCACAACAGTGGTTAGTCCAGTCCCCGAGAGACTCTCTCGAGATTTTCTACTAACTTGTTAAGCTTACGGGTGCTTAACAAACCTTTACAGTTGCTCGGAGATACAATCTCAAAGACTTCACTTGCTCGGAGGTTCCTCACCTCAAAGACTTCACTTTCTCGGGGATACAATCCCAAAGACTTCACTTGCTCGGGGATACAATCCCAAAGACTTCACTTGCTCGGGGATACAATCCCAAAGACTTCAACAGAGGAAGCACAAGTTCCTCAACACAAGAGAATCAAAATTCTCTTACAAGTATTTGAAATACTTGAACACTCACTTAACAAAGGTACTCCTTGATGAGTAGATATGAGTAAAATAATACGCTCAAGATCACAACAACTTTGAACAATAATATGGCTCTCAAAAGCTTTATGAAATGAGTAGAAAATGATGAACAATTGAATGAAAGCTTAAAGCAATGTAATGATCAGTTAGTGTATGTTGTTGTGTTTAAAACACTGAGTTGAAGCTGTATTTATAGGTGCAAAACTTGGTCTTACCGTTGTCTAATTGCCAATTAAGAAATGCTGAATTTACTCAGTGACAATCGATTGTCAAGACCGAACAATCGATTATCTGCCAGTCAGATCAAAAATCAATCCCAGATTTTACGCTTAATAATCGATTACTTACAATCCATAATCGATTACTGGCAAAATTCAAAAACAGATAATCAATTACACCAAATCCATAATCGATTACATTGGCAACGTTCTAAAAATCATTTCCGGATTTTAAGCAAAACATCGATTATATAAAATCTATAATCGATTACTTCAGCAACGTTCTAAAAATCATTTCCAGATTTTAAGCAAAACATCGATTATATGAAAACCAATAATCGATTACTTTGAGGTATTTGAAAATCACTTGACAACGGTCAGCTTCAACAATCGATTGTCCTTTGCAACAATCGATTACTTGTTATTTTCTGAAAATCATGAAACTTACTGTCTCAGTGATAATCGATTATCTAAAGCCATAATCGATTACTTGTTATTTTCTGAAAATCATAAAACTTACTGTCTCAGTGATAATCGATTATCTAAAGACATAATCGATTACTTAATTAAATTTAAAATCACTGGAAGACATTGTCTCAACATAATCGATCACCATTAGTTCATAATCGATTATTTTGAGTATTGAAAAACTTTACCTCAACAACAATCGATTGGCATTTGATCACAATCGATTATCATGCAGATTTGGAAAAACCTGATGTTCACTGTCTTACTCACAATCGATTACCATTAATTCATAATCGATTGTCATGCAGTCTTGGCTCAGAAACAATCGATTATCATAAGTTCATAATCGATTATTTTAGCCCAGATTTTTGAGGCATGTTTAGAAAACATTTTGTCTAATGTAAATATGCATCATTTGAAATTATTTGATACAGAAATAAGTATGCATGATTTTGGAAAATAGTTTTATGAGAGAAGCCATGTTATGGAGTCAAGTTATAGGATCAAGATCACATTTAAGAATAACTCAATAATAACAAATAAAAACAACGTCTTGGGCTTCAATCTCAACATTTGTGCTCTTGTACTTGAACTCCGTCATATATCAATTTGTGCTTTGTTTGTCATTCATCAAAACCTACAAAAGAATACACGTTTAGTATATCGCATTGAGAACGTGTTTCCAACAATTTCCCCCTTTTTGATAATGGCAAACATTAAGCGGGATATGCAATTTTGACAAATAATATTGACGATTCAAGACAAGTAACAAGTATGCATATTTGTTCTTGTTCCCCCTCAATTTAAGAATTCCCCCTCAATTTAAGCTTATAAGCAATTAAGCAATTTAGAGGTGGTGCAATTTAGCAATGTAGAGGTGGTGCATGGTGGTGCATACCCGTTATCCCGTTATCTTCCCCCTTTTGCCATTAGCAAAAAAAATAGTAAGGAAAGATACACAAAGACGAAATAAAACAAAGTTTATTTATTGAAAATTAAAGGGGTACAGCAGAGGGACATCCAACAATACAATTAAAACCAGAAAAAAAAATACAATATCAATTATCTCCGTCACGATCCGCCTCGTCATCCGGCGCAGCTTCAAAGGGAACGAGGCCCGCATAGGGATAATGGACATGGTCAAAATAACCATGGATCTCGTGTGTCAACTGAGAGAGCTGGTCGGATATAGTTTGGAGAGTGGGCTCCTGAGATGTACGAGCACGACGGGCAGGACGGGTAGGAGGAGGAGCTGGAGCATGATCACCATCATGATGGAAGGATGATTCCGATATTTCCCAGATTTTGGTACTCCTTTTGAGAGGACCATTTTCAGTGACAAATCCGGATGCTTCAAGAAAATTCATGATGAGGAGAGAATAAGGAAGGGGCATGTTATCGGCGACGGCATCGAGCATGTGCATTTTAATGAGCCGACACCAATTGATCTTGGCTCCAGTGACAATGGCATGTAAGAGCTTGGAGTCCTCTTGGGATATGGTGGTATGATTGTGCCTACGAGGTCTTAGGACACGGGTGATGAAGTAGAGGAGAAATCGATAATTTGGGTCCATGCCCGAGATGGTAGGACGACGAGAAGAAGCTTGATCATAAGAGATTCCGGCTTGGCGGAAAAAAATGGATTCATCAAAGAGAGAGCCGGCCTCATTAATATACCGGATAAGATCTTCACCATCGTTTGGAATGCGGGCGATGGTGTGAAGGTTCTCGTCAGAGAGGAGAATGTGAATGCCATTGATGGAGGTGACCACCTCACCATCTTCATCTTTGTGAAGATTTGAATAGAATGCTTCAACTAAAGTTGTGTTAATATGAGGATGGGTAAGGAGCAAGAAATCATAGAGTTGACACTCTTTGAGCATGTTGGCGGCAGGGGCGAAAGGTTCAAGGAGCTTGCTTGTTGAGAAGCGAGGAGGAAGAATAAATCGCTTCTCAAACTTGGAGAGAAACCTAGAAAGTTCAGCTTGAGTTTCGAAGAACAAAACGGACCCGTCTTCATATGGGAAGTTTAGAGGAGGAGGGACTGTTGAGGCTGAGGCACCTTGCCTGGAACGAGAACGTTTGGAGGAGCGTCCAAACATATTGGAAAATTTTTACTGCTGAATTTTTGAGACTAAGATGCAAGGAATTGACCTTTGATTTTTAGAAATGGTGCTTGAGTGAGTGAGAATGATCCTATATGAGGGCTATTTATAGGAGAAGGAGTGATCAGCCATTTACTAAAGATACCTGCTGAAAATTGAAAGTTGGAACAGTCAAAAACGGTAAGAAATAAATTTACTGACCGTTAGATAATCGATTATTTGGCAGAGATAATCGATTGTATTTACTGTTGGATTGAATTTTGAAACTGACAAATCGATTTAAGAGACAAACGGTAAAAAAAATTTGAATGAGATAATCGATTATCAACACAAAATAATCGATTATGGAGCATTTATGTCCTGACAGCAATCGATGTTGGAGCCAAACGGTAACAAAGTTTAAACAAGAAATAATCGATTGTCAATATTGGTAATCGATTATTATTGAAATATGGTTGATACAGAGAACTCGGAGAATTTCTGAATATGACAGCTAATCGATTATAGGAAGAAATAATCGATTGTCTGGAAAAGTATTGCTGAATGACTGAGACGGAAATCGATTATGCAATATAAGGAGTTAACAAATTAAACACATTTGCATAATAAAACTAATCAGTCGAAACAATCGATTATTGATACTGATAATCGATGTACTGCACAGTAGATAATCGATTATTTTCTTGGGATAATCGATTGCGGTGTGCTAAGACTTCATAATTTATCTTATCTTTGGGGAAGTACCTGCAAAATGGAATTAAACGTCTCCGACGCTCAAGTCAGTAATTTATAGTGACGTGAATAAATTACACTAGTGTTATCAAGTGATATCGTGAACTCTTAAGAATTGTGTCCTAGAGTGTTCTTAAGAGAGTTTCGGGTACTTACCTTTCCTCCGACGTCGCCAATTACCTGATCAAGAGGGTGATCTTTGATCGTCCTCCATTCATTTTGTTCTTTTGTTTCACTCCCCAAATGTGAAGCTTCTTCCGTTGATTGTTCCACAATTTCATCATTGATTTCCTTCGATGCCTTTTCTTGTATTTTGTTTTTCAAATTGCTTAAAATATCAACCGATCTGAATATGATTGTTTCCAAATATGACGCTTCCTCCTTCTTTGTGCTCTAGTTGAAGGGATTTGGATTCATCTCCCGTCATGTGTTTGGAGCATCCACTATCAAGGTACCATAGTACGCTTGATCCCTTCAAACACACCTACAAAACAAATTAATTTTCTTTGGGTACCCATGCCATCTTGGGTCCTTGAGGGTTAGGCATATTGTAATAATATGTTTGAGTAGCATGTCTATGACGAGTAAAACATGCGGGAGCAATATGACCAATGCGTCTACAATAATGACATGTCACATTCGGATTATGCATTCGTCTAGGTTCATAGTAGCTAGATGAATGAAGGTTGCTTACCTTATTTTGAACGCTATCATTTCTCCTACTTTGATCTCTAGGATGGGTAGTGTTTCTAGAGTGATGATATCTAGGTTGAGGACCATTTTGGGGTCTTCTAGGAGGTTCACAATTTTGCCTAAAATATGCATCATGTCTATGGTGACTATTTCTAGGCGGAGGGTCATTTCTTGGTCTAGCATGCAAATTTGTTCTAGGATAGCTATTTCTAGGATACACATTTTTGTTGTTGTTCCTAGGTTGAGCTCTAGGTTTTTGAGGTTTAGCATCAACCTTTTCTTCATTTTTAAAACCTATTCCGTGCTTAGTTGATTTTAGGTTATCAAGAACAACATTCAAGTTTTTATGCGAGGAATTAAACTTATCTAGTGTGCCTTTAAGTCTACCTACTTCATTCTTAAGGTTCACACAAGAAACACAACCTTTAGTAGAACTTTCAGGTTTGTCGGCACTTCTCTTTCCATAAAACTTGTTTTGTTCGTGTAGCTTCTCATTTTCCAAAACCAGTTTTTCTAATTCCTTTTCTTTTAAAGAAATCTGTTTTTGAAAATCCGTTTCTTCTAGAGAAGCGTTTTCTCTTAAGCTAGTGACAGTTTTTGAAGCCTTTAAAAATTCAGTATATAACTCATCAAAAGCATTACGCATTTCATCAAGTGAAAAGTTTTCAGACGAAATTTGACGTACCTCATTTTGGTTGTCTTCTTGTACCATGAGACAAAGATTTGCAGCTTCGTCGTTTTCTTCTTCACTTGATTCATCTCCGGAGTCGCCTCCCCACGAGATATATGCCCGTTGCTTTTTAAAGGATTTCTTCTCCTTTTTGATGTTTGGGCAATTTGTTTTGATGTGTCCAGTTTCTCCACATTCATTGCATTTTATTTGCTCACCTTGTTTTTTCCCTTTGCGCTCATATTCCTTGCGCATAAACTTTTGGAATCTTTTAATGACTAATCCAAACTCGTTGTCTTCTTCCTCTTCAATCTTTGGTTGGCTTGTGCTTGCTTTTAGAGCAATCTTTTGCCTTCTTTGATCATCAACAAACGGGTTAAGAATAGTAGATTCATAGGTTTTAAGATTACCTCTTAGTGCGTCGATGGTGACGTTTGAGACTCCAATTGATTCTTGGATAGCATCGGCTTTGGATCGCCATGCCGGTGTGAGGCTTCTAAGAACTTTTCGAACGAGTTCCCTATCCGTGAACGTCTTCTTGAGGACGTGTAGATCATTTACTATTGTTGAGAAGCGCTCAAACATCTCATCTACTTTTTCTCCTTCCTTCATATGAAACAATTCGTAAGCATGAGTAAGAAAATCAACTTTTGCTTCTCTTACCTGGTCAGTCCCTTCGTAAGTGACTTCTAATTTGTCCCACATTTCTTTTGCTGTTTTGCAACATGAAAGTTTCCTGTAATCGTTAGCGTTAATAGCACAATACAATAAATTTACAGCTTTATAATTATTTTGAATCATTCTATTGTCCTCTGTGGTGTACTCCTCTTCGGATTTGGGAATCCATTCGCCTTCCACTTTCTTGACTGGAATTTCATTTCCCTTTGTGTACACCTTCCAAAGGTAGGGACAATTTGACCGAATGAAGATTTCCATCCTCTCCTTCCAGTATGAGTAATTTGTGCCATTGAATAGAGGAGGTCGTGTAGGGCATTGTCCTTCTTCAATTCCTGCAAAAGAATCTAGAGTAGAAGCCATGGATGGTTCTCTCAAACTGTTAAGTTTTTTCAGAGAGTTGGGCTCTGATACCAATTGTTAGAAACTACGCTTAACGCTAGAGGGGGGGTGAATAGCGTTTTAATGAAATTTAGCGTTTTCTTGCGGAATTTAAATTTTACAGGAAGTAAATAAGTGCAATAAAAATAACTTACACAAGGATATATCCTGGTTGGCCACAACAATGGTTAGTCCAGTCCCCGAGAGACTCTCTCGAGATTTTCTACTAACTTGTTAAGCTTACGGGTGCTTAACAAACCTTTACAGTTGCTCGGAGATACAATCTCAAAGACTTCACTTGCTCGGAGGTTCCTCACCTCAAAGACTTCACTTGCTCGGGGATACAATCCCAAAGACTTCACTTGCTCGGGGATACAATCCCAAAGACTTCACTTGCTCGGGGATACAATCCCAAAGACTTCAACAGAGGAAGCACAAGTTCCTCAACACAAGAGAATCAAAATTCTCTTACAAGTATTTGAAATACTTGAACACTCACTTAACAAAGGTACTCCTTGATGAGTAGATATGAGTAAAATAATACGCTCAAGATCACAACTTTGAACAATAATATGGCTCTCAAAAGCTTTATGAAATGAGTAGAAAATAATGAACAATTGAATGAAAGCTTAAAGCAATGTAATGATCAGTTAGTGTATGTTGTTGTGTTTAAAACACTGAGTTGAAGCTGTATTTATAGGTGCAAAACTTGGTCTTACCGTTGTCTAATTGCCAATTAAGAAATGCTGAATTTACTCAGTGACAATCGATTGTCAAGACCGAACAATCGATTATCTGCCAGTCAGATCAAAAATCAATCCCAGATTTTACGCTTAATAATCGATTACTTACAATCCATAATCGATTACTGGCAAAATTCAAAAACAGATAATCGATTACACCAAATCCATAATCGATTACATTGGCAACGTTCTAAAAATCATTTCCGGATTTTAAGCAAAACATCAATTATATAAAATCTATAATCGATTACTTCAGCAACGTTCTAAAAATCATTTCCAGATTTTAAGCAAAACATCGATTATATGAAAACCAATAATCGATTACTTTGAGGTATTTGAAAATCATTTGACAACGGTCAGCTTCAACAATCGATTGTCCTTTGCAACAATCGATTACTTGTTATTTTCTGAAAATCATGAAACTTACTGTCTCAGTGATAATCGATTATCTAAAGCCATAATCGATTACTTGTTATTTTCTGAAAATCATAAAACTTACTGTCTCAGTGATAATCGATTATCTAAAGACATAATCGATTACTTAATTAAATTTAAAATCACTGGAAGACATTGTCTCAACATAATCGATCACCATTAGTTCATAATCGATTATTTTGAGTATTGAAAAACTTTACCTCAACAACAATCGATTGGCATTTGATCACAATCGATTATCATGCAGATTTGGAAAAACCTGATGTTCACTGTCTTACTCACAATCGATTACCATTAATTCATAATCGATTGTCATGCAGTCTTGGCTCAGAAACAATCGATTATCATAAGTTCATAATCGATTATTTTAGCCCAGATTTTTGAGGCATGTTTAGAAAACATTTTGTCTAATGTAAATATGCATCATTTGAAATTATTTGATACAGAAATAAGTATGCATGATTTTGGAAAATAGTTTTATGAGAGAAGCCATGTTATGGAGTCAAGTTATAGGATCAAGATCACATTTAAGAATAACTCAATAATAACAATTAAAAACAACGTCTTGGGCTTCAATCTCAACATTTGTGCTCTTGTACTTGAACTCCGTCATATATCAATTTGTGCTTTGTTTGTCATTCATCAAAACCTACAAAAGAATACACGTTTAGTATATCGCATTGAGAACGTGTTTCCAACACCAAACACCCTAACCTCTCCGGTATAACGCCGTTGTATAACCTCCGTCTCTCCACCGTCCACGGTGGCCCCGGCTCCAATTGTTACCAAAAATACACCCCAGGCTTCCCTTTCCATCCTCATCACAAACCTAACACACGTGTCCCTCAAATCACACCATAACTTCTCGAATTTTAATTTTGAAATGTCCGGCCAAAATATAACCTTTTCCAAAATCCGCCAAAACAACACCATAGAGTCCCCTTGCCCTCATGGTCCCAAATCGGCGACCCATGGACCTCGAATCGTCCTTATTTGGTTCGAATATTAAATTGAAATCGTCCGAAATCCGTTTAACAACGCATGCGGACTCCTGAAGCCCAAGAGTTTAAGCCAAGTCCTCTAATCACTCTAATTTTAATTAAACATCATTTTGTAAGCCATTTTCTATTTAGTTTAAATATGTTTTAGTTTTCATGACCTCTTCTTTCTTTTTCTGTTTGGTTTAGTTCATGTTGCATTTTTGGTTAAGATTAGCCTTTAGTGTAGTGAAATCTCTTCATATTTGTCTGTAAATCATGGTTGTTTCGTTGGTTAAATACATATGCTCACTTTGTTTGTTTTTCTCTTGAATATCTTCTATCCTGACTGATTTTATTAGCTTAAGTCTGTTTGTTGGAAGTTAATCCATATTTATTCCTTAATTTTGATTTTTGTTAGTCTGATCTTGTTTTGGTTTTTTGTAATCTTGTTTTGGTTAGACCAGGTTTTGTTGCATAATTGTATTGGTCTTGTTGAATCATCAGTAGTGTTTGTTGATCTGGAATTTAGTTAATTAATTCAAGTCTTTCAGAGTCATTTGGGTCCTTCAATTCAGACCTTAGGACGTTTGGTTGTAGCTGAGTTAAAATTATTAAGTCAATAACGGGGTTCGGGGTTATTTTAGTAGGTTAAAAGGGTAATATGGAAAATTTAGCGTGAGAAAATTGTGGTAACTAGAATGGAAGTCCCTGGAAGCTGCTGGAATAAGGGTCAAAACTGAGATTCAGATTTTGTTAGTTATAACTTGGATAGAAAGTTAATAATTTAGGGACTAGTGGGAAAAATCTGAAAATAGGAAGAGGGACTAAAAGGGTAAACATAAAACAAAAGGGTTGCCCTAAGCTTTGGATATAAAAAAAGGCATCCCAATTGAGGCTAAAAAAGAGGAAAATCCTTGAAAAACTTCCAAAGATTTCTACACTCTTAAGGTCATCTAAATTCACTTAAATTCCCACGAAATCCTGAAGGAAGTTTAGAGTCTAAAATTTTCCAAATGTTGTTTCATTAGATTGATTTTCCTCATAATTAATTCCAATTTTCAACAGTCAATTTGAACTGCTAATCTGAATCAGCTGAAAGACTTGAAATATGTGTGTTGTGGAGGTGTTAGGATCATATATGCTTGGTTGAATGCAATTCTGAGTAATTCTGAGTATATTAGGGTTATTCTCGAAGACTTTGGGTTGGTTTGTTGGTGTTATATGCTCTAGATCAATATCCTGATTTATCTGACATCTCCTATTCGAATCTGAGAATCGAGCCTAGTTTATTTGATGTATTTGCTGAAGATCTGTTGTTGTTATTGTTATTGTTCTTTTGACTGCCTACTCATAGGTGTTTCACTTTGCTTCCATTCCAGGTACCTTTTTGAGCTCTCATTATATGTCTCAAGTGGAGGCCAAATGACAAAAGTGCTTCATGTGCAATAGGTCTAGATTTATTTTTGAAATGATTGGTTGTAAATAATTTCGACTATACTGGACTTTTTTTTTAAAAAAAAAACTATGATGGATTGGTATCTTAGATGCTTTTTTTTTTGCTTGTTTACTACATGCTTAGCTTTAATATCCCAAGTAGAATAAGGGTTCACGAATCCCTGTAGCAAACGTGGAATCAATATTAGTTTTAGTTCAGTAACATGAAACTGGAAATCAAGTGTTTATTCATGCAAGTTTTTATATGCTCAGTTCAAGTTTGAACCATTTTTAATGATTAATTTCGTTTCAAAATCAGTGGTCGAGTGTCTGAGTTTCAGGTTTTAGTTAGTTTTTAGTATTAATTCCCTGAACTTGATAGGTGTTAGTTGAATAATTAACAGCCTGCTTGCATGGATTAACCGCACATTTCTATCGATGTAATCAAATTGGGCTCTCATTCAAATTGGATCCATTAAAGGATCAGGGCTCAATAGCTCGTCTTCAATGAGTTGGGCCTCAGATTGACTAATTCATAGCCCAGATGGGTCTTAATTTGCTGAGGCTCACAAGTGGCTAGTTCGGTAGGGCTGGATAAAGAGTTCCTCCTCTTTGGGCTCATTTCGAAGCCCAATGGTTTAAATTTGAGGTCTAAGTTGTGAAGTGTTAATTATTTAGTTTTTATTAGAGACAAATTTAGTAGAGAACCATAGTTTGCTTTAGATGCCCTTTTTAAATAATAAATTGAGACGCGCTATGCCAAACAAAATAACAATTGCATGGCCCTCGCTTTATTTAATCTTGAATTTATCCTTAGATTCCGAGGCGTGCCATTTAGTAAATTCCATGGCCCTCGCAAAGTTGCAAACGTACAATTGCTTTAGGCGCATTAGTTTAATAATTTTTACCTTTCCTAAATTCGGGTGTACATTTATGTGACGCAAATCTAAATCTCAACGAAGTTGAAATACGTCGAAAACCATTGGTGCATTTATGTGAGGTGGTTCGAGACATGTTTTGACGACGTTGCAGTTCTATTTAAAAATAATAATAATAAAAGTGGTTAAACGATTTAAAATGCACATAGGTTCATAATTGTACGAAAACAGATAATTAAAGCCAGATATAACAGTCAAGCAATCGTGCTAGAACCACGGAATCTGGGAATGCCTAATACCTTCTCCTGGGTTAACAGAATTTCTTACCCGGATTTCTAGTTCGCGGACTGTTAAACAGAGTCATTGTTTCCTTGATTCGGGATTCTAACGGTGACTTGGGTCACCATAAATCTCCCAAGTGGCGACTCTGAAAGTCTCTTAAATAAACGAATCCCGTTTCGATTGTCCTTTAATTGGAAAAACTCCCTTATCTACGCCCTTCGCCGGGTTGTAGTAGCCAAAAGGAGGTGTGACAGAGAATAGGAATAATATGGGGGTTCGTGTATATTTGGAGACCAAAAAGGAGAATAAAAACATAGGTTCATATCCGTTATGTATAAGCGTACGAGATTTTAATATGGAATTGGCAATCACCAACGATAATACAAATGCAGGTTTGTATAGTTTAAAATTGCATAGAATTATGCTTTTATGGTATTATCTACAAAATTAGTATATTTACCTACAATTAAACTACAAATCAGTTTAATGAAAGAATAACGCAATGTTATTTTCAAAATTATCTAAAAAGTTACTATATTTATACGAAACAATATTATTTTCATAAATTTCAACAAATTACAACATTTATAGTACAATTTAACTACAATGTCTGACATCCTAAAATGGACTACTACAAAATTTTCACTATATCTACAAATTATCTACAAAGATTCTACAAAATTATAATGACACTGTTTATCTTTATTTGAATGTAGGTTCGTTCGGATCCCTAAAGTTACTTGATATGACATCCTCTCCAACTATAGAGGAATGCTAGGATCACACAAAGTGTGGAATCTAAGCACCCCATAATTCATATTAGGTGGGACAAAATAATATCCATTTTGCACAAAATGATAAATTATTTCACATTAGTAAACTGCATAAAATGAAGCATTAATCTACATATAACTAAACAATCACTACACAAATAGCTAAAAACAAATCAAGAAAAAAAAATACATGCGAATATGCTTCAAAAAAATCTAGCCTACCCACACATATAACTACAAAAAAACTACAAGACATCCACATATATAAACATTATCTACAAAAATGTAGGAAGAAAAAAGTAAATATAGCTCTGTTTCAAAATTTAAAAGCTAACAACAATCTAACTACAAAATGACTACAAAATAACTACAATTATAAACTGTAAAAAATCACAACTACACATAATCTACAAAATTAAGACAACTAATCTACAATTTATCAAAACACTTAAAACATAAATTTTTACTTCCAAAACAAAACTAAAAAACTGGAAACGAAAATAATAAATATTTACCTTCGGCAAATTTTTTTCTGAACCAATTTTGGGAGTTTTTTGGATTGTCTCTTCGTTATTTGTTTTGAGGAAGCGGGAGACAACTTGGATTTTTTAACTGTTATAATTTTAGGGACATCTTCAGCAAAATCCTCATCTATACATACCTATTTCTCCTTTCTTTTGAGTTGTTTGCCGCCTGGTGTACCACTTCCTCCACCATCTACATCGTGCATTTGCTTTGATCTCATCTCGGCACGGATTTGAGGGAAATTGGGTGGTTTCAGAAGAAGGACAATGGTAAAAAGAACGTGGGAGGGTAAAAAGAACGTATGGGTACGGGGACGAGGGGTTAGGAGAGAGAAAGTGAAAAAAATGCTTTAATTAAAGAGTAGAAATATCTCATTAATTATAACCTTAATTAGATATGGTATAAAAATGATAATTTGGTATACTAAATGTAATTTAGTCAAACCTTAAACATGTAGGGTAAAAAGATTTCCTAAGTGGTATAAGAATATAAAAATTCCATAAATTATTAATAGATTTTAATTTTTATGATGTGAGGACTGAGGAGCCTATCCGCCTGTTCACCTACTATTAGAGATCTTAACTAATTTCTATAATTTGGATTATAGTATTAATGTTTAATTTGCAGGTTTAATTAACTAATTCTGCGTGTATATCACTTCACACGGATTTGATACAATTCCTAATAGTTTACCTTATAAATTGTCAATCATTCATTTCCTAATAATGGTAGTGTCCGAATCAACTTTTACACAACACGATTATTTCATTAGATATATGTTATTTCTCACTTGCATTTTACCACTTGGATATTATTCGACCAAAAGATGTCAAAACTTTTTTGATTAAAATAATAAATGATAATAATGAGATCAATCTAAGTCGAACATAATATATTCTACATCTCAAAATGAATCGAAAAACAATGAGTAGAATAACATAAGAGCGAATACTCTTTATCGATATCTACCATTTTATCTTTCACGAGACCTAGAAGATGTTCCATTTTACATCCTCTTTTTTAAGCAAATAGAAAGAGAAAAACAAACCCCCCTCCCCCTTGAGAGTCTTCCCCTTATATATAGTTATGGGGTCCTTGCTATCCTCTTTGACCGATGTACATTCACGCCGTGACCTATACAATTAGTCTCTCCATCTATCGGGGTCGTCTATTGGTGGGCCCGATGGGCGGATTAGGATTTTGAACACTTAGGAGAAATCTGACTATTCGTGCTTTGGATGTAGTTTTAGATCGAGGCAATGGGTTGAAACTATAACAATGCCTTCGAACCATTGTGACCATTCGGAAATAGAGCATTGTTCAATTCGAAACGACGTTCGTGGCTACTGCCATTATGACATACGTTCCTTAGGATTGAACCGTTTCATACCCTATCGATTTCTATTGGCGACTCTTGTATTTCACGCTTGGGGAATTTATATCCCTATAAATAGAAGAAAACATCATTCGATTGGCACACTTTATTGTTTTTGTTGAAAAAGTTTTGTAGATCTTCCTCTTTTCTGATACTTCAAATTTCAGGTTCTCTCAGGTTAGCTAGAAATTTTCATCCCAATCTCTTCTTTTCCCTCAATACCTTTATTCTATTAAATCGGTATAAATGGTTGGTGGTTCTTCCAGTATTGAGAATCCTGCCGCACCTCAGGCACCGAAAAGTGATGTTCATGCTCTCAGAGGAGTGAAAGTGATAGATGATGAGGGGGTTCAGACAACATCCAAAATATTGCCTCGCCCTCGAAGGCCGTGGAAAGAATTCAACAATCCTTCCGGAGAAGAGCCGGAACATGCTTCCTCTACTATGAATGAGGCAGGGATTGTGAAGTTGAAGGCCAAGTGGGGGATCCCTCACCATGTTGAAATGCTGTTGGCAGAGGGAGACGATATTATACATTTCAATCGCCCGGGATATTGTGTGTTCTACACCTATCCCTTTATTGTTGGGTACACGCTTCCTCTCCCTCTCTTGTGGTAGAATGTCCTCAACTTTCATCGTACTTGTACAAATTGTTCCTTATTCTGTTCAAATTTGCGGAGCTTTCTGGTCGAGACATCACTCTGAGACACATGCTCAATATCTTCACCCATCAACTCATTCGAGGCACGATGATCCACATGCGTCATTGAGGGACGATGAGTCTGGTGGGGAAGTTGGATGACAGGGCCAACTGTCGCTTCTAAGAAAACTATTTCTATGTGTGGACCGAGCACCTTGTGGCGGATCCCACAGGATTCCCTGAGAGATGGAACTTT
Source organism: Nicotiana benthamiana (assembly GCA_034376525.1). NCBI lineage: Eukaryota > Viridiplantae > Streptophyta > Magnoliopsida > Solanales > Solanaceae > Nicotiana > Nicotiana benthamiana. The sequence continues at coordinate 88,319,822 of CM067333.1, read as the reverse complement.
GCACGCAAGTCTTTGTATCTTTGGTCAGAATGATAGTCGACCGCTTTTCTTTGGGCGATATTGAACTATTTTTACTTTTGCAGCCACGAGACTACCCCCTACACCTACGCCGGTCGACGATATCCGCAAATGGGTGAACACAATTCTTCCTCTTACGGCAGAAGTTCGTAAATGGTCGTTCTTCTACAAGAAATATGGATGTAAGCCCCTTACTGGTAAGTAACTTTAACGCAGTCTCTGCTTTCCACATTGGAGTTTAGTTTCGTTGCTTATATAACATTTATCATTAGCAGGGAGAGTGCGAAAGGCGAGGGATCCTCCACTTATATTTTGTCAGTCGACATCCTCTGCTCGGCCCGTATCGAGGCCTGCTGCCCGACCTACGACAAGGGATGCACCAGTTGAATCTGCAGTTGTAGCCGTATGCGCGGAAACTGTTCCTCAATTTGGGGCTCCGACTTCTACTATCTACCCAACGGGGGAGTCTTCCCATGCTGAGGATGGTGAGAGGCCGTCAAAGAGATGATGAATGAAGTCTGAAACGGCTCCATCATCCATGGTAGGTTTAGAGGGCAGCATCCCTTTAATGGAGCATGAGACCGGGAACAATGTTAACCCGTCTGCAGAGGCAAAGCCGGTCACTATAACCAACCCATCGACAGAAACTCCAGCCGTTATAAGTGACCAACAGACTACTGCAACAGGGAGTTGGAGTCCTGAGGCCACTGTTGTTACTTTTGGTGGGACTTCATCTTCAGCCGTAGAGAATGGAAAAGACGTCGTGGTCGATGAGTATGAATCTGAGTCTGATCTTGATCCTGATGATGTCAGGATGTTTGAAGAGGACCTTAGTTATACGATGGTAAATACGGGAGGCCCGTCCCATAGCGAGGCTCTATGGGACTCCTATGATATTGATCTTATGCATGAAGTGGCTACTATGGGTTTGAATTGTAAGTTTCTCCCTTCTTTTACTGCTTCTCTTTATTTTTTATCTTTAGAGATCTTGTCCTTAACCAATCTTTTCGTCTTTAAGACATACATGGTGGAGATTGAGAGTGCTTATAGGGCCGACACTCGGGCCAAAAAATTTCCTGACGATGTTGGAGAAGTATCTACGCTACCGCAACAGGTGATGTGAGATGCATGAACGGTTGAGGGCGAATGCCGGTAACCAATACCTTGGCGAGGAACTGGAGAAGAGGGATCAAAGGTTGATGCAGGCTATTTGCACTAATAGCATGCTCGAGGAGCGACTTCGTGCAATGGATGAAGAACTTGAATTGGGCAAAGGGATCACCGTAGAGTGCGAGCATCTTCAGGCGAATGTACGGCCGTTGTAGTCCGAGTTGGGCCTTAAAGCCGTTAGAGTTGGGGCTTTGAGCGTAGAGTGGATGGGAAAATTAGCCGAGCTGGAGAGAAAGGTCTCCAAGTTGGAGAGTGTCGAAAGTGCCCGGGTGTCGGCTTCGGCCAAGGTGGCGGCTTTAGAGAATGCTATCCATGTTCTTCAATCCGAGCAGGAGTCTGAGAGGGTGACGACAACGCTCAGGGCGGCGAAGCTCGAAGAGTGTATTCGTGATATTGACCAGGAAGCTTCAACTTTGGGAGATCGGGTTGCTGCTCTTGAGGCCAAAAAGGCATAATTCTTGCTCCAAGTTGAGTCTGCCTCTGCTGTTGTTCCTCGCCCTTTTCACGAACTTTGGTTTCATGCTGAAGCCCAGCGGGACATATACAAGAGCTTGTGGGAGGCAGGCAATGTTTCTGAGGCTGCTTATGAAGAAGATCGAGCGAAGGCACGAGAGGCTTGTGCTAACTGTGGTTATGATCCCGCAACGCCATAGACCAAGGAGGATGCTGATACTGAGGGGGAGTTTCTCGAAGACGGAAATGAGGAGGATGGTGGTGATGGCTTCGAGTAAAAAGTTATCTTTGTTGTTTTTCCTTCTTTTTTTTGTTTGTCGTTGTTGTCATTTTTTTTTGCTGTGTACTTATTTGCACAACTGTTTAAGTAAAGGAGCTTCCGTTGTTGTACGTCCTTTGTTTATTTTCCCCTTTTGCTTTACATATCTTTGGAGTAAATTTTCGGATATTCGCATGGTGGATTCCTAATTTTCCAAGGGAACCACTTTTATCCGTATTGAGGGGACTTCATCGTAAGTGTTAATGGAGTCCCATTTGATTCGCCTATTTGGGGCGGAATTGACTTGATGGCTTATTGATTTAAGAAGATTTGCCTTTGACTCAACCGAGTTGATATAATTTTGTCGTTTTGCACGAAATCGGTCTTGATTTGATTTGTTCGTGTGGGATCAAACTTTTGCTGACTCAGGCGAAGTTGCTTCCTTTTTCTTGTACACATATATGAGAGAGGTTGAACTTAGAGTTTATGGTGAAATCCAAAAAAAAATTATCAGTAGGGAAGGAGAAAAATGCAATAGCGGCCGACAGCTGCAAAGGCATTATCGGGCTCCAATGAGTTCGAACTTTTCCTTTTGCGATGGATCTTTTGCCATAAAGGTTTTATTTCAAACTTTCGTCAAAATGTTAACCCGTCGTTGTTTGATCGAGGTCGAACTCTTTTCTTTGGCAATGACCTTTGGCCTTAAAGGTGTTATTTCGAACTTTCGTCGAAATATTAACCTGTTGTTGTTCGATCGAGGTCGAACTCTTCTCTTTGGCGATGCTCTTGGCCTTAAGGGTGTTATTTCGAACTTTCATCGAAATGTTAACCCGTCGTTATTTGATCGAGGTCGAACTCTTCTTTTTTGATGATGGCCCTTGGCCTTAAGGGTGTTATATCAAACTTTCGTCGAAATGTTAACCCATCGTTGTTTGATCGAGTTCGAACTCTTCTCATTGGCGATGGCCCCTGGCCTTAAGTGGGTTATTTCGAACTTTCGTCGAAATGTTAATCCGTCGTTGTTAAATCTTCCTTTTTGGTGATGACCCTTGGTCTTAAGGGTGTTATTTCGAACTTTCATCGAAATGTTAACCCTTCATTGTTTGATCGAGGCTGAACTCTTCTATTTGGCGATGACCCTTGGTTTTAAGTATGTTATTTCCAACTTTAGTCAAAATGTTAACCCGTCGTTGTTTGATCGAGGTCGAACTCTTTTCTTTTGCGATGGCCCTTGGCCTTAAGGGTGTTATTTTGAACTTTCGTCGAAATGTTAACCTGCCATTGTTTAATCGAGGTTGAACTCTTCTTTTTGGTGATAGCCCTTGGCCTTAAGGGTGTTATTTCAAACTTTCGCCGAAATGTTAACCCGTCGTGAGTTCTAGTTTTTTTTTTTTGGAGAGTTTCGGGTAATCCTCTGGAGGAGTCCCAGTTTTGCTCAGCCTTTGCGTTTTCTAGGTGAGTCCTAGTTCGCTTGATTTTGTTTGCACCAGAGAGTGTAATGTCGGAGGGTATAAAATGTTGCTATTTTGCTCACGTTTGTTTCATAGATATATTGGAGTTTCCCTGTCTAGTCCTTTCGTTTTCCGATTTGAAAATGTCATTGGCAGGTGGGGCGATGAATCATATTTCGAACTCGGTGATGCCCCCCTCATCGACTTGGTCCAAAACTCCTCGGGAAGACCCTATTGGGACAATTTCTGGGTGAGGGAGAGAGAGTACGACTTTAAGGGACGTTATTTTCTAGAATTTGAAGTGTTAGGTGGGTGATATTTCAGTTATTTTGTAGTAGTTTTTCATTCTCTAGTTGAGATGTTCCTTTGCTCACTTGCCCGCGTGGCATTTGTGTTCCTGTTTGACAAACAACAGAAGGTGATCCAAAATGATATTTTCCTTACCCCGATCCGACGAGTCGGTGAATGGGAGTGGATCTACAACATTGCTCGCTTTTCCTGGCACTTAAATGGTTGATAGAGTGGTGGTTTCTAAACTTGGTGGCTGTATTCAGCTCTCTTTCCCCCTCTTTTTCGTGCTCTATCTCCGCGTGGGTTGGGCTTGCATTAGCTTGTTCATGAACCGTCCACTGTGTGGGGGAGGTTGTTGGTTGTACTTCTGCTTGCATATAGCATCATGATCTAAATTAGCACGTAAGTTTTTCTTACCACTCTTTTTGGTGGGTGATTATGTTTCTGGGTTTTGATCTGGAAGAGACTAAGAAATTTGACTAAGAAATCCCCACAGACGGCGCTAAATTATTTGACCAAAAAATGTCAAAATATTTTTGATCAATCTTAGTCGAACATAATAAATCCCAGATCTGAAAATGAATCGGAAAATAATGAGTAGAATAAAATAAGAGCGAACAATCTTTATTTATATCTCTCATTTCATCTTTCACGAGATCCAGAAGATACTCCATTTTACATCTTCTTTTGTAATACTTAAATTGAAGTAGGTCGTGATGCCTCTCACTATCCCACCACTTAGGCGGGATCCCAGCTGGGTCGGCTATTATGATCAAATTTTGACCTATACAGATATCTAATCTCATTTCATGTTTTGCCACGTGTCTTTTACTTTATTTTCTCAAAGGTACAGTTATTTATGGCATTTGGATATCTCAGTTGCAAAAGTCAAGAACATGAAGCTAAAATATCATGCAAAGAAGACAGACGTCTAAGAAAAAGAAAAATCACTATTTAGATGATTAATACTCGTGATTATTTTTCTGATGTCATTTGAGTAAAAATAGTATATAGTTGTGTAAAGAATCTTTTACTCTATTAGGTCCCTGAGATTATTGTCCTCCTTATCCACAGCAGAATCAAGCTGAAATTAAGCAGCTACCTCTTGAAACCGCACAGTAATTTCGTCAAAATTGCTCGGGCTAATTGAAAAATAACCAGCTTGTAAAATCATTGAAAAATAATTAATATTTGTTGAAATACGGAAAGTTCCCGCATAATATGCTAAAATTTCACCGATAATTTCTTCATTTTGCCATGCCTCTTCGATAGTCTTGTAAAGTCCCAGTATAAGTGTATGGCATTACCTTCTACTCATAACAGAAGAAATTTCACTCTGACGATATAGATTCCATTAATTCTGTCTATAGACATGTTACTAGGAATTTTACTAGCTTAGGTCATGGTTTTGCAAGTAGAGCTGCTTTAGTCAAGGGAACCGGGGTTATACTTCATGGTTGTTTCTAAATTTCATCTCTATTCGCTACTATAGAATTGGACGTGAGAGTTTCTTGTCATCCAGCTCCTAGTAAATAGAAGAAAAAAACGAGCTTTCCCAATTCATGAAAATATCCATTACCCAGTTATACTATATTAGAAACCTATTACCATCTTTATTTAGGTTACTTATTAATTACTTTGTACATCTATATTTATAAGTTATATACAAAATCATAAAAAAGAAGAAAATTCAAGATCTCTTAAATTTAGCCTATCACCCACCCCCATTTTCTAATAACCCCCTACATTTAAGAGGTGTGAAAAAGTTTAGCGTTTGAGAAAATTCTTACTTTGTCTTAAACGACACTTTTTGAGAAGGAATGGAACAGAATGAATATAGATGATTCATATCCCCAACCATGACTACTTTGGGTTTGAAACAACTCGAACTCGAACTCAAGAACCCATCCTGACCTGGATCAGCCCAAGATACATATATAATCAGCTTTGTCCAATTCAGTAGAATTAAAGTATGAATTCAAACTCCACTTGTGAGAGTATACTGACTTTTTTGTCGTTGAAAGAATGAATTCAAACTGAATAAGGAGTTTCGAATTGCAACAATACATACATTCTACTTCAGAGAGCACAAAGCACAAAACCATAGAACAAAATCTATGTGCAAGCAGTATTCACGCCACTATCTTTAGGTTTCAAAAAAATGACATAGCAAATTCAACTTCTTGGAGAATCTAAATCAGTATGTTTCGTTACATTCTAACACATAGTAGACGCAAATTCAAGAAATCATCACACAAGTGTTACATAATATATTACACAGATTTAATGCGAAAAAGAGATGAATTTTGCACATCTGTACCCCCAATCATATGCGGATCACAAATATACATCTTGGCCTACAATGTTACGGAAAAGGCAGATTGATGCTTTGCTATTATAGTCAGTCAGGACTACCAAAGTTGAACCTGATACTGCATTCTTTGAACTTGGAAGACATTGGTAACAATCTACATCTCCATCGCTCGTCCATTGTTTCAGCAATCACAAGATAGAGCAGGCTTTCTGACCCTTCCTCTTCTTTTTCTTCTTTTGTTTGGGTGGTTGTAGAACCACCTTAATGGCCGCATCAAAAACAGCCTTTACATTCTGCAATTTTGGCAATAGAAATACATAATTAGATAGCTTGGTAATTTAACCATGTAGTCATCTTTGAATTAGAAAAGCACCTGTTGTGTTTTTGCACTACACTCAATGTAAGCGGAAGCACCAATCGACTTTCTCAGCTCTTCACCCTTAAAAAGAAGCATGTCGTAAGGTTCTGCTAGAGGAGCTAAGTCCCCCTTAAAAATTTAATCCAGAACGAAAAGGCCACATTGTGGTCTAAAAACAGATGACATGTAAAGAAGTAGTGTACCTGAGCTGTGGTAAGTGGAACAGCACCTGGATGGTCCAGGAAGAATTGCTTATCGTCTCGGAGATCTAAATGGAAGCACATCAACAGTATTAGACCAAGGAACATGGAATTAGAAGAGAAGAAGCATAGAGGAGACAATGAGAAAGTAGGAGTTGGAGTTATCTAAACTGAACTTCAAGAAAGGAAAAGTTCAAATTGAGCAGGTCAAAAAACTGAAGGTATTTTCTAATATCTACATAGCAAATGAGAAGGCCAGACAGTATACAAAGAAGTTCTCTATGTACTTGAATGTAATGTCCAGAAAATACATACTTACTAATTTAGGCTTAAGATAGTTTGTCAACTTTTAAATTCAACATTAGTACATTTGAATTTCAACATAGAATACAGTAAACAGCATTGTTCAAGTTCATTCAGGACTCCCATTCCAAAGTCCAAGTAGTGTGTTTTCTAGGACTTAGAAAAATTTCTAGTCCTTATATTTTCATGGTAGATATATTCCAAGTCCAATACAGAGATAAAATATTGAGATTAGCTAGGAGATCGATGACAACCCTTATAATAACTCTATTCAAAAGTTAGGATAGTAAGCAATTTAAAACTACAAAACAATTGGGCACCCTGCAATTATTTAAATGAGAAACGGAACTTCGAAACGATACTTCTTTCTCGTCTATTTCAAATCTCAGTATGCAACAGATCACTTATCCTCAGAGACTTCTCCAGCAATTTGACAACATAACAACCTAAGTTATTGAAAAAGTGAGATCTGGGACCCAAAAATTGTAGAAGTTTCTTTGAATCACAATATCCTCTCTGCCTAGCCATATATAATTCACATTTTTCATCTGCTGACACCATAAATAGCTCTTCAGGGTTAAATCCAGTTAAAAGGCATCTGAATTTCAACCAACATATTTGCGTCCAACAAGTTCATGTTGAATCAGCACTCTACCGAATGAACCAATTTAGTTCGATGGTTCAGCCCGCAAAAAGCAGCTTTTATCACTACGACTACCTATAACACGTGAAATGTTTTCATTCATAAGAACTGGTTGAGCTAAATGGTCAATAAAAAAATCACATTATCATGCTTTGCAGCTATTGATTTGACCGTTGCGTTACCAAAGTAGCTGCAGTATCGACGTTAAATAGACTCAAACTCTCAAGGACGACAAAACAAGGTGCAGTGAGTGCATGCACATGCTAACTAATCATGCCACAAAGACTAATATATACAACTGAGAATGAGAGGCATCATTCATTCCATTCTCTATCACCCCAACCACAATTCTAGAGAGTAGCGGCAACATCACAATTCTATAAATACATCCTTTATCTCTCTATCCTTTATCTCTCCCTTTTTCTTTTTCTTTTCTCTTCCTTCCTTGCTTTCCTCTTCTTCTTCTCACCCTTCCTGAGCCAACGGTCTATCGGAAACAACCTCTCTACCTGCATTAGGTAGGGGTAAGGTCTGCATACAGACTACCCTCCCCAGATCCCACCTATTGGGGTCATACTGGGTTTGTTGTTGTTGTTTCGGCTTGCCAAAAGAGGAACTTCTGTGACCCCAAACTTCCAACAGAGCTATTTTTTTCCCAATAAACAGCTAAACTTATTGACATACTGATTCATGAGCCACCGCAAAAATAAACTCTCTTCAAGGATAGTCTTAAATTTCATGGCTCATCCAAATGTAAAAGGCAAAATTTCCAAAAAGAGGATTACTCGTAGCTCAAGAAATGAAGATAAGTAGACCAAAAATAATGGAAGGACTGATAAAAAGATACCATTCTAGCTAACTAGTGATATTAGATAAGAAGAAATCAATCAGTTGTAGAACGAACAATCAAACATCATTAATTAGGATATACTAACCTAGCTTTGTTCCAACAAGAATAATTGGAACTCCAGGAGCATAATGCCTCAATTCAGGAATCCACTGAAATTCAATAGCAGGAAGATGAAATAATGTATTAGGATTGTTGAGTATCACCAAGCATACATTTTACTCATTTTACTTTTCAGATAGGCAACTATTACTCATTCTTCGCTAAGAAATTGGCTTGTTTGACTTTTACATTTCACTGGAACTGCTACGAATAAGTAAGTAAAAGCCAAACAAGCCAATATTATTCGTGGGCTTGCTTCAACTTAATGGGACCGACAGGATTCATTAATGTTCCCACATCATTGTTCATCTCCAGGTCAAGTACAACAAAAAAACTGAAAGTTAGAGACAGGATGCAGGAGAGGAACTCACCTTTTTGGAGACATTTTCATAGCTCGCTTTGCTAATGAGAGAAAATGCCAGTATAAATACATCTGCCCCACGATAGCTCAACGGTCTTAATCTATTGTAATCCTCCTGACCTGTTCAATAAAAAAGTAGAGGCAGTGACGTGTGCGCCACACAGCAAGATACAAAAGAAAAGGCTGAAACTGTCATGTGGAGAAATATTTTACCTGCAGTATCCCACAGCCCCAGATTGACAGTGCTCCCATCGACAACCACATTTGCACTAAAATTGTCGAATACAGTTGGGACGTAATCCTGTTTGTGGTGCAGTAGACAGTTACCAAACATGAGCAATGCACGCACCACTCACATAAATATAACTAGAACTTATAATCAGCTTTCTTATTTAAGTTTTTAAAGCATTTTCACTCTAGCAAGAGACAACAACTTCAATTAAAAAACTAGTATCAAGTCAGAAACTGCGCAATTAAATTCAAACCAGTATCTTAGTTTGGTTTTGTGAAGTTTATTCCATCTTCCATGAGAGTTCTAATACTTCTCTTTTCAGTCCATACTCCCTTCTGATACCTTTAGTTTATAAGTATATTATTCCTTTTGCCTTTAAGGGAAAAGGGGATTCTTTTATGCAAGTTATCACTGATGCACAACAAAAAACAGAAGACATCCTTTTATTGGTTTGTCAACCAAGTTGACAAGTAGCCCATTAAAGCTGAGTTCACCAAGACAATATTCAAGAGATAGTTTCGGCTCCCTTTTCCTAGAGTACACCTCTCATGGTCTCCAATAACACTAATCTACAATGAACTAAAATTAGTTCTTTTTCCCTTAAAAATAGCCAAAAGATCCATTTTTTGTGGTAATTGGAAGTAAAAGTAAAACAACCCACTCTTAGACCGGACGCCAAATTGATTAAGCAAGTCATGATTCAAGAAAACATGTCGTTTTACTGAGAATAACTAGCTTAATTTGTTTTTTTGGGCGATAAACAGAAAGAGCCTCATTTGGTCTAATTCCCAAAAGAAAAAAAATACCCACAGCTCCGTCGCCAACGGTTAAGCCTATAAGAAAATGCCTGACAAATGTTTGACAAAATGCATAAAAGAGAGATAGAAAGGTAAACAAGTACTTACAGTGGGAAAAGTGTTGCTGGTATAGGAAATGAGAAGACAAGTTTTACCCACAGCTCCGTCGCCAACGGTGACACACTTTATGAACCTAGACGCACTCATTCTTCAAAACCCAAATCTCCCTTCTTACAATTTCTCAGTTTCTTCTTTTACTTGCCCAAAATCTCTTCCTTTTTTCTGTGTGTGTATATCCCTCTCCACCTACTCTTCAACCAAGGAGTTGTTTGCTGTTAGTTAAAATAGAAGTAAAATCCCAAAAAAATAATATACACCCCATGAGGATAGAATGGGGAAAATAACACAATACCTAACTCAACAGCCACATTCATTGATGTAGAGAGACACAAATAAAGAAATAAAAATCTCACCTTTATGACACAGAAGTGATGATTTTAATATGAATGAGGGAAAGAAGAATGGATATGAACAGATAGAGTTAAAAGGAAGAAAGCGAGAAGACAGAGAGAGACAGCAGAAAATGGAAATGAAGAAAAGCTCAAACCAGCTACACAAAAAGACTTCGGATTTTAATTTTGATTTTTTTTGTGTCTAGTAAATAAAGACAGCTTTCAGACAGCTATTTTTCGCTTTGAGATGCCACTTATATCATCCTATCTTTTATCGCCATATAAATGATCCCTTTCATTTTCTTTTTTAGGTTTTCTATTTCTCGAATCAATATTTTTTAAATAATCAACGATCCAATAAAATTATACTTGTGAAGTTTGAAAAGTATAATATATGCATTATGCACACATGTTATTCCTATCTCGAGGGGATAAATAGGTTGTTTCTGATAGACCCTCGGCTCAAAAAGATCAAAATAAGTAATATATCAGTATCATCAACAGAAACCATAAAAAAAATAATATCACAAGAGCCAGAAAATAAATAAAAAAAATAATAACCAATAAATAAGAAACGTCATCATAAAAAATAAAATAATAGTGTGAATACAACACTAACTACTAGCGGTCTAAGAAAAAATTCTAACATACTAGCTTCACTTTAGTGCAATCCCACAAAAGTGATGATTTTAATTATAATTAGTTATACCCATTAAAGTTTATGGGTTTAAATGTACTATTGCAGATCTTTCACATGATAGGTGTGTACCTAATTTTCAGTCTATATTTTTCTTATCCTTTTCTTGTGTGTACGAAAACTTTATTTTTGAGAAGCGTGTGAACTTACTTCAACACCCTTTGCACAAATTGGAGACTAAGAGAGTTCATTTGGACATAAGAATTTTTTTACTTTTTTTAATTTTATTTTTATTTTTTTCATAATTAGTGTTTGGATATAAAAATTTTAATTTTCATTTGAAGATGACTTTTGAAATTTTCAAAAATTTAAAAAATTCCAAAATTTTATTTTTAATATTTTTTACTCAAATCACTCACAAAACTTCCAAAACCAAAACACCCAAAATTATATTCATATACAAATACAACTCTAATTTTCAAATATCATTTTTATTTGAAAAAAAATTAATTAAAAATTTATAATTCTTATGTCCAAACGCCCGCTAAGAAGGATAAAAAAGTACCCTATCTGCTCATTACTTGAATATGAATTATCAAATTCACAACTTTTATATCAGTATACAATATATCAAGCTAGATGTCAAATAAATTGAGTACATTTTTCTCTTAATTATAGCAACGGTTAAAAGGTAAAAATGGCCTCTTGATAAAAGGTTACAGGTGTAATATTTCATATTTTAAAAGATTTGTGTGAAGAAATAATATCTCATCCTTAAGTACAAAATGCAAAATAGAGTAATGAATTTAGCAATAATAAATGAATGATATATTGATAATCCCCGTTTGCTCTTTGTAACATGGCGACATTTACGTCCTCGGGATTAAAAAACCTCGTAATGATGTTAGTTTTGTGTTCTAAGAGAATTTACATTTTTACGAGACTTAAAGAGCAATTAATCAATATGGAAAAGTTTTAATCAACCTATATTCAAACCACCATAAATTTTACAAACAAAAAAAAAACGCTCTTTAAAAGTACATTACTATTTCTCATTAATAACATTTTCTTTTTAATAAACAGTTTCTTTCTGTTTCATCAAATAAATGCCAATTACAAACCAGTAGCTGCTGACCAACTACTCGATCTCTGATTTTGTATTCTAAATGAATTTCTATTTAGACTATGCATTTACATCAATTCTATACAAAGCTTATAAAATAAAATTGAAATCGACTCCATATCCCAAAAATAGCTATTTATCATCTGCAAAACATCCTTTCAATTATGAATTGAGGACACCTTTATGTGTATGTGGACGGCTATTTCCTTGCCTTAATAACAATTTCATTAAGACGTATGATTGGGAAGAAGAAAAAGTTGGCTAACTTGTGTGTTTAACAAGTATCCTATATGACAATAAGATTACTCGCTTAACTTGTGTGTTTAACAAGTATCATATAGGACAATCAGATTACTCGCTCTGGTTCGGAATTTTAATTTATTTTTTTATTTTAGTTCAAAATAAATATTCAATTATATAATTAAAAAAAATTTTAATTTATTTTTACAAAATAATTTTTATGTATATATCCCTAAAAAGTTTTCTTACTCCTCACATTAAATGTTTAATTAGGGGTAGTTTAATTATAGTAAGTATTTTTGTATAGAATTTAATATTTTCTTAATTGACGTACTAAAAACAATTGATCACTTATTGTGAAAAAAATACTTTTTACTAATATTTAATTCTCTTAATCATAATGTCACTAAATTTAAGCATGTCCCTATAATATAAGTTATAATTACTCAAGCGGAGATACATGTACTCCTATTATTAAATAACTCGTAGAATTGGCAGATTGTTATAAACAATAAAAGAAGAAGAGCAATATTGCAGAGAAAGAGAGAGGAAATTCTTATTGAATTTTGAGGTGATTTACAATGGGGTAAGACCCCTCTATTTATAGGAAGAGAAAAGACTTAGCCTCAAAGTAAAACTCTTCTATAAGATAGACATTCACTCTAATTAGAGTTCTATTCTTAACACTCCCCCTTGAATGTCTACTCAATAAATAATGTGCCTCGTTAAAACCTTAACTGAAATAAAACCCAATGGAAAGAAAAATTCTAGAAAAGGGAAAAGAGTACACATATTTAGAAATGCGCCTATTGGTTGCCTCGTTAAAAACCTTGCAAGGAAAACCCAGTGGGACAAAAACCTTGTAAGGGAAAAAGAGTGCAACGCGCATTAACTCCCCCTGAAGAGAGCATCAATTCACATCCTTGAGTCTTCGCATCCCAATCTTGTGCACTTGAAATCATAACTCGTGAAAGATATATAATGTCTTCACAAATATCGTGGAATGGCTCTTCAAGATTTCCATAGAGATATCCTCGCCATCACATTATCATATTTATAGCAAGATATATTGGTGCATAAATTGCATTAAGGAAGTGGTACCTCAAGATCAAGAATTGTAGATTCTTCAGGCAACTTAAATCCTTCATGGGTTGTCATATAAGTTAAGTCATATAAGTCATATAATAGACTTTAGATGCATATCAAGTTTTCATGTCATGCTAAACAAATAAGATATCGAAAACTGATTACACATACCATTGACCTTATACTTTCAAGTATTCGAACTACATGTCCAAAATTACATGTCTTTCATATGGAATCAATTCTACTTGAATTGTATCTCTTCCATTTGGCCAATATTTTTGTTTGTATTCGACAAACATAAGATCCTCATCGATATTTAGCGCTATCATAGATGTCGTCGACGAACATTTTATATCGGTTCCAGTAAATTTTCATAAAGACATAACATGGAGATCTCTTCATTCATACATTCAAGTACCTGAATCTCTCATGAGATTTTATGAAGTGTTATGTCATGTGATCTTCTAGATCACTTGCCTCCTTATTATGATCACTTTGATCATTTGCTCATCTTCTTTATTAAGAAGTTCTTTTGAAACCGATTTGTCTATACGCTTTAAGCGTATCAAAGACTTTGTCCTTCTAGGACTTAATATGAGCATTTGCAGTGAGAATATAGTTACTTTCTTTGGGTCAGCAAATGCTAATGGCATGCTTTGCAATATGTTGCAATTGAATTATCCTTTTATGAACTTCAGGTTCATATTATGATATTCGAGGATCTATATATACAAATGATAATTCATCCCATGTAACCTTTTCTCAAGTGTTTATCATGTCTCCCCCTCATGTTAGGAAAACTAACTTGTTTTCTCAACTCTGGGAAATCATCTTTGTGCATTATCATGTTAATATACACAGCACATTAATATCAAATTGATATAGATAACTTTGTTCTCATAAGCAATAATTTAGCTATTAAATGGAGGCACTCAATAAATTATTTTGCTAAACCAACTATGATGTAAACCAACTTATCAAGATGAACTATCTTGAATAGAAAATCTGGAAATTATGTTCGAAATTAGATTACTGAGCAATTTACCTCGCAAGCACCGGCCAAGTTGCAGGTTAATAATAATCGCACATGTAACCATATCATAGATGCATCATATGTGGTATACATGGCAGTGAATGGGCCCATATTCACCTTTGATATTTCCAGAATTTATGGGATTCAACCCGAACTCTTTAGTTGGTCAATTAATTAATGAGAACAAGTAATACAAGAGAATTCGTAAAGAACTTTCTAGTTCTTTAATATTTACCCATGTGAATTCTCTATTATTGCACATCATACTTAAATTGATATGGCTAACCCGAATGCCAACTGAATAAATTATCAATATTGATAAACTTCAAATTTACACCATGACATGTGCAATTATCAATAAACTTCAAGTTTATTATGATATGGGTTTTTATACCAATAAATATCCACTTTATTGTGGCATTCTTTTGTTTGTGTAGTACAAACTGGAGAATGAAACGGGTAGCTTTTCATATACAACTTATCTCGCTACAAGTTGTAGTAATAGAAGATGTCAAATCTTTCCTTTATTTATAGTCTCAATATAATCAACCACTTTCACATATACTTTGGAAACTGAATAAGTTTCTTTGAGACTTACTACAACACAATACCTTATTGGTAATCAATTGTGTTTCTCCAACATAGTAATAATTGGCTCTTCTAGAGCTCTCAATTAATTTTGTACTACCACAAATTCATCAACATCCATGTGGTGAATATCTCCTTTAAAGAGAAAGTTATACCATTATGGTCATGGTCAAAATTATATGCAAGATATGTTTCTTGTATTATCGTTGTCCTTTTATAATCATATTTCCAAAATATTTTGGCGTACAATAGGTACGTGACCAATGATCATTCATGCCATAATAATGACATTATTTTCATATATCATCTCAAACCTCCTTCTAGAGGTGATGTGGTATATTCACTACCACTAGCACGTTCATATTCTTCCAAGAATGAATATTTATTCATAAATCATATGTTGTCACATTCACACCATGAATGAATCATAATCATCTGTATGTGCTATATAAAATCTCATGTCAAATATTACTTTCATAAAGTGAAAGATTATTTTGAGAATCTTTATTATTCTTATTATCACAATGATGACGATTATAATTCCGTCTATTGCCACGTCCTTATTCATTGATACCTTCACGGTAATAATTTTGTCTTCTTTCAGACTTATCACATACTGCTATCACATTCTCTGCGGGGATATGTAATTTTGTTATCCTTTTCAAGTCCGTGAATGCGTCAGGCATTTGATTTGCTATTCTTTGCAAATTGATAATATTTTGCACCTCTTTTTCACAAATAGAGGTACGTGGATCAAGATGAGATAATGATGGATTTTTCCACAAAATTTCCCGTTTGGTTTCACCAACTTCTCCCCCTAATTTTGGGGAAAGTGTCTCATCGAATCGACAGTCTGCAAATCGTGCAGTGAACAAATCCCCTGTCAATGTTTCGAGGTAGCGAATAATGGAGGGCGATTCAAACCCAACATATATTCCTAACCTTCTTTGCAGACCCATTTTGGTGCGATATGGCGGTGCTACAGGCACATATACTGCACATCCAAAAATTCTTAAATGGGATATATTAGGTTCATGACCCAAAACTAATTGCAACGGGGAATATTTGTGATAATTCGTCGGTCTGAGACGAACTAGCATTGCTGCATGCAAAATGGCGTGACCCCAAACCGAAGTGGGCAGCCTCGTTTTCACGAGTAAATGAGGTATTCAAAATTATTCTCATCTATTGTCTCAACATGATATCCATTTTGACTGATATCTTTAAAACTCAACAAGTTTCTCTTGGACTTGGAGGAGAACATTGCATTCTCTATGATAAATATTGTTCCTTTAGGCAGAGTTATAGTTGCTCTTCCGGAGCCTTCAATCAATTTACTACTACCAGAAATTGTAGTAACATCTGCCTTACACATACTTAAATGAGAGAAATATTTCTTCTCTTTGAATATCGTATGTGTGGTACATGAATCAATTAAACAGATATTTTTACATCAAACGCCCATACTTGAAACCATATATCAATAAATAACCTTTAGAAAATAATTCTGCCCAAACACGATTTCAAGAAAATAATGTTACTGAATGGTCTAATTGCATTAATGACAAAACGATTCCGCTCATGCTTCTGTTTTCTCACCCATTTAATACTCAATAATCTATTCTTACTTAGAATCCTTGGAAAACTCAAACCAAAAACAATCTCAGATTAATACCTATTTGGTCAAGCATTTATATAACAACAAAAGGTGACACACACTTTAGTCACTTTGATGTATATCATGGTATAACAGTAGGCGCAGCAAATTTGAAGTTAAGAAGAACTGATCTCGGGTCAATTATTCATTTAACAAAACTGAAATTTATGTGATTAAAATTCCGACCCATTTGGCAAATATACAACGCAGCAACAATATGAGATTTATTTAATCTAATCCATTACTAGGCAAATAACACAAGTTTAGAGACATGAAAAAATAATATAGTAAAATAAACAGTTGTTATCCAATGGCAACAACATATTTGTACATACGTAAATTCATAAGGTACAAATTGTATAAACCAAAATTTCACAAACCATATCTTCATAAAACAGTAGTGAAATATAGCATAAATATTTGTGCGCTACAGCTATGCCTTTGTTACCTTTAAGGTATACCAATAAATGTTGTAATATCAAATATACTGCTTGAGTTTCCATCCCGTTGCATTACTTTATGATGATGCCATCTCTTTCATTTTTCTGTATTGAAATTCTGGAAGAAGGAAGAAATCAAATTCAATTGGTTAGAGACTCGTGCTGATAACGTGTTATAAAATAATACAAGAACAAGAGCAATATTGCAGAGAAAGAGAGAGGAAATTCTTATTGAATTTTGGGGTGATATACAATGTGGTAAGACCCCTCTATTTATAGGAAGAGAAAAGACTTAGCCTCAAAGTAAAACTCTTCTATAAGATAGACATTCACTCTAATTAGAGTTCTATTCTTAACACAGATTGGGAACTTGGAGAACTAATAGTGGGAGATTTTCTTTTTGTTAGGTGTGCCTTAAGTTTTGAAGGTACCATAAAGAAAGAAAGAATTAACCTAAGTCCCTCATCTAGTCTAATTTAAAATAGCCGATATATTTATATATAACAGTTTTGTTTGTTTTAATATTGTTAATTGCTATAACTAATAAAGTTTTTTTTTGGTAATTAAGAATTTATTAATCACCAAAGATGTTGCAATACAATGTCATAGTCCAGCTTATATGCAGCTGACTATCTAATCATATCTATCTAACGAACTATCCCCTGTAACTATAAACTTCACTGTATTTTACAAGTTAAATTGCTGCATCGGCTGTCTAAGTTTAGGATTTCCTCTAACATTACATATATATGCAAGTTCACTGACTAAAACTTCACTGCTACGAAAGATATTCTCAAATATACGCGAGTTTCTTTCCAGCCACAGAGCATAGTATACTTCAGCAGTCACCATTTTGAATATGTTGGCTCTACTTGACTTCCCTTTAGCTTTGCTAATTAGCCACTGGAGTCTCTGATCCCAGTTTTGTGTTCTGGGATGCTCCTCTTGAATCCAATTCATTGTTTGCTCCCATATCTCTATTGAATATGAGCAAGAAAGGAATATATGATCTCTGGTTTCTGTATGGTTTTGACACAGCACACATATCTGGTCTACATTCATTCCCCATTGTGTTAGCTTATCTTTGGTTGGAAGTCTGTCATGAAGTACTAACCATGGGTTGAACACAGCTTTAGGTCTGGCATAATTCTGGATAGTTAAGTTCTTCCAAGAGACTATCGGCAATTGTCCTATCTGTAATAGATATATCTGTCTGATGGAGGACACTTGCATATTGAAGCCTTGGCATTGCTGCAAAATACCTCTTGCTGCTATGATCCTTCTGACCAGCCAACTAGCCTGTCCGGGAACTGGCATATTCTCTAACTGGTGCAGCTTTATGACATCATTTATCCATTTTATCCACAGCTTGTCTTTTTTGTGAGCTATATCCCAACAGAGCTTTGCAATTGCAGCTTTGTTACATAGAGATAAGTTAGTAAGATTCAATCCACCAGCTGATTTAGGAGTACACATTCTCTCCCAAGATACATAAGCTTTTTTAGTGATGGCATTTGATCCAGACCAGATAAAGCTTCTACAGATTGCTTCAATTAGCTTCAGTATTTTAGATGGAATGATGAAGAGTTGAGCCCAGTATGCTTGTATTCCAAACATCACAGATTGGACAAGTTGCAGTCTCCCAGCATAGGATAGTTTCTTGGCAGTTCATGATGTGATCCTAGCAGTAATCTTTTCCACTAATGGTTACCATTGGATCAGTGACATCTTCTTGGTGGATAAAGGAATGCCAAGATATTTGAAAGGTAATTCTTCATGAACAAAGCCAAGGTAATCAAGAAACTGATGTTTCACTTCTTGTTTAACTCCTCCAAAATATACTGAGCTTTTGCCCAGATTAACCTTCAGTCCTGAAGATTCAGAGAATTGAGAGAAATATTGGAACATAGCTATGACAGACTTGATATCTCCTTTAGCAAATAAGAGTAAAACATCAGCAAAGCTTATGTGAGTAATGCCCAGTTTTTTACATCTATGGTGATAGTGAAAAGTTTGATCTTTCCTTAGTTCAGCCAGTGATCGGCTAAGGTACTCCATGACTATTGCAAATAGGAATGGGGATAATGGATCACCTTTCCTGAGGCCTTTAGCAGCTTCAAATGGTTCTGTTGCTTCTCCATTAATCAGCACTGTAAAGCTTACTGTTTGAACATATTCCATGATCCAGTTAGTGAATCTGGTTGGGAAACTCATCCCCTCCATTACTTGTTGTACGAAAATCCACTCAACAGAATCATAAGCTTTCTGAAGGTAAATTTTAATCATACATCTGGGAGTCACATGAGTTCTGGTATAGTTTTTTATCAACTCATGAGCCAAGATAACATTATCAGCAATCTTCCTTCCTGGAATAAAACCTACTTGAGACTCACAAATGATAATAGGCATGAGCTTCTGTAGCCTGTTGGCCAGGATTTTAAAAATTATTTTGTATAGTACTGAGCAGCATGCAATTGTTCTATACTCTTTAACTGTGGATGGTCTGAGACTTTGGGGATTAAGGTAATAGTGGCACAGTTTATTGGCTTATACATCTTGGTTGTTTGGAAGAACTCCTTGATTGCACTTATGACCTGCTTGCCAATAATGTTCCAAGACTTCTTGAAGAATATAACATTATAGCCATCAATTCCTGGAGCTTTATCATCCCCAATTGCTATTAGGCTCTCCACAATTTCAAGATCAGTAATATCAGCACATAACTCCCTTCTCTGTTGCTGTGTTAGGATTGGGCCATTAGCCATATACATTCTGTTTATGGCTGGAAGGAATGTAGCTGATGGTCCCATTAGTGACTTGTAGAAACCAATAATCTCCCTTTTAATGCCTGCATGTGTATTAACTTTATCTCCCAGTGCTGTAGTGAGTTCTGTGATCTTTTATATTGAGTTCTTTCTTTCAGGACAGCATTAAAGTATTTGGTATTAGAATCTCCAAGTTGAATCCATTTTGCTCTAGCCTTCTGCTGTAATATACTTTCTTCAATCAAGGACCATCTTTCCAGCTTCAATACTATCTCTTTCTCTTTCTGCTGCAACTCATCAGTATATGTCAATACCATTTGTTCCTGTATTTCTTTCAATTCCTGTCTGCTATGCTCAATTCTCTAAGTAATATTCTTAAACTCCTTAACATTTAAAGTCTTTAGGGGACCTTTCAGTGCTTTGAGTTTATCCCGTACTAATTTCATAGATCCAAGGTTGTTATAGTGCCGGTTATCTTCCAACATCTGCTGAAAATCTTCATGCTCAGTCCATGCATGAAAAAATTGAAAGGTGTCTTACCTTTCCTAGTAGCTGCTGCCAGTGTCACTATCACAGGATTATGGTCAGAGATTAGAGGTTGTTCATATACTGTTTCCACATGACTCCATTTGATCGTCCACTCATAGTTACCAAATACTCTATCCAGTGTGCTACAGACTCTATCAGTTCCTGGCTGCTTGTTTGTCCAGGTGTAGTAGTCACCCTTCCAAGGTAGTTCTGAAAGCCCAGCTTGTTGTATGCATTGACTAAACTCTTGAGTCTCTGAATATTTAACAATATTACTTGACTGTCTATCCTTGGCATATAACACAACATTGAAATCTCCAGCAATTAACCAAGCTTCATTTATAGCTGATGAGTAGTCCTGCAGATGCCTCAATAGAGATCTTCTTTGCTCCAACCCATTATGCCCATATACCACAGTAAGGTAGCAAGTGACATCACCATTAATGCTTATGACTCTGCAATATATCAATTGAGCCTCTTCCTGGATACCAGCAACTGTGAACATATTTGTGTCCCATAAAACCCATACTCTACCATTTATAGCACCATTATAATTTGTTAGAGAACCCCAACTAGGAGCCAGCAGATTAGCAATTCTTCTTGCATTTGTTTCCTTAACCTTAGTTTATACCAAACCAACAAGGTTTATTTTATTTCTCCTTATATACTCCCTAACTTCTTTTTGTTTATACCTTTTATTTACACCTCTAATATTCCAGAATAACCACTTCATTGGCAGTTGCTTGGTCCACCTCTATCCCCTGGTGGAATCTTATGCATACTATTAGGGACTGCTTCAAAACGATTGCTAACAACAATAGGAGATAAAGGTGGAAAGTTGATGAGATTGAATTCTGGACTCTGAACTTTCTTCTCTTTCTCTTTCTGTTTTTTCTTCTCTGTTACCAGTTTTGGAGATTCATTGGGCTCTTTATGGATCTCATTCTTCTGACTTGCCTCATTTGCAACACTCTGTTGAATTGGTACCTCTTTTTGGATAGTAACAATTTGCACTAGAGCCTTGGTTCTCCATTCCTGAGTTACTTTTGCCTTCTTCATTTGACTAGGTTGGTGTGTATTTAGCTTCATTTGGGCCGAGCAGCTATGACCAATAATTTGACACTTTTCACAATAAGAGGGTTTCCAGTCATATACAACTTCTTGTAGAAATTTCTTCCTATTTGGATCCATTAACCATATTTCTCTCGGTAGTTCTTTAGTGACATTCATCTCTATAAGCATTCGAGCATATGATACTCTAGTTTGCTTGGTTGTGCATTCATCCGCAAAGATAGGCTTCCCTAAAACACTTGCAAATCTGCTTAATGATCTCATTCCCCAACAAGACATGGGAAGCTTAGTAAACTTTGCCCATAGAGGGATATCAACCGGGAATTCCTCCGTGAAGTCAAAGTCTGGATACCATTGCCTAATGATCATGGGTCTGTTTGCTATAGAGTAAGGTCCTGCACATAGAATTTCCTTAGCATCTTCAATTGTTCTGAACTTAACTATGTAGTACCCTTCCTCATGATAGAACAAGTCTGGCTCTGAGACATGTGCCCAATGGAGGTTAATAAACCTCTTCATCGCATTGAAACCAGGACCATCCCCTAGGATATACACAATTAAAGCACATTTCCACTTTTTCTCTTCCTCTTCCACCTCTATTTGTTCAGTTGCACTATTGGTTGACCATCAACTATTAACTGAGGTATGTAATCTAGAGCCATACCATTTGATGCAAATTTATTTTTCTGGAAAAGGTTAGCCCAGTTCTGTTTGGGTATCTCAGTTCTATTTTTGATGTCCTCCGATTTCTCCACTACTTCCTTTACTGGTTCGATTTGGACCTTCATTGACTTCTGCATGTCTGCAATTTCGTTGGTTTTCTTCTTCATCATATGTGAAACTGCTTCAATCGAAGCTGGGTAGGTTAGATCCAGCTCCTTTGACACAATAGGTTGTTGCGATGTCAATCTATTTGCCTCATTCTCATCTTCAACTGGTGAATCGACACTCTGCACAGATGAGGTCATAGAGACTGCTTTCTCCATAGTTGGCTTGTTTATTGTTGTTATCACTCTCTCAATAGCTGCTAGCGGTATCTTCCAAGGTCGTCATCTACCTCTGCCTCTCCCTCTCGCCATTGATACAGACTCGGCGTACGTTTACTAACGTGCGCCGAGAAAACGAAGAAGAAGAGTCTGGTATCCCCAAATTGGGGTTGTGGTTTTCTTTGTATAAATAATAAAGTATAGTTATAAAGAATAACATATATTATATAACATAACAAGAAAAATTAACTCCAAAAAAATCTTGGTTGTTATAAGTGTTGTTATATAGAATGAATATTATAGAAATGCCTAATTGTATAAATATGTGTGAAGATTGCCATAAAGAAAAGATCTCTACAATTTTTGAATGGAGATATGCTTCTAAATAAGTCTCAGAGTCAATGTATCCTGAACTTATAACGTTCTTATCAAGATCTTGTTAGGACTAATTAATTAACAATGAGAGCTTACCATTATTTTGTTCATGCATTCTTTTCAATTAAAAGGACATTAACGTACGCAATGGCCCAAGTCACGTAACAAACCAAATTAGAAGAAATAAAAAAGGAAAGAAAGAAAAGGAATTTGACAAAATTGCATGATCCAACTCAGCTTATATGTATGTGTTTAATTTATGCATTTCATAACTCACTCTGTGCTCAGAAACTATATAGCATGAGTGCGGATTTATATGGACCCAAGCGGTGTTACGAGACACCATTACATCAAATTTTTTATTATATATTTATATATTTAGAAATAATAAGTAAAACAAAATTACAAGATAAAAGTATTAAAAGTAACATTATTTGCAACAAAACAGCTCAGTAGCGATTGACAATTTCTAAGTTTGATGTGAGAGATCTTCTTTGTTTGAGTCGTTAGTACTATTTCTGAATGAAGCCACAAAAAGTTTTGCAATGGAGACAGGGGCAAGCTATATCATAAATGGGAATCAAAGAATCACTGAGATAAAGAAATTAAAGAGATTGACCTTTGCCTTCTTTCCAAAGCAAAGATGAAGAGAGATGACAATTATACGTTTCAAATAGGCCGGGTTTCGAGATCAAATTCATTTAATCCAAACTAACTCTCCTTAAAAAGAAAAAGTTTAACTTTCTTACATGCATTAATTAACTCCACCGATCAAAGCTTAGTCAGATTGGAAAAAAGTCAAATAACTATGTTAGGATTAGAATTCAGGTGTATGATTCTCATCCATTTATTAACCGCTTGGCCATAGCTTTTGGTGCAGAAAAAGAAAAAAAGTGTTTAGTTTTTACACCATACAAGTAACCTGAATAAAAAAAGTCAAGTTAATTGACAAATAATTACGAGATCGTTTCTATAATAAGCAATATGTACTAAACTTAGAAAAGGCATGGTCATGACTCATGAGTGATGACATATGAGTGTCCATTAAGCAATGAGATTTATCTTAATATGATATTCCACTATTGGTTCTAAATACATGGTGACAACATACGAGTGTCCATTAAGGTAGTGACTCATGAACTACAATAGTACATGTAATAATCTTGGTAGACAAGAAGTTGGTGTTGAGTGAAAATGAGAGGCCACAGAGTTGACTACATTATTATTTTTTATTTCTCAGTTAGTATTTGATATTAGAACCGACTAAAGTCGCACATGATGAATAAAGCGCTCTATATAATTTCATACTTAAAACTTAAATTCGAAACCTTTAATTATAGTTAAAAGAGTATTTATTACTTTATCTCAACCATTGTTGGTAGGGGTGTTTATGGTTCGGTTTCACTACTAGAAATCAGGTGATTTCCGCTTAAAGATTTTCGGCCGAAATCGGTCGGAAATAAAAGAAATCGATCGTAAAAGTTAACAAAAAGTTCCTGCCAGCACAAAAAATAATATTTCTGACCGATTTCGGTCGGAAATTGGTCAAAATACGTATATAATGTACAAAAATAATTATTTATTAAAACTTGTTTAAATTTTCGACCGATTTCGGTCGGAAACTGGTCAAATATTTGGTCAACCAAGTATATAAAAATAATTATTTATTAAAAATTTTCCAAATTTTCGACCCATTTCGGTCAGAAATTGGTCATAATGTACAAAATTAATTATTCATTAAAAAATTTTCAAATTTCCGACCGTCTTCTGTCGGAAAATGGTCAAGTATTTAGTCAGCCTTGCGTATAATGAACCAAAATAATTATTTATTAATTTTTTTCTAAATTTTCGACCAATTTCAGTCGAAAATTTGAATTTTTTGTTTCACGCGCAAGAAAAAAAGCCGTAAAAATCATAACTCAATATTCCGACCGAATTCGATTGGAAAAACGCTTTTATACAAATTAAAATATAAATTTAATAATACTTGTGTATGTAAATAATAAGAGATTTTTAAGTAAACAATATTTAATACTTATATCAGACAAAAAAAATTCCCAACGATGTCGGTCGGATTAGTCAAATATTTGGCCAAGCTACATATTATGTACGAATATAATTATTTATTAAAAATTATTTCGGTCGGAAAGTAGTCAAATATTTGGTAGAGCTTCTACTTAATGTACAAAAACAATTATTTATTAAAATATTTCTAAATTTTTGACTGAATTCGGCCGGAAAGTTTGAATTTTTTGTTACTCTCATAAGACAAATTTTTTGTATATTTAATTAACCAACCGAGAATTAATGCTTTTATACGAATTAAAATATAAATTTAATAATATTATGTGTGTAAATAATAAAGCGATTTTAAATAAACAATACTTAATATTGCTTATATATATAAGCAATATTCGATATACTATACTATATTGTACTATATATGCATCTCTCTCTTTCTCTCTTTATATATATATATATATATATATATATATATATATATATATATATATATATATATATATACCTTATATATTATATACTTAGATATATACTACATTATATTATGTAGTGGTGATTGTTTATCTTATAAGTTGATAATTACACTGATAATAACACTAAGTAGAAGTGTAAGTATCCTTGAGAAATGTTAATGATTGATTAGTTTATGAATTGATAATAACTTAAGTAGAACTGCATTACCTAATTTCTAGTAGTGTTTGGATCGATTTTTCCCTAAAAATAAATCAAACCAAGTAAGTTGGATTTTCAAATATTAGAACCAAACCAAACCAAACCAATTAAGTCGATTTTTCTCGATTTGGTTTATGTTGATTTTTTAATTTTTTCGGTTATTTATCGGTTT
The DNA here is from genome assembly GCA_034376525.1 of Nicotiana benthamiana. Lineage (NCBI taxonomy): Eukaryota > Viridiplantae > Streptophyta > Magnoliopsida > Solanales > Solanaceae > Nicotiana > Nicotiana benthamiana. Next base: position 88,294,176 of record CM067333.1, on the reverse strand, counting down.
TTTCTTAAATATAAGACATACACTACCAAACACATATTCCGACGACCACTTTCAATGTAACACTATCAAATCAATTGCCATTTAAGAAATATATTATTTACCAAAATATATTGATAATAATTGAATCAAATAGTGATGAATAATTTAAGGACTCAATTAAAAATATATTATTTTTAACACACAATGAATTCTTACACTGAACAAAAGAAAACTACCAATCAAACTAGAATATAAAAGTAAAGAACTATAACAAAAGTGCAAACTATTAACATTTACCATAAATTTTGAAACTTTATAGAACAATATACATATATATAGGTGTAATAATAAATTTGAAATATCTACTCCTATAGTTGGTTTGGTTCGGTATTTTTCTGATTAAAACCAAAACCAAATCAAATTTGACCGGTTTTTAAAATTCAAAATCAAAATCAAACCAAACCAAAAGTATCAATTTTTTGATCAATTTAATTTAATTTTTTAATTTGATTCGGTTTTTTGAATTTTTATAAACACCTCTGCTGATTGGTATTAAATACACTAGTGATAAATGGCATATGGGGATTGCTAAATGAGCCCAGCATCCGTGCATTACAAAGATAATATAGTAGGCCAGCATCAGATCCTCGTGGTCCACTAAAAATTCTATTAGTACGTTAGAGTAGGTTTTGTATCTCAATGATGAGTTAGACGTTTGTTGCAGATTAAAGAATGCATGAGTAGAGTTTATGCTATTTAATAATTTAATCTTTTATATGAGATGATTCACATAATTTAATACACTATTAGAGTAGATAGAAATTCTGAATTCGAATTTCATTGCCACAATTGTCAGAAAAAGATATTTTCATGCGTGGTTCAAGAAAATGAATCAAACTGCAACTGAAGGTGCATGCTTCAAACAAAAAGTAGGTAAAGAGAAAAGTACTTCACTTTAAGTGTGTGTTTGGTACGAAGCTGAGGCGAATTTAGGATTTAATATTTATGGGTTTCTGTAAAAAGATCGATTAAATTTTCAATAGTACCTAAGTTCACATTCAAATATTTATAGATATTTAATTAACTTTTCGAATATATTTACACTGTTCGGAAAAAATTCACGTGAACTCGCAGGGCGGGAGGTGGATCCGCCCCTGGCACGAAAGAAAATATTTTCTTGAAAAATTAAGTGATTTTCTTTCTTATTTTTTGGTGCTTGGTTATGTAGCAAAATATATTTTAAAATATATATATATATATTTAATCCAATCAAAGATGAAAAAATTAAAAAATATTTTCATCATACCAAACACACCCTAATAATTTGAAATTTTAGAAGAGGTATTCACAATTCAAAAATGGTGTATCGGTTTGCCATGTGTTAGTGAATATCAGTAGTCAGTTAAGTTTCTCAGAATTAAGATCCAACTAAAACTGCAGATAAGTAATTATCAAAATCAAAATGTCATATTTTACCACAATATAATGTCACTTTTAAGGTGCTACAACTTGCTGTTTGTCAATTGTGTTTTAAACTCAATTCTCAAAAATTGAAGAGGAAAATGATGTTTAGAGTGAGAAGTTGAAAAGTAAAGCCATCACGAAAATTGCGGTTAATAATGGAAAAAATTGCTCCAAATTGAATAATAGACGGTTAAATTTGCCCAAGTGAAGGAATAATAACGTAAGAAACAATTTCCCATGTGGCATCCATGTTGAAAAATTATCAAAGTATTTTCCGTTAGTGGAGAATGTATTTCTAGACCCTTAAATAGTCTCGGCCCTTTTTCGAACGGATAGTATATTGGAGAGCAAAATTTAAAAAAAGGAAAATTTGGCCATTTCCCCAAATTTAAAAGTCATACAGCATTCCTTGGTAATTTCATCAACTGTTGCAGAGTTCAACCTACAGTATAAATGCTAATGAAAAAACATAAGTATTTCGAATGAATATAATGTACAAAATTTTCCTATTAAAAAAGAGAAGCATAAGATTTTGCAGAAAAAATAAAAAGGAAAAGCCAAAGATTAAATTCAAAATTTTGTGTATCCACTGTCAACACCTAATGAGATTCATATTTTGTATAATTAATAAGACAGGGTTCAGTTGCCTATTAAAATCTAAGACTTTAGTCATTCACCTAATTGTATATTAATAAAACTTATCTTAATTCCATAACGTACACATATTTGGCAAGGTTAGGAATTTTGGGTGCACATGGCCTCAAGACAAACCAACTCCAATGTGCATGCATGACCTACCCTTGTACGGATCACATCGATAACATATAAGAAATTTATGGTATCATTATATTTTAACATGTTATGTATATATTCTCCAAGTTCCTTTTTCACTGTGTATGAACGATTACTTGTAGTTGACTTTTAGCGACTTGATTATTACACTTCATTGCATAGAATTTATGGCATGTTTGGCCAAAGCAAAAATCAGCTTATTTTGAAATACATTTTTGCAGGAATAATTAACGTTTGATCAAATTTTTAAAAATTACTTCTAATAGCCTATCTGGTCAAGCTGCAAAAATCAGCTCATTTTGAAAAGTATTTTCTCAAAATTACTTTTGCGTTTAACTAATAATTTGAAAAACACTTTCGAGCATCAATTAATATTTTGTCAAGCTTTTAAAATTGATTCTAAGCGTAAGTACTTTTTAAAAAAGTATTTTTGGAGAAAAATTATTTTTTTTGCTTCTACAAAACTGTTTATGCTTTTTTTGAAAGCACTTTTTTTTAATTCTAAAAGCTTGGCCAAACACCTCGATTTTTTGAAAAAAAGTACTTTTGGTCCAAAAAAAACTTGGCCAAACAAAATAGAAGTATATTTTTCTCAAAAAAGTGCTTTTGAAGTAAAACTATTTTTTTATGCTTCTTCAAAATTGCTTCTGCTCAAAAACAATTTTTTTATTCTAAAAGCTTGGCTAAACATTTTAACTTTGAAAAAAAATACTTTTTTTTGAACAAAAAAAAAAGTTTTGAATTTGGAGAAGCTTAGCTAATCAGGCTATTAGTCACCTGCAATTAGGTATGCAAGTGATAGCACCATTGTAACAAGAGGAAAGGTTCATTTTCAACAAGCTAAGAATAAACTGTATGAAAGAGAAAAAAGAATATATTAGACAACAGGACATCAGATGATTACAAACACTTAGCATATTATATGGTAAACTCTAAAGTTCATCATCTGAACTGACAAGGTCTAGTTCTATCATTTTTTCTTTAACCTGCACAGGTTTTTGTCCTGAATTCTGCTGCTGCTGCCCCATTTTTGGTTTCTTGTGCTCAAAACTATGACTTGGTCTGGTTTCACTTAGATTCTTTCTCTTGGTGGAAGATGACCTGGAAAAAAGTAGATAACTCTGTCACCAAAACAGAAAACACAACATAAGGTCAAAAAAAGAACTCTTTTTTCTTCCAGTCTTTCACCTTTCGTTTGTCCTATTTTTTGTTTGATCTTGGTCAGTAATAGATTCTTTGGTATTACTTGAGCTCAAGTTTCCTGTAACTCAAATAGAATTGTAATGAGCAAAAACATAAGTAAGAATGTCTCTGCTAGATGTAGGAGTATTCAGGTCCAAGTACTAAAGTTTTTACCTGTCATTTGACTAAACCTTATTCCTTGAGAATGTACATTGGTAGTCACTTTCCTTGCTTTGCTGTTCATAAATAAGTGTCTTTAAGTCAGTAATGATTATTCACAATGACGATAACCAATATGCAAGTCAATAATTTTTAAAATTTAGAGCTATGGCACTACTAAGTACTTTGAACAAACCTTAATGCCTTTTTCAATCCATCAACGGACAGTAATTTCAACGGTGCTGCAGACTTTGTAAAGTTTGTCTTGTCAGCTAAAGGCTTAACCATGTAAATTCCTTCTGACTTGAGATTGTCTCTGAAACCCGTTCGTAGGTTCCTGAATTTGAAGTCCAACAACAATTAGAGAGTTAAAGTAAATCCTAAGAAAAAAAATCCTTTGTTATACAAGTAAATGCAACATTGAGAGGTTGAGAAGTTAATAACTCACCCCCCTTTGAGTTCAGCCCTTGTTGTACTGGAGTATTTCTCAGATGTTCTCTGAAAGAACAAGTGATAAAAACAGGATAAGTTCTTTATCTCTTTCTTTGGATAGTAAAAAAGACTCAGCCAAAGACAATACCCGGGGGGAGGGGAGGGGGGCAAGCAGACTTAATTTACAAATGTAAACAACGTATTTTTGCACTGGTGTAGATTGGTTACCTGCTTATGGTAGCTGCAATATGTTCCACGCTTCCTGCAAATGTTATTAAAATACAAGTTCTATTACAAGGAGTACACTAAAATTACAGGTTATTACTAATCTATTCAACATAGGATGATACATACAATAATTTTTGGTAAGAAGGATTGCGAAAAATCCCTGCATAAGCAATATGAACTGATTTGTTAAGGGAGCAGAAACCTAAATGCTGTAAGAACATGCTATTTCTTTCCTAACGTCCAGAAAAAATGCAAATCATGCTCATGAAATTTGCATAAATAGCTCTGGACTGTGTTTTTGATTTGAATGTGAGTATCTCCCTTTTAGGATAAGCTTTTTATTTCTGTACACAATTTAACCAACCAAAGACAGTAGCAATTTTATATGCATGATTAGCTTCTTTTACAAGATTAAAATTTAGATTCTTGCACTCTTGCCTTGTGAAGGACTACAACATAGATATGAGACATTGTTAAACTGAACATTCTGTTCTGAGTACTGGCAGAATGGATTAGCAAAAGTATCTGTTCAACCCAAATCGAAAAGCACAAACTATCATTGTTGAAGCAAATCAAAACCAACAAACATGAATGATATCAGATGATAGGCTATAATTACGTATTTTAGTCATTTATTACACTCTAATTTACTGCACTTTAGTTGAGTTTGCGCTTCAATCGCTATTGTTTTACACTAACAGTATGTTTTATGCTTTGTAGGAGTGATTCCGAGCAATATAGATGTTATAGAATGAAATTAAGTGATATTGAGCTGTGAAGTCTGAGTAAGAGCTCAAGAAATTAATCCGGGATCGGGTTCAGGGGTCACATTTGATAATTAAGTACGAACGACGACTCGAGGAGGCATATTATGCACTGTCTAGTAAAATAGACATAATTTTTAGCTCATAACTCCATTTGGGCTCCATAATATATGGTTGGAAAGCTAACTCAAAGGGCTACAACTTTAATGTTTAACGTTTTTCCAAATTCCAAACGGAACAGGGTGAAAATGCGGTATAAAGTGCACCGCGCACTGCGTTGCGGTTTGAGGCAGTACCTTCCGCAGTCGTCACCGCAGTCCACGCCGCGGCCGCAGCAGTCCAGACGTGAAATATTGTCCTTTTTTACGCAGGAGAAGATATAATTATTTGGGTCCGACCCTACTTGGTATATATACATGGAAAAACGATATTTTTGAGAAGTTGGACATATGTTTGATACATATTTGACCTAATGAGACATAGACACAATAAGAGCAAGGCGGGGAATTCTTCAACAAGGTTTTCCTTCCTCTTCTTATTTTTCATTGTTGGTTATGACTTTTGATATTGTAGTTTTACATACTATTATGAATAGCTAATTTGTTATCTAAAGTTTTGGTGAAACCCGTTGGGAATGAATTGGTTGTTATATTAATATAGTTTTGAGTTGGTTGTTAATCTCTATTTGTTCAACTACGTTTTGATTTTGGTTAATTGAAAGAATCCTCAATTAGCCGTTCCTATTTATTATCTATCTGCTTGAGAGAGAGTGCATATTTAGGTAGTTGTTTGAACAACATCACTCCCGGAGTATAGGCGAGAGTCATTACCGAGGGTTTAGAGGTTGGAATAGAGATAACGATACCTCGGGTGCAATCTAAGTGAACTGTAATGTAAATCTAGCTAGCGTAGCTTGAGAGAGTGCGTCTAGTAAATTATCATAATTGCTTGAGACAAATTTAGACAAGAGGGGTTGCTCTGATGGTAAGCAACCCCCAGTTCCAACCGATGTGAGTTCGAGTCTCCCCAAGAGCAAGGTGAGAAGTTATTGGAGGGAAGGATGCCGGGGCTCTATTTGGAAACAGCCTCTCTACCCAAGGGTAGGCGTAAGGTCTGCGTACACACTACCCTCCCCAGACCCCACTAAGTGGGATTATACTGGGTTGTTGTTGTTGTTGCTTGAGATAGATTATGATAGCTGGAGAGTTCATGATTGATAGAGTCAAATAAGTCAAAGCTATAAGAAACATGCAACTAATGAAATCAACAACGGGGGAGACCATTACCTTAGACATTTATTCCAATTGTTTACAATTCAAGCATAGTTATTTTCAGCTGTTTATTTATTTTCAGTTTTAGTTGTTAGAACTACCATAAACTGTTAATTACTAAATCTCAATCTTTATAATTTAGGAAATTATTCAATCTTGTCTTCTTAGTGATATTAAACAGATACAGCTAAGCCTTAGTTCTTTTTGGGATTCGACTTTAGACCGGATTATATTTGCAGCGACCGCTTATCCTTTTTAGGATTAGAGTTGTGCATGATCACTATCCAAATGAGAACTGTGATGAGCAGTAGTATTTCATTCTTCTTGTGTAAATGTTGGAGATTACAAAGTTTTCCTGTACAATTTTCTATGTTAGAATGACCAGGCAAGATCACCATCAACCCCCAAGTCTATGAGATCTCTAAAACTATCATCCTAGTGTTTCTGATACAAGGGATTACTTTGGACTCCCCAAAGAAAACATCAAATCAAGAGCAAGCCTCCAAAACACATATGAGACATACATGTCTCCTTGTAATCAAACAAGCAGATACGGAAACATGTTATGAATATGGATCTTTTGAGCATGTTACTGTATTTTGCAATTCTTTAGTACTTGTGCCTGAAGGATTCAGTCCATTTATGACTATGAGCATGTAACAACGAATAAAATTAGAGATCGTACTTGTTAATGACTAACGTGCAAGCCATCCCATCCTTCCTTTTTCCCTTGCAAACTCCATAATCCGCAGACGTGCCAATCTTTAAAATGTGACTGGCTGAATAAACACTCAAAGAAAACCCATTTTCCTGGATAAGGGGTATTGAAGAGGTTTTAGCAAACCACCCTGAAATCTTAACAGAAACGATTTTATTGATAGGCAATGATAACAATACCGCATTTTCTTTGCACACACTGCAATTGAATAGGGCAAAAACTGCACCAGCCTTTTCATTGCAGTTCTTCTGATAAGCATCACCAAAAAGAAAAAGAGACACAGTTTTTTCATCCAAAGATCCCATTTCCAGATTCCGTAGTTCTTCCCTGTTGAACTTGTTCTTTGTTGCCCCTTCTCAGTTAAAACGCCAACAGTTACCCAACAACCAGAAAGGGTGTCGCCTGCTAGCGAATTCCTTAAAGATAGGAAAATAAATGATTACATAGTCAACAGAAACTACTCTAGTAACTCAGTCGGCATCTTAACGTACCTTATTGCTGATAACTGGATGAACCTAATATCAGCAAAATGGTTGCTCAGTTCAACAGCTGAGACTAGTTGATTTCTGAGTAAAAGGAAAAAAGAGGTAAAATATTAGTTGCCAGTTCAGTATCTAAACAAAGCAATCATTTGTAATTTGCCTGGCACAGTATTAGACTGAAGCTACCAGCTAGCTCAAACCAATCAAAACCAAATGTAATTGCTACTTCACCAATAACAATCTAATCTGCCCTCCAATTTGAAATTATCAAAATTAAACTTACAAGAAACTATGTGGCGTTTCAAACCATATTAACTGCAAGTTACAAGCATCTGATCACCATTTTAAGAAGCCAAAATATTACATTATCTTAGTTGTGACTTCCTCTCATCAGAATTTGACTGTCAGGCAACTATTATTACAATCATCTTAAAGTGATTCATTATGAATATTTTGAAACATAAGAAGTCAACATCATTCAAATTCTAATAGCCAAAATCAGAAAGAGACTGATTATGCATTTTACAGGAAAATGAATACTGAATTAGAATGCAACAAGAACCCATTCGATATACACCCATAACCATGTCAAAGTCTCAAAGAACATACCGAATTTGCAAACCTGAAAATTTTTCAACCTCAGGATCGCTTGACCCCTTAGTATGCTTTGATTGACAGCTTTTTTGGCAATTTCAGTATCATAATCTAGACAATCTTGAACAGCATCCCTAAAGACAGACATATCTGACTCCCCCAATAGCTTTGTCGATCCATCATCTGACAAATAATCTGTAAAAAGATACAAACTTTTCAAAACAACCCACAAAAATTCAAGAAAAAAGAGATATTCCTATCCAACAGATCATTTTTATGCAAACGTCAATTAATAAATCACAACTCAGTTCCAAATAAGGCAAAAGTCTAGATATGCTGCTCGCTCACCATTTTAGCATTGAAATAGTTTTCGTGACGAAATTTTAACATTAAGGACTAAATCATAAAAATCAAATAATTGTGCAAGTTCAGTCCTTCATGTGAAATAAATAATAGTAAATGATTTCGTTTTCTTGAAAGTACAGCTCTATTCGGCTCCATCTAATTACAGCAAAAACATATGAATTGAAGAAGACACATGATTATAAAACCCACAATAGGGCATTAGTTGTAATAAATCCCATAACATGTTTTGAACATTTACCTGGGAAATTAGATGAAGGAGAAGCTGGAGGGGTTTCTAAAACCCTATCTGGTAGAGAGAGAAGGAGATCCAGGTCTTCTTGGTGATCTAATTTCGACATTTTTTCTGAGAAACTGAGGATTAAAGGTTAGAATAGGGTTTTGCTTCCTTATTACACTGTCTCTTTCTTTTGGATCTATGGAGGGAGATTGAAAGTGCATGGCGGGAAGCTAATTGATAGTGGGCTAACAAATAAGAAAGGATGCAGATGGGCTGGTCTAGGAATTTAGAGATTGGTTTAAAAGAGTAGAAATGACACCAGGTAGCCACTCTAATGGGCTACTATTTCAAAATTAGTCAATATATCTTGAATTTCAGTTTTTTAATTCAATTTTTCAGAATATTGTGTCCTGATGAAATTTAAGATTTTTAGTTTAAATTTTCAGAATAAAATAAATATTGGTTAATATCTAAATAACAGCCACAGGAATGATTATTTGTGCACTTCTCCCTTTTTAAGATGGGTAGATTAACTCGAATAACAATTCATTAATTCCTTGAATTTATATAGTTAGCAAAGCAATTACATAAAAAAAATACTGTGAGCCATAAATTTTATGTTAAATCTTTTAGTAGATTGTTCAAAAGATTAAATTTAAAAAATACTTTAAAATAATAAGTGCATATGTATGTGTTTTATACTAATGTGAGTGTATCAGTATTGTATTGTGTACCGGTGCACATATAAGATCACGATACATATACTCGTGAGAAATCTAACAATAACACACCAGAGATTTTTGAAAGGTTTCTTCAAATTATATAAGACTATGCTCACCCATTCCCTCACGTGCATAGTAGCCGTGCACCATATGACATGGGGTTGGAAATTTATCATAGAGAAATCGGGACGGATCCAACAGTTTAGCTATGAGTTCAATTGAACTTATAAATTTTATCCCAGAACAAGATTTTCAGTATTAATTTTTTAAAATTTTCTAACCTTTTTCAACAATTTTCCAGTTGCAATATGAAAGAAGAAAACATAGAGATGGAGAGGAAGTTAGTTGAGGGCGGAGCTTGGAGAAGTTCTGGGGAAGCGGACGCTATGTGGTCAAAGACAACAAACTTGGTTAGGGAGGTAGCACAAGATGTGAGAATATATACAAGTCAAATAAGGTACTCCAAATTAGTGCAATTTAAGTTAAAATCTATAAGTTTAAAATCTTAAAGTAAGTAAAGCTCTTTAATTTAACAAAAAGAAAGAGAAAAAGGGAGTGGGGTGGGGGTGGGAGGAGAGAGATGCATGTGCAATTTAAAGAAAACCACAAGCATGTAACAAAGCACAAAGATCTATAGATTGTGAAAAATACGAGAAATCCTACAAGCCCCATAATTACCGATGTAGGCTAATTGTTAGCTAAAACAGTAAATTACTCTCTTTACATGCATAAGATAATTAAAAAATGGCTACCTGCCGGCATCAAAATAGCTATCATCTCTTATCTCTAGCATTTACGCTCACTATCCAAAACTAAAAGTAAAATATTAGTAGTTAAAATAAAACAAAAACAAAAATGGCTAAACAAAATCAGATATTATTAACGTTAGCCCTCCTGATTTCCTTGTTGGTTTCATCGGTGATCGGTGCAGACGAAAAGCCACGTGCCGTCACTTGCGATAGTCGTTCCTTAATCGTCAATGGAAATAGAGAATTGTTCTTTTCTGGTTCTATTCATTATCCTCGTAGTCCTCCTGGGGTAACTTAAAACTCTCATGAATTGTCAGTCTTTTAGTATTGACATGTTTAATACCAGCAATTTATTGATTAATTTTTTTCTCCAGATGTGGCCAGACATTATCAGGAAAGCTAAAGAAGGAGGTATTAATCTCATCCAGACTTGTGTGTTTTGGAAAATTCACGAGCCCATTCAAGGCCAGGTAATTGACACTACCTTCCGTCATAGGCGAATTTAAGGTTTATAAATATCAGGAGTTCAGAATAAATGTAACATAAACACACAAACATAAAAATCTTTTGCATCTACCAAATTTACCAAGTGTGTGCCAGCACATGATGTCACAAGCTACGGGCGACTTGTAAAAATTATAAAAGAAAATAAAACCTATATCATACTGCCTGAGATAAAGAATGACAGCAAAAGCAAAAGAAGACTCCATCGGACTCAGGGCATGTCCGCATAAAATGCAAAGACTTTCACGATACAAACACACGAGTAAATACAACCAACTTTTTCCTCCAACAACAGGTATTACTCACAATGTCATTTATAAGCAGGTGACAACGCCCTCGCAACCATTTTAAAAAGGATGGAATAATTGAAGAATGAAAACAAGGAGCTCCGACATTAAATGAAAGAATATCAAGAATGGGTCTACGAAATACCAACGCTCCTAAGTTGTTGCCGAATAGGGAAGTCGGCTGGTTCATCGAGCAGCCGTATAGTAATGATGCAGTATCACATACCATACTAAAGACCTTCAAAACGCGCCCTACCTTAGGATATATGTTGGTACGACTGACCTTGAAGATCACGTGACCCATTACGCCACTGCAATAAAAGGCAATGATTTCACCAAACAAGTATCTTCCATTTTGCTAAAGAAGTTTGGTGAAAACCTCACAGGAGGGGCACTAACATGGTATTCCCAGCTATTGGCACGCTCCATAGAAACTTTTGAGGAAATGGCCAATTAGTTCATAATGGCCCATGTTGGAGCCTAAAAGGCCGAGTCAAGAGTGAACGACATATTTGCTATTAAGCAGTCCCTAGGAGATAGACTAAGGGACTTCTCTACCCGGTTCTATCGAGCGAGGATGACTCTGCCAAACGTATCATAAGGGATGGCGGTCGCAACCTTTCAGAATGAGCTGAGTAGAGATGGTTCAGGAGAAACTAAAAAAATGTGGAGTCGGTTGATGAAGTATCACCCAAAATGATAGTGAAAAGCTTGGTGAACTTGTCTAGTCTCCACAAATCATTATCAGACATAGCTTATCCATCACCGGTCTGTGCCACAACACCGATGGAACTGCCCCAACTGGATAAGCTGCTAGAGTCTGAAACTGGGGAGCCATCTGCTCCGGAGTGTGAGTAACAGGAGTCTGGGCTCCTCATCCAGCTTGAGAGACAGCTGGTGCTACATGGAATATGCCTACTTGAGCGACGCTCTCCATAAGGCCCACTAGACAGACCAAAGGATCTTGGAGTACCGGGATGGCGATGAACCCCTCTGGGACCTGAGTTGGCCCTAGTGGAACTGTCTGGGACGGAACCTCATCCTCAAACTCTACATGAGGCTTCGCCGTTGGTGCTGCTGCTCGAGCTCTAGGCTGAGCCATGTCTCTGCCCTTGACTCTAGTACGGCCTAGGCCTCTACTCCTTGTAGGAGCTGCCATATGGGGCTCGGGCTGCTGGATAGCTGATAAAGCGGTACGTGTTCTCACCTTCTGCAAAAGAACATAGTGGAAGTTCAATTAGCATTGAGAAATCAAGTCGCGCGATAGGAAAGAATAGATATGAAGTTTTTCCTAAACTCTAAGCACAGACGTCTCCATACCGATCCCTCAGACTCTAACTAGCTTGTTCGTGAATTATGAGACCTACGAAACCTAGTGCTCTGATACCAATTTATCACAGTCCGGATTTTCCATCGTCGGGATCGTGTTTGGTGCCTGTTCGTAAAATCTAGGCAAGCCAACTACAATGATTTTAACACATTAGCAATTAACCCAAACATATATAAATAGTAACTAAACTTAGCATATATAAAGTGCGGAAGTGTTATAACAATTCAAAATACTCTAATACATGTCTACCCAATGATCTGATGTCACAATTTCATGGACATCTATGAATTTCTACAAACACTGGTTTAGAAAGAAAAGTACAACTATTCTTGAAGTGAGAAGAGACAGTAGAAAACTAAAGCGGGGAAAGGGGTACTTCAGGCTCTTCATACGCCAACAGATCTACCTGGACTGAAGGCAGCTACCTCAAGCTACTCACAAGGTCCGGCATTGAGATCTGCACAAAAAGTGCAGAATGCAGTATCAGTACAACCGATCCTATAAATTTATAAGTGTCGAGCCTAACCTCGGTGAAGTAGTAACGAGTCTAGGACACGACAACCATGTAAACTTGTGTAGTTAAATCATATACGAAGTAGAAGAATAACATGAATGACAGATAAAGATGGGAAGGGGAACATGCTATGAGAAATATCATATTCCAACAATAATTCAATAGAGAAGCATGATGAATGCCATATTTGTATCAGCAAGAAAAATGAAACAGTAACACAAGCACGACATCCCCCCTTCGTGCTTTTACTCTCGTTCTCACTATATGAAATAACTGAAACAACACTGCATCACCCTTCGTACATTAACTCTCATAATCGTGGCACGACATCACCATTCGTGCATTAACTCTCAAATCATGGAACGACATCATCCTTCGTGCATTAACACTCACAATATCGGCACGGCATCACCCTTCGTACATTAACACTTGCTCACAATATCATGCACGACAACATAATTCGTGCTTTACACTCTTCCTCACCCAAACAATAGAAACAATATATCCCGGCAAGGGAATCAACAATATAAATAAATACATCCCGGCAAGGGATTCAGCTAGAACCAATCTCGTTCTAACAGTTACTTCACAAAATAATCTCAACTTGAGCCAACACTCAACAATATTAAATTACCAAGAAATTATCATAAGTCTTGTTCAACATTGATAATTATCAGCTTAAGCATGGACAATACATAATAAGAGTCACAACAATTATGGTATGAGACTTACGGGCATGCTCAGCACCAATACATAGATACTCATCACCACACCTATACGTCGTACTAAACACTAACACGTCGAAAATAAGAGCACAACTCCTATTCCCTCAAGCTAAGGTTACACCAAACACTTACCTCAATTCTACAGACAAAATTAAGCCTTAATTACTGTTTTACCTTTCAGTTCCACTTCTAATCCACTTGTATCTAGTCATAATTTACTTAATAACATTAATAAATGCTAAATAAGCCATTTCTAATGCATGAATATAGATTCTTCAACATTTTTTTCAAAAAGTCAAAAATGGGTCCCGGGACTGCTTGGTCAAAACTCAAAGTTCGAACCAAAACTCGACTACCCATTCACCAACGAACCCAAATATGCAATTGGTTTTGAAATCCGACCTCAATTTGAGGTCCAAATGCCCAAATTTTAAAATTCCTAATTTGTATCCAAGAACACTCATTTTCCAATGAAAAACCCTAGATTTTGAGACAAAATCATGTAAATAGATGAAATAGATTGAAGAAAAGGAGTTGAGATTCATTTATCTATGATTCTACGATAAAATTCCTATGCTCTAATCACTCTGTGGTCTATTCAAAACTCACACGAGCCTTCGGGGCTCCAAACCAAACATGCACGCAAGTTTAAAAATATTATACGGACTTGCTCGTGCAGTCAAATCATCAAAATAACAACAAATTTACCACCAAAACTCATGGAATTCATAGGATAGTTCAAATTTTCTATTTTCTCAACCTAGGGTCCGATTTATATCAAATCACCTCTAACTCTTACCAAATTTTACAGATTGACTTAAATATTATCTTAAACTTGTACCGGACTTTAGAATTAAAATACGGGCCCGATACCATCAAGATCACACACCATTTCATTTCTGAAAGTCCTTATATTTTCTAGCAAATAATTATCTTTAAAAATTCTTTTCTCACGCTAGGGACCTCAGAATTTGATTTCGAATACACGCCCAAATCCCATATTTTACTACGGACACAACGGGACCATCAAATCACGGTTCCGGGTCCGTTTATTGAAAATATTGACCAAAGTCAACTTTAATCAATTTTAAAGGCCAGAATCAATATGTTTTTTAAATTTCACATAAAAGCTTCCTAGAAACGCGCTTGAACTGTGCAGGCAAATTGAGGATAAAAAGATGAGATTTTTAAGGCCTCAAAACCCGAATTCGGATTTTAAAATACAAGATGATTCATTTGGATTATCACACTGCCTATCTTCAGGATTATGTTTGTTACACAGCCATCCCCACCTTTTTTGTAAATTCCAGATCAAGTCTAAACCCTAATCGTCTAAGTCAGTGAGAGAAGAGAGATGATAGTCGAGAGTGTAAATAAAAGTTTTAATCCATTAATTAAAATAGAGATAAACTAACTCTATTTATATGTACATGTAAATGTGGCTAAAATTGAAATGGTAAAACCAATCCAGACAAGGACCGGTTCCATGAATGTGTAAAAATAAAACTGGCCCAATAATGAGAGGCCCACTATTGTTGAAATCAACCAGGATTTGGATTGTGAACTAAAGCTTTAACCGCCCCTCAAGCTTGACGATGATTGAACATCAAGCTTGCATAAAAGTTTGTGATGAGGAATAACGGTGAGGGCTTTAGTAAGTATATCAACTAGTTGAGCAGAGGAGTAATAAGGAGTAATAATGATTATAAGAGACAGTGTTATTGTGTTAAGAAAAAAAAACAAGACTAACGGCTTATTATCAATTTCTATTCTTACATATAGCTCTTTATCTGTAAAACTGGTGTCATTTTTCAACACCTGGAAATGCTTTTTCAAATTTTATTTATTAATTACTTTTTAATTTGCTAACCTAAACGAGCTCCAATATCACCTATCAACTTATTGTAGGTTACTCAGGTGAGCGTGTGGTCGCTACTAGTTAAAAAAGAAAATGTAGTAAACTAATAGCATCTATTAATGGTCGAGCTTGATACTATGATAATAAGATTGCTCGAATGGCTATGGTATTGTACCTGGATAAGTAGTAGGTATAGTTTCATGAAAAATAGAACCAGTGAACACTTGATATTATTTTTAAAGTCAAATTGAAAATGGAACCTGAGAATAGTTTTTTTTTTGGTAATTAAAAGTTATATTAATCACCAAAGAGATTTCAGTACAAAGCCATAGTGCAGCTACTACACAGCTGACTATCATATCTAGATTCTATATCAACTATCTCTATACTTATCCCTCTATTTACAGAAGATATTGCTGAAGTTGTAACCTAATTTTGGGGGTTCTTCTAATATTACAAGTATAAGCAATGGGAAGACATTTTCAAAGATCCTCGTATTTCTTTCTAAACACAGAGCATAGAACAATTTAGCTACAACCATTTTGAATATGTGAGCCCGGCTCGATTTCCCTTTAGCATTACCAATAATCCATTGAACAAATTGTTCCCAATTCAGAAAATTGGGGTGAGTTTCCCTAATCCAAGACAGTGTCTGATTCCTTAGCTGAATAGCAAAGGGACAACTATGGAAGAGGTGATCTATGGTCTCCGAAGCTTGCTGGCACAGCATACAGATACTATCCACATTCATACTCCATTGTAGCAGTCTATCCTTGGTTGGCAATCTATTCTGAAGGACCAGCCATAGATTAAAAACAGCCTTTGGCCTAGCATAGTTTTGAGTAGTTAAGTTCTTCCAATTAACTCTAGGGAGTTGACCAATCTGAAGCAGATATAATAGTCTAATAGAGCACACTGGCCTGTGCAAACTCTGATATTGCTGCAGTAGTCCACTTGCTGCGATAATCTTTCGAACCATCCAACTAGCTAGTTTGGGTATAGACATGGTCTCTAGTTGCTGCTGTTTTATATATACTGTATGAATCCATCTAACCCACAAAGTATCCTTCTTGTAAGCCAAGTCCCAGCATAGCTTAGCAATGGCTGCTTTGTTCCACAGCAGGAGGTTTGTGAGATTCAGTCCACCAGCTGATTTTGGCAGGCACATTTTGTCCCAGACAATATATGCTTTCTTAGTGATACCCACTGACCCAGACCATATAAAGCTTATACAAACTGCCTCAATAAGCTTTAGGATTTTTGAAGGTATGAGGAAAAGTTGAGCCCAGTAAGCTTGTATTCCAAAGACCACTATTGGACCAATTGAAGTCTTCCAGCATATGACAATTTCCTGGCAGTCCAAGATGTGATCCTCTGTGATTCTATCAACCAGCGTCTGCCACTGAATTAAAGCCATCTTCCTTGTAGATAAAGGTATACCCAAATATCTGAAAGGTAAATCCCCATATACATAGCCTAGATGGTCAATTATTTGTTGCTGGACTTTAGTATTTACCCGTCCAAAATAAACTGAACTTTTGGTCAGATTGGCTTTCAGCCCAAAAGCTTCAGTGAATTGAGAGAAGTACTTGAACACGGTAATAACATATTGCTAATCTCCTTTAGCAAACAACAGCAGGTCATCAGCAAAGCTGATATGAGTGATGCCCAGTTTCTTACAGCCTGGATGGAATATAAAGTCTTGGTCTTTCTTTAATTCAGTCAAAGATCTACTTAAGTACTCCATTACTATAGAAAAGATAAATGGAGAGATTGGATCACCTTGTCTAAGGCCTTTAGCTGCTTTAAAAGGTTCAGTTGTTTCCCCCATTGATAATCATTGTATAGCTGACTGTTTGGACACATTCCATAATCCATTTTGTGAATCTGACTAGGAATCCCATTGCCTCCATTGCCTGT
Organism: Nicotiana benthamiana; assembly: GCA_034376525.1. Taxonomy (NCBI): domain Eukaryota; kingdom Viridiplantae; phylum Streptophyta; class Magnoliopsida; order Solanales; family Solanaceae; genus Nicotiana; species Nicotiana benthamiana. The sequence continues at coordinate 88,276,919 of CM067333.1, read as the reverse complement.
TTCAAGAAAGTCCATTCGACAGAATCATATGCATTCTACAGGTCGATTTTGATCATGCATCTAGGAGTTATATGAGAACTGGAGTAATTATTGATTAATTCATGGGCCAATATAACATTGTCTGCAATTTTCCTACCTGGGATGAATCCTGCTTGAGCATCACAGATGATGCTAGCCATGATTTTCTTCATTCTGTTGGCTAATATCTTGGAAATCAGTTTCTATAACACTGAGCAGCAAGCTATATGTCTGAACTCTTTGACTGTTGTTGGATTAGGAACTTTAGGTATCAGGGTAAGGGAGGCACAGTTGACTGGTCTGTACATCCTGTTGGTCTGGAAAAAATTCTTGAATGCCCCAGTTATCTGTTTGCTAGTGATGCTCCAAGTCTGCTTGAAGAACAGTGCATTATACCCATCAATTCCCGGGGCTTTGTCATCAGCAATTACATTCAGACTATCCAGAATCTCAGAATCAGTAATCTCAGCAACTAAATCTTTCTTCTGTTGATATGTTAGCATAGGACTTTGGTCATATACAGTCGATTTATAGTTGGAAAAGAGACATCTGTTGTACCCATTAAGGACTTATAAAAGTCAGTGACCTCCTTTTTAATAGCATCTGGATTGGTAATCTTGGACCCCCCTGCTGTAACCAGTTCAGTAATACTCTTGTGTTGATTCCTTTCCTTCAAGACAGCAGAGAAATATTTGTTGTTTGAATCCCCCAGTTGGATCCATTTTTCCCTGGACTTCTGTTGTAGCATTCCTTCTTCAATCACTGACCACTTTTCCAGCTTTAGTATTGTCTCCTTCTCTTTAAGTTCCAATTCATCAGTGTAGGCCAGTACCATTTGGTTTTGGATGTCCTTCAGTTCCTGTCTACTACAATCAATTCTTTGGGTAATGTTCTTAAAATATTTAGTGTTTAAAGATTTTAAGGCTGGTTTAAGTGCCTTAAGATTGATCCACACAGCTTTCATAGACCACTGAGTATTGTTGTGCCAGTTCTCCTTGACCAGTTGTTGAAATTCTACATGATTGACCCATGCATTAAAAAATCTGAAAGGAGTCTTCCTTTGCCTAACATCTTCAGCCAGTGTAATCACCATAGGGTTATGATCAGAGATTAAATGATAGTCATATACAGTTTGCACATGACTGCAGTTAATCATCCATTCATAATTACCAAAGATTCTGTCTAGTCTGCTACAAACTCTGTTCCTGCCTGTTTGCTTGTTTGTCCAGGTGAAATATTCCCCTTGCCGGGGTAGTTCAGAAAGTCCAGCCTGCTGTATACATTGAGTGAAATCTAGTATCTCAGCTTGCTTCACTTTGTTACATGATTGCCTGTCATTTGCATACAGAATAGCATTAAAATCCCCTGCAACTAGCCAATGGTATGTAATAGTGACAGAATAATCTTGTAGTTGTGTCCACAATGCTCTTCTTTGATCCATCCCATTAAAACCATACACCACAGTGAGATAGCAGAGTGCATCTCTAGCAATGTTCCTGACTCTACAGTGAATCAATTGTGCCTCCTCCTGAATACCAGTGACCCTGATCATTTGAGTATCCCATAGAATCCAAATTCTACCATTTATGGCTCCCTGATAATTTGTTAGCATACCCCAACCAGGCACTAATAGCTTAGCAATCCTATCTGCATTTTTCTATTTATCCTTTGTCACTACCAGACCAATTAGGTTAAAATTATTGCTCCTAATATATTCCCTAGCTTCCTTCTATTTATACCTTTTTATTTACACCCCTAATGTTCCATATTAACCACTTCATTGATAACTACTAGGTCCCCCTTCATCTGGAGGAATCTCAACCCTACTAATAGACATTGGTTCAAATCTATTACTCACCACAATAGGAGATAGAGGAGGAAAGTTTGTAAGGTTGAACTCTGGAGATTGTGCCTGTTTCCGTTTGTCTCCTTGTTTGTTCATTTCTGTTGGCATTGGAGGAGGACCCTGCTGGTCTCTCTGAATTACATTGCTCTGTCTGGTCTCAGCTTGCTGTAATTCAGCGTCCGGGGAGTAATTTGTATGGATATAGACCTTTTGAGAGTCATTACTCCCCGGACGCTGATGTGACAAATTGTATGGATATACTCGTCTGCCACGTGGATTTTTCTGTATATGTGACATTTTTTTGAAAAATAAAAATATTTTTACCTTTTTAAGTATGTTACTATTTTAGATTTAAAAAAATTAGATATAAGTTATAATAAAACTTGGATAGAATTACATTATTTAGGCTATATTTTTATTTATCTAAATATGATAAAGTTTTATTTAATTCTTTTTTGAATTTGACCTGAATTGAAATAAATAGTCAAGACATCTAAAAAGTTATAAAAATGCATAGTTTGAAATTAACTGTTTAGGCTATAATTTTTTATGTAGCACTAAATTACGGTACTCTTACAATATATTATTTACATATTTTACCTGAAAAAGTAAGAATACACAGTTTAAATAAATAGCCGTTGTATCAAAATAAGAAATAAAAAAAATTGAACAATGGCAAGAAATAACTTATTATTTCTACCATACTTATTTCTCTAAAACATACTTATTTCTCTAAAAAATACTTATTGCTCTAACAAATACTTACTGCAGAAATGCAACGTAAGGTTGCGTACGATATATTCTTATGGTCCAGCCCTTTCTCGGTTTTCGCGTATAGCGAGAGTTTAGTGCACCAGGCTGTCCTTCTTTTATTGCTCTAAAAATGTATCCATAAAGTAAGTTATTTCTTGGAATTGTACATTCTTTTTATTTCTTCTTTTGATGCAATGACTATTTATTTTAACTGCGTATTTTTGCTTTTTTAAGATAAAATTTATTAATAAAATATATATTTTTAGAGCATCATAAGAGCTATATAACAAGTTATAGCCAAAATAATTAATTTCAAACTATTTATTTTTATAACTTTTTAGGTGTCTTGACTATTTATTTCAATTGTATAAATATTTATTCTGAGGTAAAATCCAAAAAAAGATTAATTAAAACATTATTATTTTTAGCCAAATAAAAAAATTTATCCTAAATAATGTAGTTCTATCCATATTTTATTATAAATTATATTCGACAAAAATTATCTAAAAAGGTAACATACTTAAAAAGGTAAAAATATATTTTATTTTTTAAAAAAATACCATATATATAAAAAATTCCACGTGGCAGGTGAGTGTACCATATAACTTGTCATATCAGCGTTAAATGGTGTAATGACTATCAAAAAGTTTAGTTGAGGGGTATAAAATTACGGTTGTAACTAATGATTTGTGGCACATTTAGAGAAATAATAAAGTTATTTTGCCAGCTTTTTAACGATCCCCTCGAATTCTGAAAAACAAATTATTATGACTAACTGCAAAAATACCTGTGAGATGGTTTATAATATCGGCACATGTTTGTATGGATTAAAAAGGAAATAACGTACTACTCCATAAATAAAAAGTAGAAAAATTTGAATGTTAATCTCTGCTAGATTTTTCCACGAGTATTGTGAGCGGGTAGCAGTCTTTTTGTCGTATTATAGTGGGAGTACTTAACAGAGATAAGACGGTTGTAGTATAGGTGCAGTGACATTGATACACTAAAATTTAGTAGTATTTCAAAAGATGAAAAATAAAAATTAGTGATTTGTTCAGACATAAAAACAAAATATGGTAAAGTAAATCCATTTGGTTGCTATTTGTGCTTGTTCCAAATAGGAATTTTTATATTCCTATATTATATATGAAATTTTATTAGCATTAATGTTTAATATTTCAGTAAATTATATTTTAGTATATCAAATTATTATTTTTATATCATAATTTAAATTAGAGATATAATTAATTGTGTATTTATTTTAGGTGCTAATTTAGGACCGTATCTAACCACGTTTAACTTAACCATTCTCTCTCCCCACACCCCCCATATTTTACCTTTACTACATCACTTTTACTTTCTTTTTTGTTCCGAACAGAACACAAATTTCTCCAGTTATTTTCACAAAATCTCAAAGATATCATTCTCCCAAATTGAAGTTCCATCTGATTCAAGTTGAAGATAAACAATGAATAATATACCTACAAAATCTACATTAGGTGATAACCCCTCTTTTGATTTGGGTGTTTTAATACCAAAATCACCCTAAAAAAAGCTAAATATACACATGCAATGGAACCTGCTACTAACATTTCATCTCGTAGAATACTCGTACCGAGATGAGAACATAGGTATTGCATGATGTAGATGCTGCAAGAGGTGCTAAACCAGGCGCCAAACCACTGAAACAAAAGGGAAAAGAGTTGTGTGATGATGACGATTTTGTTGAAGATGTCCCAGAAATTCCATCTGTTAAAAAACCCAAGGTGTCGCCTGCTTCATCAAAACAAAAAAAGAAGAAATCTTCGAAAAAACTCCCAAAATTTGTTGAGAAAAAAGAATCTGGTGAAGGTAAACATTAATTATTGTCCTTTCTAGTTTTTAGGTTGTTTCTGTAGTTAAATATTTCTTCTTTAAGTGTTTTGGTAAATTGTAGATTATTTGTCTTAATTTTGTAGATTATTTGCAAGTGTGATTTTATACAGTTCATAATTGTAGTTATATTGTAATCGTTTTGTAGTCTCTTGGGTAAATTGTAGATAAGTTATCTTAACCGTATTTTTGGTACTTTGGACATAATTGTATTCTTTGTATATCATCAGTGTAGGTAAACTGTAGTTAATGTCTAGCTAATTTGTAGTAAATTGTAGATAAGTTATCTAAACTGTGTAGATTATTTTGTATTTTCATTGTCTACAGTTCATAATTCTAGTTATTTTTGTAGTCATTTTGTACTTATGTTATCGTCATTGTAGTTAACTGTAGTTAATTTGTAGTTAAAATTTAGTAAATTGTAGATAAGTTATCTAAACTGTGTAGATTATTTGTAATTCTCATTGTCTACAGTTCATAATTGTAGTTCTTTTTGTAATTATTTTTTACTTATATCATCGTTCATTGTAGTTAAATTGTAGTTACTTTGGGGGTACATTATAGTTAAGTTATCTAAACTGTGCACATTATTTCTAATTCTCATTGTCTACAGTTTATAAATTTTGTTATTTGTCTAGTCATTTTGTACTTATTTTATCGTTAACTGTTATATTTTTGACACAGAGACGTGGTTACTTTTTTCTTTCTCTATGTTTTGAGATAATGTTTATATATGTAGATGTTCTGTAGTTTTTTGTAGGTAAATTGTGGGTAATTTGTTCTTTTGTAAGGTAAATTTGTAGTTATTGTGTAGTTATATCAAGTTTAATGCTTCTCTTTTATGCATGATACTAATGTTATATAATTTATTATTTTCTGCAGAATGGCCATTATTTTGCACCACATAATGTGGATTATGGGGTGCTTAGATTCCACGCTTTGGATGATCCGAACATTCCTAGCCAGATAAAAGCGCTACTCTCTCCAAATGATTTAAATCTATTCAAAAACACTTGCTTTGGTTACTTATTTTCTCTCCCTTCCATTTGCATGCAAAACCAAGCAATTCATCTTCTGATGAAGTATGAGTTGTCCAAGTCTAATGAATCCTTTTTTCAGTCCTATTAAAGGGTGAAAAATTGAATTTTGAATTGAGAGACTTTGGTTTAATTACTGGTCTAAATTGCGTGAATAAGTTTTCTAATTATGGTTATACTCCTACATATGCTAGCCATTTAATGAATACCTATTTTCTGGACAAACATAGGGTTGAGAAATGGCATTTAAAAATTGTAGTAATAAATAGAGCTTGGGAAAACGATGAGGATGCAGTGAAGTTGTGCATTCTTTATCTTTTGAACACAACCGTCTATTTTTATTCACCATATTAGATTATTCCCACAGTGTCCACTGATGTCTTAACTTCAAAAATACCTCGTTCATTGATCGTACTGAAGAAATGAATGCCACTGTGCTCGCCTCCTGGACCTTTCAAATCTCTCATGGGTATTGGCATAAATTCAACAACCCGGTACATCAATGTTGAGGCAACTGCATGCCTTTCAACAAACCTTTCCGCACTCTGTTTGAATGTCATGCAGACCATGGCAGTGACAGACAGTCCACGAGCAGACTTCAACAAGAAGTTGAATGACTCCGACACGTTTGTTGTGAGGGCTCCCCATCGTCTGTAGCCATCATCATCCAATGTCCACATGTGAAGCTCATGCCCCATCAACCAAGTATAGGCTCTTGGTTCTAACTGTCGTATCGCTTTTATGCACCTCGTGAATTTGCACTGCTGGTGCTCAGTTGCAGCCATCCACATTAAGTTATGCAAGGCCTTGTCAAGATATTTCTTCTGAAAATTGACCTTCATGTGCCGCAGGCTGTAATAGCGGTATGCATATGGTTCCTGCCAATCAGGCAAGTGAAGTACATAACTTAAAATACCACCATGCCAATCAGATATTAGACAAATACCTGAATGCTGTTTGACAACGTGCTTCTTTAAGTGGTTCAAAAAATATGTCCACGTCTCTTCGCTTTCATTGACACATATGGCAAAAGCTTTCCATTAGCTTTCATTAATATCATACTTTCCATATACATGAGTATGTTCTATGGAAATAATAGGATGAAAATGCACAAAATCATCAATTGCCGGTTTAAATGACCAGAACACATAGTTGAAAATATATTCGGGTCTGTCTGGACTCCGCTCATACCTCCATTCAACAACAGTCCCAGGGTTAAAGTTTTGCAGTGCGGCCATGTACCTGGGAAGATTTGAAAAAGACTTATCCCAGTCGCCATAAATAAGTTCAAAGGCACGTTTGCGATCGAGTTATGCCTTTCTTTTGGTTATAGTTCAACCATACTCCGGGTGGACGGCTGTAATACACTCTTTAATCTTGAACCTAATGGACATTTCCAAATATGGAATCAAGACAAGAGAAATCAAGTCCATATCCAAGTTGAAGTGATTCTCATTGTATGTGTCCATTTCACATCTGTTCTCACTAATAAATTTACCAACTTTCCACAAACCGAATTTCTTCTTGATCGCACGCAATATCTAGTGACAACCCAAAAACCACCTACGACATACAGCCTTGTATTTCTCCGTAGTTGACTCACTTACCTTTATCTCATGACACTCTCTTATACTGTAGATTTTTACAGCCCTAATTTGGCGAGCTTTGTCGGGGAAATACATGCCCTTTGTCAAAACAGCTAGTCTAGACTCATCTCACATCTGTGACCGAAATTCATCACCATCCCTTGTGAGGGCATACATGTTCGGCATGCTTGGCAAATTATCAAGGTAGGGAATGTTCCGCTCAAGTTCAACATTCGCATGCTCCTCCTCATCTTCACCCTCATCATGGAAGGGTGTATCATCCCCAAACTCATCCGCATCGTTGTCAAAATCACTATTATGGGCAACTGTGTGAGTTCAGGAGCTTCAAGAAGCTTGTTTTCACTGCACAAAAAGAACAAAAAGATAAGTTATCCAAAACTCCAGGAAAATACTTTAGATAATGCTATATCACTTTACTTACAAGTCGTATTGTCTTGACGTTTCATGATGGATATTCTCTTATTGGTCATGACTCCCGGATGGACTACCATGGTCCATTACTCTAGAACTATACCAACTAGGGACGAGGTCATAACTTGTAAAATTCATATTCGGACGGTACCCCTTATGAAAAATATGAGTGTTAATACAAATCCAATTAAAACATAAAATAAACATCGCTAAAGCGTAGTAAAATTGAAGTTCACCAGTCCTCTTGTTGATTATATAAAGTCGAAAAATTATTTTGTGGCTGCTCATTCACTGGTGGTGACAAGTTCAAATCAAGCAAGCTCTTTCATCAGCAATCTGTTCGGCAAAAACTGCTCCAGAATAACTACCCGATGACATGGGGTTATCCCTGCTATGCACGTTACTGGGAACGTCTTCCACATTGACGTACATTTTCAATAATTTTATTACAATAGATTCCATGTATTCATTAGGAATCCGCAAAAAATCTCTAAGAGTTTCATCATCCTCGATGTTAAACTCAGAATAATAAGCAAACCCCTGCGGAGTCACTGAATACTGAAATCTACCGGTTACTTTAAGGTTAACCGAACGCCTCCTTTCACTTATATTTTACGTAACAATGATAGCAATGTATCGTACTCCATAGTAATTGGTAATTTAACATGACAGTGTGGAGGTGCGTTATAACTCACAAAGTTATTCTCCACCACAACCCCACCCCCACCCCCCGACCCCTAATATAGTGAAACTCTTATTTTTGGCACATCAGACATTGTAAAAAAATGATTGATAAGAAGAAAAGAGAAGTATGAACGTATGTTTGAAGTTAAGTATTGAATGAATTTTCATAAAATTGAAACGCCTATAAATAAGTCAAGTCCAAGCTTGGGGTATAGTATTTTTTAAAGGAATTCATAGTACAATACAACGTTTTATGTATTTAAATATTGTTACGTCAGTTAAATTATTGGTGGGCCTAATTAATATGTAATTCGCAGTACTATACTGTGTTTAAGCAATCGCAGTATAGTACTGCGAATTACATTAAAAAAAATTTAAATAGTTCGCAGTACTATACTGTAAATTGCTTTAACAATAAAATTTTCGTTAAAATAATTCGCAGTGAATTACCTATTTATATAATTTTTTGTAAACATTAAAAATATATTTTATATTCAATTAATTATCATTTTAGTTACGGGCTCCAATACTTGTAGATTGGCAAGTTTGATGGGCCCATGTTTCGTACTATAAAATTGGAGCCGAAATACTGAAAAGGCAAATGATAGCCTTGTGAATGTAAGGCAAGCATGTTAACCTGGAAGAGTATTTGATTGAAATGAGCTGATTTTTTGGTCAAATTACTTCGACCGGAAGCTCCTCACATTCCCTTTTAGGAATGTTCGTAAAAATTTACAAAATTCAACCAAATCGAAGGTCAATTAAATTAAAAAAGAATAGATACTTTTTGGTTTAGTTTGATTTTAGTTTTGAATTTTAAAAATTAATTAATTTTAGTTTTATTTTGATTTTAATCAGAAAAAAATCAAATCAAACCGATTATAGGGATAGTTATTTCAAATTTATTATTACACTTAAATATATGTATAAGTTTTATACAAAGTTTCAAAAAAATTATGGTAAATATTAATAGTTTGTATCTTTAATATAGTTCTTTACTTTTACATTCTAGTTTGATTGGTAGTTTCTTTTGTTTAGTGTAAGAATCCATTTCGTGTTAAAATAATATATTTTTAATTGAGTCCTTAAATTATTCATCACTATTTGATTCAATTATTTTCAATATATTTTAATAAATAATAAACTTCTCGAAGGGAAATTGATTTGATAGTGTTACATTGGAAATATAGTCGCTGGAATATGTATTTAGTAATGTATGTCTTATATTTAAGAAAAATCGACAATTGAAAAAACCGACATAAACCGAATCGAGAAAAGCCAACTTAATTAGTTTAATTTGATTCTAATATTTAAAAAATTAATTTACTTAATTTGGTTTCCGTTTTACAAAAATCGATACAAACCGAATTATAAGCGCCCATATTCCCTCTTATTAATAACAGTAATATGACGCCACGTGTCTCTGCAATGGCCTTGTTTCGCTCACAAAATAAAGATCGTAATATTTTATGATATTGGTAAAACCATGAGTTATCTCAAATAAATGTCAGTAAAGAAAAGTAATATCAACAAATATAGTGCTTCGGAAATAACAACTTGAACATCGAATAAGAAAGAGAAATATGTGTAAATTACAATTTATTAAACAAAAATGCTAGCTACTGAAGGAAGAGAAATATGACAAAATAAATGTTTTTCCATCTATATTTTGAAATTTCATATACCTGTTTTCCACACAAGTAATGATTACATGAACAGACCTGTAGTTCAATTTGGCAAAATAGATATACTTGTGCCACTTTATTATATTGGTCTTTAAATTTAATAATTTATCAATATTACACTTACACTCATTCGATATAATAAATATTTATGACAGGAAACTATAATACGTGTAATATAATCTCCTCCACGTTAGCTGCCACGTTAAAAAATAATAATATTTAAATGCCATATCACATGATAGATTAAAAATAATTAAAGTCAAAACTTAGAAAATAAAAATAAAATTCAAACGTTAATCCTTTCAAGACTTACAGCTTGTTTGAATAGTTGTTACGCAGCGCTTCATAATGTAGTGTATCGTATTGTATTATATTATACTGTATCGTTTGATGAATATATGTTTGGACGAATTATTTAATTTTGGCGTCGTTTCATGGTATCACGCACCTGTGATATGATGAATAAACTTGCAATATTATAAAAAAATATTCTCATTGGTTTCTTTCACTTTTTATGTTGCTAACACTTTGCTACTTGTGCAATAAAGCTTCAAAAACAACCGACTTGAGAATCAAATACCCAAATCAAGAAAGTAAAGTTTTGTGTATTTTAAATTGACATAAAATAGTGCACAAAAAAATTACAGATTTAAAAATTTCGAACTTATCTTTGTGTTGCAGCTAAAGTCTCGCTAAAAACGAGACTAAATCTTCTCCAAATTGCCTCAAATTTAAGATATTAACTCCCAAATGTATCCCAATTTTTTATCAAGACACACAATCAAACCCGAAATTTTAAATTCAAGCTTCGAGCTTCAATGAAGTCTTAAAACTCTCTTTTGTACTAGGAACCTTAGAAAAGTTAAAACTAGAGTTTTTGTGTAAGATTTTTTTCTTCATTTTTTGTTATTTTTTAATTAAAATTAACAAAGTTACTCGCTTTTTAGAGCGTGCAATCATACATTTTACCAGCTCAACGATGCATATGCTTGGTCAACGGTCGAAGGGGTTTAAAGTAATGTATTTTAAATGCTAGCAGTGTCCATATGAAACTTCGTAGAGTATCGGGACCGGAATGACAAAGCGGGATAAGTAAAACTGTTTATTAAGCTATTCTACCGTTCAATTTTTACGACTTTGTAAATATTAGCCATGACAAAAATACCAAGACGAAATATGACTATAATTACAAGCATCTCAATATTCGGAGAAATTTTATAACACAAAAAGTAGAGTAAAAACCCCATAAACAATACAAACTTTTGAGGACTCCATTTCATGTTTTGGGTTTCACATATCATTAAAATACTTTGTATTTCATATAGAATGTTATCGATCGTCCAATTCTCTGCTTTCTTTATTTGATCTTTATTCCTTGCATACATATCTGTTGCTATTTGTAAATGCTGAATTAGTGCGATTTGCGTATTATAACTTGGCGTAGGAAATTGATGGGCTATGGAAGCTAACTAAGAAAATTAAAGAGGAGGAAGAGTGGGATGCTAATTAGGAGTTCTTCATAATATTGCATATAATAATAATAGTAATTAAAAAAATATTAAGTACAATGTAATTTAGTTATTCAGTTTTTGAAGAATATTGGGTTTCACATTTTCCCTTATTTGAAAAACTGGTCACAAATTTCGGAGACAACTAAAATACTACTGATTTCAATAGTGTTTCTAAGTTTTTATTTAAAAATTTTTTTTGACGCTGTTTGGTTGAAATTCTGTTGTGAATTTTTATAAAAAGTTTTTAGTATTCCTTTTACTAACCCTTTTTGAAAACATAGGGTATTAACCTAGCAAATAAAGAACATAGGGTATTACCCAGCAAATAAAGATACCAAAAATTCTCGTATTTAACTTTAATTCTTTTTGTTTTCAGTACGCTTTCCATTGTCCCCATTTCTTGTTCACAATACAAGTCTTCATAGACCACCACCATGACCGACTGCATCTAGCTCCTCACTCGACCCCCAGCTCTCTCTCTCTTCTTTTTATTCTCTCTCACACAAACCATTTTCTTACCCAGCTCCACCATTATATTATCTATCTTCTCCACCACACTATCTTCTACAGAGACCAAAATATACAGGGCCAACCTTGAAATCCACATCACAACTGTTACATAGTGCCAAAATGAAGATGGTTGAACAATCAAAGATTTCCTTCTAATAAATTTTAGTTAGAGGGTCCATTTGTTGGTACGGTAGTCGCTGTAATTTGGTTTGGAGGTTCTTTTTCTTCAACTCTCTGAGATATTCCACCATTAACATTCTCTAGCTAGCGAAGATGAGGGCACCCATTTTCTTACTTCTCTTGTTTGTGCTGATGATGGTACATCTGGGCCTATCTGCTTCTTATTTTACATTCGTTGCGACCTTTTCTTCATTTCGTCTTTAATTCGAATGTGGCTTGGTTTGTGTCGTTTGGGCTGATAACAACTATTGTTTCGATTGTTAGTATCTTGTTTATAATCATTCCGATGAGAAATGGGGTTTTCGTTGAGGGTCTGATAGAGCGTGTCGTGGGAGGTCAACATGGTTTTCGTTTTGATTTTCTCTCCACATTATTACAGATGGGACGTTCGGTTTTCTACGTTAATAATTTATGTGCAGTACTCTATATTTCCATATTGTTTCTTATACTAATTGTATTCATGGATTTATTTGCGCGGAGAGTGGATACCAACGTTGTAGTCCGCAAAGTTGTCAAACGGTGTCTGTATGGTGCTTTGTTCTTGTTATTTCAGTGGCGCATACTCGAAGAGAATCTAGGTTCAATTAAGCTTACCCGGTCTATTTATCCCCTTTATTAGAATATATTGTATGTATCTTTTTATTATTGGTAGAATATTCTTTCATTATTGTACAGTCCTATAGTTGGTAGAATTTAATTTATTTCATTATTGTACAGTCCTATAGTTGGTAGGATTTGATACCTTTTGTACTCTATATATACTTTTGTGAGCAATACAAGAAAATCAATTCGCCCAAAACTCTATACATGGTGTCATACGCCAGTGACTTATCGCCAAAGAAACCCTAATTCTTCCCTACCCGCGCCGCCGCCGCCGACCTTCTCGGTCCACCGCCTCTCTCCGGCGTCTTGCCGCGCCACCGCTGCACTAACCGGCAGCCCTCTCTCTCTCGGCGTCGATCAGCGCCTCCTCTACCTCGCGCTTCATGGCCGCTACGACATCCAACGATCTTCTCCAGCCGATTTCCATCAATGCATCGGCTCAGATCCCACTTAAATTGGATTTCACTAATTACCTGGCGTGGAAATTCCAATTCCGAACCCTTCTTACGGGTTACGACCTCCTCGGCTTCTTGGACGGATCGAAGCCGTGCTCACCAGCCACCATCGTCGACAAGGAGGTAACTTCCCCCAATCCAGCATATCCTTACTGGATTCGCTAGGACAATCTTATTCTCAGTGCCATCATCTCGTCGATCACACCGACGATCATCTCCTTTATTGCCGCCGCGAAAACCTCTAAAGAGGCCTGGGACATCCTCGCGCGCACATACGGCACTGCTTCTCGTGGTCGTATCATGGCTCTCAAACAGCAGCTCCATAATCCGGTAAAAGGTTCTAAATCTGTTACTGATTTTATGCACGGTATTCGCGTGATTGTGGATGAATTATCTCTCCTGGGTGTTACTGTTGATTCAGTGGATCTTGTCATTAAGGTTCTAAATGGTCTTGATGATCCGTATATGGAGTTCTCTCATTCTATCCAAGCCCGTGAATCTCCAATCTCTTTTGCTGAATTACATGACAAGCCGTTAAGTATGGAGGCTCAGATTACTGCCCGTGCGCCGGCCACCTCCGCCGCATCTTATTTGGCTCCATCGGCTGCCTTCGTCGCCTGACAACAGTCCGGCCGTAACCGCTTCAGTGGCCGCGGGCGCGGCCGTGGCAGCCGTGGTTTATCCTCCGGCCGCGGTGCTTACTCCAACAATGGCCAATCTCGCGGGTACAATGGGAAATGCCAGCTCTGTAGTGAATTTGGCCACTCCGTGTGCCGATGTCCGTCCTATCCTATTTCCGGCGCAAATCATCCCCCTCACGGTGGACCACTGCCGTGACCAGCATACACTGCATCATCTTATCTGGCTGCTCACACAGCCCATCACTCTCCATCTGATTGGATCCTGGACTCTGGTGCCACTCATCACATAACCAATGATCTTGCCAACATGTCTCTCACAGTCCTTACACTGGTTTCGATGATGTGGTTATTAGTAACGGTGAAGGTTTAAAAATTACACATACTGGCCAACTTTTCAGTTATTCATCTCTTTTATTGCCCGGGGCTCTCTGTGTTCCACATATTCGTAGAAATTTGATCTCTGTTGCTCAATTATGTCGTCACAATAATGTTAATGTTGTTTTTCTGATACTGATTTTCTGGTGAAGGATCGTCGCACGTGGGCAACACTCGTCAGCGGCCCACGTAGGAACGACGCCTACTACTGGCCGGCGGCTTCCCGTCTCCCGTCCGCCATCACGGCAGAAAAGCTCCCTGCGTCATTATGGCATTCTCGGTTTGGTCATCCGTCAGCTAAAATCCTACGTCATTTAGTGTCTTCTAGCAGTATAGCGTCCAATAGTGTGTCTGATTTTGCTTGTGTCTCTTGCAAGCTTCATAAGTGTCATAAGTTACCTTTCTCTGAGTCAAGTTTATCTTGTACTGCTCCGCTGGAGCTTATTTTTTCTGATGTATGGACCTCTCCAATTATTTCTAGTGAAAGATTTAAATATTATGTCATTTCTGTTGATCATTTTTCTAAGTACGTTTGGTTTTTCCCTTTACGCCGTAAATCTGATATTCTGATGTCTTACAAACCTTCCCCACTTTTATGTCCATTGTCGAAAAATACTTCTCTACTAAAATCATTACTCTGTATACTGATAATGGGGGTGAATTCCTAGCTTTACGCTCTTTTTTTGCCTCCCATGGCATCTCACATCTCACTTTGCCTCCTCATACACCTCAACACAATGGCTATGCTGAACACCGTCACCGTCATATTGTCGATACTGGTCTCACTCTCCTTCATTATGCCTCTGTCCCTCTCATTTATTGGCCTTATGCCTTTGCCACAACAGTCTATCTCATTAATCGTCTTCCCAAGACAAATCTCTCGATGATCTCCTCCTTTGAGTCTCTCTTCCATAGGCGCCCCAACATTGCCAAACTGCGTGTCTTCGGCTGTTAATGCTTCCCCTGGCTTTGGCCCTACACCTCCCACAAAATGGAACCCAGATCTCGTGCATGTGTCCTCTTCGGCTACTCATCTACTCAAGCGCATATCTATGCTTTGATCCCTCAACGTCTAAAATCTTCGTCTTGCGTCATGTCACCTTCCATGAAGATATCTTCCCGTTCTCCAAATTGTCTAACCCCGAGTCTCCACCCGTACCCATTCCGGTCACCCTAGAAGTCCTTCCGCTGCCTCCGCCAGTACCTGCCGCCGCTCCCACTAGCGATCCTTCACCGGACGCACTGCCGGCACCATCGCCGATCCACCAGCGCCTCTTACGGCACTGCCAGCGGCCGCCGCTGCCGCTACACCCACTATGCCTCCACCTTCATCCTCTTAGGGTGGTCATCACATGCAAACTCGCAGCAAAAATAACATCTTTACGCCCAAAAAGAAGTTTGGTATGTCTGTTGTATCCTCTCCAGCTGTTACAGAACCTCAGACTTTGTCTAGTGCTATGTCTGATGAGCGCTGGCGCGCTGCTATGTCATTAGAGTTTGATGCTCTGCCACAGAATGGCACCTGGGATCTTGTTCCACCTGATTCTTCACAGAATGTTGTGAGCTGCAATTGGGTTTATCGTATCAAATGAAAGCCTGACGGTAATGTGGATAAGTTCAAAGCCCGACTTGTTGCGAAAGGCTTTCATCAGCGACCAGGTGTCAACTTCCAAGGGACTTTCAGTCCGGTTATTAAGCCGGCAACTGTGCGTTTGGTTCTCAGTATAGCTGTATCCAAGGGCTGGCTATTTCGTCAAATGGATGTGAACAATGCCTTTCTCCACGGGAGGCTTACAGAGGATGTCTATATGGCACAACCACTGGGTCTTGTTGACAAAGCCTATCCATCTTATGTCTGTAAGTTACATAAAGCTATTTATGGTCTCAAACAGGCACCCCGGGCATGGTACAGTGAGCTCCGTCAATGCCTTTTGGCCATGGGTTTCGTCAACACTACCTCTGACACTTCGCTCTTCGTCTTTCAGCATTCTAGTATTACACCCTATTTTTTGGTATATGTTGATGATCTCATATTGACTGGTAATGACTCTGCCTTCTTGAACCGTGTGATTGACTCTCTTGGGACTAAATTTTCTCTCAAAGACATGGGTGATCTAAGCTACTTTCTTGGTGTTGAGGTTCTGCGCAGCTCCAAGGGGTGTTTTCTTTCTCAGCGTAAGTATGTTGTTGATCTTTTGACTCGTCATAATATGCTGGAATCCAACCCTATTCAGACGTCAACAACGGCGTCCACCCGCCTTCATCTGGCCGACGGCTCGGCTCCTGCCGATGCATCCGCCTATCGACAGGCCCTGGGGGCCTCCAGTATCTCTCCTTCACTCGTCCTGATATCTCCTTTACTGTGAATAAACTCTCACAGTTCATGCACGCTCCCACTGTCACTCATTGGGGTGCAGTTAAGCGCCTCTTCCGGTATCTGAATGGGACGCGTGACTTCGGAGTCTAGCTGCGTCCTTTATCTGCTATACCTCTGCATTGTTTCTCTGATGCTGATTGGGGTGGAAACTGTGATGACCGCTTCTCAACTGGTGCCTATGTTGTCTTTCTGGGGCCTAATCCTATTTCCTGAAGCTCCAAAAAGCAGCGTTCCGTTGCACGATCTTCTACTGAGGCTGAATATCGTGCCATTGCTTCTGCTGCCGCTGAAGTCCGTTGGCTTCATTCACTGCTACGCGAGCTTCATGTCCCTCTTCCAGTTGCTCCTGTCATTTACAGCGACAACATTTGCACCACTTACCTCTGTGCCAACCCTGTGTTTCATTCGCGCATGAAATACATCTCCATTGATTATCACTTTGTTCGTCAGTTGGTTCAGAATGGGTCTCTTCGTGTTGCTCACGTATCCTCTGCTAATCAGCTTGCTGATGCTCTCACCAAGCACTTATCTCGTCCTCGCCTTCTTCTGCTGATGTCCAAGATTGGCGTGTCCTCCGCCCTCCATCTTGAGGGGGAGTATTAGAATATATTGTGTGTATCTTTTTATTATTGGTATAATATTCTTTCATTATTGTACAGTCCTATAGTTGATAGGATTTGATTTCTTCCATTATTGTACAGTCCTATAATTGGTAGGATTTGATACCTTTTGTACTCTATATATACTTTTGTAAGCAATACAAGAAAATCAATTCTCCCAAAACTCTCTGCACCCTTGTCCCTGCTGCCATTGGAGGTTTTATTCTGGTATAAATTATTTTATCGTTGATTTTAAAAATTTGGTTACTAGTATCAGACTTGTCACTTCAAAATAAAGCTTAATTGTGTATGATCTTTCTTTAGGTGTTTGGTTCTGAGGATCTACCACAGCATGCTCTGGTCCCAAATTGGGTAAGTTGCTCATTTTCTTTTATGTTTTAGCTTCTTCTAAAAATTATATATCCTAATCGATTTTTTTTCTTATCTTGCAGTTTGATTGGAGGCGGCATGCTCATGCGGAGTAGGCTTATTTCCATTTAATGCTTGAAGAAATTAGAATGTATGAGAAACAAGTGAATTTACAGTTTGTAAGTCCAATTAAGTTTTGGTTATGATAGCTAAGTCTCTATAGTTTCTAGTTAATCAATTAGTCGGATTCTCATTTTGTTAATAGTTGGGTTATAGTAATAGTTATCGAGTAATAGTTGTCTAAATTGTTGTGTTATATCCTGGAGTGCGTTGAATATATACGGCCTGCCTTATTTCATTCGATTTGGAGTTTACTACTTTTTCCTTTACAGTCCGATAGTGAATTTTATTGTTTTTCTCTAGTGAATTAGAGTTAGTAATCGAATTATTCAGCTGAAATTATTCTTAATTTGAGTGAATTCTGTTTAATTGCTCCCTTTGGAGTGTTACAACTCACAATTTTTGGAATAGGTTCTCTGGATATTTATGCAAATGTTGTAAGTGTCTAAGTTTTCTGTTTGATTTACAATGAAATAGCTCTTCATATTTAGGTTGAGGTTTATTATATTTTATTTTAAATTTCCATGACTCTTTAAATATAGGTTTTGTTTACTCAGTTATTGAGTTGTCCCTATATTCGTGGTTATTAATGACCCTTCCATTTCCGTAGCATCTAGTATGCTTGATTATCTATTCCGTACTTAGTTTCTCTTTTCCAATTAATAGACACGATATTCTTGTAGACGATCTCGTAGCTACTTATTACTTATGCTTGTTCTTCATTCTTCTTTATTGCATCGACCCTCATGCCACCTATCAACATTGATCTACGTGATAAATTTATTTTCTACCAATACAATTGTTCAAGAGATAAACCTCAAAATTGTTACTCCTTTTTTATTTTCTGCTGCAGATAAAATCAGCTTGAGAACACATAATTTTTAATTGATTATTTTTAGCATTTTTTGTCTGAGATTCATTATCTTTTGACTCTTGACAAGAGCCAAAATTTCAAATTAGAACTTCTTGGAAAAAATAAAGATAAAGTGGGAAAAAAAGGATAGTCAATCAAAAATTGTTTTAATCCTCCTACAAAATTAAAGTAATGCTAATCCATAAGTCAAACTATCGTCTAAACGAAAAAGGAAAACTGATATTGGAACAGTACTTTTGCAGTATTTTCGTATGAGAAAAAGAGTGCGCGAAGTCAAAATAGAGGTAAAGACAACTCTTTCCTGCCACTCTGCTTCTTAGCCTGTAATAGTAAGAAACGGTTCCTATTCTTTGTCTTTTCTGCTTTAATTGCTTTTCTCCTTCTTTAATTTTCTTTTCCTCGTACACTACATTTTAATTGGTGTGTCAGTTTCACCTACACTGTAGGACCCCGAATGAGATGGATTGAAACACATGAATTATCAGGGGAATCTGAAACTTTTCTGATGTTTTTTAAGACAAAAAAAATTATTTCCATTATTATAAAAAAAGTTATATAAATAGGTAAAATTGTATTTTACTTTAACAAAAAGTTAATTATTATAGTAAAACGTAGTACTATACTGTGTATCATTAAAAAATAATTTTTATAAGAAAATCGCAGTACAATACTGTGTTTCACTTAAATGCATTATTGTACTGTGTTTCTCTTATTAATTTGGCCCCACTCCTGCAAGTCTGCAGAGATTACTGTAAGTGTAGAATGCAGTATAATACTTGTCACACCTCCTTTTTACACGGCTACCCCGAATGATGACCGTATAATAGAGTTTTTCCAATTAAAGTGACATTATTCGAAATGAGATCATTTATTTATCTACAGTCGCCACTTGGGGATAGGTTTGGCTTTTGGTGTCCCAATTCACCGATTTATTTAAGATCCCAAATCGAGGAAATTTTTTGACTGCCCAATTGGAGTCTGCGAACCAAAAATTCTTGAGTAAGGAATTATGTTAATTCGAGTGAAGGTTTTAGGCACCCTCGGATTCCGTGGTTTTAGCACGGTCGCTTAAACTGTTATAAATGGCCATTTTCCTGATTTTTATACATGTTTATCCTACAATGCAGTTTTAAAATCATTAACCACTTTATTCATTTTTTAGGAATATTTGCAACGTTATTAAAACATGTCTCGAACCACGTCACATAAACGCACCCGAGTTCTCGACAAATTTTAACATCATCGAGACTTGGATTTGGGTCACATAAATGCGCACCCGAATTTAGGAAGATACATTATTAAAATAACGCGCCTATAGCAACTACGTGTTTTAAACTTCGTGGGAAAAACCGTGGAATTCACTAAACGGTATCTCCCGGAGTTCTAAGCATTTTATTACAATTAGAGGCCAACGCAGCGTATGATTTTGTTAGCGTGGCTCACTCAGTTTATTTTAGAAAGGCAACCTAAAGAGACTATGATTCTTTATTACTCATGTCTCTAAATAAAAGAGAAGTCATAATCGATTCATATGTTAACTGTTTATCCAAATGCAATAGTCAGTATGCATATTTTCAACATTTGCATAAAATATTTTTGCTATTGGGCTTTTATTAACGAAAGTAGACAGCCCAGAAGTATATTTTCCCATACTTCATAACTTACAATAATCTGGGCCTTCGATTGAGCCCAAAAATTTGGTACTACAAATTATTCACAAGGCAAGGATGACATTTCCCAAATCGCTACACTACAGTTGTTGAGATTATTCATAATTGATCCTTTTTAACGTATAAAAGACATTTGGCAAAGGAAAATCCAGGTAGCTATTTTTCATACTAATAAACCAATATGCTAAAACTAATCTCAACATCAAAAACTAATGGACTCGTCAATCAGAGTACATATACATATAATGACTCCCTATTACCGAATCAAACATGAAAATCATCAAGTTATTGAGTACCATATTTTCAACCTACTAAAATTAAAATAACTTGAAGCTAACAGTCCAAGTAATAGTCCAGCATAGTCTGAATGTTCATATATATTACAGCACTAAAAATGAGATGGATATCCTAAATACTACTAAACTAGTAACATTTGCACTATAACATTAACATAAAAATATAAATGTCTTCATTATCAAATGTGACTATACATATATACAGGTGTGCATTTCCGAATTTTTCTAAGTGAGAGTAGGTACCTGGAATTAAAGCAAAGAGGAAACGACTATGAGTAAGATAAGTGAGAAGCAACAAACAGCATCAGATCAATCAATTAAGCCCAAGAGTAGTATCAGGAAACTCAGGAAGGTTTTGGAAGATCAACAACAACACAGGTTCCAATTCTATAGCTCAAACAAAACAAACCAGCCTGGGATCAATGTCCAAAGTAGATTCTAACACTCTAAATGCATATGCTTAACATCATCTTCACCTTACAATGGTTAGAATTCTGATTATTTTATGGAAATCTTAGGAGGTTTTTGCTAAGAAAACTTGTATTTTCAAGGAATTTTTCAGATGGTATTCTCGAACTCTTTTCTAAAGAACTCTCTCTTCTAAAACAATAAGATGCCATTTTATAGCCAAGGCCTTAGGGCAACATTTTCCTTCTTGTTTTCTTATTAGTCCCCATTTTCCAAATTTGCTTAATCGATCCTTTATTTTTTAACTTGTGCCTCAAGTTTTGAGAAAAAACTAACAGAAATTGCATTTCGAACCTCTACTAGAAGGTTCCAGGGATTTGTTACAAGATTCTTATGCCCAAATATCCCTGCTACCCCTGTCTTTCCTTCTTAATTACTGGCCTAAATATTTTCTACCCTGGTGCCTATCCATTTGGTCAGAAATTGACCATAGTTAACTACTCAAGACCATAAACGAGGGTTTCAGTAGCAGTTGGGATCAAATTTTAAGAAAGCTCGGAATGACTAAATATTAAGTTGAAGACTACACTATACTATTAAAGGCAAACAAAAGATGGTCAAAATTGATAAGTAACAAGTCAATGATACACATATATACAGGCGGATTTAGACAAGTACCAAAATATGGGACAGAATTACTCAGAAGCAAAGATAAAGCTAAAAAGCACAAACTTCAGAAACAAACATAAAGTTTATCACAACTTAACATTGACCAAATTGATACAAAAAGGGAAAGTTAAACTAGGGAAGAGCTGAACAATGTTGAGATTAACAGAATAATTCAAATTAGTCAAGGAGCATCTATGACTTCAATTGGTAAAAGGACCATTCAGAATATGTTATCAAAAACTTTAATAAAAAAGGCACATGATTCTGGATGGATACAAAGCAACTAATCAGAATATTTTCACAGATGAGCAAATAGAACATTCATGTACTCACACAAACGAAAACAAAGAAAAAGCAAAAGCAATCATGAGGACAACAGGGAACTTAGCTTATCATTGCAACTCTAAAAGTCTTGGACCTTTCGTGTCTCATGGTTTTCGACCATTTCTGGGAGGTCTTTGGCCTTTTGGGAAGCTGGAGAAATCATTTGAGAGGGTGGGAGGGTATCAGGTGTAAGGTCGGTCAGTTTGGGATGTGTATGTGTTTCAGATCATTTTTCGATCTGATTTGGCCAGGTTCCGGTTGCATTCGAAGGCTGTTGGTTGTGGATTTATGGAGGGGAAGGTGAGGAGGTCACCTAGTTTCATTTTCAAGGGATTCCGGTGAGGTTGGAGTTTTGGTCAGTACTTTGAATTAATATTCGAAGCAATGGTAGGGGTTTGGGGGAAATTGACCATGGATTCGTTATGGGGATGTGGTAAGGGACCTAGGGTGTTATTTTGGAAGGGTTCCGACGTTGGCGCCGCCGTGGACGGCAGAAGCGGTGCCCAAGGATTTCAATATTCGAAGAGATCGGCTCACAGTTGAGACTTGGTTTTTAGGGCATCTGAAAGAGGAGGGCACGAGGAGTCAGGGGTGCATTTTTGGGAGGCATCGGATCTCTACCACCGGCGGAGACGATTTTCTGCCGGCGGCTATAAGGTAGTGCATCAACGGAGATGGAGGGTACGAGGAAGAGGGTGTATGTCTCTAGGGTTTGGTCTGATTTAGACCTTTTTATTGAATGATCTCATTGAGCCCAGACTGTTGGATCATTGTTGATGAACGTCTGAGATTGATGGCCCCAAAATGATATCGTTTTGGGGCGTCTCTTATAGCAGCTTGGGTCAGAGACGGGGTTTTGGCCGATTCTGGGTCTTTTTGGAACGGGTAGGGCATTTGGGCCACTCAGATTTGGCCCAATTGTGGCCAGCCTAATCTAAATGCTTTAAAATCATACTTCTTTTTTAATTTTCATTTTAAAATCTCCCTAATTTATTTTAAAAATTCTTATTTAAACTTCATACTAAGTTCAACTAGATTTAGACTAATAATCACCTAAACTAATCAAATATTAAAATTAACAATTTTAAAGCTACAAATTAAATAATGCCGAAATAAACTACTTATTTTTTTTGTGATTTTTATATTTCACAAAACAAACCTTAATTACCAATTAATTCTAACAAAAATATGTGAAATCAAATCCTAAATGCTTATGTATTTTTTTGTATTTTTTATGACTTGTCATGCATGCAATAATGAAAATACATACTAATATGCGCAATTAAATCCTAAAATTGAATAATAAAAGGAGAAATCCTAAGTCTGAGAATTCTATAGGAGTAATTTATGAGGCAAAAATCACGTGCTCTCAATACTACGTTTTACACTAAAACATATTATTCTACTGCGTTTTACTCTGATTTTAGGCCCCACCAATAATTAACTGACATAACAATAATTCAAATACATAAAATGCGGTATTGTACTGCGTTTTACATAAAAAATTTTGCACTCCAAGCTCAGACTTGCCTTATTTAAAGGCGTTTCAATTTTATGAAAATCCATTTAGTACTTTATTGCAAACTTCCGTTCATACTTCTCTCTTCTTCTTATCAATCATTTTTTTACAATGTCTGAAGAGCCAAAAATAAGGGTTCCATTATATTGGGGGTGAGGTTGTGCTAGAGAATAACCCTGTGAGATATAGCTCACCTCCACAATGTCATGTTAAATTGCCGCTTACTATGGAGTACGATAAATTGGTATTATTGTTACGCAAAAAAATAAGTGTAAGGAAGCGTTCGGTTAACGTTAAAGTAACCGGTAGATTTCTGTATTCAGCGACTCCGCAAGGGTTTGCTTATTATTCTAAGTTTAACATCAAGGATGATGAAACTCTTAGAGATTTTTTTGCGGATTCCGAATGAATACAGGGAATTTATTATAACAAAATTATTGGAAATGTACGTCAAGGTGGAAGACGTTCTCAATAATGAGGGCATGTATAGTAGGGATAACCCCAGTCATCGGGTGGTTATTTTGGAGCATTTTTTGCCGGACAGATTATTGATGAAAAAGGTCTTGATTTAAACTTGTCACCAGTGGCGAATGAGCAGCCACAAAATAATTTTTCGACTTTATATAACCCACAAGACGGCTGGTAAACTTCAATTTTACTATGCTGTAGCGATGTTTATTTTATGTTTTAATTGGATTTGTATTAACACTTATATTTTTCATAGGGGGTACCGTCCGAATATGAATTTTACAAGTTATGACCCTGCCCCTAGTTGGAATATGCATAGTTTTGGAGTACTGGAGCACGGTGGTCCATCCGGGAGTCATCACCAATAAGAAAATATTCATCACGAAACGTCAAGATAGTATGACTTCTAAAGTGATATAGCTATATATAAATTATTTATGTAGTTGGGTAACTTATCATTTTGTTCTTTTTGTGCAGTGAAAACAAGATTATTGATATTCCTGACCTCACACAGTTGCCCATAAACGATGTATTGACTCGTGATTTGGCATATGCGCAAAGTCAGGAAGATGATAGTGATTATGACAACAATACAGATGAGTCTGGGGATGGAACACCCTTCCACGATGAGGTTGATGAGGAGGAGGAAGTGAATGTTGAGCCTGAGCTGACAAAGGAGCATGTTCCTTCACCTCCCGCTAGATCAAGAGTGTACGAGTCCCACATGCCATTTCATGAGCGGAATATTTCCTATCTTGATAAATTTTTCAAGTATGCCAAACATGGATGCCCTCACAAGGGATGATGATGAAATTCGGTCAACGATGTGGGATGAGTCTAGACCAGCTGTTCCGACAAAGGGCATGTATTTTCCCGATAAAGCTCGCCTTATTAGGGCTGTAAAAATCTACAGTATAAGAGAATGCCGTGAGATGACGATAAGTGAGTCAACTACGGAGGTATACAAGGTTGTATGCTGTAGAGACTTCATGGGTTGTCACTGGATGTTACGTGTCAGCAAGAAGAAATCAGGTTTGTGAAAAGTGGGTAATTTATTAGCACCCACATATGTGAAATAGACACATTCAATTAGAATAACTTCAACTTAGATGTGGACTTGATTTCTCTTGTATTGATTTCATATTTGGAAGTGTCCATTAGGTTCAAGATTAAAGAGTGTATTACAGCCGTCCACCAGGAGTATGGTTGTATTATAACCAAAAGAAAGGCATATCTCGATCGCAAACGTGTCTTTGAACTTATTTATAGCGACTGGGATAAGTCCTTTTCAGCTATGCCCAGGTATATGGCCGCACTGGAACACTTTAACCCTGGGACTGTTGTTGAATAGAGGCGTGAGCAGAGTTTGGACAGACCCGAATATGTTTTCAACTATGTGTTCCGGTCATTTAAAACATCAATTGATGGTTTTGTGCATTGTCCTCCTGTAATTTCCATAAACGGTACTCATGTCTATGGAAAGTATGATATTAATCTTTTGATTGCAGTTGCAGTAGACGACAACGGACAAATATTTCCACTAGCTTTTGCCATTTATGCCAACAAAAGCAAAGAGACGTGAATGTTTTTATGAACCACTTGAAGCAGCACATTGTAAAACAACATTTGGGTATTTGTCTAATATCTGATCAGTATAGTGGTATTTTAAGTTTTGTACGACACTTGCTTGAACAGCAGGAACCATATGCATACCACCGTTATTGTGTGAGGAACCTAAAGAGCAATTTCTAGAAAAAATATCCTGACAAGGCCTTGCATGACTTAATGCGGATGGATGCAACTGAGCACCTTTAGTGCAAATTCACAAGGCGCATGGAAGCGATCCGGCAGATAGATCCACGAGCCTATACTTAGTTGATGGGACATGAGCTTTACATGTGGAATTGTACGCTGATGGCGGCAGACGATGGGGAGCCCTCCCGACAAATGTGTCGGATTCATTCAACAGCTTGTTGAACTCTGCCCGTGGACTGCCTGTCGCTGCCATAGTCCACATGACATTCAAACAGAATGTGGAGAGGTTTGTTGAAATACATGCAGTAGCATCAACATTGATGGACAGGGGTGTTCAATTTATGCCAATACCTATGAGAAGATTTGAAAGGTCAAGGAGGCGAGCATAGTGGAATTCATTTCTTCACTATTATCATGACCGGGGTGTTTTTGAAGTTAAGAACGCTACCCGCGGACACTGTGGGAATAATCTACAAACGATGAATAAAAATAGAAGGTTCTGTTCATGTGGAAAATGGACTATCTGCCACATGCCGTGCGCACCATGCATTGAACTGCTTTCAACAAGTTGGATATGGGACAACCAACTATATTGATAGGCAATACAGTATTGTTGCATACGTAGACACATATAGTGGGAGTTGCAACCATTAGTTGCTAAGCATTATTGTTCGCCGGAGTTTTTTAAGATGGTATATAACAAGGATTATTTGTGCAAGTTGCGAGTGCAAAAGAGAATGCGTATACAGAACCAAATGGATGTTGGTGACACCGTTTATGCACGTAAATATGGCATATGCTCGCAAACAGGACACGACCGTCGTAAATGTCTTTCAGGTGGTGTGCATGGCGGTGGTAATCCAGCTCCTGGTGCAAGTTCGTCCAATTTACCTAACTATCAAGGATACCCCTAGTCTTTTGTTTTGGTATTATTTTTTTAATACGTGTTTGTGCTTGTGTATGTTGCAATACATATCAAATAATATTATTTCCACAATCTTGTTACATTTTATTTTTAAACGTGAAATTTTGATATGGTTGTTCAAATATTGAACTTATTTGTGTTAGTAAAGAAGACCAAGAATGTGGAATAGAAAAATTATGTATTAAAAAATAAATTAAAGATGTAAATTGTGGTAAAATAATGCGTTTTATCACTAAAATTTAATATGTAAAGCGTGGTATAATACTACATTTTGTTGAGTTGTCATGTCATTATGAAAAAGCTGAAAACCTTGTGAAAACCCAATTATCTTGCAGAATAAATTTAATATCTAAAGCGTGGTATGGTACTACATCTTATGGAGCTATCTTGTCGTTCTGAAAAAGGTGAAATGGCTGATGAAAAAGCTGTTTTGTTGCAGAAAAATGTAATATGTAAAGCGTTGTATAGTATTGCGTTCTGTGTGAAATCTTGACTATAAATAGCGATCACATGCTACTACTTATTTCCTTTGCTTAAAAATAACCAAAGTTTCTCTTTAAGAAATATTTAAACAACCCGATTATGTCCTAAAGTGCTACTGCGGAGAAAAATGCAGTTTGTACAAATGGTGGCCATATGGTGGACGTTGTTACTAGGCATGTAAGTGTTAGAATATACGCTTAACGCTAGGGAGGGGGGGGTGAATAGCGTTTTAATAAAAATCAAGATAAATTTGCAGAATTAAAATTGCAGGAATAAAGTAAGTGCAGTAATTAAAGTAGTAAGGAGAGAACACACCGAATTTATACTGGTTCACCACAACGTGTGGTTAGTCCAGTCCCCGAGAGACTCTCTCGAGTTTTACACTAACTCTGTTAAGTTTACGGGTGCCTAATATACACTCTACAAGACTTCAACTTGCCCGAGGATACCTCACCTCAAGACTTCAAGTCAAGGAACTAAACTTTCCTTCTTACAACAAGGGATTAGAACTTCCCTTCAAGTGTATGCAAACAGTTAGCACTCAAGACAAGACTCTCTTATAGAGTAGATGTGAGTAAAATTAATACGCTCAAGAACACAACAACTTCGTCAAGAATTTGGCTCTCAAAACCTATGAAATGAATGTGAAATGATTGATATGAAAGTATGTAAGCTTAAGCAAGAATTGTAATCAGTTGTACTTAAAAGAGTGATTTTGAGGTGTATTTATAGTCCTCAAAGTCACCAAGACCGTTGCTTAATTGCCAATCACTAATTGCTGATTTTTTGCTAGGATAATCGATTATCTGATTTGCATAATTGATTATCTGCAAATCGTTCAAAAATCATATGCAGATTTTAAGCAGAATAATCGATTATTCAAATTGCATAATCGATTACCTGATAACGTTTAAAAATCAGACGCTAATTTTATGCTAGCATAATCGATTATTGCCTTGTGCATAATCGATTATCTTTCAACGTTTAAAAATACTTTGGCAACAGTCTTAACATAATCGATTACCTAAAAGATATAATCGATTATTTGCTGTTTTGTAAATTCCGGTTATACACTGTCTTGACATAATCGATTATCAAAAAAGACATAATCGATTATTTTGCTATTTTGTAAATTCCGGTTTACACTGTCTTAACATAATCGATTATCAGAAAAGACATAATCGATTATTTTGCTGTTTTGTAAATTCCGGTTTACACTGTCTTAATATAATCGATTATCAGAAAAACATAATCGATTATTTCTGTCCAGATTTGAAAGACATGTTTAAAAATCATTTTGGCTAAAATGAAGATGTTTGAAAATCATTTTGTTTTAAATCAAAGATGCATGGTTTGATGAAAATGATTTTACAAGAGAAGCCAAGTCTTGAATCTATTGTCGGATCAAGATCACAATATAAAACGACTCATGTATAACTTTGTTGCTTTACTTGATCTTGTTCTTTGTTTCTCTTGTGCTTGGACCTCGGCATATGTCAATGTTCCATGCGCGTCGGTTTGTCATTTATCAAAACCTACAAAGACGAACACACGTTTAGTTTTAGCGACTTGAGAACGTGTTTCAACAATTTTCCCCTTTTTGATAATGGCAAACCAATATCGGGATATGCATATTAAATAATTGATAATGACAATCCAAGACAAGTATATAAATATATGAATGAGTTCCCCCTCAATTTATGAATTCCCCCTTAATTTATGCCAATATGTATTAGTGTGCATAGCCCTTATTCTTCCCCCTTTTGACATTAGCAAAAAATAATAAACTTTTATTGAGGAAACAATATTGAAAATACATAATAGAGCAAGAAAAATAGACAAAATATTATTCAAACGATACATAATGGAAGCAAGAAAAAAAATAGACAAGATATTATTCATTGTCAACATTAACATCCGCCTGGGCATCTGGCACTTCTTCCGGAAGGGCAACTTGGGCATAGGGATAGCGGACGTGGTCAAAATATCCATGAAGCTCGTGGGATAATCGGGTGACATTCCTATCAATACGATTCATGGACGTGGACAAAGAGGCATGTTGCTCAGAAATGGTTTGGAGGGTAGCAACGGAAGGGGCCTGAGGACGACGTCTTTGAGTTGGAGGAGGAGCCGGATGTTCAGCGATATTGGGAAATGAAAATTCTTGAATTTCCCAATGTTTTGTTGCCTTTTTGTGAGGACCGGCGGAGGTGTCGATACTGGAGGCTTGAAAAAGAGCCATTATGACAAAAGCATAGGGGAGTGGCTTATCGTCCCCAATTGCATCATACATGTGTGTCATGACGAACTGGCACCAATTGATGCGAGCCCCGGTAATAATTGCGAGCATGAGTTTTGAATCCTCATGAGAGAGAGTCGTATGATTGAATTTGCGCGGTTTTAGAACTCGGGTTATGAAATAAAATATTAGACGATATTCCGGGAGCATGTTCATAATGGTTGGGCGACGATGCTCCGGAGATAAATTCGCCAATGCCAATTTGGTTGAAAAGGAGTCGTTCATCAAATAAAGCACCTTCTTCTCTAGTGTAAAGTGAAATATCTTCCCCATTTCGTGGAAGTTTTGTGAGAAGTTGCATGTGTTCCTCATTTAAAAGAATTGGAACTCTATTGATGTTTGAGACTAGGTCACCATCTTCGTCCTTCCCGAGATTGGAATAGAAGGCACGAATTAGAGCAGGGTGAATGTAAGGGGATTGAAGATATATGAATTCAAGGAGTTGGCTTTGTATGAGGATATTTACTGTGGATGGAGGGGCGCTGTGGATAAGGAATCGATCAGTGGAGAATCCAGGAGGAAGGATTTCTCGATTTTCAAATTTTTCGATGAATCGAAGGAGTTCGGGTTCAGTGTCGAAACGTAAGAAGGATCCGTCTTTATAGTAGTGGGAGAGTGGACGAGCGACGGAAGAGGAGGCAATTTGTTTGCCGGAACGAGCGCGTTTAGAGTGCTTGCTCGCCATTAGTATGAAAAAATAAGAGCTGTTGCAAAAATTTGAGGGCTTTTGAAGATTGTTTGAAGCTAAGAGTGAAGTTGGAGTGAGAAATTTGAAGGATGAAAACACCTATTTATAGAATTGAAGAAGTGAGGCATTTAGTGAACAAAAAGCTGCAGATTTATTAAGCCAAACGGTCAAAAACGGTAACAATTTTGATGAGCTGACCGTTGGTAATCGATTACTGAACTTTTGTAATCGATTATTGCTGCACAGTGTGTTATACGGACTCGGGGAATAATCGATTTTGATTTGGAGATAATCGATTATTTTTAGGCAGTGCGATGAAAAACCGAGACGGTAAGAGGAAATCGATTATTCAGTTTTCAACAATCGATTATTTTATTAACACTTGTAAAACTGAACTTTCAATAATCGATTAGTAATATTGATAATCGATTATTAAACATGATTGCCAGATTCCTGCAAAATCAAAATGTTAGATAATCGATTCTAGTATTAGTATAATCGATTAGTTTATTTTTCCAGTAGAATAATGGGAAAACATAAAGGAGTAATAATCGATTATTGACTAAGAAAAATCGATTATTTATCACCAGTGCCCGAGAATTCCCCTGTCTTTGGGGCGATACCTGCAAAAAAGAGTTAGGCGCCTCTGACGCTCAAATTAGTAATTGTTAAAAGAAAAATGCAATGCATGTATTAGATCATCGTGGAGTCAAGAATTCCGAGTTCACTACGAATTCGGAAAAAGGACTCTTTCTCTAAAGGCTTTGTGAAGATGTCGACCAATTGATATTTGGTTTCAACAAACTCAATTTCGACATCACCTTTGAGAACGTGATCTCTTATGAAGTGGTGCCTAATTTCTATTTGTTTCGTTCTTGAGTTAAGAACAGGGTTCTTCGTCAAGCTTATGGAGCTAGTATTATCACATCGAAGAGGGATATGATTGATACTAAGACCATAATCCGAGAGTTGTTGTTTCATCCAAAGGATTTGAGCACAACAACTCCCCGCGGCTACATATTCAGCCTCGGTTGTGGATAACGCAACACTTGCTTGTTTCTTGCTAAACCAAGAAACTAGAGAGCTACCGAGCAAATGGCAAGTGCCACTAGTGCTCTTGCGGTCCAATTTGCAACCCGCAAAATCGGAATCGGAATAGGCAACAAGTTGGCATGAAGAACCTTTGGGATACCATAGTCCCACATTTATAGTTCCAACAAGATACTTCATTATCCGTTTTACCGCAGTTAGGTGCGACTCCTTCGGACATGATTGATATCGAGCGCATAAACACACGCTAAACATGGTGTCCGGTCTACTTGCAGTAAGATAAAGAAGGGATCCGATCATACCTCGGTATTTCTTGGTATCTACTTCTTTACCTTTCTCATCCTTGTCAAGATGGTCGGATGTGCTCATTGGAGTGGCCATTGCTTTGGCGTTTCTCATTTCAAAACGATTTAGCAACTCCTTGCAATACTTAGATTGACAAATGAAAGTTCCTTCTTTCATTTGTTTCACTTGCAACCCCAAGAAGAAGTTTAGCTCACCCATCATTGACATTTTGAATTCGCTAGTCATTAACTTAGAGAATTCCTCGCATAAAAAATCATTAGTAGCACCAAAAATAATATCATCGACATAAATTTGAACTAATAGAATGTCATTGTTTTTATTTTTGATAAACAGTGTAGTGTTAACTTTCCCCCCTTTCGAACTCATTGTCCAAAAAAATTTTGCTTAAGCGCTCGTACCAAGCTCGAGGAGCTTGTCTAAGTCCATATAGCGCTTTCTTAAGCTTGAAGACATGATCGGGAGATTTAAAGTCTTCAAAGCCGGGGGGTTGTTCAACGTACACTTCCTCTTGAATAAACCCATTGAGGAAGGCACTCTTGACATCCATTTGAAATAATTTGAAATTCATAGATGATGAAAAAGCAAGTAATAAACGAATGGCTTCTAGTCGTGCTACGGGTGCATAAGTTTCTTCATAATCAATTCCTTCTTCTTGATTATAGCCTTTAGCAACGAGCCTAGCTTTGTTTCTAGTGATTATACCATTTTCATCTAATTTTTTTTGAAAAACCCATTTCGTACCAATTATGGTGTGATTATCGTGTCTTGGCACCAATTCCCAAACATCATTACGTTTGAATTGGTTAAGCTCCTCTTGCATTGCCAAGGTCCAATGCTCATCCCCAATTGCTTCGGAAATGGTTGAGGGTTCGATTTGAGAAACAAAAGCCATATGTCCTACAGTGTCTTTAAGAAGGTTTCGAGTACTTACCCCTTTCTCGATGTTGCCAATTACCTTGTCGAGAGGATGGTCTTTAGACGTCCTCCAAGCCTTAGGCACCATCAATTCTTCTTCTTGTGGTGGTACTTCTTCCAAAAGTTGTTCCATGACTTCATCTTGAACTTCCTTTGGATTCTCCTTTTGCACCTCGTCTTGAAGATTGATTTTGTTTAAAGCATCTGCAAGACCATCATAAAAATCCTTTCTGGCCAAACAAGCATCATTTTCCCAAAATACTATATGAGGAGATTCCTCAACAGTTTTGGTTCGATTATTGAAAACTCTATATGCTTTACTACGCGATGAATAACCAAGAAAAATTCCTTCATCAGATTTCGCGTCAAATTTTCCCAAGTTATCTTTTCCGTTGTTATGAATGAAACATTTACAACCGAAGACTCTAAGATGGGAGAGGTTAGGTTTCCTTCCCTTGTAGAGTTCATAGGGAGTTTTTATGAGTATCGGTCTTATGACAGCTCTGTTTAAAACATAGCATGCGGTACTCACGGCATTCGCCCAAAATTGTTTGGGAATCTTAGCCTCATCGAGCATGGTTCTAGCCATCTCTTCGAGACATCGATTTTTTCGTTCCACCACTCCATTTTGTTGTGGTGTACGTGGAGCCGAAAAGGTATGTTCAATACCGAGTTCATCACAAAAATCCGCAAAGATATTATGATCGAACTCTCCCCCATGATCACTTCTTATGGAAGTGACGGTTGTGTTCTTTTCATTTTGAACACGTTTAAGAAAACTTTTAAAGGCTTGAAAAGCATCACTTTTATGAGCAAGAAATAACGTCCATGTAAATCTAGAGTAGTCATCAACAATAACAAAAGCATAAAGATTTCCACCATGACTTTTAATTCTAGATGGTCCGAAAAGATCCATGTGTAGAAGTTGTAAGGGCCTAGTGGTTGAAACAACATTTTTGGATTTAAAAGAGGCTTTTGTTTGTTTCCCTTTTTGACATGAATCACAAATAGAATCTTTTTCAAATTTCATGTTTGGAAGACCAATTACTAATTCTTGTGAAACTAGTTTGTTTAAAAGATTCATATTTACATGAGCTACTCTACGATGCCATAACCACATGTCGTCTTCTTTACTCATAAGGCAATTTACAAAACTTGATGAAGAATTTTCAAGATCAACCATATAGATATTATCAATTCTAATACCACGAAGAATAACTTTAAAATCACTACGACGGATAACTAAGCATTCTTCGGAATCAAACAATACAAGATTTTCCTTGTCACATAATTGACTTATGCTCAAGAGATTGTGTTTGAGACCTTTAACTAGCAAAATATGCTTAATGGAGGAAGATTCGTCCTTACCGACCGAGCCAATGCCGATAATTTTTCCTTTGTTATTGTCTCCAAAAATAACATTTCCTCCTTCCGTGGGTTTTAGTTGAAGGAATTTTGATGCATCACCGGTCATATGTTTGGAGCATCCACTATCAAGGTACCAAAGTACACTTGATCCCTTCAAACACACCTACAAAACAAATTAATGAGATTTTGGTACCCAAGCCATTTTGGGTCCTTGTGTGTTAGGTGCAAAATAGTGGTGTGATTGACCTGCAGTGAAATGTCTATGTCTAG
Organism: Nicotiana benthamiana; assembly: GCA_034376525.1. Taxonomy (NCBI): domain Eukaryota; kingdom Viridiplantae; phylum Streptophyta; class Magnoliopsida; order Solanales; family Solanaceae; genus Nicotiana; species Nicotiana benthamiana. The sequence continues at coordinate 88,242,979 of CM067333.1, read as the reverse complement.
TAAAGCATGCGGGAGCAATATGTCCAATTTTATTGCAATAATGACAAATGACATTCGGATTGTGCATTCTTCTAGGATGATAATAATTTGGGGGTCTAAATTTATTCACTCTATTTTTAGGAATATAGTTTTGATGTAGTTTTCGAAAATCTTGTCTAGGTGGTCTATACATGCCAATATTTCTTCTAGCATTTGTTCTAGGATGAGTTGCAATTCTAGGAAAAATTTCTAGGTTGAGTGTTGACATTTATTTTGTTTTGCCTAAGTTGAGTCTTAGGTGGTTTAGGAATGGACTCAACTTTTTCTTTTGGCTAGTGTTTAAAGCCTATACCGTGCTTAGTGGATTTCGAATTTACAAGCACTTCATTGAGATTTTTGTGTGAAGAATTGAATTTGTGCAAAGTGCTTCTAAGACTTTCTACTTCTTCCTTTAGAGATTTGCAAGAAGTACAATCCTTATTTGAACTTTCGGGTTCGTCGGCGCTTCTTTTGCCGTAAAACTTGTTTTCCTCTTTTAATTTCTCATTTTCAAGAGTTAGTTTTTCAAAATCCTTTTCTTTTGAAGAAATTTGTTTTCTTAAAACTTTTATAGATTTAGACGCGCTAATAAACTCTTTATACAATTCATCGAATGCATCTTGCATTTCTTCTAAAGTGAAATAATTCTTAGAAGTAGTACATACCTCATTTTGAGTTTCTTCGTGTGCCATAAGACACAAGTTTGCGGTCTCGTTTCCTTCTCCATCACTTGATTCGTCTCCGGAGTCGCCTCCCCAAGAGATGGATGCTCTTTGTTTCTTGACGGGTTTCTTCTCCTTTTTGGCATTTGGACAATTTGGTTTGATATGCCCGATTTCTCCGCATCCATAGCACTTTAATTGGTCTCCTTGTCGCTTACCTTTTCGATCATACTCCTTTTGCATGAACTTGTGAAATTTCTTAATAACGAGTCCAAACTCGTTATCTTCGTCGCTTGATTCCTCATCATTTTGAGGTTGAGCCGTGCTTGCTTTAAGGGCGATTCTTCGTTTCCTTTGATCATCCAAAAGAGGGTTAAGAATAGTAGATTCATAGGTTTTGAGATTACCTCTAAGCCCGTCGATTGTGACATTTGTAATGCCGATTGACTCTTGAATAGAGTCGGCTTTGGAGCGCCATTCCGGAGTGAGACTTCGAAGAATTTTACGGACAAGTTCCCTATCCGTGAAAGTCTTCTTAAGAGCATGAAGATCATTAACGATTTTTGAAAATCGTTCGAACATATCATCTATCTTCTCATTTTCCTTCATATGAAAAAGTTCATATTCATGGGTTAGAAAATCTATTTTAGCTTCTCTTACCTGGTCCGTAACTTCGTAGGTAATTTCCAATTTATCCCACATTTGCGTAGCCGTGGTGCAACATGAGATTTTCCGATAATCATCAGGATTTACAGTACATTACATCATGTTGATGGCTTTTGCGTTGTTCTCCACCTTTCTAATATCGTCTGCATCATACTCATCTTCCGATTTTGGCACCATTTCATTTTCTACCTTTTTGGTTGGAATTTGCTCTCCATTCTTGATAATTTTACACAGTAGAAAATTATTTGATTGGATAAATATTCTCATCCTTTCCTTCCAATAAGTATAGTTTGTGCCATCGAATAGTGGTGGCCTTGTGGTGCATTGTCCTTCACCTAGTCCTGCATAAACGTTACGAGTAGAAGCCATGGATTATTTCTCTCAAACTGTTAAGTCTTTCAGAGAGTTAGGCTCTGATACCAATTGTTAGAATATACGCTTAATGCTAGAGGGGGGGGTGAATAGCGTTTTAATAAAAATCAAGATAAATTTGCGGAATTAAAATTGCAGGAATAAAGTAAGTGCAGTAATTAAAGTAGTAAGGAGAGAACACGCCGAATTTATACTGGTTCACCACAACGTGTGGTTAGTCCAGTCCCCGAGAGAGTCTCTCGAGTTTTACACTAACTCTGTTAAGCTTACGGGTGCCTAACAAACCGTTACACTTGCTCGTAGATATACACTCTACAAAACTTCAACTTGCTCGAGGATACCTCACCTCAAGACTTCAAGTCAAGGAACTAAACTTTCCTTTTTACAACAAGGGATTAGAACTTCCCTTCAAGTGTATGCAAACACTTACCACTCAAGACAAGACTCTCTTATAGAGTAGATGTGAGTAAAATTAATACGCTCAAGAACACAACAACTTCGTCAAGAATTTGGCTCTCAAAAACTATGAAATAAATGTGAAATGATTGATATGAAAGTATGTAAGTTTAAGCAAGAATTGTAATGAGTTGTTGTACTTAAAAGAGTTATTTTGAGGTGTATTTATAGTCCTCAAAGTCAACAAGACCGTTGCTTAATTGCCAATCACTAATTGCTGATTTTGTGCTAGGATAATCGATTATCTGATTTGCATAATCGATTATCTGCAAATCGTTCAAAAATCATATGCAGATTTTAAGCAGAATAATCGATTATTCAAATTGCATAATCGATTACCTGATAACGTTTAAAAATCAGACGCTGATTTTATGCTAGCATAATCGATTATTGCCTTGTGCATAATCGATTATCTTTCAGCGTTTAAAAATACTTGGCAACGGTCTTAACATAATCAATTACCTAAAAGACATAATCGATTATTTTGCTATTTTATTTTATAAATTCCGATTATACACTGTCTTGACATAATCGATTATCAAAAAAGACATAATCGATTATTTTGCTGTTTTGTAAATTCCGGTTTACACTGTCTTAACATAATCAATTATCAGAAAAGACATAATCGATTATTTTGCTGTTTTGTAAATTCCGGTTTACACTGTCTTAACATAATCGATTATCAGAAAAACATAATCGATTATTTCTGTCCAGATTTGAAATACATGTTTAAAAATCATTTTGGCTAAAATGAAGATGTTTGAAAATCATTTTGTTTTAAATCAAAGATGCATGGTTTGATGAAAATGATTTTACGAGAGAAGCCAAGTCTTGAATCTATTGTCGGATCAAGATCACAATATAAAACGACTCATGTATAACTTTGTTGCTTTACTTGATCTTGTTCTTTGTTTCTCTTGTGCTTGGACTTCGGCATATGTCAATGTTCCATGCGCGTCGGTTTGTCATTTATCAAAACCTACAAAGATGAACACACGTTTAGTTTTAGCGACTTGAGAACGTGTTTCAACAGTAAGAACAAGCTTGACGAGCAACCCGACAAGCCCACATGTGAATTTGAGGTATGGATGGATGAACCATGTAAACAGGAGTACTACAAAGAAAGAATTTATGATCTTCATATTACCTGTACGAGGTAAGTGGTACACGAGCGTCGAATTAACCAAGAAATTGAGGAGTTGAAGTCAAAACTCAATGAGGTAGAAGAGGAGAAAAAAAAGCTGGAAAACCAACTCAAGTGGTTGGAGAAAATAGTGGTACGCGGTTGTAACTAAATAGTGGCTTATACGTGTTGAGCGTAGTAGTGTATCTTTATGTTTCCCTTGTCAAGTGTTTTCATTAGTTCTATTGTCTGTATCATTTTTATGTGTGTCTTAGATTTGTTGTGTTTGTGTTTGTGTTTTCATGTTTAAATAAAATTGTTGTTCAAATTCTGTTACAATAAAAATATTATTAAATAGAATTGTTGCCTTTATTTACATAATGTATTATTTTCTTCATAGAATTGTTCAAATAATCAACTTATTGTTATTGCTAAAGAACGCCAATCTAAAATTTTAAAAAATAATTATGTGCAAAGCATGGTATAATACTACGTTTGTAATATGCAAAGCATGGTATATTACTACATTTTTTGAGTTGTCTTATCGTTCTGAAAAAAGATGTAAACCATGGGAAAAAGCTGTTTTTCTGCAGAAAAATTTAATATGTAAAGCGTGGTATATTACTATATTTTTTTGAGTTGTCCTATCGTTCTGAACAAAGATAAAAATCATGGAAAAAGCTATTTTTTTGCAAAAAAAATTAGTATGTAAAACGTGGTATAATACTATATTTTGTTGAGTTGTCATGTCATGCTAAACAAGCTTAAATAATTTATGAAAAAGCTATTTTTCTGAAAAATTTAATATGTAAAGTGGGTATAATACTATATTTTGTTGAGTTGTCATGTCGTTCTGAAAAGGCTGAAAATCATGTGAAATACCTATTTCGTTTCAAATAAATTTAATATGCAAAGCATTGTATAATATTACGTTTTACGTGTATCTAAAACGTGGTATAATACTATGTTACATATGAAATCTTGCCTATAAATAACGAGCGCATTCTAGTTATTTTCTGCGCTTAACAACAACCTATAGAAAATATTTCCATAAAACCAAAGTTTCTCTTTGAGAAATGTCTAGACAACCCCTTTATTGTCCAAAGTGCGACCGTGGAATCAAAAGCATGATGTACGATTGTTGAGGAGAAGATGGAAGCCGCTACTGGGCGTGTATGAATATGTTTTATAGGCAACCTGGCGTACCCACATACAATTTTAAGGTATGGATTGATGAACCATGTGAGCAAGAATATTACAAAGACAAGTTGTATCATCTTCATGATGTGTGTACGGGGCAGTGGGACAAAGAGCGCAATCCAAGCAAGAAATTGCATAGTTGAATGTGAAACTCAAGGAGGTAGAAGAAGAGAAAAAAAAGCTGGAAAACAAGCTCAAGTGGATAAAGCAGAGAATACTAGGCAGTAATAACTAAACAATAGCATGTACGTGTTGAGCGTTGTGGTGAATCTTTATGTTTCCTTTGTCAAGTATTTTCATTAGTTCTACTGTTTGTTTTGTGTTAGGTTTGCAAGGTTTGTATTTGTGTTGTAATTTTAAAGTAACATTGCTGTTCAAATGCAATTAAAATAAAATTATTGTTAAAAAGATAATTGGTACCATTATTTACATAATGCACTATTTACATAAAGTAAAAACAAGTAAATCAATGAGTTCCACAACCTGTGTGCTTTAGTGCTACTGCTGGCCTGAGTAGAACCCACTGTCCTACGGGTACACCATCTAGATCATCATCGTCAAGCCTCTTCTTTATGTAAGGACGTGCAGCAACATCGACACCACAACTGGCAGGATCGAAAGAATAGGCCGTTGGGCCGTCATCAACCTACAAAACAAGTACTAATCTTAGCATGTGAAAAAGTATATTTGTATTGTACGTGTTAACTCAAAAAACGTTTTCTTACCGTAGTCTCGTCGGCCTCCTAAGAATATGCATCTGTGATGTCCTCATCAAAGCATGTAGTGTCCTCAAAGATGGGCTGGGACGAAACCTTCATAGGAAAGTTAAAAATTAGTTAATGGCAGCTCATTAAGGAAAAGAAAACAAATTGAAATTTTAAAGTAATATAAACATACTTGCGCCTGTGGTAGATCCGCATCAACTGTCGGGGATGAGGCATATCTCAACCTGCACCCACCATCCACGTCTCAGGTCAGCTGATCCTCAGCTGCGGTAGATGGCATGCAAATTACTGGTCTAAATCCTCATCGAATGTACCCGTGATCAACAATGCTCCTGACGAGGTGACCTGCGATGCTGGAAGAGATAGCTAAAGGTTATCGACGGCATGCTGCTGGAAGGCTCATCTACCTGAGGTATACAACCCAGCTGATCATCTCCAAGATCCACATCTCCAAAATCATCATCACATCCTTCAACAGGTGGTTCGTCAAGTTCCTCAATGCCCTCTTGCTGGGGACCACCTCTTAGCCGTCCCTCGCGACCCTGTGGGGAACCCCTCCCTCGTGCCCTACCCCTGCCTCATGGTACACCCCTATCCTGATGGTAGTCTTCTGGTGCCGCATACTGAGCCTCGTGATCCAACCTCACGCCATCTCTCGCCTTAAAATGGCTCCGACGAGCCAACTCTGCCACCTGCCGGCGATAGTCAACTAGGGCGGCACTGTTGGCATGCTGCTGCATCTCCTGTCCCAACTGGTACACAAGGTGATGCCCAATAGCCTATGAAACATGTGAAATATTAATTAAATAATGCTATATCATAGTTATAAGATATTAATAAGCCACAAAAATATACCAGTGCCTCGTGCCTCCTGACGTATGGTCTGTAGCGCTCGCCAAGTACATGGGGTTCCCGATCATCAGTCGGGTGTGACATCAGTACCATGATGTATAAAGAAGAATAGTGGCCTCCTGGGTAAGTTTTGGTAGTGGTAGAATACGGTCACCTCGCTGCTCCCAAATATGGACCTGCTGATCTAGCCATCCCATAAATATATCGTCTACCCTGACACGGTCATCACACTAATAGTATGTAGGGATCCATGAAAGTTCCCCCGGTATAGGCTGGGGATGGTGAAACTAGCAAAGCACACGCTCTGTGGCATGATACTCAACAGTATCGAAGAAGATCATTGGTACAAAGGTGCTCCAAAGCAGTCGGTCGAATGAGCAATAATCAGGCAGCTGAGCTAGCAACTCGCCGTTGTATGGCGTCCAAATGAACTACTAAATAATAACATAAAAGTGAGTATGCACAACACAACTTAATTTATAACAAGTGTAGGTTTATTTGGCCACCAGCATATCTAACACATCCCTGACAAGGGGGATATTATGATGAGCATCGGTCCCTCGGCAATTCCCTCGCCGGAGAACCCACCTAGAAGCTAGAGGGAGAAACAGATAAGCCTCACCGGGTGCAAGTGGTGGTAGAGGTGGCTGCAAAAGCGTGATCCGCTGCCAGGCCCAAACCTAAGATAAAAGGTTAATGTAAAATTTATGAGTCATTTCGACCATATAGAATTCGTAGTAATGAACAACATATTCAAAAACGTTGTCACCTGCATGAGGGGAAAAAAAACATATGTCCATCGTGCAAAGCATGCTCGCCTGGCACATGCTCCTATACAGGTATGCGAATACATCATCACCCCAACTGTACATAGGTAAATCATCCAACTGCTGAAGATGGAGAAAGCGCATACTCACGAGACTCCCCGAAGTGTTCAGGAACAAGACACACCCAAAAAGCATGAGCAGCGCCAACCGCGTGTACCTATTAATATGGAGACCCTCCATCTCGCCGGTAACGTCTGGGCAAAAGTTCCATATGATCTCTAATGGCAGAAAAACAACGCGACTGCCCCCTCTCTGTACAACGTCATCCAGAGGTCTATAACCTGTAAACTGCCTAATCCCATCCATCTACGCGCAGTCCGTACAAAACCTGAACATCCTCCAGCGTGATGGTGGCCATTCTAGTGGGCAAGTAAAAAGTGTGCGTCTCCGGTCGCCACTGCTCTACCAAGGCCGTGATGAGAGACCTATCAAGCTGTATCCACCAAATCCAAAAAATCATATAGAAACTTGTAGCCTGTAGGCGCGCGACTACGCGGACATGGAAAGGGTGCTCCAAAATGAACTCCCATAAATCATCAGGTCTCCTGGCGCGGAGAGTGTGATCTGATAGCTATCCCTCCTATATAAGGAGGATCAATGGTCGCCGTGCAACACTAATGGCTGATCTTCGGTAGGTCCAGGATGCACAGGCGAAACGTCCATATCGTCTACTATAATTCAAATAATATTAATTCTGTGTATTAATTTAATAAATTAAATAATTATTTTTTAATTATGGATTGAGTAATTACCTATGGGTTTCGAGCTTGATTTTTTAGGCCCAATAGCACCAAGTTATCTTAATTATTATGTGTGTTAATTTCAACATTTTTAGAATTTTGTTAGCTTAATAAATTAAATAACTAATTATTTTTAATATTGGAATTAATAATTATGTATGTGTTCCAAGCTCGATATTTGAGGCCCGATAACACCAAATTATCCTTAATTATTATGTATGTCAATTTCAATATTTTTAGAATTTTGTTAGCTTAATAAATTAAATAATTAATTATTTTTAATGTTGGACTTAATAATTATGTATGAGTTCCAAGCTTAATATTTAAGGCCCGATAGTACCAAGTTATCCTTAATTATTATGCGTGTCAATTTTAACATTTATAGAATTTTGTTAGTTTAATAAATTAAATTAAAAATTCTTGAATTGGACTTAATAATGATGTATGGGTCACAGGCTCGATATTTGATGTCCGATAGCACCAAGCTATCCTTAATTATTATGTATGTCAATTTTAATATTTTTATAATTTTGTTAGCTTAATAAATTAAATAATTAATTATTTTTAATATTAGACTGAATAATTATGTATGGATTCCAGACTTGATATTTGAGGCCCGATAGCACCAAGTTATCCTTAATTATTATGCGTGTCAATTTCAGTATTTTTACAATTTGTTTACTTTAATAAATTAAATAATTAATTATTTAATTGGATTGAGCAATTATCTATGAGTTCCAGGCTCGATATTTGGGTTAATTTGACAATATATATTAATTTATTACCTTTGTAAATTTATTTTAATAAATTAAAATAATTAATTTTATAAAGTGTAATTGGATAGAATTTGCAGTTACTACATACTTATACTACAGAGACTCTACGCTAAAGCACTCTACATTTTACTACGCTAAAAGGCTCTATATTTTACTATGCTAAAAGGCTCTATGTTTTACTACGCTAAGAGGTCACTATTACATATAAAAGCAACAACCATAACATATAAATATGAATAACAAACTGAATAAATAATATTTATTTATTATTAACCAAATAAAAACATAACATTAACAATAAAAATTATTTATCAAATTTAACAATTTTTTGTCTTGCAGCTAATAATGCATGTACTATACGAGTTTCAACATAAACAAAATTGAAATACCTCGATTTAAATTTTTTGAAATTGATTTAAATCGAATTTTTGCACTCGAATGAAGGAATCCAAAGCTTGTCTTGTATGCGGGACCTACATTCTTTATTTTTTGGGTGACGGATGGGCCCCAATGTATTTTAAATTTGAGGGGGGGGGGGGGGGACCAGCAGTGGAGCAGGGGATTTTTTTACTCTAACAGTGTCGTTGTCTTGGGGAAGAAGAAAGGCTTTATTTAATTACAGGAAAATGTAGTACAATATTGTGTTTTACTTAAATGCATTATTGTACTGCGTTTCTCTATAATTAAATATAGGTGGGCCCAAATTAATAAGGGAAACACAGTACAATGCTAAGTTTAAGTGAAACACAGTATTATACCGCGATTCTCTTAAAAAAATTATTTTTTAATGATACGCAATATAGTACTGCGTTTTACTCTAACTGCTAACTTTTTGTTAAAGTAAAACGCATTATTATACTTCATTTTAATTATTTATGTAACTTTTTGTTATAGTAGTAGAAATGTATTTTTTGCTCAAAAAGGTATTAGAAAAGTTTCAGACTCATTAATAGGGCAGGAATTTAATAATGCAAAGTTGTTTCTTTTTAAGTGTTCGGTTTTTATATACTAAAAAGGAAATATATAAGATAAAACGTAAATATTACAATAGTTTTTTTTAACCTAATAAAGTTGGAAGAGTGTTAATGATGAGTTTGAACACAAGATACGTAACAATCCTCATGTTTTGGTGTTTCATCCATGTATTAATCAGTCTGCGTTTTGTTGTTGCATGTTGTATTTGTTTGACTTAATAGATTTTTAATCCTTTTTAAGAAAATAAATCGAAAATGATGAAGGGATAAATCCTAGTTAAAGATAATTAACTCTAGATCCGAAATGAGTAAGAGAAATAGAAAAATATAGTCGAGTATAAATATCGACGATGATTATGACCAGATTCAATGGCATAAAATAAATATGCATTAAGTAACAAATATATGAATAAAGAAAAAGATTCACCCGATCTTCAATGAGATGGATCTTGTTTCATTTGGTAAAGACGAATCATAGACAAATACAAGAACCTTAGCATTCTTTTTGGATCCAATGAAGGTATAGGATCATAGATCTCTCTAGAGAGGAGTCTTTACATATTTTCTAGAGAGAGAGAGAGGGAGAGAGAGAACCCCCTCTTTTTGGAAGCCCTTTTTTCCTATTTATACGGTACATCCATAGGAAACCCTAATTTAGAAGGAATATTCAGTAGAGTATTCCCTTTGAGGACTCCAAAGTGAACTAGTTATTGCATCACGGCTCGACCTCGGCCTGTTCGACCTCGGCTGTTGATGACGGTTCGACCTTAGCTATCGATGACGGTTCGACCTTGGCTATTGATGACTGTCCGACCTTGGCCAGTTCGACTACGACCGTATATCTCCGCGTGCCAAATTTCTCTGACATAATTTTGATCCATACAGTTAATTCCTTCTCTTATTGAGTTCGTCTCTTAGTCGAGCTCAATGAGCGGACTTCATTAATCGTAGTTTGAGAAATTCGGATGGGGAGGACTACTAGTGTGGATCGTGGCTGAGGGTGCCGATCTTTAGGTCAACGTGGTATCTCTGTGGGCTGAACTTTAGTAGAGTTCGATTAGGGCCAATAACTCGAGTAATGAGTCGATCGAGAAGATGGTAGAGTTGGAGAAGGTCGTCGAGGCCGGGATGGCGATTTTGGCAAGGATAGCAGCATCGGAGGAGGTCATTCACGTCCTCGGATTTGGATGAGCAAGTAGGCCTAATGTGAATTCGAACGAGGTATTTGAATGCAAATTTAGGCAAGGTCAGTCGATTCGTACAAGGCCGAACGTCGACGAAGTTCATTCCGTCGAGGCCGAAAGTCGTTTCGGTCGAGGCCGAATTCTTTTTGGTGATGGCACTTAGCCATTGGGTTGATTCGGTGGAGGCCGAAGGTTGATTCGGTTGAGGCTGAAAGTTGATTTGGTCGAGGCCAAATGTTATTTCAGTCGAAGACGAATGTTGTTTCAGTCGAGGCTTTAAGTTATTTCGGTCAAAGTCGAATGTTGTTTCGGTCGAGGCAGAATTCTTTGAGACAGACCTTGGCTGTTGGGGTCGACCTCCTCTTTTTTTGTGATGGCCCTTGTCAATAAGGGTAGATCCCTCTTTCTTGTTGATGGCCCTTGGCCGTAAGGTCAATTCGGACGAGGCTGAATATTTATTTGAACGAGGCCAAATGTTGATTCGGACAATGCCGAATGTTGTTTCAATCGAGGCTAAATTCTTTTTGGAGATGGCGCATGGCCGTTGGGGCCGGCCTTCTTTTTTTTGGCGATGACCCTTGGCCATAAGAGTCAATTTGGTCGAGGCCGAAAGTTGATTCGGACGAGGCTAAATGTTGTGTTGGTCGAAGTCGAATGTTGATTCACTCGAGGACGAAAATTATTTCAGTCGAAGTCGAATGTTGTTTTGGTCGAGGCCGTATTCTTTGAGATGGCCCTTGGCTATTGGGGTCGAGCTCCTCTTTTTTGGCGATGACCCTTTGTTATAAGGGTCAACTCCTCTTTCTTGTTGACGGCCCTTGGCTGTAAGGTCGATTCGGACGAGGCCGAATATTTATTCGGATGAGGCCGAATGTTCTTTCGGATGAGGCCGAATGTTGTTTCGGATGAGGCCGAATGTTGTTTCGGTCGAGGCCAAATTCTTTTTGGAGATGGCGTTTGGTCGTTAGGGTAGACATCTTCTTTTTTGGCGATGACCCTTGGCCATAAGGGTCGACCCCTCTTTCTTTTCGACGGCCCTTGGTCGTAAGATCGATACGGACGAGGCTAAATATTTATTCGGACGAGGTAGAATATTGATTTGGACGAGGCCGAATGTCGATTCGAACAAGGCCATATTCTTTTTAGAGATGGCGCTTGGCCACTGAAGTCGACCTCCTCTTTTTTGGTGATGGCCTTTGGCCATAAGGGTCGACCCCCTTTTTTTTTGGCGATGACCCTTGGCCATAAGGTCGAAATCTTCTTCTTTGGAGGATGCCCTTAGCCTCAAAGGGTGTTATTTTGAACTTATCAAAATGTTAACCCGTCGTCGTTCGATCAGGCCGAACTCTTCTTTTGGCGAAGGCCCTTAGCCTTTAAGGGTGTTATTTCGAACTTATTGATTTGTTAATCCGTCGTCGTTCTATTGAGGTCGAACTCTTCTTTTTTTTTTGCAAAGGCCCTTAACCTTTGAGGGTATTCCGTGGAAGAGTCCCAATTTTCTTAATTTATGTTGCATTAGAGAATATGACGTATTTCCTGGGGGAGTCCCAGTTTGACGTATTTGCTGGAGGAATTCCAATTTTCTTAATTTTGCTTGCATTGGAGAATACGATGTACTATAGGGGGAGTCCCAGTTTGCTTAATTTTGCTTGGGGAAATAGTTAGTTAAAACAAAACGAATGCGTTTGTTACCTTGATTTGATCGGTCGACGAGTGGAGAGGAGTGGCCACATTCCCTTCTCTTGTTATGCTTTCAGTGGCCGCTACTAATTTAGTGTGGATGTCCGCTTTAATAAAGTTTTATGTCTATAATTGGGTTTGTTGTTGTAGAGGCTATGAAAATATGTTGATATTTCTGAAAATTATTGTTACTAAAAACTGAACCAAGAACTTTGATCGAGGTGGGATTTTCATGTAGTGGTGCAGTTTAAAGTTGCTGAGGGAAGAGACAGCCTGTGACATATACTCATGTACTCATAGAATTTGAGGCACACATTTACTATGGGCCTTCCTAGAAGGAGGAGCAGGACAAAATATGATGATATAATCAGCAGAAGCACAGGTGAAAGTGTTGGTTCCATCATCATACACATAGCTGTAAGTGCGTGGGCATGAACTCTTAAAAAACTCCGAGTAATCCATAGGCATACATGTATCCTGCGTAGTATACAGCCCAGTACAACAATATCTCGGATCCCCTAATGCCTCACATGTGCTCTTGCATGCAACACACTCGCCACCACCATTGTCGTTGTAGGTACTCATCATCTTCAGCTCCGCCGGGCATGGCCCATTAAGGTCCACAACACACCCAGTTGCGGCATAGTTTCCATCACCGGCTCCATCTTGTGGGCTCAGAAGCATAGGAAAGTAATAACCGTCGAGAGCGAACTTCGCTAATGTCGCCGACAGTGCAATTCCGCTGGTGCACTCAAGTGTTTCGGAGCCGTAATCATTTGTGATGCAAGTGACTTTACTTGTAGTTGAATCTTGGGAGCAAAGAATCCCACCATATAATCGATCCGACCAACCCGCTGAAACTGAAACGGGTATGGTTTGTCCTGGATTTAGCTGAAGTCTAGTTGGAGAAAGTTGGTGATCACGCTCAAGTGAGTCTCGTAAATGACTACGCGGGCGTTGCAACTATAATCTGAGTATTTTTGCCCAGAGTCGAACCACTTAGAATTAACCTATCAATTACTATATTCAGATTTACTAAATTCTCACAATCTGTTTCCCCGAACGTTTTGATTCACAAGGGTTGATTTTTCTAAAAACTAAAGACTGAAAGTAATTAACAGCTGAAAGTAACTATGCTCGATGTGTAGACAGTTGGAATGAGGTCTAAGGTAATGGGTTCTCCCGTTGGTAAATTCTTTGGTTGTATATGTCTTATAACTATGATTTAGTAGTCTTTATCAATCATGAATGCTCCAGCTATCATAAATATTTCTCAAGCAATTATGATAATTTACAATTCGCACTCTCTCAAGCTACGCTAGCTAGAATCATAATAAAATTCACTTAGATTGCACCCAAGGTATCGTTATCTCTAATCCAACCTCTAAACCCGCGCTTGTGACTCTCGTCTATTTGTGACTCTCGTCTGTAATCCGTGAGTGATGTTGTTTATACAATCACCTAAATATGCACTCTCTCTCTCTCTCTCTCAAGTAGATACATAATAAATAGGAACTGATAATTGAGGGCTCTTTCAACTTACCACAATCAAAACATAGATGAACAAATAGAGATTAACAACCACATCCAACTATATTAATAAAACAACCAAGTCATCCAAAACGGGTTCAACCAAAACCTTAGATTAAGGTATTTAGCTACTCATAACAATGGAGGAATAAACTTCTAGAAGATTCATAATCGAAGATTGCAAGAAAAATAAAAGAGAATAAGAATAATGATGTTTTGGGTGATCTCTCACACTTGTTTCTCTTGCTAAACTAATCTCAAAAGTAAGTTTTACCCTATGAAAACCTTGATAATTTAACCTTGGGCGAACTTGACTTTATATAGGTTAAGTGGGTTTCTCTCCAGGTTTCCAATTTTACCCCTAACTAACTCTTTTCCGGACCGGCCTCGCGTGTCACTTCGCGCATAACTTCGCGCGTCATTCTGCCTTAGCCCTTAACGCGTGCGAACTACTGCGCTAACTCGCACGTGTGCTCGCACATCTAGGCATTATTTCTTCTATTCTTTGTCTCGTTCTTGCGCGCACTCATCTCCGAGGTGCCGTTCTTGCTCATTAATCATTCCAATAGCCTCTTGAAAGCATCATATAAGCTCCTCATCCTGCAATGTATACAAATCACAATTAGAGCTTCATTTTCATCAGTTAACTATATTATTATGTTGGAATGTAATCAAGCAGAAGCATAAATAATAGCTAAATTACCTAGATTTTGCCTATTATCAATACCCAACACTTAATTCATTGCTAGTCCTCGAGCAATAAAACTACACTCTCTAGAGAATCCTTCACTCAACCATTTCCCCTAGCGCATTACACCTAGAAAATTGTACATACATTACGCCTAGCAGTGAACATTCCTAGCCTCAAAGACGACTCTCAAGTGCCATGCAATATTGACGCTTCCTCAAAATACTCTACACAGAAGTCAAGACTTGCTTTTTCATCACGAATCATATGCCCTCATAATCACATCAACAAAAACAGAGTTCAATCCAACACATTCAATTCATATACTCACATATATCAAGGAAATCACTCACTCTCACAAACGAAGTCACGTGCATGCATTTGGTACCATAAGCTTTCCCTTAATGTAAACCTCTACTAATGTAGGCTCACTCAGTCTAATATCAATTAGGACTTTCGTGGTTGTAATGTGGGCTAAGGGACGGGTAGGATATATTTAGGAATAGTTACTCAACCTCCTAAGCACTTTAACACATCACATAAGTAATCTTTTTTTAGCGCAAATTTTTCAACCCATTTCTCATTCACAAACAATGTCATCACACAAATACTCCTTTCTTCTTTAAGCACTCTAATAATTCATACCCAGTAGCTGGAACAAGACACAATGTATTCATCTCTTTTTTCAGTTTATTCTTCTTGTCACTCAATTTCTGCTAGTGGTGTATTCATTTACAAAACAAGTGCACCTTCTTCCTTTTATTGATTCCACTCAAAAGCCACCCCACACGTATTTCCTTCTTACTTCTTTTATCGATCCCCTCACAATTAAAGTGCTTTAAGAGGTAAAAGGATCAAAACAATGTCAATTAAGAACAAAAAGGTATAGGCTTGTAATGCGGGTGCCAAACAAAAGTCTAGAGGCTCAAAAGGGTTAACTAGGGACAAAGTTTATTTGTGATAAGCAATTAAGCTCAAAAAGTTCAAAGAAAACCTAAAATCATTTTTCAAACAGAGCATCACCTAAGATTTCACTTCAACTCACATACCGGGCAAGTTCTAGGCGCAAGTACCATACATGGACTACACAAACACTCACCACACATGCCATATGACTCATTCAGATTAGCACATCAAGACGCTCCGCTACGAGCATTTAATTCAGTAACAAACATACAAATTAAGGCACTTTCAGTGAGATTCAACAATTAGGACTAAGCTTTACACTCTAGGGTTTATTGTGTTCAGGTGTGTCAACGCTATGGGTTCTCTTTCAATTTTATAGTTCATAGCCCATTACCCTAATCTACAAATAAAAAAAACAAAATAAAAACTACCTATGCCCAGTTCAAGCTAAACCCTTGAAAAAGAACTGCAGCCTAAGAAAAACCAAGGGGGAGTTGCTACACTACCTAAGAAAAAAATAAAAAATAATCTTTTTTATGTTTTCTCTAGACTAACTTCCCTCAAAAAAATCGTCTAAAAGATCTGTCATCAGGAAGAGCCTACAATTTTTCAGTTTTTTTTTCTCGACATAGTCCCTCAAGAACCCCGTTGAAAGGGATCCGTGGTCGGGCCGAGCCATTTATCTAAATTAACAACCGATTCCTACTCAACAAAAACTATCAATTCAACATAAAACAAACCAAACAAACAGCTAATTTATATAACTATATACATCATACAATGAAGGAATCCCCATCCCACACTTAAAAATGAAGACATGTCCATATGGCATAAAATTTAAAAGAGCAGTGAGGTAAAGGAACTTCCCTGAAGCTTCTCTCCTAGTCGGAAATGGTTTCTGGGTTTACGTTGCATGCACGGCCCAGAGCTCCCAACCAACCCATGAACTTCTTTTCCGAATTTACTTGTCAGTCAGCTATCGTGTCCACATGAGTGCCCAACTCAGTCATGGAGGTTTGTAGACCAGCCACCTCCTGCTCCAATGCGGTGTACCGGGACACTCTGGCAGTTCCTGAAGAGGATTCTGCTCCTGACGGTGCTGCTTCGGCTGGCTCCACGCCCATTTATTTGTCCTCTTCTTCCTACGATGCATCAGAGCCACTCTCATCCTCTCCACTTGCCGCTGCTGCTGTGGTTGGCCCCGTGGTGTTCTTGCTAGGTCGAATCTTGTGGCTTTTTCTTACCAGCCCGTCAACACGAGTATTTTCGGGTACCTGCACTTGCCTGCAAAGCTTAGTCACCAAAGAGGGGAAAAAGAACCCATACGTGCGTTGTGGGCACCGGATAAACATTTTGTCGTGGATCATTTTGGCCATGTCAAAGGGAAAACCCTTGATGAAACACCAAATGAATGTGTCTCGAGGTCTATTCACCTCCGTAGTATTTTTGGAGGGAATAAGGCGGCTATTAATCACATACAACTAGCTCTTCACCTCAGAAGTTAAGACGGAGGAGTGGAACTTCTCTCAGTGTTCCCGCCACTCCACCATTTTTCCAGGGTGCGCAAAGCGCATCAAAAAAGCGCTCTCACTTGGCATCTGTTGGATTTTTGCATACTCATAAAAGTCTGTATTATCAGGTAGAGGATCGGGCAACTTATATGATGTGCATATCGCCTCAATGGAGGCATCTATCGCCTTGCGGCGCACCATGACCACATTGTCTACATGCTCTAGCAGATTAGTATAGACTTCATGCTCAGCCCCACAAACATCTTGTGACTTAATGCGGTTACTCAGACTTCACATGCAAAATTTGTCACAATTACATAATCTTGCTCATTGAGACCATTCCAGAAACACCTTGTGGGCATTAGGCTCTCGCAACTTTTTTTAAGAGTGTTGCAACAAGGATTCCCCGCAACATCTCATAGATAGACCAAATCAAGTACCACCCACCCCACACTTACCAAAAACCAACCCCACAATATATTTCATCAATTATTACACAACATCCAAGTACAACTCCTACAATAAGCATAAGAATTCAACAAACAAATCTGAAAATTAAAGATAGAAAGAAAAAGAGAAAAAAAATCTAAGGCTCATACCTGTGGTGAAGGGAAATGGGGGAGATGCTAGTGTGCTTTGGGGGGAGGATCTGGGATTATTTGGAGGAGTGTTTTGTTTTTGCTTTGGGTGTTTGGGTTAGAATGGGGAAGTGAGGATTTTGGGGCTGGGGGAAACGGGGGCAGGGAGGTTATTGGGGGGGGGGGGGGTAAATTTAGTCTACTATTAAACAGATGAAATATAAAAAAGAAAAAATAAAAACTAAAACACAATAAAAAAAATGCCAGAAATTTACGGGCACGGTGCGAACTAATGTGCTAACTCGCGCGGCCCAGGCAGTATGGTGCGCGAACTTGTGTGCGAGCTCGCGCGTCCCTTCGCACGCTATTGAGTTGGTTAGGCAGAATGTTTGCCCAGTTGCACGAAGTCGCACTCCTGGGCACTCATTTTTGTACTTTTTTCACATGTGTTGCTCTTGTTGGATGGTTTTTTCACCCGCCCTTCGTCACCTGCATTAGTTAGTATGCGAAAACTCAAAATCAAACACTATTACTATCTTTGGGTTGCCTCCCAACCAGCACCTTATTTAATATCGTGGCACGACATTTACAACAATTTAATGGGTTGCCTCTCATGCAGCGCCTGATTTAAAGTCGCGGCACGATGTAGAGGAGCCCTTACTCCACTACAGATGAAAAATAAAAAATAAAAAAACAAAAACTAAGACACACTAAAAAATGTCAGAAATTTACGGGCGGGACGCGAACTAATGAGCTAACTCGTGCGGCCCAGGCAGTGTGGTCCACGAACTTGTGCGCAATCACGCGCGTCCCTTCGCACGCTATTGAGCTGGTTAAGCAGAATGTTTGCCCAGTTGCACAAGTCGCGCTCCTGGGCACTCATTTTTGTACTTTTTTCACATGTGTTGCTCTTGTTCGATTTCACCCGCCCTTCATCACCTGCATTAGTTAGTATGCAAAAACTCAAATTCAAACAATATTACTATCGTTGGGTTGATTTAACTCGTAGCACAACGCATGTAGTGGTGCCCTCACTCCTCATTTGCGTACTGGGTTTCTTTTAAATTAGTCACCACTATATTCCCTTTTTCTTCAGTTATTCCAAGGTAATGTTTAAAATTTTACCCATTGACTGAGAACTTGTTTTTCCCTTATTCCTACTTGATCTCGAAAGCTCCACTTGCAAACATTTGCACCACTCTAAATGGTCCTGACCATCTGGACTTTAACTTACCCAGAAATAATCTCAACCATGAATTATACAATAATACCTTTTCACCGGGTTTAAAGTCTATATCCACGATGTGCTTGGCATGCATCTTCTTCATTCTTTCCTTGTAGAGCCTCGTGATTTCAAAGGATTGGGATCTAAATTCTTCCAGCTCATGCAACTCTATCAGTCGATTTTGTCCAGCTGTTTCAGGATCCATGTTCAATTGCTTCAGTGCCCACCAAGCTTGATGTTCTAGCTCCACAGGCAGGTGACAGGCCTTCCCAAATATCAACTTTTATGGTGACATACCTATTGGTATTTTGAACACAGTTCTAGGCCCAGAATGCGTCATCAAGCTTCTTTGCCTAATCTTTGTGTGGCATTCACAGTCTTCGTTAGTACACTCTTTATCTCCCTGTTGGACACTTCAACTTGCCCACTGGTCTGCGGATGGTAAGTAGTAGCCACCTTCTGGGGTACATCATACATAGCAAGTAATTTCTCAAAGGCTCTATTTTAGGAGTGAGTGCCTCCGTCACTGATGATCGATCTTGGTGTCGCAAACCGGGTGAATATGTTCTTTTTCAGAAATATGACCACCACTCTTGCATCATTTTTGGGCAATGCTGCAGCCTCTACCCATTTAGACACGTAGTCCATAGCAACAAGGATATACTTATTGCCAAATGAGCTGACAAACGGACCCATAAAGTCAATCCCCCATACATCAAACACATCTACCTCTTGAATTGGTTTCATTGGCATCTTATGGCGGCGGGAAATGTTTCCCGTCCTCTGGAATTTATTGCAACCCTTTACCCAGAGGTGTATATCTCTAAACATAGTTGGCCAAAAGAATCTGGCCTCAAGCACTTTCGCAGCTGTTCTGACCCATCTAAAATATCCTACATATGCTTATGCGTGACAAGCTTACAGTATCGAAGATTGTTCTATATTGGGGACACACCTACGGATAATGTTATCAACACATATTTGAAACAAATGAGGTTTATCCCAATAATACATGCGGAAATCATGAAAGAGGTTTTTCTTTTGGACAGATGAAAGGTCATATGGAACTACACCGCAGGCCAGGTAGTTTGCAAAATCTGCACACCATGGCGCATCCTCAAGACTGGCTGCGAGTAGCTGCTCGTCTGGAAAGATTTCCACAATCTCTTCGACCTCGACTGATTTTTCATCTCCTTCAAGTCACGATAGATGATCAGCGACTTGATTTTCTGTGCCCTTACTGATGATCGATCTTGGTGTCCCAAACCGGGTTAATATGTTCTTTTTCAGAAATCTGACCACCACTCTTGCATCATTTGTGGGCAATGCTGCAGCCTATGCCCATTTAGACACGTAGTCTGTAGCAACAAGGATATACTTATTGCCAAATTGAGCTGACAAATGGACCCATAAAGTCAATCCCCCATACATCAAACATATCTACCTCTTGAATTGGTTTCATTGGCATCTCATGGCGGCGGGAAATGTTTCCCGTCCTCTGGCATTCATTGCAGCCCTTTACCCAGAGGTGCATATCTCTAAACATAGTTGGCCAAAAGAATCCGACCTCAAGCACTTTCATAGCTGTTCTGACACCTCTAAAATATCCTATATATGCTGATGCGTGACAAGCTTGCAATATCAAAGATTGTTCTATCTTGGGGACACACCTCCGGATAATGTTATCAACACATATTTGAAACAAATGAGGTTTATCCCAATAATACATGCGGCAATCATGAAAGAGCTTTTTCTTTTGGACAAATGAAAGGTCATATGGAACTACACCGCATGCCAGGTAGTTTTCAAAATCTACATACCATGGGGCATCCTCAAGAATGGCTGCGAGTAGCTGCTAGTCTAGAAAGGTTTCCAGAATCTCTTCGACCTCGACTGATTTTTCATCTCCTTCAAGTCGTGATAGATGATCAGCGACTTGATTTTCTGTGCCCATACAGTCACGAATTTTGAGGTCGAATTCTTGCAACAACAGCACCCAACAAATCAAGTGGGGCTTAGACTCTTTTTCTCAATTAGGTACTTGATAGCTGCATGTTCAGTATACACAATTACCTTGGAACCAATCAGATATGATTGGAACTTGTTAAAAGAAAACAAAACTGCTAACACTCTGTCACTATATAGTTGAGTTGTGCACCTTTTAGCGTTCTGCTTGCATAGTAAATCGGGTACATCAGCTTATCTTTTCACTACCCCAAGATTGCTCCTATAGCATAGTCGTTGGCATCACACATGAGCTCAAATGGTTGCTCCCAGTTGGGTGCAACAATGATAGGTGCAGTTATCAACTTCTTCTTCAGTTCCTCAAATGCCAACCTGCAATCATTAGAAAACACAAAGCGCTGATCCTTTTCAAGGAGTTTGCATAATGGGTTAGCAATTTTGGAAAAGTCTTTTATGAAACGCCGGTAGAATCCGGTGTGTCCAAGAAAGCTTCTCACCGCATTAACTGAAGTGGGCGGTGGTAACTTCTCAATCACGTCAATCTTAGCATGGTCGGCCATAATTCCTTTTCTGGACACTCGATGTCCTATGTATATCCTTTCTTGTACCATAAAATGGAACTTCTCCCAGTTTAGCACTAAGTTTGTCTCCACACATCTTTTGAGAACTCTGCTTAAGTTGTGAAGACAATCTTCGAATGAATCTTCCACCACGGAGAAATCATCCATAAAGACTTATATAATGTCCTCCACCATATCTATGAAAATAGTTAGCATGCACCGTTGAAATGTCACTGGTGCGTTGAAAAGCCCAAAAGGCAATCTAGAAAGGCAAAGATGCCATACAGACAGGTGAATGATGTCTTCTCTATATCTTCGAGGGCTATTTATATTTGATTGTACCCCAAATATCCGTCCAAGAAATAGAAGTGCGTCCGGCCAGCCTGTCCAATATTTGGTCAATGAAAGGCAAGGGAAAGTGGTCCTTTCAGGTGGCGGTGTTCAATTTCTAGTAATCCATGCAGATTCGCCACCTTGTGACTGTACGAGTTGAGATCAACTCATTGTTGTCATTTTTCACAACATTCATTCCCTCTTTTTTCAGAACACATTGGAAAGGGCTGACCCAATTACTATCAGAGATGGGGAAATGATTCCAGCATTTAACCATTTGATCACATATTTCTTTACAACCTCTTTCATGTTAGGGTTCAGCCTTCGATGATGTCCCCTGGAAGGTCTGTGCCCCTCCCCCAGGAGAATCTTATGCATACAGAAGGTTAGGATGATACTCTTTATGTCTGCCATGGTCCAACCAATGGCAGCATTGTTATCCTGCAAGACTTGTAAGATCCTTCTACATGCACATCTAGAAAACAGGATGATATAATAACAGGTAGTGTCGAATCAGGGCCTAAAATTACATACATGAGGTGATCTAGGAGTGGCTTCAGCTCCAGCTTGGGTGGTTCCTCTATTGATGACTTTGGTGGAGGAGTGTCCCTTTTTTTCTAGCTCAAGGGACTTGAACTGAGGTTCCCTTGACCAAAACCCTCGGCCTTCCAGTGCCATAACCCATTCAGCTAACCCTTCACCATCCATTTCTTCTAAATTCATCAGACATGCCTCCAATGGATCTTTCACAGTTAGGGTCCTATCATCTTCTTGCAGGATTACATCCACTGCCTCCACTAGATAGCAATTAGCATATTCACTAGGTATCCTCATTGATCGCTGAACATTGAATATGACTTCTTCATTGTTCAATCTCATTTTTAGCTCCCTAGTCTCACAGTCTATGAGTGCTTTCCCAGTGGCTAAAAATGGTTTCACTAAAATAAGGGGTATCTCCTCATCCACCTGACAATCCAAAATCACAAAGTCTGTAGGGAACACGAACTTCCCCACTTGTACCGGCACATCATCAAGAATTGGTCTTTTCACAATGCGATCAGCCAGCTGTAGCAGCATAGAAGTCGGTCTAGCTCTGCCTATGCCCAATTTAGTGTACACTACCAGCGGCATCAGATTTTTGCTGGATCCCAAGTCACACAACGCCTTTGCAAAATCATAACTTCCAATTGTGCATGGAATAGTGAAGCTATCACGTACGAACATCTTTTGAGCCATCGGTTTTGCCACCACTGCATTGCAGGTATGTGTTAGAGTTACGATGGATAGATCCTGAAAATCAAACTTCAGTAACATTAGATCTTTTATCATCTTGGCATAACCGTACGTCTCCCTCAAGGCATCCATCAGAGGAATATTCAACTTAATTTGACACACTATTTCCATGAACTTTTTGTATTGGTCTGCCTTCTTTTGTTTGACCGGTCTCTGAGGGAAAGGTGCAGGTATCACCCTTTGTGCATTGCTTGCTGGCTTCTCTTTGTTAGGATTTTCTGGCACAAGAGCTGCCACCTATTCTGCAACTTGCTCGTTCTCCTTTTCCTTGCCTTTTTCCTCCCGGCTCTACTCAACTACCACGTCAGTAAGTTCTTCTACCACTAATTAAGCTGGAGTGGCTGGTGTAGTATTCTTACTGGCTTGTGCAATTTCCTGTTATCTATCAAAATCTCAACCATTCCAGAGACTGATTGCCATCAGCTGATTCGGGTTTTGCTCCTTGGGGTTTATGTTTGTGTCTGTAGGTAAAGTTCCCAGAGGACGGTTGTTCAAAGCCATGGACCACTAACCCAGTTGCGTTCAATATTCTTTATGGCTGAATCATGCACTGCCAATTTTTCCTGCACATCATTATTTGACCCAATGAGTTGCTGAAACATACCCCTGATTTCCACCATGTTGTTATCGTGCTGCTGAGGGGGTGGTTGATAAGCTAATTGCAGCTGATTTTCTATGGATAACCCTGTGGTTTCTGATAAGGTACTGGCACTAATTGGTTGTGAGGGTGCATACCCCCAGGTTGCTGCATATTAGGCTTGTACTGCTGATTTTGCTACGGTCTCCACTGATGTGCTCCTTGTCTCTGACCCCCATAGTTGTTGACATAATTCATATCTTCCTGTGCCCCTTGATTTTCACCCTCTCCGCTCCATGAACACACATAGGACTAGTTAATACACGGTGTACATAGTCCTCTATTCGTTGTATCAACGATATGCACCTGTTTTATATCCATCTTAATAATCTTCATTGTCAGTAAGCTCATCTGGGTCAGGAGTGTGGCCATGTTCTCTCCTGTGAATTATTGGGATCAAGCGGAACTGAGTGCTATAGGTGCCAATGTTGTACCTCTAGTCATCCCCCCCCCCACATTTTGTGACATCTTATCGAGAAGAATTTTGCACTCGATAAATTTTTTTCTTAAGAAAGCACTTCCAGCTGAAGCATTCATATTCGCTTTCAAGTTGTCAGCTAGACCCATGTAGAATCTCTGGCCGAGCATCTGGTTTGGAATGCCATGATGAGGACACTTTACTAGCATCCCTTTAAATCTTTCCCAAGTTTGTTGCAAGGACTCCGTGGAATGCCGCCTATACTGCAATATGTCATCAATATGTTGTGCAGTCTTGTTAGGCGGATAGAACTTGTTCAGGAATTGCTTGACTAATTCCTCCCATGTGTTAATAGAGTTGATAGGGAGCGAATTTAGCCATGTCTGAGCTTCCCTGGTTACTGAGAATGGGAACAATAGCAGTTTGATAGCTTCCGGAGTTGCATTTGGCTGCGTTTGGGTCATACAAATTGATAGAAAGTTTTTCAAGTGTTGTTGCGGGTCTTTAATATGTGACCCAGAGAACAGTCCCTTATTCTGCATCAGATGCAGCATGTTGTTGGTGATCTTGAATGTCTCCGCTTGAATTACGGCACAGCTATGGCAGTGGCCAGATTGTCGATTGTAGGCTATGCCCAGTCATAAAGTGCAGCTTCGGGCACAAGAGGTTGCCACTCCTTTGACATTTAAGTCAGCTAGGTCATTCCTGATATTTCCATTGACGTTATCTACGTCACCCATATCAAATTCGAGTTGGTATGTTTGTTGAGGTTATTGAAGTCTTTTGTTGGCACGGTTCAATGCCCTAAATGGTTTCTCGAGGTTTGAGAATCCTTCTAGTAGTTCTTCAATCCTCTAAGAATTTCTAGGCATACACCTGCTTTCCACAAGATTTCAAACGTTAGAATTTCAATGAAAAGATTGGGTATAGAGAAAACTGACTACACTAAGAATTTTTGTACTTCTTTCAATAATTGATAACACCGTTAACTTCCCCGACAATGGCGCCAAAATTTGATCACGCTCAACTGAGTCTCGCAAAAGACTACGCCGGCATTGCAAATACAATCTGAGTATTTGTGCCCAGAGTCGAACCACAGAGAATTAACCTATCAATTACTATTGTCAGATTTCTAAATTCTCACAATCTATTTCCCCAAACCTTTTGATTCACGCTGGTTGATTTTTCTAACAACTAAATACTGAAAGTAATTAACAGCTGAATAGTAACTATGCTCGATGTGTTGCCAATTGGAATAAGGTCTAAGGTAATGGGTTCCCCCATTGATAATTTGTTTGGTTTTATATCTCTTATAACTATGATTTAGTTGTCTCTATCAATCATGAATGTTCCAGCTATCATAAATCTTTCTCAAGCAATTATGATAATTTACTAAACGCACTCTCTCAAGCTAAGCTAGCTAGAAACACAATACAGTTCACTTAGATTGCACTCGAAGTATCGTTATCTTTAATCCAACCTCTAAACCCTCGGTTATGACTCTCGTCTATACTCCGGGAGTGATGTTGTTCATACAGTCACCTAAATATGCACTCTCTCAAGTAGATACATAATAAATAGGAACGGATAACTGATGGCCCATTCAACTAACCACAATCAAAACGTAGATGAACGAATAGAGACTAACAACCACATCCAACTATATTATTAAAACAACCAAGTCATCCCCAACGGGTTCCACCAAAACTTCAGATTAAGGTATTTAACTACTCATAAAACTGGAGGAATAAACTACTAGAAGATTCATAATCAAAGATTGCAAGAAAAATAAAAGAGAATAAGAATAATATGTTTTGGGTGATCTCTCACACTTGTTTCTCTTGCCAAAGTACTCTCAAAAGTAAGTTTTACCCTATGAAAACCTTGATAATTTAACATTGGGCGAACTTGGCTTTATATAGGTTAAGTGGGTTTCTCTCCAGATTTTCAATTTTACCCTAACTAACTCTTTTTCAAACCGGCCTCGCGCGAGCTTGCGCGTAACTTCACGCGTCATTCTGCCTCAGCCCTTAACGCGCGCGAACTACTGCGCTAACTGGCGCATCGGGGCCATGATTCCTTCCATTCTTTGTCTCGTTTTGCACGCACTCATCTTCGAGGGGTCGTTCTTGCTCATAAATCATTCCAATAACCTCTTGAAAGAATCATATAAGCTCATCATCCTGCAATGTATACTAATCACAATTAGAACCTATTTTTTATCAATTAACCATATTATTACGTTGGAATATAATCAAGCTGAAGCATAAACAATAGCTAAAACACCTACATTCGCCTATTATCTGTTGGATAGTACATGCACCTTATAATATCCCCAATGATAAGGAGTTGTTAACTTTTTTTTTTATGATCAATGTGTTGTACTATTTCTTTTTCAATTGACAATTACTCAGCTAATCATTGTTTTTCAAAGTGACAATCTTGTGAGAATCTGTGCTTATAGAGCCACTAAACACGTCAACTTACAGAGGTCTTGAAAGTTGTTTTTCAAAGTGACAATCTTGTGAGAATCTGTGCTTATAGAGCCACTAAACACGTCAACTTACAGAGGTCTTGAAAGAAGAAGTCGTACAAAGGTAGTAGTATTTTAAATAAAGCTTACTCAGTTCGGAGCAAACAAATGGAAAGAAACGGGAAGTAAGTGTTGTTATAATTGTCTAGCAATTAACTTTTGCATTAGTTATCTCAATAAAATCCTTAAAGCACTATATAAAATGTGAAACTATGATGTTAATGATTTCTGACAATAGGCAGCGAGCAATTAAAAATGTTTACTTATATTATTGATAATACGCAGTAATTATATAAACTGTATACTACTCCATGAACTTGTCGGACCAAGTTATTTATAGAAAGTTTTTGGACCGACATTGGAGGGGGAAGAGAACACCGCCAAAGTATAAGGTGAATAGATGTTGTAGCTACCTCATTATTGACTAGAAGCTCTTTTAATACAACTCGTAATAACTAGTGCCACCTATTTGAGTGAGCAACTTACGACAGTAGATTGCATGATTTACCTAATTCTTAATTCAATATTAGCGAACAATAGCGGAACATAGTTAATAAGAAATAGAATCGTTCCATTGGTCAATGGTGACTCATTATTCTCTTTTAAGAGAGATTTTTACCAAAAGACTCTTCTAAGTCTCCTTTTAAGACAGTAACCTGAGACTTTTTAACCAAAGGGATTATTTGATTCTTGATCTAGAAGAAACTGAAATTTTAACTAAAAAATTCTCACAGGCGACACCAAATTGTTTGACTCAAAAGATTTTTAACCCTTTTTAAGCAAATCAATCAAAGATGATGAATGGGTAAATCCTAATTAAAAATAATTAACTCTAAATCCAAGATGAGTAAGAGTAATAGAAAAATATAGTCAAGTATAAATGTTGACGGTGATTATGACCAAATTCAATGGCATAAAATAAAGATGCATTAAGTAACAAAGATATGAATAAAGGAAAAGATTCATCCAATCTTCAGTGAGACAGATCTTCTATCATTTGATAAAGGCGAATCATACACAAATACAAAAACCTTAGGATCCTTTTTAGATCCGATGAAGGTATAGGATCATAAAACTCTACAGAAGAGTGTTTACATATTTTCTAGAAAGAGGAAGAGGGAGAGAGAGCCCCCTCTTTTTTAGAAGCTCTTTCTTCCTATTTATAAGGGACATTCATAGAGAATATTCAGTAGAGTACTCATTTTAAAGATTCCAAAGTGAATTAGTCATTTCATCACGGTCCGACCTCGATTATTGATGACGGTCCGACCTCTGCTATTGATGACCGCCCAACCTTGGGCTATCCGACCACGATCTTTTAACTCCGCATGCCGAATTTCTCTGACATAATTTTGACCCATACAATATTAAGTGCAAAGTAATACAACCAAAATACACTACTTGGTGTAGTAGATTATAGCCAAACAAGACATGCAGCATTAAAAATACATACCAAACTCAAATATTTAAACACTAAATTTTATATTGTGATTTTTTTATCTAGTACTAGCCGCACTTCACTACAGCACTGTGCCAAAAAGAATAACCAATTTAGAGAACCTGAATTGAAATTAAAAAATAGAATCATTAGAAACATGAAAAAAAAAATTATACATCAAAGAAGAAGAATTTTAAAAAGTACATATATTATTTAATTAATGAGAAAATTTTATCGTATTAACTCACTCAATCCTACCTCTACAGAATTTTAAGAAATAAAATTTTTATATTAATAAATTATATATTTTTGGGGCCTTGAATATTGGGGCCTTAAGTATAGGGCTTCACCTGCCTTACCACCCTAAAGCCGACCTTGGCTTGAGAGCACCTCAATTATGCTGGCCAATTTATTGGAACATATTACTAATAACTGAAATGTCAAAGAACAACATTTCTTATATCTGCGAGAAGCAAAGTGAGAAAAGGCCACATTACGCCCTTACATGTATGTACTGCACGACCTTAAACCGTCAAAATTGAAAGAACAATCTTCCTACATATTTACAAGCATTTGCAGCAAAGAAACCCCCGCAGAAAAAATCACCCATCCTCATCACGCGGGATGTCAGCTGTCAAAATAAACAGCCAAAACACAAAAGTTGAGAGTTAAATAATCTGAAGACGCCGGAATACTTGAAGGCAAGATAAATCAGAAGATTAAATACATGGCTCAAAGCCTTGAACAAACAAAGAAACAAATAGCCCTACAATCTTAGCGAATAATGCTGCAGTAATGAAGCTGGCAATCAAGCTAGAGGACAGGTAGTCGAAAAGAAAAAAGAGACAGCTGATTCTTGAGGCATACAGACCTTGGTGTTGTTAGTTGAGGATGGGCCAGAGCCGCCTTTATTGAGGACCAGACACAACAATTTCACAGTTGTATTCACTAGTCCATTTGTCAGGTGACTTATGATAAATCAAAAGATCCTTGGCCTTCATTGATAGCATAGAGTAACTTTTTGTACATGATTTCCTGCAGAGTGACGTAAGGCATAAGAAGTTCTATTTGCCGCTCCCAAGAGAGTGAGAAAGAGAGATAGAGAGTCTTAAATTGCACTACAAAAGCAGATGACTACCCCAGCGAAGCAGATGTGGGGTTAAGTTTCTGCAAACCTAGAGCAGATGTATTGGGGAGAAACCATACCTTAGTAGAATAGGGAGGCAGTTTCAGGTAGTTAGCACATGTCATCACACTAGGTAGGTCATCGTCTGCAGATTCTGATGGCATATTACCATTTGATGCTGTATTACTAGCACTAGATGAATGCTGTTCCAAAAATACAATGGTAAGTCACCGCAGAGAGAATAAAAAGGTCGGACTTATATTTTAGCTAACTACAACTGTACCTTCCTCACGATTGTCAGCTTAGGATTGAGCACAGCCAGACCACCTGGAGGAAGCCGGGGAGCACCAGTGACAAACTGACAGAACGCTCGTTGCTGCTCAGGAGTGAACTCTCCCATGATCTCTAGTAACTGAGGATCAGTACATTAACCAGTTGATATCAGTTTGAAGCCAATCGAAAGGCAGAAAGACTAGCTTGGTAACATTAGTCTCAGGTACTAAACTTCCGCTGACAGCTGAGGAAACTTACATAAACAATAGCGGGACTCTTGGCTGTATATCCATGATCAAATTTGATATGATCTACAAGCGTCTCAGCCTGCATAAACAAAAGAGTGAAATTCGGGAAAAAGCAGGAAACTTTCAAGTACACAAGTATCACAGTGTGCAATACTGGGTTCATGAGAAACAAATGTTACCTTCCATAACTCTCTACGGCCACAAAGCAGGTAGTCCAACTCAGTAGGAGAGAATGTTTGCAGAGCTGAAATGTCAAATACCTGAAAGTTGTGGAGATAAAAAGTTATTTCACTATCTTCAGATAAGTGATCAACTCAAGATGTATCGAGTAACTGATGAGTTCATTAAGTGAAAGTTACACCAAATTATCAGCTAAAATATCAACTATTAGCCTGTTTGGCCATGCTTCTCCCATGGCCAAAAGTGTTTTTTCTCAAAAAAGTACTTTTTTTCTCTACTAGAGGTGTTTGGCCAAGCTTTTTGGGGAAGCAAAAGTGCTTTTGGGCATAACCAGGAGCAGAAAAAAATACCCTTAGCAAAATATTGTACATACCAAAATAACCTTAGTTTAAACTATTAAGTAATATATAATGACTTCTGGAGTGAACTCTCATATTTGTTGAATGATTTTTCAATATATTTAAAATCTTGAAAGAATAAAGTACTTTATAATTTTATTTCACATTTTACTAAAATAAAAAACTCATTATTGTCCTTAATAATAAATACTTGTGATTATATACTTACTTATAAACTATTAAGTAAATCTCTTCATGTCCATATTCATAATTTTATTTTTACATTTTACTAAAATTAAATAAAATAAAATAAAAACCTCATTATTGTCCTTAATAATAAATACTTGTGTAAGGACTGCAAGGTTATTCCGGGAGAGTCCCTTTCGACTCTTCATACACTCCTAGTGATGGATGTCGGTATCTGGGTGAAGAGGAAGAGGAGGGGTTCTCGGGGACAGCCGCGGATTAGATGGGGTGTTTTGACTAAGGAGAAAGCACAGGAGTTGGAGAGGAGGTTAGCTGAGGGCGGAGCTTGGAGAAGTTCTAGGGAAGCGGACGCTATGTGGTCAGACCGCGAACTTGGTTAGGGAGGTAGCACGGGACGTGCTCGGGGTAGCCAAGGGCTATTCAGGCAGACATCAGGGCCTGGGGTAGAACGATGTAGTCGAAGGAAAAGTGAAGGTGAAGAAGGCGGCGTTTGCTAAGTTGGCAGGGAGCACAAGCGAAGAAAAACGCAGATCGAACAGGGAGATCTATAAGGTGGCGCGGAAAGAAGCAAAGCTGGCGGATACGGAAGCTAAAAACGCGGCGTTTTGGTCGCATGTACGAGGAACTAGGGGAGAGAGGCGAGGACAGGAAGTTATTCCGGTTAGCTAAAGCAAGGGAAAGGAAGGCGCGTGATCTTGACCAAGTTAGGTGCATCAGGGGCGAGGATGGTAGAGTTCTGATGGGGGAGTCTCAAGTCAAGCAGAGGTGGCAGGCGTACTTTCGAGACTTACTTAACGAGGAGGGGGAACGTAACATAGAGCTAGGGGAGTTGGGGCATTCAGAGCAACATAGAGACCTTGGGTACTGCAGGCGCATTAGGGCGGAGGAGGTCATCGGGGCTTTGCGTAAGATGAGTAGGGGTCGAGCGACCGGGCCTGACGAGATTCCGGTGGAGTTCTGGAAGTGCATGGGTAGGTCAGGAGTGGAGTGGCTCTCCCAGGTTGTTCAATGCGATCTTCAGGACCAAAAGGATGCCGAATGAGTGGAGGTGGAGTACAGTGGTGCCCTTGTACAAGAACAAAGGGGACATCCAGTGCTGCAACAACTATAGGGGTATCAAATTAATAAGTCACACCATGAAAGTCTGGGAGCGGGTGATCGAGGCGAGGGTGAGGGAGATGACATCTATATCTGTGAACCAGTTCGGTTTCATGCCGGGTCGCTCCACTACAGAAGCTATCCACCTTGTCAGGAGGCTGGTGGAGCAGTTCAGGGATAAGAAGAAGGACCTGCACATGGTGCTTATCGACTTGGAGAAGGCGTATGATAAAGTCCCAAGGGAGGTGCTATGGAGGTGCTTGGAGGTGAAGAGCGTGCCAGAAGCCTACATCAGAGTAATCAAGGACATGTACAATGGATCTAAGACTAGGGTTAGGACGGTGGGTGGCGACTCGGACCATTTTCCAGTGGTTATGGGGCTCCATCAAGGATCAGCGCTTAGCCCTCTCTTGTTTGCCTTGGTGATGGATGCTCTAACCCGACATATTCAAGGGAATGTGCATTGGTGTATGCTCAGTGTTGTAAATAGCGCTCGCTACAGCGCTAAAAGCGTGTAGCGACGCGAGGCTATAGCGCCACACAGGGGGCTGTCGCATTGCGAGGCAGAATAGCGTGCGCCTCTGCCTCTGTTGCGAGTGGCGAGGAAAGGCGTCGCTATTTTGATTATAAGACAAATTAAAACAAGCAGCTTTTATAATTATTCAATTAGGGCTTGGGTTTATACTACGCTTCTTCTCCTTCAGTTGCTCCAATCGACAAAAATTAGGGCTTGGTTCCATCGTCTTCTTCTTCCATCGTCTGTGACCAGCTAGGTATCTTTCTTCTTTCTTCTTCTTTGCTCTGTTTTTCTCTCTTCCTCTTTGCTCTATTTTTCTTCTTCTTTCTTCCTATCTTTGCTCTGTTTTTCTTCCTTTCAGCTCTTCTTTATAATTTTTTTTCTCTTTTTTTTCCAAAACAGGGCCTTTCTTGCGCTGTTTTTCTTCTTCTTTCCTCTGTTTCTCCATCATCTTCAGCTATTCTTTTTATTTTTTTTCTCTGTTTTTCTGAAACAGACCCTTCTTTGCTCTGTTTTTCTTATTCCTTGCGCTGTTTCTCTCCATCATCTCTTTCAGTAATTCTTTTTAATTTTTTTCTCTGTTTTTCCAAAACAGGCCCTTCTTTGCTCTGTTTTATTTCCTTTTATTTTTCTTTTCACTTTTTCTGCAATTCTGCTAAGTTGCTTAAATTATTTTTGTTGTTCTGTAGTTCTGCTTTTAAAAATAGTTAGGGAGGCAGTAACTTATTGTGTTATTTGATTTATTGCTCTATTTTTCTATAAAACAGCGCTGAAAATTGAAATAGCGTCATCCGATAATAATAAACGAAGTGATATAGCTTGGAATTATGCTATACAAGGCCAGTTCAACATAGAGACCTTGGGTACTGCAGGCGCATTAGGGCGGAGGAGGTCATCGTTGCGTAAGATGAGTAGGGGTCGAGCGACCGGGCCTGACGAGATCCCGGTGGAGTCCTGGAAGTGCATGGGTAGGTCAGGAGTGGAGTGGCTCTCCAAGGTTGTTCAATGCGATCTTCAGGACCAAAAGGATGCCAAATGAGTGGAGGTGGAGTACAGTGGTGCCCTTGTACAAGAACAAATGGGACATCCAGTGCTGCAACAACTATAGGGGTATCAAATTAATAAGTCACACTATGAAGGTCTGGGAGCGGGTGATCGAGGCGAGGGTGAGGTCTATATCTGTAAACCAGTTCGGTTTCATGCCGGGTCGCTCCACTACAGAAGCTATCCACCTTGTCAGGAGGCTGGTGGAGCAGTTCAGGGATAAGAAGAAGGACCTGCACATGGTGCTTATCGACTTGGAGAAGGTGTATGATAAAGTCCCAAGGGAGGTGCTATGGAGGTGCTTGGAGGTGAAGAGCGTACCGGAAGCCTACATCAGAGTAATCAAGGACATGTACGATGAATCTAAGACTAGGGTTAGGACGGTGGGTGGCGACTCGGACCATTTTCCAGTGGTTATGGGGCTCCATCAAGGATCAGCGCTTAGCCCTCTCTTGTTTGCCTTGGTGATGGATGCTCTAACCCGACATATTCAAGGGAATGTGCCTTGGTGTATGCTCAGTGTTGTAAATAGCGCTCGCTACAGCGCTAAAGGCGTGTAGCCAAGCGAGGCTATAGCGCCACACAGGGGGCTGTTGCGTTGCGAGGCAGAATAGCGTGCGCCTCTGCCTCTGTTGCGAGTGGCGAAGCGAGGCGAGTGGCGAGGAAAGGCGTCGCTATTTTGATTATAAGACAAATTAAAACAGGCAGCTTTTATAATTATTCAATTAGGGCTTGGGTTTATACTACGCTACCCTTCTTCTCCCTTCAGTTGCTCCAATCGACCAAAATTAGGGCTTGGTTCCATCGTCTTCTTCTTCCATCGTCTGTGACCAGCTAGGTATCTTTCTTCTTTCTTCATTTCTCTTTCACCCAGCTCTGTTTTTCTTTCTTCTTCTTTGCTCTGTTTTTCTTTCTTCTTCTTTGCTCTGTTTTTCTCTCTTCCTCTTTGCTCTATTTTTCTTCTTCTTTCTTCCTATCTTTGCTCTGTTTTTCTTCTTCTCTTTCAGCTCTTCTTTATAATTTTTTTTCTCTATTTTTTCAAGACATGCCCTTTTTTGCTCTGTATTTCTTCTTCTTTCCTCTGTTTCTCCATCATCTTCCGCTATTCTTTTTATTTTTTTTTCTCTGTTTTTCCGAAACAGACCCTTCTTTGCTCTGTTTTTCTTCTTCTTTGCGTTGTTTCTCTCCATCATCTCTTTCAGTTATTCTTTTTAATTTTTTTCTCTGTTTTTCCAAAACAGGCCCTTCTTTGCTCTATTTTATTTCCTTTATTTTTCTTTTCACTTTTTCTACAATTCTGCTAAGTTGCTTAAATTATTTTTGTTGTTTTGTAGTTCTGCTTTTAAAAATAGTTAGGGAGGCAGTAACTTATTGTGTTATTTGATTTATTGCTCTATTTTTCTATAAAACAACGCTGAAAATTGAAATAGCGTCATCCGATAATAGTAAACGAAGTGATATAGGTTGGAATTATGCTATACAAGGCCAGTCAAGAACTGCAATTAAATGTGTGTTCTGTGGAAAAACATATAATGGTGGGATAACTCGTCACAAGCAATATTTGATCGGTGGATTTAAAAATGTAAATATAATGTCCCCTTTGTCCGCCCGAGGTTAGGGAGGAAATAAAAGTTTTTGTTGAAAAGAAAAATTTAGTAAGAACTCAAATGAGTTATGAAGTATCGGTGAATTCTGTGAATCTAACTGATGAGATGATGAGATGGATGAATAAGGTGAAATTGGACCCCCCCCCCCCCCCCTAAAAAGCACTCTCAATCTAGTGGGTCATCCACGGCACGTTCAGTGGCAAAAGGCCCTATCAATCTTTATTACTCGGCAAAACAACAAGAAAGGGGAAAAGGTGAAGAAGGTTCGGGTAAAGATGTCAAGAAGACTTTAAGAGATCGCGCCGTCAATGCCTTTGCAACATGGATGTACGATGCAGGCCTTCCTTTCAACTGTGTCAACTACAAAACTTTTGATAAATTCATTGAGGCTGTAGGACAAGTTGGCCCGGGGATGCAGCCTCCTAGCTATCATGAAGTTAGAGTAACTCATCTAAAAAAGGAGGTGAAGAAGGTAGGCCAAATTATTGAGGAGCATAAAGTGGAATGAACCAAGTTTGGTTGTTCCATTATGATGGATAAGTGGACAGCACGGAATGGGAAAATGATCATAAATGTGTTGGTGAACTCTCCAAGAGGGGGTGTTTTTCTTGAATCTCACGATGCTAGCAACTCTTCCACGGATGGAAGCAAAATGTACAACTTGTTTAAAAATACTATTGATAAAAATGGAAAGGAAAATGTTGTACAAGTTGTTACAGATAATGCTAGCGAGAAAGTTAGTGCGGGGAAGATAATGGAAGCTATCTATCCAAACATTTATTGGACTCCATGTGCTGCCCATTGTATCAACTTGATGTGTGATGACATATTCAAGGAAAACCCATATGCTTCAGGTAACTTTTATATAATTATCTTTCAAGCCTTTAACTTTATTTATACTTATATCCTATCCTATTAAGTTAGTAACTTAGTATTAAACTATTAATTAAAAAATTACTATTGTTACTTTTACAATTTTCGCTAAGGCCGTCAAGATATATGCTTACATCAGTCAGAGGCCGTTGTTGTTGAATTTGATGAGAAAATTCACACAAGAAAGAAATTTGGTGAGACCGACCAAGACTAGATTTGCACGGCTTTTTTAATTTTGCATAGTTTTTACTTGCAAAAGGGAAATTTGAGAAAGCTAGTTCTTTCGACTGATTGGAAAGATAATAAATATGCATAGGAAGCTGCGGGGAGAGTGGTTGCCAAAATTCTTATTGCTCCATCATTGTGGAATGATGTCGTTCGAGCTCTTAAAGTTGGTGGTCCTTTTATTCGGGTGCTCTGTATGGTGGATGTGGAGAAAAAACCACCAATGAGCTATCTTTATGAAGCTATGGATAGAGCCAAAGAGAGTATTGCAGCATCATTTGATGGAGATGTTAGGAAATATGAGAAAGTTTTTGAGATAATTGATAGCAGGTGGGACAAGCAACTACATCGACCTTTACATGCATCAGGCCATCTTCTGAACCCGAGATTATATACAAGAACACTAGTCAGGAAACTTTGGCTCTAGAGGTGTGGGTTGGATACCATGCATGTCTTGAGAAGTTGATCCCTAATTCAGCCACGATAGATCTAATAGGGGAGGAGTTTGATAAGTACGAACAAGCAGACGGCCTATTTGGTTTACCGGTTGCCATTAGAGCAGAGACAAAAGGTCGCCAGGTAACTAACTTTAATATAGATCTCCTTATAACTTTAATTTATTTATTTGATTTATACTTATTAACTTTTAAAATATTTTACTATAGTTGAATGGTGGAAGCAATTTGGAAGTCAAACTCCAAACTTGCAAAAGTTTGCCATCAAAGTATTAAGCCTAACTTGTAGTGCATCTGGATGCGAGAGAAATTGGAGCGTATTTGAGCATGTAAGAAGTAGATTTGCTATATTAATATATTCTATATTGTATTATTATTAGTACTTACTAATTAATCTAAATAACTTAATGCGCAGATTCACTCCAAGAAAAGGAATAGGCTTCAGCTATCGCGTCTCAATGATCTAGTGTGTATTAATACAATAGAACATTGAGGCGACGTTATGAAGCTCGCGATACTATTGATCCAATTTTGTTGGACAATATTGATGAGGTAAATGAATGGTTAACTGGAGCCCCCCAAAATCATGAAGATGAACAAGTGTATGAAGGAGATGATCTTGATTGGGGTACCGTTTCTACGGCCGTTGGAGTTGAGGAGAACATATGGACTTAGAACGAGTTCTTCAAGTTCAAGGTACAAAGGAAAGGGGGTAGCAAGTTCAAGCCGGTCCAACCTAATTGATGAAGTGTCCGAGGATGAAGAAGATGATAGCCAATATAACACTATCAATTATGAAGTTGTAGAATTTGAAAATCTTGAAGAAGAATAGATGTTGCTTATTTTAGAGTTTAGACTATTAGTCTTCAATTTATTAATCTATTACGAGTTTACGACTGTCTATTGAGTTTTTAATTTTTAAATTGATATATTTATCAACATATTATTGTTATTGAATTTTTAGTTATATATATACAACAACAACAACTACTACCCAGTAACGTCCCACAAAGTGGGGTCCGGGAGGGTAATATGTAGACGAGCCTTACCCCTACCCGAAAGGGTAGAGAGGTTGTTTCCAGTCAAAGTTATATATATATATATATATGTTATAAATTGTCGCCTCACATCAAAAAAGCGAGCGCTTCGCTGCGCGCCTCTCGCCTCACTGAAGCGAGCCCTCGTCGCTATTTGTCACCGCACGCTATCCAAAACACTGTGTATGCTATTTGCTGATGATATAGTCTTGATAGACGAGACGAGGGTCGATGTTATTGAGAAGTTAGAGGTATGGAGACAGACTCTCGAGTCTAAGGGTTTCAAAATAAGCAGATCTAAGACAGAATTGGATCTCAGGTCATCGCGAAGAGGGACAGTGTCAGATATCTTGGGTCGGTGATTCAGGGGACGGAGACATTGACGGGGACGTCACTCATCGTATAGGAGCGGGGTGGTCAAAGTGGAGGCTTGCATCAGCAGTCCTGTGTGACAAGAAAGTTCCACAAAACTCAAAGGGAAATTTTATAGAGTTGTGGTTAGAGCTGCAATATTGTATGGGGCAGAGTGCTGGCCAGTGAAAAACTCTCATGTTCAGAGAATGAAGGTTGTGGAGATGATGATGCTCAGGTGGATGTACGGGCTCACAAGGTTAGATAAGATTAAAAATAAAATTATTCGAGAGAAGATGGAGGTGGCCCCGGTGGATGAGAAAATGCGAGAAGCGAGGCTGAGGTGGTTCGGGCATGTGCGGAGGAGAAGTCCTGATGCCCCGGTGAGGAGTTGTGAACGGCTGGCGATGTTCGGCGTTCGGCGAGGCAGAGGGAGGACCAAGAGGTATTGGGGAGAGGGGATTAGGCATGACATGGCTAGAATGCGAGTTTCCGAGGACATGGCCCTTGATAGGAAAGTCTAGAGGTCTAGTATCAGGGTTGTAGGATAGGGGCCCCTAGAGTTTTTCGTTCTACTCACCCGGGGTTGGGTGAGGCTTGGCAGGACTATCCATAGATGATTTGTGTTTTGGATTGTGTCTCCCTTATGGTAGTTACTGTATGATATTATTGCATGCTATTTTATTTATGGTTCTTATGTTTAGATAATTATTTACGCTATTTCTGCTGGACTTACTAATGCTCTTTTGTTTTTGTTTTTGTTTTTCTTTCCCTTCACTGAGCCGAGGGTCGATTGGAAACAGCCTCTCTGCCCTTTCGGGTAGGGGTAAGGCTCGTTTACATATTACCCTCCCCAGACCCCACTTTGTGGCACTTTGTGGGACTATACTGGGTAGTTGTTGCTGTTGTTAATATTAACTATAAAGTAAATCTCTTCATGTCCTTATTCGTAATTGATACTTAAAAGCATTTTCTGAAAAAGCTTAGCCAAACACAAATTATTGCTAAAAAGTGCTTTTCAAAATTGATTAGCCAAACAGAAACTATTTTTCTCCAAAAGTACTTCTCCGAAAAGCATTTTTGGAAAAAGCGCCTCTCAGAATAACCAAACAGGCAATAAATCCCATGATGGAAACTGACCTGATTGAAGCCAGATCTAAAAGCTTCCATCTGCCGCCCAATTCCAGTCCTCACAGTGGCATCAACCACCAAAGAAACGTATTCCTCCAAGTTACTAAGATCCACCTGCAAATTCCATTTAAGGTACAAATCAAACAAAATGATCAAAAGAAGAAAAAAGAATGGGCATTCCAAGGAAAAGCAGCATACATTCTGATCGCCTGCTTTCAGAACATATTCAGGAAAGCCTGGGAGTGTGAAATCTAAACAAAGATCCTCAACTGGTGTCCCACGAAAATGCAAATCATTAATTTTGTCTTGGCCCAGGCCTCCCATTGATTCTATATATTGTTTCCGACTAACAAGAGCTTGCAACTCTTGCAAAGTCTTTCCCAACTCCGCATCAAAAGAGAGAATATCATACAGATCAAGCTCCTGCAGAGTGCAGTGTTTTAAGCACAGAACCGTTTGAAAAGATATACAAAAAGAATACAAAGGTGGGTGGCAACAATTTGATCTTAGAAGGTATAACGTGCAACACAAAAACCAGAGAGAAATCCTTACTTGGCCAAGGACAAGTTTATAGAATGATGTTGACATAGGGAGGTCCAAAAGCCGTCCATCTTGAAGTGCTTTGGCCATCACACGCCCAAGCAATCTGAAATATTCTATTACCTTGGTGAATTGGATTCCATCAGCGGTATCAGCAGCTGACGGCCAGGGCCGTGGGAATAATCCAAGAGGTGCTTGGACAAGTTCTTTATCTTCCCCGTTCAATTTTTCATCCACGCCCACGTCCACTGAATGTTCACTTGATGAGGAACTTGTCCTCCACATTCCCAGCCCAACTTTTTGCAGATCATGACTTAAAAGGGTATAGAACTCCAGAGTTGGACCCAAACCAGTGCCAACTTCACCAAAATATTCAACCTCAAGAACAGCTTTTTGGCTGGAGTACATCTCCATTACTTTCGCAGCAGAATCAAGAATGCGATTTCTAGAGACACGGACTTTCTGGCGCTGTAATCTCCCAACCCTAACTTCTCTCTCATTGGTAGATCCATTACCATCCACACCTTGTTGTTGCTGAAGCCGATATAAAGCCCTAGATAATCCAAAGGCTGTTGAATAGAAGTACTGGCGTCGAACCTCAAATGGAAAAAGAAACGGACAGGACCTTGTCAACTGGTAACACCACGATGGAAGAGACCCACTACAAAGGGCTAGAGCATCCTGAATCTGTCGGGCCAACTTTGGAGTGAGCTTACTGTTGACAAATTCCTCTGGAGGAATTTTGACACCAGTAGCACTGAGCTCATCTAAACTCCGATTTTCCCCTTCAGAGAAATCATCAATAACTGACTGGACACGTAACCATGGGGCCAGCTGGTTTAATCCATCCAGTACACGTAACAGGGCCAAAATGTTGTAAGTAGGATTGGTTTTTTCCATATCACAAGGAAGTTCTCCCTGCAATATACTATCTAACAATGATGCTCGATGCAATGAGGGATCAGCACTGACACTTGCTGAAGAACTAGCTTTGTTAGACTTGGTGGAAGTTGAGCTCCCATCACCTTTGGTAGACCTCTCTGCTTGACTGTCAGCCCTTTGGTATGTGATAGTGTAAATATCACCCCAAAGTCTGCTTCCGTCACTAGATACAAAGTCAGTGCCACCATATCTCTCTTCATCGTCCTCATCAAGGACAAGCTGTCGCTGGATAGCCTGGTAGATAGTCAAGTGCCTATTAAGCTGCTTTCCACCTGCAGAAAATACAAGTCTGGGTGGATCGCTAGTGCTAAAGAGAGGGCGTCCATGGCGATCTCTAGCCCCTCTCACACCTCTACCATTAGCAGATGCAAGTCCGGCCATGGCA
Organism: Nicotiana benthamiana; assembly: GCA_034376525.1. Lineage (NCBI taxonomy): Eukaryota > Viridiplantae > Streptophyta > Magnoliopsida > Solanales > Solanaceae > Nicotiana > Nicotiana benthamiana. The sequence continues at coordinate 88,202,532 of CM067333.1, read as the reverse complement.
GCAGCAGCAAATGACATTGCACCCCTTGAACCATAAGAACTCCCACTCCTGAACTCAACGGATTCAGATCCCTGAGCAGAAGCAGCTCTGCTGCTAGAACCACCACCAGCATTTGTCTGGCTATCATTTGCCGTCTGTGCAGCAGGATTCTCCTCTGAAGAATCACCCAATTTAACATCATGAACTTTGTCCGGCATGCAAACTGGAAGAGAATCATCTCTCAACACCTAAAGCATTGGCAACTATTTCAGAAAATCATCTTTAATACAGCTGTGCAAAAAATTAAAAGAGCTGATCAATTAGAAGAGACTGGAAACATGCACATCGTACTGCAGAGAAGCGACTGAAAACATGCACATCCGGAATGCAGATCTGCTCTCAACGATCTAAGCAATTAGAAGAATGGCGCAACTCGAAATTTAAAAAATGAGATTTTAGTAGCTTACATCATCATGGTCATCTTCATCATCATCAGATATATCGTCATCCTCGATGACCAAAGCATCATCAATTTCAACAGGTGACATATCCAACTCATCATCCTAAATATCACAAAAAGCAGCGGAATGCCAAGGTTCATATTGTCATGCAATCAGCAAACAATGAGATGATGAAAAATGTACGCAGTAAAAATTAGAGTAAACATCGATACTTTGAATAAGGATTTTTCTGTTTCATTCAATATTTTTGAGACCTCAATGTTCAGCTGATCTACGTAAGTGATTCATAACTTAACTCGGGATCCAGTAAGCTAAATAATGTCATTAATTTATCATTCAGCATAAATACGTCAAAGAAGAATTAGCAAGATGTGCAAACAAAAGGTATACATTCTTAAAAGAGAAGGACAAGATACTAAACCCTGGAACTTTCACCTCCCACTAGAAAGGGGGGAGGGACATACTAATGACAGTATATATCTAGGATATGATAGTTTAATTGAAGATTTGTATTTTGAAGCTGACATGAAATGGACACATGTCTAGCGTGCAAGTTGCACCTAGTCATCAACGGTGAGGAAGGGTAAAAGACAAATAGAGTAAAAGTGTCTTCTAAACTGATGAATTAAATTTAGAAGCAAATGTAGTACTACACATTGAGAAAGTGATACACAAGAAGTACCTAACTTACAGAATAAACTTTTGTTTGATAAGAACATGATGTTAAATTTTATGCATCTTCTTCTGATTTAGGAGTGAGGTAAAACATGACCTTTTGTATATTTGTCTTGTAGGTAATGGTAACACTCTTTTGAGAATGAATTTCCTTTTTTTTTTCCAGAATGAGGTATAATGGTAACACTCAATCTTTTATTCTTCCATGTATTCATTTCCAATTACAAAGCTTCTGTCTAGCAGTGATTCCCTTTCTTGCGTATAATCAATGCATTTCCAAGACATGAAGGGATTCATGAATCTTACCTACACCTTTGCATATTGTCTACAGCTTCTCTAACTCTCGATTGTGTGCATACAAGAATCATCCAGTCAAAATTGACTTTTACAAGGATATGTTCCTAAAAATTTCAGATATCTCTCAAGGGGAGCATATAATGAAATGCTTAGTACATGAACAACCATGTTGATTAATTGACGGTGAAGAACCCGCCATGTGGATGTCCATCGGGCAATGACATCATTTCAAAGACCCGCCATGTTGATTAATTGCCTATAACTTCTGACAATACAGGTAAATTTTTTGACAATCAATGGGTCAAAGTCCAAAATCAATCTAAAAAATTGCAAACTTTCATTTCATACTCCCAAACCACGATATTTATTTGGGAGGGAGGAAGTATTAACTTTCTTCTCTCCGCCGAGAGTCTATCGGAAATAGCCTCTCTACCTTCACAAAGTAATGGTAAGGTCATACTATCCTTCCCAGATTCCATTTGTGGGATTACACTGGGTTTGTTATCGTTGTTGTTGTTTGAGGAAGAATTAACTTTCTTCTGCGGGAAAGTTATCCATTCATTTTCAATGGATTTCTCAAGCTAAAGTAAAAGAATACAGAAAGACATAATTTACAATAAGAGGTCGTTTAGTCACTAGATATCAAAAGTTCTATTGGATAAAAAGATGATATACTAATCATTATTGGTAGACCACCGTGTCCAAGGAGGGCTTATAAGATGTAGGAAATAGAGAAACAAGAGTTTTCTATTTTTAATAATGGAGGTACCATGGTCAGCCTGCGCACACCTCGACTATTCGACCAGGTACCTGTTGTACCCCACCAACATAGGTACCAAATAACTCTCCCACCGAGGCTCGAGCAAATTGGAAGAGAACTTGGTTTTTTTTGTCTCAGCTAAAATTTGAAACCTAGTCTCCAAGTTTGCACTCACTTTATTGAGGCAACAATCTTAGGTTAGAGAAACATGAGATTAGGTGGGGAAAGACCATTTTACTTAAATAGGAAGGGAAAGAATTCGTTCATTTAACAGATAGAATAGGGAATTATTTAACCTATAAAAAAACAGAGAACTATTTGTTAGGTGTAATAATTGATGAAGAAGTTGTAGTACTAAATACCAATATCTCAATCATATTTCTCCTTCCTGTTCATTTGTAATTTTTCTTATATTATTTATTCATTTATACCGCCTTTCCTGGAATTTGCATTATTAAACAATTATACTTCAACAAAGTAAAGAAATGACGAATTTTGCTCCAAAGTATTTTGGAAAAAATGAATCCAACTACTAGACACATATAATAGAGCGAAAAAACATACCTCAGAACTAGAATCCCCAGTCACGGGTTTCACCTCTGCTTCTTTATCCAAGGCTGCTCGTCTTCGAGCAGCATTTCTTGTCCGGGGCCCTCTGCCATCTTCTTGAGCCGACTTCAAAACAGCCTTCCCTTTGCCCTTGGAAGAACTTCCATTTTCTTCCTGTGGTGGGTCTTTCTTTGCACTGTCATTTATGTTAACCGCTGACCTAGATCGTGTACGCCGAGATCCAGAAGCCGGAGTAGAAGTAGATGGGCATGAAGCACCAACTCCTGCAGGGGTGGTCCCAGACTCAGAGTTGCCTACCGATGCAAAGGCCTTTTGTCCAGACTCTACTCGCTGAACTCGAGGCCAAAGAAAGTCTTCAATAGCCGCCAAACTTGCTAAAGGATCAATCAACACAACATTTGAGGAGTAGTCACGGAGCGTCTTGTCCCCTTGAGCTCTGCAAAGGCGAAGCTTGAATGGTTGCGACAAAGCACTTAAACCTGAAGAAAGTCGCGCATTTCCTGTAGATGATCTGGAAGAATGACTCAGCACGACAGGGAACCGCTCCAACGAAGATAAGGCATTTTGAAGCTTTTGAACCAAAACAGTCATAGGAACCATATTTCCACTATCAACAGTAGCAGGAAGGGCAACTGCGATAAAAGACTTATATCTTCTGATTGCTTGTTGTCGAAGCCTAGACAAATTAGCATCTGAGATTCTTTCCTTAGAAAAAAATCCACATGTAAAATAGTTCAGCAAAGATGCAACGACTCCACTTCCAATGAATTCGAAAGTTGATACACCATCCCCTTTGCTGAGCTCCGCCAGCATGGAAGCTACAAGTTCGGCCAAGGTCTCTTCCTTACTGGCAGAAATATCTCCAAGCCGAGGAGCAGAAGCTTTTGATTTTCCTTTAGGTTTAGATAATTGTTCATCAACACCAGAGTTCAACTTGATACTGAGATTCTTCAACCGTAGAAGATCATCAGTAACGCCAACTTCAGTCACCCCTGAATCTGAAGGGAAGTATTTATCTTTGAAGGATTTAGCACATGCACTGACTGCCATGCGAATGCTAGAACTGGTCTTTGGAATTTCCAATGAGTTTGGCGGTGATCCACTCCCCGGAACTGTACTCTTAGGATCCTCAATGGAACTTGCATCTACATTTGAATTATTGCCACGACGTCGATTACGCCTAGAGCGAGATGACCCAGGTATACAATCATTGTCCTTCTCAGCAGATGACTGTTGGGAAGGAGTGGCACCATGGGACGCAGACACTATCAGAGCATCTATAGCATGAACAACACCTTCTCGCACAAACATCTTGGAAAAAATTCCAGGAAGTTTTTCCATTAAAATTTCTGCTACTTGAAGAGCAGGCACCAGCACTTGGGGATCCTTCCAGGCCAATACTCCAGCCAAAAAACTACATAGAAATTACAAATGAAGCACTAATTTCACTACCAAAGATATATGATGCACATAAAAGATTGTTCCATGGATAAACCATTCTCCCCCTAGATCCACATCTGATGAAAAATTTCGAGCTTATATTTTGCTTATATTCATACCTTGATATGTTAGTGATGTTATTTAGAGACTGAATCATATCTGCACTGCTGAAGTACATAAGTTTTCCAATAACCGAGAGACACTTGTGGCGAACTGGACTATTGACACTGGATCCATATACCTGATCAGCAAAACAAGCAACAGGGGGTAATCTTGTAAATCTCTACCATGGCAGTTGTAAGATGGTGGTAGTAATTTACAATGGATTATGATACCAACCTGGGTCAGCACAGCAAGCAGATCCATTCCAAATTGTTGCAGAAGTTCAGGCTGATCATTCAATATTTTTTCTCGAGCTGAAACCTCTTGAGTAGATAGATTCGTCTCCTCCTGTTTGGTAGAACCACTAGCAGAAGATTTCTTCAAAACAGATCCTTTAATCAACAAATTAGTGCTGGTGGGAAGAGAGATGGTCCCTTGAGGCAGCGGAGGAAGAAGCTCATTTGCCAGGTTCACAATCTCAAAAATCTAATAAAACCAAGGAAAATACATTTAAGGTCCTTGTTCTTTATCCAAATGAAAAAAAAAATTGTGGTCCTTAAATGAGGTAGAAGCAGCATTCAAATGAATCAGTTTGCACGTAGCACAGAAAAGGCAGGCATGGTTTCGTGGCATTTGCTCAAGAACTAGCTAGTGAAACCAGATGGTCTTTGAAACAAGAGGTTCATTTAACCAATAAGCAGGAAGTTTATCTTATTTCACAAAATAATAGTCAATTAGAGGAATAACACATTAGACAAAAAAATTAAAGCAATGTTGTTCACAATACGATCCAAGTGCTATCTAAATTACAACTGAAAGCTCTTGAAGATTTCAGAAAACTAAGCCATATTTATGCCTACTAATGTTTAACTGATCTCAGTGACAAACAATTTGAGAGTCTTCCACTACTAATAAAATTTCATAAGAAAACCAAGGGTATGTCCTAAACCTTATATTATTGTTTTACCAATTTTTACGTGATTCACATTCTAGGAATATACATTTGAATAATCAATAATGCACTTGTAATGAAAAGGAAAAAAATTCTAAAAACTACACTTGTGAATTATTGTACTTCTTCAAGTCTAACAGCAAAGTTCCTTAGGCTGTACAGGAAATATAACAGCTGAGGGAAAAGCGATAAATAGATACTTATCAACAATTTTGTACTTATCAACATGTTCACCGTTTTTGTCCTCGGAGCTTCAGTTCAAAGTCAAAGATAGTATAGAGGGGACATGCGGTAATCGTATGTCGCTACTTCCAATCCTGCCAGTTGAACAACATTTGGTATTTAAGGGGGAGAAGGGTAGAAGGGGCAGGCTTATTATCCACCGAGTTGAAGTTAAAAACAAAAAAAAAAATTCAGCTAAAAAGTTTACCAATATCAGTTGCAATAATGGTGATCCAATCCTACTTTATTAAAAAAATGGTGATCCAATCCTAGACCAGAACATCAAGTAGGTGTTAAGATCAAATTGGTTTGACATTGGAAAAAAGAATAGTATTTGAAGTAGGAGTTGAAAAAGAACATTTGAAAGTTTAGCTTAGACAAAATAATTTGAGCTTCCCAAGGCACTGACACTATATGGGTAACTCATTCCTGACTTGGAAATGCAGACCACCACATTGTGTAATGTCACTACCTTGTTTTCGGACATGATGAATCAAATTGTACCTGTGGATCTGTTTTGATGTGTTTTAGTTGGTTTCTGATCTAATTTATTTCATTTGGATGGTTAATGCACTAACTTTTGGTAATTTTGGTATAAGAATGTAAAATGTGCATAACCAAACTACCCAAACGGAAAGAAAAAGATCAAGAGAAGTGAATATCTGAGGTTGAATCTGCAAAAGATTTTGCACCGCAGCCCCAGAAGGCAGGCAAGATAGAGCAGAAGACTACCTAACGCATAGCAAATATGCACTGCAGCCTAAAAACGCAGCGGGACAGAAGCATCGTACATGATAACTTGCTGCAGCACAGAACATGGCACAGATGGATCGACTGGCGACTTGTAAGGATATTTTGGTCTTTTTGACATTCCCCAGCCCTATAAACACATGTACTTGTCCGGTAAGTTGGGTATATTTAGTCTTGGAGCCATATATTGAAGTCTGAGCCAATGAAGGAGAAAGACTCCAATCTCCTAATCGGGTTGTCACGTTTTCCAAATCGTCGTTTCTATGGTTTATGCTATGAACTCCTTTATGAAGTAATTTTCCTTTATAAGAACTTGATGATGCATCAGTTTAAGACTTTAGGTTCTTGAATTAATACCTACTGTGTATGTTTGACGGTGAACCCTTCAAAGCAAATCGTAATATACTCGAGAAAGAAATTAAGAGGAAATCGTGTGCTTGAATAGTTCTCGTAATGGCTCTCCTATAGCCCGTTTATCCGAGAGAAGAATTGGTTGCAGGAGTGTGTTATTGGAAATTTGGAATTGGAGTATTCAGAAGAAGCTATATTACTATCTAAAATCCATCACTATAAACATACACAAATTTAATTACTAATGTGTTTCTAGACTCTTTATGCTATAGTTATTCGAGAGACGACTCAGAATAATTGGTGATAGGAATAGGCGATTATACTCATGAGAAGTAATCAATATTTATTCTAAAAAGATATATGTACTAATCAAGGTGTAAAATCTAAACAAACTATATAAGTCTATAGTTCTTCATCCTTATCAAAAAAGAAAGTCTCTCCTTCTTCTCAAATAATTATCCTTAATCATGGTTCAAAAATATAGATCATGTTATTTGGTTTTTGGACATTAGAACAAAATTATTGGATTTTAATTGCTTTCAAATACCAAGAATAAATTATTTAATAACTATTCTAGTCCTTGTGGGATCGATACATAAAGGCAAGAACAGACTTTATTTTTTAAAATTGGTGTTTTGCACTCTTAGACCAAAGTGTAGAATCAGCAGCTCAACGAGATAAGGTCAGGAGTGGGGGCTTTTCTACCAGGCATTCTTCTCATCTTGTTCCTATTATTGTTACTTTATCTCTTTGGAGGGTAAGCGAAGTTTCCATCTATGTGAGTTAATAAAATGTAATGCTGGAACTTTATCAAAGAATGAAATGTAGAGTTGGAAAGCTCCACATATAATTTCTGGTGTATTCCTATCAAGCATGAGAAACTTCGCATAGAACATCTCTTCCTCCTACATACAAACAACAACAACAACTACCCAGTATAGTCCCACCAGGTGGGGTCTGGGAAGGGTAATATGTAGACGAGCCTTACCCCTACCTTAAAGGGCAGAGAGGCCGTTTCCAAATCGACCCTCGGCTCAGTGGAGAAAAGGAGAAACAAAAATAAAAACAAAAGCAAAAACAATAGAGCATTAGTAACTCTAGCAGAAATAGCCTAAATAATTATCTAAACATAAGAAATATAAATAAAATAGCATGCAATAATATGATACAGTAACTACCATAACCAACAGCCATAAGGGAGACATAAGCCAAAACACAAATCATCTATGGATAGCCCTGCCAAGCCTCACCCAACCCCGGGTGAGGAGTACAAAACACTCTAGAAGCCCCTATCCTACAACCCTGATACTAGCCCTCCAGACTTTCCTATCAAGGGTCATGTCCTCGGAAACCCACATACTAGCCATGTCATGCCTAATCACCTCTCCCCAATACTTCTTAGGCCTCCCTCTGCCTCGCCGAACGCCAACAATCTCCAGCCGCTCACAACTCCTCACCGGGGCATCGGGACTATTCCTCCGCACATGCTCGAACCACCTCAGCCTCGCTTCTCGCATCTTCTCATCCACCGGGGCCACCCCCACCTTCTCTCGAATAACTTCATTCTTAATCTTATCTAACCTGGTGTGCCCGCACATCCACCTGAGCATCCTCATCTCCGCAACCTTCATTCTCTGAACATGAGAGTCCTTCACGGGCCAGCACTCCACCCCGTACAACATCGCAGGTCTAACCACGGCTCTATAGAATTTCCCCTTGAGTTTATGTGGAATTTTCTTGTCACACAGGACTCCTGATGCAAGCCTCCACTTTGACCACCCCGCTCCTATACGATGAGTGACGTCCCCGTCAATCTCTCCATCCCCTGAATCACAGACCCAAGATATCGGACACTGTCCCTCTTGGCGATGACCTGCGATCCAATCATCACGTCCCTGCCTACATACAAACTGACCCGCAAAAGAAAGGGAGCTAACTTAAGACTACGAAATATAGCAAAAGAATCTAACCTTTTTGAATCCGATTATTTTTCAACACACTATATCCGCAGGATAAACATACTAAAAAGTCACTTTGTCTTTTATGCTACATATTTCTTATACCCAGCATGAGCTACTTGTGACAATTTATTTACAAGACAAGAAAATGCTAGCAATTATAGCATGAATGAAAACTAAAAGCACGATATATACCTGCTCTGGAGGTTTGCTCAAGGCAGGTGAAACAGACACAGAGGCCACAAGACCAGAACCTGATAGAATATCCTTGAGAATTCCAGTGATACCAAGCAGCAGTAAAGTTTTAGTTCCTAGTGGAGAGCCACTGGCACATGTCGAAAGAAGCCGGATTAAACCCTGCAAGCGTTATCAAGTCAGAATACAGCTATCAAGATAGTAAATGCCCGACATATGGAAGAGTTAAACGTACAGTGTAGGTTGACGTGCTGAGTGAAGCCTGACCACCTCCAGAGTTACTGGTTGAGATGAGCGATGCGGCTTGGGTAACAAGTCCATGATTGCAAAGTTCATCTAGCTTCTCGGGATATGATGCAAATGATTCGGCAATACGGGTCAAGCAAATGGAAGCATGCTCTAATACCTGCAGACACATCCAAGCACCGAGAGAAAACATTAAAAAAAAACAAAAGTGAAGTTTAACCTAGGAGGGGCCAGAGAAGAGAAGATATCTTCCTGCAACGGGAACATAACATGATAATGAATTCACCTTTGCATCATGATATTGAAGGAGATTTGTCAAAAGTGGAACAGCTTCCATGACGAAGTCAGCAGCATCTGAGGGAAGCTTCTTGCACATATTAGCAGCAGTTGCTAATGCTACTCTCTGTTGAAGGACGAAAGATGTTAGAAATAATTGTATATGTACCAAAGGAGCTGGAAGTTTCTTATTTCACCAAAACTGAACTCCCATCAAAATCATGATACAAGATATTCAAAGATTCCACAAAACTGTGAAAGGGATTTTTCTACCTGAACACCAGTGGAAAAGAAGTCGAGATAAGAAAGCACAGCCATCAGCGCACCAGCCCTCAAGCAAGCAGTTGGGTGTTCCTGAGATATCTTCTTTAGAGCTTGCAAAGACTGTCAAAGGTGAAACATTAGCACTACAGCTAGAAAGGCCAGTCCTTAACAACTAAGCATAATGGTTCCACATAGAAAGAGAGAGTTGCACTTAAGGTCATTTCATTCACGGCCTAGGCCTAGTTAACCAAGGATTATAATATTCAGATTGTGAATAATAGTTATGGATTTAACTATGCTGGGAGTATCACCATGAATTCTTTTTCCTTTGGAGGACACCTAAATGTTCCGCGTCAAACTAATTCACTTACCTGCTCAGCCAAGTCCATGTATTCAATAGTAAGCAGCCGAGCTACAAAGCATGATACGGCTCCATAATGGACAACAGCGGCACAAGAAGAAGGTAGAACATCAACCAAGTGGGTAAGAGCCCGGGCCGCAAGAAGCATAATGTCAGGATTGTTCTCGTGATTCAGCAGCCCAACAAGCACAGGTACGAATGAGTCCATGGAAAATGTGCTCAATGAATCTTCCGTTCCAATAGAAAGCATCTCACACAGCTGGGTCAGAGCTTCTACTTGTTTCCCTTCCTCACCATCCGCCCTTAAACCGGACAATATCTTCTTGAGCCGACCACTCTGATGGGACGAAGATGCAGAGCCCATTGCAGAGCTGGGGAGTAAATCATCCAATCCAGCACCTAGTTTCCTAAGAAGTCCTTGAAGTGCACTACTTGCTGAAGTTAAATTCTGGTGCAAAATACCAACACCGCCTTCGCTATCATTATCATCGTCCTCACCACCACCGGAATCTATGTTCAATCCTAGACTCCTCTCAGCCTCCCTATCCCTATCCCTATTCTTATCTCTGACCCTAACTTCATGCTCTTTCTCCTTACCTTTATCCAAATTAGTACCATCTTTATCAGAACCATGACTGGGGTTCTTACCACGGCGGGTTCGGGTACCCGACCCGGAAGATTCGTTTGTGGGGTCCATGGGTGTAGATGAGTCCTGGGAACGAGTTGAGATGCGAGAACGAATTGAGATCGATGCAGATACGGCGGCGGGAGTTGAATTGGCGGTGGAAGTAGCGGCGGCAGTGGAGGAGAGACGAGCACGCTTAGCGGCACGGGTGGTGGGACCAGCAGAAGAAGATGAAGAAGGCGCTGATGAGGTGGCCTCCGCCCGCTTCCGGCTCCGAGTTTCCATACAAAACCCAAAACCCCCTTCAAAACTGCGAATCACCTCGCCGATTTAATTAAATCGGCGATCAGACACTTTCCGATTCGGCTATCATCGTCGTATATCAGAAACCCTAATTCACAAAATTGAAACGGATTTTAAGCAAAAGGGATAAAAAAAAGATGCGATCTTTATTGATTTCAACTAAAATCCCCAAATCACAATCTATTAAAAGTCCCAAAATAGTACAATCAGAACAATCCAATTCCAATGAAGTGCTTTCAGTAATCAACACGTTTTTTTGTAGAGCGATATACGACTGAGCCTGAGTCCCTGAGAGGAGGAATATAACTGAGAAAAGGCAAAGATGGAGAGAGCGAAATAGAGAACCCTAATTCTATTAATATTTTTGTGTCTGTTGAATTTTTTATTTTTTCCTTCCCCAAAAGATCGAATAATATGCTTTTGGTTCCTTTAGTAATTCCTATTCTTTTTTATTTTTTAAGGTTTGGTCCCTTTTCTTTTTTCTTCTCTTTATTTTTCTTCTTTTTTCTTCATTTCTACAGATTGTATATATATCAGACGACGCTTTTGGCGGTGACTACAGTACGAATTGGTTCTACATCGCTTTTATATACGGTTTTTACACGCAGTTGGACGTTGCTTTTCAATTTGGTTCTCTATTACGTACTTGTTTTTAATTTGCTTTTCAGATGGTGACGTCTGCTTGCAAAATTAGAAGAAGAGATTTTGAAAGAATATCACTGCTTTTTGCAAAGACTATTTTTTAATCAAACGCCTGGAAATAGGGATGTCCACTCAATTTATATTAGATTTTGACTCTTATCGACAATATTTGTGGATTATTGATTTATATATATATATATATTTATTATTATTATTCTAATAAGATTTCAATTTTTTAAATTTTGTTTTATTAATTTTTAGGACTTATCAATTCAATTATGCATTAGACTAATAAGAAAATTTGCGGGATTCCATGAAAAGTGTATCACTATAAACATGAATAACTAATATGGACAAAAAGAAACTAAAATAAGACAAATATCCAAAAAATTGTGTTTACATTCACATGCAACGAAACTAAAGTAAGGAATCAAGTGTATGCCACCAATACTCTAACAGTATAAAAAATATATATCATCACGGCTAATTCTATTTTCCATTAATTTGAACTTCATTCCCTTGAGCTTTAAATATGATTACTCCTTAAACGTGGTAGAGGAAATAATAGGGTAAAGGAAAGGGTATTATAGAATAAGGGTAAAAAATAAAAATATTATCTTTTTAGTATATTTTATCGGTTTATCGATAAACCGATAACTGAAGAGGACAAAATCAAAATCGATAAATCGATAACCGATAACAAATAATCGATTCAATTTATCGATAAACCGATTCAAATGCACACCCCTACGTAGAAAGAATATTTAGAAAATAATTGCAAAATCTTTTTTCAAATTTTTGAAGTGAAAACTTGTCGTCCATTAATTTTGCACTCTTTTATTGATTAGAGGTTTTTTGGGTGTCGCGTGTGATGTCAAGGCACGAGTCAAGAGTGACAATGTCATAGAAAGAGATTTTTAAATGTCACGTGCAAGGCCAAGGCATATGCCAATGGCCTGCGGTAGGCCGTGGCATGCCTATGTCAATGGTACAAAGTCAGTCTTGAATTGCCATTATGACACAAGGTTGGTTGTGGCATGCCTATGTCAATGGCCCGACGTTGGGCCTAACAGAGAGTGACTATGGCACAACGTCGATCGTGGTAGGCTGCCATGGCACAATGTCCGGTGTGGCCATGGCACAACGTTGCACCACGTCGCACCACGTCATACCAAGTTGCTCCATGTCGCACCATATTGCACTATGTCGCACCATGTCTAGTTAGCCCAATGTTTAGCAACATATCAAGTGCGGTGATGCGTGGTGGTTGGCGGCGATGGTTCGAAATTAGGTGATTGTGGTAAAAAGTTTTGGTGGTTCGTGCGATAGCGAACGACCACAGTTGTTTGATGCTTGGTGGTTTGAAATTGGAATCGCTTATGGTGGTTGAGACAATGGAGGTGCGACATTGTTATTGGAGGTTACTCCAATTTATGTTTTAATAAAGACGTATGTAGTTGAACTCAAATAATAATGACTGATATATAATTGTTGTTTTTGTTGTTGGCAATAGTCTATATTGATAAACACTTAATAGATACTAGTTTTAGGATATGTGTATTGCGTGTGTATTTTAGTTTCAATCAATAAATTATCTTTAGAAATTGCACATATTATTATTAAAAAATACGTTTGAGTTATAAATAATTAAAAGTGTAATTAAATAAATTAAAATTAAAACTTTTAGAGTTAGAACAAGAAACAGATTGTGTCTTGCTTCGTTTTGGAACATTGCCATTGTTTGTGATGACCCAAATATCATCACTTGTGTTGCAAGTAAATTCAGTATTCCGAGGTCTAAAACCTCCTTTTTACCCCACCTTGATTTGTGTGCGTGGTCCGAACCTATATGCGGAAAGCCTTATATGTGAAAATATGAGAAATAGAAATCTCTAGAGTTAAAAAATTAATTATGGTTGACTTTGGCCAACATTTTAAACAAACGGACCGGATCCATGTTCTGACGATCCCAGGAGGTCCGCAGTAAAATATGGGACTTAGGCGTATGCCCGTATATGAATTCCAAGGTCTGAAGCCTTAGAAACCAACTTTTGAAAGAAATTATTTTACTGAATTATCTAAGAAATGAAGAAAATAATTAATGTTTGAAACTATAGTTATCGGACCCGTATTTTGATTCCAGAGCATGGTACAAACTTGTTATATAATTTGGAAGATAACCGCGAAATTTGGTGAAAACCAGAGTTTATTTGACGTGAGTTGGACTTCTGGTTGAACGGTTATGAACTTTGAGAGTTCTTGATGAAAATGTTGAGTTTTGAGGTTTAATTCATGATTTTACACGTTAATGTGATTTCACAAGTAGGTCCATATGATGTTTTTGAGTTAGTATGCACGTTAGGTTTGAAGTTTCGAGGGCTCAAGAGAGTTTCGGGTAGGTTCCGGGATGTCTTAGGCTTAATAATCAGTTGTTGCAGGTTCATAGAAGTTGCAGATCTCTGAACCCACCAGTGCAGTCACCAAGAATTCTTGTGCGACTGCGAAAAGGCCTTTGCGGCTACAAGATATTTCGTTCGGTGCAGGTGAGAGTTGTGCGCCTGCACTCAATTTTGTGCAGTCTGCACAGGTTCACTGGTCCACATGGAGAGTTGTGCGGTCACACTCGATTTTGTGCGGTCCGCACATGGGGTCTAAGAGGGATATATTTAGACAGAATTTTCAGTTATTTTTCATTTTTCAAAATCCCAAAAACATAAGTGGCAATTTTTCAAACAAAATTTCTTCTCCAAAATATTGGTAAGTGATTTCTAACTCATTTTCTTTACTCCTTAACTTCTTTTTCCAAGATTTCATCATATAATCTAGGGATTTCATGGTGGAATTAAAAATTTTGGGAAAAACCTAAAAATATTGAATTTTGGGAATCTAGACCTCAAATTGAGGCCGATTTCCAAAACCAATTATATATCCGGGCTCGGTGGTGAATGAATAATCGGGTTTTGATCCAATTTTCAGGTTTAGATCAAGCGAGCCCGGGGTCAATTTTAGACTTTTTGGGTAAAACTTTGGAAAATTTATCTTCATGCATCGAAATTGATTTATTTAGTATTTATTGATATAATTAAGTAACTTATGGCTAGATACGAGCAAAATGGTTGTGGAATCAAGAGGTAAAGTGATAGTTTAAACTTCAATTGTATTTGTGGCATCACAATAAGTGTTTGGTCTAACCTTAGCTTGAGGGACCAGGAGTCATGTCTTATTTGCTACTGTTAATTGTGTAGTACGACATATAGGCATGGTGACGAGTATCTACTCATTGGTGTCAAGCATGATCGTGGGTCTTGTATTATAATTGTTATGACTCCGTTGTGGTTTATTGCGCCTCATATGTTAGTATCATCATTTTTCCTTTGGCGGAATATTTGTTTTGATATTATTGTTCCCTTGCCGGGATGTTATTATATTGCTATTATTCCCTTGCAGGGATGTTGCTATATTGCTCATATTCCCTTGCTAGGATTCTTTGTGATTGTTGTTGATTTGTAACTTGCATCGGGTGGCATGTCTTTCACAAAATAAATAAAATGAGAGTGGGTGGCACGTCTCCCACGAGATAATTAAATGGGAGCGGGTGACATGCCTGCCACGAGATAATTAAAATGGGAGCGGGTGGCACGTCTGCCATGAAATAATTAAAATGGGAGCGGGTGGCAAGCCTGCCAAGAGATAAATGAAATGGGAGTTGTTAGTACGCCTGCCACGAGATAAATGAAATGGAAGCATGCTTTTCCCCTCTTATCTTTACTTGTTTATTTCTACTTTACTTTCCATTGTATACTATATAACTGCACAGGTTTATTTGGTAGTCTGGTCCTAGCCTCGTCACTACTTCGCCGAGGTTAGGCTAGGCACTTACCAACACATTGGGTCGGTTGTGCTGATATTACACTCTGCACTCTTTTGTGCAGATCCCAGTGCTGTAGACCTTGGACCATAGATTGGGTGGCTACCTTCAGTCCACGCGTAGATCCAAGGTAGACTTGCAGGTGTTCGCAGGCCTTGGCATCTCCTATATCCTTTATTTACTATTTCATCCCTTTGCTTTAGAAACAATGTGTCTTTTATTTTTAGACCTTGTATTTAGCAGTCTTAGATCGTCTTGGTATTGTGACACCAGTTCTGGGTGGTTAAAGCTAAATCGAATGTAATAGTACATGTTCAGATATTTAATTATTTTCTTCCGCTTATTCTAAATTTTTGTTGTTTGCATGTTATTGCTTTATAACCGTTAAAAGAAAATAATTGGATAATGAAGTAATTAGTTCAATGGATTGGCTTGCCTAGCTCACATTAGTAGGTGCCATCACGACTCTCGATGGTGGAAAATTCGGGTTGTGACAAGTTGGCATCAGAACTCTATGTTACATGGGTCTTGTCGCGCCCCCTTTTTCTCTCGAAATTGGGTTCATGACATTTGGGAGGACAGCTCATTCCTTTTGGGAATTGGATTTGATTTGAAGAGTCGCTACCTAATGATTATATTGCATTAGGACACCAAGCGGGTTTTATTCGAGTAACCAGAGATTGGGTAAGGGCTTCAAATTATTTTAAGGGGAAGGTATTAGGCACCCCTCATAATCCACTAGTGTGGTTCCCGACCAGACTATTATTGTGAATTTAGGCGCAAATAACATGTAGGTAAATAAAGCTTCAAATAAGAGGGGGTTTTCACATAATGGTGAATAAACAAAGTTGAAAAGAGCTAAAAGAAAGTCGATTTTTCTTAAAAGAAAGAGTTTGATGTTTTAAAAGAAACTAAGAAATAAGGGAAATGGTGTCCGAGATTTATTAACAATATGGATCACCCCACATAATGTCCGGTAATTACTCCTCAATGAGGGGTTACACGTGACATTATCGCGTGGTCATCATATCCATATCTACCCCTTCCCACCCCATTAAGGTATTAAAGCGCGGAATAATTTCATTTACTTATTGCATGCTATTGCCCGTTCCAATTCAATCAGTCCCGGAGGCATTTAAGACTACTAATCCTAAAGGGGATGGATATTAGGCTTATTTGTAGTTTCAAAGGTAAAAACTTTAAGGCGATATACAAAACACATATTGCAAGTTGGGGAAAGCACATAACAAGCAAAGGCTCAGATATCCCCATTTAATCAAAGAAGCACGTAATTATCATGACTTACACATACTGTTTAGGGTCTACCTAAATACTAAACATGAAAGAGCTTAACGGTTGAACGGACTGATTTATTACATAATTCAGATAAGAAGCCCAAATCAGGCTTGCCTGCTAGTTGTAGGTAATGGAACATATTCCATTTATAACTTTACCCTAAGGCTTTTGCGTAAATGATGGACAAGTATCCTATAGGCATGGTATCTACTAAATTCAAAAAGCAATGAAATAACAAGGTCTGAAACATAATGGTTAAACTCGCTAAGTGAGGGTAATCAAATTGTTTAAAAGAGAGGAAAGTTTTAACGAAGGTTATAAGTTCTGTAACTGATAGAACATATTATTACTAAATTTAGCTCTATACGTGAATAAAGCGGCTCATATTCGATTAGGAGTTCCTATAGGCATGATTTCTACGCGTTGTTGATTTTGAACCTTGTAGACATGGTATAAAAATGCAGAAGACTTGTTTCAAACATATGAACATGATATCTAGATGCAGAATTTGCTTAAGACCTATGAACATGATATCTATATGTTGGATTTTATTAAGATCTATATGCATGGTTTCTAAGTGTAATTGGATGTGCATATTTGGACAATCCTGTAGGCATGATTTCTATATAAATATAGTAGTCATATGCTCATGATTTCTATATGAAAATAGATGTACAAAATTCAGAAGGACTTATAGGCATGATTTCTATATACATGCATATTTTAAAAATACCTATAGGCATGATTTCTATATGTATTTGACTGTGCATAATTCAAAATACATTAGGCATATTATCTACCCTTTTTGCATACATATTTACCCACCTCTTTTCACTAACCATCCCCAAGAGTTTTATTACAAATTATTAAAAGTAAAATACATCAAAAGGAAAAATATAAATAAAAGTACAACAAAGGAGAGCCTGATTCAAACTTCATGTCTGAAATATGAGGTAAACCTACTCCAAGTGATTATGATCCAAAGCCTTTCTCCTATTTGAGTGTGCCAAAGTTCCCCAAGAGCCTCAAGGGGACTCCAGGCATTGCTCACACCTAAATATACTATTAGAAAAGGGACAAGTGTAGTGTGGAAGGGCCAACCCTCAAGTGTCCAAGTTCAAAGGGAGCTCAAAGAGTCCCAACGCAAGGCTCACAAGAGGAGGGAGGGGGCGGAACTTAAAGACTAAGAAAGTGTGCAAATGCAGAAGAAAATGCTAAAAGTGGGAAAATAGAGGGAAACAACTACAAATAAGTACACATAAGGGGGTCAGGGGAATAAGGAGATTGCAAATAGCCTATTGCATAAGCAAGGGCAAACTTTAGGCATACACAACAATGAAGAGTGTTAGCATACCTATAAGCCTGCCATAACACATACTATTAGAGGCCAGGATCCCAGGGGATCAAGTTTGATTCATGGACAATAATTTGTAGTATTGTCATGCCTCAAACCATAGCATGAACACATAGGGGTAGGGATTTTTGATTCATAGTAGAACAGGCAGAAAGAAACTTCAGCATGCTAGAGTAAGTGTTGAACTATACAGAAGCAGCAAGAAGACATGCATATAAAGGTAGTAAATAAATACATTTTTGTGGTGCTGAAAACGTTAAATCAGGACATACCAGTTTCAAAGAAGCAAATAGAGAAAAACAGGCAGCAAGACTTGTAAACAGGGCACACTACAAGTAACAAGAGAAAATTCTTTTGAGTCTAAGTATAAGTTCAGAAAGACTATGAGTGTTGGTGTGTAGAAAACTAAGGGTATTCGTATGTTTTGTCAATGAAAGTGTTAGGTATTTATATTGTGAAAACAGGCGGAAAGAAGGTAGGAAAATAATTTTGGAACTGGGTATCAATTAGTACAAGACCTTCTTTAATTAAAGAGTTCAAACTTAAACGGTAATGAACCAATTTATTTAAAGAAAAGGGGTTAAGCAAGCATCTTGTGCAAAGTAGGCAATCAAGGGTAGATACATAAGAATTTACTTAAGGAAAGAATTTTGAAATACACGATTATATAAATAAGGTAAAAAATTAATTAGTACATAGTAAATCAAGGAGTTAGAGATTTGTAATTACTGGTCCATGAATGAACCAAGTCAGAAAAGCTAAGGAAAGTTTTCGACTCAAACCAAGCAACAGAGTAATCATCAAACAAGGAAAGAAATCAATCAGGCTTTCACGAAGGAAGCCTGAAATTAATCAAAAATTGAAATCCATTTTAGAGGGTGGTTCAACACATATAAAGAGCACACAAGTATGCTAGGCTAAATTTTGGACAAAGAAAAATGTGACACAATTGCAAAATCAGTAAGTAGTAGACTATAGGAACATGGTAGTCACATGGGTCAGTCTCAGTAACTCAGCAATGTAGTAGAGAGATAGTATCAAATGGCATACAAAGGGTCCAGTAGAAGGACCTTAGAAAAGTTTAGCAGGGAATCATAAAAATGTAAAGAAACAAAGGTCGAAACAAAGCTTTTGAAGCCTAATCAGGTAGTAGATTTCAGAAACTCGAAATAGGTTCAAAGAGGCTAGGTTTTTATTTTAAATCAAACAAGTTCATAGGTGAAGATCAAACAAATCACATAGCTAATGGTCTCAAAACTTGAACGAGTTCCTAAATTTAGGGTTCTTGCCATCAATCAAGTGTAGAGATGAAAGAACAAGTAATCAAGGAAAAAGATACTAACGAAACAAGTTCAGAGGTCTCATAAAGGAACCGAGACCTTTAACATGCTCTTTCAGTAGAAGAACTCATGAGAAACATAGTAAAAGAACAACATGCGAAAAAAAGAACAACATGTGAAACACAGTAGAAGAACTTATAAGAGCATAGTAGAAGAAACGTTCATGAAACATAGTAGAAGAACTAGTAAGAACACAATAGAAGAAAAATATAAAGAAACACAGTAGAGGAGACTAATAAGAATCATAGTAAAAGAAACACAGTAGAAGAAACATACAAGAGAAAAAGAAAATTAGAGAAACATCTAAATAACTTAAAAACCCTAAATCAAAAAAGAATAAAGGTTTTGAAAGCATAGTATTTTTTTAAACAAATCTCGAGAAACCGTTTAAAAGTTTAGGAAAAAGATGGATCTAGAACATGTGTAAAGAAATCAGAAGAACCTCAAAAGCTAGGGTTTCACAGGAATGACAATGGTGATAAAGGTTTGGATAGTTGTTGATCTAAATAGGAGGAGTAGAGGTCAGGCTCGAACAACCATGTCTTGTCGGAGCAAAGCCGGAGATGGCTGTAGAACTTGAATCAAACAAGGTCTGGGCCAAGCTTATTCGTGGCCATGCCTTGAAAGTTAGTAACCAAGCGTGTAGGAGCCATTGAAGGTGGTGAGACCACCATGGATTCAGGCAAAGAGGTGGACGGAGAAGTCGAGTGAAGTTCATTTGAGTGAAGGGGAAGGGGGAAGGTTCTAGAGAGAACTAGAGATAGAGAGAGAAAGTTTAGAAATCGGTTGAGTGAGGAATAAGAGGGTTTGGGAGGGGGGGTTGCTTGGTTTAATTTCGGAAAGGGGGAATGGGGACCATTTATCTAAATGATCAACGGTCTAGATTGAATAGGGTAAATGGGTGGGGCATGGTTTAGGTTTGGGCCTGGGTCCGATGGGTTCTTTAATTGAGTTGGGGTCTGGTTGATTTTGGCTAAATTCGAAAGCCAAATTTGGCTATAAGTTAAATAGCGCTTTTTGCCATTTAATTTATAAAAGATAGTAAATAAATTTTTGAAAATAAATGAATCACCAAAAATTAATATTTTTGGGGACATTTATTGGGTTTTCTTGATAAAACATAACAGTAAATTAATTTACAAATCTTTAAAAAATTAAGAAAAATAATGAAACCTTGGGATTTACTGGGATTTACTTATATATGCATATATAAGCTATTTTGAAGGTATTTTTCATATTTAAAAATACAGGAAAAAAGTGGGTATCAACAGGTCTCACAATTCACAAACAAGCTTAGTAGAGTCTGAGGGATCGGTACAGAGACATCTGTATTTATTCCCAAGAGGGTATAGAGTTGGGAAAATTTCACTTCCATTCTTTCCTGTCATGCGGTTTCGTTTCTCAAAGCTGATTGAATTTCTATTCTATTCTCTCGCAGATGCCGAGAACGCGTGTTTCCTCATCCGCTGACCACTAGCCCGATCCCCCAACAACATCTCCCACGAGAGATAGAGGGTGAGGACTAGGCCGTTCTAGAGGATGAGGTAGGGGCAGGGCTCAACCTAGAGCCGCAGCATCAATACTAGAGCCTCAACAGTTGCATAGGCCCAACTTAGGTCCTAGAGGAATTTATAGCTACCCTAGTACTCCAGGATGCTTTGGCCCGTCTAGTGGACCTTATGGAGAGTGTCACCCGGGCAGGTTTGCTCCCTGTAGCACCAGCCATCTCTCAAGCTCGAGGAGGAGCCCAAACTCCTGCTACTCACACTCCGGAGCAGATAGCTCTCCAGTTTCAGATTCCAGTAGTTCAGCAGTTGGAACAGCTCAGCCAGATGTGGTATCCCAGGCTGAGGATGGAGCAGCTATGTCTGCCGATGCTTTATGGAGATTGTACAGGTTCTCCCAGCTCTTCACTACTATGTTTAGAAGTGCATCTTCTAAAGATCCCCATGATTATTTAGACAGTTGTCATGAGGTTCTCAGGAAATGGAGATAGTAGAGACCAATGGGGCCGATTTTGCTACTTTTCGCTTGTCTGGATCCACCAAGACTTGGTGGAGAGATTATTTCTTAGCTAGACCAATGATCACTTGGGAGTAGTTTACTCAGTTACTTATTGAGAAGTTTCTCTCTATCACTTAGAGAGAGGCTTATCAGAGGCAGTTTGAGCGTCTTCGGCGGGGTTCTATGACTGTTACTCAGTATGAGACCATATTCATTAACTTGTCTTATCATGCTCTTGTCATACTTCCCACCGAGAGAGAGAGAGAGGGCGAGGAGGTTCATTGAGGTGCTTATTCGACCGATTTGTCTTCAGTTGGCTAGGGAGACAGGGAGTGAGCTTTCCTTACAGGAGGCGGCCAATGTGGCCAATAGGGCGGAGATGGTCCTACCGCAGGGAGGTGGTCAAGGGTCTGACAAGAGGCCTCGTCATTTAAGCAAATTTGGTGGTACCTCGTCTGGAGGTAGGGATTCAGATGGTAGGGGCCATCCTCCTAGGCCTTTTGAGTTAGCACTTCAGTTTTTTCATGGTGCTTTAGGTGGTCATGTTTTCTATATATAGTATTTTGATCGGTTGTTTTACAGTGCACCACCAGCTCCTATAAGTGCACCACCTCTTCAGAGTTTCTAGGGTCGTCAGCTCCAGCAGCCGAGGGCTTGTTTTACTTGTGGCGACCCAAGGCACATTGCTATGTATTGCCCAAACACTGATTAGCTCTCAGCATCAGGGTTTTTGTGCCATGGTTCAGGCACCGAGTGTTCCACAACCCGCCTAGCCAACTAGAGGTGTGGGTAACGGTGCTATAAGTGGAGGTAGAGGTATTAGCAGTGGAGCTCAGGTCGCTATAGGTGGAGGCCAGCCAGCAATAGGTCATCCCAAAGATGTAGTTCAGGGTGGTGGGGCCCAACCCTGATGTTATGATCTTCCAGCCAGGCTCGGGGCTAAGGCTTTCGATGCATTTATTATAGGTATTATTCTAGTTTATAGCAGATATGCCTCAGTTTTATTTGATCCAGGATGTACTCCTATGTGTCATCTTATTTTGCACTCTATTTGGTTATGCCTAGATATTCTTTGAGTGCTTATATTTATGTGTCTACCCCGGTGGGGGATTCTATTATGGTAGATCGAGTCCATCGTTCTTGTATAATTGTGATTGAGGTCTTGAGACTTGTGTAGATTTGCTTCTTCTGGACATTGTTGATTTCGATGTCATATTGGAGATGGACTGATTATCACCTTATCACGCTATCTTGGACTATCATGCCAAAACTATTGTCGATCCCTTTTTTTCTAAGGCGAAATCGGGTTTATGATATTTGGGCGGACAACTCATTTCCTTTTGGGAATTGGGTTTGCAATTGAAGAGTCGCAACCTAATGATTAAATTGCATTAGGACACTAAAAATAAATTTTAATTTGGAAAACCAGAGGTTGGGTAATGGCTTGAAATTATCTCGAGGGAAAGGTGTTAGGCACCCCTCAAGATCCACTAGTGTGGTTCCCGGCCATATTATAATTGTGACTCCATTTAACAGGTAAACAAACAAGGGTTCAAATAGAGGGAGTTTTCACATAGTATTGCAAGTAAATTTAAATTTGAGGAGAAGTAAAGAGGGCAGAAATTTTAAGAAAAGATTTAAACAAGTAAAGGGGAATGGGGTCCTAGGTTTATAATTAATATGGATCACATCAATGCAATACCCGGCAATTACTCATCAGAAAAGGGGTTGCACATGGTATTAGTGCATACCCACCCCGTTAAGGTATTGAAACGCAGAATAATATCGTTACTTATTGCATGCTATTACCCGTTCCAATCCTATCAGCCCCGCAGGAATTTGGGACTACTAGTCCTAAAATGAGGAGGGAGTTGGGAGCTTTTTAGAGTTTAAATGGATAAAAGTCTAAGGCGACAAACAAAACACATAATGCAGTTAGGGGAAACACATAGCAGATTAAAGGCTCCAACATTCCTCCTCACTTGAAGAAGCAAATTATCTAGCATGACTTCAAATACTGGTTATAGTCTGAATTAAATTTAAAGCGTTAGGACATGCTACTTTATCACATATTTCTTAGATGAGAAGTTCGAATTAGGCATTGTGCGCTTGTAGTTTATTAGGGACTGACTCTGTTGATTAATTACCTACTGGTTTGCCTAGATGAGGCCTATAAGCATGATATATAATAATGCAGAAGGCGTACTGATTTTAATGAAAGGTTACTGGTTTTATAAACAAAGTTCTGCAAATTTTAAAGACCCTGCTACTGATTTTTATACTCATAGATGAAATAGACGAAGCTAATTCAACTAATTACATCCTATTGGCATGATTTCTAAGCAATTGTTAGTTTTAAGACGATTAAGTAAGTGCAGGAGTCCTATAGGCATGGTATCTAGAATGAAGTTTGATTATTACTAAGCCTATGATTATTTGCCTAATGACAGACATATATGTAGAGGTGCAGAAACAAAACTATAATCATGATTTCTATATGCAGAACTTATAGGCATGATTTCTAATGCAGTAATGAAACAATCTTATACGCAGGATTTCTACTTGTAATGCATAGCTTATAGGAAGGGTTTCTAAATGGGTAAGTGCAGAAACTCCTGCATGATTTCTATATGGAGAAACTTATAGGCAGGAGTTCTATATGTTATGCATAAATGCAAAATTTGTAAATAGTAATCCCTATGAGCTTGTCTACCCACATACATACATAAATGAACCTTTTTTTACTAGAACCCCATAGTTATAACAAATTATTACAAACCCGAATGAATCAAGAAAGATAAAAAAATTACATCAGAAATTCAAGCTACAACCAAACAGCCTAATTCATACTCAAGGTCTAATAATATGAGATAAACCAACTTCCAAGATCACTTTCCCAAGACCGTTCTCTTATTTGGGATTTGTCAAAGTTCCATAAGAACCTCAAAGGGGCTCCGGGTAGTACTTACAACCCGAATACATTGGAGAATGAGATTATAGTGCAGTATATAATGTCAAGCCCTCAAATGTCCAAGTTTAGAGGGAACTCGAGGTCCCAAAGCAAGGCTCATAGGAGGGGGCATAACTTAAGAGTCTAAAAGTAAGTGTAAGTGCATAGAGGGAATTAAAAAAGGCCAGGGTAGGCTAGTGGTCAAGCCCAACAATCAGGAATGCTGGCACACCCCTGACCAGCCTGTTAGCCAAATCTTAGGAGTTAGGATCCATTGGAGATCAAGTTCAGACCTTAGCAGTAATTTGGATACTGCCAGGCTAAAACCTTAGCTCAGGCACATATAGGGGAATAGGGAGCAAGGATTTACAATAGAAACAGATGCAAGGAAAGAACATATATAGTTTAATCACTGAACATGAAAAGAAAAGTAAATAAGAATGCTGGAACTATAAAGTAAACACATAGGGGTGAGGGAAAAAAATTAAATTAGACATACCAGTTTCAGGGAAAATAGGTAAAAACAATAGTCTTGAATAGCCAATTTGTAAGCAAACAGTTCCAAAAGATATAAAAAAAGCAGAGTGTTGATAGAGTATTGAACTCAAAGCAGTATTGTAGGTGTGTAAGCTGAAAGTAAAAAGTTCGAGGTATTCCACTCGAAGTTTCCTAAAAGTGCAGAAGGGTAGTCCCTTTTATAGTGCAGAGAAGCAAGTAAGAAAGGCAAAAAAGTAGTTTGTAATCAATCACATAGAATTTCCCTTCAGTTAAGGGATTTGATTTCAAACAGGTAGAGGATATTTAAGGAAAGAATTTGATTAGTACCTTCCCCAAAGTAGTACAAGAAGGGGTAAATACACATGAGTTATTTAAGGCAAAAGTCTAATGGTACACAGTTTGTGAAAAATAAGGAAAGGAAATCAATCAAACATCCAGAGAAATCAAACTTATATGCTTTTACTCGAATGAACCAAGTCAGGAAAGGGGTAGCGAAAGGTTTAATTTAAAGGCAATCAGTAGCAATCAATTAGCCCCATTAAAGGACTTTTGAATCAATCAATTAGTTGGTAAAACATTTTTAAAAGAATAGTTCTTATATATATAAATCACACAAATATGTGAATCAAGAAAGGACTGTCAAGCTTTTTAGAAGAGCGTTTAATCAAAGAGAGGTTCAGAATCGTAAGCAAAAAGGGTACAAGCCCAATTTGTAGACTCATAATGAGTCTGAAAGCCTAGGGTCCCAAAGTGGAACCTAATTCAAATATAAAAATCAAAATCACCAAAGGAAACCCTAAATCAGGGTTTCAAGATGAATCATACAATAAAGATGAGAAGGCAAGCCACTCGATAGAGGTTCATAAGTCTTTTCCAAAGACTTATGAAAAATAAACAGACACGATACACAGTTAAGAGCATGGAGAATATGTTGTGAGAAAACTCAGAACTTAAACAAGTTCGGAAGAAAAAGTGATACAGACTTTGGACAAAAACAGATGAATCATGCTTAGCTAGAACATAAACATAGTCTAGTAAAGCGAACAACATCAAAGAACTCAATGTAAACACATATAGTAAAGGAGTAAGGAAAACATAACACAGATTAACATGTGAGTACAGTAGTAAGATGTATAGCAGAAAAAGAAAGTAGAAGAACAGTACATGCATAGTAAGAAAAGTCATACGAGCTTAACACAGACAAACACACATAAAAAAAGAACAAAAGAATCAGAAAGATGCATTTGAAAGTCCTTTCAGAAACCCTAAATCGAAATTAAACGACTTTAAAAAGAGAATTTGGGGAAAACCTTTTAAAAATTCAATAGAACACAAACATTTTCCAAATCTAAGAAAAATAAGCTAGTAAAGAACCTCAGACAACTTAGGGTTTCAGAGAAAACCCTAGAAATGAGAAGGGTCTTGAAGAAAGTCAGATCATGAGTCGAAAAGGCTCATAGTGCTTGAATATGTCGGGGTAATGGACGGAGAAGCCGTAGATCTAATGATTTGAGAAGGATCTGAAGGAGAACCATCGAGGTTCGGTCTCGAAGCTTCGAACAACCATGGTTTACTGATGGAGGGGAGTGAGTACCAACCATCAATGGCCTGAGAAGCCATGGATTCCAGTGGAGTGGTGGTTGAAGAGAGGTAGAAGAAGGCTAGGATTTCAGAGAGTTTGATAGACAAGAGGTTTCAAAGGCAGCTGAGAGATGGGAAATGAGGGATTAGGGTAGTCATTTGAAGTTAAAAAAGGTAAGGGTGATTTATGGCCATTGATAAAAATGATCAACGACCTGGATCAATAAGAGGAACCAGACGGGTCATTTGGAATTGGGTAGTGGCTTAGATCCAAATGGAATTGGGTTGATTTAATTGACTCATTAACGGCTACAATTGAAATGTAATGGGGTTGTTATTGAAATAAAAATGGGGCTAAATATCAAATAGCCAATCTTTCCCCTTTATTTTATAAAAAATAATGAAGATGATTTTAAAAGAAAATTAAAAGTACGAAAACGATTAATAGTATATAATTATTAATTTAAAAGTACTAGACCCAATTTTACAATAATAAAATGCTAGTAATCTTAAAGTAGGCTACAATTGCAATTATAAACAATTTAGTCTTTTAAATACCAAATAAATTTGTAAAAATATAAAAATATCACCTTAGATATATTTTGGTGTAAGTATGAGAATAAAATAGGTCATACACCAAAATGATAACCTTTGGGAATAATTATTGGATTTTATACTGCTAGAATAGACAATAAATTGATTTTGAAATTTTTTAAAAATTAGGTAAAATACCAAAACACTCGGGCATGCTTATATATGCATGTACATGCTATTTTTAAAAGTACTTTGTATACAAAATACATAGGGAAAAATTGGGTCTCAACAACTATTACCTTAGTCTTGCCGGGTTTGCCTCGTTTAGAGTGGAGAGGAACTCTTCGTCATTCCACCCGTAGTGTTATCTCATATGTGAAGGCCAAGCGTATGGTCGAGAAGGGGTATTTGGCCTATTTGACATATGTTCGTGATTCTAGTGTTGAGGTCCCTTGTATTGATTATGTGCTCATTGTTCATGAGTTTCTTGAGGTATTTCCTTCAAACCTATCGGGTATGCCACCCGACAGGGATATTGACTTTTGCATTGATTTGGCTCCGGGTACTCAACCCATTAATATTCTACCGTACAATATGGCCCATATGAATTGAAAGAGTTGAAGAAGCAATTGCAAGACTTGCTTGAAATGGGTTTTATTAGAACCAATGTTCGCCTTAGGGTGAGACTTGTTAAGAAGAAAGATGGATTGATGTGAATATGTATAGATTATCGCAATTTGAACAAAGTTATAATCAAGAATTAGTATCCATTGCCGAGGATTTATGATTTGTTTGATCAGCTTCAGGGTGCCAAGGTATTTTCAAAGATTGACTTGAGATCTGGCTACCATCAGTTGAGGATTAGGCCATCTGAGGTCCCTAGGATAGCTTTGCGCACTTGGTACAGGCATTATGAGTTCTTGGTGATGTTATTCGGGTTGAAAAATGCCCAAATAATTTTTATGGATATGATGAACCGAGTGTTCATGCCTTCCTTAGATTTTTCCATGCTAGTCTTCATTGACGATATTTTTATCTATTCCCACGACTAGGAGGAGCATGGACTGCATCTCAGAGTGGTTATTCAGACTTTGAGGGATAGTCAGATGTATGCTAAGTTTTCGAAGTATGAGTTCTAGTTTAGTTCAGTTGCATTTTTGGGTCATGTTGTGTCAGCATAGGGTGTTTAGGTTGATCCGGAGAAGATTGAAGCAGTCAAGAATTGACCTAGTTCAGCATCAGCTACAGAGATTTGGAGTTTCTTGCGTTTGGCAGGATACTATCATCGGTTGTAGAGGGTTTTTCATCTATCGCAACCCCGATTACCAGGTTGACCCAGAAGGGTGCCCAATTCAGATGGTCGAATGAGTGTGAGGCGAGCTTTCGAAAGCTCAAGACAGCTTTGACTATGGCACCAATGTTGCCTTTGCCCACAGGTTCAGTCTATATACCATTTGTTGTGATGCATCTCGTATTGGATTTGGTGCGATATTGATGCAGGATGGAAAAGTCATTATCTATTCTTCACGGCAGTTAAAGATTCATGAGATTAACTATCCGGTTCATGATTTGGACTTAGCAGCCATTGTTCACGTGTTGAAGATTTTGAGGCATTATCTGTATTGTGTGGCGTGCCAGGTGTTCAAGGACCACAAAAATGTGCAGTATTTGTTCAAGAAAAAAGAGCTGAATTTGAGGCAGATAAGGTGGTTGGAGCTGTTGAAAGACTATGATATCACCATCTTATATCATCCGGAAAAGGCCAATGTTGTTGCCGATGCCACAAGTAGAAAGTCAACTAGTATGGCAGTCAAGCTTATATTCTGGTCGATGAGAGACTACTTTTTTTGGATGTTCAGGCTTTGGCCAATCAGTTTGTGAGGTTGGATTTTTCTGAGTCCAGCCGTGTGTTAGCTTGCACAGTCGATTGTTCTTCATTATTGGAGCGTATTTGTTATCGGCAGTCTTATGATCCTTATTTGTGTATCCTTAGAGACATGGTGCAGCACGAAGGTCCCAAGCAGGTCACCTTAGGAGATGATGGAGTTCTGAGGTTGCAGGGTCGAGTTTGTGTCCCTAATGTGGATGGGCTTCGAGAGTTGATTTTAGAAGAGTCCTATAGCTCCCGTTACTCTATTCATCCGGGCGTCTCAAAGATGTATCAGGATTTGCAGTAGCATTATTGGTGGCAGAGACGAAGAAGGACATCGTTGCGTATGTGGCTTAGTGTTTGAATTGTCAACAGGTTAAGTATGAGCATCAAAGGCTTGGTGGTTTGTTCTAGAAGATTGAGGTTCTTGAGTTTAAGTGGGAGCGGATCACTATGGACTTCATCGTTAGACTCCGCAAACTTAGAGAAAGTTCGATGTTGTATGGGTTATTATTGATAGGTTGACCAAGTTAGCATATTTCATTCATGTAGCAGTCTCCTATTCTTCCGAGAGGTTAACTGAGACCTATATCTGGGAGATTGTTCGTATTCATGGTGTGCCCGTGTCTATTACTTCGGATCGAGGTACACAGTTTACCTCATATTTCTAGAGAGCAATTCAGCGAGAGTTGGGATTCATCCTCAAACGGACGGGCAGTCTGAGTGGACTATTCATATTTTGGAGGATATGCTCCGAGCTTGTGTCATTTACTTTGGAGGCTCGTGGGATCAGTTTTTGCCTTTTGCAGAGTTTGCCTATAACAATAGCTACCAGTTGAGTATCCAAATGGCTTCTTACGAGGCTTAAGATGGTAGGCGGTATCCATCGCTGGTTAGATGGTTTGAGCTAGGAGAGGCTCGGTTGTTGGGTATGGATCTGGTATATAATGCCTTGGACAAGGTCAAGCTTATTTAAGATAGGTTTCGTATCACTCAGTCCAGTCAAAAGAGCTATGCCGACTGCAAGGTTCGAGATTTGGCTTTCATGGTCAGAGAGCGGGTATTGTTTCGAGTGTCTCCTATGAAGGGCGTGATGAGATTTGAGAAGAAGGGCAAGCTTAGCCCTAGATTCATTGTCATGTTTGAGATCCTTGATCGAGTGGGAGATGTGGCTTATAGACTTGCATTGACGCCGAGCTTATCAACCGTGCATCCATTGTTTCATATGTCTATGCTTTGGAAGTATCACGACAATCCATCCCACGTGTTAGAATTCAGCACTGTCAAGTTGGACAACGACTTGTCCTATGAGGAGGAGCCGGTAGCTATTCTAGATCGGTAAGTTCGTTAGTTGAGGTCGAAGAATTTTCCTTCTGTTCGTGTTTAGTGAAAAGGTCATCCTGCTATGGCATCGACCTATGAGTTCGAGTATGATATGCAGATCCGTTATCCTCATCTTTTTCCCGACTCAGGTACTTCCTTCTTATGTCCGTTCGATAACGAACGGTTGTTTTAGAGGTGGAGAATGTGATAACCCAAAATATCATCACTTGTTTGCAAGTAAATTCAGTGTTTTGAGGTTTAAAAACCTCATTTTTACCTCACCTTTGTTGGAAATCATGTATATCTATGATATGTGCGCTTTGGTTGTATGAGCATGATTTTCAGGTATAGGTTTTGATGAATGACAAACAATGAAGTCAAGTGTCAAACAACGATATAATATGACAAACAATCAAATGGCGAGAAGCATACTGATGACGGAATTGCATGAACGAGCCAAAGAGTTCAAGACCGAAGACCCAAGACGTAGGTCGTTTGGTAGAACCAATGTAAGGACAACGTTTAAGTTATCTTATCCTTTGGCTCAACATTAGGTCATCATAAACATGCATAAAATATTTTATTAAATCATATTTGTCTTTTAAACATGCATAAAATATTTTATTAAATCATATTTATCATAAACATGCATCTTTGTGTTAAAGCAAAATGATGTTAAAGGTTTTAAACATGTCTTTTAAATCTGGGCCTCAACAATCGATTATTTGAATCCTACAATCGATTGTATTAAGACAGTGTGATCTGAAGTTTTTCAGAATAGCAAACAATCGATACAATCGATTATATACTTCTAACAATCGATTGTATTGAGACAGTACTTAAACTGAATTTTTCAATCAGCTAAATAATCGACTATATGTTTTTAACAATCGATTATAATCAGAATAATCGATTATGGTTTTTATACAATCGATTATATTTATAAACAATCGATTGTCATTTTCATACAATCGATTATATTTTGACCGTTCCCACAAAATCCTAAATTAATTTTTGAACGTTGAATACAATCGATTATTTAGTCCATACAATCGATTGTTTAGCCTAAAATCAGGAATCTGTCTTTTGAACGTTGGTCAAACAATCGATTATCTACTCCAAACATCGATTGTTTGAGCACAGAATCAGGGATTTTATTTGTCAATTAAGCAACGGTCAGCACCACTTTTTCACCTATAAAAAGAGGTCTTTTGAGCTGATTTTAAACACACGACTCCTCCATACATTGTTATACATATTGATCATTTTCAAGCATCATTTTAGAGCTTTTGTTGAGCCATTTGATAGACAACTTTGTGTTGTTCATAGAGCTTATTGTGTATCTCTTTATCCACTCTATTGAGAGAGTATTTGTTGTAAAAGAGAGTTGTTTGAGAAGAACATATCTTCTCATTTGTCGGGTTTGCTAAGTACCCAAAGTCTTAGTGGTTAAAGTCTTGGGGTGAGGTATCCTCAAGCAAGTGAAGTCTTAAGGTGTGGTATCCTTGAGCAACTATAACAGTTTGTTAAGCACCCGTAAGCTTGACGAAGATAGTGGAAATCTCGAGAGAGTCTCTCGGGGACTGGACTAGCCACGGGTTGTGGTGAACCAGGATACATCGGTGCGTTCGTTCCTATTTATTTACTTATTGCACTTATTTAATTCCTGCAATTTTTAAATTCCGCAAGTTGACGCTATTTTTTTTATAACGCTATTCACCCCCCTCTAGCGTTAAGTGTATTTTCTAACAACCTTGATTTGCGTGCATGGTCCAGACCTATATCCGGAAAGCCTTCTATGTGAAGAAATGAGAAATAGAAATTTCTAGAGTTAAAAATTTGATTATGGTTGACTTTGGCCAACATTTTAAACAAACAGACCGGAGCTCCGCAGTATAATATGGGATCTGGGTGTATGCCCGGAAATGAATTCTGAGGTCCCAATCCTTAGAAGTCAATTTTTGAAAGAAATTATTTTACTAAATTATCTAAGAAATGAAGAAAAGAATTAATGTTTGAAACTATTGTTGCCGGGTTCGTATTTTGGTTCTGGAGCCCGGCACAAACTTGTTATAGCATTTGAAAGATAACCGTGAAATTTGGTGAAAATGGAGCTTATTTGACGTGAGTTGGATTTTCAGTTGAAGAGTTAAGAACTTTGAGAGTTCTTGATGAAAATGTTGAGTGTTGACGTTTAATTCACGATTTTACATGTTAATGTGATGATGTGATTACAAGAGTAGGTCCATATGATCTTTTTGAGTTAGTATGCACGTTTGGTTTGAATTTGCGAGGGCTCAAGAGAGTTTCGGGTAGGTTACGGGATGTCTCAGGCTTAATAATCAGTTGTTGCAGGTTCAGAGAAGTTGCAGATCTCTGAAACTGCTAGTGCGGTCCGCAAAATTTCTTGTGCGATAACGAAAGGGCCCATTGCGGACGCAAGAGATTTCGTGCGGTGGGCGGTGAGAGCTGTGCGGCCGCACTCGATTTTGTGCAGTCCCCACAGGTTCACTGGTCTATAGGGAGAGATGTGCGATCGCACTCGATTTTGTGCGGTCTGCATAGGGGGTCTGAAAGGGGTATATTTAGACGAGATTTTTAGTTATTTTTCACATTTCAAAAATCCAAAAACTTAAGAGGCAATTTTTTCAAACAACCTTTCTTCTCCAAAATATTGGTAAGTGATTTCTAACTCATTTTCTTTACTCATTAACTTATTTTTACATCATTTCATCCTAGAATCTAGGATTTTCATGGTGGAATTGGGAATTTTGAGAAAAACCTAAGAATATTGAAATTTGGGGAGTTAGACCTCAAATTGAGGCCGAATTCTAAAACCAATTATATATCCGGGCTCAGTGATGAATGGGTAATCGAGTCTCGGTCCGAATTTCGGGTTTGAACCAAGCGGACCCGGGACCGATTTTTTACTTTTTGGGTAAAACTTTTAATAACTTGTTTTCATGCATTGGAGCTGATTCATTTAGCGTTTATTGATATAATCAAATTACTTGGGGCTAAATATGAGCGAACTGGTGGTGGAATCAAGAGGTAAATCAAAATTTGAGACTTGAATTGTATTTGTGGCATCGAGGTAAGTGTTTGGTCTGACCTTAGCTCGAGGGATTAGGAGTCGTGTCTTATTTGCTACATGTTAATTATGGAGTACGATGTATATGCATGGTGACGAGTATCTATACGTCAGTGTCAAGCCTGCCCGTAGGTCTTGTATTATAATTGCTTGTTCACACACAATTTTTTCCTAAGTATTTTTTATACCCCAAAACACCTACAAAATAACGTATAAATGCATATATAATCATGCCCAAGTGTTTTGGTATTTTCCCAAAATTTTAAAGGATTTTCAAAACCAATTTATTATCTATTTTAGCAGTGCAAAACCCATTAATTATTCGAAAAATTATTATTTTTGGTGAATAACTTATTTTATTCTCTTATTTACATCAAAATATAATTAAGGTAAATTTTTCATATTTTTACAAATTTATTTGGCATTTTAAAAATTAAATTGCATATAATTACAATTATAGCCTATTTTACGATTAATAGTATCTCATAATTGCAAAATCAGTCCCAGTATTTTTTAATTAATATTTATGTATTATTAATTGGCTTAGTAGTTTTAATTCTTCTTTTAAAATCATTTCCACTATTTTTATAAAATTAAACAGGAAAAAGTGGTTATTTAATATATAGCCAAATTGGCTTTCAATAGTAGCCCAAATTTGGACCCCAATTCCCAACCCAATTTAAATTAAAACTCGACCCACACCCTTTTCTACCATGCCCGAACCCGAAATCCCACCTACCTTTGTTCAATCTGGCCCGTTGATCACTCAGATCAACGGTCCCCATTAACCCTTCCTTAATTAAACTCAAACGACCCCCCAACCTAATTCACCCTTACCAAACCGCCGCCCTAGAATCCCCTTTCCTCTTTAATTCTCTCAGAGACCTAAACCTAACCCTGGCCGCCTCCCTTTCGATTACCACCGAAAGTTGCCTGAATCATGGCCTCCAAAGCCATTATAGGCCTGTACCTGCCTCCCGAGGCTCCTACGTGCTCGATTATCTTGGTTTCCAGACCAGGCCTTGAATAGGCTTCGCCCATACCCTAATTGATTCGAGTCCTTTGGCTTGACTCCAACCTTGCTCTGGCCAGCCATGGTTGTTTAAGCTTGGTTTTGGATGTCTCCTGCTTAGATCGTGACTTCCCAAGCCTTTCTCGCTATTTGGGGTTCTAATGAAACCCTAAAACATTCGATGTTCGTCTGATTATTTTAGATCCGTTGTAGATCTGTGTTCTCCTTAATCTTCTTTGCATTTTTCCGAGATTTCCTTCAAAAACTTTATTTTCAAAACCTTTATCTTTTATGATTTAGGGTTTTGTTAAGTTATTTCAAATCTTTTCTGATTTCTTTTAACATGTTCTATTATGTTTCTTATGTTATTCTTTACCGTGTTTCTTATGTTGTACTTCTACCGTGCTTTTATGTGTTTTCCTTTTACTGCGACCCTTTATGACGTTCTAGAACTTGCATGTCAAGAATCTTGGTGTCTTTTGAGGTTTCTGAAGGTTTCTTCTGAGGTTATCATCTATGTGGTTTGTCTGGTCCTCATCTCTATATTGGTTTGATCTCGAAACCCTAATTCATTTGGACCTATTTGGGTTTCTAAAAACTGTTTCCTCTACTTGAAGTTGCTCGATTGGATTCAAGGTCCTTCTTGTTTTAACTTTTGTTCCTTATGTGATTTGGTTTCTTGCAATCATTTAACTAAGTTTTACTCTCCAGAAGGGTCGTTTGCTTGACTCTTTTAGCATGCTTCTGATTCCCCCTTCTCCCTATTACTGAATCAACCTATATGACTATCATGTTTCATTATCTATTGGTTGCGCAGTTGTTTTGGGCTGATCTCAGACCTCTTTGTGTAAGCCTGATTGATTCTTTCGTTGTTTTTCCCCGTTTGATTTTAAAAACTTTATTTAGCCTTTCGGTTCGCCTATTTCTGACCTGGTTCATTGGTAATTTTAAGTCCCTGATTCCTTGGTTCACTGTGTTCTTACCTTATTTGGGCTAACCGTGTATTTTTTTTAAAGATTCTTTCCTTAGTTAGACCCCTATGTATCTACCCCCAATTTCCTACTTTATACAAGATGTTCACTTGATTCTTTCCTTTACTGCTTGTTGTCTATTACCGTTTGAGTTTAAACTCCTCAATTAAAGGGATTGCCTATGTTAATTGATTGTAATTGATACATAGTTCTATAATTAACATGATTCTTCCATTACTTCTGCCTATTTTCAAACTATAAATACCCTAAGTCTTTACACTATAAAGACGGTCTTCTGACTTACACACACACTCAATACACTTCAGACTTCATACTTACAATTTTCACAATCTCATTTAAGTATTCTTTGTCGGCACTTTGGCTTTCACAAGATCGTTGCTCCTCTTTATTTATCTCTTTAAACTGGTATATCTTAACTCAATTCCGAACATCATCCCAATGTGTTTACTTATAATCTTTACATCTGTGTCTGTTACCTGTAGAGTTTGACATGTTCATATGCTACTGTCTGCTTTACTTTCCTGTAAATTCTTGATCCCTACCCCCTTACCCTCTATGTGTTAATAAATGGGGATTCAGGGCATGGCAATATGAATTGTTGTCCATGAACTAAATTTTGGCCCAAGTAAAAGGTGTGTCAGTATGTTCCATTACTGATCATGCCCTTTGCCCACTCTTCCGTTGTCTTGTGTTTCTGTTATGAATCCCATATCCTTACTCCCCTATGTATTCCGAGTTAAAGTTTATGGTCTGGCAGCCTTTAAATGGTTGTCCAGGCCTGAACCTGAATTTCAACAAGTCTTAACTCCTCAATTTGAACTGACAAGCTAGTCAGGGGTGTGCCAGCACCCCAAATTGCTAGGCATGACCACTAGCTTGCTATTTCCCCTTTTACTGCACTTGTACTTAATCTTTGACCCTAAGTTCTGCCCCCTCCTATGAGCCCTGCCTTGGTAACCTTGAGTTTTCCTCTGAACTTGGACATTTGAGAGCTGGCTCTTCCACACTGCACTATAGTTCTGAAATAATGTTTGAAGTTAAGCATTGCCTGGAGTTCTTGAAATTCCTTGGAACCTTGACACACTCTATATAAGAGAAGGCTTTGAAATTTGATCTTTGGAAGTTGGTTTGTTACACATGTCAGACTAGGAGTCTGAATTAGGCTCTCCTTGGTTAAATTTTTTGATTTTAGATGTAATTTTATTTACTTTTATCAATTCTGGTTTATAATAGTCTTGTAATAAACATTTGGGGTCGTCTAGTGGAAAATGGTGGGGAACTATGCATGCAAGGGGTAAATATCATGCCTATAGGGGTTATTATTTATATAATTCTGCATCTCGCATGGATATCATGACTATAGGAATTACTATTTCTAAAGTTCTGCATCTTATAAATCACTGAAACTCTGCATTCTCATTCAAATACCATGTCCATAAGATTTTCTACATTCTCACATAGATACCATCTTTATAGGATATTCTGCATTCCCACATAGATATTATATTTATATGGTTTTCTGCAATTTC
Organism: Nicotiana benthamiana; assembly: GCA_034376525.1. Classification (NCBI taxonomy): domain Eukaryota; kingdom Viridiplantae; phylum Streptophyta; class Magnoliopsida; order Solanales; family Solanaceae; genus Nicotiana; species Nicotiana benthamiana. The sequence continues at coordinate 88,165,861 of CM067333.1, read as the reverse complement.
ATAATAGATACCATGTTTGTAAGTCGCTTCTAAAACTTTGCAGTTTTCATATAGACACCATGCCTATAGACTTTCTGTATTTTGCATCCGTCATTAGGCATACCTATTATAGGCATTAAATAATTAACCAACTGCATATAGACAACCTAACAATAGGACCTCTGCAGAAGCGATAATAATGTTTAAAAATCAGCAACACCTAGAAAGCATGCTATAGGAGCTATTAATTAAAATTGAATCGCCAACTCGCTTTAAAGTCAGTAGCAATAATGTTTAAAACCCTGCAGAACTTATGCCTTTGCAATTGATAGCTTTTCGACAATCAGTTTTACTTATTTTTCAAAATGCATAGATACTATAGGTTCCGTTCAACACCTACGCAAGCTTTAGGGTAATATTTATAACTGCATCAGCCTTTGATAATTACAACCAACAGGTGGGCCTATTTCGAACTTCTTATATGAAAATATGTGATGAACTAGCTTGTCTTAATACTTAAGTTTAATTCAGACCTAATTAGTACGTGTAAGACATGCTAAACTATGTGCCTTTTCTATGATTTGAGGAGGTTTGGTTGAGCCTTTTTACTGTTATGTGCTTCCCATAATTGCTTTATATGTTTTTTTTGTTTGTCGGCCTGGCCTTTTACTTTTTGAACTCTGAAAAGCCCAAAACTCCCTCCTCTTTTAGGATTAGTAGTCCCAAATACCTCCGGGACTGATAGGGTTGGGACAGGTAAGAGCATGCGATAAGTAACGATACCATTCCGCGCATTAATACCTTAACGGGGTGGGAAAGGGTAGATATGGATATGATGACCGGTGCATTTATACCTCATGTAGCCCCTCTTTGAGGAGTGATTACTAGGTATTGCATTGATGTGATCCATATTATTCACAAACATAGGACCCCTTTCCCTTTATTTATTTATATTTATCTTTTAAAAAAAACTTGTCTAAAAATCATTTCTTAAAAAATTCAACCTTTTCTTTATTTTTTTCAAACTTTAAGCTATTTGCAAAAATTATGTGAGAGACCCCCTTATTTGAGCTTTAACTATTTACTTGTAAAGTCAGAACTGTAACATGGCCGGGAACCACTCTAGTGGATCTTGAGCGGTGCCTAACACCTTCTCCTTGGAATAATATCTAGCCCTTACCCGAACTCTGGTTCTTCTACTCAAAAACCCTTCTTAGTGTTCTAATGCACTTTAATCATTAGGTGGTGACTCTTCAAAATTCTAAAAACCAAATTCCCAAAAAGAATAGATTTGTTTGCCCAAATGTCGTAAACCCGATTTCGACTTTAGAAAAAGGGGCGTCGACAACATGTCGACTTTGCTGGGGATTCTCTTTTAGGATTTTACCATTTCATGTTGTTTGTGACTTTATTGCTTCCTTATCACTTTTACTCAATGTCTTTATCTCTTCTCCTTCTTTGAAATTGACTTTTTTCCTTTGTTTCTTTTCTTTAACGCTTTCTTTTACTGCTTTACTTCAATACTGTTGTAATTACGAGCAATTATTGTAATCATTATCTTATGAACGTGCAAATACATGACAATTTGTTTCATTCTTGTAATTGAATCTTCAACATCATATTCCACTCGTGGCAAATAAAATACCCTATCAACACTTATAATGAGTGGTTGGGTCTTTCCAATACTATAACCCCCTAAATTTGGTAAAAACATATTTTCCGTAAAACCAATCGATCAGTGGTGCAATCGACGGTTCTGTGCCTTTGCCTCTTGAGTTTTTCGCTTAAGGGTATTGGTCTAATACCCCATAGAAACCTTACTCTATTTAATTGTGCATGCATCATGGTCAAACCTAGCCGAGTCAGTTATGTTGTCCGCGTAATGACTCTTTAAGACAGCCTTGTCCAAAGTCCACTAGGTTTCCTTGGAACCCAAACGGACACTACCACATTCTGTGCATTTATTTGGAGAACTAAATGTTGTTATGCTAACTATTGGTTTAAATAGTGGAGTCTGGCAGGGTGGGGGTCTAACATTTTTTTTGTGTAGAAAATAAGGCAGGAAGTCCCCAGATTCAACATGGTAACCAACATTCACCAAGGTTGCTAAACTGGTAGGAAGACCTCCACTCCATTGATCAAACTCTTGTCCGCAAGTATTTAGGAAATTTGCCTTCTCTTATGGAAATCCAGCATGACAAAAAAATCATAGAGCCTGCAACTGTGTTCTGGGATAGTGACAGATCCGTATTCCACTTCGGGGATGATGCCTTTGCTCGAGGAAATAGGAAGGTTAGCTGGTATTCCTAGGGAGACTCTGGGTTTGCTTATGCCAGAAAATCGTAAGGATGGGGGTTTCCTCAAGATGATGAGATTAAAGAAAAACCCAGACTTAACCTCTTTGAAAGACTCTTACATTCCATTCGACTATCTGTATGAGAGGTACGACCATAGCAAGTCATATCGCACTTACCCAGATGAATTTGCCCTTACCTCTTTGGGCATATCCATAGAAGGGTCTTCGTCTTTATGTTCTACTTTTTGGGGATAATAGTGCTCCCTATGAGGAAGGCCAGGATCCGCACCAGACTAGCCATGGCAACTAAAACTTTGATGGAAGGAATTGGCGGACAACCTTTCAGCATAGTACCTATGATCGTTGCTGAGATATACCGAGCCTTGGAAAACTGTCAACGAGGGGCCAATCATTTTTAGGGTTGAAATTTATTACTCTAGCTCTGGCTCATAGAGCACCTCCATAGGGGTGAATACCGGCAAGATATCCTGCGCAGAGACTGGGATGAACACATCTCTTTCCATAAGCCAAGGCGAATGAACTATATGCCTAATATGTTCTCTCAGCCAGAGGACGCTGGAGGATGGGTAGAGTTATTTGAAAATTTGAAAGAAGACCAAGTATAATGGATGTTCGAGTGGTTCCCTATAGAGGAATTCATTGGTTGATCTCAGGATGTACCATTTCTCATACTCATTGGTCTAGGGGAACTTATCCCTATATCCCTCTCTGAGTCATGAGGCAGGCAGGAAGGAAGCAGGTCATACCAAGAGTCAACAAGATGAGTCACTTCAAGGCTGACTTCCAGGACGATGATAGCCCTCACAAGTGCCAAGCTCAACACATGTGGCACTGCAAAATCTTCTTGGGGAAAGATTCTATTGAGCCAGACAGGTACCACACCGGTTGTGCACCACACTAGTCAGGTTGGTTGGAAGAAAATCATAATGGTTTGGGTCATCCCGGGTTCATTCGAAGTCACAGAATCATCGACGAAAAGGTTGAAGCACGGGTCAAGTACAACCACTTGCGCAAGAGGATTCAGGAATGTGAAAGCAAGAACTAGGAAATACAAGGAGCCCATTAGAAGTTGATTGAAGAGTGGAAAGATATGGCTGTAAGCACCAACAAGCGACTGGGGTATTTGGAGCGGGGTCTAGTAGAGTTGGAAATGAAGTTCATCTAGAGGATTGAAAACTGCTAGAATGCTGAGGGAAACGAAGGAGGACGCTTGGCGAGAACCTACTTGTTTCTAGGACTGCGAGCTGGTGAAGCTATTCGACGAATCTAAGGATGCCGAGTCTGGGGAAGGTCCTTCTGAGACCAAGTAGTTAGGAGTCTTTTCTTCCATTTGAAATGTAATAAGGCCAATGGCCATTAGTGATATTTTACTTTCCGTTGCTTAGTGTCGTCTTGGGATTTGTCTTATTTTTATCAATAAAATGAGGCATTTAACATTATAAGTTCTCTAAATTAACTAGTCACTAGGCCTACCTCGGGCACAATGAGGAACCCAAATTAGGACACGATTTATATTCTCGCACAATGTGTTTAAATATTGCAACATTTTCTTCTCATAACCCGCACTAACTTATTACCTTTTTTGTTTTTTCTTTTATTTTTATTCCCCTACCTAAAGGTTAGTCCGTGCACTCTAGCATCATCATCATACTCTATGAGATCCAAGGGCCTTCCATCCCTCTTCATCCGAGTCCAATCAGAAACCGGAACAAAGGAAAAATGGAAGACTTGGGTAACATCAGGAAGGAAAATTCGGTAGAGACTTCCTAGGATATACAGGTCTCCAAGGAAAGTGCCTCCCAACTTGAACAAAAGTTATTGAAATTTCAGGAAGAAGTAGACCAAGTTCGGAATTTGGCAAGCTTGTTATTTTCCCTCACTACCCCAGGTGTCAACTTCTCCAATCCTGAAAAACCCCTTACCTCCATAAAATAGCTCGAGACCACAAAATCAATCTGCTCCCCAGCACCACTACAACATATGCCACACTTAAAACAACCCTTCATTGCTCATCCCTAAAGCGCTAAACCCCACAAATGATCCTCTCCAAAACGCTCCAATTTTTGTGGAAACCATACCACACTATACTCAACCAATCTCAAGCACACCTGAGTCTGAGGACAAAGACTCTCTTATCAAGGACCTGGCCGTAGAGCTGAAGAAGCTGACTAGCCGAGTCCCCTTTTTAAGAAGCCTAAAAAGGATGCTCTATCTTGGTACATTAGCCAAGACCCCAAGAATTGGAAACATTGGGTTGATATGGCGTCCGATTTCATGGACATGTTTAGATTCAATACTGAAAATGCACCAAATGTATTCTATATTAAGAATTTGAAGAAGAAACCTACAGAAACTTTTTGCGAGTATGCTACTCGTTGGAGGTCAGAGGCTGCTAACGTCAGGCCGGCCTTAGAAGAAGAACATGTAAAGAGGTTTTTCGTTTGGGCTCAAGACCCCTAATATTATGAGAGGCTGATGCTGATCGATGGCCAGAAATTTTTCGATATCATTAAGCTAGGAGAAAGAATCGAAGAAGGCATTAAGAGTGGTATGGTTACTAACTGAACCATTGCAGGCTGCCAACAAGGCTCTGCAGTCTGGTGGCATATCCAAGAAGAGGGATTTGAGTGCCGTGATGGAAACACAGAGAACAAAATCCCCAATAAAATACCAAACCTACCCATCACCTCCACTCACATATCAGACTACCCCGAATCACCAAGCACACTAACCCTCATACCAAATTCTGCCACCTGCTTACCAATCATCTCCACCTCCTACAAATCAACCCACTTCACCCTAATACTCTCAACCCCCACCTGTCTACAAAGCTTATAATACTCAACCCTCCCACTACCAATCACCTCCCACTCGCCAAAACTTTCCTAGACCTCGACCCAACTTTGACTGCAGACCTCCCAAACAATACACAGCCATCGCCGAACCAATTGACCAGCTGTATGAAAGGCTTAAAGTTGCTGGTTATGTCACCCCTATCCCTGCCATAACTCCAAAATATCCTTCCCAATGGGTCAACCTGAATAAAACCTATGTGTACCATTCTGACATGAAGAGGCATACCATTGACGAGTGCCGCTCCTTGAAGGACAATATTCAGGCTTTGATTGACAATAAGATCATCGTGTCAAATGATCCTCCTCCTAATGTTCGAAACAACCCTCTGCCTGACCACAAGGGTAGAGGGGTTCACATGATCGAGATAGAAGATAATTAGGACCCCAAAGGGTCGATTGGATTGATTGCTGAGGGGGATGAGCCAAAGAAACCAACAGTCACACTCAATCTGATTGTTGTCTAGATCCAGCCCATTTGGGGGCAATGAAGTAAACATGTCTATAACGCTCGAGTTTGAAGCACCTTCTTCTGCAAAGGCGCTCAGACCGATTGACGTCAAGTTCAGACTCCCGAACGCACCTGCACCATTTGAAATTTCGGTGTTACCTCAAAGGGTGCCCATTCTGGTGGCAATGTCAGACATAACACCATTCCACTCAAAGGCCATATCGTGGGATTACACAACCGAAGCATGGAGGAAAAGGAAACCCAAATCTGGAGAAACGGTTGGTGCACAAGGTATGACTAGAACCGGCAAGGTTACACTCCAGAACACCTAGCTGAGTCCAGCAAGCAAGCCTCTAGACGACCAACCATCACCGAAATAGGACCTGATGACCTCTGGAGGAAGGTACATGCAAAAGAGTATTCAGTCATTGATCAACTGAATAAAACACCATCCCATATCTCCATCTTAGCTTTACTGCAAAGCTCTGACACACATAAGAATGCCTTATTGACGGTGCTGAGCGAGGCATACATGCCCAGCGATATAACTGGAGGAGAAATGACAAATATGGTAGTGTAAGTACCGGAGAGTGATAAATCACTTTCCATGAGGATGAGTTGCCACCAGAAGGGCTGAGCCACAACAAAGCATTGCACATCATTGTGCGATGCGAAGATTATTTCATCACCGGGATTCTGATTGACGGAGGATCCAACCTCAATATTTGTCCACTGGTGACTCTCAGAACATTGGGGAAGAGCCTGCATGAGATCAAGGATGGAGCCATCAATGTCAAAGCTTTCGATGGGTCCCAAAGGTCCACCATTCGGGAAAATAGTTTATGCCTGCAAATGGGACCAACTTGGTTCGATGTTGACTTTCAAGTAATAGACGTCCCAGCATCTTACAACTTTATATTAGGACGACCCTGGATCCATGTCGCTGGAGTTGTAGCATCAACCCTACACCAAGCAGTGAAATTTGAGTAGAATCACCAATAGTTAATTATTCACGGTGACGGTAGCAATCACATTTACAGTCGCCAAACCATTCCAGCGATTTAGAGGAAGGAGAACATAGGTAGGGAAACCTACCATCAAATTAAGCGAGTCAATGTCGTGGACAAAGATAAATGGTAGGATGACAGGATTGAAAGCATATTGAGTTGGAATGGATATGAACATGGCAAGGGACTCGGCAGGAACCTCCAGGGAATCACCGAACCTATCAAGCTGAAGAAGCACGATACTACTTTTGGCTTAGGATGTAAGTACACATGGAAGGAATTCAAAGAATAGTCGCCACCTTGCTGCGGTTGTTGTTATCCATTGGAGCAACCGATACCTTGCCTAGAGCAGAATTTTCAGCCAGCTGAAGTCATTTATGGGTCAGAAGAAGAGGAAGCATTAGCAACAATGAGGAGCTTGTTCCATGAGGATAATAATATGGACTGTTGTGTCATTTTTGAGAAGAAAGGGGAGGAAGGCCCTTCCACACAAGCCGTGAGCCGAGGAACACGCGTCAATAATTGGTCTATCAGAACCACCAGGGCAAGGAAGGCTTCAGGGTGGCAAGGCTAAATAAAGCACCATGCATTACATTTTTACTTCTTACTAGCTGATTTTCTTTCCGTATTTTCTTTGTTTTTGAAAAGAGCCCTGATGTTCAAAACACTTATGAAATTTATCAAAGCATTTCAGTTTCTTATAAATCTCGCTCTCATTACCTTTATGTCATTTATTTTATTTACACATCATTACTATTACTTATCATGATGAACAGACGATTGTGACTTTCAACGAGGCAATGCGACGAACGAATATAGACTCAGAAGATGATGATATACCAGAAGAGGTTGTTGAAGAAGTTTATAACTTTGAGAATAGGCTTAAGGCTAACTTGGACGAAACTGAGGTTGTCAACTTGGGTGATATAGAGGATGTCAATGAAACGCGCATAAGTGTTCATCTGTCACCATCGAAAAAGGAAGAGTACACAAAGTTTCTAAGGGAATATGAGGACATATTCGCCTGGTCGTATGATGATATGACTGGTCTCAACACATCTATTGTAGCTCACAAACTACCAACGGATCCAACGTATCTGCAGGTAAAACAAAAGCTCAGGAAGTTCAAACTTGACATGAGTTTAAAAATCAAGGAGGAGGTTACCAAGCAAGTGTTAGGTTATGTGTCGACTACCGGGATATCAACCGGGCCAGTTCGAAAGACAACTTCCCCCTAGCGAACATACACATCCTAATTGACAATTGTGCCAAGCATGAATTCCAGTCATTCGTTGATTGTTTTGCTGGGTATCATCATATATAGATGGATGAGGAAGACGCTGAGAAAATGACTTTTATTATGCCATGGGGAATATATTGTTACAAGAGGATGCCATTTGGGTTTAAAAATGATAGGGCTACCTACGTGAGGGCCATGACTACTATTTTCCATGACATGATACAGAAAGAGATCGAGGTATACCTAGAAGATGTCATCATCAAATCCAAGAGAGTCGCTGACCATATGAAAGATCTGAGAAAATTCTTCAACAGATTAAGAAGGTACAATCTAAAATTGAATCTTGCCAAGTGCTCATTTGGGGTTCCTGTCGTAAAATTATTGGGGCTCATCATGAGTCGTCAAGGAATAGAATTGGATCCATCGAAGGTTAAGGCTATTCAAGAATTGCGACCACCAAATAACAAGAAGGACGTGATGAGTTTCCCGGGGAGACTCAACTATATCAGCTGGTTCATAGCTCAGTCCACTGTCATTTGTGAACCCATCTTTAATATGTTGAAGAAGGATGTTGTTGCCAAATTGACCGATGATTGTTAGAAAGCCTTTGACAGAATCAAGGAATACCTATCAATGCTACCAATTTTGGTTATGCCAAACCAGGTAGAACTCTGTTGCTCTACCTTGCAGTATTGGATGGAGCATTCGGTTGTGTTCTGGGACAACACGACGAAACAGGGAGAAAGGAGCAAGCCATCTACTATCTCAACAAGAGGTTCACACCGTACGAGGCCCGGTATTCTCTATTAGAGCACACATGTTGTGCTCTAAATTGGGTAGCTCAGAAGTTGAGGCATTATTTCTATCCCTATATAACTTATCTCATATCAAGAATGGATCCGCTGAAGTATATCTTCCAGAATCCCATGCCCACCGGCAAGCTTGCCAAGTGGCAAATCCTGCTAAGTGAATTCGACATTGTTTACGTGACTCAGAAGGCAATCAAAGGACAAGCCTTGGCATATCATCTTGCCGAGAATCCCATGGATGGAGGATACGAGCCTCTAAAGACGTATTTTTCCGATAAAGAGGTATATTTCATAGGAGAGGATATTGCAGAATCCTATGATGGTTGGAGAATGTTTTTCGATGGAGCAATAAATTTCAAAGGAGTTGGCATAGGGACAATCCTGGTATCAGAAACCAGCCAACATTATCTTGTATCTGCCAAACTCAGGTTCCTGTGCACTAACAATATGGCCGAATATGAAGCATGCATCATAGGGCTCAAATTGGCCATTGACATGAACATTCAAGAGTTGCTAGTGATCGGGGATTCAGACTTGCTCATACATCAGGTCCAAGAAGAGTGGGCAACCAAGAACTCTAAGATACTTTCTTATCTGCATCACATACAGGAGTTGAGGAAGAGATTCACAAAGACAGAATTTCAGCATGTCCCCAGAATGCAGAATGAATTTGCCGACACATTAGCTATCTTATCATCCATGATCCAACATCCAGATAAGAACTTCATTGATCCCATCTCGGTAAAGATGTATGATCAACCAGCCTACCGTGATCATGTCGAGGAAGAAGCAGACGCAAAACCATAGTTCCACAATATCAAGGAGTATTTGACAATAGGAGAATATCTAGAACTTTCAGATGCTACTGAGAAATGCACATTCGGAGGTTATCTAACAACTTCTTTCAAAACGGAGGAATTCTATATAGGAGAACTCCCGATTTGGGATTACTAAGGTGTGTCGAAGCAAGCATCCAAGTTACTCGAAGTGGTTCATGGAGGGACCTACAATCCGCATATGAATGGGTTTGTCTTAGCAAAGAAGATACTTCGGGCAAGATATTTTTGGATGACTATGGAAATGGACTGCATCTAGTATGTTCGTAAATGCCATCGCTGTCAGATACATGTGGATACGATAAAAGTACCTCCAAATGAGCTCAGTGTTCTCCATGGTCGTTCGCTGCTTGGGGAATGAATGTTATTGGACCTGTTGAGCTTGCCGCATCAAATGGGCACAAATATATTCTAGTGGCAATTGACTATTTCACTAAATGGGTTGAAGCATCGTCATATAGGGCAGTGAGTAAGAAAGTTTTGGCAAACTTTGTTCGCGGCCGTATCGTTTATCGGTTCGGAGTTCCGGAGTCAATTATTACTGATAATGGTTCCAATCTCAACAGTGACCTGATGAAAGCAATGTGTGAATCATTAAGGATCAAACACAAGAATTCTACATCTTACAAACCTCATATAAATGGAGCTGTAGAAGCGACCAACAAGAATATCAAGATGATACTAAAGAAAATGATAGAAAAGCATAAGCAATGGCATGAGAAATTATCATTTGCTCTATTGGGATACCGTACCACGCTCCCCACATCAACCGGTGCAAATCACTACATATTAGTTTATGGTACATAGGTAGTCATTCCCGCTGAGGTATAGATTCCCTCACTGAGGATTATACAGGAAGCGGAACTTGAAGATACATAATGGGTAAAAGGTCTCTTTGAGAAGTTAGCCCTTATAAATGGGAAAAGAATGAATGTAGTTTGTCATGGTCAATTATATCAGAACAGGATGTCTAGAGCCTTCAACAAAAAAGTCAAGCCGAGATAGTTTACGTTTGGACAACTAGTGTTGAAGAAAATTTTCCCGCCTCAGGACGAGGCCAAAGGAAAGTTCTCTCCTAACTGGAAAGGCCCATACATGGTTCACCGGTCCTGACAAGAGGAGCCCTCATACTCGCAGAAATGGATGGAGAAGTCTAGCCAAAGCCAATTAATTCAGATGTAGTCAAATGTTATTATATATAATCATTATGATTTATGTATGATGTAATTTGAACTACGCCTGACGTGATTCCCGTTTAAGAAGGGATACATAGGTAGCCCTACAGGTTTGGTCACAATTCAATAAAAATCCTATTTCCCCGATATTAGAAACTGGGGTAGAATTTTGAGGAGGACCCTCAAAATTTCGAAGTAGACTTTTAGCCATTTATTGCACACAGTCGTCAGAAGCACTAGCCCAGTAAACTAGGGCAGAATTTTGAGGAGGACCCTCAAAATTTTGGAGCAAAAAAGGTCACAATGTCTTGAACCGCGTCACATTCGTTGGTTCATCTAAAAGAAAATCATTTTTAAATTATGTATTTACATCTTTACAAAATCATGCATGACTACTATCAAAATTGCTTTGTTTAGTGATGCTACCCCCAATGAAAACAAGAGTTGAGCAGGACGAGTGAAGTCCACGGGAAGACGGACTTACCTTCCCCCTTTTATAGAACTCACAATTTTTCTTTAGGTGCAGGTACCTGAATCGCAAACCAATGAATACATTTATACACTCATACTTTCAGGAACACAACTCTCAGCACCATCGTATATCTACAATTGCTATCCGAATACGATATCCTCACCAGTCACGATATCGCAATCAACTATCAGCTGAGAGATTCTATTACTGTTTGCCCTTTTACTTTTCTCCATTGCATAAGGCTACTTTTATGCCATCCGAGGCTAAGCACCGTCTCCATCTGCATCTCTACATTGCATATGGCTACTTTTTTACCTTTCGAGACTAAGCACTATCTCCATCTGTATCTCTGCATCGCATAAGTTTACCTTTCTACCTTCCGAGACTAAGCATTATCTTTATCTGCATTCCTGCATTGCATAAGGCTACCTTTATGCCTTTCGAGACTAAGCATTATCTCCATCTGCATTTCCTGTATTGCATAAGGCTACCTTTCTGTCTTCCGAGACTAAAGCATTATCTCCATCTGCATTTCCTACATTGCATAAGGCTACCTTTCTGCCTTCCGAGACTAAGCATTGTCTCCATCTGCATTTCTTGCATTGCATAAGGCTACCTTTCTGCCTTCCGAGACTAAGCTCTGTCTCCATCTGCACATTCCTGCATTTCATAAGGCTACTCTTCTGCCTTACGAAACTAAGCCTTGTCTCCATCCTGCATGACTGAAATATCGCCACCTTTATTTTAAATTCTGCACTGGCTGAAATATCACCACTTCTTATTCTGCATTGATGAAATATCGCCACTTTATTTCTCTTGAACGGCTAAAATATCGCTATTTTATTCCTCTTGCATGGCTGAAATATCGCCACTTTCATTTACGTCTTACATTGGCTGAAAGATCGCCACCTTATGAATCTCATGGGCTGAAAGATCGCCTAATTATCCGAAGGTGTCATTGTTCGGAGGCACCATTTTAAAAGTCCGAGAACGCCATGCCATGGTCTGAGGACCTCCGTTGTAACTTTGTATATTATTCAAAGGCATCATAGTTCGGAGGCATCATTTCCATAGCATGAGAACATTGTTTCATAGCATTCGAATCCTTTATCATATGCTTCATGGCCCAGGACGTCATGGTCTGAGGACGTCATCCTAACCGTCCAAAGACAACATTCACGGTCCAACAGGAACTTGCGTCGCATTTAAATTTATGCACAATATGTGTTTGTATTATTGACTTGCAGGTACACCGACTAGTAACGACCGTCTCAGCAAGAGCGATCCCGCTCCGGTTCTCGCAGCCTATTAGACTCCAACCATCCTTCTCAAATCCAAACATCTTGTCCGTTTTTTGCAAAATCTCCATCTGCATATTTCGTCTATAGATCCTGAACTACATATGGACTGATTCCTATAAGACCAGGGGTATGTAGGCAGCTTAGGGACCAGAACTCGGTCAGAATTCTTTGCAATCATCTCTTTCCGTCAAATTGGCCATCATATTTTTACCCGACAACTCTTTCATCCTTCCCAAGTAAAGAGGGGCAGCTGTTGATACCCAAATTTTTCCTAATTATTTTTTAATACGCTAAAATACTTTCAAAATAATATTTATATGCATACATAATCATACCCAAAGTGTATTGGTATTTTTCCCAAATTCTTTAAGGATTTTCAAAACTAATTTATTATCTATTTTAGCAGTGCAAAAACCCAATAATTATTCCCAAAATTATTATTTTTGGTGAATAACTTCTTTTATTCTCATATTTACACCAAAATATAATTAAGGTGATTTTTTCATATTTTTACAATTTTATTTGACATTTTAAAACTAAATTGCATATAATTGCGATTATTGCCTATTTTATGATTAATAGTTTCTCATAATTGCAAAATTAGTCCTAATATTTTTTAGTTAATATCTATGTATTATTAATTGGTTTGGTATTTTTAGTTTTTCTTTTAAAATCAATTCCACTATTTTTATAAAATTAAATAGCTATTTATTATATATCCAAATTGGCTTACCGGCCCCAAATCGCCTAATAATTTGTGGGCCTATCAGGAATGACCTAATGAACAATAGTCATTGATTTTTATAACATTTTCTTATTTTTTGGAATTTTAGGGCCATTTAATAGGAATTTAGTATAATTTTCGTCTTTTTGTGTGCTTGTCCATGCATCTTCATGAATTCGGGCGACCGGCCTCGAATCGCCTAATATTTTAGTCCAAATTTGGACCTCAATTCCCAACCCAATTTTAATTAAATCCCGACACACACCCTCTTCTACCATGCCCAAACCCGGAACCCCACCTACCCCTGTTCAATCTGGACCGTTGATCACTTAGATCAACAATCCTCATTAACCCTTCCTTAATTAAACTCAAACGACCCTCCTAACCTAATTCACTCTTACCAAACCTCCGCCCTAGAATCCATTTTCCTCTCTAATTTTCTCTGAGACCTAAACCTAACCCTATCCGCCTCCCTCCGATTACCACCTTAAGTTGCCTGAATTCATGGCCTCCAAGGCCATTAAAGGCCTGTACTGCCTTGTGAGACTCCTAAGTGCTCAATTATCTTGGTTTTCAGATTAGACATTAAAGAGGCTTGGCCTAGAACCTGTTTGATTTGAGTCGTTTGGCTTGACTCTAACCTTGTTCCGGTCGGCCAGGTTGTTTAAGCTTGGTTTTGGACGTCTCCTGCTTAGATCGTGACTTTCCAACCCTTTCTCGCTATTTGGGGTTCTTCTGAAACCCTAAAACCTTCGAGGTTCTTTTGATTCTTTTAGATCCATTGAGATCTGTGTTCTCCTTGAGCTTCTAATTATTGTTCCGATATTTCCTTCAAAAACTTTGTTTTCAAAACCTTTATATTTTGTGATTTTGGGTTTTGTTAAGTTATTTCAAAGCTTTTCTTATTTCTTTTAACATGTTCTATCGTGTTTCTATGTTATTCTTTACCATTTTTCTTATGTTTTACTTCTACTGTGCTTTTATGTGTTTTCTTTTTTACTGTGACCCTCTATGATGTTCTAGAACTTGCATGTCAAGAATCTTGGTTTCTTTTGAGGTTTCTGAATGTTTCTTCTGAGGTTATCTGCTATGTGGTTTGTCTGGTCCTCATCTATAAATTGGTTTGATCTCGAAGCCCTAACTCTTTCGGACCTATGTGGGTTTCTAAAAACTGTTTTGTCTACTTGAAGTTGATCGATTGGATTCAAGGTCCTTCTTGTCTTAAATTTTGTTATGTGATTTGGTTTCTTGCAATCTTTTAACTAAGCTATACTCTCCAGAAGGGTCGTTTTCTTGACTCTTTTAGCGTGCTTCTTGTTCCCCCTTCTCCCTATTACTGAATCAACCTATATCACTATCATGTTTCATTATCTATTGGCTGCGTAGTTATTTTTACTATTTCTCTTTACCATGATTTAACCTCGCATGCCTAATGTTTGTGCACTCTTTATACACCCTGAATATCGCTCTAAAATGACCTTAGAGTTTAGTCTGATCTCAAACCTCTTTCTGTAAGCCTGATTGATTCTTTCCTTATTTTTCCCTGTTTGATTTTAAAAACTTCCTTTAGCCTTTCGATTCCCTATTTATGACATGGTTCCTTAGTAATTTTGAATCCCTGATTCCTTGATTTACTATGTACTAATTCATTTAATGTTTTCTTACCTTATTTGGGCTAGCCGTGTACTTTAAAGATTCTTTCCTTAGTTAGACCCCTATGTATTTATCCCTAATTTCCTACTTTACACAAGATGTTCACTTTATTTATTTCCTTAACAGCTTGTTGTCCATTACCGTTTGAGTTTAGACTCCTTAATTAAATGGAGTGCCTATGTGATTGATTATAATTAATACATAGTTCCATAATTACCATGATTCTTCCCTTACTTCTGGCTATTTTCAAACTATAAATACCCTAAGTCTTTACACAATAAAGACACTCTTTTGATTTACACACACACCGAATACACTTCACACTTCATACTTACAATTTTCACAATCTCTTTTAAGTATTCTTTGTCGTCACTTTGGCTTTCACAAGACTACTGGTTCCTCTTTGTTTATCTCTTTCAACTGGTATGTCTTAACTCAATTCCCAGCATCATCCTAATGTGTTTACTTATTGTCTTTACATATATGTCGGTTACCTGTAGAGTTTGACATGTTCATATGCTATTGTCTGCTTTACTTTCCTGTAAATGCTTGATCCCTACCCCTTACCCTCTATGTGTTAATAAATGAGGATTCAGGGCATGTCAATATGAATTGTTGTCAATGAACTAAATTTTGGCCCCAAGTAAAGGGTGTGTCAGTATGTTTCATTGCTAATCATGCCTTTTGCCCACTCTTCCGTTGTCTTCTGTTTCTGTTATGAATCCCATGTCCCTTACTCCCCTATGTATGCTGAGTTACAGTTTATGGTCCGACAGCCTTTAAATGGCTGTCCAGGTTTGAACTTGACTTTCAAAAGGTCTTAACTCCTCAATTTGAAATGACAAACTGGTCAGGGGTATGCCAGCACCCCAAATTGCTAGGCAAGACCACTAGCTTGCCATTTTCCCTTTTACTACACTTGCACTTACTCTTAGACCCTAAGTTCTGCCCCCCTCCTATGAGCCCTGCCTTTGGAACCTTGAGTTTCCCTCTGAACTTGGACATTTGAGGGCTAGCTCTTCCACATTGTACTATAATTCTTAAATAATGTTTGGGGTTAAGCATTGCCCGGAGTTCTTAAAATTCCTTGGAGCTTTGACACACCCAAAATAAGAGAAGGCTTTGGAAATATGATCTTTGGAAGTTGGTTTGTTACACATGTCAGACTAGGAGTCTGAATTAGGCTCTCCGTGGTTGGAAATTTTGATTTCGGATGTAACTTTATTTACCTTTATCAATTCTGGTTTGTAATAATCTTGTAGTAAACATTTGGGTTCGGTTAGTGGAAAATGGTGGAGAACTATGCATGCAAGGGGTAGATATTACAAATATAGGGGTTATCATTTATAAAATTATGCATCTCGCCTAGATATCATGACTATAGGAATTACTATTTCTAAAGTTCCGCATCTTATAAATCACTGAAACTCTGCATTCTCATATAAATACCATGTCCATTAGATTTTTTCTACATTCTTACATAGATACTATGTTTATAGGATATTCTGCATTCCCACATAGATACTATGTCTATAGGGTTTTCTGCAATTTCATAATAGATACCATGCCTGTAAGTCGCTTCTAAAACTCTGAATTTTTCATATAGACACCATGACAATATGACTTTCTCTATTCAGCATCCGTCATTAGGCAAACCTATTATAGGCTTTAAATAATTAACCAACTGCATATAGACAACCTGTTTATAGGACCTATGCATAAGCGATAATAGTGTTTAAAAATTAGTGACACCTAGAAAGCATGCCTATAGGAGCTATTAATTAAAACTGAATCGCCAACTCGCTTTGA
This sequence comes from Nicotiana benthamiana, assembly GCA_034376525.1. Taxonomy (NCBI): domain Eukaryota; kingdom Viridiplantae; phylum Streptophyta; class Magnoliopsida; order Solanales; family Solanaceae; genus Nicotiana; species Nicotiana benthamiana. The sequence continues at coordinate 88,149,236 of CM067333.1, read as the reverse complement.
AGTCAGTATCAATAACGTTTAAACCCCTGCAGAACTTATGCCTTTGCAATTTAAAGCTTTTCGGTGATCAGTTTTACTTCTTTTTTGAAACACATAGATATCATGCCTATAGGTTCCGTTCAACACCTAGGCAAGCTTTAGAGTAATATTTATAACTGCATTAGTCTTTGATAATTACAACCAGTAGGCGTGCCTAATTCGGACTTTTTATCTGAAAATATGTGATGAACCAGCCTGCCTTAATACTTAAGTTTAATTCAGACCTAATTAGTACATGTAAGACATGCTAAACTATATGCCTTTTCTTTGATTTGAGGGGGTTTGTTTTAGCCTTTTGATTGTTATGTGCTTCCCATAATTGCCTTATCTGGGTTTTTTGGTTTGTCTCCATAGCCTTTACCTTTTGAAGTCTGAAAAGCCCAAAACTCCCTCCTCTTTTAGGATTAGTAGTCCTGAATACCTCCAGGATTGATAGAGCTGGGACGGGTAAGAGCATGCGATAAGTAATGATACCATTTTGCGCTTTAAAACCTTAACGGGATGGGAAATGGTAGATATGGATATGATGACCAGTGCGCTAATACCTCATGTAGCCCCTCTTTGAGGAGTGATTACTGGGTATTGCATTAATGTGATCCATATAATTCACAAACTTAGGACCCCCTTCCTTTTATTTGTTTATGTTTATCTTTTAAAAAGAAAAAATTTGTCTAAAAAATCATTTTTTCAAAAATTCTGCCTTTTCTTTGTTTTCTTCAAACTCTCAAGCTATTTTCAAAACTTATGTGAGAAACCCCCTTATTTCAGCCTTAACTGTTTACTTGTAAAATCACAATTGTAACATGGTCGGGAACCAGACTAGTAGATCTTGAGGGGTGCCTAACACCTTGCCCTCGGGATAATATCTAGCCCTTACCCGAACTCTGGTTTCTTCATCTCAAAAACCCTTCATAGTGTTCTAATGCACTCTAGTCATTAGGTGGCGACTCTTCAAAATTCCAAAACCCAAATTCCCAAAAGGAATAGAGTTGTTTGACCAAATATCATAAACCCGATTTCGACTTTAGAAAAAGGGGGCGTCGAAATTGTTACGACTCCATTGTGGTTTATTGTGCCTCACATTTTATTATCATCATTGTTCCCTTGTTGGGATGTTTGTTTTGATATTATTGTTCCCTTTTAGGGATATTGTTATATTGCTTTTGTTCCCTTGCCGAGATATTGCTATATTGCTCATGTTCCCTTGCCGGGATTCTTTGTGAGTGTTATTAATTTGTATCTGGGATCGAGTGGGGCGCTTGCCACAAGTTAAATGAAACGGGAGCGGGTGGCATGCCTGCCATGAGATAATTGAAATGGGAGCGAGTGGCACGCTTACCATGAGATAATTGAAATGGGAGTGGGTGGCACGCCTGCCACGAGATAATTGAAATGGGAGCGGGTGGCACGCTTGACAAAAGATAAATAAAATAGGCTCCGGTAGCACGCCTACCAGAGATAAATGAAATGGGAGTGGATGGCACGCCTGCCACAAGATAAATAAAATGGGTGCGGGTGGCATGCCTGCCACGAGATATGTGAAATGGGAACGGGTTGCACACCGGTCTAGAATAGCTATAGGCTCCTCCTCATTGGACAATTCCTTGTCCAACTGGATAGTTCAGAAATCTAACATGTGGAATGCATCGCCGTGATACTTTCGAAGCATGGACACATGAAACACTCGATGCACGGTTGATAAGCTCGGCAATAATGCAAGTCTATAAGCCACCTCTCCCACTCGATCAAGGGTCTCAAACGGGCCGATGAATCTAGGGCTAAGCTTGCCCTTCTTTCCAAATCTCATCACGCCGTTCATAGGCGACACTCAAAGCAATACCCGCTCTCCGACCCTGAAAGCCGAATCTCGAACCTTACAGTCGGCATAGATCTTTTTCCTGGACTGAGTGGTGCAAAGCCTATCCCGAATAATCTTGAACTTGTCCAAGGCATTTTGTACCAAATTTGTACCCAAAAACTGAGCCTCTCCAGCTCAAACCATCCAACCAGTGACTGACACCGCTTATTATATAAAGCCTCGTAAGGAGCCATCTAGATAATCGACTGGTAGCTGTTGTTATAGGAAAACTCTATTAAAGGAAAAAAATGATCCCACGAGCCAGTAAAGTCAATGACACAAGCTCCGAGCATATCCTCCAAAATCTGAATAGTCCGCTCGGACTGCCCGTTTGGCTGAGGATGAAATGTTGCGCTCAACTCAACCCACATGCACAACTTTTGCTGAATTGCTCTCCAAGAATATGAGGTAATCTGCGTACCTCAGTCTGAAATAGTAGACACGGCCACACCATGAAGACGAACAATCTCCCAAATATAGATCTCAACTAACGTCTAGAAAGAATATTAGACTGCCACATGAATGAAATGCCCTGACTTGGTCAGCCTATCAACAATAACCCATACTGCATGAACTTTCTTTGAGTCTGTGGGAGTGCAATAATGAAGTCCACAACAATCCACTCCCACTTCCACTCAGGAATCTCAATCTTCTGGAACAAAGCACCAGGCCTTTGATGCTCATACTTAATGTGCTAACAATTCAGAACCGAGCCACATACGCAATGATGTCCTTCTTCATTCTCCGCCACTAATAATGTTGCCGCAATTCCTGATACATCTTTGAGATGCCCCGATGAATAGAGTATTGGAAACTATGTGCCTCCTCTAAAATCAACTCTCAAAGCCCATCCATATTAGGCACACAAACTTGACCTGACAACCTCCGAACTCCATCATCTCCTAAGGTGACTTGCTTGGCACCTTCGTGCTGCACTGTGTTTCTAAGAACACACAAATGGGGATCATCATACTGCAAATCTTGGATATGCTCCAATAATGAAGAACGAGTGACTACGCAAGCTAACATACGGATGGGCTTAGAAACATCCAACCTCACTAACTGATTGACCAAAGTCTGAATATCCAATGCAAGCAGTCTCTCATCGATCAGAATATAAGATAGACTGCTATACTGGCTGACTTTATATTTAGGGCATCGGCCACCATTGGCCTTTCCCGGATGATATAAGATGGTGATATCTTAGTCTTTGAATAGCTCTAACCACCTTCTCTACCTCAAAGTCAGCTCCCTTTGCTTGAAAAAATACTGCAATCTCTTGTGGTCATTGAACACCTCGCACGCCACGCCATACAGATAATGCCTCCTGATCTTCAACGCATGAACAATGGCTGCTAACTCCAAATCATGAACCAGATAGTTCCTCTCATGAATCTTCAATTGCTGCGAAGCATAGGCAATGACCTTGCCATCCTGCATCAATATACACCAAGTCCAATACGAGATGTATCATAATAAACAGTATATGGCCCACAATCTGTGGGCAAAACCAACACTGGTGCCGTAGTCAAAGTTGTCTTGAGCTTCTAAAATCTTGCCTCACACTCATCCAACCATATGAACTGGGCAAGTAGTCATCGGGGCTCTGATAGATGAAAAGCCCTCTACAAACCAATGATAGTAGCCTGCCAAACCCAAGAAACTACGGATCTTTGTAGTTGATCTAATCTAGGCCAGTTCTTGACTGCCTCAATCTTCATATAATCAACCTGAACACCTTCTACTGATACAACATGACCCATGAATGCAACTGAACTAAACTAGAACTCACACTTCGAAAACTAGCATACAACTGACTATCCCTTAATGTTTGAAGAACCACTCTAAGATGTTGCTTGTGCTCTTCCCGGCTACGGGAATAGATCAAAATATTTTCAATGAAGGCTATCACGAACAAATACAAGTAAGGCCTGAACACTTGGTTCATCAAATCCGTAAAAGCTGCTAGGGCATTTGTCAACCCGAATGACATCACCAAGGACTCATAATGCCCATACCGAGTGCGGAAAGCTGTCTTAGGGACATCTGATACCCTGATCCTCAACTGATGGTAGCCAGATCTCAAGTAAATCTTTGAAAATTACTTGGCACCCTGAAGATGATCAAACAAATCATCAATCCTCGACAGCGGATACATATTCTTGATTATAACCTTGTTCAATTTCCGATAATCTATACACATTCGCATCGATCCATCCTTCTTCATAACAAATAACACCGGCGCACCCAAAGCTAAACACTATGTCTAATAAAACCATTTTTAGGTAAGTCATTCAATTGCTCTTTTTACTCTTTCAACTCAGGCGGGGCCATACGGTACGTCAGAATAGAAAAAGGCTGAGTTCCCCTATCCAAATCAATGCAGAAGTCATAGGCCTCTCTACGAGTGATAGGAAGAAACTTCTCCAGAAATAATTGAGTAAATTGCTCCCAAGTCAAAGCTGGTGATCGAGCTGGTCTAGCCAAGCAATAATCTCTCCACCAAGTCTTGGCGGATCTAGACAAGCTAAAAGTAGCAAAATCGACTCCATTGGTCTTTACCGTCCTTATATTCCTGAGAACCTTATGACAATTGTCTAGATGATCTTGAGGATCCTCAGAAGATGCACCGCTGAACGTAGTAGTGAAGTGCTTGGTAAACCTGTCCAATCTCCACAAAGCATCGATAGACATAACTGCTCCATCACCGGCTTGGGCTACCATACTCGGTTGAGTTGCTCCAACTGGATAAACTGTTGGAGTCTGAAACTGGGGAACTACCTGCTCCAAAGCGCGAGTTTGGGCTGCTCCTCCAACCTGAGAGACGGCTGGTGCTACAGGTAGCATACCTGCCCGGGTGACACTCTCCATAAGGCCTATTAGATGTACCAAAGCATCTTGGAGTACTGGGGTAGCTATAAACCCCTCTGCGATTTAAGCTGGGCCCACTGGAACTGCTGATGCTAGAACCTCATCATTAAAGTCAACCTGAGGCTCCGCTGCTTGTGCTATAGCTCTAGGCTAAGCCCTGCCCCTACCTCATCCTATAGCACGGCCTTGGCCTTGCCTTCTACTCCTCATGGGACCTGCTGCTGGGGGATCAGGCTACTGGTCAGCGGATGAGGAAGCGCGTGTTCTCGACATCAGTGAGAGAACAGAATAGTAATTCGATCAGCATTGAGGAACCAAACCGCACGACAGGAAAGAAGAGATGTAAAATTTTCCTAACTCTATTGCCTTTGAGGGATAAATACAGATGTCTTTGTACCGATCCCTCAAACTCTACTAAGCCTGTCTATGAATCGTGAGACCCATGTAACCTAGAGTTCTGATACCAACTTGATATGATCCGAATTTCTTACCCCCGAGAGTCGTGATGTCGCCTAATAATATGAGATAGTCAAGCCAATCCTTTGAACTACTTACTTTATTATCCAATTATTTTGTTTTAACGATTATAAAGCAATAACGTGTAAACATCAAAAATTTAGAATAAGTGGAAGAAAATAATTAAATATCTGAACATGTACTATTACAACCGATTAAGCCTTAACGACCCAGAACTGATGTCACATTACCACAGACGATCTAAGACTGCTAAATACAAGGTTTGAAAATAAAAGACACATTGTTTCTAAAGTAAAAGGATGAAACAAGAAATAAAGGATAGAGGAGATGCCATGGCCTGTGGATGCCTGCAGGGCTACCTTGGATCTCCGCATGGATAGAAGATAGCCACCCAATATATGGTCCAAAGTCTACATCACTGAGATCTAAAACAAAAGAGTGCAGAGTGTAGCATCAACACAACCAACCCCATGTGCTGGTAAGTGCATAGCCTAACCTCGGCGCAGTAGAGACGAGGCTAGGACTAGACTACCAAATAAACCTGTACAATTATATAGTATACAACAAAAAGTAGAGTAGAAATAAACAAGTAAAGATGGAAGGGGGAATCATGCTTCGGGGAATAATAGGTAAAACAGAATATCAAGAGGATTATAAAGGAACCAATATCCAACTACAAACAAGGATAAGGGAAACAAAGGTAGAATTCACTTTCATTTCACATCTTGTTGCAGGCGTGCAACCCGCTCCCGTTTTACGTATCTCGTTGCATGCGTGCAACCCACTACCATTTCAAATATCTCATAACAGGCATGTCACCCGCTTCCATTTTATTTATCTCGTGGCAAGCGTTCCACCCACTTGTATTTCATTTATCTCGTGGCGGGCATGCCAACCGCTCCCATTTCATTTATCTCGTGGCAGGCGTGCCACCCGCTACCATTTTAATTATCTCGTGGCAATCATGTCACCCACTCCCATTTCAATTATCTCGTGGCAGGCGTGCCACCCGCTCCCATTTTAATTATTTCGTGGCAGATGTGCCACCCGCTCCCATTCATTTATCTTATGGCAGGCGTGCCACTTGATCCCAGTTATAAATCAATAACAATCATAAAGAATCCTGGCAAGGGAACATGAGCAATATAGCAACATCCCGGCAAGGGAACAAGAGTAATATAACAACATCCCGGCAAGGAACAATAATATAAAAACAAACATCCTGGCAAGGGAACAATGAGATAGTTACATCAGAGGCACAATAAACCACAACAACGTCATAACAATTATAATACAAGACCTACGCGCATGCTTGACACCGACGTATAGATACTCGTCACCATGCCTATACGTCGTACTCCATAAATAACACATTGCAAATAAGACATGACTCCTTATCCTTTAAGCTAAGTTTAGACTAAATACTTACCTCGATGCCATGAACACAATTCAAGTCTCAACTATCACTTTACCTCTTGATTACACCATTAATTTGCTCATATCTAGCCACAAATTACTTAATTATATCAAAAAAGGCTAAATAAATAAACTCCAATACATGAAAATAAGTTTTCCAAAGTTTTACCCAAAAAGTCAAAAATTGACCCCGGGCCGCCTTGGTCCAAACCTGAAATTGTAACAACCCGACCGGTCGTTTTGAGCAATTGCACTCGGTTTTGCAGTTTGAGATCTCAAACAGCTTCATAATATGTATATTGATTCGTGTGCATGGTTAAATTCAGTTAACGGATGATTTAGAGTCAAATTAGAAGGAGGGAACCCGTTTTGAAAGTTTAAATGGTGAGATTTTGACCGGTTGGACTTTCGAGTAAACGGCCCTGGAATGAATTTTGGATAATTCCAACAGCTTTGTATGGTGATTTTGGACTTGGGCGCATATTCAAATTGTGTTTTAGAGGTCCGTAGCTAATTTAGGCTTGGAATGCCAAAAGTTGAATTCTTGAAGTTTCCAGTTCGATAGTAAGGCTTTGATCCGAGGGTCAAAATGAAATTCTGGAAAGTGGAGTAGCTCAGTAGTGGTGAATGTGATGTGTGTGAAAAATTTTAGGCCATTCGAATGAGGTTTGATAGACTTTTGATTGAAAGCATAAATTGAGATTTTTTGGAGTTCTTAGGCTTGAATCGGATGTTAATTTGGTGTTTTAATGTTGTTTGAGTGTTCCGAAGGTTTGAACAAGTTTGAATGCTGTTATGGGATATGTTGACATATTTGGTTGAGGTCCCGAGGGCCTCGGGTGTGTTCCGGGCCATTTTCCATTGTTTTTGAACTGCTGTTTCTGGTATCTGATACCCTCCTTCGCATTAGCGAAGTCCCTCTCGTGTTCGCGAAGTGTCTCTACTGGTCGCCTAATTTTCCTTCTTCGCGTTCGCATAAAAATCCTCATGTTCGCGTAGCTCTGTCTCTTCATTCATCGCGCTCCCGTTAGTCCACCGCGTTTAGTTATGCCATCCCACTCTTCGCATTCGCTAAGAACAGTCTTTGGGCCATCATATTTTCCTTCTCCGTGTTTGCAGACACACTGTCGCATTCCCGATGAGTAACCTGGGCAGCCTTCATTTTTCTTCTTTTCGAACGCGATACTTCATTCGCGATGCTTCGAGACCTGGTACTCTATTCTGAGGGTTTTCCATTTTCACCATTTTTGGAGTTCTAGAGCTCTGTTTTGGGCGATCCTTTGTGGATTTTTAAAGAAAAACATTGGGTATGTGTTCTTATCTTATAATTGATTATATTCCATGAATTTGTCTTTATTTTTATCATTTAATTTGTGATTTGAGTTGAGGAAAATGTTGGTTTTTGAAGAAAATTCTTTAATAAAAAATCATGATTTGAGGGGTCAAATGGTATCAGAATTTAATAAATTTTATATGGTTGAAATCATATTAGAATGCGTGTCGGATTTTATAAATTTTGTTGGGTTTCGAGCCGTGGTCCCAGGGATCAACTTTTGGATTATTTTTGGATCTTGTTAAAGATGAGATTTTATGATCCGAAATAGTTTCTCATGTGTTTTATTTGTGCTTTGAAGTTAATTTGATTAGATTTGAGCCGTCCGGAGGTCTTTTCACCCAGGAAGTGCATTTTAGAGTATCGGTTTGTCGTCTTTGAGGTAAGTATCTTGCCCAACCTTGTGTGAGGGATTTCCCCTTAGGATTGAGTCTTCTTTGCTAATTGTAGCCCGTGCATGCGAGGTGACGAGTATATGCTTGGACTTATTTGTGGGAAATATGCTCTAGGGTTCTCAAATCCATATGATCAATATGTGGAGAGTATTCCGTTATGATCGAGTTAAATAATTGCTTAAATTGTCTCGATATGCTCCATATGACATTGCTAGCTTTCCTCGAATTTCTACATGTTGCATTGACCCTTAATTTTCTTAATTAAAGTTATTGCCTTCCTTATTGTTTTGATACTTCTTGATTGTGAGTTCCTCTATGAATTCATACAAATAGGTTACATGCCCAACTGTTGTGGCTACCAGTGAAGTTATCACGTGCTTGTTATGCCTTATTGTTTAGTTGAGGTTTCATTGTGAAGTTAATTAGCGGTACGAGTTTTGTTAAAGATGATTCCCTTGCCGGGACAAATTTAATCCTTATGGTTGGTTCCCTTGACGGGATATATTTATTCTTGTTGTTGGCTCCCTTGCCGGGACATGGTTGTTTCCTTATTGTTCCCTTGCCAGGATTCTTCTGTGATTAGTGACGATTGTATATATGGATAAGTTTGCATGATGCAACAATATTATATGGATCAGGTTGCATTTCGCAACAATATTATATGGATCGGGTTGCACGCCGCAACATCATTATATGATTTGGATCGGGATGCACGCGCCCAACAATATTATATGATTTGGATCGGGTTGCACGCCACAAAAATATTATTTGAATCAGGTTGCATGCCACAATAATATTATATGATTTTGATCGGGTTGCATGCCGCAACAGTATTATTTGATTGGGATTGGGTTGCACGCCGCAACAATAAAGAATAAAAGTGATATTGACTCTTATGGTGAGAACGAGAGTAAAAGCACGAAGGGTGGTGGCTTGCACTTTCTGCTACTGAATTTATTTGTTGTTATCATTTCGAGTGTTTAAACTGTTTAAATTCCTTTATTGCGGTGACACTTGTGTTAGAACCTACAATGTTTTCAATTCATCCTCGTATTTATGTATATATATATATATATACACACATACACACACACACTCCAATATTCCAAACTTCAATAATTGTTACAACCATAATTCAATTAGTTTCCCAATTATATCCCCTTAATTCGTATGTGATTGTACTTTTTTAAAAAAGAAATTTCTACTAAGTTTAAGTTATTAACTCCCCCGTTAAAGGTAATAATTCTTCCGATGTTATATTTTTAATCGGAACGGGTACTTTCTTACTCGAATGATTTCTAAAGACAACCTTATTTTTCTCGTCGATTTCCAAATTTATTTATAAATTGTAATTCAATTTATATTATGCAAATAGGACTTCTTGAATATCTTAAGTGCATTTGTAAGGACATCTAGTATTGTCTATCATGTGAATTGTGTTGCTAAGAGTGAGATGGAAAATATGTGGGCACAAGGTGCCATATCTGCTGAAAGTTCGAAAGTTAAGGTTATGACATGAGAAATCGAGGATAGAAATGATGGGGATGGTGTATTAACATGATGTGATTGATTGAGTTGGCATTGTTTTCTTTATTTGGATATACTCTTACTTGTCTCCGTCTATGTTATGTCAGTGTTGAAAAAAATTGCTTGGGTTATTTGATTTACTTGGTCTCTGTTTGTTATATCCATGTTCTCCTTTTATTGTTTATACTGTTATACTTGGATTTTGTCTCCGTGGTTGATATTAATTTGTTATCTTTATCTTGATGTTTTATTATCATATCATGTTCATTTTATTTGATTAATAGATGTTCTGACCATTCCTCGTCACGCGGTTAGTCTTGATACTTACTGGGCACTGCCGTGGTGTGCTCATACTACACTTCTGTACTTTTTTTGTATACAGATCCAAGTGGATTGACAGTAGTTGTGCAGGTCGTCGTGGTGGAGACTCAAGATAAACTTGCTACAACATTCGTAGGTCTCGGAGTCACCTTTATTTGTATTTATTTCTATTGGCTCCTTTGTTTCAGGAAAGTGATGTATTATTTTGTGTAATTACTCTTAGATAGGTTTGTGACTTGTACCACTTGTTTTGGGAATCTTTATTTATTGAGAGTTGGTTAATTGAAAGTTTGCATAATTGTTATTTTAGTTTATGTTAGGAACCTAGTTTAGAGACTAGGTGTCATCACGACTCATTCAAAGGGGTTTTTCGGTCGTGACAAGTTGGTATCAGAGCTCTAGGTTCATGGGTACTATGAGTTATAAATAGGTTTAGTAGAGTCCTACAGATTGGTACAGAGACGTCTGTACTTATCTTCGAGAGGCAACAGAACTGTTAGGAAATTCCACTTCTTTCATTCCTTATCGTGCGATATTGGTTTAACCCGAAATATATAGCTTATATCCATTTACATCCACTCGTATATAATATTTTGCTCTCAATGTTCGGCATGCGCCAGCGGTTTGTGATGATATAGATGGGCTATGAAAGAATTAGGGATGCTCATGCATTGTCTCAACATGATGTCCAGGCTAAAAATATAGAGGTATTGAGAGACTATTGAGTTGTATACGTGGAGGCACAACGAAAGTATGGTGGGTATTTATTGAGGACAGTTGACGGTATTGGAGTACCTTGTAATTTGTGTTGTACGAGTTATGAAGAGTAGTTTTTTAGATTATCAGACGTTGCTTCCCATGGCTTTGCGGCAAGTGGAGGAGTCCATTAGCAGTATTCAGATTGCAGAGGCAGACTTATATCGGTTTGTGCTGGAGGTATGCATATATATAATACTAGTGGATTCCCAGATTTTATATTTGACCAAGGATCGAGATTTTTCATGAGATGATATTGGGGGGGGGGCTTACAGTATTTCTAGGTTATTAATAGATCTACATTTTAGTATCAAGGGGAGTCGGAGGAACAACCTCAAATTTATAGAAGGTCTATTCAGCGTAAGTGCCGTGGTTGTGGCAGGATGGGGTGCTTAAATGGCAATGCGGTGGTTTATGAGCTTCTGAGCTACATGGTTCATGCTAGGGTTATCTATATGTAGGGATTTCGATGGGAATTATTGCATATCGACTATCCAAAGAAATATGTCAATTCAATAGTGTTGGTTTAGCAGAGAAATGGAAGCAAATGGTACTTTTGAATGGGGATTCTCCACTGGCATTATGGCAACACTCTTGGATTGGACGGTTTGTGCCAGTCGGTTGAGTTGGAGAGGTGCAATTATGATGGCTTAGTTGCATGTGGGCGGATATCAATGGTTTAACTATAACCTAAGTTGGGTGTTCACTCTGGGCATAAAAATATGTGCTACATTGCGGTTTCTCCTAAATAGGTATCTGAAGCTAATAGAGTGTTAGCGTCGTTGGCTACCATTTGAGAATAGTGTGAATTTTTGGAAAGGACCTTGAGTTTTGGTTAGCAGTGGGTGGATGGTAGCTTGGTAATTACTGGGTTTTGAGGATTTCGGGGTTCATGATTGTTGCATGGCCAGAAATCCTATATGGGTGCTTCAGCAGAATAATAGGGTGTGAGTGAGATGTCAGCCATTTGATTTGTGTAGCATAGTTGGGTATGGAAATTTTGGTGTTCCTGAGGTTTGGGGCTAGATGCCGTCATGAATGGAATACTCCCTATTTTTGGATGTTAAAGAAATGGTTAGAATGCAATAATTAATAACATGTATTATTGATAAGTTGTTGTGGATCTTTTAAAGCATATCTTACCAATTTGGAAATAATCAGGATTCGGGTTAGGGGCTATTTGAAAGCTCAATGAGAATATGTATTTTGTATCAGATCAAGTTTGAGCACTTATTTAAGATTGTCATTATGATTATGTTCTCGGGTAGAATGGATATTATTTGTGCCCCTAGTCTATGTTATGTTCTACTCTTTTGTGTTGTGTTAAGCAGTGAGGTTGTATGATTGTTTTCCTCGCATGTTGTAATCTTGTTCAGGCCTTATGGCGATACGGGCGAGATAGCCCTCGTGATGTTGATTTTCTTATTTCACCTTATATGTGCATGTTTCTCTCCTATTTTACTACTTCCATTCATTATTCCCACAGTTATACTTGTGCACAATGCTGTGCTTGATATCAGTATTCATATGATTAGTGGACCCAAGCATCTTGGCTTGATGAGTATTTGTGAGCGGGCTGTACGTCACAATGAATGTTATATGAGATACCATTTCCTTGCCTCTATGGAACAATTTGATGAAAACTATACTTTTGTTGTCACACATATTGTACTTGTTAGATAATTCTTATACATGGCTTTCCCTTATTTGTGTTGCATAATTTAGTTATTGATAGTTTGGTGTACAACCTATGTAGTGTGAGAATTTGTGTGTTCCCATGATGAGTCATTCATTTGGGTTGCTTGTATTGGTCGAGATGTGGTTCTTAGAACTGAGCGTGGTACTATGGTATTAGGGTGAGAATTGTTTGGAAGTATGTGGGTATTTCTGCTAAGATTTGGATAATGACCCTGGCGGGCGAGAGGATTTTTTGACTTGTTAACTTCATAGGCGGATATTAGTTCCCGCATGTTTATTTATCATGACAAGTGATGTGAAGGTCCAAAATAAGGATATATTCAATGTGAGGTGTTTTGCCGGCATCCAAAATGTTATTTGAGCAGCTATGGTGGTCAGTGGATTATTGTTTCAGGCTTTGAGTTGTGTGGAGCAACATGTGATTGTATTCTAGATTGGAATTTGGCTCGATTCAGCTTGTTAAGGCTCATGCAGTGTGATGATATGGAATTCGGATCCGATGATAAATTTCAAATGTTGAGATTTGGGTTCTGTTCTAAGAATATGGGCGAAGGAGGAGATGGATCTTCAATTAAGTTGCATTGTCAGTTTTGCTTAGGTTGGGTGATGGAGAATCACCCCTGGGTGTATGTATGGTGAGCTCATGTAGTAGTTCAATGGTTTTGAGACGACTCCAAGCATGTTCAATGATGAACGTATGTTTAAGTGGAGGAGAATGTAATGGCCCGACTTATCATTTTAAGCAATTGCGTCCGATTAGGCAATTTGAGATCTCGAACAGCTTCATAATATGTGTATTGATTCACGTGCATGGTTGAATTCAGTTAATGGATGATTCAGAGTCAAATTGAAAGGAGGGAATTAGTTTTGGAAGTTTGAGTGGGGAAAATTTGATCGGAATTGGACTTTTGAGTAAATGACCCTGGAACGAATTTTTGATGACTCCAACAGCTTCATATGGTTATTTTGGACTTAGGCGCGCGTTCGGATTGTGTTTTGGAGGTCCATAGCTAATATAGGCTTAAATGCCGAAAGTTGAATTCTTGAAGTTTCCGGTTCGATAGCGAGATTTTGATTCGACAGCCGAAATGGAATTTCGGAAGTTGGAGTAGCTCCATAGTGTTAAATGTGGTGCGTATGCAAAGCTTTAGGCCATTCGGATGAGGTTTGATAGACTTTTGATCAAAAGCGTAAATTGAGAGTTTTTGGATTTTTTAGGGTTGAATCCAATGTTAAATTGGTGTTTTGATGTTGTTTGAGCGTTACGAAGGTTAGAACAAGTTCGAATGATGTTATGGGATATGTTGTCATGTTTGGTTGAGGTCCCGAGGGCCTCATGTGTGTTCCGGGCCATTTTTCCTTGTTTTTGAACTATTGTTTATGGTATCTGACACCTTCCTTCGCATTCGCAAAGTCCGTCTTGCGTTCGCAAAGTGTCTCTACTGGTTGCCTCATTTTCCTTCTTCATGTTCGCATAATTTTCCTCGCGTTCGCGTAGCTCTATTTCTTCATTCATCGCTCGTAGTTATTCCATCTCACCCTTCACATTCGCGTACTAGTTTACGCATTCGTGAAGAGCAGTCTTTGGTCCATCAAATTTTCCTTATTCTCATTCATGGATGCATTGTCGCGTTTGCAATGAGTAACCTGGGCAGCCTTCATTTTTCTTCTTCGCAAATGTGATACTTCCTCCGCGTTCGCGATTCTTTAAGACCTGGTACTCCATTCCGAGGGTTTGCCATTTTCACCATTTTTGGAGTTCTAGAGCTCTATTTTGGGCGATCTTTTGTGGGGTTTTCAAGAAAAGCAATTGGGTAAGTGTTCTTAACTTACAATTTATTATATTTCATGAATTTGTCTTCATTTTTATCATTTAATTTGTGATTTGATTTGAGGAAAAATGTTGTTTTTGAAGAAAATTCCTAAAATGAAAAATCATGATTTGAGGGTCAAATTGTATCGGATTTTAATAAATTTTGTATGATTGAACTCATATTGCAATGTAAATTTGGATTTCGTAAACTTTGTCGGGTTCCGAGGCGCGGGCTCGTGGGTCAAATTTTGGACAAATTTTTGGATTTTGTTAAAGATTGAGACTTTATGATCCGGAATAGTTTCCCGTGTGTTTTATTTGTGCTTTGAAGTTAATTTGGTTAGATTTGAGCGGTCTGGAGGTCTTTTCACCCGAGAAGTGCATTTTAGAGTATCAGTTTATCGTCTTTGAGGTAAGTATCTTTCCTAACCTTGTGTGGGGGACTTTCCCTTAGTATTGAGTCTTCTTTGCTAATTGTAGCCTGTGCATGTAAGGTGACGAGTGTGTGCTTGGACTTATATATGGGAAATATACTCTAGGGTTCTCAGATCCTTATGTTCAATATGTGGAGAGTATTCCGTTATGATTGAGTTCAATAATTGTTTAAATTTTCTCGATATGCTCCATATGATTTTGCTAGCTTTCCTCGAATTCCTATGTGTTGCATTGATCCTTAGTTTCCTTAATTGAAGTGATCGTCTTCCTTATCTTCTTGATACTTCTTGATTGTAAGTTCCTCTATGACTTCGTACAAATAGGTTACATGCCCAACCGTTCTGGTTATCGGTGAAAACTATCACGTGCTTATTATGTTTTGTTGTTTAGTTGAGGTTTCATTGTGAAGTTAATTATCGGTACGAGTTTTGTTATAAATGATTCCCCTGTCGGAACATATTTAATCCTTATTGTCGGTTCTCTTGCGGGGATGTGTTTATTCTTGTTGTTGACTCCCTTGCCTGGATATGATTGTTTCCATATTGTTCCCTTTCCTGGATTCTTCTGTGATTAGTGTTGATAGTATATATGGATCGTGTTTCATGCCACAACAATATTATATGGATCGGGTTGCACGCCGCAACAATATTACATGGATCGGGTTGCACACCGCAACATCATTATATAATTTGGATCGGGTTGTACGCCACAACAATATTATATAATTTGGATCGGGTTACACGCCGCAACAGTATTACGTGATTGGGATCGAGTTGCAACGCTGAAACAAGAAAGAATAAAAGAGAATGTTGTCTCTTATGGGGAGAACGAGAGTAAAAGCACGAAGGGTGGTGTCGTGCACTTTCTATTGCTGTATTTATTTGTTGTTATCCATTCGAGTGTTTAAACTGTTTAAATTCCTTTATTGCGGTGATCCTTGTGTTAGAACCTATAATATATTCAATTCCTCCATGTATTTACGTATATATACACACATAGACACTCCAATATTTGAAACTTCATTAATTGTTATAGTTGTAATTCAATTACTTAAACCATCTGAGGTTGTACTTTTTTTTAAAAGACTTTTACTAAGTTTAAGTTATTAACTCCCCATCTAAATTTAATAATTCTGTCGATGTTGTATTTTTAATCGAAAGTGGTACTTTCTTACACGAATGATTTCTAAAGACAACCTTATCTTTTCTCGTCAATTTCCAAATTTATTTAGAAATTGTAATTTAATTTATATTATGTAAATAATACTTCTTGAACATCTTAAGTGTATTTGTAAGGACGTCTTATATTGTATATCACGTGGATTGTGTTGCTAAGAGTGATATGGAAAATATGTGAACATAAGGAACCATATGTGCTTAAAGTTCTAAGTTGAGATTATGACATGAGAAATCGAGGATCGAAATGATCGGGATGGTGTATTAAACATGATGTGATTGATTGAGTTGGCATTGTTTTCTTTATTTGGATACACTTTTACTTGTCTCTGTCTTTGTTATGTCAGTGTTGAATTGCTTGGGTTATTTGATTTACTTGGTCATGTTCGTTACTATTCGTGTTCTCCCTTTATTGTTTATACTTTTGTACTTGGATTTTTTCTCCGCAGTTGATATTACTTTATTATCTTTATATTGATATTTTATTATCATATCATGTTCATTTTATTTGACTAGTAGGTGTCCTGATTGTTTTTCGTTACTATCCCACTGAGGTTACTCTTGATACTTACTGGGCACCGCCGTGATGTGCTCATACTACACCTTTGTATATTTTTGTGTACATATCCAGGTTGATTGATAGTAGTTGTGCGGGTCGTCACGGAGGAGACTCAAGGTAAACCTGCTATTGCGTTCGCAAGTGTCAGAGTCACCTTCACTTGTATTTATTTCCATTTGCTCCTTTTGTTTCGGGGCAGTGATGTATTATTTTGGGTAATTACTCTTAGATAGGCTTGTAATTGTACCACCGGTATTAGGAATCTTGATTTATTCAGAGTTGGTTAATTTAAAGTTAGTAAACATCATTGGTATTTCAGTTTATGTTAGGCTTACTTATTTTAGAGACTACATTTCATCACGACTCCTTTGAAGGGATTTTTGGGTTGTGACAGAAATTAGGACCAAAACTCGATTATCAATTCACCCCGAGCCCGGATATATAATTGATTTTGGAATCCGACCTAACTTTGAGGTCTAACTCCCCAAATTTCAATATTCTTAGATTTTCCCCAAAATTCCCAATTCCACCGTAAAACTCTAGATTATAGGATGAAATCTTGTAAAAAGAAGTTAAGGAGTAAAGAAAATGAGTTAAAAATCACTTACCAATGTTTTGGAGAAGAAAGGTTGTTTGAAAAATCGCCTTTATGTTTTTGGGGTTCTGAAAAATAAAAAATAACTGAAAATCCTATCTAAATATACCCCACTCAGATCCCCTATGCGTACCGTACAAAATAGAGTGCGGCCACACAGCTCTCCCTGTGGACCAGTGAACCTGTACGGACCGCACAAAATCGAGTGCGGCTGTACAACTCTCCCTGTGGACCAGCGAACCTGTGTGGACCGCACAAAATCGAGTGCGGCTGCACATCTCTCACCGAGCAACGCACAATATGTCTTTCTGCCGCAAAGGCCCCTTCCGCGGTCTTACAAGAATTCTTGAGGACTGCACTGGCGGGTTTAGAAATCCGCAACTTCATTGAACCTGCAACAACTGAGTTTTAAACCTAAGACATCTCAGAACCTACCCAAAACTCTCCCAACCCTTCTGAACTTCAAACCAAATATGCATACAAACTCAAAAACATCATATGGACCTACTCGTGCAATCACATCATCACATTAATATGTAAAATCATGATTTAAACCTCAAAACTCGGCATTTTCATCAAGAACTCTCAAAGTTCATAAAGTTTCAACCGAAAGTCCAACTCACGTCAAATAAACTCCGTTTTTCACCAAACATTGCAGTTATCTTTCAAATGCTATAACAAGTTTGTACCAGTATTCGGAACCAAACAATAAGCCCATTAACAATGGTTTCAAACATGAATTCTTTTCTTTATTTCTTAGATAATTTAGTAAGATAATTTCTTTCAAAAATTAGTTTCTAAGTTTCTGGACCTCGGAATTCATTTCCGAGCATACGCTCAAGATCCATGTTTTATTGAGGACCTTCTGGGATTGTCGAATTATGGATCAGGATCCATTTGCTCAAAATATTAACCAAAGTCAACCATAATCAACTATTTAACTGTAGAAATTTCTATTTTGCATATTTTCACACAGAAGGTTTTCCGGATATAGGTCCGGACCACGCATGTAAATTAAGGTGAGGTAAAAAGGAGGCTTTTAGACTGCAGAACACTGAATTTTCTTGCAACACGACATTCAATAGTGAAAAGTCCGGATCTTGACATCATCATAATTGTGAGAGTAGTAGTTTTCGATTTTGGTTACACTTATAGAACACCCAAAAAATCTCCTAATGTAAAAAAATTTGCATCATAAAAGTATTAACAAAACACACTCATTTGTCTTATTATGCATACTAAACTATAATGAAACATCCTCATAAGATATTCTTAGAAGCATTCAAATATAACTCCAAAATAAAAGTGCGTGAACTCCGAGATATATGATGGGTTATAATGCACTAATCTTGAAATATATGCCTACAAAGACTACAAAATAAATTAACGATAAAGTATAATATAAATGTAACGACCCGACCGGTCATTTTGAGCTTTTGTACTTTGCTTGCCAGTTCTTGGGTATGTCTTGCACCGTGAAGTACATTTTATGTAAATCGTTGGTTTTGGTTTTCAGGATGATCAGAATGAATTTGGAAGAACCATTCTCAATTTGAAGCTTGAAATTTGAAAGGTTTGAGCAAGATTTGACTTGTTAATATATGAAGATTGGAATTTTCATGATTTTTAGCTCCATTAGGTGATTTGGAACTTAGAATCGTGATTGGAATGTATTTTGGAGATCCGGAGTAAATTTAGGCTTGAATTGGCGAAATTGAGTTTTTGGCGTTTTTCGGTTGTTAAGTGAGATTTTAATATATGGGTCAGAATGGAATTCCGGAAGTTTCAGTAGCTTAGTTATATCATTTGGGATATATGTACAAAATTTCCGGTCATTCGGACGTGATATGGTTGGATTTTTATCAAAAGTGAAATGCAAAAGATTTTAGAACCTTAGGCTTGAAATCGACGTGTTTCGATGGTTTTGATGTTATTTAAGGTGCTTTGAAGATTGTTGCAAGTTCAAATAAGGTTTTGAGATATGTTGGTGGCTTTAGTCGAGGTCCCCAGGGCGAGTTTTAGGTGGTTAATCGAGCCATTCAAGGAAGTTAGAATCTGCAAAAAATTGCAGGTCAGTGCTGCAGAAAAATGACCTTCGCGTTCGCGAAAGGGTCCTCGCTTTTGCTAAGGGTAAGTTGGGATATTAGCCTTTGCGTTTGCGAGGAAGGCTTCGCATTCACGAAGGGCTGGTTGATTGTGCATCGCGTTCGCGAGGGAAGCTCCGCATTCGCGTAAAGGAAATTGGTCAGTTGAGCTTTAAGGCATTTTATTCATCGCGTTCGCGATGGGCAGGTCGCGATCGTGAAGAGGAAATTTTGGTCAAAGATTATTTGTGCTTCACGAACACGAGGCTTTGACTGCGTTCACGAAGAAGGATTTTTAAGGCCTGGGTAAAATGGTTTAAAAGGGCTATTCTGCGATTTTGAACCCTTTTTACACCATTTTTTAACGGGAAAAAAGCTTTGAGACAATTTTGAGGAGAGGAAATCATTATTCTTTGTCAAGATAAGGATTTTGGACCCTAAAACATGATTATTTGTGATTAAGGAATGAAAAATATTAGTGTAAATTCTTGAAATCAGTAGAAAAAAGTGGAGTTAGGGCTTGGGATTATGAGACCTTTCAGGGATGACTTGAGGGGCAAACGAACTCCGATTTTCAAGTTCTTTATATGTACGGACTCATGAGATGATGAAGAGCATTTTAATATAAAGTTTTTCCAGTTCAAGGATGCGGGCCCAGGGGTCGGGTTTTGATTGATTTCGGGTTTTGTGCTTAAAATCGATATTTTTAAATTGGCATTTATTCTATTAGCATATTTTAATGATAAAAATTCGAACTTGGTAGATTTGGAGAACTCACAAGTCGTTTCAAAAGGAAAAGGCATTGCAAGCTATATTTCGGGCCGGATTGAGGTGAATAATGATTTTAAATATTGTCCCGAGGGTATGAAACCCCGGAATTTCACAACATATGGCTATGTTGAGGTGACTAACATGCTAGATGACGAGCGTGGGGCATAGCACTGCTGGGAATTGTGACTTAGTCCATGTCGAATGATTATTTTACTGCATATTTGATAGTTAATTGTTTGATATTATTATATTTTGGGCTAAATGCCATATGTGGGCTTCATGCCTCCTCTTTGAACCCTTTGGGGATTTTTAAATAATTTTTTCCTCAGTGATTGATTTCATACTAGTGCTCATGCATACTATATTTTACTATTTTAAAGACTCAACTATATTATTCTTTTTTAAACACATTAAATGATATTTTCAAAGGTATTTGAGCTGAGCTTCATATTTTACTGCGGCCCTAGGGGCTTATGAGATTCTGAACGAGTAAGGCCGAGGGCCTATGTTGTGAGGATACATTTGGGTTGGAATGCACGCCGCATCAGTGATACATTAATTATGATAATGAGGCCGATGGCCTGGGATTTGTACGCCATGAGGTGGTTTGAGGTATTGATATGAGGTCGAGAGCCTGTTTATGATGCCACGAGATGGCTTGATATTGCACTTGGGCCACAAGGGGCCCCTCCTGGAGTCTGTACACCCCAGTGAGTGCGGGTACCCATTGTGATATGAGATATAACTTGAGGGGTTGGTATTGTTTTGTGACATTTCCCGAGGGGATGATTATATTGTTACTGTGCCTGAGGGGCAGTTATTTTGTGTTTACCTTTTTAGTTGTTTTTCCTCTATGCTGTTTAACTGTTCAAAAGATATTATAAGATTTCACTGCTTTATTATAATTACTGATCTGTTATAATTATTTAGCTTGATGTTGTGCCTTACGTGGTTTTTATATTACTCAGTCTTCATTTATTTATTACTCACTGAGTTGGAAGTACTCACTTTACTCTCTGCACCCCTATATGCAGATTCGGGCGCTGCAGGTCTTGCTCCTGAGGTTGATAGTTCCAGCAGGTCTTTGGAGATTTACTAGGTAGCTACTGTGCGATTCACAGCCCAGTGCATTCTCCCTCTACTTCAGTTTTCTTTTGATTCAATTATGTAGGTGGACTAGACTCAAGACTCTTAGTATTGTCTTAGATACTCATGACTAGTGATACTCCGATGTAGCGCGGTGTTGGTTTATTTTATTTCCACAACTAATATTGCTATTTTTGGGATTTATTAATATTAAAGACCTTGTTTTATTATTTAACTGCTTAAGGTGAATTGGAGGTTAGTCGGCTGGCCTTGTCTTCACGAGAGGCGCCATCACGACCGGGTGTGGATTTAGGGTCGTGACAAGTTGGTATTAGAGCCTAGGTTACATAGGTCTCACGAGTCATGAGCAGGTTTAGTAGAGTCTAGCATATCGGTATGGAGATGTCTATATTTATGCTCGGGAAGATGCAGAACCTTTAGGAAAAACTTTACATTCTTGAATTCTCATCGTGCACCCTTGATTTAGCTTGAAAACTAACTCTTGAAATTCCTTCCATGGGTTTGTATGCGTGCATGAGCGCTCAGTATCAGATGTGCATCGATGGCTTGTGATTCCTTGATCAAGGGCAAGATGTGGTCTATGTGTGTTTGATGTTGGGTCAATCTAGAGGACTTGAGGCTGGATTTTTACCTATAGCTTGAGCACCGAGGTGCTAATTATGTGATCCATGTTTTTGAACTTATATATTCAGTAGTTCCCCTATTAGTAGAAGTGATGGCTATATGGTTACGTGATGAGTGTGACGTGACTGCGAGATGCATTCATATAATTTAGAAGTGATGAGAAGGGTCTGCTGGAGGATAGAAAAACTATTAGGTGCTTGATTTCTATCTTGATTCGAGGTACAACTCTGAGTTATGGGTGTGTGAAGAACCTTTTCATGTTTCATAATTGGGAGTGAAGTAAATTTTATGTTACGGTATGAGTTCATACTCAGGAAGATCAAGCGACTACGTAATGTTTTTGATGGTGGAAGTATACAAAAATGTTAGTTTGAGGTAAAATAGGTGGGTTATCTCATGCGGAGTGTTTTGAAGTTGTATGATCCTTATGTTCTCTGTTAGAAGATCTCATTTACAAGTTAAATATATGTGTTGAAATTTAATGTTGGGTCGCTTAAGAGAGTGGGTTTAATTGTTGCAAGATTGAATGAGAGATTTGCAAAAGATTTAATATACTAGATGGTCTATGTTTCATGAGCTGATGAAGGATTGAGTTTAATCTCATTATGGTATTATGGCAACAATAGAGTATACACATTATGAGTTACTGTGTGTTTTGGCCTATGACTTTGATCCAAGTGGGAGAGTCTGCTATTGAGTTGTTACTTGCATAGTTATGTGCTATATTGGTCCCAGTTTCAGGCGTATTATTGATTCAATTATGGCATACGAAAATTGAGACCGAGGATGGCTCGAGTAAAAATTCTTGGCGAAGGTTATAGTATGCTTCATAGGTGTGTGAGAATTCATGGAATGTCTTGAATTGTTGTTGGTAAGGAATGCTCGGTTCATAGAGCAGGAAGTTGCTTGGTTGTATTGGGATGAGGTTACATTCTGCAGCGTCAGAGTGCTAATGAGGCACGGGTTGTTCGGTTCATTTGATCAGGCTAATTGAAGCTTTAGTAGAGTGGAAGACTCTAGAGAATGGTTCTAATGCATTCAAGTTTTTACATGTAATAATTAGAGATTTTTCAGGTGTATAATTTGGCTAGAAACTGAGGTTTGCATTGGAGGGTGTCAAGACTTTTTATTTCTATATCAATTAGGGGATTCTTGTATCGGTATTAGGAAGGTAATGGTTCCATAGTTGCAAGAAGTCTCTTCGGCGCAAGTATTTTGAACGTTGTACTTTTGGAAACATTTAAGAGAGTACTCAGTGGCTTGTAATCCTTAGAAGGTGTGGTTTTATCCTTGGGTCTTGCGTGGTAAGTCTGATTGAGAAATTATGGTGCTACAACAAGCAGGAATATCGAGTTAAAGGTAAGTCAGAAAGAAACTCGGATAGATAGGGTATCTTAGTAGTAGGATCTGTATGGTAAGGATATGATTAGTTCTTTTGGTGCTTACGAGGTAATGAGTTTCTACATGTGTTTCTCGACAATGCTCGTGGGTGATAGTGGTCTGCGTAGTTTGGTTGAGTTAGAAGGATTCAAACCCGACGGTTTAGTTTTGTGCAAAAGGAATCAGGAGAGTTCTTGACGGTTCCTGCCATAGTTAGAGAGGTATATTTTCTTCTAGCGTACAGAGCATGGGATGTGTAATGATTTTATTCTAGGTGGGATCAATGGGAAGTTCTTGACTAGTTAGGTACGTAGATGTTTGTGGCTCGGAAGAGAGATGACGTTATCATGTTATTCTAGGATAGTATAGTATATGCGGTATGTTGTGGAGGAATGAGATTTGCATGTGCAAGGTCACAGTTCAGTCCTGAAAGGAAGGTCATAAAACTCTTAGTAGCGAGTAGCTTCACATAAATAGAGAAATGAGCTTCAGATGATTAGGGAAATGATACTCAAATGATTAAGGAAATGGTATTGCTAATTGGGGTGATTTGGCGAGGGTATATATTCAAAAAAAGGCAATGTGATCAAGTCGAGGGTACTTCGGTAGTATTGTGTCACTTTCTTGTTGGATCGGCTGCTGATATTCGGGTTTGCTGGGTGGATGGAAGAATCATAAAAGTATCTCTCCTAATAATGTTTAGGTATTATAGGTGTGTTGTATGCTTGGACGCTGGAATTGTGATCAGATATGATGATTAATATGCTATATGGAGTTGAAGACCGAGAGTTCTCATAAACAGGTTATGTTGTGGTTGTGGGTCACGTGTATTGACACTATGTAGTGACTATTGGGGTTTGGAGACCCTAGTGGATCTTTTGCTGCTTGGTAAGTTAGGATTTGAGGGATATTGGGTATACACTGGTTGTCGTAGTGTTATGTCGTTCTGAGCTATTGCGCTAAGGCGATGATATTGGCTATGCCGAGAATGCCACAGATTGAGTGGCGAATTTTGACGGCTGGTCTAGTACGCTGGTTTTATATTTCAAAGATTCATCGGATGGCTGGGAAGGACTATTTTTCTTACTTGGGTTTTCGGGATGGATGTCAGTGTAGAGACTCCTACCATTAATTTAGTTTTGATGATAAGGGACTCTTCCAGATGTGTTTCCTGCTGCCGGGCATGTTGTCGGATCATGTTGTTGATTTTGGTATTGATTTGGTGCTGGACACTGTATCGTATGGCACCGGCAGAGTTAAAGGAGTCGAAAGAGCAACCTCAGGGTTTCCTTGATAAGGGGTTGATGGGAAGGCCAATATGGTTGTGTGTTCTAACTTGAGTCGGCTTGGTTGTCTCTGAGTTGTAATATTGAGGGGTGTGTTGATTTGACTGTTATTGAGCTTATCAGTAATCTGGGGAGATCTATTAGTTACCTTTGTGTGTTGCGAGGCGTTACGATTTGTTGGTTATAGGCACATATGGTGCAGTTCTATTGGGGTTTCATATTGGAAGTAGAGCGGGGAGAGTAATTGGGTATTGTTCGATGAATAACATATCAATTATGTCCTTTCGGGTTTGTGTGGTGTATGTTATTTGCTTCACCATGGGCATAATAATTTGCTTCGGTTCCAGACATCAAATTGCGCTTGGTTGTCGATTTCGAGCATAATGACTTGAGATGTTTCATGTGGACCAGTGTTTGGATAAGGTCACGCATTGCAATAAAGTTATGTGGAGGTATGACCCTTCGAGCTAGATTCATGTGTTTTGTTCTGCGATGTGTGACGAGTTCCCAACATTGTGTGTTGTGGTACTGGTGAGCTTGCGGTATCACTCTCTCATTTGACTCATTTTCATGATTTGAGCATGTTCAGATTGTTACTTATTGGTGCGCGGATTGCACAAATTTTGACTTTAGATTGTATTGATGTGTCATGTCACTAAAGTAGTCATGTTGGAACTTGATGAGATTGTTTGGATCCAGAATGAATACAAACGGATTCGATTTTAGCGTGTTGGAGGCATAATATCGAGGTTCGGCTCAGAAATTTGCTGTAGTTCTTTCCAAAGGAGAAGTTGCTTCACGAATGGTTGATATGAGGTTATGAATCCCTATGTGTTTCATTTATCATTGGCACTATATGGAAGTGTTGGAATGAGGCTTTATTTGATAAAAGGTTTATTATTGAAATTCAGATGTTTTAAGCAACTGCTATGATTAGAAGTTATTGCTACAAGTGTTTGAGTTATGTGGTATGTCATGTAATTGAACCTGACATTGCAGGTATGGGTTATTATAGCTTGTTCGGGCTTACTCAAGGTATAAATATGAGATTCTAATCTTGTAGGTGATTTCCAAAGTGGAAATTTGGTTATGAGGTTTATGGCATAGGTTGGATTGCGAAACTTCAATTACATTGTGTTTTTGGACCTATATGAGATAGGGTGACGTGGGATCACCCCCGGGTATATGCGTGATAAGGCTATTTGGCGATTGTTTGGCTTTTGAAACAACTCTAGGCACGTTCGAAGACAAACGCATGTTTAAGTGGGGGAGGATGTAACGACCTCACCAGTCGTTTTGAGCTTTTATACTTTTCTCACCAGTTCTCGGGAATGACTTTCCCCGTGAAGTGTATTATGACTTATGTAAATTATTGGTTTTGGTTTTCAGGATGATCAGAATGAATTTGGAAGAACAGTTCTCAGTTTGAAGCTTGATATTTGAAAGGTTTGAACCAGATTTGACTTGTTAATATAAGATCTCGGATTGGATTTTTTATGATTTTTTTAGTTCTATTAGGTGATTTGGGACCTAGGAGGGTGATTGGAATGTAATCTAGAGGTATAGAGTATATTTAGGCTTGACATGGTGAAATTGAGTTTTTTGCGTTTTTCAGTTGATAGGTGAGATTTTGATATAAGGGTCGGAATAGAATTTTGGAAGTTGCAGTAGCTTCTTTATGTCATTTGGGATGTGTGCGCAAAATTTCAGGTCATTCAGACGTAGTTTGGTTGGGTTTTTTTTTTATCAAAAGCCAATGCTAAAGATTTTAAAACCTTAGGCTTGAATTCGATATGTTTAGGTGCTTTTGATGTTGTTTGAGGTATTTTGAAGATTGGTACAAGTTCGAATAAGGTGTTGGGATATGTTGATGGTTTTTTTGAGGTTCTGGGCGCATCGGGTGAGTTTCGGGTGGTCAATCGGGCCACTTCATAAAGTTTGAATCTGCAGAAAATTACAGGTCAATGCTGCAGAAAAATGACCTTCGCGTTCGCGAGAGGGTCCTCGCGTTCGCAAGAGGGTCCTCGCGTTCGCGAAGGGTTAGTTGAGGAAGTTGGAAATTTAGCCTTTGAATTTGCGAGGAAGGCTCCCCATTCACACATGGCTAGTTGATTGTGCATCGCGTTCACGAGGGAAGCTTCGCGTTTGCATAGAGGAAATTGGTCAACTGAGCTTTAGGGCATTTTATTCATCATATTCGCGATGGGCAGGTCTCAATCGTGAAGATGAAATTTTGGTCAAAGTTGATTTATGCTTCACGAACCCGAGGCTTTGACGGCATTCCCGAAGAAGGATTTTTAAGGCTTGGGCAGAATGTTTTAAAATGGCTATTCTGTGACTTTGAACCCTTTTTACACCATTTTTGAGCGGGAAAAGAACTTTGAGGCGATTTTGAGGATATAAATTATTGTTCTTCATTGAGGTAAGGATTTTGGACCCTAAAGCTTGATTATTTATGATTAAGGAACAATAATATCAGTGTAAATTCATGAAAATCAGTCGAAATAGGTGAAGTTAGGGCTGAAGATTATGATACTTTTTAGGGATGGTTTGAGGGGTCAAACGAACTCCTATTTTCGAGTTCTTTAAATGTACGGACTTGTGAGATGATGAAGAACATTTTGGTATAAAGTTTTTCTAGTTCTGGAATGCAAGCTCGGGGGTCGGGTTTTGACCGATTTCGTATTGTGTGCTTAAAATCGATATTTTTAAATTGGAATGTATTCGTTTAGTATAATTTAATGATAAAATCTGAACTTGGTAGGTTTGGAGAATTCGGAAGTCGTTTCGAAGGGAAAAGGCATTGCAAGCTAGATTTCGGGATGGATTGAGGTGAGTAATAATTTTAAATGCTGTCACGAGAGTATGAGACCCCGAAATTTCACAGAGTACGGCTATGTTGAGGTGACTTACACGCTAGATGACGAGCGTGGGATAGAGAACCATTGGGGATTGTAACTTAGTCCATCCCGAATGACTATTTTACTATATATTTGATAGTTAACCGTTTGATATTATTATTTTTTGGGCTAAATGTCATATGTGGGCTTCGTGCCAGCTGTTTGAACCCTAAGGGGATTTTTAAATAATATTTTCCTTACTGATTGATTTCATACTGGTGCTCAGTCATACTATGTTTTATTATTTTAAAGACTCAGCTACATTATTCTATTTTAAACACATTAAATAATATTTTAAACGTATTTGAGCTGAGCTTCATATTTTACTGTGGCCCGAGGGGCTTATAAGATTCTGAGAGAGTAAGGCCGAGAGCCTATATTGTGAGGATACATTTGGGTCGGGCTGCACGCCGCATCAGTGATACATTAATTATGATAATGAGGCCGAGGGCATGAGATTTGTACGCCACGAGGTGGTTTGAGGTATTGATATGAGGCCGAGAGCCTGTTTATGATGCCACGAGATGGCTTGATATTGCACATGGGCCGTAAGGGGCCCCTTCTGGAGTCTGTACACTCCAGTGAGTGCGTGTACCCATTATGATTTGAGATATAGCTCGAGGGGTTGGTATTGTTCTGTGACCTTTCCCAAGGGGATGATTCTATTGTTACTGTGCCTGAGGGGCAGTTATTTTGTGTTTACCTTTTTAGTTATTTTTCCTCTATGTTGTTTAATTGTTTAAAAGATGTTATGAGATTTCAGTGCTTTATTATAATTACTGATTTGTTATGCCTCTTGTAGCTTGATGTTGTGCCTTACATGATTTTATATTACTCAGTCTTCACTTATTTTTATTACTCACTGAGTTGGAAGCACTCACTTTACTCCCTGCACCCTTGTTTGCAGATTCCGACGCTACATGTCCTACTTTTGAGGGTTGATAGTTCCAGCACGTCCTCAGAGATTTACTAGGTAGTTGCTTGGCGATTCGCAGCCCAGTGCATTCTCCCTCTGCTTCAGTTTTATTTTGATTCAGTTACGTAGCAGTGGACTAGACTCTAGACTCTTAGTATTATTTTAGATGCTCACGACTGGTGACACCCCGATATAGGGCTGTGTTGGTTTATTATATTTCCGCAACTTATATTGCTTTTTTTGGGATTTACTTATATTAAAGACCTTGTTTTATTATTTTAACTGCTTACGGTGAATTAGAAGTGAACAATTGGTCTTGTCTTCATGAGATGCACCATTACGACCGAGCGTGGATTTAGGGCCGTGACAATAAATTATTTTGATATTACAATATATCAAAGTTCTAACAATATACATGAATGCAAAATTCAAGTACTAATACAAATACATGCATACAAAATAGAACACCTAACATATAAGCCTTTTGCTTAAAGAAAAAGTACTTGGAATGGTGCTGTTAGAAAGCAAAGTTTGGCGATTAAAATATTTACAAAAATATTTGGTCTTTCACAAAATATTCTTTATGAAAATCTAGTGATTACACCATTTTCATCTAGTTTGTTTCGAAAAACCCATTTCGTTCCAATTATGGTATGATTTTCGGGTCTTGGCACCAAATCCCAAACGTCATTCCGTTTGAATTGGTTAAGCTCCTCTTGCATTGCCAAGGTCCAAAATTCATCCCCAATTGCTTCGGAGATGGTTGTTGGTTCAACTTGAGACACAAAAGCAGTATGTCCTAAGGTGTTCTTAAGGGAGTTTCGGGTACTTACCTTTTCACCGACGTCGCCAATTACCTGTTCGAGAGGGTGATCTTTGATTGTCCTCCACTCGTTAGGCATTTTCGTTTCATTCTCCAATTGTGGCGCTTCCTCCATTGGTTGTTCCAAGATTTCATCTTTATTTTCCTTAGGCGTTTCCACTTGTATTTTGTCTTTCAAGCTATCTAAAATACATGCAAGATCAAAACCGGAATCCTTTCTCGCCAAGCGAGCATTATTTTCGGCAAATACAACATGAGGGGATTCCTCCACAGTTTCGGTTCTTTTATTAAAAACCCTATATGCTTTGCTACGTGAGGAATAACCAATGAAAATTCCCTCATCGGACTTAGCATCAAACTTTCCCAATTGATCGTTGCCATTGTTATGAATAAAACATTTACAACCGAATACTCTAAAATGGGAGATATTTGGTTTCCTTCCCTTGTAGAGTTCGTAAGGGGTCTTCATGAGTATTGGCCTTATGACTACTCTATTTAAGATGTAGCATGTGGTACTCACGGCATCCGCCCAAAAATGTTTGGGAATCTTAGCCTCTTCGAGCATGGTTCTAGCCATCTCTTCGAGACACCTATTTTTCTTTTCCACCACCCCATTTTGTTGTGGTGTACGTGGAGCGGAAAAGGTATGCTAGATACCGAGTTCGTCACAAAAGTCCGCAAAGAGATTGTGATCAAACTCTCCCCCATGATCACTTCTAATTGAAGTGACGGTTGTTTCCTTCTCGTTTTGAACACGCTTAAGAAAATATTTAAAATTCTGAAAAGCATCACTTTTATTGGCAAGAAATAAAGTCCAAGTAAATCTAGAATAATCATCAACAATCAAAAAAGCATAACGATTTCTTCCTAGACTTTCAATGCGAGATGGTCCAAATAAATCCATGTGAAGCAATTGCAATGGTCTCGAAGTTGAAACAATATTTTTGGATTTGAAAGATGCTTTTGTTTGCTTCCCTTTTTGACAAGAATCACAGATAGAGTCATTTTCAAATTTCAAATTGGGAAGGCCAATAACTAAGTTTTGAGAAATCAATTTGTTCAAAAGATGCATGTTTATATGAGCAACTCTACGATGCCATAGCCAAGTATCATCCTCTTTGCTCATAAGGCAATCCACATATTCGGGTGAGAAATTAGCAAGATCAACCATGTAAATATTATCCACTCTAAAACCACGAAGGATAATTTTGAAATCACTACGTCTAAACACTAAGCATTCATCCGAATCAAATAGGGCAAGATTTCCCTTGTCACATAATTGACTTATGCTCAAGAGATTATGCTTTAAACCTTTCACAAGTAATATATGCTTAATAGAGGAATTTTCATCCTTACCGACTGATCCGATGCCAATGATCTTTCCTTTATTGTTATCCCCAAAAATCACATTTCCTCCTTCTTTGTGTTCTAGTTGAAGGAATTTGGATTCGTCTCCCGTCATAAGTTTGGAGCATCCACTATCAAGGTACCATAGTACACTTGATCCCTTCAAACATACCTACAAAACAAGTTAATGCGTTTTAGGTACCCATGCCATTTTGGGTCCTTGAGGGTTAGGCATATTATAATGATGCGATTGAGTGATATGTCTATGTCGTGTAAAGCATGCAGGGGCAATATGACCAATGTGTCTACAATAATGACAAGTCACATTGGGGTTATGCATCCTTCTAGGTTCATAGTAACTTGATGGACGAAAATGAATTACTCTATTTTCATTATGACTATTGCACATTTCATGAGAACCATTTCTCCTACTATTAGTTCTAAAATGAGCAGCGTTTCTAGAGTAATGGTCATGTCTAGATGTTCTAGGAGGTTCAAAACTTCTTCTAGTGTTTGGCCTAAAATATGCATCATTTCTAGGGTAGTCTTTTCTAGGTGGTAAGTCATTTCTAGGTCTTCTAAAATGTTCAACATTTGGTGTAACATGCATATTTGTTCTAGGATTGCTCTTTCTAGGATAAGCATTTACTTTATTAATCCTGGGTTGAGCCTTAGGTGGTTGGGGTTTGGCTTCAACCTTTTCTTTAGGCTCTTTCTTAAAACCTATGCCATGCTTGGTTGACTTCAAATTAACAAGGGCCTCATTCAAGTTTTTGTGAGAAGAATTGAACTTATCTAAGGTACCTTTAAGTCTATTTACCTCATTTTCAAGATGCATGCAAGAAGAGCAATTTTTAATAGAACTTTCGGGCTTGTCGGCGCTTCTTTTTCCGAAAAACTTGTTTTCCTCTTTCAGCTTTTCATTTTCTAAAACCAGTTTTTCTAAATCCTTTTCTTTTAAAGAAAGCTGTTTTTGAAAATCTTTTTCTTTTAGAGAAGCATTTTCTTTTGTGCTCTTGACAGTTTTTGAAGCTTTAATAAATTCAGTATATAGCTCATCAAAAGCAGTTCGCATATCTTCAAGAGTAAAGAAGTTTTTAGAAGAGATTTGACATACCTCATCTTGCTTGTCTTCTTGCGCCATATGACAAAGGTTTGCGGCTTCGTCTTCTTCTTCTTCGCTTGACTCATCTCCGGAGTCTCCTCCCCAAGAAATGTATGCACGTTGCTTCTTAAAAGGTTTCTTCTCCTTTTTGATGTTTGGGCAATTTGATTTGATGTGCCCGGTTTCACTGCATTCATAGCACTTTATTTGCTCGCCTTGCTTTTTGCCCTTTCGTTCATACTCCTTTCGCATGAACTTTTGAAATCTTTTGATAACGAGTCCAAACTCGTTGTCTCCGTCCTCATCAACTTGAGGTTGGCTTGTGCTTGCCTTAAGCGCTATTCTTTGCCTCCTTTGATCATCAACAAGAGGGTTAAGTATTGTAGATTCATAAGTCTTAAGGTTACCTCTTAATGCATCGATTGTGACATTTGAGACGCCAATGGATTCTTGAATTGCGTCGGCCTTTGATCGCCATGCCGGAGTGAGACTTCTAAGAATTTTTCGAACCAGTTCTCTGTCCGTGAATGTCTTCTTGAGGGCATGTAGGTCATTTACGATTATTGAAAATCGTTCGAACATTTCATCCACCTTTTCACCTTCCTTCATGTGAAATAATTCATAAGCATGGGTTAGGAAATCAATTTTAGCTTCCCTTACCTGGTCCGTACCTTCGTACGTAATTTCCAGCTTGTCCCACATTTCTTTTGCCGTTGTGCAACACGATATTTTCCTGTAATCGTCAGCATTTACAGCACAATATAATAAATTAATTGCTTTAGCATTATTTTGAACCTTTCAGATATCATCCGCGTCATATTCTTCTTCGGACTTGGGAACCCATTCGTTTTCAACCTTTTTGGTTGGAATTTGATTTCCCTTCGTTATCACCTTCCAGAGATGAAAGTTGTTTGCTTGAACGAAAATTTTCATTCTCTCCTTCCAGTACGTGTAGTTTGTACCGTTGAATAGAGGTGGTCGTGTGGAGCATTGTCCTTCATCAATTCCTGCAAAAGAGTCACGAGTAGAAGCCATGGATGGTTCTCTCAAACTGTTAAGTCTTCAGAGAGTTGGGCTCTGATACCAATTGTTAGATAATACGCTTAACGCTAGAGGGGGGGGGGGTGAATAGCGTTATAATAAAATTTAGCGTAAACTTGCGGAAATTAAATTTTGCAGGAAATAATTAAGTGCGTTAAATAAACAAAAGGAAAGAATGCACCGATGTATTCTGGTTCACCACAACACGTGGCTAGTCCAGTCCCCGAGAGACTCTCTCGAGATTTTCCACTAACTTGTCAAGCTTACGGGTGCTCAACAAACCTTTACAACTTAAGGACACAAGCCTTAACACCTTTTCTCGGAGATACAACACTCCAAGACTTCAACCAAGGAAACACAGGTTCCGTACAACAAGAGAATCACAATTCTCTTACATGTGTACAAAACACTAAGCACTCAAACAAAACACTCCTTAATGAGTAGATATGAGTAAAAGAAGTAGGCTCAAGATTACAACAACTATGGACAAGACTTTGGCTCTCAAAAGCTTTATGAAATGAATATAAAATGATAAACAATAATATGCAAGCTTATAGCAATAGAATGATCAGTTGTTGTGTGTTGTTGTGTTTAAAACACTGAAATGAAGCTGTATTTATAGTTGAAAAACTTGGCATTACCGTTGCCTAATTGCCAATTAAGAGTTGCTGATTTTACTCTGTGACAATCGATTGTCAGGAAGCCACAATCGATTGTTTGCCAATCGTTCCAAAAATCAATCCCAGATTTTACGCTTAACAATCGATTGTCCAAGGTCAACAATCGATTATTGGCAACGTTCAAAAAATCATTTCCAGATTTTTCGTAAAACAATCGATTATACCAAATCAATAACCGATTATTCAGCAACGTTCAAAAAATCTTTTTCAGATTTCAATATCAACAATCGATTGTACAAAATCAACAATCGATTACCTGACGGTATTTGAAAATTTTACGACAACGGTCAGCTTCACAATCGATTGTGCAATGTTAACAATCGATTATTTATCAGACTTTGAAAATCATTTTAGACACTGCCTCGTGACAATCGATTATTTAATAATTTTGAAAAAGTCTGGAAGTCACTGCCTCAACACAATTGATTGTCATATGTTCACAATCGATTATTTTGTGACTTTTAAAAATCTGATGGACACTGTCTCTTCACAATCGATTGTCATTAGCTTCACAATCGATTATTCTGAGTTTTGAAAAACTTTGATGGACACTGCCTCATCACAATCGATTGTCATATGGTTCACAATCGATTGTCATGCAGGTTTTGAAAAACCTGATGTTCACTACCTTAACACAATCGATTGTCATTAGTTCACAATCGATTGTCATGCAGTCTTGGCTTAACATAATCGATTATCATAAGTACATAATCGATTATCTTAGTCCAGATTTTAGAGGCATGTTTAAAAATCATTTTGACTAAAGTAAATATGCATGATTTAAAATCGTTTAGCATTAAATTAAATATGCATGATTTTGTAAAAATAATTTTACGAGAGAAGCCATGTCATGAGTCAAGTTGTCGGATCAAGATAACAATTAAGAACGACTCATTTAAACTATAAAATTTTGTCTTGTGCTTGAATCTCGTTATCCACCAATTATGCGCTTGTACTTGAACTTCGTCATATATCACTTTACGCTTCGTTTGTCATTCATCAAAACCTACACATAAGAACACACGTTTTAGTATAAAGCCTTGAGAACGTGTTTCCAACAATGTCCACCACACAAGATTAGACAAGCCACTTACCTCGAACCAGCTCAAAATCAATCCAAGACCACGTTCTTGCCACGAGTACTCGTCTCCAAATGGCCCAAATCTATTCAATTCAATTTGATAATATAAATAACACTTCAAGCAACTGATTCTACAATTAAATTCTAAGCTAATACGCAAAATTAGGTAAAATGACCAAAACACCCCTCAAGCCCACATCTCGGAATTGGGTAATATTTATGTTTTCATAATCCTCACATTCTCATGAGTTCATGCATACCAATATTACCAAAATCGGACCTTAAATGTTCCCTCAAATCATCACTCAAAGGTCTCCAATACTAAGCCCTAGTTTCTCCAATTTTCACCCTTAATTTCTATAATTTCTAGTTCTAATCTGTGAAATAATAGCGTAGGAACGAGTTTTAGGTCCAAATTCCTTACATCAATGAATTTCCCTTGAAATCCCTATTTCAAATCGTCCCAAAAGCTCCCAAGCCGAGATAAAAATGGTCAAATAAACCTCAAAGTCGAGGAACCCCTTTTTAAAATAGTGCCTAGCAGTTTCCGCATCTGCGGTCCTGGGACACATCTGTGATCCCACATCTGCGAAACAAATATCGCATCTGCGCTCTCGCTTCTGCATAGCAAATGCCACATCTGTGATTTCCCACTTAAATGCCAAAATTCGTATCTGCGGCCCTTTACCCGTAGGTGCGCTACCGCTTCTGCGGAAAATATACCGCATCTGCAATTCCTGAAAAGATGGCCAAAATTCTGCTTCTGTAGCATCTTAGCCACTTCTGTGGTTCCACACTTGCGGAACCCAAACTGCAGGTGCGGTTATGACAACACCAGCAGCACTCCAAAATTTCCTCCGTCAACCATCTGATTTCACCCCAGGCCCCTAGTACCTCAACTAAAGGCACGAATAAGTCACAAACCACTACCTAAACTTGTACCGATCCTTAAAACACCTAAAACAACATTGAAACCTAGAATTAACCATGGATTTAAACCTAATAACTCCAAAACCTTAAAAAATATGCTTTCGATCAAAAAGTCTAACAAACCTCGTCCAAACGACCTGGAATTTTGCACATACGTCATATTCAACACTACGGAGCTACTCCAACTTTCAAAATTCTATTCCAACCATCGGATCAAAATCTTCACTATCGAATCGAAAACTTCAAATTCGACCTTTTGGCATTTCAAGCCTAATTTAGCTACGGACCCTCCAAAACACAATTCGACACACCCCTCAACCCGAAATCACCCAACAGAGCTAACGGAACTATTGGATTTCCATTTTGAGGCCGTCTTTACACTATTTTGACTACGGTTAACTTTCCAACACTTAAGCTCTCATTGAGGGACTAAGTATCCCCAAACTCTCTGAAACTCCAAACCGAACGTCCCGATAAATCAAAATAGCAGAAATAAACTTGGGGAAATCAGTTAATAGGGGTCGGGGCATTAATTCTAAAGACGACTGGACAGGTTGTCACATCCTTCTACACTTAAACATTCATTTGTCCTCGAACGAGCATAGAGACATACCTAAAGTGTTGGAAAGATGAAGGTAACGATTGCACATATCCTGCTCGGTCTCCCAGGTAGCCTCCTCGACTGGCTGACCCCGCCACTGAACCTTCACTGATGCAATGTTCTTTAACCTTAGCTTTCTAACCTGCCTGTCCAATGTTGCCACTGGCTCCTCTACATAAGATAGATCCTGTCCAACTAGACAGAACTGAAATCCAACACGTGCGACGGATCACCGTGATACCTCCGGAGCATCGAAATATGAAATACCGGATGAACTCCTGCCAGGCTGGGAGGTAAAGCAAGCTCATAAGCAACCTTCCCAACTCGCCTCAATATCTCAAAAGGGCCAATAAACCTCATACTGAACTTCCCTTTCTTCCTAAATCTTATAACGCCCTTCATCGGCAAAACCCGAAGTAGAACTCGCTCTCTAACTATATAGGAAACATCACGAACCTTCCGGTCTGTATAGCTCTTCTGTCTAGACTGGGCCGTACGGAGTCTATCCTGAATCACCTTAACCTTCTCTAAGGCATCCTGAACTAATTTTGTGTCCAATAACTTAGCCTCACCCGGTTCGATCCAACCCACCAGAGATCTATACCGGCTACCATATAGAGCCTCATACAATGCCATGTGAATGTTGGACTGATAATTGTTGTTGTAAGAAAACTCCGCCAATGGCAAGAATTGATTCCAAGATCCACCAAGCTTGATCATACATGCACAGAGCATATCCTCAAGAATCTGAATAGTGCGCTCGAATTGCCTATCCATCTACGAGTGAAATGTTGTACTCAACTCTACCCGAGTACCCAACTCATGCTGAACGAACCTCCAGAACCATGATGTGAACTGAGTACCTCTATCCAAAATGATGGAAACTGGAATACCATACAGACGAACAATTTCCCGGATATAACTCTCCACCAATCGCTCTAACGAATAAGTAGTACACATAGGAATGAAATGAGCGAACTAGGTCAGCCGATCCATAATATCCCAAACAACATTGAACATTCTCAAAGTCTGTGGGAGACCACCTACAAAGTCCATGGTGATCTGCTCCCACTTCCACTTTGGAATCTCTATCTGCTGAAGCAATCCACCCTGCCTTTGGTGCTCGTACTTCACCTGCTAACAGTTGAGGCACCAAGCTACGAATGCAGCTATATCTTTCTTCCTCCTCCTCCATCAATGGTGCTGCCTTAAATCTTGATACATCTTCACGAAACCCGGATGGATGGAATATTGCGAACTATGGGCCTCCTCTAGAAACAACTCTCAAAGCCCATCAACATTGGGCATACAATTCAGACCCTGTATTCTCAATACCCCATCATCACCAATAGTCACATCTCTGGAATCACATTGTTGAACTGTGTCCTTAAGGACAAGCAAATGAGGGTAATCATACTGCCACTCTCTGATACGATCAAATAAGGAAGACTGAGAAATCATGCAAGTTATAATCCAACTAGTCTCCGAAAGATCAAATCTTAGAAACTGGCTAGCTAAGGCCTGAACATCTATCGCCATAGGCCTCTTTGATAATGGTAAATATGCCAAACTCCTTAAACTCTCCGTAGACGACTCAAAGCATCAACCACCACATTGGCCTTGCTCGGGTGATTCAGAATAATGATATCATAGTCCTTTAGCAACTCTAACCATCTCAGCTAGTGCAAATTTAGATCCTTTTTCTTGAACAGGCACTACAAGCTCTGATGGTCAGTATAAATCTCACAAGGCACACCGTATAGATAATGGCGCCAAATCTTCAGGGTGTGAACAATGGAAGCTAACTCAAGGTCGTGAATAGGGAAATATTTCTCATGTATCTTTGACTATCTGGAAGTGTAGGTAATCACCCTATCGTCCTACATCAACACCGCTTCGAGGCAAACCCTAGAGGCATAACAATAGACCGTGTAAGACCCTGAAATTGTGGGCAATATCAAAGCTATGGTTGTAGTCAAAGCTGTCTTTAGCTTCTAAAAGCTCACCTCAATCTGTTCCGTCCAATGGAGCTGAGCACTCTTCTTGGCTAGTCTAGTCATAGGGGCAGCAATTGAGGAAAACCCTTTCATAAAACGACGGTAGTAACCCGCCAAACCGAGAAAATTACGGATCTCTGTAGATGGTGATGGTCTGGGCCAACTCTACACTGCCTCTACCTTCTTTGTATCCACCCTAATACCCTCACTCAATACTACGGGGCAAAGAATTCCACAGAATCCAACCAAAACTCACATTTTGAGAACTTTTCATATAACTTCTTTTTCGTCAAAGTCTGAAGCACAATCATCAGGCTCTGCTCATGATCTTCCCTATACCAGGAATACACCATAATATCATCAATAAAGATAATGATGACCGAGTCAAGATATGGCCGAAACACACCGTTCATCAAATGCATAATGGGTGCTGTGGCGTTGGTCAGTCTGAATGACATAATAAGGAACTCGTAATGACCATACCAATTCTTGAAAGCAGTCTTCGGGATATCTGGCTCCTGAATCTTCAACTGATGGTAACCTGCGGGCAAGTCAATCTTAGAAAACACTCGTGCACCCTGAAGCTGGTTAAATAGATCATAAATACGAGGCAAAGGATAACGATTCTTCACTGTAGCCTTGTTCAACTGGATATAATTGATACACATATGCATAGAACCATCCTTTTCTTCACAAACAAGATAGGAGCACCCCAAGGTGATACACTGGGTCGAATAAAACCCTTATCAAGCAACTCCTGCAACTGATCCTTCAACTCTTTCAACTCAGGATGAGCCATATGATAAGAGGAATAGAAATGAGCTAAGTGCCCGACAACAAATTAATGCCAAAATCAATATCTCTATCAGGTGGCGTGCCTAGAAGATTAGCTAGAAACACATCGGAAAAGTCCCATACTACCGGAACTGAATCAACTGAAGAGGTATCAATATTGACATCCCTCACATAGGCTAGATATGCGTCACACCCTTCTCAACCATACCCTGAGCTTTAAGGAAAGAAATAACTCTACTGGTAGTGTGATCTAAAGCACCCCTCCACTCAACACGCAACATACCTGGCATAGCCAATATTAGGGTCTCGGCGTGGCAATCAAGAGTAGCATAATGGGGTGATAACCAGTCCATGCCCAAGATAATTTCAAAGTTTACCATGCTGAGCAACAATAACTCGGCTCTAGTCTCAAAATCACTAAGAGCAACCAAACACGACCGATAAACACGGTCCAGCACAAGAGAATCTCCCACATGAATAGAAACATAAATAGGAGAACTCATAGAATCCCGAGGTACACCCAAATGCGAAGTAAAATAAGATGATACATAAGAGTAAGTGGAGCCTGGGTCGAATAGAATCGATGCATCTCTGTAATAGACCAGTATAATACATGTGATGACAAAATTGGAGGCAACAACCTCGGTACGAGCAGGAAGGACATAGTATATGGCCTGGCCTTTCTCTCTATCTGGCTGAGCAGGTGGGCTAGCAACTGGTGCTGTGATCATAACTTGAGAACTCTGCGGAGCACACCGTGGCTGAGAAGTATGTGGAGGCGCACTACTCCCAAGTCTAGGGTAATACTTCACCACATGGCGTATATCACCACACTCAAGGTAACCTCGCGACTGGCGTGGCAGTGGGAACTATGCAGTATGGGTACTCCAACACCCCTGAATACCCAAAATACTAGGTAAAATCTGAGATGCAAACTGAGTTGGCTGACCTACAAAACCTCTACCATGCCATACTCTTCCTCCAAAATAAGGACCGGTGGGTCTCCTCAATCTACGAGATCTACTAACTTCCCTATACTCTCCTTCCTAACCTCGTATGTCATCTCTCTCCTGGACCCACCTATCCTTTACTCTGTGAGAGGTCCTCACCACCCGCTGAACTGGGACCATAGGTTGTGTCGCTATGACACCTATAACCTGACCAATGGGAACTTGCTTCT
The DNA here is from genome assembly GCA_034376525.1 of Nicotiana benthamiana. NCBI lineage: Eukaryota > Viridiplantae > Streptophyta > Magnoliopsida > Solanales > Solanaceae > Nicotiana > Nicotiana benthamiana. Next base: position 88,109,320 of record CM067333.1, on the reverse strand, counting down.
CTTGAGTGGGGGCGGGGGGAGTTTGGGTCCCTGCCATGATCTACAAAGTAGTTGGTAAAACCTGAATCAACCCCGCTGGAACTAATATATCAAACATGCTAAGGAACTGTTCTAATATCTCCTGAAATGCTAGAGTACTAGTAGTAGTAGGCAAATTAGATGCCTGGGCTCTGGCTAGAACTGTTGGTGACTCATTGGTGGCAGCCCGCGTGGGTGCTCTGGCTGCACCACGTGCGCATTCTCGGCCTCAAACTCTAACACTCTCACAGAGGGTGCGAGTGTTTGATCATATTTAGTAGCATGTGTTCTCACCATCTGTTAGAGAATGGAAGACAAAGGTTGAGGATTGTGACGTCGAAATCTTTCACGACTGGGAAATCAAATAAAGTGGAATTTCCTAACGGTTACATAGCCTCTCGTAGATAAGTACATACGTCTCCCTTCCAATCAGCGAGACTCTAATAAAGCGTCTTGTGATTCATGATTTCTATGAACCTAGAGCTCTGATACCAACTTGTCACGACCCCAGTTCACCCTTAGTGAACTGTCGTGATGACAACTAGTCTCTACGACGAGGTAAGCCTAACAAGTGCAAAAAATAAACTAAACTTGCGAAAGGAATAATCAAAACCAAAATAACTGAATGGAAACAATAGTTACAATGCCACTCGGCAAATACAACATAACATTCTCAAACCAAGAACACTATCCCAAAACCTAGAATCTCATGCAACCACAAGCCTTTAAATATCTAACAGTGTCTCACTCTAGATTGTCTAACAAAGAAAAGAAATATAGAAGGGCTAATACTTACAAGAGAGAATAGAAAGGACTCCTCGGTCTGCGGATGCGACAAATATACCTTGGAGTCGCTACAAAAGCGCCTCGTCACAAGGATGATAAGACTGAGCGAAAGTACCTGTATCTACACATGAAAAATATGCTCATAAGGGGCATGAGTACACCACATCGGTACTTAGTAAGTGCCAAGTCTAAACTCGGTTACGTAGTGACGAGGAAGGTCAGGCCCTACTGAGGTTAAGTAAAATATAAGGGTTAACAGTGTGAAATAAGACAGTCTAAATAAGTGCAACAATGAGGAATAACATAGAATTGAAATGACAACAACAACTAGAACAGTGACAAACAAACCACGAAAAGAAATACAACTCAACACAGAGATAACAACCGGAGCACCTTCCAGGGTGTCACACCTCGTTTTTAACAACTACACCCCGGCAAAGGGCTTAGATAAGGGAGTTTTTTCAATTCAAGGACAATCGAAACAGGATTTATTTATTTAAAAGATTTCGGAGGCGCCATTTGGGATATTTATGGTGTCCCAAGTCACCGGTTTAGAATCCCGAATCAAGGAAAAGAATTACTCTATTTAATAGTCCGCGAACTAGAAATCCGAGTAAGGAATTCTGTTAATCCAGGAGAAGGTGTTAGGCACTCTCGAGTTTCGTGGTTCTAGCACGGTTGCTCAACTATCTTATTCGGCTTAATTTATCTGATTTTAGAACAAGTTTTGAACCTATGTGTGTTTTTTAACCTTAAACTCTTTTATTCGTTATTTTGGAAAGAATTGTGACACTATCAAAATACGTAGCGAACCACGTCACATAAATGCAACCTTGGTTTTTGTCGTATTTTAACATTGCTGGGATTTGAATGTGGGTCACAGAAATGTGCAGCCGAATTTAGGAAAGTAAGGTTATTTATGAACGGTCCTAAAGCAACTAGCGTGTTATTAACTTTGCGGGAGGCCGTGAAAATTCGCTAAACGACACGTCCCGAATTCTAAGTATCTTTAATATAACCATTTAATGAGGGACACACAAGTTGTGATTTGTTTGGCGCAGCGCACCACGTTTATTTTAAAGGCCATTCTAAAAGGGAACTATTGTTTTCTATAAAAATTATTGCTAAAGCAACCTAATTACTTAATCTTATTAGTAGACCAATATTCAGGGAATACGGGCTCTAGGCTCAAGTTCACACTCAAACAAGAAGGAGACTTCATGGCTCGAATGGTTTGCTTGGCTTGGAAAGCCCAAATCACATTACCAGTGCCACCAAATAAGTTTGAGACGAGCTAAATCCTCCAGCACCTCTGGGCTTCAAAGTCAGCCTAGGAAGGTGGAAAATTAGGTAAATTAGTGAGAAATTATCCCCAATTGTTGGGCTTCTGTGCAAAATTGAAGGCGAACTATAAATTGGAACTCAAATTTCATGTCAGTTCACCAGGTATGCTTGAACCATTCAATGGACTAAATGCTTATGTTATTAGGCCAATCACAAAATCCAAACCAAGTGAATATAATAAAATGAATTCCTATCACTTCGATTAACCTTCTTCCATTAGTGCGTGAAATTCTACTCCATTGACACTTAAATTATATATGAAAGTATTAAACTTCTAATGAAGGCTTAAGCACAGTAAAAGTTCAAAGCAAAAAAACACTTTGATTCACAAGTAGATAATAAGCTTATTGTCTCAATCATGCTCAACTTTCAAACTTAAGGGAAAACCAGTAAAGAAAATCCTAAATGAGGTCATCAAATTAAAACTCCAAAGCCTATGCTTTAGCAGACTATTTTTAGACTCTATCTCACTAACTTGACCTCCAGGAAAATGAATTCAGAGGGACCTAACCTTGGACCAAGATAAATAGATTCAAAAAAAAGTATCTAAACATGTGAAGGAAAGGGAACTCTGCTTAAAGAGAACTAGAACAGTCCAACCAACATGTCCTAACAACAAATCGATATACTAAGAAAACAGCATATTATTATACTTTCGTATAATTAAATTCCAATTCCAAGATGGCCAGTACACTATGGTTCCTACTCAAACCTTCAACTTTCATTTTAATAAGAAGAAACCAATATTTCCATTTTCAGGAGTGCTACACTAAATCTTAAAATTCAATTAAAGAAACTCACTTGTAAACAGACTTTCCAAAACCCAGAATTATAGAAACACTCAAAGACAATGTAATCTAACTATCCACATGTGAATATGCTATGAAAGGTAAATGATACTACAAGCTAAACATCAAACTAAAAAGAAAGAATATTCTGGGAAAAAAAGCAGAGTCTTCATTCCCCTTCTAATAAACATCCATGATCTGTTCTTACATGTTTAGTTCAAATATATGTACCTGGAAGTGGAAAGAAATAAAATCAAGTATTAGCAGCCACGAAAATGGGGGTCAGCAGCGAGAACAATCAAATTCAACAATGAGGACAGTGAAATAAGCCCAGGGACCTTAATGGAATAATGACTCTTAACTAAATTGAACCAAAAACTTTCAAACAATCAGTCCTCAACCCTTTTCCTTCGGATTAACAAAGATCTTTCAGCAGTAAGAAAAATAAAACTTCAGAAGTCCCAGAAAATTCCAATGAAATGTGAAAAATTAGTTTTAGCCGGATGATGCTTCTTCCAGATTCGATTCCTTTAGTCTTGCCTTGAAAGGAAAGAAAATGTTCCTTCATATATGCATAACTTAGGGTTTCTTTTTCAGATCTTACTTCGCATCATTAGCCCCCTTTTAACTCTTTTTTTTAGCTAGTTAGTCGTTTTATTAATGGCTTGTTCCCCAACTCAGCTACTTAAAAGTCTAAAATTCACCTAATGCCCCAACTAGAACCTTCCTATTTCAATTACACTAAGATTCCCTAAGTTGAATTCCCTAAATTAACCCTTAGGAACCATGTATTACTGAAAAACTTCCAAAATTAAACTGGACCTACATTGCGCTTGAATTAAACCCTGACATTTCAATTAACCTTATTTAGGCTTCAAAATTCAGAATTATCTACGGGATCAAATAGTATTAATTTCATTATAAAAAAACCCAACAAATTAGCACATAATCAACATGAGGAGAAAAGAAAAATCTACAGCACTTACAAACAAGAATCGAAGAACATATGGATATACTAGTCAAGTTATCTAACTAAACTAAATAAGAAATGAGAATTGAAGAGTTAAGCCTTTGTTATTAAAGCTAAACAATGCATGATGAACGGATTAACAGCAGCTCAAGTTTAGACTGATTTTTAACAATAAGGAACCTTAAATAATGGAGGAAAAATAAGAAGACTAATCAGACACAAAATCAAAAACCAGAACAAAATAAAAACAGAGCAGACATTACTCAAAACCCTAAAATTCTAAACTATCTAATCATGCAGGCACATAGTAAAGGAGGAAAAGGAAAAGAAACTTACCGATGAAAGGTTGAACCAAATAGGACTCCGATTTGAGGCTCGGAATGATGTGAACATTTGTTTTCGGTTGAGAACAAACGAGCACATTATTTCGTACCTTGAATCGATCTCTGGGCCAAGAAATTTGGGAAAAATCGAGTCAGTTAGGTTTCTAGGGTTCTTCTATTTCCTATGGTTTGAAATTTGAGGAATTCTGAGGATGTTTGAAGGAGACTAAGTAGGGATTTGGACCGAGGGAGAGACGGGGGTTATGTGGTGTTATTTTGAGGTGGTTTGGAGGTGCCGCCACCGTAAGGGGCAGAGCGGTCATGCTTTCAAATCAATATTTGACAAGTTTGAGGGGGATTCGAGGGAGCTTATGTTAGATTCGTGGTGAGGATGAAAATGGGGTGGTATGGTATAATTTTGGGGTTATTTGGAGCATTGCCGGCGGCGGAGGCAATTTCTTGCCGGCGGCAGACGACGAAGAATGATGGTTAGTGTTTTGACGTTTGGACAAGGTACGAGGTGTAATATTTGGGTTGGCGGGGGGGGGGGGTGGAACATTTATATATGCGTTATACCCTAGGTTTACTACCGTTGGATTAAAAGTTACGGACGGCTGTGATTAGAACGTCCAAAAGACGTCGTTTTAATTCAAAGGGTCTGGACCGGGTATTGGGGTTGGGTTGGACCGGTTTTGGGTGGGTCTTTTGTGTATTGGGATATTTTAAATAAAAAATGACCCAATTTATTATTTACAACTTCTTTTGTTTTGATTTTCCAGTTTTTCTTTTCCTCTCTTTTTTCATTTTCTAAAATTACTAAATAAATCAGTAATCCTAAACTTAAATGCTAATGTTCCTCTATAATTATTATCACACTAATTAAAACGAACGCAGAATTACCTAAAAATCAAAAGTAGAATTAAAATAGCAAATTAAGCTATATATTTTTCGATTTTCCCCTTTTTATTAAATGATTAAAATAGTGAATAAAAAGATGTGAAATTAACTTTCAAAATGCACGTGCCGCATATTTTATATTTTCCATTAATTAAGATAAAAATAAGTATGCGCACGAATGCAAACCAATAACAGAAAATGCCACGAAAAATAAAAAATTGCAAATGAAAAGGAAAACTTATTTTGTTTGAATTTATGGGAATGATTCGTGTAAGGCAAAAATCATATACTCACAGCTGGCCCTCTTTGCCAGAAAACACGGAGAGTTTTCGTGCAAAGACAAGTGAGAAGACATGACCGATTTTTTCCCGTTCGAATATTCCATGAGAAGCATTTTGAAAAGCTTGACCGTACGCTGCTTCAGAGGTTGGCTACATATCCTCAACTAAAGAGGAATTGGGTCAGTGTAGTTCAGAAGTGTTTGGTAGCTGGGACTACCGGAGCTGTGATCTCACTGTTGTTGTTGCTGCTGCTACTGCTCGCTAGACCCCTTTATTACACCTTGTGAAAAAAATAAAGAAGCTAGACTAAGCTATGAGCTATAGATTACAAAGAACCTATCTACGTCTTCCATCTTGCTCTTCTACCTTGTGCATCTTCCTGTGGATGACCTGTTGACTTGTATTTCCTCTTTTAACATTTGGATGTTGAGTTGTTGATTCTTGAATTGTACTCCCTTGTTTTGCAGGTGGACGCCTGATTACCAACACTTGCAACTTGAAAAGTATTCCCTTGTTCTACAGGTGGGCGCCTGATTACCAAACTTGCGACTTGAAATGTATTCCCTTGTTCTACAGGTGGGCACCTGACTGCCAAACTTGAAACTTGAAATGTATTCCCTTGTTCTGCAGGTAGGCGCCAGATTGCTGAAACTCAGAATTTGAAAGGTATTCCCTTATTTTAGAGGTGGGCGCCTGGATACAAGAACTTGAAATTGAAATGCATTCCCTTGTTTTACAGGTGGGCATCTGACTACCAAAACTTGAAACTTGAAATGTATTCCTTTGTTCTACTGATGGGCGCCTAATTGCTGAAACTCAGAATTTGAAAGGTATTCCTTTGTTTTACAGGTGGGCGCCTGGGTACCAAAAATTGAAATTGAAATGCATTCCCTTGTTTTATAGGTGGGTACCTGATTGCCAAAACTTGAAACTTGAAATGTATTCCCTTGTTCTACAGGTGGGCGCCTGATTACCAAAACTTGAATCTCAAAAAACAAAATATTCCCTTGTTCTATAGGTGGACGCCTGATTACCAAAACTTGTAACTTGAAAAATGGAATATTCCCTGAGACTGCGGCTTGTGTACCTGATCACAACGAAAACAAACAAAACAAAAGAATTTTTTTTCTGCCACTGGTTGGTGCTGGATGCATCTGTGAGTGTTGATAAAATCCCGTTACAACATATCTATTAAGTTTGAAAGCTAAATCCCATTATCCAGGAGGGTCCTGAGAGCTCTTAACTAATGACAACTTTTAATATTAAGTCATATTTTCCAAAGGTACTATTTTCCACTATGTCTTGTCATGAGTTATATCTGCTGGGGATCTACTGGGGATCAGTGATTGAAACTACTTCCCATTATCCAGGAGGGTCCTGACAACTCTTAATTAGATGATAGATTTTTCTGATGGGGATCATTATTTAGAACTACATCCCATTACCCAAGCGGGTTCTGACGACTCTTGACAATATAACCAAATGTGTTTGCTGGGGTTCACTGATTAGATCTACACCCTATTATCCAAGAGGGTCCTGAAAGCTTCTACAATTATATCCCATTATCCCAGCGGGTCCTGACGACTCTTGTTGACTCATGTTGGGCAAATGTTTTCCCCTGCCCATGTTACCCAACTATTAACTAAATCCTACTGCAATCATGAAAGTCATTTTATTCCCTTTTCTATCCGTGATTACCTCTAACCTTTAAATAGGTCCCATTTTCCAGGAGGGATGTGAGGGTTCCAGATTAAATGCCAATTCTAACTTCTGGTTGTTTCTACTGGCGGTTATTGTTCAGGAGGGTTTTACTGACTCTTACTGGGGAAGGTGTTTGTTCCTGCCTATGGTGCCCGTGCCTGTTTGAGTTTTAAACTGAGTCCCATTTCAACTTCCACGGCCCTTTTAACCCTCAGTTGTTTCCGTTGGGGTCTGCTAATAAAAGTTTGTCCCAACATACCCTTGCTGGAGAGAATATTAATGACGGATTAAGTTCTTTTTGAGTTTTAACTAGGTTCTATTTTCAGATGGGCCCTGAGGTTTTGATTATACCTGCCATGTACTTGCCCTCCCAGGTGGGCAGCCTCCTTTAGGATCTTCTGCCCCTGTGTCAATCAAAGAAAACTTGCCAGTTTGAAAAGTGGTGGTTAGCTTGCGGCATTCTTGTTGGACGCGGCATCCCCACTATCGTGTTCCATTGTGTTCAATATTCCATGTTGATGATGAGTTCCCTGAGTTGATTGGCTCACCCTCGAACCTTTGTGGCTTTACTTTGCTTGCACGTTGTTGTGTTACACTCTTGGCCCTTTTTCCAGAACTCTTACATCTTTCCTAGGATTAACCGAGTCAGTGTATTGTGCTCGTCTAACCCATGAAACCTTGTGGCTTTCTTCTTCTCCCCATCTTTGTGTTGCACTTTTGACCCTCTTGCTAGAATTCTTACATACTTTCCTGAGGTTGCTGAGTCAGTGTACTAAGCTCCGCGAACCTTCTGACCCTTGTGGCTTTATTCTTCTCCCTATCTTTGTGTTGCACTTTCGACCCTCTCGCTGGAATTCGAGTCAATGTATTATGCTTGGTTAATCTTTGTGCCATTTTTTTTTGTGTTGCTCTCTCGACTCTTTTTCCAGACCCTTGCATCCTTTCAGAGATTACCCGGTCAGTTTATGATGCTGGGCTGACCCCCGAGCCCTTATGGCCTTCCTATCTTTGTGTTGCGCTCCTTCAGTTTGCCAAACTCTTGCCTCTCGAGCCAATTTTATCATTGAATCTTTTGTGAATCCCTCCCCTTGCGGTTTCAAACTTTTTCTGCTTTTATTACATTTTTGGGTGTCATGTGCTTCATCCCTTTGGGGAGCTGGTAGTAAGCTTTGAAATTTTTCTCCCGTTTGCTTAAGCAAAAGATTTTAGAGAATCGAAAGAAAAATGAAATGTAATGACTCAGAACTGTTTTAGGGTAAAAAATTCCACATTTAATGACTATTGAAGGGAAGAGAAAAGAAACTTATCTGAGGAAGAGCAAATGGTATTTTTCATGATCATGACATGCACTTCGACCTAGTCGACCCACTCTGTCTTGATGACCGGTCTTCTGTTGCCATGCTTTTTTTGTTGTGACCATTTTCAACCCAATTCCTTTAACCAAACCCTAACTTTTCTTAACTTACGAGTTCTGAACGGATTTCCTCAAATATCCCTTTCTCCAGTTGTTTCTTCTTGTCTTGCCTTCGCCTTATGGTGCTCGTGAGGGTTTTCACCAACAAGACTCTCTTATTTTTATTTCTCTCAACTATCATTGCCTTATGGTTCTCGTAAGGGTTTTAGACTCTCTCATTTTATTATTTTCTTCTTGAACTAGAGTGCCGTCCTGGGGTATGGTCCATCTCTCCTTGCTTGCCTCGACATTTCTTATAGATTGATTAGAAGGTCTTTCTTTGGACTATAATGTAGGCTTTTGGATAAAGTTAGAAAGAAAAGAGTATAAAAAGCTCAAAAATTACTCTTATGGGTTCAAAATTTACAACTTTCGGAATCCAATTTATCATAACAAGAGCACTTTCTACCCCAGTTTCTTGCTTGGGGTCTTTGGATTTTATTTGAATATGACCGAGCTGTGAGGCTGCCTATGTATCCTTAAAAGGAATCAGGTCAAACGTAGTTCCTGTCAATTCCTTACTTTTATTGTTCTGTTGTTGTTTGTCTGTTTTCTTTTTCCTTCTCTGTTTCTGCTTTTCTTTTCTTCCTTTTTTTTTTCTTTTTCTTTTCTTTTTCTTTTTTTCCTCCTCTTTTATTTCTTTCTTCTCTTTCTTTTCTTTTCTTCTCTTTTTCTTACTTTTTCTTTCTTTGTTTTGCTTTCTTTTCTCCTTTTCTTCTTTCCTTTGCTCCTTTCCTTTCACTGCCTTCTTATAATTACGTTTCTGACTTTCATTACTGATTCCGAAAGAAGAATATGAAAAGAAAATAATTGAAGCTCAAAAAGTTAGCAAATGGTAAAGTGTTTGGATAGCTGAATAAAATACCTTCGTCATTTCAATCTCTAAAACATGGAAAGTACAAACAAACATGCCAAGTATGGACAATGATTCAAACAATAAAATATCATACATAATATCTTTTGACTGCATCAGAATTGATAGCCATTTTTACACATTTTCCTTCTACATCTATTAGATACAATGCCCAATTGGACAACACTCTTGACATGACAAAGGGTCCTTGCCAGTTTGGAGCGAACTTGCCCTTTGCCTCTGCCTGGTGAGGAAGGATGCGTTTCAACACCAACTGACCCACTTCAAACTTTCTTGGACGCACTTTCTTGTTATATGCTCTGGCCATCCTCTGTTGGTACAACTGGCCGTGACACACAGGCACTAATCTTTTTTCATCGATCAAACTCAATTGCTCCAGACGGGTTCTAACCCACTCTTCATCGTCGATTCCTGCTTCGGCCACATCCGAAGGGATGGGATTTCAACTTCAGTCACGATACTGCTTTTGTGCCATATACCAACAAATATGGGGTTGCCCCTACCGAAGTGCAGACGGTAGTGCGATATCCTAACAGTGCAAAGGGTAACTTCTCATTCCATTGCCTGGACCCTTCCACCATTTTGCGAAGTATCTTCTTTATGTTCTTATGGTCTACCTCGACCGCTCCATTCGCCTTGGGATGGTATGGGGTAGAATTGCGATGTGTAATTGTGAACTGCTGACATACCTCTTTCATCAAGTGACTGCTGAGATTTGCCCCATTATCAGTGATGAGAATCTTGGGGATTCACCGATAAATAATATTTGCGTGTACAAAGTCGACCACTACTTTGAAGGTCTTGGATTCAACCCATTTGGTGAAATAGTCAATAGGAACTAGGATGAACCTGTGTCCATCAGAATCTGCTGGCTTGATGGGCCCGATGACGTCCATGCCCCAAGCAACGAAAGGTCATGGTGTAGACATCGTATACAATTTCGACAGCGGAGAGTGAATCAAGTCTCCATGCACCTGACGTTGATGGCATTTGCGCATGCAACTGATACAATCCTGCTCCATTATGACCCAATAATATCCTGCCCGGTGAATCTTCTTTGCCAAATCATATCCGCTCATGTGCGGCCTGGAGACTCCAGCATGCGCCTTATTCATGATGGTTGTAGCCTGCCCAACATCTACGCATCTTAACAAACAAAGATCCAGCATTTTTTTTGTATAATATTCCTCCGCCGAAGAAGAACCTACTTGACAAACGACGGATTGTTCTCTTCTGGTCACTTGTGGCTTGTATCGGGTACACACCCATCATGATATATTCTTTGATGTCGTGGAACCAAGGATCACCATCAAGCTCTTCTTCCACCATGTTGCAATAAGCATGATGATCATGGACCTGGATATGTATCGGGTCAACATAGGCCTTATCCGGATAATGTAACATTGACGCCAAAGTAGCCAAGGCATCAGCAACCTCATTGTGAATTCTAGGGATGTGCCTGAACTCTATTGACCGGAATCATTGACAAAGATCATGCAAGCATTGCTGGTAAGGTATGAGTTTTAAATCCCTTGTTTCCCACTTCCCTTGAATTTGGTTTACCAGAAGGTTTGAGTCTCCCAAGACCAAGACTTCCTGGACACCCATGTCGCTGCTAACCTCAAACCCGAAATACATGCCTCATATTCTTCCATGTTTTTGGTGCAATAGAAACGAAGTTGAGTTGTGACTGGGTAATGATGCCCTTCTTCAGAAATGAGCAATGCTCCTATCCCGACGCCTTTCATGTTAGTGGCCCCATCAAAAAACAATTTCCATCCTTATTTCTCGCCCTGTTCCATTTCATCAATATGAATTACTTATTCATCCGGGAAGAATGTCTTTAAAGGTTTATATTCTTTGTCTATCGGATACTCGGGTAAATGATCAGCCAATGCCTGTGCTTTCATTGCAGTTCTAGTCACATAGACAATGTCAAACTCAGTGAGCAAGATTTGCCATTTCGCGAGCCTCCCTGTGGGCATGGGCTTCTGGAAAATATATTTCAACGGGTCCAGAAGTAAGATGAGATAAGTGGTATATGATGACAAGTAATTTTTTAATTTCTGGGCTACCCACATCAAGGCACAGTATATCCCTTTAAGATGAGTATACTTAACCTCAAAGGCCGTAAATTTTTTGCTGATGTAGTATATGGCATGCTCTTTCCTCCCGCTGATGTCGTGCTAACCCAACATACATCCAAAGGAGTTGTCCAAGACTGCCAAATATAATATCAAGGACCTTCCAGATTCCGATGGGACCAACACTTGCAGGTTCCAAAAATATTTCGCTATCTCATCAAAAGCCTCCTGGCACTCTCCCATCCATTTTACCGCATCATCCTTTTTCAATAGCTTAAAGGTGGGCTCGCCGATGGTTGTGAGCTGAGCAATAAACCGACTGATGTAATTCAATCTTCCCAATAGACTCATCACCTATGTTTTGTTCCTCGGTGGCGGTAGTTCCTGTATAGCTTTGATCTTCGATGGATCTAGTTCAATGCCTCTTTGGCTGACTATGAAACCTAGCAACTTACCCGAGGCGACCCCAAATGCGCATTTTGTTGGGTTGAGTTTGAGATCATATCTGCGCAGCCTTTGGAAAAATTTCCTTAGATCTTTGACATGATCGGATGCTTTATGGACTTCACAATCACATCATCCACATAGACCTCAATTTCCTTAGGTATCATATCGTGAAAAATGGTTGTCAGTGCCCTCATATATGTTGCCCCAGCGTTCTTCAAACCAAAAGGCATAACCCTATAGCATTATGTCCCCCATGGCGTGATGAATGTAGTTTTCTCTGCATCTTCTTCATCCAATAAGATCTGGTTGTAACCTGCGTAGCAATACACGAATGACCTGATCTCGTGCTTCGCACAATTTTCAATCAATATGTGAATGTTTGGCAGTGGGAAGTTGACCTTTGGACTTGCTTTGTTAAGGTCACGATAATCGACACACGCTCTAGTTTTACCATCCTTTTTTGGCACAGGCACAACATTAACTAGCTAGGTGGGATATCGTGTGACTCGGATAACTTTTGCCTCAAAACTGCTTGGTCACTTCCTTTTTAATTTCACGCTCACATCAGTTTTAAACTTTCTCAACTTTTGTTTGACGGGAGGACAAGCTGGGTCAGTGGGCAATTTGTGACCCACCAAGTCAGTGCTTACTACATGCATATCATCGTGAGACCATGGAAAGACATCTTTGTATTCAAGTAGCACTTCAATTATTTCTTTCCGAAGCTGTGACTCTGGATGGACACTTATTTTGGTTTCTCTAACGTTATCCGTGCCCCCTAAATTGACTGCCTCTGTATTGCTCAGGTTTGGTTTGGGTTTCTCCTAATATTGGCTCAACTCTTTACTAATTTCATCCTATGCTCCTTCCTCGTTGTACTCTTGTCCATCCTCATGTTCTATTTCTTGAATTATTATTTCTGAACTAGACCGATTTTTAAGACTAGGCAGAAGAGTCCTTATGCATATCAGATGATTGGAACCATCATAAAAATAACTGTACAAAAGAGAAAAAAGAAAAGTAAAGAGAAATGGAAATTATCAGCACTGCTGGAAAAGAAATTGCGTTTCATTAGAATAAAAAAGATAACAGAGTTTACACATCCAAACGCACGGAAATAACAACTGAATTAACAACTCTAAAGCTAATCCAAACTAGATTGAAAGAAAATAAAATCCGACTAACACGATTCCCTACGGGTGGGAAGAGGAGTGGCTTCCCAGTTGTTGACTTTTGCACGTGCTCCCACAAACTGCACATCTGCCTTACTCAGTCCTTCTCCTTCCTCAACCATGGGTACCTCACTAAACAGCCTTTCTAATCCCTTATCAAGATCCCCATCCGCATCAATCAGCGGACCGAGAATCTTTGGCACTGGGCACTTGCTAGTACTGGGCTTGACAAGCGATCTGGACAACCTTAGGATGGACTTTGGGAGGGCCCAGGCCCTCTGCTTTAACTTCCTGGCTCGCCTTATGTCTGCAGTTGGAGGTTTGAACCCGAGACCAAAAGTGTCCAGATTTTTAGGGAGTGACACGGTTGCACAATGCCTTGAAGAGAAGCACCCAATCCCTTGCCGGGCATGAAACCATTCTTCAACATTTCTGAAGCCACCATGACTGACGCAGGTGCTATTTTTGGAGTTGTGAAAACTTCACCTTCTGGATCTTATTAACGGACACCGTGTCAAATACCTGGTATACCTATGGACCTTTGCTGTCTTCAGATTCAATAAAGGGTACGATAGCATCACCTGAAACACACTGATTATCTTCACCGTGTACCACAATCTCTTGCCTATCCTATTCAAATTTGACCACCTGGTGCAAAGTAGATGGCACTGCCTTGGCTGCGTGAATCCAGGGCCTTCCCAACAACAGGTTATAAGAAACTACCACGTCCAGCACTTAAAATTCCATGGTGTACTCAATAGGCCCTATTGTCAGTTCCAACACTATATCCCCTACCGAGTCTTTGACTCTGCCATTGAACCCCCAAACACAAATGTTATTCTTGTGGACCCTTTCATTTTCCACCTTCAGCTTGATCAATGTGGAAAGCAGACAAATTTTTGCACTGGACCTGTTGTTAACTAGAACCCGGTTGACCACAACATTTTTGCACTACACTGTCAAATAAAGGGCCCGATTGTGCTCAATGCCCCCCATGGGCAGCTCATCGTCAGAGAAAGTGACCCAATTTACCTCGAATATATTGTTTGTAATTTTCTCCAAATGATTCATTATTATTTTATCAGGGACGTGGGTTCATTCAAATCTTCATCAGCGCTCGGAGGTGTTCATCTGAATGGATTAATAAGGACAGTAAGGAGATCTGAGCTGGTGTTTTCCTCAACTGCTCTATGATTGAGTAGTCTTGCATCTTCATTTTCTTTAGGAAGTCTTCTGCCTCTTCTTCTGATACAGCTTTCTTTACTAATTCTGGGTTATCCTTGGGGTTCCTGCTTTTCCTCAACTCCTCAGGGGAGAAGTATCTCCCTGACCGAGTCAAACCCCAGGATTCATAAACCTCCTCCCTAACTTCCTTCCCTTTGTACATCACTATTGCTTGTTCATATCTCTAAGGAACGGCTTTGTTGTTGACGACTAGCAGCTGGATTACTTGTCTTACAATGATAGGCTTTATGCGAGCACCTTCTACAACTATGATGGGTTCCCTAGCTGCCCCATGTACTACTACCTTTGCTTTTTCCTGCTTTGGTGCAACTATGCATGATGACCTCCCTTGAACCACAACAGGTTTGCTGTCTCTTCCTTCATTTCGACCACTAACTTCTCACGGCTCATACACTCAGTTGGCTTGACTTCAATGGATTTGATTATCATTACCGTTTGTGAGAGATTTTTTGTCTTTCCCCTTTCTCTAAGATCTCAATCATGCTGGTCTCATGATGGGCTGACAATGGGTTTTAGTTATTGTTGGGTGCCTCTGGAGCCTGCACTCCAATCTGGTGGGAGTCAATAAGCTCATGGATAGCATTCTTCAAATGCCAACACTTTTCAACATCGTGCCCCGGGGCACCGGAACAGTATTCACAGCTAACAGAATAATCTAGATTCTTTGGCGAAGGATTTGGAAATTTTTCTTTGATTAGTCTCAACATATCCAGTTGTCGAAACCTGTGGAATAAACTAGTGTAGGATTCTTCCAATGGAGTGAAAGTCTTCTTCTTCTGCACCTTTTCATTTCTCAAGACTGGATTGGCTCGAAAGACGGGTTTCGAGGGTTGTTGGTAGGCTCTTGGAGGTGGGTAATGATATTGTGGAGTTGGGTAGGTATTTTGTAGGGCTGGCGCACGCCATTGTGTGTGGGTGGGAGGTTGGGTATACACTTGTGTGTGATGGACTGAGAAGCGAGGTTCTAACGGTGGACAGTAATGTTGTGGTGGGCCGTATGGAGTGTGTGGGTATGTTTGGTGGTGGGGAAGGGGTTGGGTGTAATGGGATTGAGCCTGAGGCCTGAACCAAGTTCCCGACTCAACTGTTGCTACTTCCCCATTCTTCTTTTTTCCAAATGTTCCCCCAGCTCCACCGTGGATGGCCTGAGTGGTCGCCTTGATTGTAGAGTAGCTCATGATCTTATTGGATTTGAGGCCTTCCTCGACCATACTCCCCATTTTAACTACCTCGTTGAAAGATTTTCCTATTGCCGACACCAGATACCGAAAATAGGTAGGCTCTAAAGCTTGCAGAAAATAATCCACCATCTCACTCTCCTTCATTGAGGGGTCAAGCCTGGCTTCTTGTTCCCTCCAACGGAAACCGTATTCTCTGAGGCTCTCGTTGTGTTTCTTCTCCAGTTTTGTCAAAGATAGACGGTCCAGGACAATTTCGAGATTATATTGAAAGTGACAAGCGAACGCTTGTGCCAGGTCATCCCAAGTATACCACCAATTGTGATCCTACGGAGTGTACAATTCCAATGCCGACCCGCCTAAACTTTGGCTAAAGTATGCCAGTAGCAATTTATCTTTCCCCCCTGCTCCTCTCATTTTGCTACAAAACCCCCTTAGATGCGCGACTGGATCGCTGTGTCCATCATATATGTCAAATTTAGGCATCTTAAAACCTGGAGGCAACTGCGCATCTGGAAATAAACAAAGGTCCTTGAACTCCACGCTCACCTGGCCACCTAAACCTTGCATGTCCCTGAACGATTGTTCTAAACTTCTGACC
The DNA here is from genome assembly GCA_034376525.1 of Nicotiana benthamiana. NCBI lineage: Eukaryota > Viridiplantae > Streptophyta > Magnoliopsida > Solanales > Solanaceae > Nicotiana > Nicotiana benthamiana. The sequence goes on along the minus strand of CM067333.1, from coordinate 88,093,158 downwards.
TTCCTGAGCACCTCCTCTTGCTCAGGATTTTTGATTGGCTTTTCAACTCCCCCGGGATTTCGAAACAGGGAGCGTAAGAGTAAGGTTCATGGGCTTTGTAAGCAGGTTCTGGTGGGTAGTAATAATTGTCGTGAACTTGAAGCAAGGGCTCACTTGATGATCTATGGAGTATGGGAGGAGGAGGTGATACATAAATGGGAGCAACTGATGGAGGGGGTGAGGAACGACTTTGGGTAGTGGAGCTGAGGGTGGTTGAGAGGTCGTACCCTGGTGCTGCAAGTAGGCAGGAAAACTTGGGGGTGGATCAGTGGTGGAATGTCATGAGCTTGGGCCAGTGGCGGGATGAAGGTTAGATTAGCAGGATAGGTCGCTGGTGGCTACCCTCTCACCCATGCCTGATACATCTCATCAATTTGGTGTTTCAGTTTGTACATTTCCTCCTTCATGGCATTAACGTCCAATTCCTCTACCTTTTATGAGGGGTTGATAATTCTGACATCGACTTCCTGATTGGCCATGATTTGCTTGCTCTTAGACCGCGGTTTGTAGGAGTGGGTTGCCAGAATGCCGCAAGTACTGACCACATGTATGGTCTGGAAACAACAACACCAAAATTTGTTAATGGTTGGGTTTCGACATGTAAGCAGCCACATATGTGGGGATGAATGCACCTAAACAATTATTGGTTACTACATGCATCGGTTGCTTGCATTATCCTGACTTTTTCTTTATTTGCAATGCCTATTCTTAGTTTTATTCTCTTACTCTCTCTCCTGTTTTTTCATCTCTCCAGTTTTTTCCATTGTTTGTTTCTTGCTTTCCCCTCTTTTCCTTTGCTTTTCTCTCCTACTCTCCCCCTCTTTGTTTCTTTTCTCTTTTCTTTTCTTTTGTTTGGTTACGGTCGAATCCTATGTAGATTGCCTAAGTATCATGACCCCGCATGAATCAGACCGAGCGTAGTTCTGGCAGACAAAAGTGAAGAAACAATAAAACATGTTGGAATTTTCAATTTTCATAATAAAACAAACTTTGGTTATAAATACTCAAACAAGTGATAGATTTAAACAAGAAATTGACAGACTTCGATGAAAGACGAACTACAGACTCGAAGAACAACTAAACTACATAAAAGAAAATACAGACTCCAAGACAAACTGACAGACTTTAATGAAAGAAGTCTCAAGAAATTACGAATACATTAGGGCTTAAATTGCTCTTGGGACCCGCGAGGCATCGTTCAGCATTGCTGCAGGTCGACTAGCTAAATCCCCTTGGAGGTGATTGAGATCCTCCATTACGCGGCAAACAAAAAGTATCGTGGTGGCGAAGAACATAGATCTAGGCATATCCTCACAGCTGCTACACTTCATTGTGATGCCATGAGCGATGCTTCTAATTCTCTCTCGTATGACACCTTTCTCTTGCAATAATCGCCCAATCTGCTCAGTCCTGGCTCCCAAAGTTTGTTCGGCTACCTTATTCTCCTCTTGAAGCTGTTGCAAATCCAATTTCAATTATGCCAATGTTGCGTAACAATGTTCCCTTTCAATTTTGAACTCTTTTGCATGTTTGATCATTTTGTTTTCTAAGATGATGACCCTTTTATTTAATCCTTCCACCTCACCATCAAACTCTTCTTTTAATTTCTTAACCAGACGTGCTCGTTCTGCTGCATTTTCAGCTAGTTGTTTTTTAGCCCTGGCTAATTCCCTTTCTTCTTTGTTCAAACCAAAACTGTAGTCATTCACATTCTATCTCAAACTATCTATAAGTTTTGTGTTCTTGGCACTTCGCGGGGTTTTCCGCTGCTACTTTCATTTTCTGAATTCTCATTTTTTTTACCAGTTTCTTCCTTTCCCCTTCATCTACGGCAGCCTGCGAATCTTTCTCAAATTGCAAATTCATGACCTACTTCTTCAATTTGCCTATTGTAGCCCTGTACTCGTGTTATTTAGCCAACCAGTTCCACTGCTCTTGCAATGCTTTGACGAATTCCTGGAGATGGGGCCTCTTGGCTGGCCTCTCGAACTCAATCTCTCTCCTATACCAAGCAAGGTATCATGGTGACATTTATCCTCTGGACCGATCTCATACAGAAGTGTTTGCTGTTCGGTATTGGCATTCATTCCAAATTTTGCGGACTGTTGCTTCGGGGAACTGACCATCAGGTCCGATCTCGACTACCCGTATACTGAGATTTTCATCTCTTGGCACTATCTGGTATCTCCCGAGCTGTCTCAAGACCCGAGGCGAGGCATAAGGCTGGATGCTCCTAAGACCCATCAGAAGGAAGTGAGGCTCCATTGCTTGCATCTATATGATCTCATCCATAGACAATCATCCCAATGTCCACTCAGCAGTGAGGGACCGAAAGTAAGATATCCATCCTGTTACTCCTTTAGGAAAACTGAGCCCTTCAATCCTTGTGTAAAATTCCTCTATACAAGTTTTCTCCATTGACCCATAGCTCATAAACTAGGGACGGTGGCATAGATGCTCGCTCATCCACATTTTCAACAATAGATTGCACCCCTCAAAGAAACCTTTCACGGTCCTGCAAGTTATGAGAGCACGAAAGATCTTAGTTACTATCATAGGCACGAGTGTGCTCTTGGCTTGGGTGAGTAAAGTGCTGACAACCCTTGCTATTTTTATGTCGATGTTCCCATCTTTCCTCGGAAACACCAAGAGCCCCAAGAAAGCCACCATTAAAGCAAAGAGTCTATGTTCTTTCCATTTAACGCGGTTTCCTTTGCCGCAGATTTTGTTCTCTGGTTTGTTGAACCCCCTATATGACCATACCTGCTATATAGGAATGGAAAGGTAAAAAAACCTGCTGCCAAGTCGGGGTTGTGTACCACTCTGCTTATTTTTAGGGAGTCTAGGAATTTGTGCACAGCTACAATTCTTGGGGTAACCAAATACTTGTGTCTCAAAGGAAGATCAGTGTCCCCAATGTACCCGGCTATTTCTTCTAAGGTCGGGGTAAGTTCAAAATCTAAAAAGTGGAACACATTATGCGACGGGTCCCAACACGTGACCAATGCCCTTATGATGTCTATTAGGGGTATAATCTCCAATAGTCTGGGAAGGCCCCCAAAATATTTCTTGACCTCATCTTCCCCTTCTCCACCTAAATCATTCCACCACAGCCGCAACTCCAAAATCATTCTGCTTATAAATGAGAAAGGTTCATTTTGGATTATGCTCATTCTACACATTTACTAAGGTGATTTATTGACTTGTGATTTCATTTCGTTGACTCCAAAATCAAAATTGACACCCCTTCTTTTATAAAATTTGTTTTTCTAAAACAATAAACCCAGCTTTGCAAATACGACCTTTCAGCACTTCCGGGGAAAGATTTTAAGGTTATGCCCGCTAACTGGCCAAAATAAAATAAAAATAAGGGTCACCGTTTGGGCAAAATCAGCCTTCCGGCGTCACTTTCGGGAACATTCGGCTATTCTTGACAACAACGACATCACCTTACCTATTTACAAAAAACAACTATTTTTCATTTTCGGCTATTTTCCTCATTATTACTTTTTGCAAAAAGGGAAGTTGGACCCGATGGAGGTTTCCTACGTATCTCACACCCTGTGAGAATCAAACTGGCGTAGTTCGGGCAAACAAAACTATTTTTGAGACTTTTTCATCCTTTTCTTTTTTTTCCATTTCATAAAAAACCAAAACTATTTTGAAATCAAGGTTTTTCTCTTTTTCTTGGGCGAATAAAATAGACTCTTTTTTTTTTTGCTTTTTTCCCAATTTTGTTTGCTTTTTTTCTTCAAAAATTCGACAGAGCTTCGGCATTATTTAGATGTTGTTTTTCTAAAACAGGTGATTAACTCTCCTTCCCCCCTAAAAGCCGATCAACATGCAAATTCAGAACAAATAAATGCACAAGTAAGATGCATCATGATAGTCCATTATTCCGGGTACACCTATCATAGACGGACCTAATCCATGTGTTGAGTCCCCTAAGTCAAATGCATGATGCATATAAGGGTTCCTACTGGGGGTCCGGTATGAGGTTTAGTTATTTTATGTTTAAAACTTGGGTATTTGCTCTAGACTATGTACCCGAGCGGACAACTCGAGTCGAGGAGGGGGCTACGTACCGGGGACTCGCAAGATCATCCAACTTAGTAACTTGTCTGAGCCTCTTTCTTATTTCAAGGTATGACACTAACAGAATAGGGAGTCTCAACCAGCGAGCACATCCCCAAAGATAAGAAGAGAAGGGTCTCGTAACAATTTATATGTACAGTCCAAATAATATTAAAGTGGTAAAACAACTTTTAACACATTGGTACAATTGTGCAATAAAATCAGATAACAATAAGGCCTAATACAACAATTATTTAAAGCTCGAATTTTTGAACCCTGAACCAGAGATTCTAGGTTCGTTCCCTAGCATAGTCTCCAAAGCTTTCACACCTCTTTTTTAACAACTACACCCCGACAAAGGGTGTAGATAAGGGAGTTTTTCCAATTAAAGGACAATCAAAACGATATTTATTTATTTAAGAGATTTCAAGGTCGCCACTTGAGAGATATATGGTTTCTCAAATCACCTGTTTAGAATCCCAAATTGAGGAAAAGAAGGACTATGTTTAATAGTCCGCAAACAAGAAATCAGAGTAAGGAATTCTGTTAACCCGGGAGAAGGTGTTAGGCACTCTCGAGTTCCGTGGTTCTAGCACAGTTTCTCAACTGTCTTATTCGACTTAATTTATCTGATTTTAAAACAAGTTTTGAACCTATGTGTGTTTTTTAACCTTAAATGCTTTTATTTGTTATTTTGGAGAGAATTGCAACGCTATCAAAATACATTGCCAACCACGTCACATAAATGCACATGTGGTTTTTACCATATTTTAACATTGTTGAGATTTGGATTTGGGTCGCAAAAATATGCATCCAAATTTAGGAAAGTAAGATTATTTAAGAGCAGGCTTAATGCAACTAGCGTGTTATTAACTTTGCGAGAGGCCGTGAAAATTCACTAAACGGCACGTTCCGAATTCTAGTATCTTTAATATAACCATCTAAAGAGGGACACACAATTTGTGATTTGTTTGGCGCGGCGCACCCCATTTATTTTAAAGGTCATTCTAAAAGGGAACAACTGTTTTCAATAAAAATTATCACTAAGGCAACCTAAGTACTTAATCTTATTAGTAAACCAATATTTAGGGAATACATGCTCTAGGCTCAAGTTCACTCTCAAACAAGAAGGAGACCTCATGGCTCGAATGGGTTGCTTGGCTTGGAAAGCCCAAACCGCATTACCAGTGCCACCAAATAAGTTTGAGACGAGCTAAAGCCTCCCGCATGAAGCCCAGGAAGGTGGAAAATATGGTAAATTAGTGAGAAATTATCCCCAATTGTTGGGCTTCTGTGAAAAATTGAAGGCGAACTATAAATTTTAACTCCAATTTCGTATCAGTTAACCATGTATGCTTGAACCATTCAATGGACTAAATGCTTATGTTGTTAGGCCAATCACAATATCCAAACGAAGTGAACATAATAAAATGAATTCCTATCACTTCGATTAACCTTCTTCCATTAGTGCGTGAAATTCTACTCCATTGACACTTAAAATCAATATGAAAGTATTACACGTCTAATGAAGGCTTAAGCACAGTAAACGTTCAATGAAAAAGAACACTTTGATTCATAAGTAGATAATAAGCTTATCATCTCAGTCATTCTCAACTTTCTAACTTAAGTGAAAACCGGTAAAGAAAATCCCAAATGAGGTCATCAAATTAAAACCCCAAAGCTTATGCTTTAGTAGACCATTTTTAGACCCTATCTCACTAACTTGACCTCCAGGAAAATGAATACAGAGGGACCTAACCTTGGACCAAGATAAATAGATTCAAAAACAAGCATTCAAACATGTGAAGGAAAGGGAACTCTGCTTAAAGAGAACTAGAACAGTCCAACCAACAGGTCCTAACAACAAATCGATATACTAAAAAATAGCATATTAGTATACTTTAATATAATTAAAGTCCAATTCCAAGATGGCCAGTACACTATGGTTCCTATTCAAACCTTCAACTTTCATTTTAATAAGAAGAAATTAATATTTCCATTTTGAGGAGTGCTACACTAAATCTACGAATTCAATTAAAGCAACTCACTTGTAAACAGACTTTCCAAAACCCGGAATTATAGAAACACTCAAAGCCAATGTAATCTAAGTATCCTCATGTGAACATGCTATGAAAGGTAAATGATACTACAAGCTAAGCATCAAACTAAAAAGGAAGAATTTTCTGAAGAAAAAAATAGAAAAACAAAGTCTTCATTCCCCTTCAAATAAACATCCATGATTTGTTCTTACATGTTTAATTCAATGATATGTACCTGGAAGTGGAAAGAAATAAAATCAAGTATTAGCAGCCACGAAGATGGGGGTAAGCAACGAGAACAATCATATTCAACAATGAGGATAGTGAAATAAACCCATGGACCTTAATGGAATAATAACACTTAACTAAATTGAACCAAAAACTTTCAAACAATCAGTCCTCAACCCTTTTCCTTCGGATATCTACACACAAGGTAGTCCTTGCATGTATGGTCGTGTGTATGGATAGAGAAAGAAATCTATCCAAAACAAAAACAAGAGTAGAAATATAGTGTTAAGTATTGCTTTGAGAAATAGAACAATATTACATTTTGCTTGTGGAAAAAACTAAGTTTAAGTTGAATATATTAAAAGATGATTGACAATTATATGTGATAAAGTTTCCTCTTTAATCATTCCATAGTCCCAAACATAAATACCAAGTATTGGGGGAATCTACCGGGTGCATTCCCGTAGTTCCATATAACTGTGTAGGGGGATCTACCGGAATCCAATATCTGCAGTCCAAAATGTAAACAGACAAGGGGGGAGCTACCAGAATCCCACATCCGTAGTCTTAATGTAAATACACAACAACAAGAGAAAATACTCAAAAATGTCAAACTTTATATTAAGACAACAATTAGTCTAGCCTAGCATGTAGGACAGAGTTCAGGTAAAGCAATTGAACAAATCAGGCAATTTAATCACTTAGACATGCTTTTCTAAGCTAACACATGCTCAAGTAGTGCAGGTAATAAAACAGGAAAGAAAACATACTAGTAATTACTTAATGAAAAACTGGATTTCCAACAATTAGCACAAGTACGCACTCGTCACCTTACGTAGAAGGCGTTTCAATTATCAAATATACCAATTCCTAAGGGAAAAGTCTCCCTTATAGGGTTAGGCAAGCCACTTACCTCGAACAAGCTCAAATCAACGCAAAACCACACTCTTTCCATGAGTACTCGAGTCTAAATGGCCCAAATCTATTCAATTGAATTGCATATTATAAATAACACTTTAAGCAACTGATTCTACAATTAAATTCTAAGCTAATACGTGAAATTAGGTAAAATAACCAAAACATACCTCGGGACCACACCTCAGAATCGGTAAAATTTATATTTCTAGGATCCTCACACTCTCATGAGTTCATGCATACCACAATTACCAAAATCGGACCTCAAATGGTCCCTCAAATCATCACTCAAATGTCTCTAATTAGTCAAGCCCTAACCCCCTAATTACCAAGATTTTCCTTAATTTTTCATGCTTAAATTGATAAAAATTATTCCAATAACGAGTTTAGAGAGCGAAGACCTTACCCAATGAACTCCTCTGAAAATCCCTCTTGAAAAGTGCTTCCCAAGCTTCTTCCTATTTGAAAAAGATGAAAAATGGCTAAATTTTGAAAATGCAAGAATTTATATGTTCTGCCCAGTGATTACTGCACTTGCGGCCCTAGGACCGCTTCTGCGGTCACGCATCTACTAAACCCGGTCGCATCTGTAGTATTTCATTAAATAAGGACTTTCCACACCTGTGATTACATCACCACATATTCGGTGTCGCTTCTGCGGTTACCTAACCGCATCTGCGGTCAACTCCCTTTTGTCTTCAAACCGTTTCTGCGACCGCTAAGCCGCTTCTGCAGTGCCGCACCTGCGGGACCCAAACCCCAAGTGCAGTTATTATAGAACCAACAACTAAAGATGCAACTCTAACTCCAAAATCCTTCCGTCAACCATCCGAAATCATCCTGAGGCCCATGGGAACTCAACCTAACTTATCAACATATCCTATAACCTCATTAAAACTTGTTTCAACCTTCGAAACGCTCAAAACAACATCAAAACACCCAATTCGCATCGGATTCAAGCCTAAGAATTCCACAATTTTCTAAATTACGCTTTTCATAAAAAATCCAACCAAACCATATCCGAATGACCTGAAATTTTGCATACACATCCCAAATGACATAATGGAACTACTACAAATCTCAGAATCCCATTCCGACCCTCGAATCAAAATATCATTATCAAACCAGAAACTCCAAAAATTCAACTTTCGGCATTTCAAGTCTAAATTAGCTAGAGGCCTCCAAAACACAATCCGACCATGTCCCTAAGCCCGAAATCACCCAACGGAGCTAATAGAACCATCATATTTCAATTCCGATGCCAGATTTACACTGTTCTGACTATGATCAACTTTCTAACACTTAAGCTCTCATTTAGGGACTAAGTGTTCCAAAACTCTTCGAAACTCAAAAACCAAATGCCTTAGAAAATAAAAATAGCAGAAATAAACTCGGGTAAAGTAGCTAATAGGGGATCGGGCATTAATTCTTAAGATGACCGGCCGGGTCGTCACATCCTCCCACGCTTAAACATTTATTCGTCCTCAAACGAGCATAGAGACATACCTGAAGTAGTGAAAAGATGAGGGTAACAACTGCGCATGCTGTTCTTGGTATCCCAGTTCGCCTTCTTGGCCGGTTGGCCCCGCCACTGGACCTTCACTAATGCAATGTTCTTTGACCTCAACTTTCTAACCTGACTGTCCAATATTGCCACCGGCTCCTCAACATAGGATAAATTCTTGTCCAACTGGATTGAACTGAAATCCAACACGTGCGACGGATCACTGTGATACCTCAAGAGTATCGAAACATGAAATAACGGATGAAATCCTACCAAGCTGAGAGGTAAGGTAGGCTCATAAGCAACCTCCCCAACACGCCTCAATATCTCAAACGGGACAATGAACCTTGGACTCAACTTCGCTTTCTTCCTAAATCTCATAACGCCCTTTATAGGCGGAACGCGAAGCAGAACTCGCTCTCCAACCATATAGGAAACATCACGAACCTTCTGGTATACATAGCTCTTTTGTCTGGATTGGGTTGTACGAAGTCTATCCTGAGTTACCTTAACCTTCTCCAAAGCATCCTGTAAGTCTGTGCCCAATAATCTAGCCTCACCGACCTCGAACCAACCCACCGGAGATATACATCGCCTACCATATAAAGCCTCATACGGTGCTATCTGAATGCGAGACTAATAATTGTTGTGGTATGCAAACTCCATCAATGGCAATAACTTATACCAAAACCCTCCAAACTCGATCATATACGCACAGAGCATATCCTTAAGAATCTAAATAGTGCGCTCGGATTGCCCGTCCTTCTAGGGGTGAAATGTTTTAGTCAACTCTACCCGAGTACCCAACTTTTGTTGAACGACCCTCCAAAACCGTGATGTGAACTGAGTACCTCTATCCAAAATGATAAAAACTGGAATACAATGCAGACGAACAATCTCTTAGATATAGATCTTTGCCAAATGCTCCAAAAAATAAGTATTACACACAGGAATAAAGTGAGAGGAATTGGTCAGCCGATCCACAATCACCCAAACAACATCGAACTTTCTCAAAGTCCACAGGAGCCCAACTACAAAGTCAATGGTGATCCGCTCCCACTTCCACTCTGAAATCTGTATCTATTGAAGCAACCCACTTGGTATCTGGTACTTATACTTCACCTGCTGACAGTTGAGGCACCAAGCTACAAACCAACTATATCTTTCTTCATCCACCTCCACCAATAGTGCTGCCTCAAATCTTGGCACATCTTTGCGGCACCCGGATGAATGGAATACCACAAACTGTGGGCCTCCTCTAGAATCAACTCTCGAAGCCCATCAACATTGGGTACACAGACCTGACAGTACATCCTCCATACTTCTTCCTCGCAAATGGTCACATCTCTGGCATCACCATACCAAACCTTGTCCTTGAGGACAAGCAAATGAGGGTCATCATACTGTCGTTCCCTGATACGATCAAATAAGGAAGACCGAGAAACCACGCAATCTAAAACTCAGTTGGGCTCCACAAGGTCCAATCTCAAAAACTAGTTGGCTAAGGCTTGAACATCCATCGCCACATGCCTCTCTGATGCTGGTAGATAAGCCAAACTCTCTGGACCAATGACTCAAAGTAGCGGCCACCACATTGGCCTTGCCCGAGTGATACATAATAGTGATATCATAGTCCTTCAGCAACTCTAACCACCTCCTCTGGCGCAAATTTAGATCCTTTTGCTTCAACATGTGCTGAAAGCTCCGATGATCAGAATAAATCTCACAAGGCACGCTGTATAGATTAACCAAATTTTTTGGGCGTGAACAATGGCAGCTAACTCAAGGTCGTGAAAAGGGTAATTCTTCTCATGTATCTTCAACTGTCTGGACGCGTAAGTAATCACCCCTACCGTCTTGCATCAACACTACTTTGAGGGCAATCCTCGAGGAATCACATTAGATCGTATAAGACCCCGAACCTGTAGGCAATATAAAAAATTGGGGTTGTAGTAAAAGCTTTCTTGAGATTCTGAAAGCTTGCCTCACACTCTTCCGTCCACTGGAATGGAGCACCCTTCTAGGCCATTCTGGTCATAGGGGCCGTAATCGATGAAAACCCCTCCACAAAACAATGGTAGTAAATCACCAAACTGAGAAAAACGTGAATCTCTGTAGCTGAGGATGGTCTGGTCCAACTCTGAACTACCTCTACCTTCTTCAGATCCACTTGAATACCCTCACTCGATACTACGTTCCTAAGAATCTTACGGAATCCAACCAAAACTCAGATTTTGAGAACTTTGCATACAACTTCTTTTCCCTCAGAGTCTGAAGCACTATCCTCAGGTGCTACTTATGATCTTCCCTACTCCGGAAATACACCAGAGTATTATCAATAGAGACAATGACAAAAGAGTCAAGATATTGATGGAATACATTGTGAATCAAATGCATAAAGGCTATTGGGGCATTGGTCAGCCCAAGTTACATAACAAGGAATTTGTAATGACCATACCGAGTCTTGAAAGCAGTCCTCGAGATATCTGGTTCCCGAATCTTGAATTGATGCTAACCTAAGCGCAAGTCAATCTTAGAAAATAGTCGTGCACCCTGAAGCTGGTCAAATAAATCATCAATACGAGGCAAAGGATAATGGTTCTTCACTGTAACCTTGTTCAACTGCGATAATCAATATACATACGCATAGAACCATCCTTTTTCTTCATAAACAAGATAGGAGCACCCCAAAGTGATAAACTAGGCCGAATAAAACCCTTATCAAGCAATTCCTGCAACTGCTCCTTCAACTCAAAAGAGCCATAGGATACGGAGGAGTAGAAATGGACTGAGAGCCCGGCAACAAATCAATGCCAAAATCAATATCTCTATTAGGCAGTATGCCTAGAAGGTCAGCTAAAAACACATCAGAACAGTCTCGTACTACTGGAAGTGAATCAACTGAAGGGGTATCAGTACTGACATGTCTCACATAGGCTAGATACATATCACACCCCTTCTCAACCATACGCTGAGCTTTAAAAAAAGAAATAACTATACTATGTTTGTGATCTAAAGCACCCCTCCATTCAACACGCGTCACATTTGGCATAGCCAGCGTCACGGTCTTGGAGTGACAATCACGAATATCATAATGGGGCGACAATCAGTCCATACCTAAAATAATATAAAAGTCTACGATGCTGAGCAATAATAAATCCACTCTGGTCTCAAAACCACTAAGAGCATCCAAACACGACTGATAAATGCAGTCCACAACAAGAGAATCTCCCGCAGGAGTAGAAACATAAACATGGAAACTCAAAGAACCGCGAGATATACCCAGATCCAGAGCAAAATAAGAAGACACATAAGAATAAGTGGAGCTTGGATCGAATAGAATAAATGAATCTCTATGACAAAACAGTATTATTCCTATAATGACAGAATAAGAGGCAACAACCTCTGTACCGGCTGTTGCGCCCCTTTTTTCTCGCAAAATTGGCTTTATGACATTTGATTGGGACAACTCGTTCCTTTTGGGAAATGGGTTTTGATTTTAAAGAGTCACCACTTAATGACTTAAGGTGCATTAGGACACCAATCAGGTTCAATTCTAAGTTCATTTGAATAACCAGAGAATCGGTAAGGGCTTGAAATTATTCTAAAGGGAAGATGTTAGGCACCCCTCAGGATCCACTAGTGTTGTTCCCGGTCAGACAGTTTATTGTGAATTTGGGGCGCAACTAACATATAAATAGGTAAGGCTCAAATAAGAGTGGGATTTTAATACACAATGGTTTGAAAGTAAACAAAGGAGTTACAATGCATAAAATAAGAAAAGGCAACAAAGGAAGGGGTCCAGGGTTTATTTATAATATGGATCACATCAATGCTATACCCGGTAATCACTCATCAAGTGAGGGGATACACATGGTATTTGCGCATTAGTCATCATATTTATATCTACCCTTTCTCGCCCCATTTAATGTACTAAAGCACGAATAGGTCTCGACCATTATTGTATACTATTACCCGCTCCGTGCCTACCATTCCTAGAGGTACCTAGGACTAATATTCCTACAAGGAGGGATAGTAGGCTGACTTGGAGGTATCAAAGGTTAAAAATCTAAGGCTAAACTGCACATTATGGGGAAGCACATAAACAGTGAAAGCTTAGGTATACCTCCTCAAATAAAGCAATTAGATAGCATAAATCAAACAAGAACAAAGTCTAAATTTTTTAGAAGTCCGAAACCAGGGGATTTTGAGTCAGATTCAGATTCATTAAATACCTCAGATAAGAAGTCCAAATCAGGCTTGCCTGCTAGTTGGAGCAGTTACTAATTAACAGAGGCGAATTCAGTTTTATTGTTGTTAGTACCTAAGGCTGGCCTAAGTGTTTAGGTGAGACCATTAGGAATATGGTATCTATTGCATGATTCCGAATGTGGCAAATTAGTAACAATTTAAAACGGATGGTTGGAGATCCAATAAGCATGCTTGCTAATTCGTGTTAATAAGAAGATATTAAGTTACTTAAAAACTGGTTCAGAGTAGATGTATTTAAATTAAACTAGTTTCGATTTCTACAGATGATAGTATCCACTATAACTGATTTTTATTCCTAGAACATGATATCTACGATTACTGACTTTAAATCCTTATAGATACGATATCTAGTCACTGATTTAACTCTTATAGACATGGTATTTAGGTCAAAATGGCGCAGGATTTTAAGAAAGGAATTCCAATAGGCATGATTTCCATATATTATACTGATTTAAACACGATGCCAGATTATAACAATTTGGACCCTAAGAGAATGATATCTAAATGGTGACAAACACGAAAAAATTTAGATAATTCCTATAGGCAGGTTATCTAGATGTGAAATTGAACATGCAGGATTACAAATGAGTCCTATAGACATGTTTTCTAAATGCAACTTGAACATGCAGAACTAAAAGCAGTCCTATAGATATCTTTTCTAAATACAACTTGAACATGCAGAATGAAAAGCAGTTCTATAGACAGTTTTGAAATACAACTTGAACATAAAACGTGTAGAATTTAAACAACGGATCTTATATGCATGATTTCTACCCTTTAGCGTGCATAATTACCCAAGCCTTTTTCACTAGCCAACACCAAGTGTTTATTACAACTTATTACAAACCATAAATACCAAATTATTAAAGAAAGAATGAAAGAAAAAGCTACAACCATAGGAAAGCCTGATTTGACTTCCTATCTAAGATATGAAATGAACTTTACCATTGCCGATGCCATTTATTTCAAAGCCTTTCTCAAACCTGGGTGTGTCAGAGTTTCCTAAGAGTCTCAAAGGACCAAAGGCAGTGCTTACACCCAAGTCGCGTGACCAGATAGAGATGATTGCAGTGTGGAAGGGCCAGCCCTTATGTATCCAAGTTTAGAGGGAGATCATGGATCCGAAAGAAGGGCTCATGCAAGAGGGGCAGAACCTAAGTCAAGAGTAGAGTGGAAGTGCAAGAGTAGAAAGTTGTTTAAAACTAAATAAGAGCAGTAGGGGATAAGGGTGGTTTGAAAGCAGTAGCTAAAATTATGCAGTATCAGCAAGTGCCCAAAGGGGGGCAGGGGTGTGGGAATACATTGCAGATGGCATGTGACCCTGAAAAGGGTAAAGTCTGGACATGCACATCAATAAGTGAATCTGGCATGCCCATAAACCAGCCAAAACACACAACATATAGAGGTTATGATCCCAAGGAATCAGGTTTGGCTCATGCACAAGAATATTCAATGATGTCATTCCCCAAACCAACCAAAGATACCAAACACATAGGGGATGTATGGATTTGGGATTCATAAGTGACTGATAGAGTTCATACATAAAGGGAACATAAATTCAAAAGAAAGAAAGGGCAGATTACAACATGCATTATAATGGAACTTGGTTAAATACAAACAAGAGACAATCAAGGATGCAAGAAACAGTAAAAGAGCATGTTGGTGTTGATGTAGAAGCTATATTAGAACATACCAGTAAAGATGCAAATGCAGAGAAAAATAAGCAAGTTTCCCACAGCCTAGCCTTGGCTTTCAGTCGGCTAGGTCAGCCACAAGTAAAAGTAGCAATAGAGAAAGAGAGAGAGAGATTTTAGGGAGTGTGTGTCTGAACTCAAGTATTTTATGTCTTGTGTTCGTGTCTTTGAAAGAAAAGAAGTATAGGGTATTTATAGCATCATGAAAACAAGTAAAAGGGAATTAATAAGATATGAACATGGAAACAATAACAATTCTGAATCAATTATACAGGTGAGGAAACCTCCTTTTTGAAAAATTAAGGTTTCGAGCATAATCGAGTTTTAGAGATGATAAAACCAAGAATCAGAAGAATCACACAAAGGAATAAGAGGTTTTGAAATAAAGAAATTCAAATCGAGTCATGTACTTAAACCAAAAGTCTCAGACCCAAAGCCATAGGTTTTCAACAATGTTAGAGTTTTAAAAAGAGGATAAACAAACAAATCAAACAGAACTCAAGCAAACAAGCATTCGTATAATAAACAGTCAAAGTAAATTAGGGCTTTTAACATGCAAACTCTGGTAGAAGAACGATATGAGCAAACACAGCAAAACATGTCAAAAAAGTCAGAGAATTTTTTTTAAATAACTTAACAAGAACCCTAATCGGAAAAGATAAGGAGGTTTGAAAGCAAAGTTTTTAAAGAAACTTTGAGAAAAGTGCTTAGAAGTTCAGAGTAAACATAGATCTGAAGCAGATCTGAAAAAATTGAAAGAACCTTAGATATTAGGGTTTCAGAAGAACCCCTAGTGAAAGGCCTTGAAAGCCATCAGTCTAAGCAGGAGAGTCAAAGTTCTGACTCGAATGGTCATGGATGGCCGGAGAAAGATCAGAGATGACCAAAGAACGGTCATCGAGCAAAATCTGGACCAAAACCCTTCATGATCTCGTCATGAGATCACAAAAATGAACACGTAGAAGCAATGAGAGGCTGATACATGTCTCCAATGATCTTGGAAGGTCATGGATCATGGGCGGATTAGGGTGGCGGCGGCTAGGGTTTGAAGGTATTGTAGAGAGGATTTGAGAGAAAAGGGGGATTCAGAGGCGGTGTATGGTGGAAAATGGTAGGGTTTAGGGGGTCGTTTGGGATTAATTAAGGTAAGGGGTCTGGTAGTCGTTGATTATTTTGATCAACGGCCTGGATTGAACGGGTAAGTGGGGCAGTTTAATAGGATAGGATTTGGGTCGGTTTAGATTGTAATTGGATCGAGGTAATTGGGCTTCAAATTAGGTCCAAGTGGGGTTCAAAATTAGGCTATAATATAAATAAAATAGGGCTAACATTTAAATAGCAAAGTTTTCCTATTTGATTTATAAAAAATAATAAAATATTTTTTGTAAATAAACTAAAAGGTACTAAAATGATTTATATTACATAATTATCAAATTAAAAATACTGGACTTAATTTTTATAAATATAAGCATAATTAAATCTAAAAGAGGCTAGTATTACAATTATATGTAATTTGGCTTTACAAATACTAAAACAATTTGTAAAAATATGAAAAAATTATCTTAGCTATATTTTAGTATAAATATGATAATACAACAAATAAATCACAAAAAATGATAACTTTTGAAATTATTATTGGGTTTTTATGAATAAAATATGGGAATAAATTGGTGTAAAAAATCTTTAAAAATTAAGAAAAAATGATAAAACATTTGAACATACTAATACATACATGAATAGTCTATTTTGAAAGTATTTTGCATATTAAAAAATATATAAGATATATTGGGTATCAACAGCTGCCCCTCTTTACCCGAGAAGGATGAAAGAGTTGTCGGGTAAAGATATGATGGCCAATTTTGACTGAGTGAAATGGTTCGAAGAGTTTTAGGCCATGGAGACTTTTGAGAGCGGACGCAATATCTAGGGCGATGTGAACGGTGAAGGTCTAATAGGGCTGTAGGAACTGGAGAGGGATCGCTCTTGCCGAGATGGTCGTTGCTCGCCAGTTTACCTACAAATAAGCAATGCAAGATATATTGTGTGTAAATTTAGACATGATGCAAATTCTCGTCTGACCATGAATGTTGTCTTTGGCAATTTACAATGACGTCCTTAGACCATGATATTCTGGGCTATGATGTGTATAATAAAGGATATGCAGACCATGAAATGATGCTCTCGGGCTATGCAGATATTGCCTCCGAACCATGATGCCTTTGAATAATGATATGCAAAATATTTAAAGGGGTCCTCACGCCATGACATGGTGTTCTCGGGCTATGAAAATGGTGCCTCCGAACGATGATGCCTTCAGATAATTTGGCAATCTTTCAGCCCATGAGGTGCTGTATTTGGTGATCTTTCAGCCTATGCAAATGTACTAGGTGGCGATCTTTTAGCCATGCGATATAGATAAGGTGTTGATCTTTCAGCCATGCAAAAGTATATGAAGTGGCGATCTTTCATCCATGCAATGCAGAAGGTGGCGATATTTCAGCCATGTAAATGTAGAAGGTGGCGATCTTTCATACATGCAAATGTAAATAAGGTGGTTATCTTTTAGCCATGAAAATATAAATAAGTGGCGATCTTTCAGCCGTGCAAATGTAAATAAGGTGGCAATTTTTAGCCATGTAAAGGTAAATAAGGTGGCAATCTTTCAGCCATGTAAATATAAATAAGGTGGCGATCTTTCAGCTATGCAAATGTAGATAAGGTGGCAATCTTTCAGCCGTGCAAATGTAGTAGGTGGCGATCTTTCAGCCATGCAAATGTAGTATGTGGCGATCTTTTAGCCGTGCAAATGTAAATAAGGTGGCGATCTTTCAGCCATGCAAATGTAAATAAGGTGGAAATCTTTCAGCCTTGCAAATGTAGTAGGTGGCGATCTTTCAGCCATGCAAAAGTAAATAAGGTGGCAATTTTTTAGCCGTGCAAATGTATTAGGTGGTGATCTTTCAGCCATACAAATGTAAAAAAGGTGGTGATCTTTCAGCCATGCAAATGTTAATAAGGTGGCAATCTTTCAGCCATGCAAATGTAAATAAGGTGGCGATCTTTCAGCCATGCAAATGTAAAAAAGGTGGCGATCTTTCATCCATACAAATTTAGATAAGGAGCCGATCTTTTAGCTGTGCAAATGTAGTAGGTGGAGATCTTTCAGTCATGCAAATGTAAATAAGGTGGCGATCTTTCAGTCGTGCAAATGTAAATAAGGTGGCGATCTTTCAGCCATGCAAATGTAAATAAGGTGGCGATCTTTCAGCCGTGCAAATGTAGTAAGTGGCGATCTTTAGGCCATGCAAACAAATAAGGTGGCGACCTTTCAGCCATGCAAATGTAGTAGGTGGAAATCTTTCAGCCATGCAAATGTAAATAAGGTGACGATCGTTCGGCCATGCAAATATTCCAGTCGTGCAAATGTAAATAAGGTGGCGATCTTTTAGCCATGAAAATATAAATAAGGTGGCGATATTTCAGCCATGCGAAAATAGATAAGGTAGAGCTTAACCTCACAAGGAAACATATTAGCCTTATGCATGCAGAAGCGTAGATGGAGATAATGTTTAGTCTCAGAAGGCAGCATATTAGCCTTATGCAATGCAGAGATGCGGATGGAGACAACGTTTAGTCTCGAGAGGTAGAATAGTAGCCTTATGCCAAAAATAAAGTGGAAAGCAGTAACAAAGATTTCTTAGTTGATAGCAGACTGCGATATTATAACTACTGGGAACATTGTGTCACACGGTACGTTACTAGTGTGTATAGATAGCAGATGTGAGTAAGTGACGGTTCTGCGAGTTGTATTCTTGAACAATGTCTGTCTTGTGGGTGTATAGTACGTCTGATGCTTTCATAATCCAAGTGCCTGCGTTCAAAGAAAAATCATGAGTTTTTAAGGTGGCGAAGGTTAGTTCGTATCCCTACTGGCTCTACTTAATCTGCTCGACTTTGATCTAGTGATACGGTTTGCATCATTCGGGGTAGCATTGCTAAAAAAGGCAATTTCAATGATAAACATGCATGATTTTGTCAAATTATAACATAAATGTATAATAAAAATAGTTTTTAGATAAACGTATGACTGTGACGTAGTTCGAGACATTACAACCTCTCCTGCTATGGAATTTTGAGGGTCCACCTCAAAACTCCGCCCCAATTTGATAGGTTGCCATTTTTTACCGTTGCTCGTGTGATGATCGGCTGAAATTACTTCGGAATTTTGAGGGTCCTCCTCAAAATTATGCCCTAGTTTCTAATTTCGGGGGAAATCAATTTTTTATTGAATTGTGACCAAACCCATATGGCTTCCTACATATCCCCTCTTAAATGGGAATCAGGTCAGGCGTGGTTCAATTTACATCATATAGGAAAGCATAGAGATTACGCATAGTAACGCTTGACTACATCTGAGTTGACTGGTTTTGGATAGACTTCTCTATCCATTTCTGCAAGTATTAGGGCTCCACCTGTCTGGACCCAGTGAACCATGTATGGGCCCTGCCAGTTGGGAGAGAATTTCTCTTTGGCTTCATCTTGATTTGGGAAAATTTTCTTTAACACTAGCTGCCCCAGTGTGAACTGTCTCAGATTGACTTTTTTGTTGAAGGCTCTGGACATTTTATTCTGATAAAGTTGACCATGGCAAACTGCATTCATTCATTTTTCGTCTATAAGGGCTAG
Source organism: Nicotiana benthamiana (assembly GCA_034376525.1). Lineage (NCBI taxonomy): Eukaryota > Viridiplantae > Streptophyta > Magnoliopsida > Solanales > Solanaceae > Nicotiana > Nicotiana benthamiana. The sequence continues at coordinate 88,073,707 of CM067333.1, read as the reverse complement.
TCCCACTCTGCGTCGTCGAGCTCATCTTCCTATATGATCCTTAGTGAATGAATTTCTACCTTAGCAAAAATGATGATTTCTGTACCATAAACCAGCATATAAAGGGTTGCCCCAGTTGATGTGTGGGCTGTGGTGTGATATCCTAGTAAAGTAAATGATAACTTCTCGTGCCACTGTTTATGTTTCTCTACAATTTTCCTCAATATCTTCTTGATATTCTTCTTGGAGGCTTCTACGGCTCCATTCACCTGAGATCTATAGGCTGTAGAATTCTTGTGTTTGATCCTGAAGGTTTTACACAGAGCTTTCATCAAGTTGCAGTTGAGGTTGGAGCCATTATCAGTAATGATTGACTTCCGAATCTCGAATCGACAAACAATGCGGACGTGGACAAAGTCTACCATGACTTTCTGGTTACTATTCTGAAAAATGCTGCTTCGACCGATTTGGTGAAATAGTCGATTGCTACTAGGATAAAACTGTGTCCATTAGAAGCGGTAGGCTCGATTGGTCCATTAACATCCATCTCCCAAGTGGTGAACGGCCATGCTGAGCTTGTTGCATTAAGCTCATTTGGAGGTACCTTTATCATGTCTACATGTATTTGACAGGGTGGTATTTTTGGACATATTGTATGTAGTCTGTTTCCATAATCATCCAAAAGTAACCAGCTCGGAGTATCTTCTTTGCTAAGACAAATCCGTTCATATGTGGACCGCAGGTCCCAGCATGAATTTCCTCTAGGAGCCTGGATGCTTCCTTTGCATCGACACACCTTAATAATCCCAAATCAGAAGTCCTCCTATATAGGATTCATCCACTGTGAAAGAAATTCTTGGACAACCTCCGAAGTGTGCATTTCTTAGTAGGATTTGCAAGTTTTGAGGACTCTCCTTTTGGCAAATACTCATTGACATCATGAAACCAAGGCTTTCCATCTGCTTCTTCTTATGGGCACAATAAGCCGGCTGATCATGGATTTTCACTGGAATAAGACCAATGAAATTTTTGTCTGGATGTTGTATCATGGATATGGTAGCTATGCATCGGCGAACTCATTCTGGACTCTAGGAGCATGCTGGAATACCATATTCATGAACCTCTTTCTCAATTCTTGTACATGATGCAGATATAGAAGTATCTTGGGGTTCTTGGTTGCCCATTCCTCTCGTACCTGATGTATTAGAAGTTCCCAATCTCCGATCACTAGAAACTCTTGAATGTTCATGTCGATGGCCATTTTGAGCCCAAGGATACAGGCTTCATACTCGGCCATGTTGTTGGTGCACGGGAACCTGAGTTTGGCAGACATCAAATAATACTGACTCATTTCCGATACCAGGAATACTCCTATTCTCCATCGAAAACCATTCTCCAACCATCATAGGTTTTTGCAATGTCCTTTCCTATGAATGATACCTCTTTATCAGGAAAATATGTTTTCAAGGGTTCGTATTCTTCATCCACGGGATTTTTAGCAAGGTGATCTACTACTGCCTGTCCCTTGATTGCTTTCTGTGTCTTGTAAATAATGTGAAACTCACTCAACAGGATTTGCCACTTGGCTAGCTTGCCAGTGGGAATGGGTTTCTGGAAGATGTACTTTAAAGGATCCATCCTTGATAATATGTAGTATAGGCGCAGAAGTAGTGCCTCAGCTTCTAAGCTACCCAAGTCAAAGCATAACAATGGCACTCTAACAGAGAATACCGAGCCTCGTACAAGGTGAACTTCTTACTGAGGTAATAAATGGACTGATCCTTCCTCTCGTTTCATCATGCTGCCCCAAAACGCAACCGAAAACTCCATCCAATACTGCAAGGTAGAGGTATAGGGGTCTACCTTGCTCAGGCGGGACTAAGACTAGCAATGCTGATAGGTATTCCTTGATTTTTTTCGAAAGCCTTTTGGCAGTCATCAGTCCATTTGGTAGTGGCGTCCTTCTTCATCATCTTAAAGATTGGCTCACAGATAACTGTAGATTGTGCTATAAACCGACTGATGTAGTTAAGTCTCCCAAAGAAACTTATCACGTCCTTCTTATTCTTTAGCGGTGGTAGTTCTTGAATGGCTTCGACTTTTGATGGATCCAGTTCTATTCCTCGGCGACTCACAATAAACCCAAGCATCTTTCTAGCAGGAACCCCAAATGCGCATTTCACGGGATTCAGTTTGAGGTTGTACCTTCCCAGTCTTTTGAAAAACTTCTTCAAATCTTCCATGTGATCAGTGGCCTTCTTGAACTTGATGATAACATCATCTATGTACACTTCTATCTCCTTATGTATCATATTATGGAAAATGGTAGTCATGGCCCTCATGTAGGTGGCCCCAGCATTCTTTAGCCCAAAAGGTATCATCCTGTAATAGTAAATTCCCCACGATGTGATGAAAGCTATTTTCTCAGCATTTTCTAATCCATCCAGATCTGATGATAACTAGCGAAGCAATCTACGAATGACTGTAGCTCGTGCTTGGCGTAACTGTCGATCATGATGTGTATATTTGACAAGGGGAAGTCATCTTTTTGACTGGCTCGGTTGAGATCCTGGTAGTCGATACAGGCTCTTACCTTTTTGTCCTTCTTTGCTACTGGTACAATGTTGTCTAACCATGTCGGATACTCAACTACCCTGAGAACCTTAGCTTTGACTTCCTTAGTGATTCCTTTCTTGATTTTCACCCTCATATCAGGTTTGAACTTTCTAAGCTTCTGGTTTACTGGTGGACATGTCATATCAATTGGCAGTTTATAGGCCACAATAGATATACTTAGACCAGTTATATTATCATGCAACCAGGTGAATATGTCTTCATATTCCTTTAGAAATTCTGTGTATTCCTTCTTTTCTGATGGCGATAAGTGAACATAGGTTCGTGTTTCCTTGACGTTTTCCATATCTCCCAGGCTAACAATTTCGGTCTCGTCTAGGTTGGACTTAGGTCTGTTCTCAAAGTTCTCAACTTCTTTGATGATCTCCACTGGTATGTCATATTCTTCTAAATCAATGTCCGTTTGTTGCTTTGTCTCATTGCATGTCACAGTCATTAGTTCATCAATATAAGTAATAGTAATGATGTATAAGCAAAGTAATGAGAGAAAAATAACAAGAAGGGTTGATTCATGAAAAGTCTAAATGCTTTGATAAATTTCATAAACATTGAAAACCTTATTGATGGAATTAAAATGCTAAACGAAAATCATCTAGTAAAAATAAAACAGTGCATGATGCTTGTTATGGCCTTGCTACCTCGAGGCTCGTCGAGCTCTGGTTGTCTTGATAGTCCAGTTATTGAGGTATGCTCCTCTACTCACAACTTGTATGGAAGGACCTTCCTCCCCCTCCTCCTCGAGAAAAACATAGTAGTCCATGTCATTGTTTTCTAGGAACAAGTTCTTTACCGCACCAAGTGCTTCTTCTTTGTCTATCTTATAAACAATGTCAACCTGTTGGAAAGACTACTCCAAAGGAGGTATTGGCTGCTCCAGTGGATAGTAAAGACCGTGCCATAGTGGCGACCAGTTGTTGAATTCATCCCAGGTATACTCATATCCCAAGCCGAAAGTAGTGTCGTGTTTCTTGAGTTTTATTGGTTTAGCAATCCCTTGGAGGTTCTTGCCGAGCCCTTTGCCAGGTTCATATCCACTCCAATTCAATATAGTCTCGATCTTGTTATCTTACCATTTATCTTTCTCAATAGCATTGAATTACTTGATGTGGTGGTAAGTATCTCCACCTTGCTTTCTTCTCCCCCTATTACCAGAATGGTTTGACGACTGTTTATAGGATTGCTGCTGTTAATGTGAATGATAACTTCCTGGTGATTCTATCCAAATTTTAGTGCATGATGCAGTGTTGATGCTACGATGCTGGTGGCATGGATCCATGGTCGTCCCAATAGCAGATTGTAAAATGCTGGCACATCTATCACCTGGAAATCAACATCGAATCAGGTTGGCCCCATTTGCAAACATAGACTAATCTCCCCAATAGTGGACTTCTAGGAGCCGTCAGGCTTTCATATTGATAGCTCTATCCTTTATCTCGTGCAGTCCTTTACCCAACTTCTAGAGTGTTATCAGTGGACAAATGTTAAGACTGGAACCTCCGTCGATCAGGATCGTAGTGATGAAGTAGTCTTCACATTGCACGGTGATATGCAATGCTTTGTTGTGACCCAACCCTTTAGATGGAAGCTCATCCTCATGAAAAGTAATTTTATGACTTTCCAATACCTGTCCTACCATGTTAGCCATTTCCCCGCCAATGATATTGCTGGGACTGTATGCTTCACTCAGCACCCTCAACAGAGCGTTCTTGTATGCCTTAGAATTTTGTAGCAAAGTAAGTATGGAGATTTGTGCCGGTGTTTTGCTCAATTGGTCAATGACCAAGTATTCCTTGGCTTGTATCTTTCTCTAAAGATTGTCTGGACCTGTCTCAATGTTGGGTGGTAGGTTAGAGGCCTGCTTGCTTGACTCAACTAAGTGATCAGGGGTATAAACTCTACCAGTTCTTGTCGTACCCTGTGCCGCAATAGTTTCTACGAGCCTAATCTTGCCTTTCCTCCTTGCCTCGGCAGTATAGTCCCATGGTATAGCATTTGTATGGAATGACATCATGGCCGACATCGCCACTGGGATCGGTGTGGCTATCTTTACTCCGTATGGAGCACGAGCGCTAGATGGTAAAACTGTAACCTCAAATGGTGTAGGTGCATTTGCTGGAGACACGAATTCGACCTCAATTAGCGCTGGTATCTTTACAGATGACATTGCTTCAAACTCAAATGGCATGGACATATTAACCTCAGCGCCCCCATAGTGCTACATATAGACTACAATCGGATTAAGAGTAACTATTGGCTTCTTTGGGTCATCACTTTCTGCGATCAACCCGATTGATCCCTCGAGATCTCAATCATCCTCTATCTCAATCATGTGAACGCCTCCATCCTTACGGTCTGGCTGGGGGTTATTGCGGACATTTGGAGGGGGTTCCTTTGCCAAAATAATTTTATTGTCAAATTCCGAGCATGTGATATTTGTCTCACATGAATCCTAAAGAATTCCCAAAGCTATATTTTTCTTTTAATTATTTATTATTTTTTGGAATTATTGTAGAATTTGTTTTAATTATTTGCATAGCTTGCGTGCATGTTTAACTTTATTTAAATCATAAAAATATATTGCATCTACATTTATGATTTAATTTTGTATTTTTAGATTAATTAGTACATTAATTTATTTGACAAAAATAGAAAAATCATAAAAATAGTCATGTTGCATTTTTACTCTTTAATGTCAAATTTCGTACCTTTTTCTTTAAAACTAGGAGTTAATTAATTTTTGTGAATACCATGCTTGAGTAATTAATATTTTTGATAGATTATTTTTGATATATGAATTAATTTAAATTTTATTTTTAATTTCGAGAAAAATAAAAGAATTTTGAAATAAATAAAAGCAAAAAGAAGTAAAAGAAATCAGATTTTGGGCCAAATCATTTAGAACTCCCTAGGCCCAATTAAATTTTCCCCTTACCCTTTCAAATACCTGTTCAAACAAGCTCAATTTCCGCCCTAACCAGTATGCCCTATGCTGAGACCAAACGACCCCGTTTTACTTCAGTTGGATCACAGCCATTGGATTTCTATCATCCAACGGATCAGAATTGCTATGTCATTTACCATATAAGTGTCGGAACTGAGGTCAAACCCCAAAAGACCAAACTCATCTATTTAATCTCTTAAAGACCTTACTCCCAAACCCTAGAGCGTCGCCCTGACTTTTCCATCTCCAGTCGGCAGCGCTGCCTCCGATCGGCCCCAAATTAACATCCCAGAAGCCTCTCACCTCCCTATTCCTCAATCTCTAACTACTTTCTCCTGAATCCTACCCCAACCAGTCGAATCTTAGATCAAAGCTCGAAACCTAAAATTTCAAAACCCCAAATCGGCGAGTCTGCTTGAAATTTTGAGATTGAAATAGACTTTAATTGCGTGTTTTCATTTGAGAACACAATTAATTTCCATTTAATTCAAAAAATCGAAGTCTCCTTGAAGATTTTCAAGACTTTTTTCACTTGGTTTAGGTATTTTTTTTATTTCTTTCATTTTCCTTCTGTTCCTTATCTTGTTTCGTTTAAGTTCTAATCTTTATCTCCTTTGGCATCGTCTTTTCCGTTTTGTTTTCATTTTAAGTAAGTTATGTTTGTGATTTTTAAAATCGAGATCGTTCATGCATGTCGCTTTAATTTCTCTGCTCTTTTGTGTGATTTCATTTTCTTGTTTTCAAAGCAAAGAAGTCTGATTTTTCTCTTGGGCAATTCTGCTTAGCCCAATGATTCTATGTGGGCTTTGAGATCAGAATCCAGGGAATGAGATTCAACCTATGCCTTGCAAGCTTAGGATTTGTGAATTAAACCATTGGGCCATTATGACTCTTGACCCATATTTGTCTGGTCTTTGAAGTAAAAACAGGGCTCATAAGTGGTATATTAGAAAATCTAGGTAGAGAATCTCTTGTAACTGACTGAAGGAAGCTTCCTAGAAGCTGTCATTGAGACCTAAATGAAAATTCATTTTTTAAGTTAAGGGTATTAGAGCAAGAATGAAAATTGAAAAACTTTCAAGTGCAAAACTGAATTTATTTAGGCTGCCATAAAAGCTTGCCTTAAAAGGCATTATTAAAGCTTTCCTATAAAGGAATTGTTACTTCATTAACAAGGAAGAAAAAAATTAGAGGAAAAAGGCTGAAAATCCTAAAAAATTTGAAACAACTTTTTTCTTTGAAAGTTCTGAAAAAGACACCGAAATTCTAGCATTTCTTCTCTTCAAACTGGTTTAATTTTGCTTTGGAATTTTGATAGTTGATGAAAATGTTCCGAGACTCTAAAGTTTATTATCCATTGGATTTCTCTGCAAGATTGAAGAGGCTGTGATTTTGATTTATTGCTAGTTGAGGAAAAATGTTTGAGTTTAGCGTTTAAGGTTTTGTTGAGCTGCTGATTCTCTGCACTATTACATTGTCATTTACTGTTGCTGCTCCTTCTTAACCACAGAATTTTCCTTGTTTACTTGGTGTAACTAAGTACCTCTCCAGCCTATGAACAACGAGTGAATGTTGAATATGTAATTCGAGTGGAAATCCAATTGAACGCGAGTTGATTTGTGTTTATGTTTTCTGGTTCCTTCGTCTCTATAGAATGTTGTGTGTAAACCCCATATATAATGCATGTTTAATTTATATTTTCCCCATTATTAATGTATTGTGGAGCTGGTTTCATGTTGCTGAGAGTATTAGTATGCTTTTTAGATTTAAATAGATAATGTACTAATTTTTTAATTTTGTTAATGTGAGAAATGAGAAAGGAGTTAATTGAGTTATGTTTCAAATGAATTGAGGTCTAGTTCTTATGGTTTGTAAAGTCTCAGAAGTGCCATATTAGGTAAGACATAGTTTATAGCCCTCCAAAGTTTAGTTCAAGTTCTTTTTAAAAATAGGAATCGAGGTGTGCCGTGCCAATATAAAATCTCAAAATTCATGGTTCTCACTTAATTAATGTTTGAATCCTTAGAAATCAAGGTGTGCCATCTAGTTAAATTTTCTATGGCCCTCGCAAAGTTAAAAGTGCGTAGTTGCTTTAGGCGCGCTATTTAAAAAGTTACTTTCCTATACTCGGGTGTACATGTCATGTGACCCAAATCCAAATCTCAAAATGTTAAATAAACTGTTTCACAGACTGCAGGTGCATTTCCTATGGCATGGTCCAAAGGCATGTTTTAGATGACGTTGAAATCTTCCTTAAAAAATAACTAAAAGCGGTTAGTAATTTAAAATTATACCATAGGCTAAAACATGTATTAAAATAAGATAATAGGCCAATTATGATAGTTTAACGATTGTGCTAGAATCACAGAATCCGGAGGTGCCTAACACCTTCCCTCCGGTTAACAGAATTCCTTATTCAGAATGGTTCGCAGACTTTAAAAGGAAAGTCGAATTTTCGTCGATTTGGGATTTAAAATAAACCGGTGACTTGGAACGCCAAAATAAATTATTCCAAGTGGTGACTCTATAAGAAATCAAATAAATAATCCCATTTCGAATAATGTCACTTAAATTGAAAAAACTCCCTTATACTGATCTTGGGGTGGTGTAAAAAAGGAGATGTGACAGCTCTGACGACTCTGCTACGGATCTAAACCCAGAACTTTGGTTCAGGGTTTAAGAATTCAAGCATAGAATAGCTGTTATGATTGGCTTTATTTATTATCTAATTTTTCTACATGTTTGGGCCTAATATGCTAAATGTCTCTTTTTACCGCTTTGATATTTTGTGAACTGTATATAAGCTGATATGAAAGCCTCCTCTCTCTGAGTCTTCTAAATTATCTGGGAAGTGTGCTTTTGTGTAACTTTTTTTCTATTAGAGTCTTATCCCAAATGTTAGAATGAGGTTCGAACAAGTTGCAAAGCCGGTGAAGCTTCTGTATTCCCGGTATACTTCCCCCTCAACTCGAGTTGTCCGCTCGGGTAAGTCAAGTCTAAAACAATAAACCTAGGTTTTAAGCCTAGTACAACAAAACCTCATGCTGGATCCCTAGTTGGAACATTTGTTTGCATCACGTGCATTTGACTTTGGAGACTCAACAAAAGGGTTAGGTCTGTCTAGGACAGGTGTACCTAAAATGAAAAGACCATCCTAATACATCCTACTTGCTACTTGTGCATATATTTGCTTCAGATTTGTATGTTGATTGGCTTATGAATAATAGGAGAAAGTTGGAAAAAGAAAATAGCAATGTGAGGGCTAAGAGAGATAATTACCTGCTTTAAAAAACCAGTGTCCAAAGGTACTGAAACTTTGTCGGATTTTTTTGAAAAAAAAATAAGAAAAAAAGAAGAGAAAATTTTGTTTCCAAAAATAGTTAGTTTTGTTTTCATTTTGTCAAAGCTGCCTGAACTACGCCAGTTTGATTCTCACTAGATGTGGGATACGTAGGCCACCTCCGTGGGGTCCAACTTTTCTTTTGCAAAAATAGCCTAAAAACCCAATATTTTATTTTTTATTGCAAATAAGTAGGGTAATTCTATTCTTGTTTAAAATAGCCGAATGACCTCAAAAGGGCGTCGGAAGGCCATTTTAGCAAGAACGGCCACCTTTGGTCGTTTTTTAAAAGTTTTGGCCGGTTAGCAAACATTGCCTTAAAATCTTCTTTCTCGAGGTGCTGAAAGGCCGTATTAGCAATGCCAAATAATTTTATGAAAATTTTGAAAAAAATTGTGATAAAGTTTTCTTGAGTCAAAATGAGTCATCATTTTTCTTTTAATTAAATCACCCTAATAAATGTGCAGGATGAGCACAGATGAAAATGAACCCTTCACAGCTCTTAAAGAGATCCCCTTACAACTCCACATATGATGGAACGATTTAGGGAAAGGCAATAGAGGAACTGTGGTAAAGGTTTTGGGTGGCCTTATCGGACTTTTGAACATCAAGCCAAAATTGGACGTGATTGAAGCCTTGATACATTTTTGGTATCCAACTCGCAATGTGTTCCATTTTTCTGACTTTAAGCTCATACCCGCGCTAGAGGAAATTGAAGGTTACGCGGGCCTTAGTTGAAACCTTAGAAGTCATTACCCCGTGTCACCAAGACCAATATCACCCTACAAATTTCTCGACATATTAACTATAGGTCGGGATATTCAGGATGGGAATTCATCTGAAGGGTATTACACTTTTCAGTTCTTGTATCAACGCTATGGTAACCCCCAAGGTTTTGAAGCACCAAATACCGGTTTGAATTATGCCAAAATAAATATAAATGGGAGGCAAGGCAAGGTTTGGTTTTTATAGTAGCATTCTTGGGTGTTGCAACCTATCTGCGAGAAGACGACAACATAGAATTGGAGCTCGTGGGAATAGTTGAAGTCGCAATCAAGGAAGCTAACGGCACTTTGGTTCCCCTGAACTTATCTGAGATTTATTGAGCTTTGACTATCTGTCGAGAAGGGGGAAAGTTCTTCCAAGGGTGTAACCTATTACTACAATTGTAGACATAAGAACACCTCTGCCACCATGTTGGGTATATGAATTATAGTATGACCGGTTTGAGTTGCATCAAAGAATTTGAAAGCCGAGTGGCGGGTGTTTAATTTCTTGAGGGTACCAAAGCTTGGTTTGCACACTTAAGTTCTTTGACTTCTGATAGATTTGTGCAAGCGTTCGGATGGCTCCCTATCATCGAAGTAGTATACATGTTAGCTGAAGTGTATTATCCTCTCCTGATGGGTATCCAGTTGTATGCTCCTCACAGGGTTTTGCGCCAACTGGGAAGATTTCAAACCATTCCCCATGATGAAGATTTGAGTATACATGTCATTGAATTGGGCCCAAAAGTCATATTTCCAAAAGGAAGTGTTTGCCATGTGTGGAATGAATGCAGATTTCTTGAACCTAAGATTATAGTGTGGGATCTAGCTAGAGGTGAGGTAGACCCAAAGTATAATGTTTGGTTCGGTAAAAGGTTTCAGATTCTTGAGATACCTGCTAAGAGAGCTCATGTTCAACAATTCACTAACGACTCGAAAGAGCTGTGGGGATGGTTGGGAAAAGAAGAAATCTACAGGGACAAAATAAGTACATTAGAAGGACAAATTAGGGACCTCAAATTTGGAAAGAGTATCCAAGCTGCTACAGATGAAAGGGAAAAGAAAAGGCTAACTCGGGAAAATGAAGCCCTCAAAGCTCAATGAGAATATCAGCCAGAAACTTGGAAAGAAGCCGTGCGGATGAAAGGCTTATAAGTAGCCTTATAAAGAAAGCACTCGAGTGTCAGGATGACCTAGAAAAATCTGAATCCAGTCTAGCAAAAGTTTGGGCCCAATTGGTAAAGAATACAGAAGGACATGAACAATTTGTGCAACAAATGAAAAGAAAATATGAGGGGACAATCACTAGTCTGAGGAGAAAGCTAACTACCCTTGAAAATGAGGCGGACAAACAGGCTAGGAACTTCAAAGCCGATAGGGAACATTGTTATGCTTTGATGGTACAGATGGAGGAAGATCTACAACAGTTGCAAAATCAAAGCCAGCATGACACGCAGGTGCTGGAAGCACGGAATCAACAAATCGGGCCTTTACTTCAGGAAAAGGGTGTTGTCCGAGAGAGAGTTAGAGCCATTGTTGACTACATCGTCATGAAATGCCAAGCACGTGAGGACATGACTCAAACCACTTTATTCGCTGCAGTAATGATATTTGTCTTCTAGATAATGATTGATTTGCAACGGCTTCAAGGGGATCTCGCATGTAGGCCCGTGGCGAGACCGAATGATGTCCCACGGGCTCCAGGAGTCGAAGCATTAATGTATTCTGAATTTTTCATTTATCGAGTTTGTATTTTGGTTTATTTTGGGTTTGTTCATAGTTTTATATTCCAAGAAAATGAGTAGTCTGAAGTCTTTCGTAATAGAAAGTTTATGAGTTTTTATTTAAGAAAAACGAAAATTTCCAAGAAAATTGTTTCTTTACTTTCTGCATTTATTTCCTTGAACTACGTTATGATCTGATTCATGCGGCATCGTGATACGTAGGCAATCCTCATCAGATCATGCCATAATTTTTTGTAAATAACTCCAATAATAGAGGGATGTGAAAGGACATAACCGAAAGAAAACCCAAAAAGAAAGAAGAAAGAGCCGAAGAAAAATCAAAAGGAAAATGAGAAAAAAAAGCAAGAAAAGAGTGGAAAGTGGGAAAGTGGAAAGAAGAGAAAATCGAGGGAAAATAAATAAATTTGGGATGAAACATGCAACCGTTGCAAAACATGTTTAACTGTATAGGTGCATCACACCCCAACGTGCGATTACCTATGTGTTATTTGTTTCAAACTGACCGGTTTTTTGTCTACTGTTAAGCACATGTTTAATAGTTAGGTGGTTGGTTTTGTGGTAGTCTGGCTTCTCATCCATACTTCACGAGGTCGAAAGGAATCGTTGAAATGTCTTCGAATATGACTCTGCCAATAGCTCCTATTGGGGATGAGAGTCTGATCTTACGTATCCCAACTTCAAAATCGGTAGCTATCGAGGAAAATAGATTTATGCATCTCCGCGTGATGGAAATGAAGGATGCCTGGGAAAACGAAAAAGAACCACCAAGTGCAATCCCTGGATTTTTCGAGCTTTTTTCCAGGGCAAGTGGGACCTCCAATATTCCCATAAGTTATCCAAAGACACCACTGGGATATCCTACCATTTTTGCCAGCTTTGTGAGAACACCTTCTGAGGCTCGCCCCTAGGTGTTAATTTCTAGTGCGGCTTCGAACATATTCATGGCGTCGCCTTGCTCAGCTACGGCACAACCTAATCTACCCAGGGCTAGCTTTGACCCATCATCCTTCACCTTCCAAACACCATCCTTCCCACCACAACCTACACAGTTTACTACCTTTGCTTACCCACAGCCGCCCCGCTATGAGTTCACCACAGGGCAATAGAAAACCACAAAAAAACCTGAGCAAGAGGAGATTTCCAAAAAGATGAGAAGCATGGAGCAGAGTCTCAAAAATATACAGGTCTGAGTGAACAGAAAAGTGTATCCTATGCCGACTTGTGTACGTTCCCTCACTTGCATCTACCATTGGGATTCAAAATCTCGAAATTTGAGAAATATGACGGGCATGGCCTACTTTGGAGAGAGTTTCACATCTGAATGGTATATGGACCAAGATATATCCAGTTGGCATATATGGGATGACCTTGCTCGGGACTTTGTCAGGAAATTTCAGTACAACATCAACATTGCCCCCGACAGGAACTCATTGACAAATTTAAAGAAGAAGTCCTCTAAAAGCTTCCGAGAGTATGTTGTCAACTGGCATGAGCAAGCCTCCAATGGACGAAATTGACATGGTCAAGTTCTTCTTTCAATCCCAAGGGGCTGATTATTTTCAAAACATGATGTCTGTGATGGGCAAGCCATTTGCCGAAGCCATAAAAATCGGGGAAATGGATGAAAATGGGTTGAAAATAGGGCGAATCTTAAGTTAGTCTGCTATAAGGGATACCTCCCAAGCAATCCAGGGCGGGTCTGGAGGTGTGGCCAACCGAAAGAAGAAAGAAGAAGCAGCAATGGCCACTTCAAGTTCAAGAAGACCCCGTCCACCCATACCTGTTTTCTCTAAAAGATCCTCACAACATTACCACCCCACCAGGATGTGACATCCAATATGGCTCCTCAGCCATACGCAGTGATGAATGCCCACAACAACAATTTAATCAAAACAGAGCTCCATTTCCCATAAATCAACCTCCTTACCAAGCTCACTACAATCCCCAGCCTCTTCAAAACAACTTCCACGCCCATGAACCACCCATGAGGCCAAACTTCACAGCCATCGGTGAATTTTATTCCAGCCCGTTCCCCAAACTTGTTCAGATAGGTTTGTTGCAGCCTGTTCCCCAAACCAGGCAGAGTCCAGCATCGCCCGCTTACAGAACTGGTACTCGATGCGCCTACCATTTAGGGGCAGAAGGGCATGATACAGATGATTGTTGGACCCTGAAAATGGTTGTGGAGAACTTGATAGAGCAAAAGAGAATTATGCTAAAGGACGAAGGCGTTCCTAATGAAACCAAAAATCCATTACCGGCTCATAACAATGGCCGGTTATTGGGATGATTTATAAGACAAAGAGTTTGACTCATCTCTAAAATCCATCATTGCTATAGCTGATATGGAAAAGAAGCCAAGGGTTGTCACAAAATAAGACAAGGGAGAGAATAAAAGCAAAACGACTCCTCAGAAGACGGAAAAGAAAATGGAAGCTGAAACTGGGGCAACACCTTCTAAAGATGTTTTGTTGTAAGTTCCTAGAGGCAGTAAGAAAGAACATATGTCACTAAGCCCTCCTCGAAGGTTTGAGCTCAACAAGGGATCCCAAATGTATGTACCCAAAGGGAACTACGTGGCGCATGGGCCAATAATTCCATCAAGGCTAGGTGAGCCTGTTGTTATTGGACGCGCGCCGCAAAGTCCCATGGTAAATCCCACTGCAGTGCCTTGGATCTGTGACAAAGCAGTAGTAACTTACAAAGGCAAAGAAATCTTGGGAGAAGTTCAAGAAAATAACCCGACTGAGAAGTACTTCAATCTGGAGGAAGTGAATAATGACACAAAGAAGCGTTTCGCATCTAAGAAGCAGTGAGTTCTGAGGAAGCAGAAGCCTTCTTCCAACAAATAAAAATGGTAGACTATGAGATAATCTACCAGCTTCGAAAGTCTCCTGCTCAAGTCTCTCAACTATATTTGCTAATGAACTAGACTGAACATTAAAAGGTATTGATCAAAACTCTCACCGAAGCATATGTACCCTTTGAAACCACTGTAGAATAGTTGGAGAGTATGGCAGAAAGATTTTATGCGATTAATCAAATCTCTTTTAGCAAGAATGATCTGCCCCGGAGAGGGCCGCGCACAATAAAGACCTTCAGCTGAAACTGAAATGCAAAGGGTATTATGTGAAAAGGGTCGTGTTAGATGGTAGTTTTGGGGTAGATATTTGACCACTCTCAACTCCGCAGTGTATGGAAATTGGTACTGATCGAACTAGACCCAAGAACGTCTGTGTGCGTGACTTCAACGGCATAAAGAGGGATACACTAGGAAAGATTGATACCTGACTATTAGCCCGGTACACTTCAAAGTGACCTTCTAGGTTTTGGACATGGATACTTCATACAATTTTCTCTTATGAAGGTCGTGGATTCACGCAATAAGGGATGTTCCTTCCACTCTCCACCATATGGTGAAATTTGAACATGAGGATCAGGAGATTGTAGTTTACCCGGAAGATGAGCAATCGATTTATCGGGACCTATCAGTCTCGTGTCTTGAAGCAAGAGAGGGGAGTGAACACGTTGTCTATCAAGCTTTTGAGATTGTAATCGTAGACTAGTGTGGAGAAGGAAACCCTTGCCCTCAACCCTTCCTTTCAAATGCATCAATCATGGTTGCCAAAGAAATGATCAAGCATGGTAACAAACTTGGGAAGGGGCTCGGGAAATCATTGTAAGGAATAGCTGAACCTATCACCCTAACTGCCAGTGAGAAGTTCTTTGGGGCAGGCTTCTGACTCACGCCGGCTGATGTAAAATGGGCAGATGAAATAAATAATGATGGTTGGGTCTTGCCTCATCCGGTTCTACATATGTATAGAACATTTGTCGAGCCTAAATACAATGAGGAAGAGAAAGATGAGGCCTTTACGAGAGAAGAAATTGAAGAAATATGTTGGGGCTATGAGGAAGATATTGTATAAAACCAACATGGTCCAACCAGGGGAAGGCTCAAGCACCGGTGAGGTGCTATATATGGGACCTAATGCCAAGCTGCAAAATTGGAAGGCTACGCCATTCCCAATCAGGCGGGAGTCCCGGAAGACCTGTCTTGCCACTTTTTTTGCATCATGAGTTATTCCAGTGTATAATTCGGATGTTTTCTTTAGTTTCTTGTCTTTTAATTTCCAATGTAAACCTTGTTATCTTACAATTCAGTGAAATGAAATCAATATTTCATCGCTCATCTCTCTATTCTTTATAATTTTGTTACTTTTTCTTATTTTCTTCTTTTTTTGTTCTAATAATGTGGTTTTAAATAACATGACATGCTTACAAACTTCATGCCCAGATCCAAACGCACTGTCTAACTATGAAATAATGAACAAAGAACTGGAATATGATAAAGAAGAGGCTTTTAGGGAAATAAATCGAGAATTGGAAAAATATGAGAATAAACCCAAGCCAAACTTGAATGATACTGAGCCGATTAATTTGGTAGTTCTGCAGAAGTCAGGGAAACCAATATAAGCATTCACACAGATGAAAAAACCCAGTTGCATTAATCTAACTCTTGTTTGAGTTCAAAGATATGTTTGCTTGGTCATATGATGACATGCTAGGACTAAGTGTTAATTTAGTGGTTCATAAGTTGCCAACTTACCCTGATTACCCCCTATTCAGCAAATGCAAAGAAAGTTTAAAACTGATATCAGTGACAAAATCAAAGAAAAAGTCACAAAACAGTTAAAAACAAGGGTGATCCGAGTGGTGCGGTACACCACATGTCTAGCCGATGTAGTTCCAGTGCCAAAGAAATATGGTAAAACCAGATTGTGAGAGGATTATCGAGATCTGAACAAAGCAAGTCCAAACATAACATCCCTTTGCAGAACATCCACATCCTTGTTGATAACTACACCAAACATGAGATACAGTCCTTCGTGGATTGTTATGCAGGATACCACCAGGTGTTGATGGATGAAGAAGATGTAGAAAAGACAGCTTTTACCACAGCCTGGGGCACATACTATTACAGGGTCATGTTATTTGGTCTGCAGAATGTTGGGGCAACCTACATGAGGGCCATGACTGCCATTTTTCATGATATAATGCACCAAGATATAGAGGTGTATGTGGATGACGCATCAAATCCAAGACCCAGGATGATCGTGTTTGGGTCTTAAGGAAATTATTTGAGCGGTTGCGTAAATATGATCTGAAGCTGAACCCAGCCAAATGTGCATTTGGGGTCCCATCTAGCAAACTCTTGGGATTCATAGTCAATCGGAGGGGCATATAGGTAGATCCAACAAAGATAAGGTCTATTTGGGATTTTCCTCCTCTGAGAAACAATAAGGATGTGATGAGCTTATTAGGCAAATTGAACTATATCAGCTGGTTCATTGCCCAGCTGACATCCACGTGTGAACTATATTCAAGTTGCTGAAGAAAGATGTGGCAATAAAATAGACAGATGAATGTCAAGAAACTTTTGATAAAATCAAAGAATATCTGTCTAACCCACCAGTCTTGGTCCTACCTGATCCAGGGAGACCTTTGTTCTTCAATATGACAGTCTTGGAGAGTTCTTTTGGATGTGTCCTTGGGAAACATGATATAACTGGGAAAAGAGAATGTGTGATCTATTATTTGAGCAAAAAAATTCACAAGCTATGAATCCAAATACACCCTGTTGGAAAGGACGTGTTGCGCTTTAACTTGGGCTGCTCAGAAGCTGATGCATTATTTGCAAGCTTACACCACTTACCTCATAACCAAGTTGGATCCCCTAAAGTACATATTCCTGAAGTTGATGCCTACATGGAGGCTAGAAAAATGGTAGATCCTGCTCACGGAATTTGACATAGTCTATGTCACTTGCACAGCAATGAAAGCCCAGGCGATATCAGATCACTTGGCTGAGGACTCGGTTGATGATGAGTACCAACCTTTGAACACTTATTTCTCGGATGAAGAGGTAAATTCAGTTGAGGCAATATTCAAAGACACCAATGCTTGGAAAATGTTCTTCGATGGAGTGGCAAACGCAAAAAGTGTTGGAATTGGGGCAATCTTGATCTCACCCGCTAGTCATCATTATCCAGCCACAACCCGGCTTCGGTTCTTCTACACAAACAACACTGCCGAGTACAAAGCCTGCATTATGGGTATGAACATGGCAATTGACCAGAGATGTCAAACTTATTCCTTACAGGCAATATGTGGAAGATCTTGGCAAGCGATTCAAGTCAATAGAGTTCAGGTACATCCCTTGTTTCCATAATGAACTGGCTGATGCACTTGCTACTTTGGCCTCGGTACTACCATACCCCAGCAATGCCCACATTGATCTCTTGAAAATCCAAATTCGGGAAAGGCACAGTTACTGCAATATACTTGAGGCAGAACCAAATATTCAGCTATGGTATTACGACATCAAAATTTTTTTGAAAACTAAAGAATACCCTAAGCAAGCTAGCGGAGACCAAAAGAGAACTATTAGATAGAACGCAAGTGGTTTCTTTTTTAGCGATGATGTCTTGTACAAAAGAACTCCGGACCTCAACTTGTTAAGATGTGTTGACGCCGAAGAGGCTGGAATAATCATGTATGAAGTGCACGTGGGAGTGTGCGGACCCCACATGAACGGGTATGTTTTGGCAAATAAAATCCTTCGAGCGGGCTATTACTGGATGACCATGGAAAAGGATTGTTTCAGCTTTATTCAGAAGTGTCATCAGTGTTAGGTGCACGATGATTTGATTCATGCACCTCCTACAAAACTGCATCACATGTCAGCGCCTTGGCTATTTGTTGCCTGGGGAATGGATGTTATTGGGACAATCGAACCAAAAACCTCAAATGGGCACAAATTTATACTGTTGCCATCGACTATTTCACGAAATGGGTTAAAGCAATCACTCTCAAATCTGTCACTAAGAAAGCCGTGGTAGATTCCGTGCACTCCAATCTTATCTGCCATTTTGGTATTCCTTCAACTACCATCACAAATAATGTTGCAAACTTGAATAATCATTTGATGGGGATATATACGAACAATTCAAGATACCGCATCAAATCTCTACTCCTTATCGGCCTAAAGCTAGTGGTGCCATCAAAGCAGCAAACAAGAACATCAAAAAGATTTTGATAAAGATGATTCGAAGTTCCAGGCAGTGGCATGAAAAGCTGCCTTTTGCATTGTTTGGGGTATCGCACTATGGTGCCCCCGTACCTTTTGTTTTATGGCACTGAAGTCGTAATACTCACGGAAGTTGACATCCCTTCTCTCTGAATTATTGTTGAAGCTGAAATTAATGACAGTGAGTGGGTCAAAACCCGCTTAGAATAGTTAACCTTGATTGATGAAAAGCGAATGGCCGCAGTCTGCCGCGGGCAGTTGTACCAACAAAGAATGGCTCGTGCCTACAACAAGAAAGTTCACCCAAGAAATTTTGAAGTGGGGTAACTCATTTTAAGGCATATTCTTCCCCATCATCTGGAAGCAAAAGGAAAATTCGCTCGTAACTAGAAAGGCCCATACAACATCAGAAAGATATTGCCAAAAGAGGTATTATACCTGGGAGATATTGAGGGAAATGATCCCGAAGCAGCTGTGAGCGCAGACGCAGTCAAAAGGTACTATGTTTAGTCTTTCTGCAGTGATAACATTACACAATTGGGAATGACGAAGGCTTTCATTCTTGCTACCCCAAACACTCAAATCCTTTTCTAACCCTTTGAGACGGCTACCATTTTTCGTTACCCTCTTCTGAACTCGAAGATGTTTGTAAAAAATGATAAAAAATAAAATGATGAAAAAAATAAAATGTTTTCCCTGAACTACGTTTGTCTTGATTCCGAGAGGATATGTAGGTAGCCTCTCTCTAGGGTTCAGTCACACCAAAAAAAATCCAGTTTCCCGCAAAAGTGAAACTAGGGCAGATGTTATAATAATTCGGCGATGATCTCATCTGAACGGTTCAGAAGTTGTAATTCAATCCAAGTCCTTTTTACCCAAACCTGGTTCAATTCCTTTGGATAAATTAGTAGGAGGTTTTTCAAAATTGAAGAACACAGTTGTTTGGATCTAATACAATCAAAATGAAAGAAATAAAATGAGAGAGTCTTATTTGTGAAAACCTATGGGCACTGTAAGGCGATGGTAAGCAGAGAAATTGAAAATGAGAGAGCATGGTTAGTGAAAACTCGTAAAGATAACTATAAGGTAATGGCAATAAGAGAAACGAGAGAGGTCGATTGGCAAAAACCCGCAAAGGGTTCCATTGATCAAAAAGAAGGAACCCCTCACTACTATTGGTATTTGAAAGCGTACCGGAAAGGTTTCTCGATTTTAAAACACGGGTCACACGGGATCTATGAGGAGTTGGATAGTTGTGAAGATTGGTTATCTAGTCCAAGAAGCATGTCATGTATATTGAAGTCTATTCACCCAGATGAGTCCTTCTTTCCCCTTGAAAGGGACGCTTCTCAATAGGTGCATCAAGTCGATCCTGACTAGCCATGATAGCCGATGTTTTGAAATCAGATTTATTGAAATTGAAAATAAATCTTAAGTAAAAATCCCCTAGAGGCAGAATAAAGTGAAAGGGTCGGCCTCACACGGGTGAGCTGTCATGAGAAATTTTAAAAAATTTGAGTTCCTCGGTTTTAGGAGAGATATCAATCTTCAGAAAACCAAGCAAGCAGCAAAGGTTCTCACCAAAAGAGTTGGGCCGAGATCAAGTGATCAAAATAATCAAGGCCACAAAACAACCCATCATTTCAAACTAACAATTGTTCTTTATTTGAAAATTTGAAATAGGTGCAGCCCAAAGCAACCGTGAAAAAGCGGGTGCAATCAAAAAGGAAAAGATGCGCAAAAGCTAGAAATAACTTTGCAGTAATAATCAACTCAAAAGAGAAGTTTCCTCCAAATTCTTTCTTGCATTTTTACTAAAGAAATTTGAACTGAAAAATAAAATTAAAAATGAAAAAAAAAGAACAAAATCCATAATTTATAACTTAGGATTCCTAATCTCAATCTTTTATGCTTTTGCCAACATCAGGGCTCCAATCCCTGAGTTGACATTTTTAGGCATATGGCCTCCATTCTCTAGTCGCCTTTTTGTCAACATTAAGGCTCCAATCCCTGAGTTTAGATTTTTAAACATAAGGCCTCTATTCCCTAGTCACATTTTACCAATATTAAGGCTCCAATCCTTGAGTTGAGATTTTTAGACATAGCGCATCCATTTCCTCGTCGCCTTTTTGCCAATATTAGGGCTCTAATCCTTGAGTTTAGATTTTTAGACATAGGGGCTCCATTACCTAGTCGCCTTTTGCCAACATAGGGCATCCATTCCCTAGTTGAGATTTTAGACATAAGGCCTCCATTCCCTAGTCGCATTATTTTGCCAACATTAGGGCTCCAATCCCTAAGTTGAGATTTTTAGACATAGGGCCTCCATTCCTTGGTTGCCTTTTTTACCAACATTAGGGCTCCAATCCCTAAATTGAGATTTTTAGACATAGGGCCTCCATTCCCTATTCGACTTTTTACCAACATTAGGGCTCCAATCCCTGAGTTGAGATTTAGACATAGGGCCTCCATTCCCTAGTCACCTTTTGCCAACATTAGGGCTCTAGTCACTGATTTGAGATTTTTAGACATATGGCCTCCATTCCTTAGTCGCCTTTTTAACAACATTAAGGATTTAATCCTTGAGTTAAGATTTTTAGACATAGGGCCTCCATTCCCTAATCGCCTTTTGCCAACATTAGGACTCCAATTCCTGAGTTGAGATTTTAGATATAGGGCCTCTATTCCCTAGTTGCCTGTTTACCAATATTAGGGCTCCAATCCTTGAGTTGAGATTTTTAGACATAGGGTCTCTTCCCTAGTCGCTTTTTTACCAACATTAGGGCCGCAATCCCTGAGTTGGGATTTTAGACATATGGCATGTTTTCCTAGTCGCCTTTTACCAACATTAGGGCTCCAATCCCTGAGTTGATATTTTTTAGACATAGGGCCTCCATTCCCTAGTTTCCTTTTTGCCAACATTAGGGCTCCAATCCCTGAGTTGAGATTTTATACATAGGGCCTCCATTCCCTAGTCGCCTTTTGCCAACATTTGGGCTCCAATCCCTGAGTTGAGATTTCAGGCATAGGGCCTCCATTCCCTAGTCGCCTTTTTACCAACATTAGGGCTCCAATCCGTGGGTTGGGATTTTAGAAATAGGGCATCCATTCCCTAGTTGCCTTTTTACCAACATTAGGACTCCAATTTATGAGTTGAGATTTCGGGCATAGGGCCTCCATTCCCTAGTCTCCTTTTTACAAGCATTAGGGCTCCAATCGCTAAGTTGAGATATTCGACATAAGGCCCCTATTCCTTAGTATCCTTTTGCCAACATTAGGGCTCTAATCCCTGAGTTGAGATTTTAGACATAGGACCTTCATTCCCTAGTCGCCTTTTTACCAACATTAGGTCTTCAATCCCTTAATTGAGATTTTAGACATATGACCTCCATTCCCTAGTCTCCTTTTTCCAACATTAGGGCTCCAATAACTAAGTTGAGATTTCTAGACATAGGGCCTCCATTTTCTAGTCACCTTTTTTTTTACCAACATTAGGGATCCAATCCCTGAATTGAGATTTTAGACATAGGGCCTCCATTCCTTAATCGCCTTTCTTGCCAACATTATGGCTCCAATACCTGAGTTGATATATTAGATATAGGGATCCATTCCCTAATCTCTTCCTCCCAAAGAGACACAATCCTAGTTGCTTTAAAAAAGAAATAGTTCAAATTTTTGTTACGAATAACTCACAAAAATTTTCTGGTGAAAACTGGGGCAAAACAATTTCGTTCGTTTGTTTGCTTTGGTGTTTGAGCAGGTTTGACCTTGAGGCACATGATTCGAGATGGCTGAAACAATGAGTCTTAATCTGAAATAAATAAAAGAAGTAAAGAACAAAAAAATTGAACTCAAAGTTCCGAGGCGGAGAAAGACGCGAACTGCTTAAGATTTAATTGAAGTCCCAAGCTTCGCGTGTCCCGCCCTTATCCAAAGTTTGAGAAAGAACCAGTACCTAAAGCTGACGAGCATCAAGATTTAGATCAGAGACTACAGTAAGAATCGGCTGAGACACAAGATCAAGCTTCAAGAAATTTATAGATAGGAATCTTGTGACTCGTAGTTGATAAGCTTAGCTAGTTTAGCTTTTATTTTCAATTTTGGTGTAATAAGGAGTTCAGCAAGAAGTAGCAGCTGCAGCAACAGTGATATTATAGCTTCCCGATAGACCCAGCTACCAAAACTTTCAAAACTACACTGGCCTAATTCCTTTATAGCCAAGGATATGCAGGCAACCTTTGAAGCAAGATTCGGTCAGATTCTTTTCAAAAAATGCTTCTCATGGAGTGTCAAATAGGCAAAAATCCCTCATAATTGCTCATTTTTATCTTTGCCCGAAAATCCTTCGTGTCTCCGAGCAAAGAGGGGCAGTTGTGAACACGTAATTTTTAACTCACATGAATTACTCCTACAGAATTCCCAAAGTTAGATTTTTATTTTAATTATTTATTATTTTTAGGAATTATTGTAGAATTCTTTTAATTATTTGCATACCTTGCGTGTATGTTTAATATTTTTTGAAACGTAAAAATAATTTTATATTTTTAGATTAATTATTATATTAATTTGTTTGAAAAAAATAGAAAAATCATAAAAATAGTCATGTTGCATTTTTTACTCTTTAATTTCAAATTTTGTAGCTTTTTCTTTTAAATTAGGAGTTAATTATTTTTTGTGAATGCCATGCTTGAGTAATAAATATTTTTGGTAGGTAAATTTTAATTTAAGAATTAATTTAGGTTTTATTTTTTATTTTGAGAAAAAGAAGAGAATTTTGAAATAAATAAAATAAAAAAGAAGTAAAAAATCAGATTTTGGACCAAATCAATTAGAACTCCCAGGCGCAATTAAATTTCCCCATTTCCCCTTCAAATACACGTTCAGACCAGCTGAATTTCCAACCTAACCGGTCTGCCCCACGTTGAGATCAAACAACCCCGTTTTACTTCACTTGGATCACATCCATTGGATTTCTATCATCCAACGGCTCGGAACTACTATGTCATTTACCATATAAGTGTCGTAACTGAGGTCAAATCCCCCAAAGACCAAACTCATCTCTTTCATATCTCAGAGACCTTACCCTCAAACCCTAGAGAGCCGCCCTAACTTTGCCCATCTCCAACCGGTGCCGCCTCCGACCGGCACTAAACTAACACCTCAGAAGCCTCTCACCTCCGTCTTCCTAAATCTCTAGCTACTTTCTCTCGAATCCTACCCCAACCTCTCGAATCTTAGATCAAAGCTCGAGACCTAAAATTCCAAAACCCCAAATCGGCGAGTCTATTTGAAGATTTGAGATTGAAATAGACTTTAATCGCATGTTTTCATTTAAGAACACATGATTAATGTCCATTTTGTTCAAAAAATCGAAGTCTCCTTCAAAATTTTAAAGACTTTTTCCACTTGGTTTATGTATTTTTTATTTCTTTTTCTTTCTTTCATTTTTCTTTTGTTCCTTATCTTGTTTCGTTTAAGTTCTAGTCTTCATCTACTCTGGATTCGTCTTTTCCGTTTTGTTTGCATTTTTAAATTAGTTCTGTTTGTGCGTTTTAAAATCGAGTTTGTTCATGCATGTCGTTTTAATTTCTCTACTCATTTGTGTGATTTCATTTTCTGGTTCTCAAAGCAAAGAAGTCTGATTTTTCTGTTGGGAAATTTTGCTTAGCCCAATGATTCTATGTGGACTTCAAGATTAGAAGCCCAGGAAAGAGATCCAATTTATGCCTTGCAACCCTAGGATCTGTGAATTAAACCATTGGGTCATTCTGACTCTTTACCCATATTTGTCTGTCTTTGAAGTAAAAACAGGGCTCATAACGGGTATATTAGAAAATATAGGTAGTGAATCTCTTGTAACTGACTAAAGGAAGCACCTAAATGAAAAATTGATTTTTTAAGTTAAGGGTATTAGAGCAGGAATGAAAAGTCAAAAAGGTTTCAAGTGCAAAACTAAATTCTTTTAGGCTGCCCTAAAATCTTGCCTATGAAGGAATTCTTAATTCATTAACAAGGCAGAAGAAATTAGATGAAAAAGTCTGAAAATCCTAAAAGATTTGAAACGACTTTTTTTAAAGTTCTAAAGAAGACACTGAAATTCTAGCATTTCTTCACTTCAAATTGGTTTAATTTTGCTTTGGAATTTTGATAGTTGGTAAAAATATTCTAAGACTCTAAAGTTTGTTATCCACTAGATTTCTCTACTAGATTGAAGAGGTTGTGGTTTTGATTTATTGTTGGTTGAGAAAAAATGTTTGAGTTTGGGTTTTAAGGTTTTGTTGAGCTGCTGATTCTCTGCATTGTGACATTGCTATTTACTTCTTCTACTCTTACTTAACCTCAGAATTTTCCTTGTTTACTTGTTGTAACCAGGTACCTCGCTAGCCCATGAACGACGAGTGAATGTTGAATATGTAATTCGAGTGAAAATCCAATTGAACGCCAGTTGCTTTGAGTTTATTTCTCTGATTCCTTCACTTATATAGAATGCAGAGTAAACCCCTATATAATGCATGTTTAATTCAGCTTTTCCCCATTATTAATGTATTGTGGAGCTGGTTTCAAGTTGCTGAGAGTATTAATATGCTTTTTAGATTTAAATAGATAGTGTACTAATTTTTGAACTCTGTTAATGTGAGAAATAAGAAAGGAGTTAATTGAGTTATGTTTGAAATGAATTGAGGTTTAGTTCTTATGGTTTAAATTCCTGGAAATGGTTGTTTTAATAGGTATAGATCATGAAACCATTGTAATAGGAGTCCTAGGCTAAGCTACATACTTCTGCTTCACATGTGTTAAAATTGAGAATATTAGTATTTGTTTTTGAGGGACTGGTTTGAATTTATTAAAACATATGGATAAGCATGAAGTCAGATTTGTTTTATGGGGTTCTTATACTAATAAATTGCTTTTCTTTGCTTTGGGTCATGCTTATTGTTATGTATTTGGTTAGATTTCAAAATCTAAGATTATTGTGTCAAATTGTGGTAGCCTCAAGGTTATGTTTAATTATGAAAGGATGAAAATTAGCATCATGATGGCACCATATGTTTATCTAAAGCTATAATTTCATCAATAGGCATTTTGATCTTCAGAATTGCATGAAAGAATGTAGTTTGGACTCATTCATGGGCTTTGATCCTTGTAACTGGGCTGCAGTTTTGGCCCAGTTATAAAGTGTCATTCCATTTGTTGTTGTGTGGTTTGGGTTTCATGTGAGCCCATACTTTTATTTGTAATTAGATGCAGAAATGTTCCAAATAAGTAACTAGGCATGTGTTTGGTTTAGGCCCCATTAATTGAACGCTTGTTCGTTTTAATATCACCTTTGTAAATGAACGAGTTTATGATCGAACTATTTGCTCGTAACAAGAATTCAAATTCCCTTAGTGCTTAATGAATTAGATTTTAGCAAATAGATTTGGGGGCATATTAGGTAAGACATAGTTTATGGCCCTCCAAAGTTTAGTCCAAGTCCCTTCCAAAAATTCGAATCAAGGTGTGCCGTGCCAAATAAAATCTCAAAATGCATGGCCCTCGCTTAATTAATATTTGAATCCATAGAAATCAAGGTGTGCCATCTAGTTAAATTTTTCATGCCCCTCGCAAAGTTGAAATGCGTAGTTGCTTTAGGCGTGCTATTTAAAAAATTACTTTCCTAAATGCATTTTATGTGACCCAAATCTAAATCTGGTTAACGTTAAATAAAATGTGTCACGGATTGCGGGTGCATTTCATGTGGCGTGATCCAAAGGCGTATTTTAGATAACATTGAAATTTTCCTTAAAAATAATTAAAAATAGTTAATAATTTAAAATTAGACCATAGGCTAAAACATATATTAAAATTAGATAATAGGCCAATTATGATAATTTAAGCGACCGTGTTAGAACCACGAAATCTGGGGGTGCCTAACACCTTCTCTCGGGTTAACAGAATTCCTTATTGAGAATTTCTGGTTCGCAGACTTTAAAAGGAAAGTCGAATTTTCCTTGATTTGAGATTTAAAATAAATCGTTGATTGGGTCACCAAAACAAACTTTTCCAAGTGGCGACTCTGAATAAATTAAATAACTAATCTCATTTCGAATAACTAAATTGGAAAAACTCCCTTATACTCACCTTCGGGTGGTGTAAAAAAGGAGGTGTGAGACAATTAAAGACTGGATCTTGTCCTTCAAAGAAAGACATTTGTCGATGGTGTGTCCCTTCATGCCGGAATGGATGCACACAATTTGTTTGGGTTAACCCACTGATAAGGGTTCTCAGGGGTTGCAGCAGGGATCGAGGTGACATAACCAGCAGCTTTAAGTCTTTTGTACAATTGGTAAATAGGTTCAGTGATGGATATATATTGTTTCAGAGGCCTGCGGTCAAAATTTAGCCGAGGTTTAAGAGAGTTTTAGCGTGTAGGAGGGGATTGATAGTGGGATGGTTAAACATTGTATGCTTGGTTAACATGTGTGGGTTGGGAGTATCTGGGTGAAGTAGGTTGGTATGTGGGAGGTAGATGTGATTGATAAGTGGGTGGTAGAGCTTGATAGGAAGGTGATGGTGCTTGGTAGTTTGGAGTGGGCTGATAGTGAGTGGAGGCATGGGGATTTGGTTCTCTGTGCAACCATAATGACTCCTACATCCCTTTTCTTAGGTAGTCCTCCTGATTGTAAAGCCTTATTTGTAACTTGCAAGGCCTCGAGGTTCGTAACCATATCACTTTTGATGCCCTCTTCAACCCTCTCACCCAGCTTGATAATGTCGGAAAACTTATGGCTCTCGGTCGTCATTAGTCATTCATAATATTACGGGTCTTGAGCCCGGACAAAGAATTTGTTCATTTGTTCCTCCTCTAAGCCAGGTCTGACTTTAGCAGCTTCGGACCTCATGCGAGTAACATACTCACGAAATGTTTCTGTGGGCTTGTTCTTTAGATTCTGAATATAGAACACATCTGACACATTCTCTGTGTTGAACCTGAACCTGTCCATAAAGTCAGACGTCATGCATACCCAGTTTGACCACTTCTTCAAATCTTGGCTAATTTACCAAGACAAAACATCTTCTTTCAAGCTCCTCATGAAAAGCTTCATGCGGATTCTCTCGTCTTTCCCTACTCTGACCGGCTTGTCACAGTACGATAAATCGACCATTGGATCCCCTGTACCATCAAACATCTCGAACTTAGGATGTTTGTACCCCATCGGGCAGTTCAACATCGGGCTGTATGCAATGATATTCAGAGTTTAGCCCCTTAATTCCCTTACTTCCTTTAACGCCTTGAATATCTCTAGTTAATTTTTTAAGTTCTTCAGCCGAGTTCCTAACGAGCAAATCTTTATCATCATACTCGGGTGTGCGTGAGATAGGTTGGGTAGAATGTGGCACGGTCTCCACATAGATGGGGTATTATGGTGGGTATGAATGTGGTCATTTGTGGAGTTTTCGAGTTCTGGGATAAGCAGTAGGGTATTGTTTGAGGTATGACAGGTGTTGCAAAGGTGGTGAGGAGTGGGATGATTATGTTGCTTTGGAATATTCTGTGGAGGTGTAGGGTTCTGAGCATTTGGGACATTGATATCTGGAGTAGTGAGGGAAAATGACAAATTTGCCAGATTCCGAACCTGATAAAGTTCTTCTTGGAATTTCACCAGTTTTGTTCAAGTTGGGATGCATTTTCCTTAGGAACCTGGGTACCATCCATGAGTGAGTTGAATTCTCCTTTCTGACGTTGTTCAAATCTTTCATCTTCCCTTTGTTCTTGTTTTTGACATGACAAAGAGGAGGAGTGGGTGGAGGGCCCTTGGATCTCGTGGAATAGGATGTTGTTGCTAAAGTGCACTCACTAACCTTTGCAGAGGGTAATAATAAAACAAAATTAAAGACAAAAGGTAATAGCTTAGTGAAGATCATAAAAAATATTGCAATATTTAAACACGTAGTGTGAAATGTAAAACGTGTGCTAATTTGTGAGCCTCTTTGTGCCCGGATAGGCCTAGACAAATTAATTTGGAGAAACTTAGAATACGAAATGCCTTATATTATTGATAAAAAAATAAGACAAGTCCTAAATTGACACTAAATAAACAGGATATAATGTTACTAATGGCCATCGACCTTATTACATTTTATAAAGAGAAAAAGGCAAACTCCTATTTATTTGGTCCCAGAAGGACCTTCCCCAGATTCGGTATCTTTGGCTCCGTCGAACAGCTTTCCCAACTCGTGAAGCCCCTGCAATAGGTAGGCTCTGACTAGATGTCCGCCTTCATTTCCTTCAGCATTTTTGGCAATCTTCAACCATCTTGAGAAACTTCCTTTCCAATTACACTATGCATCGCTTCAAGTATCACATTCGCTTGTTGGCACTGACAGCCATATCCTTCTATTCCTGAATTAGTTTCTAGTTGGCTTCTTGTATCTCACAGTGCTCGCTTTCACACTCCCGGTATTTGACCTGTGCCTCGGCCCTTTCATCTATGATCTTGTGGCCCCTAGCAAACCTTTGCTGGTCTAGACCATCGATATTATCTTCCAACCAGCCTAAATAGTAAGGAGTGCAACCAGCATTATATCTATCTGGATCGATGGTATCTCTCCCCATAGCGATCTTACAGTGCCTCATATGCTGAGCTTGGTACTTATAAGGACTATCATCAGCCTGGAAGTCAACCCAAAAATGACTCATCTTGTTGACCCTGGGTATAACCTACTTCCTACCAGCTTGCCTCATAACCCGGAAAGGGACGTAAGGGTATGCTCCTCGCAGACCGATTAATATTAGAAAAGGTGCATCTCTGGATCGGGCGATGAATTCCTCGGTCGAAAACCACTCGAACATCCATTGTACATGGTCCTCAGTTAGATTATCAAATAGCTCTACCCATCCTTAAGCATCCTTTTCCTGAGCGAACATATTAGGCATGTAATTCATTCGCTTTGGATGATGGAAAGAGATATGATCATCCTAGTCTCTTTGATGAATCTCTTGTCGGTATTCACCCCTTTGGAGATGCTCCATAAGCCAGAGCTGAAGTAGCAAATTGCAGCCTTTGAAGTGTTTGGCTCCTTGTTGGCCTTTCTCCAAGGCTTGGTATATTTTCGCAATGATCATGGGCACCATGTTGAATGGTTTCCTGCCAATTCCTTCCATTGAGGTTTTAGTTACCATGGCTAACTTGGTATGAATTCTTTCTTTCTTCATGGGAAACACGATCAACCCAAGGAAAAAATCCATGAATACAAAGACCATTCGGTGAATATGCCCTAATAATGTGATGGCGAACTTGTCAAAATAGGTATGGTAGGATTTTCTATGACCGTACCTCTTATACAAATAGTCAAAAAGGATGCATGATTCTTTCAAACATGTCAGCTCTAGATTATTCTTCAGACCCATCATTCTGAGAAAGCCCCTGCCCTTGCAGTTATCGGGAATTAACAAACCTAGAGTTTCTCATGCTATACTGACCAATCCTCCTTTTTCTTCTAGAAAGGGTGTCATTTCAATGTCCCCAAAGCGGAATACGACCCTCTCAGAGTCCCAGAACAAAGTAGAAGCTTTTACGATCTTGTTTATGGGTTGAATCTCTAGAAGAGAAGGTAGATTGCCCAGATATTTCCAAACAAGAATTTGATCACTAGAGTGAAGATCCTCCCACCAGCTTAGCAATTTTAGGTGGATGTTGGTGACCATGCCGAATCTAGGGACTTTGTGCCTCATATTTCTGCAAGACAAACACGGTTAGGCCCTTACCCCCACCATACTCGACTATTTAATATCAGCAATTGGCATAAAACATTTAGTTCTCCAAATAATTGCACAGAACGTGGTGATGTCCGTTTGGGTTTAGGATAACCCAGTGGAATTTGGATGAGGCTATCTTAAAAGATCATTATTTGGACAACATAACTGACCCGGCTAGGTTTGACTGTGATTCATGCATAGTTTAAACAAAGTACTGTTTCTATGAAGGTCTAGACTGGTACCTTAAGCGGACAACTCAAGAGGGAAAGGCACGGAACAGTCGACTCCACCGTTGATTGACTGGTTTTACTGCAAATACACCCTTTTTAAATTTAGGGGGTAATAATATAGGAAGCGTGCAACCACTCATTATAAGCGTTGTTATGGTATTTATTTGGAACGAGTGGAATATGATATTGAGCATGATTATACAATAAGTAAAAGAATGTTGTCACGTATTTGCATGTTAAGAAAGTAGTAGATTTAATAGTTTCATAATTTAAAGCAGTAGTAAAGGAAAGAAACAAAAAGACAAGTCAGTTTTGCAATTGAAAAGGAAATTGAATGCTTAAAGGAATTAAACAAGTAATTGCACGTAAAGAGGTATAAATTCACAATAATAGTCTAAAATGGTAAAAGCCTAAATATCCCTAATAGAGTCGCCATGCTGTCGCGCCTCCTTTTTCTCGCAAAATCGAGTTTATGACATTTGGTTGGGACAACTCGTTCCTTTTGGGAACTGGATTTTGCATTTTAAGAGTCACCGCCTAATGATTTAAAGTAAATTAGCACACCAATAGGGTTCAATTCTAAGTTCATTTGAATAACCAGAGATTGGGTAAGGGCGTGAAATTATTCTAAGGGAAAGATGTTAGGCACCCCTCAGGATCCACTGGTGTGGTTCTCGGTCAAACAGTTTATTGTGAAATTGGGGCGCAACTAACACATAAAGAGTTAATACTCAAATAAGAGGGGATTTTAATACACAATAGTTTGAAAGTAAACAAAGTTTGAAAGAGCAATTAAAAGGGTTGATTTTTAAACAAGGAGTTATAATGCTTAAAAAAAGAAAAGACAACAAAGGAAGGGGGTCCTGGGTTTATTTATAATATGGATCACATCAATGCAATACCCGGTAATCACTCATCAAGAGAGGGGCTACATGTGGTATTAGCGCACCGCTCATCATATCCATTTCTACCCTTTCCCACCTCATTTAAGGTACTAAAGCGCATATAGGTCTCGACCACTATTGCATGCTATTACCCACCCCATGCTTATCAGTCTCAGAAGCACTTAGGTATGGATTTTTTAGAAGTCCTAAAACATGGGATTTTGATTTAGAGCCAGATTCATCAGATACCTCAAACAAGAAGTTCAAATCAAGTCAGCCTGCTGGTTGGAGCAGTTACTAATTAACAAAGGTGAATTTAGTTTTATTGTTGTTATTACCTAAGGCTTGCCTAAGTGTTTAGGTGAGACCATTAGGAACATATTATCTATTGCATGATTCTGAATGTGGCAAAGTAGTAACAATTTAAAATAGATGGTTGGAGATCCTATAGGTATGCTTGCTAAGTCGTATTAATAAGAAGATATTAAGTTACTTTAAAAACTGGTTCAGAGTAGACGAATTAAAATTAAACGAGTTTCAATTTCTACAGATGATAGTATCCACTACTGCTGATTTTTGATTCCTAAAACATGATATCTACAATTACTGATTTAAACCCTTATAGACACGATATCTAGTTGTTGATTTAATTCTTATAGACATGATATCTAGGTGAAAATGGGAGCAGGCATGATTTTTAGATAGGAATTCCGATAGGCATGATTTCTATACATTATACTGATTTGAACATGATGCTATATAATAACCAATTGGACCTTAAGAGCATGATATCTAAATGGTGACAAACATGCAAAAATTTAGATAATTCCTATAGACAGGTTATCTAGATGTGAAATGGAACATGCAGGATTTTAAGTGAGTGCTATAGACATGGTTTCTAATGCAACTTGAACATGCATAATTAAAAGCAGTCCTATAGACATGGTTTCTAAATACAACTTGAACATGCAAAATTAAAAGCAGTCTTATAAACATGGTTTCTAAATACAACTTGAACATAAAACATGTAGAATTTAAACAACGGATCTTATAGGCATGATTTTTACGCTTAAGCATGCATAATTACCCAGCCCTTTTTCACTAGCCAGCCCCAAGTATTTAATACAACTAATTACAAACTAGAAATATGAATTACAAAAGAAAGAATGAAAGAAAAAGCTACAACCATAGGAAAACATGATTTGACTTCCTATCTGAGATATGCAATGAACTGTATCATTGCTAATGTTATTGATTTCAAATCCATTCTCAGATCTGGGTGTGTCAGAGTTCCCTAAGAGTCTCAAAGGACCCCAAATAGTGCTTACACCCAAGTTGTGTGACCAGATAGAGATGAGTGCAATTTGGAAGGGACAACCCTTATGTGTTCAAATTTAGAAGGAGCTTATGGATCCAAAAGCAGGGCTCACACAAGAGGGGAAAAACCTAAGTCTAAGTAGAGTGGAAGTTCAGTAGCTAAAAGTTGTTTAAAACTGAATTAAGAGCGATAGGGGATAAGGGTGGTTTGAAAACAGTAGCTAAAATTATGCAGTATCAGCAAATGCAAAAAGGTGGGCAAGGGTGTGGGAATACATTACAGATGGCATGTGACCATCAGAAAGGTCAAGCCTGGACATGGACACCAATACGTGAAGCTGGCATGCCCATAAACCAGCCAAAACACACGTCATATAGAGGTTATGATCCCAAGGAATTAGGTTTGGATCATGCACAACAATATTCAATATTGTCATGCCTAAAACCAACCAAAGATACTTAACACATAAGGGATGTGGCATTTGGAATTCATAAGTGACTGACAGAGTTCATACATAAAGGAAACATGGAT
This sequence comes from Nicotiana benthamiana, assembly GCA_034376525.1. Lineage (NCBI taxonomy): Eukaryota > Viridiplantae > Streptophyta > Magnoliopsida > Solanales > Solanaceae > Nicotiana > Nicotiana benthamiana. The sequence goes on along the minus strand of CM067333.1, from coordinate 88,040,508 downwards.
TCAGAGGAAAGAAAGGGCAGATTATAGCATGCTTAATAATGGAACTTGGTTAAATACAAACATGAGACAAACAAGGATGCAAGAAACAGTAAAGAATCATGTTGTTGTTGATGCATACGCTAAATTAGAACATACCAGTAAAGATGTAAATGCAGGGAAAAATAAGCAAGTTTCCCACAGCCTAGCCTTGGCTTTTAACCGGCTAGGTAACTCAGCAGTACAAGTAGCAACAGAGAAAATAGAGAGATTTTAGTGGAATGTGTGTCTGAACTCAAGTATTTTGTGTCTTGTGTTCGTGTCTATAAAATAAAAGAAGTACATGGTATTTATAGCTTTCTAAAAATAAGTAAAAGAGAAGTAATGAGCTACAAACATGGAAACAATCACAATTCAGAATCAATTATACAACCGAATTCCTTTAATTAAAGGATCACTTGCTTAACGGGCAGTGACAGGTTCAAAATAAGTAATAAAATCAATTTGTAAGCAGGCTGATAGTTGCCATAAAAGAAGTAGTAGAACATTAAGTAAGCAATCGAGTATAAGTAAAAAAATACACTAATTTTGGAAAGGATTCAGTAAGGAAAAACAAGAAAAGAAATCGGTTAACTTCAACAAGTGAGTGAAATCAGAATTTCACAAAAGAAAAGTTTGAAATCGGTCACAAGTTTGAAGATCAATCAAAGAAGGAAACTCAGCATTAAATAGATTCACAAACACTATAGAAGCGAGGCAGAGCCTATTAGCAAAAGGAAATGGCATGAAATAGTAGCACGAAAATTCAGTAGATAGCAACATTCGAAGCATGATAGTCTAGTAGGTCAAGTCAAGTCACATTGAATTAGTAGTGAAGAAAACATAGGATATCAAAAGCATGTGAAGATCTCACAGTAGCAGGTGAGGAAACCCCCTTTTTGAAAAATTATGGTTTCGAGCATAATCGAGTTTTAGAGATGATAAAACCAAGAATCAGAAGATTCACACAAAGGAATAAGAGGTTTTGAAATAAAGAACTTCAAATCGAGTCATGTACTTAAACGAACAGTCTCAGACCCAAAGCCATAAGGTTTTCAACAATGATAGGGTTTTAAAAAGAGGATAAGCAAACAAATCAGACAAAACTCAAGCAAATTAGCATTCATATAATAAAATTTCAAAAGAAATAAGGGCTTTTAACATGCAAACTCAGGTAGAAGAAAGATATGAGCAAACATAGCAAAGCATGTCAAAAAATCAGGGAAAAATTTTGAAATAACTTAACAAGAACCCTAATTGGAAAAGATAAGGAGTTTTTAAAGTAAAGTTTCAAAAGAAACTTCGAGAAAAGTGCTTAGAAGTTCCAAGTAAACATAGATCTGAAGCAGATCTGAGAGAAATTGAAAGAACCTTAGATATTAGTGTTTTAGAAGAACCCCAAGTGATGAGAAAGGCCTTCAAAGCCGTCGATCTAAGCAGGAGAGTTAAAGGTATGAATCTAATGGCCATGGCTGGCTGGAGAAAGATCAGATACAACCGGAGAACGATCATCGGGCAAAGTCTGGACAAAGCCCCTTCATGATCAGGTCATGAGACCACAAAAATGAACACGTAGAAGCCATGGGAGGCTAATACAAGTCTCCAATGGCCTTGGAAGGCCATGTATCAGGGCAGATTAGGGTGGCAACGGCTAGGGTTTGAGGGTGTTAAAGAGAGGATTTGATAGAGGAAGGGGATTCAGAGGCGGCGTATGGCGGAAAATGATAGTGTTTAGGGGGTCATTTGGAATTAATTAAAGTAAGGGGTCTGGTGGTCGTTGATCATTTTGATCAATGACCTAGATTGAATGGGTAAGTGGGGCAGTTTAATGGGATAGGGTTTGGGTTAATTCAGATTGTAACTGGGTCAGGGTAATTGGGGTTCAAAATCAGGCTATAATTGAAATAAAATAGAGCTACCATTTAAATAGCCAAGTTTCCTACTTGATTTATAAATATAATAAAATAATTTCTTTAAATAAATTAAAGGTACTAAAATAATTTATATTACATAATTATAAAATTAAAAATACTGGACTTAATTTTTATAGATACAAGCGCAATTAAATCTAAAAGACTCTAATATTGTAATTATATGTAATTTGACTTTAAAAATACTAAATAAATTTGTAAAAATATTAAAAAAATTATCTTAGCTATATTTTAGTATAAATATGAGAACCCAATAAATGAATCACCAAAAATAATAAATTTAGAAATTATTATTAGGTTTTTATGAATAAAATAGGGGAATAAATTTGTTTTAAAAAATATTCAAAAATTAAGAAAAATGATAAAACATTTGAACATACATATACATACATATATAGGCTATTTTGAAAGTATTTTACATATTAAAAATTATATAGGAAAAAATTGAGTATCAACACGGCTAGGAAGGGCATAGTATCGGGCCTGGCCTCCCCCTCTAGGGCGACCTCTATCTCCTTGACCTCTACCTCTTGCTGGCTGAGCAGGTAGGGTAGAACCTAGAGTTGTAACCATAGCCTGAGAACTTTGCGGGGCATGATGTAGCTGAGAAGTCTGTGGAGGTGCACCCTCCCAAGTCTGAGGCCATCTCTCACCATGTGGCATATGTCACCACACTCCAAACAACCTCTAGGATGACGTGATGGTTGTGACTGGATCGGGCGAGGTCTGTTGGACTGACCTATTAAAGCCCCCCGCGCAGGAGGCACTTTAGAAACTGGAGGGGCATAATAAGGCTCATGAGGCCTAGGAGGAGCTGGAGCACTATTGGCTGCTAGAAGAGCCGAATAAATAGGGCGACTCATATTACCCCTACCACGACGACCTGCAGCTGGGGTACGGGCTCCAAAGTAATGGCCCGACTCTAGAGACCTCTTGGACTCCCTCTCATCTCTCTCCCTAGCATGCACACCCTCAATACTCCTAGCAATGCTCACCACCTGCTGATAAGGAAAATCCATCTACAACTCACGAGCCATGCTAGACCTGATGCTGGGAATAAGTCCCTCAATAAACTAGCGAACCCTCTTGCGAATAGTTGACACCAAGGTGCAAGCCTATCCAAGTTAGTAGAATGGACAAAATACTCCGAGACAGTCATAGAACCATGGTGAAAATGCTCAAACGCGGCGCGCCATGCATCCCTAAGGCTTTGAGGAACAAACTCTCTTAGAAATAGATTTGAAAATTGGGTCCAAGTCAGTGAAGCAGCCTCGTCCAGACTATCTAACTTATAGGTGAGCTACCACTCATAGGCGGCACCTCGAAGCTGGAAAGTAGTGAATGAAACCTAGCTCGATCCTGATATACCCATGGTATGGAGAATATGGTAGCACTCCTCTAGAAATCCCAAGGCATGCTCTGATGCTAATACACTGACTACATGAGGATCATACTTCTTAAACCTCTCAAGTATTCGCTGCTCATCCTCTAAAGCCGATGCCCTGTCCTCGGGATGCCTGGGGCTACAAGTTGTACAGTAATAATCTCTAGGACCTGATCAACATACACTCGCTGCTCAGGAGTGTGGGCGGTGGGAGTCTGTGCTCCTCCCCTGGCCTGGGATGTAGTTGCAGCAAGGGGAAGCGACCATGCCTGAGCCAAATTGGTGTACATGCTCATCAACTATGCCAGAGTCTCCTGAATTGCTGGCGTGGTAGTAGTAGTAGGCGTGTCAGGTGCCTCGACTCCGACTACCACTTTTGGTGGCTCCTCGATGGCAGCTAGTACAGGTGCTCTGGCTGCATCGCATGCGAGTCCTCGGCCTCTACCCCAGCCCCAAACTCTGACGGTTGCAGTAGGACGCGCGGGTGCCTGATCATCTTGGGTAGCACGCGTCATAACAATTTGTGAGAGAATAAAGATAGAAGTTTAGAATCATGATGTAAAAATCTCGCACAACAAGGAATCAAAAGAAATGAAATTTTCCTAACATTTACATACCCTCTCGTAGATAAGTACAGACGTCTCCATATCGATCAGCGAGGCTCTAATAAAACGGATTGTGATCCATGACTCCTATGAACCTAGAGCTATGATAAAAACTTGTCACGACCCCGGTTCGCCCTTCGTGAACCATCGCGACAACACCTAGTCTCTACAACTAGGTAAGCCTAAATTGCGGAAGAAAACCAACTTGCGGAAAAATAAAACAAATTGAAAAAGGAATAAAGGAATTAACAACATTTAAATGTGCCGCTCGGCATACACAAAATGAAATTCTCAGAACCTTTCATAAATCCAAGATCCGGAAACCCACGAATCACAAACTAAGAAATACTACATAGCTCTAACTCTAGAATGTCTAACAAGAGCGGAAATACAAAAGGGCAAATACTAAACAGCAAGAATAGAAAGAGACTCCTTGGTCTGCGAATGCAGAAGATATACCTCGAAGCCGCTATTACAGTCGCCTTACCTCATGGGTGATTGGACTAAGTCGAAGTACCTGGATCTGCACATGAAAAACATGCACAGAAAGCACATGAGTACACCACATAGTACTTAGTAAGTGCCAAGCCTAACCTCGGTTGAGTAGTGAAGGGGAAGGTCAGGGCCCTACTAAAGTTCAATAAAAGATATATTTTGATAGTGTAGAATAAATTAGTATAAATAAGTACAGCAGTAAAACTAACACATGATATAAAGGACATCGACAACTATACAAAACTAAACACCGAAGGAAAATACAGCTCAACTCCAATAATATCAATCATGGACCTACGGGTACAGTCCTGAAGTCCCAAATATACAGATCCAATAGGTCTCTCGGGATGTCATCCCGTAGTCTAGCTCATAGTACACGAGGATCTACCGGAATCTAATTTCGTAGTCCCAAATATAAATACCCAATACTGGAGGAATCTACTGGGTGTATTCTTGTAGTTCCATATAACTGTGCAGGTGGATCTACCGGAATCCCACATCCGTAGTCTCAATGTAAATATACAACAACAATAGGAGAAAATACTCAGAAATGTCAAACTTTCAACAATTAGTCTAGCATAGCATGCTGCACAGAGTTTAGGTAAAGTAGTTGAACAAATAATGCAATTTAATCACTTCGACATGCTTTCCTAAGCTAATAGAGGCTTAAATAGTGAAAGAAATAAAATAGAAAAGAAAACATACTAGTAGTTACTTAATGAAAAATCCGATATCCAACAATTAGCATAAGTATGCACTCATCACCTTACGTACAAGGCATTTCAATAATCAAATATACCAAATCCTAAGGGAAAAGTCCCCCACACAGGGTTAGTCAATCCACTTACCTCAAATAAGCTCAAATCAACCCAAAACCACACTTTTGCCATGACTACTCGACTCCAAATGGCCCAAATATATTAAATTCAATTGCATATTGTAAATAACACTTCAAGTAACTGATTCTACAATTAAATTCTAAGATAAATGTAAAATTAGGTAAAATGACAAAAAAGTCCCTTGGGCCCATGTCTCGAAATTGGGTAAAATTTTTATTTACAGAATCCTCACACTCTCACGAGTTCATGCATACCAATATTACCAAAATCGGACCTCAAATGGTCCTGAAAATCATCACTCAAAGGTCTTTAATTAGTCAAGCCCTAACCCCCCCAATTACCACTAATTTTCCTTAATTTTTCATGCATAAATTGATAAAAATCATTCCAATAATGAGTTTAGGGACCAAAGACCTTACCGCAATAAACTCCTCTGAAAATCCCTCTTGAAAAGTGCTTCCCAAGCTTCTTCCCGTTTGAAAAAGATGAAAAATGGCTAAATTTTGCGAAATCAAGAATTTATATGTTCTGCCCAGCGATTACTGCATCTGCAGCGCTAGGACCGCAGTTTATGAAACCCGGTCGCATCTGCGACATTTCTTTAAAGAAGGACTTTTCGCACCTGCAACTACATTGCCGCAGATGCAGTGCCGCTTTTGTGGTTACCTGACTCCATCTGTGGTCGACTCCCTTTTTACTTAAAACAATTTTTATGGCCGCTGAGCTGCAACCTGCGGGACCAAATTGAAGGTGCGGTTATGACAGAACCAGCAACTGAAGCTGCAATGCTAACTCCAAAATCCTTCCATCAACCATCTGAAATCATCCTGAGGCCCCCAGGACCTCAAAAAAACTTACCAACATATCCTATTACCTCATTCAATGTTGTTCAAACCTTCGGAACGCTCAAAACAACATCAAAACACCCAATTCGCATCGGATTCAAGCCTAAGAATTTCAAAATATTCTAAATTACGCTTTTGATCAAAAACCCAACTAAACCACATCTGAATGACCTAAAATTTTGCACACACACCCTAAATGACTCAACGGAACTACTACAACTCTCGGAATTCCATTTCGACCCTCGGTTCAGAATCTCAATATTGAACCGGAAACTCCAAAAATTCAACTTCCGGCATTTCAAGTCTAAATTAGCTACGGACCTCCTAAACACAATCCAATCATGCCCCTAATCCCGGTATCACCCAGTGGAGCTAATAGAACCATCGAATTTCCATTCCGAGGTCGTCTTCACATTGTTCTGCCTACAGTCAAATTTCTAACACTTAAGCTCTCATTTAGGGACTAAATGTCCCAAAACTCTCCAAAACTCAAAATTGAACGTCCCGGCAAATAAAAATAGCAGAAATACACTCGGGAAAATAAGCTAATAGGGGATCGAGGCGTTAATTTTTAAGACAACCGGTCGGATCGTCACCCTACTCTTGACTTTGCTTTCACGATTCTATATCGCCATTCTTATTCAGTTGTTACCTTCTTTTTTTTCAATATTAGTAGTATACCTTTTATTGTCAAATGTCTCAAACCTTTTGTACTCACGATGAAATTTTTTATGCCATTCCGTTAGCGGTGGGCCCTCCTTCCGGTGGTGAGGATCTCATAGCTGAAGAGGATGAAAGTTTTCCTACCGTGGATGAGATTGTCATGACCTGGATTTCCGACCCTCGTAGTTGTGATGGCGCCTACTACTGAAAGCTAGGCAAGCCAACTGTTTGGACAAATTATCTTTTTCCCATTTTAACCTTTTAATCATTATGAAATAATAGCTTATAAACAACGAAATTTAAACAAGCGGAAGAAACAATAAAACCATTTAAATATATCTAATACAACTTACCAAATAATGATTACCCAGAATTGGTATCACAACTCCACAGATGGTCTAGGAATACTACAAACAAAATCTGAAAGATAAATAATATACTATTTCTGAAATATATAAATGAAATAGGATGAAAGGATAGAGGGAGAAGCCAGGGCCTGCGGACGTCGGCAGGACTACCTTGGATCTCCGTATGGACTGAAGGCAGCCACCCAAGCTAAGGTCCAAAAGTTGCTGCTTCGGGATCTGCAGACAGTGCACAGTGTAGTATCAACACAATCGACCCCACATGTTGGTAGATGCCTAGCCTAACCTCGGTAAAGTAGTGACGAGGCTAGGACTAGACAACCAAGTAAACATGTGCGGTTAAATCATATACATCAGAAAAGAAGAACACTAACGTAGAGTTAAGTATGGGAGGGGAAAACATACTGCGGGGAAACATCAATTAAAATTAGGAATACATCGGGTAAATACAAGGAACACCATATCTCAATTATCAACAAGAATCAGAAATCAAACAAGTGCAAGACATCACCCTTCATGCTTTTACTCTCGTCCTCACTATAAGAATCAATATAAACTGCACGACATCACACTTCGTTCTTTACTCTCGTCCTCACCATTGAATCAATATAATCGTCACGGAATGATACATCATGTTGCACGACATCACCCTTCATGCTTTACACTCTTCCTCACAAAATCATATACTGCATCACCGTTCGTGCTTTAACATTCTCTCACCAAAATAATATACGGCATCACCCTCCGTGCTTTAACACTCTTCCTCGCCCAAACAAAAATCACAAACAAAAAGGAAAGAAAATGAATAAAATTACAATAAATCCCAGCAAGGGAACAATAGTTCAACAACCAAATCCCGGCAAGGGAACAACATCAAAAGTATCAACATCCCTGCGAGGGAGACAATATAATATTTCTTTTCTCTTTTTCACTTTTACTTAACAACTCACTTCACAATTTGAGCCAATACTCTATAAGGTTCAATTGCCAATTATACTTTCACAATTCATTATACATCTTGAGCCAACACTCTTCAATACTCAAATACCACTATTACTTCAACAAACTTTACTCAACTATAGAAATCATCACAAAGGGCATGAATAATACAAACATAGTCAAAATAATCATAGTATAAGACTCATAGGCATGCTTGAAACCAACGTACAGATACTCGTCACCATGCCTGTATGTCGTACTCAGCAAATAACACATGGAAAATAGGACATAACACCTAATCCCTCAAGCCAAGTTAGACCAAACACTTACCTCGATGCTGCGAACGCAATTCAAGTTTCAACTATCGCTTTACCTCTTGATCCACCACCAATTCTCTCGTATATAGCCACAAGTTACTTAATTACATCAATAAATGCTAAATGAATCGATTCTAATGCATGAAAATAAATTTTCTAAAGTTTTTCTCAAAAATTCAAAAATCGCCCCGAGGCTCACATGGTCAAAACCCGAGGTTAGAACTAAAACCCTATTACTCATTCCCCCCACGAACCCAAATGTATAATTTGTTTTAAAATCAGAGCTCAAATCGAGGTCCAAATCCTCAAAATTTTAAAAACCTAAGTTCTACATAAAACATTCAATTTCACCCGTGAAAACCTTTGATATTGAGTTTGAATCAGATGAAAAGATGATAAAGATTGAAGAAAACGAGTTAGAAATGACTTACAATCGATTTGGAAGAGAAATTTTCTTTCGACAATCGCCCAAGAGAGTTTATATTTGAGAAGGTACGAAAAATGGTTGAAATGCATCTAAGTGTTAATTAACTGGCATTAGATGATGCAGTTGCGACCAAGGTTCGCATTGAAATCTGTTGTTGTCGCATTTGTGACTAAATATCGCAATTGCGAAGTCGCTTTTGCGACCGGATTGTCACATTTGCGACCAAGGGGAATTCCAGACCACTTCGCAAACGCGATGGGCCTTTTTTATTTGCGAGATCTCTTTTGCAATCACTACGTCGCATTTGCGATCCCAAGGCAGACCCGGTCCTTTCGCATTTGCAGTGATTTTCTCATATTTATGCGAGCTCGCATCTGCGAGCCAGGCCGCACAAATGCAAAGCCTGCAGACCTGCAACATACCAGCAACTTCCAAAGTTACAATTCCACTCTGTGGCCAATCCAAAACTCACTCGAGCCCTCGGGACTCCAAACCAAACATGCACATAACCTAAAGACATCATACGGACTTGCTCATGCATTCAAATCACCAAAATTTCATTAAAAACTATGAATTTAGCATCAAAATCATGAAATCACTTAAGAACATCAAATTTTCTATTTTTCTCAAATAGGGTCCGATTCATATCATTTCAAGTCTGATTCTTACCAAATTTCACATACTCAAATTAAATCACATATAAGGCCTATACTAGGATCCGGTATCAGAATAGGGACCGATACCATCAAAATTCAAACACATTTCATTTTCAAAAACTCATAAATATTTCAAGAAAGAATTTTCTTTAAAAAATCATTTCTCGGGCTTGGGATCTCGGAATTTGATTCGGGGCATACTTCCAAGTCCCATATTTTCCTACAAACCCTCAGGATCGTCAAATCAAGGATCCGGGTCCGTATACCCAAAATATTGACCGAAGTCAACTTCAATTCATTTTAAAGGCAAAATTCATTATTTTTCACAGATTTTCACATAATGGATTTTTGACTATGCGTCCGGACTGCGCACGCAAACTGAGGTGAGGCAGAAAGAGGTTTTTAAGGCCTCGTAACACGGAATTTATTTCTAAAACAAGTGATGAGCTTTTGGGTCATCATATTTTCTACCTCTAAAACAATTGTTCGCCCTCGAACAGACATAAGAAGAAAGTAACTGAGTCGGGAAAAGATGGGGATAATGGCTCCGCATATCGAACTTGGACTCCTAGGTCGATGCCTCAGCAGGCTGACGTCTCCAGTGAACACAACCAGAAGGAAAAATATTCGATCTCAACTGATGAATATGTCGGTCTAGAATATCTACTGGCTCTTCCTCATTAGACAAGTCCTTGTACAATTAGACAATGCTGAAATCTAACACGTGGGATGGATCAGTATGATATTTTCGAAGCATGGACACATAAAACACTAGATGCATAGCTTGTAAGCTCGGCGGCAACGCAAGTTTGTAACACACTTCTCCCACTCGATCAAGAATTTCAAACGGTCCAATGAACCTAGGTTAAGCTTGCCCTTCTGTCCAAATCTCATCACGCCCTTCATCAGCGACACTCAAACTAATACCCACTCACTGACCATAAATACCAAATCACGAACCTTACGGTTGGCATAACTCGTTTGCTTGGACTGAGTTGTACGGAGCCTATCCTGAATGATCCTGACCTTGTCTCGGCATCCTACACTAAATATGTACCTAACAATCAAGCCTCTTCATGCTTAAACCATCCAACTAGCGACTGACACCGTGTACCATACAGAGCCTCATAAGGAGCCATCCGGATACTTGACTGGTAGCTATTGTTGTAGGCAAACTCTACTAAAGGCAAAACTGATCCCCCCAGCCTCCAAAGTCAATGACACAAGCTCGGAGCATATCTTCCAAAATCTAAATGGTTCACTCGGATGTTGGTCTGTCTGAGGATGAAACGTTATGCTCAACTCAACCCGTATGCCTAACTCTTGCTGAACTGCTCTCAAATGTGAGGTATACTACGTACCTCGACCCAAAATGATAGACACGGGTACACCGTAAAGACGAACAATCTCCCGAATATAAATCTCAGCTAACCTCTCGGAAAAATAGGAGACTACCACAAGAATGAAATATGCTGACTTGGTTAGCCTATCAACAATAATCTACACTACATTGAACTTTCTCTATGGGAGTCCCCCAACAAATTCTATAGTGGTTCGCTCCCACTTCCACTCGGGAAGCTCAATCCTCTTATACAAACCACCGGGCCTCTGATGCTCATACTTAACCTGCTAACAATTCAAATATGAAGCCACATATGTAACAACGTCCTTCTTCATTCTCCTCCACCAATAATGTTTTCGCAAATCCTAATACATCTTCGCGGTGCCAGGATAAATAGAGTACCAGGAACTATGGGCCTCCTCTAAAATCAACTCCCGGAGCCCATCCACATTTGGAACACAAACTCGGACCTGCATCCTTAAAACTCCATCATCTCCTAAGGTAACCTGCTAGGCACCTTCGTGCTACACCGTATCTCTAAGGACACAAAAATGAGGATCATCATACTGCCAATCTCATATACGCTCCAATAATGAAGAACAAGCGACGGTGTAAGATAACTCCCAACTGGGCTCAGAGACATCCAACCTCACGAACTGATTGGCCAAAGCCTGAATATCCAAAGCAAGCAGTCTCTCACCGATTGGAATATAAGCAAGACTGCCCATACTGGATGACTTTCTACTCAAAGCATCGGCCACCACATTGTCCTTTCCCGATGATATATTATGGTGATATCATAGTACTTTAATAGCCCCTACCACCTTCTCTGCCTCAAATTTAGCTCCTTCTGCTTGAACAAATATTGCAGGCTCTTGTGATCCGTAAACACCTCACATGACACGCCATATAGATAATGCCTCTAAATCTTCAACGCGTGAACAATGGGTTCTAACTCTAAATCATGAACCGGATAGTTCTTCTCATGAATCTTCAACTATCGTGAAGCATAGGCGATGACCTTGCCATCCGGCATCAACACCTCACCAAGTCCAATACGAGATGCATCACAATAAACTATGTAAGGGCCCAAAAGTCACCTCACACTCGTCCGACCACCTGAACTGGGCACCCTTCTAGGTAAACCTGGTCAGGGACTGCAATAGACGAAAACCCCTCCACAAACCGATGATAATATCCTACCAAACCCAAGAAACTCCGGATCTCTGTAGTTGATGTTGGTCTAGGACAATTCTTGACTGCCTCTATCTTCTTCAGATCTACCTAAATACCTTCCGCTGATACAACATGACCTAGGAATGCAACTGAACTCACACTTCGAAAACTTCACATACAACTGACTATCTTTCAAATTCTGAAGAACCACTCTCACATGATGCTCATTCTCCCCCCGACTACGAGAATAGATCAAAATATCATCAATAAAGACTATCACGAACGAATCTAAGTAAGGCCTAAACACTCGGTTCATCAAATCCATAAAAGTTACTGGGGCATTTGTCAACCTGAATGACATCACTAAGAACTCATAATGCATGTAACAAGTGCAGAAAACTGTCTTAGGGAAATCAGATGCCCTAATCCTCAACTAATGGTAGCCAGATCTCAAGTCAATCTTCGAAAATACCTTGGCGCCCTGGAGCTGATCAAATAAATCATCAATCCTCGGCGATGGATACTTGTTCTTGATTGTAACCTTGTTCAACTTTCGGTAATCTATGCACATTCTCATCGATCCATCTTTCTTCATTCTCCTCCACTAATAATGCTTCTGCAAATCCTGATACATATTCGCGGTGCCTAGATGAATAGAGTACCGGGAACTATGAGCCTCCTCTAAAATCAACTCCCGGAGCCCATCCACATTTGGTACACCAACTCGGCCATGTAGCCTTAAAACTTCATCATCTCCTATGGTAACCTGCTTGGCACCTCTATGTGCCATCGTGTCTCTATGGACACACAAATAAGGATCATCATACTGCCGATCTCGGATAGGCTTCAATAATGAAGAACGACAACTATGCAAAATGTGAAAGCCCCATCGTATTTGCAAGTGGCCTGGAATTCCCTTTGGTTGCAAATGTGACAATCGGGTCGCAAAAGCGACTTCACAATTGCGATATTTTCTTGCATTTGCAATCCAAGCTTCACAACTGCGAAGCTTGCGGACCTGCAACATACCAACAACTTCCTAAGTTAAAATTCCACTCTATGACCTATCCAAAACTCACATGAGCCCTCGAGGCTCGAAACCAAACACGTACACCAACATAAAAATATCATACAGACTTGCTCTTGCATTTAAATCACCAAAATACATCAACAACAACTATGAATTTAGCATCAAAATCATGAAATCACTTAAGAACATCAAAATTTATAATTTTCTCAAATAAGATCCGGCTCATGTCATTTCAAGTCCATTTCTTACCAAATGTCACAGGCTCAACTTAAATCACATATAAGATTTTTACCAGGCTCCAGCATCAGAATACGGGCCCGATACCATCAAGTCTCAAACACATTTCATTTCTAATAACTCATAAATATTTCAAAAAACAACTTTCTTTAAAAATTCATTTCATGGGCTTGGGACCTCGGAATTCGATTCTGGGTTGACACCCAAGTCCCGCAGTTTCCTACGGACCCTCCAGGACTGTCATATCACAAGTCTGGGTCCATTTATCCAAAATGATGACCGAAGTCAGTTTAAATTCATATTAAAGTCAAAATTCATCATTTTTCATAGATTTTCACATAATGTCTTTCCGGCTACGCGCCCGGATTGTGTGCGCAAATCGAGGTGACACATAAAAAGAGGTTTTTTAAGGCCTTGGAATATAAAATTTATTTTTAAAATAAGTGATGACCTTTTGGGTCATCATAGAGATAGTATCCAGAAACTCGATATCTAGAAATGATTTTCTCAAGGAACCTATTCCTGCTTCTACTCAGGTGATTTCCAAGACGTCTCGTATAGTTGTGCTTTGATCTACATAACGCATCCCTTCCCACATGAGATAGTGTCGGATGGTGGCGACATCGTGGAGGTCCATTGACCTGGATATTATGCCTTATATGTCTACCCTTTCTTAATTAGATATACTCTTCCACTTCTTCCACTAACCAAATAATTTTACTGATTTTATAATGTCTGCCCGGCACAACTATCTCTGTATTTGTATAAAGTTTTTCTGATGCTGACGAATAATGCAAAATTGGTTTGTTGTGAGGTTGATGTCTGCCGCTTATTGCACTTATTCTCACCAAGTTTTTACTATGATACATATGCGACATCATAGGACTAGAGGGCTGGTAGTAGGAATGGACGACATGACGAATCAGAAGTTATGGCACAAATACTTCTTTATCGAAATTGAGCACTTAGTGGCGGATTCGACTAGGTCTCCCCAGCAATAGAACCATAACTGTAAGGTTCTTTGCATACGTTTGTTGTCTTCTTTATGTCCTTTCGCTTTTCGCTCATTTTTGGCTTCTTTGTTTTTCAGCGGAGAGGCGTGCACCTTCCCCTATCTTTGGTATTGAAGATTTGGTGGATCACATGTTTCCCCATATGGTGGGTATTCGTGATACGCTTTGGATAGAAGGTCCCATCTAGTAAGTGTTACTTTTGCTTCGGCATTTGTTGTTTGCCACTGTTCATTGATATGACCTCCTTATGATGCCAGGCCGATGGTCTTCAAAAGAGAAAGCTCCAATGCTGGAATTTTGCTAGGATACTGCATCGGTAAGGATGCAATTTACTTTGGCTGAGTCCGTCCATGGAGGTCGTACTCAAGCTCTGTCAATGAGAGACCCCCTCCACTTTAGAGTATTATTGCACGGGATCAAATCTCATCCCGCCTATCTACCATCTCGTAGAGGAATCTTCTAATCGAGAGGAGTTTCCGTCGAGAAAGAGGCAAAGAGTGGAACTTGGGAAGGTCGCCCTCATCGATATTGAACCAAAGAGAATCATTGATTAGGAGGTAGCGCCTGCACGTGTGCTAAGCGCATGGTTTATGGCAGAGTTATTAAGGAGGGGAGTTCTTCTAGGGACGGGGGGTTACATCGAGGTGAGGAGCCTATACGGACCACATAAGGTGGTGCGTTATCGGTGATCGAAGGAGAAGGAGTGGTACCTGCGGGGGACGATGGCTCCGGTTCAAACATCAACCTTTACGAGATACGGGTCTTCTTGGACAGGAACACTCATGTAGAAATGAGGACGTAGGGTCCAAACATGCATATAATTCCTATGGGTTATGACCTTTTAGCAAACTTTATGCGGTCAGTACCATCCTTTTCCCCTTTGTATGCAGCTTCAAAGAACACAACGCTGCAGGCAATAAGCAATGTAGAGCTATCACTAATTATCTCTGGCATGTCTTTGCGAGTAAGTACCCACCCCCCTCTTTTTTTATGTATAGGATTTGTCTCGCTTGCATAATCTACTTGTGATGACTTCTTTCTTTCGCATGCCAGCCTAATCATAGGAATTAAGAATGATCGGAGGGAGCAGTGGAGGATGACCCTTTTTGAGAAAGTGACTTCCAAGTACAAAGAGTATTTTACTAACCACCGAATGATGGACGGCGTCTTTAACCAAGATAGCGAGTTTCAGATATTTCGTGGCGGGATCAAATAGAAAGAGGAGGAGTTGGTGAGGAAAGTTGAGAAGCTGAAGGAGCAAGATAATGAGCTAATGAAAGCCACAAGTTGCTGCAACGAGCTCAAGGCGGGTCTTAAGGCCAAAGATAATGAGCTCGAAGTGAGTAAGGGAGTGATGGCCAAGAATGCCGACTTTCAAGCAAAGGTGGCTTCCTTAATGCTGAGCTTGAGAGGAGGGAAATGGAGGCTATTGCTCTGAGGGGCGAATTGAGCATCAAGGCTGAGGAATCGACTCATGTCGGAAAAGATAGAATGGTTTCCCTGTCTGAAGTGGCAGCCTTAGATGGCGCCCTCCGTGTTTGTAAGTCTGAGCGAGATGATGAGGTGGAGAAGTCGGTGCTCAAAGTGGTGAGGTTGGAATCTAGAGGTAGAGTTGTCTAGATTGAATGAGCAGGTTGTTGCTTAGAAGGATGAGGAGGTGCGACGGTAGTCACATCCATCTACATCTCATACCTTTGTCGACCCCGTCGTGCCATGGGAGTTTTGCTAGATATGGGTTCACTCCTAGGCTCAACTTGATGTGTGTAAGTCCTTAAAGGCTGATGGGGGAGTTTTCGAGGCAAAACTTAAGGTTGTCCGTGTTAAAGCACGTGTCTCGAAGCTTCTGGTTATACCATCGGTACTCCTGGCGGGGATGATATTGATGATGATGTGGGCATGCTCGCTTCTGATTCTTGGTATAATGATGAGTACGCCGATGGGGATGATGCAACATATAGTTATTGTACTTATTTTGTTTTGTCTTGCTATTTTTATGAGGGCGTCTCGACGGCCTTTGTAAAAAGTATTGCAATATGATAGTTATAATGGAATGATTACCTTTTTGCTACGTGTTTCCAGATTGTCGTTATATATTTGTGTTTGCTATATGGTGAACCCTAGATTTTTTTGTCACTTGTGTGTAGTGTCTTAGCGTAGTCGATCGTAGATCTTGAAATAAATCGAGCGAGGTCAAATGTGAGATGATTCGAGCAAGGTTGAATAAAAAATTATTCGAGCAAGGTCAAATATAGAATAATTCGAATGAGGTAGAGCGTAAAACAATTCAAATAAGGTCGAATGTGGAGTGATTCGAGCGAGGTCGAATATGCAGTGATTCGAGAGAGGTCGAATGTGGAGTGATTCAAGCGAGGTCAAATGTAAAGTAATTCGAACGAGGTCAAATGCAGAGTAATTTGAGCAAGGTCGAATGTAAAGTAATTCCAACGAGGTCGAATGTAAAACAATTCGAACAAGGCCGAATATGGAGTAATTCGAGCGAGATCGAATGTAAAATAATTCGAACAAGGTCGAATGTGGAGTGATTGGAGCGAGGTCATATATAAAGTAATTCGAACGAGGTCGAATGTAAAACAATTTGAATGAGGTCGAATATAGAGTGATCCGAGCAAGGCGAATGTAAAATAATTTGAACGAGGTCAAATGTAAAACAATTCGAACAAGGTCGAATGTAAAGTAATTCGAACGAGGTCAAATGTAAAATAATTTCGAATGGGGTCGAATGTGGAGTGATTCGAGCGAGGTCGAATGTAAAATAATTCAAATAAGGTCGAATGTAAAATAATTCGAACATGGTCGAATGTGGAGTGTGGAGAATGGAGAGTAAAAATGCTATTTTATTTTATTCATGGGAGAGTATCTTGGTGGAGAGTAAAAAAATACTTATTTATTTCATTCATTGGAGAATATCTTGGTGGAGAGTAAAAAATGCTACTTTATCTCATTCGTTGGAGATTATTACAAGCGTTCTTTATTTCATATATTGGAGAAACTTTCATGTATCCAGTCCCTTTATCATACAGCCTGGAGAAGTAGTCGACAGTTGAAGCGATGAGCTATACTTAAACTTTGAGACGTCCCCTTTGTCGCCTCTTTAAAAACACCTTCGAGAAAACCCAATTGGGACAAACCTTGGATGAGGGAAAAAGAGTACGACGTGGGGGGGCATTTGTTTTCAAAAGTTGAAGTATTTGAGATGGGTGATGTTCTAATTGTTTTGTAGTAGTTTTCACTCCAAGGTTTCTAGTTGAAGAGATCCTTTGTTTGCTGCTGTAGTGATCTTATATGGCCCGTCCCAATTGGTTCATAGCTTGCGTTCACTTGAATCTTTGTATGCTTGTATTTTAGCCTTGTGTGCATAGTTTATGACTTTGATGGTCGTACTTTGAATTTGTTGTTGTAATCTGCCTATTGCTTTTGGGCTACCATTCTTATGTAAGCCATGTCCCTTCGCTCCTCCGCTTCATCGAGGTCCTATTTTCTATTTTTTCCATTGCCCCGCCCACTTTCGTTGGAGTATCTTAGACTAGGTTTCTCGACAATAACTAGTATCATGCCGCTAGTCCCGTAGACTAATGAGCATGGCGTGTCTCCAGTGCTTATTTTTGGTGTGGTGTGGTATGCCCATAGTACCTATGGGAGTAATGCATCTTCAAATTTTTCTTCAACATATTTAGTATTGTTTTGTTAGAGGATTCGGTCTGCCCGTTGCCAACCAGGTGATATGGCATGGAGAGTATTCACTTGGTGTGCCATTTTTAGAAGAACTCGGCGGTCTTCTTTCTGATGAATTTGGGTCCATGGTCACATCTAGTTTCTTTGGGGATTCCAAAGTGACGTGTGATGTTTCTCCATATGAATGTGATAACTTCATGTTTGCGTATTTGAGTGAACGCACCTGCTTCTACCTATTTGGAGAAATAGTCAGTTAAAATTAGAAGAAAACGTATATTACCTTGCTCTGCTGGGAGGGGTCCACCGGTGTACATTCCACATTTGATAAACGATCATGACGATGTGACAGAATGAAGGTGTTCGCCCGCTTGGTGTATCTTAGGGGCATATCTCTAGCACTATTCGCATTTCTTGACATATTCAGTGGCTTTCTTTTTCATTTTAGGATACTAATATCCTACTCGAATGTGGCAATTGATGAGGTCCCGATTATCGGTATGGGCACTGCAGTGGCCTTCGTGTACTTCTTTGAGTACTCTCCTTGTTTGATTTGACCCTAGGCATTTCGTAAGGGGCCTCCACACGTCCTTTTGTATAACTCGTGATTTATGAGGTTGTATCTAGCCTCCTGCATTTGAAGTTTTTTTGCTTCTTTTTTTGTCCGTTGAGAGCGTTCCTTCTTAAAAATATGTTATAATATGGTTGCGCTAGTCCCAAGTCAAAATTATAGCGTGTACCTTGAGTTGGTCTATTAATAAATGCAGGAGGGTGACCACACTTTCCTTTGTGATGTTCTTGATGGCCGTTGTTAATTTGGCGAGGTTGTCTTCTTTGATGTTTTGTGCTTGCGCTATCCGGTCAAATCGACATTAATCGAATTCCGTTAGCAACTTATGAATTTCGGAAAGTCCCTCTGACTTGGTTGACGATAAGTTACGAGTCGTATCAAGGATGACTTGACGTGCTACGTATTTGAGAACTAGTTTCAATCCTGCAATTACGAGCTCATACTCTACCTCATTGTTAGTCATATCAGGGGACTATATGGAATACGAATGACTTCGCTAGTTGGGACTTTGAGTATGCGTCCTAGTCCAAGATCCTGATGTGTTGGACGCGCCATCAGTATATAGGACCCATAGGTCGAGCAAATCGGATGAGGTCCATGAAATTTCCTTTTCGGCCTCTATTATTACTTTGGCATTGAAATCGGCGACGAAGTTGGCAAGTACCTATGACTTTATCGATGTTTGTGGCTGGTACATTATATCATGCTCGTTCAATTCTATGACCTATTTAGCCAAGCTCCCTGACAGTTTGGGTTTATGCAGAATACTTCTTAAGGGGAAGATTTTCACCACCGATGTGGGGTGGCATTGAAATTACGGTCTAAGATTTCGTGAAGATACGACCAACGCCAATACCAACTTCTCAAGGCGAGGGTACCTCATTTCGGCATTGACGAGATTTTTGCTAATGTAATAGATCTGGGATTGCGTACCGTTATCCTTGCCAAGTAGTACTGCACTTACCGCGACTTTTGATACAACCAAGTATACAAGGAGGTGTTCACCTAGTTCTGCTTTGACGAGTAGCGGGAAAGATGATAAGTATGCTTTTAGTTCTCTCAAGGCCTCGATGCATTATGTATTCTACTGGATCCCCTTGTCCCTTTTTAGCACGCTAAAGAATTTGTGGCATATGTCGGAGGATCGCGAGATAAATCTAGATGGGGCAGCTATGCGGCTCGTCAATTTTTGTACTTGTTTCTTACTAGTTAACACTTCAGATATTCCTTCAATGGCTTAATATTGACCTTAATTCCCCTTTGCGACACCAAAAACCCGAGGAACTTGCCCGAAGTTACACGGAAGGCAAATTTTTTGGGGTTCAATTTCATAATATATTGCCTTGGTATTTTGAAGGCTTTCTTTAGGTGGTCTATATGCTCTTCCTTCCTTTTTGACTTGACAAACATGTCGTCTATGTAGTCTTCCATTATTTTTCCGAGCTGGTTCTTGAACATTTTGGTCACCAATCTTTGATAAGTCGCTCCTGCATTTCTATAGCCAAATGGCATGACCCAATTATAGTATGTTCTTTGGTGGGTGATGAAAATGGTCTTCTCTGGGTCGTCTTCCTCCATGAGGATTTGGTTGTAGCTTGAGTAGACATCAGGGAAACTCAACAACTCGTGCCCTACTGTTGCGTCAATGAGCTGATTGATATGAGGTAGAGGAAAGGAGTTCTTTGGCCAGGCCTTGTTTAGGTCCGTGAAATCCATGTACATTTGCCATTTCCCGTTTTTCTTCTTGACCATGACTATATTGGCAACCCATTGGGGATATTTTATTCTAGGATGGAGTCATTAGCGAGTAGTTTATCCACTTCCTTGCTAACGGCCTTATTGATTGTGACTTTGAATTTTCATCTTGCTTGTGCTATTGGGGATAGAATGGGTCGACATTCAATTTGTGTATGGCGACATTTTTTGGAATCCCCGGCATATATATAAGGAAAGAGAACAGATCGGCATTATTGGTTAAAAAATCATGAAATTTTACCTAGCTTGGAGAGCTTATGGCCTATATATGCCTTTTTATTGCTATCATCACTATCCAGTTGGACGGGGTCGAGATCTTCTATTGTTGATCCTGGGGCCTCCACAATGTTGGGGTCCTTAATAACGTCTTTTTATCATTGGGTTCAGACCCCGACTTCGTTAATTGCTATGCTTCTAAGCCTGTTCCTTTTAGTTGCTGAGTGAATGTGCAATATTGAATGATGCAATAACATTCTTGGGCCATGCATTATTTTCCTTGGATGTTGGATATTCCTCATGGGGTCGGGAATTTGATTACTTGGTATAGACTAGATGGGATGGCCCTCATGGCATGTATCCATTGCCGTCCTATGATTACATTGTAAGTTGCATCCTGGTTCATGACGTGGAACGTTGTTTCCAAGGTGACACCTCCGGCCAGGACAAGCAGTGTTGTTTCCCCTAAGGTTCGTTTGACTGCATTGTTAAAGCCCGTTAGTGTTATGCAGCATAGTATTATACTGACCTCGATTGGCATTTGTGTGAGTACGTGAGATGGATAATACATAGGCCACTTTCTTCGTCTAATTAACATCAGTATCTGAAATACGTAAGGTAATGACAAGAGCATCCGAGTGAGGAAAAATCAAACCCTTGATATATGACTTATCGAAGATGATACTTTTTTCGATGTCATCATGTGAGTGATTTACCGCTTCAGCTTGTGTGTGGTGGTGAATATTATGTGGTTGACTGCTACTTTATCGCCTCTACAGATGATCATCTGAATGGTACGGGGATGAGAAGGCGACTTTGGAGGCCCTTAGTGTTGTTCTCGTCCGCAACCGAAGTTGGCTAGTCCTGGGTAACTCATTAGCTCCTTTAGGTGTCCTTGTTTCAACATGTCAACCACTTATTGCTGCAAGGCTATGTAGTCCTCGGTCTTGTGACCCTGCTTCTGGTGAAATTCACAAAGGAAGTTCGACTTTCGGTTACTAGGGTCAGACTTTATTTTTTTTCTGCCATTTCATCTTCGTGCAAAAATTTGCTAGCGCGTACACTACTTCTGAAGGAGAAACACAAAAACGCTGAGTGGATAAGAGTGGGGGCATACCTCTTTCATTTCGCTGCGTCCTTGTGTGCGGCCGGGATGCCTTCTATAAGTCGAGGGGATAGTGGAAAGGTGGTTCTGACATAGGGCTAATTGCTATCTCGATTGAGGCATGTTCCAGGTTGATTTCTTCGACTATCATTACGATGGTCTTTCCTTGGATCTATTGGATTGATGTTAAATGTTGGGTTGGACCGTTAAGGTCGTCATCATTTGCTCTCACCTCGGCACAGTAGGCGTTGTGAATTTCTTCCCAAGTGGTGGGAGGGTATTTGATGATCCTGCTTAACAACGTTTTGGTTGCTCTTGACCCATTTCTGTTCAATCCATTTTGGAAGGATGCTACCACCATTCCTTTTGATATGTTTAGTAAGTCTATCCTCACCCTGTTAAGCTGAGCGAGGAAGTCCCTGAGTCCCTTTCTCGGTGATTGTCTAACAACGAATATGTCGTTCACCCTGGCCTCTACTTTCTTAGCTCCACCGTGGGTAGTGACGAACTTATTAGCCATTTCTTCAGACGTTGTTATGCAACATAGTGGTATTTGTGAGTACCAGGTAAGGGCTCCTCTATTTAGGGTTTCGCTAATATGATATATGGTACTTGTTTCTTTGATAGATCATTGCCCTTTGCTGCTGTGACATAGTGAATAATGTGGGCTTCTGGGTCTGTGGTACCAACGTATATTTTTAAATATGGCGGCATTTTGAAGGTCTTGGGTATGGCATGCGGGGATGCCTCCTCGCTATATGGTTGTTCAATGAATCGGCCGACATCTTGTTTTGGTAGCAGTTTAAGAGCTCTCGGTATCTTATCGACCCTTTCTTGATGTTCTGTCATCTGCTCGCGGAGTGCCTTATTTTTGTTTTCTATTTCTTTTATTTTCTTTAAAATGGTTGCTAGTGCATTATTGCCTGCATCAACAATGGTGTGAGTGTTACATGTTAGGGGAATTGGATGCTCACCGGTGATCGTTATGACATATACCGACGTGGCATTCTGGTTCGCCTTTTGAACGGGTTTGTCAAGTATGTCATTAAGGGTACTTGTCAATCACTCCTCCAACAGTTTCTTCATTGCTGGTGATACTTCCTCAGCTATGGATATGCAAGCTCATCTTTCATGTGAATCAGTTACACTTTTATGAGGTGGAGGTGAATCACTCCGCCCAGGCGGAAGCTTGACGTCACATTCTCATTGTCTTCTATGCCATCCTTTTTTATGGTGTTCAGAATGTTTGTAGTGACACCTACTATTGCTTTCTGTCTTGTGTCTCTTTTTCCTACCATTATTAGTTTATGCAAAGCAAGGAAATGTCCCTTTTTACGATCTAGAAGAAACTAAAATTTTAACTAAAAGGTCCCCAAAGACGATGCCAAATTATTTGACCAAAAAGTGTTAAGATATGTAATTAAATCAATTAATAATGATAAGACGGGAGAATCTTAGTTAAGGATAATAAATTCTAGACCGAATACTAAACGGAGTAGGCAAGATGGATGATGTTAATAAGTATGTTTGAGATGATCAAATGCTCATAAATGCAACAACATTAATGTGCAATGAATGCAGATTAATGCTATAGCATAACAAAAAGGATTTACTTCCCAATTATTGTGAAATTCGAACGATTCATTCCCCTGACAACAGAGTGGAATGAATAGAATAATAGAGAGTTTTGGTATACTTGGATCTTGCAAATATAGAAACAAAGATATGGGTTTGAACAAGATAATCAATGAATGAAAGAATTTCAGTATATTTTTCAATCAAACTCTTTACACAAAATGTTTTTATCAAGAAATGAAGACTCCCTTTTTTGTATTCTATTTCTTCCTATTTATAAGGGATATTTTTCAAAAACCCCTAAAAAGTACAAAGCAAACAATATCCTATGGAATAATCCTCATGTTTATATTATGAGCTTATGCTATCGTTGCCCCCTCATCTCAACTGCCCTCTTTGACATCAAACGTTTTAACATCAACCCTCAATTGTTATACCATGATCGACCCCATCCTTTTAACTTACTTATAATTTCCTTCGATATGCCAAATTTAGAACTATACACCAGTCAAACCAAATGATATATGATTTGCACAAATTAAGACCCCTCTTTCAGAATTAGATAAATTGTCCTAAGTTTAAAGTCAAAACGAAAAGTCATCCATTTCGAAAAGTGACTAACATAAGTACACTGCCAGAAAAAGTTATCCACTTGGTTAGTAGTAAAAAGTTTTGGTGACTTTAATTCCTGGGGCCCGCCGTAACTGGTCACCACACGTTAATAAAATAAAAAATAAAAAATAAACAGCGCATAAATCATAACGTGTGGCGCGTGCGTTTCAAAAATTTAACGTGCATTTTCTTTCCCTCTTACGCCTTTCGGGAGTCGGTTAATTTGGGCACTATTCGCTTAACCCGGAGCGTCCTTTGCGCTAAAGCTTGTCCGAAATATCTATATCTAAATTTGAAGAGACGACAAAGGACACAATTCCCAAGGCATTAAATTGATACTGAAGTAGTTCCCTCGAGGACATATTTGTCCTTTCCTCTAAATATTATACTAATTTATCTTGATCAATGGCGTTGGTATATATGGTAAGAGAGAAGGTGAAGCAGATTCAGATGGATACATTTTGTTGAACGCTAACTTTGAGTTGGGTTTTGGTGTGGTTTTTGGAGAGATGGGTTTTGTGAGTACTATATTAGGCTTCTGTGGATTTGGAGTTGGGATTTCATTTGGCTTGGTGATCGGATACTATCTGTTCATCTACTTCCAGCCTTGTGATGTTAAGGTGTTGCACTCGTTGCTTTATTTCTGTATTCGTTTCTGCATTTCTCTTGCTATCACACTATAATTATGGGTTTAAGTTGTACCTGGATCGAGAGTTTCTCTATTTTACTGTGTTATTTGTGTTTTCCTTTGCTATTTATGTGTATTCGGTATTTCATTAGGCAATGTCTCTGATAAATTGAAAATTAGTATGACTATACGAATAGCTGCACGGCAATTTGTTGTTGTTGGTAATTTGGTTAATCTAGCTGGCTAAGTCAACCACAAGTTGGCCTAGTATACCGGAGCTGCACATTTGCCCTAATGTTAAATTGTTTGGTTCAGCAAAAGTTGCACTATGGATTGTATGTATGTAGATAACTTGACTTCTATTTGATAAAGAAAATTGTGAGGTGTGTAAGCAAAAACGAGTTTCACAGGATTATCAAGTATTTTTAGTTGGCAATTGCTTTGTCAGGTACTGGAAGGGTGAGACATCTACGAACAATTATATACTCCTTTTATCTCTATGTATATAAATTCTTCCCATCTCTGAGATTCTCCAGTAAAGAGATTTAACTGTCCCAAGAGGCGAGAAGAGGAAGTCTTTGTGCTTGCCGCCCCCCCCCCCCCCCCCCAACACACACACAACAGTTAAAGTCAACACTAAAGGTAAATGAGCAACTGAAAGAGTATCTAAGTGAGAAAGTAAATAGATAGGAAAGATATAGATGGAAAATGTTATAATGAAAAAATAAAATCTTGTTTTCATTTTGTTGTGAGCTTATCTCGATAAGTTAGAGCCCTACTTAGTAGAAGTAAGATGAAAAGGAGGAGAAACTTAATACATAATCCTAAAACCGTCCTAAACATCCCACTAGAAATCTGCCAATGAAGGGCAAAAATATATTACGTAGTCAAGCATCACCTGTTTGATAAATACTTCGTCGAGGACTCATGTCTTTAGTTTATGCCTTTTGGAATGTTTGGCTTACTGTATAATCATGGAGTATACTACCATATCAAGGTGAAATGACCCAAACTCATGGCCATCTATGCCTCAAAAATTTGATACCATCTCACTAGTAATACTAATATTATTCTATATAATTTCCACGAACTTGAGGAATTTAAATATATTCAAAACTGGCTGAAATTTCAATGTGATGCTTAAAAATTTGATAATGATTTAACATTTTCTGTGTCACTACCAAGATAATAAAGAATATAAAAGATAAGTGAATTTACATTTTAAAATATGTGTGTAGTCAAATAGTGTCAAATATAATGGCATTGAGGGAGTAATTGTTTTATGTGACTTTGCCAAAATGCTGTTTGATAATTGTTTTGAAGGCACAACTACTAGATTAATTTTACCTTGTTTTGAGTACCAGCTTGGTGCTGAGCTTATATTAATAATAATACCTTTACTTATCAAAAAGAGAAAAAGGTCATAACTAAACTACCAATCCTAAAGAAAAGGTCATAACTTGGTTGCATGCATGTCATTTAAACAGTTTCACTTAATCTTTAGGGTGTTCCATTTTTCCATTATCTGTTTGCCGCGGCTACTTTTTTTTAATCGTACCCAATCAGTGTTTTATTCCTTTTGTGGCTGAACAGCTATTGCATTTCCTGTAAACTATCAGGACCCTGTTATTCGTCCATTGGTTGAGCGAGATACTAAAAGCTTGCAGCAGATACTGTCTGAAATTCCTCTTTGGATCAAATGTCCGGATTATGACCGTGTATGTATATTGAAAAGTCTAAACTGCGTAGCTTATCAGTAAATATATTTTTATTTGCTTTGTATTTTCTAAACTTAAGGTGGACTGGCTCAACAAGTTTCTCGAGTATATGTGGCCTTACCTGGACAAGGTATTCTCATGTCTGAACACCATTCTGGATTATCTATCTCCTTTATATGATCTTTAAAGGGAAATGAATTAACTAGTGCTCAACTATTTTTAAACAGGCAATTTGCAGAACTGCAAAAGATATCGCGACCCCAATTATTGCTGAGCAAATACCAAAATACAAAATTGATTCAGTTGAATTTGAAACACTAACTTTGGGGTCCTTACCTCCTACTTTCCAAGGTTAGTCGTTTTCTATGGCGACTGATAAATTTTATTAGCTCCTATTTTCTCATGTTGTTGAGATTTCTAGAAAAATAATGCATAGCATAAGATATGAAGCATGCCATTTGTTTTGTTTTGCCTAAATGAAATAGTATTTGTTTTTTTTTTTAAAAGAATTTGAGTAACTGATTGTGCTCTCTTTCTCTCTCTTTATTTGAGACTGTGCTGTCACTTTGTTGCTGATCCATTTATATTCTTTCACTCAGAATTACTTTCTGTATGGCGTGGATAAAATTGATGGCATCACTGAGAAGTTCCATAGAACTTTGACTTACGTAGTGTATACCTTTAATAGAAGGATAGCAAACCCACTATCAAAGAGGAGTTTGAACTTTAAAGGATCAGCTTCTTGTTAGCTAGCTGTCCTTTGATTGAGAATTTTGAATACAGTTGTTTAATCTCCCCCCTGAATATGATTATTTTCTCTGTACTATCCACAAAATATTTACGTATTGCAAAAAAATTATATTGCAAATTTATATATTACATGCACCTTAAATTTCCATGATCTTCTGATTTTAATGTTCAAATAACCTGGTAGTATATGCTTTCTGTGCCATAAGTTTACGGGAGGTGCAGTTGCATGCTTTTTCTAAGAAATGATATTCTACACAGACAAATATATCAAGTAGAACTCTTGTAGTCTTATAATTGATGTTGGTCGTGCTCTAGGATATGGTTTTACTGAGGTTGATTCTGTTATCAACTAGCCTGGTAGATCTCTTTGGTCAAGTGACTCTTATTCATCTTTTTAATAATGGTTTAAAATACTATATTTTGTGTTTCATTTTCGCTTAAATTTCATCATAACTTTTTCGTATGCTTCTATTTGGCAGGGATGAAGGTCTATGTTACTGACGAAAAAGAATTGATCATGGAACCATCATTAAAGTGGGCAGGAAATCCTAATGTCACCGTTGCGGTCAAGTCATTCGGATTGAAAGCAACTGTTCAGGTTTTGCATTATGTGTTTTACATTTTGACGAGATTTTGACAAAAGAATGCCAACAATAGCCAAAATTAATTGCTTGAGTGGATGTTTCAGGTTGTGGACTTGCAGGTTTTTGCAGCTCCACGTATTACTCTGACTCCTCTGGTTCCAAGCTTTCCATGTTTTGCCAAGATCCTGGTGTCCCTCATGGAAAAGGTAGGTTATGCATCTGGCACATGTTTTAAGAGTAGGTTTATATGTTTGGAGTGAAAGGAAAAAAGAACAAGCAAAATTTTCACAGCCAAACTGTTATGTCTTGTTTCCTTGGTTATATGGTTGGCATCTTTCATCTTTTTGATTAATCAAGAATGTATTTGATGGTTCTGTAGCTGGGGAAAGGATAGCCTAGTGTAAGGACCCTCCATCTCCCTTGATAATACTAGGGCTTTATTCACCAGAGGAACAAAGTGAAGAAAGTGCGTTGTCGGTCATTCTTTGGTATGGGAAGTACTACAACAACAACAACAACCACCCAGTGAATTCCCACAAGTGGGGACTGTGGAGGGCAGTGTGTACGCCACCTTACCCCTACCCTGGATAGTAGAGGTTGTTTCCGATAAACTCTCAACTCAAGACCACAAAAAGAGATAATATATCAGTACTGTCAATAGAAACCATATGAATAATAGCAACATCAAAAGAATCAGAAAATAGATGAAAAGCAATAATCATAACAGTAAATAAGGCATAGTACTATGAAAAAGGGAAAAATAGTGTGAACACAACAATAATTGCTAGCTGCCTAAGATAAAACCTAATCAGATTAGCCTCACACCCGGTACGAAGTAGAAAAAGGCTCAACTACCTCCTAACCTACAACACTAATGCTCGACCTTTACACCTTCCTATCAAAGGCCATGTCCTCGAAAATCTGAAGCCATGCCATGTCGCGCCTGATCACTTCTCTCCAATTCTTATTAGGCCGGCCTCTACCTCTTCTCGAACCTTCCAAAACCAACCATTCACACCTCCTGACCGGGGCATCTGCACTTCTCCTCCTCATGTGCCCGAACCATCTAAGCCTCGTTTCCCTAGCGTCCACCTCAACATTCTCATTTCTGCTACTTTCATCTTCTGGATATGTGAGTTCTTAACTGACCAACACTCTGCCCCATACAATGTGGGCGGTCTGACCACCGCTTTATAAAACTTACTTTTGAGTATCGGTGACACTTTCCTGTTATGTAGGACTCCAGATGCTGACCTCCACTTCATCCGGCCCACCCCTATACAGTATGTGACATCCTCGTCAATTTTCCTATCCCTTGAATAACCGGCCCAAGGTGCTTGAAGCTGCCTCTCTTGGGGGTGACCCGTGATCTAAGCCTCACGTCCAAACTCGCTTCCCTCGACTCGGCACTGTACTTGCATTCCAGGTATTCTGTCTTAGTCCTGCTCAACTTGAAACCCCTAGACTCAGATGCAAGGGCTCATCTCCAAACCTCTAGCCTCTCGTTAACACCGGTGCATGTCTCATCAATCAGAACTATGTCATCAGTGAACAACATTCACTGTGGCACCTCTACTTAAATATGGTATGTTAGTGCGTCCATCAACGTGGCAAATTAGAACGGCCTGAGTGTAGATCCTTGGTTACCCCCTTAACAACCGGTTAGTAGCAGTTAACTATATCAAAAAGGGGGGGGGGGGGTGTATGAAACTACCCCATGCTCTTGTTTTCTTCTTTGTTGTAGAAATAAAATATTGGGAAAACAAAATTAATTTATTTATGTTACATTCCTCCATCTCACTACTTTCGGCCAGTGTCCTAAATCTTTGTTCTCCAAGCTGTTTTTTCGCTCCCAATCTCTTGTAAACTCCACCTCAAAATTGCTTATCCACTGACCTTGGTAGCACCCATGAATGTTAAACAAGGAGAATACCAGTGTTCATAACATAGATGTAAAGCTGCAGTGCAACATGAGGTACTTGTCTTATAACCATGCTCCTTTCACGAGCAACTCCAAGTCACATTGTTTTGCCTTTCCTCTATGGACTATCTGCCGTTAGAATTGCATCCCCTATTGCATACGAAGTGGAAATAGCTATTTTTGCAGTGCTCTGGTACTTTCTAAGTTCTTCCAACTTACCTCTTTTTCTTTTCTTTTGAACAGACTCAAGTACCTTTTTTCCCTTCCTATTAACTCCTATTAAACTGATTTACCATGACTGACTTTGCCCTTGACCTCCTTCATATCATCTTCTCCTATTGATATATTTGCTGAGAAATTCCTTTACATTATCTCACTCCAAGTCCAATCCTGTATGGCCCTTCTGAAGTCCACTATCTACATGATCCCTCTGTCATCCCTCATATAGTTTAGCCTCTGTAAAGTTTGTCACACCATGGTTGGCATCTTTCCTTGATATTATAGATTTACGGACTCATTTCAGTTTATTAGGGTGGATTTGCATTTGTTGACGTACATCTTAGTAGATTCTTATTTTTCGTGAAAGGTAACAGTACTGATGTCAGCACAAAGGCTGTGCATAAGCCATATTTACAGTTCAAAAGCAATGATATGTCCTTGTTCTATCTTTTACAAGGATTCTATGATGTCTAAGTTCTGCATCTTCTAAATAGCTTTCTTTACACCAAAAATGAAACAAAAACATCGTCTTAGTAGATTCTTATTGGTTTGCAGCCACATGTTGACTTTGGATTGAAGCTTTTGGGCGCTGATCTTATGTCCATTCCTGGCTTGTACAGGTTTGTCCAGGTACTATAGTTTCTGATGTCCATTATCTTCTATTTCTTTTTGGACCAATTTATGCTTCTTGCCATCTCGTTTGCTCTATTTTGTAAAACAGCCTGTATCATTTACTGTATTTTATGTAAGACTGTAAGCATATTTGTTGCTTAGCTTCTAAGGTTAAGAATACTAGGAATTCTTACCAAAATGTTGAGTCTAGAGATTTGAGTTTGATAGACACAAAGCAGCTGCTATAAGTGCATGCACAGGGGACAACATTTTTGTTGCAGTCATGATCAAACGATTTGATATTAATATTGGGGAACTCTCTTTACAGGAGACCATTAAAGATCAGGTTGCTAACATGTATCTGTGGCCTAAAACTCTAGAAGTGCAGATTTTGGATCCATCCAAGTATGTCTTCTTTATTTTTAGATTTTGTTATCGTATTCTTTTGTCTCGGGTTTTGCAATCACTTCCTATTAATTGTGTCATTTTATTTCACTTTGCGAACATGTAGAGCAATGAAAAAACCTGTTGGGATCCTGCATGTGAAGATTCTGAGGGCAATGAAGCTGAGAAAGAAAGATTTAATGGGTGGATCTGATCCTTACGTAAAAGTTAAGCTTACCGAGTCAAAACTCCCTTCAAAGAAAACCACTGTGAAGCATAAGAATTTAAATCCAGAGTGGGATGAGGAATTTAATATGGTTGTTAAAGATCCAGAAACACAAGCATTGGAGCTCTCTGTTTATGATTGGGAGCAGGTACTTTTCTAGTTTATTGATGTTCATTGTTGTTTTCCTTCTATGTGCTATCTCAAGCTTCAGTCCTTTCTTTATTCAGATTGGCAAACATGATAAGATGGGTATGAACGTTGTTCCACTGAAAGATTTGACCCCTGATGAATCAAAAACTATGACACTAGATCTCCTAAAGAATATGGATTCTAATGATACTCAGAATGACAAGGACCGCGGTCAGATCATGGTGGAATTGACCTACAAACCATTTGAGGAAGACAAGTTGCCGAAAGAATTTGAAGAGTCAGATGCAGCACAAAAAGTTCCAGAAGGAACGCCACCAGGGGGAGGCGTCCTTATAATTACGGTCCACGAAGCTCAAGATGTTGAAGGAAAGCACCATACTAATCCATATGTCAAGATTATTTTCAAAGGGGAGGAGAGAAAAACTAAGGTACAAAATTGCCTCTTCTTTCTAGTCCTTCATTGTTCTCTCCTTGGCAGGCAATGATAGAAATCGGTAGGAGAATATTATAGAACTCTTTTCCCACTCATCTTCAACCTTTCGACCTCAACACCTCTACCTCACAAGTGTTTAGGCTTTACACTAGCCCTGGTATCCAAGTTTTCTAGTATTCACTCCTTCCCTCCTTTCGATATTACTTGTAACTTGACCACATTCTGAATAACACAAATTGATAATTTTGATGTGATAACCTATTGAAGTAGTAGCTCTAGGCCTTATGCTTGTTTGGTTATGCCACCTAAACCAGGACAGTGGTGGCATTTGTACTTCATCATAAACTTGAATTGGCTTAATTTCTAAGAGCCTGTTTGACTTTGTTGATTTAAAGTAGAAGATGATAAACATCAAGTGGTAACAACACATTTAAATGCTGAAAAATGGTTTTACAAATAAGTCACTACATGTTTGGATAGAAGTGTTAATATGACAATAAACGGTTGATGTGTTTGTTTTAAAAGAACATGGAGAATGACGAACATTGAAAATGAAACAGAGGTCAAGCATGTTAGTTTCCTGGGACCCTTTACCTTACTAAGTTCTGTAAAACATTTTTCGATTTTTGAAGCATGAAAAGGCTCGTGGTAACTTCTTTTTTCGTCCTTTCTTTTTCCCTTTCTGGGTTACATGAAAATAAAGCACAATTAGTTAGGATAAGAGATTCTTGTTAGGTCAGACTAAGTAGATGCTTGAGTTAACGTGGTTGTGCAAGAAACTTCATCTTCTCTTGTAAGGGAACTCCAAGTTTTTATGGAGTTTGCACAAACGCGTCCTTTTCTTAGGGAATGTCTCGTGGAAACTTAATTTTTCCGTGAATAAATTGCAGTATCAAAGGTTGCTTCTATGGGTCCACTCCCTGGAAGCATTTCTTCCATTCTGTCTTCAGAAATCCACAAGAGTGCATGATAGATCCAATAATTTCAGCAACTATGCTTTTTGTGTTTCCAATCAGACTACAAATTTGTTTTCTATTATTTTGTTTCTTGAATTAAAAAATTGCATGTCTATTATTCTTATTGTTGAAGTGTGTGACCATCTCATCTAAAAGCTTAAGCTGTTAGAGAGAGAGTGCACTTCTATTTATGTAATTATGTCTTCAACATGCCCCCTCACGTGTGGGCTTGATTCCTTTTTATGAGCCAAGCACGCGAAAATTCTTGTAGATATTTGGTGGCGATGAGACTCGAACCCAGGACCTCTCCAATTTCATCTAAAAGCTTAAACTGTTAGAGAGAGCGCATTTTTATTTACTTAATTATGTCTTCAACACTTAATTTGTTTTTGTTTTTGTTTTTGTTTTAATGCAGCTTTTCATTTTATCCTATGCGCCGAGGGTCGAATGGAAACAGCCTCTCTACCCTTTCGGGTAGGGGTAAGGCTCGTCTACATATTATCCTCCCCAGACCCCACCTGGTGGGAATATACTGGGTAGTTGTTGTTGTTGTTATGTCTTCAACACTTATAAACGTAGTATTTCTTCATTATGCTGTTACTATAAATCTCCCATTGGTAAGGTCGTGTGCAAACTTAATTTGCATTCTCGCCCTCATAGTAAATCCATGTAGGTCATAAAACTGAAACTGCTGGAGGTTCATTTACTTACCACTTTGTTTTTTTAGCTTCTGTATCTGCAGTATGTATTTAGTCTGACTTTGAGTAAAATGCAAGAAATTTCCTGCATTGGGCTATACTATGTCTTGTTTTTCTCACTTTCATTTACGTAATTATTTCCACCTTGATTGCAGCAAGTCAAGAAGAACAGGGATCCAAGATGGGACGAGGATTTTACTTTTGTGTTGGAGGAGCCTCCTGTGAATGATAAGCTGCATTTGGAAGTTGTCAGCACCTCCATGAGAATTGGCCTATTGCATCCTAAGGTACAAAAATTGCTTTTTCTGATATTTATTATGCCTTAATGGAGGAACAACGGACTGCTGCAAGCAGTGGCGGATCTAGGAATTCAAGTTTGTGGGTGCTGAATTTATTTTGTACATAAAATTAATGGGTGCTTTTATAAAATTTTATACATTTTCTCAAATTTTCTATATAACTATACATACTCTGCGTCGAGGTTAATGGGTGCTCGAGCACCCAAAATTGAATTTTGGATCTGCCACTGGCTGCAAGTAGTATTTCTCTGGAAACTTGAGATGACCTTTTAGAATATGATGTTGAACAGTTGAAGTGTCACCATACAATAGTAACAACAGCACATTGGTCTTATATAGCTTTTGTTTCAAAAGGTGAAACCACATATGTTATTTACTGTTTTATCCTGCAGTAATACTCCGTTAGGATAAAATGGTATGCATCCTATTTTAGTTAATCACCTTTCAAGGTAATATGAAATGCTAATTTTCACATTAGGAGGTTCTGCATTTTGTTAGCTCTCGTGTCTTCCCGGAAGGGCGATGGAAAATGGTGTTTCTTTCTGCAATTTTAGTTTGGTGTTGGGCATTGTCTTATTGAAGCTCTCACTTAATTCAATCTCAAACAAGTAAAAATAAAATGAAGCTCACTTAATTGTTTATATCACTGAAGCTAACTTGTATCGGTGTAATTTTCTTCTTAACTCAGGAGGTACTGGGCTATATTGATATAAGCCTTTCTGATGTTGTTAACAACAAAAGAATCAACGAGAAGTACCACCTCATTGATTCAAAGAACGGTCGCCTTCAAGTTGAGCTGCAATGGAGAACTGCATCATGATCTAATCACAAGTTCCATGCCTGAAAACCTGTTCAGTTTCCTTTTATTCTGTTTTCCGATTGTCTAGATATTGCCTTCCAGGATGGATGTTTGAGGAGTGAGAACAAAAATATTTCTTCTTCAGCTCTGACGTTGAAAAAATATTTGCAATTGTTTTGTCCATTACTACGTCACAAAATTGTTTGTTTAATTTGCCTTTTTTCTCTTGTCGGTATTATTTTAACGGCTTGAAGGGCTTTAGGCATAGAATCTACGTAAAAACGTAAAAATTGCAATTGGGTGTCCATTTTTAATTTGTAGCCGCCATTTGAAAAGACTATTTGCCCAGTTTTATTAAAAGACTACTTTCTTTCCAAGTATACGCTAGTCCTCTGCTGTCTTTGTCTCTCTATCCTGTTATTTGTACTTTTTTGATTTGTCCTTCTCTGAAATCAAATGGTTTTCGTCGTTGTTTTGATTTTTTAACTGCTAGTAGTGTTGTTCTCACATTACGATTTAATTACAGGTACATTGCGTTAACTTTTTGGGTTTTATTTTGACAATTTATTTTCTGGTTTTGGTTTTGATGGTCATGTATTAATGATAAAATATTTTTTTAGGATTTAGTTTACTTTTACGATTGTGTTTTTAGGTTTTTTAGAACGGGTGTTTATGTTGATGAAAATTTTATAAATTCTTCTGTGATTAGACGTTCAAATTTTTAAAAATTTTGAGAGTTAAACAAATGATATTATTAAAGTGTGAAGTTTATAATAGTTCAACGACACATTAGATAGGAGCTGAAGTTTTTTTTTCATGTTTTGGCATTACTTTTGGATTTGAATTTGTGTTTTATTTTTTGTAAAAATTACAACATGTTTTTTTGCTGAATGTTTTGTGCTTGTAACTAGTGATATTCGGCTTTAGGAGCTGAAGTTTTTGTGTTTGTAACTAGTGAAGTCCGGGTTTAGTAGCTGAAGTTTTTGTGTTTGTAACTAGTGAAGTCCAGCTTTAGGAGCTGAAGTTTTTGTGTTTGTTACTGGTGAATTTCAGCTCTAGAGCTGAAGTTTTTGTTTTGTAACTGTCGAACTTCAACTCTAGAGCTGAAGTTTTTATTTTATATTTGTTGAACTTCAGCTCTACGGTTTAAGTTTTTGTCTTTGTAACTGTCGAACTTTAGCCTTCTTAGGTATTTAAGTTTTAACTGATCTTATTGATAATGTCCTAATGTTATTTTTTGTATCTTTTTACTTTTTTTGAACAGATGGCTCCTAAAGCACTTAAAGATCCTAATGCAGTTAAAGAAGACAAAGCACCTAAAGCACCTAGACTACCTGTGATACCCCAGGTCCTTATGTCCCTGCTCCTCCGCCTACAATACCAGGACAAAACTATCTTGAGTTTGGAGATTGGTTTAACTCTAAGGGTTACTGGAAGGGGAACCATGCGACTCCTACACAATGGGATAAGCTTAATTATGGTACATTTATATACATATGGTTGTGGAGAATTTCAAATGCAGCGTGAAGTTGGTTTATTGTCTGTGTCTTTCTTAAATATTCACGAATGATCGAGATTCCATTAGTTTCAAGATTTTTTGCCATGATGTTAACTTCACCCTTGAAGTCTTTCACATTATGTGTGGTTTTGCGGATCACAACACATAATGTTAAAAAACCAATTAATCGAGAGAGCAATATTCTGAAGCGCTATTTTGGTAAGTCCAAGGGTATGACTTTGAAGGATATTCAAAGTTTTATGACTCGCAATGAAATTCCAAAGAATGTTGTGA
Organism: Nicotiana benthamiana; assembly: GCA_034376525.1. Lineage (NCBI taxonomy): Eukaryota > Viridiplantae > Streptophyta > Magnoliopsida > Solanales > Solanaceae > Nicotiana > Nicotiana benthamiana. The sequence goes on along the minus strand of CM067333.1, from coordinate 88,004,536 downwards.
ATGTATACGTATGCGAGAGTGATGATGATGCGGTTAAGCTTATGAAAATTCTTGTTGTAGAGTCTATTTTGTTTGGGAAAAATACCGAGTCATGAGTGATGGAGGAGCATACATCTATTGTTGAAGATAATAAGGTTTGTGCTGAATATACTTGGGGTAATGCGGCTTATGAGAAGCTCATTTATTCACTGAAACATACATTGGACAAGCAGAACATATTCCATACAAATGAGTATAAACTTGGTGGATTTCCATATAAGTTATGTGTTTGGTTCTATGAGCGCTTCCAAGATGTTCGGGAAAAGTATATAAGAGAGGATGAGTACCTTGATACGCCTCAGGTCCCCAGGATGTTACAGTATGCATGTGTGGGAGAGCCTAATTTCCCGAACTTTATAATATGTTCAGTACTCATGAAGTAAGTTACTTTTTTTGTCTTTGTGTTAATATGTTAATGTATTAGTTTTTTTCTTCTCATAATATACTCTTTTGTATTAAACAAAGATATCGCGACTTTAGGGTATTAGATATAATTCCTACAGAACATGAATTGAATTCAATGCCTTTCATAACGAAATTACCATGTAGTCGGATTCGTTCAAAGATAGTTAATTCAGTTCCTTCAACTGGTGAATCATCACGTACTCTAAGTCGATCAAAAGAAGCGAATCAAACTCTTGTCATTGGTAAATCACCACATACTCTGAGTCGATCAAAAGAAACGAATTGAACTCATGTCATTGGTGAATCACGACGTAGTCGGAATCGATCAAAAGAACCAAATCGAACTCTTTTATTGGCGAAGTATCTCGTACCCAGAGTCGTTCTACCTCTTCTACATCTTACTTTGTTGACAATGAATTACTTGAGACAATATTCTCTGTAAGTTTTGATCTAAAGGTTTTTAGGTTTGTTTTTGTAAAAGTACAACATGTTTTATGAGCTGAAGTTTTCTTTTATATTTGAATTTTTGTTTTGTATCTATTCTAGAGGTTAACGACGGAGGTTCAAAGGCATGCAGAAAAAGAAAGAAGCATGATCCTGAACAGAGTTTTCGATAAGTTTAAAAAGGAGGAGCGAACTGCTATTGTGGATGCAGTTTTTGTAAAAGTGAAGGTAAGCTAATTTATAGAGAAGTCTTTTTATTTGTGCTGAGGTTATTCAGATTAATCATTGTTAGTAATTTTTTCTCTTGGAATATTTCAATGAGAAGTTTGAACAGTTGTTTACGATTGTCAACAAATCAAATGGAATGGACGATGGCAATTTTGATTTGAGTAAGCATCGAGAATATGACAAAATGAACGACTGTTACGAGCATCCATCGATTTTTCAAGGCTATCAACATGTTCAAGAACAAGTTGAAGAGGAATGTTCCACTGCTGATAGATTGAGCAGAGATGGAAATGATGAAGTACAATTATCAACTGGGAATATTGGAAGCAAGCAAAATGCAGATAATCAAGTTGTTGAGACTGAAGAACATACTGCTCATGATGCATTGCATAAAGTCGTAGATGATAATGCGACACATACTGAAGCGGCTGTTGAAGGCGATGAACATGTTCAACAACAAGGTGAAGAGGAGCAATTCAGTGTTTGTAGACAGAGTAAAGATGGAAATGATGAAGAGTTAACAACAGAGAAAGGTGTAGATAATCAAGTTGTTGGAAAAGGCAATTTGTTTAGTGATAGAGATCAAACACATGTTTGTACTTTAGAACTGAAAGGAAGTGATGTACCTAGCACTATAAGGAAATACGATCGGTATGTAGGATTACTAGCTATTTGCAAAGCACTTCTAGGTAGTAATACACAAGAAATTGTTACTACAGGTACAAAGTATGAAGTTTATAATATTTCAATGATACCTTAGATAAGAGCTACAGTTTTGTTTCATGTATTTGTGTTTTTTGTAAAAACTACAACATGTTTTTTGGTGAATGTTTTGGTTTGTGACTGGTGAACTTCAGTTATCGAGCTGAAGGTTTCATTTTTGTAACTGTCGAGCTGAAGTTTTTTCTGTAACTGTTGAGGTTTTTGTTTGTGACTGGCTAACTTAGCCTTCCTAGAGTTGAAGTTTTAACTGTTTTTCTACAATATCCTCTAGTGAAATTTTCAGAACAAGTATAAATGTTTTCTATATTTTATATATAGAAAAACTAGTTGATCTAGTCTCCCTCTTTATAAATATGCAGTGGAAGTTGAAACTAGTTATGCTTCAATTAACACAACTCAAAACCTCTCTGATGATACTCAATTGAATGAAGGTAGAGTTGAGAAAAACCTTCCAGAGAATACTGCAATGGTCCTCGACGTTGGTTCAAAATTGAATGAAGCTGGAAATGCTGATATCGACAAAGGCATGCAACCGGGGAAAACCACAGCGGAAGACAAACGTCAAGGTATTCTATAGATCATGAATTTATTATATTTGATTGAAGTATATTTTTTACAGTTTGATATTTTAAATAATTTATTTTCTTTTTTATGTTTCTGACTAATTTTTCAGAAAAACTCGAGGCAACTCAAAAAGAATTTGGTGAGCTTATGCATCAATATGAAAAAGGAGAAATACATTATTCAAACATATTTCCTCACAGACAAGTGTGAAGTGTGTTGGTATTATTTTTTAAAATTTAATCAGTATTATTTATTTATTTTGCATGAAGATACGAGATCTGTTGGAATGCAAACACCATCTGTATCGCAACACTTAGATCAGGTAGTTATTTTCTGTAATTCAATTACAAGCTATTTTTTTTGCCTAATATGTGTTCTCTACCAGTTTTATTTATGTTTATAGTTTCCTTGATTTTGCAAATCTCATCTGATGGATCAGAACTTCTTCCAAAACCTAAGAGAAAGAAGATTTCTAGTTCTCCCATGTGTGACACTAGTGATATCCCCAACTTCAATTTATGTTCATTTCACTTGGTAGTAGACAAGGGGCTAATTCATAAGGTAATTCTGTTGCAGTTGTTGTTTGTGAAGAGACACAAGAACATTGTGAACAGCAGGGAGTTGGTCAAGCATCTGCCACGATGGCTGTAGTTTTTCCCCTTGCTGCTGAACAATGGCAGTTAGTTGTGACGGAACAGCAGGAAGAGAAAGCAAAAGGAAAAGCAGATAAAAAAGGAAAAATGATTCGTATGGAGAGTATTTGGTTGAGATCTCCTTACGTAGTTCATAAACAAAATAAAAAGGGGCAATATTGAAAAGTGGGAAAGAATACACGAAGGTGTCCCTTCCATTATGTAAATCAAGACAATGGATTGATGCAAAGACTTACAGAGTGGTTGAAGAAGGATGCCAGTGAATATGATTCCAATTAATTCAAATTAACTGAGTTGATATTCCAAATCATTCTTTAACGAGCTTATGGATCCTAACTTTGATTTTGCGGATGAAGTAAGTTATTAAGTTTGTTTTTTGAATTGGTTTTCAACTCTATTTCTCAAAACTTTAGCTTATTTTTATAGTAAAGTTTTTGTACTGTAATTTAGATAACTTTAGCTTTATTCATAGTAAAATGTTGAGGTTGTTTAGCTTATTTGCTAACCCTAACCTGCTGAAGTTTTTGACATGCATTCTCTAGTTTTTTTTCAAAACTTTTAAATCAAACATGCTAAAGTTTTTTAGTTATTTTATAACACTTCAAACTAAATATGCTTAAGTTTTTGTCATGCTGTTTGTAGTTTTTTCACATGTTATCATTTTTTGTTGTTCATTTGTAGCATATGGATGTGGGCATATATTACTTGCATAAAAAATATTGCTATCACCTTCCAGCTTATCCGAAATCAAGATGTGCAGTAACAGATTTAATATTTGATCAGCATATGACTAAGCTGGCTGGTATTCATCCTTCATAAGAGCAGATGAAGAAAATTAGAAAAAGGAAGCAAAAGAGAATGGAGGATCAAAATTGAGCAAATCAATGAGAAAGAGAATATCCAAACAACAAGCTCAAGAAGAAAAAAGAAGAAGCGGTTATTCGACCACTTATAGACTTTAGTTGGTTTGAGGAAGAATCAACAAATGAAAAGGTGGCCAACTATGTAAAAGGCCTCAACCTTTTCTGTGGTATCTCATGGGCATCTGCTAGAAAAGTATTCTTTTCTTTTTGACTTAAGCCAATAATGGGCAAGACATCAACGCACTACTTTTTGGGACTTCTTGACTTTAACGATTAAATTATATATATGTACAATTCCATGGGCAGTGTAACATATGAGCGTGCGATTGAACATACAAGAACTTATGCCCGGTTGATCCCATTGTAACGACCCGTTCGGTCATTTTGAGCTCTAGCACGTCATTCAGCAGTTTGAGGCAATGAGCAGTTTTATTTTAGGTATTATGACTTGTACGCGTGTCCAGAATTAAAGTTCGGGAAGTTCAGAGTTGATTTGGAAAGAGAATTCTCATTTCGGTATCTTTAAGTTGAAAGAATTAACTAAGATTGGATTTTAAGTAAACGACCTCAGAATTGGGATCTGAAGGTTCCAGAAAGTTTGAATGACAATTTTGGACTTGGACGTATGCTCGGATTAGGTTTTGGATGACTCGGGAGTGTTTTGGCGCCTATTGTGGAAGTTACCATTTTGGAAAATATTTCATAAGTTTGGCTTAAAGTGCATTCCAGTGTTATCGATGTTCGTTTAGGATTCTGAGTCTGTGAATAGATCCGTATGGTGATTTTGGAGTTGGGAGCGCGATCGGAAGTGAATTTGGAGGTCTGTAGATCATTTTGGAGTCATTTGGCTAAAGATAGAAATTTGAATGTTTTTGAGAAGTTTGACCGGAAGTGGACTTTTTGATATCGAGTCGAAATCTTATTCTAGAAGTTCTAATAGGTCTGTAATTTCAAATATGACTTCTCTGCAAAATTTGAAGTCATCGAACGTGATTTGATAGGTTTAAACATCAAAAGCAGAAGTTGGAAATTTCAAAGTTCATTAATCTTGGATTGGGACGCGATTCGTAGTTCTAGTGCTTTTTATGTGATTTGAGACTTCGATCAAGTCCGTATTATGTTATTAGACGGGTATGATTGCATTTGCGAGTTTCCGTTCGAATTTGCGATCCTGGGCTTCTAGGGGAAGGTTTGTATTTGCGAATGAGAGATCGATTTTGCGAGGCTGTCACCTTCACAATAGCGAAGGATATTGTCGCAAATGCGACCAGGACAAGATGGTCTAAGATTCGCATTTGCGATGCAATTATTGCTAATGCACCATCGCAATTGCAAGCCTGGAGTCGCAAATGCGACTTCTGCGTCTGGAGCTGTGGCTTTTTATTCTGAGACTTAGCCAATTTCCCTTGTTTCCCACTTGGCTTCAGGAAATTTTCGAGAGAATCTGAGGAGGGATTCCATCATCATCAAAGAGGTAAGTAATTTTTCCACATCATGCGTTAAATACATAGATTCTGAAAAGATTTAACATGTGAAAATTAAGGAAAATCAAGAGTTTTAGATGAAAAATCTAAAATTTGGTAAAAACGAGAAATACCCACAAAAATTGTTAGGGAATGAAGTAAAAATCATATATTCTTGATACTTAGATTATGGGAAATAATTTTCTTCAAATATTTCCGGAATACGGGCGTGTGGGCCAGGGAATGAATATTAGGAACCTTGCATTTAAAGTTGGAAAATTAGTTTAATAATTAAAATATGAATTTTTGAGCATGTATTGACTAGTTCTTACCCTATTTGAATAGTTTTGGAGTGTTCGGCTCCGAATGTGGAGGTTTGAGCGCGTTCTTGAATCGAAATATAGGCTTCGGAGTGAGGTGAGTCTCCTTTCTAACCTTGTAAGAGGGAATTGTCCTCATAGGTGTAATAGTTGAATTAATTGCCATTCTATGCAGGGGCTATGTACATACTAGGTGACGAGAGTCCGTACGTAGCGACTATTATGCATAAGTCCGGGTAGTTTAGGACCCAAAAGCATGCTCTACTTGTAATATTTAAAATCTTATTGTCAATTTAAACACACTTAAATCATGTTGAATTGGTGAATGGATTTCTAAAGGAAGTAAGCATCATTTTCCCGACCGTTAAAGAGAATTGCTATTTCTTTGGGTAATTATTTTTCCCTAATGAAATCTTGATTGATTGTTTGAATGCATGCTCTTATGTATATCTGTGTCGCATGGATGATTCGCGAGCAGGGTGCTTGTTTTTTATATTTGACTGTGTTGCATGGATGATTCGTGAGCAGGGTAATAGATGCATCTATGGTTCGATATGTTCGACCCTCGGCAGTGCATACTTACTTTTATGTTGGATCGATCCGTACATTCCACGATGATTATTTATGCATGTTTTACGTAGAAATTCTCTGAGGACTGAATTTCATATCTTCTTAACCTATAGGCAAACAAACATGTAAATGCTTGGGAAAGAACTATTATTTCGTGATTATGAAATGTTAATGATTTGTGATATCCATGCTTATTATAAACTCTTCTCACATTTATTTGACCTTAGTAAGGATCGGGTCGACCTCCCGTCTCTACTTCTTCAAGATTAGACGAGATACTCATTGAGTACACGTTGTTTTCGTACTCATACTATGCTTCTATGCATTTTTGTTGCATAGGCATATGTATCTCTAGTGGCCTACTGGGTGTAGCAGCATGGTTGATGCAGAGACTTAGGTGAGCTACACTTCTCAAGACAACCCACAACCAGCAGAGTCTCTTTCATTTTTCTGTATTTATTTATGTCCCATATTGCATTCTGGATGGTTATTGTATTATATTATTTCCTAGAAATTGCTCATGCACTTGTGACACCGGGTTCTAGGATGGTTATAGGATTGTTCAATATTGTGTTGGTTAAAGAAATTTTTCTTGTTTCAATAAATTTCATTATTTGATGTATAAACATATAAAAGGAACGATTTCAATAAGTTTTAAAAACAATAAGTTTCTAGTTATTGGTTGATGGCTTGCCTGAAAACGGTGTCCGACGTCACCACGACCCTTAAAGGATTTTGGGTCATGATAGCATGGTATCAGAGCACTAAGTTCCTAGGTCTCACGAGTCATGAGAAAGTCTAGTAGAGTTCCACATATCAGTACGGAGACGTCTGTACTTATCTTCGGGAGGTTGCAGGACGGTTAGGAGTACTTCCCTTATTGACCCTTTATCATGTGATTTGATTCCTCGAGTCTTATGCCTTTGTTTCTTTCCTACTCAATCTTATGCGAAACAAACCACTTGTTATAAATTGTGAATTAAAGAATTCTAAATGGAACTACATATTTGGTGCGGGATGTTTCTCCCGATATAGTTGATCGGACTATTATTGTTGCTATGTGGAAGGATATTATGTCCTTTCAGCTCTGCGGCGGTACCTCTGAGGGCTCTGAGACTAGGCACAAGTTGCCATGATGCTTATGAATGATTTTTTGCAGTATTGATTTGTATGGTGGGATATTTTACTACGTGTAGGGGCAGTGAATGACTTGAGGGAGGTTTACTCAGTGCATGGTCTAGAGATTCGGTACTTATTCCTGACAAGAGAAAAGCAATTGGCTTATGAATGTCCAGATTTGGGCTGGTGGAGTAGCGAGGCTTGGTGTTGCAAGCGTGGTGGATTTTTATCCTATAATGAGGTGTCGTTGTCCCTATTGAATGTACTAAGTTTGCCGGTGTTATAATCTTCTACAATTTGCTTTGTGAGTAGGAAATGGTGAGATAATATTGAAGAAGCGCTTGTGAGAGATCGCGTGGTGCGGTGGTTCAAGATTGAATCGGTATTTCTAATGTTGATAGCTTGAGAAAGATGATCTCCAGAAAGGTTCAAGTCAGTAGTATTTGTAGGTCCAAGAGCTATGAAGAACGATTTTATTTAAGGCAACAACTGAACAGCAAAGGACGAGAAAGGACATGTTGGAAGCGTCAAGCGGTGTTCAAAAATTCTAAAAGGTCAGGTATATGAAGCCAAGGTCTAATAGTTTATTAAGGAAACGGGTTTGCCTGAAGTGGGAGAGTGGCAGAGTTGCATATGGACTTTTAGTAGGATGACCACGTACCTTAAGGAGAGTTCGGAGGGATTTGAGAATATTAGTGATTGGTGATCGGGGTCTATGGATTTTATCTGAAGTATGGGCTGTTATGCAGCATGAGACTTAGTATAACGAAAATGAGCTGCTTGAAATGAAGAAGGATACAATATAACTTTTAATGGGAGGGATGTTGCCGCACATTTAATTGATGTCCACGGGGGGTGAAAGGATTGATGCAGCTAGAGGATTAGCTCGGACTCAGGATAGGTTATTGATGTCATGGTGATTGTACCCTGTGCAACATCGTTGGAAGATGTCAGAGAGTTATTTCCACATGTGGGTTATTCCGTCTGAGCATGTTAGCGATCGTGTGGTTGGCGAAGCTTCCGTGAAGAACTCTATTGGTTATAAAACAAAGAGATCGGTTGTGCAAATGTGTTTGATGATTCAGAATATAAAATAGGGTTTTACAAAAAGATTTCAAGAATTTTGGTGGTTGATTGCACAAGGTTGTGTTAATAAGAGATTAAGAATCCTCGCAAATTCCAGAGTTGTGTAATAAATGGCTTCAAGCCAAGTGGGAGAGTCCCACTACCTACAATTGGGTTGTATGGTTATCTTCTTGTGAGATTTCGGGTTATCGGTGCATCGCTAAGTTACTTTAGCAACGAGAAAAGAGCATAATGGTAATTTGAGCAAAGGGAATGTTAAAGATGTGCTATGGTTGTCCTTGATTGCTCATGTTCACACTTGGGGAGTAATTATGTTGGGTGTTCCATCGAGAGGATATGCTTGTCCTAGAAGAATCATGGAGTTGATTATATTCGGGCCAAGTTAGAGTGGGCGGCTCTTAGCAACGGTCCTAGTGGATTCAAAGAGGTAAGGTATGGTGCCTAATGATTTCGATCTTATAGGTACGATTAAGAACCAAGCTTTGTAGCAGCTTATGAGAAGGGCCCAGAATGTTCTATGATATTTTGACTTGCAGTGTAGCAATTGGGAGGTACGAAATGGTTTGTGGGATTTGAGACGGCATGGTCTCATGGTTCAAGTTCACTCAGGACGAGTGCAGATAGAGTGTGTTAAGTGTTAAATAGAGTTATTATTATTTCTATGGAAATCAAGGATAAATTGGAAGAAAATGGATTGGTTAGCCACAGTCGAATTGGCATATTGCTGGTAGTGATCAGTTTCTTCAGTGTGATCAAGTTATGCAAGTGATTTGTGATGGTGCATGTAAGGCTTGTCAGCCGCCGCAAATGGTGTTAATCAGAAATTATTCTACTGTTGTAGCCTGTTATATGGAAGCGGGTCCCGAAGGGGCTATGGTGGCTTAGAGCACTACTTAGAGATTTGCATGTTCTATGGTTATGAGAATTCACCTATGTGTTGGTATGGTTCTCCTGAAGTGAGTTAAGTGGAAAGTTTTATATGATGAAGTGTTAATCTAATAGTGGTTCCGCAGCTATGATGAAAAACGTGTTCTATCATATATTGGCATGTTGGGTGCAGTGAATAGTATGGAATTTGAAGTGAAGACCAAGGTTGTTGTTCGGTGTTGACAAGGATGTCATGAGCTCGGATGAGCAGGAATGGAGTTTCGATGCTTGAAGTAAGCTGGTATGGTCCTCGGCGTCGCCTGAGATCGGTGTTTTGTGAAAAAGGCTTTGCATCCCAGTTAATGATTCTTGGTCGCTATTCAGTAATAGTTACGGCCAGTGGGTTGGAGGTACGACCCAGTTATTTGTTATGGTAGGTCGGGGGAGCATGTCCCACATGGAGATTGTATAAGTATGGCATGTAGTCATTTGATTAAAGTTTTAAACCTAGTATGAAGGTTGTAGTAATGTCGCTAAATTAAGCATTGATGCCTGGAGGGCATATGACTTATTGAGTTGTGAACTGTGGATGATTACTCCGGCTATGATGATTGTTCTTATGTGTTATGGGAGAAAAGGGAAGTTAGTATGGACCTTTGAAAGATCATTGGCCTAGTTTGGTACTATCAGGATCGACTTGAGGTCGGTGGATAGAATTAAATGTGAATATGGGCTCTATATCATGCCCGATGTGTTCATTTCAGCAATGTGCTCCTTATGGAAGAGTAGTCAGAGTGTTATTTCATCGTCATCTATTTCATGCAATGATATATTGCACCGTATGAGTTGTGGGACGACTTGGTGAATTTCTTATGTGTTGAGGTTTTGCATAGAGGTAAGGTTATATGAGCAAGATGGCTCTTGAGATTCAGATCGTATATCGCACCTTAGTTGTGCTTGATTTTGTAGCTTATGGCGCTATATGTCTCCCCATGGATGGTATTATGCACTTGGCATACTGGTGAACGATATTCGGTATCTTATTATAATGAGAAATTTAGCTCGATGTGTATCTCCTTATGCGAGTTCTATGTGTGGATCGGGTGGCATGCCGCCATGGTTATATTTCTTGGATCGTGTTGCGCATCGCAGCGGAGTGATACTGAGTACAGTTCCCCGTATCCATTTTTATTTTTTTGGTTTCCTATTTTGTGAGATAAACTCATACTAGCTGTGCGCCCCCATCACATGTATGATTCGTAAGAGGGGTGTTTGCTAAATTATGTTGACCGCGTCGCATGTATGATTCACGAGCGGTGTAATTGGATTTCCTTTCTAGAGCTCATTTTCCTTTTGCATCGCGTTCGAATTGGTAGCCTATTGGCACAATGCGGCATCATATGGGGCTTTTGGTCATATCGGGATGGCTTATTGCATGAGCAGTTTGTACTGGGTGAGACGTGATCATTGAATTCGGGATCAGTGCAATCTGATTATATGAAGTATATTAAGGAGCTAAGACCATTATTTGGTTTAGAATGGGGTGATAGTTCTCGTTAGGGGTATAGACCCAATGATTATTGATTCGGCAGTTGGTTATGAATTTCTACACATCTCTTCCGTTGTGTCGGTATTGTAAGTATTAGAATGAGACCCATGTATGTCATGTGGTGCCATATGAGCATCAGATTCGTGGAATTTTGACTAAATTGATCAGAGAATGTTGGTGTGGTCCTATGAGTAAAATAGTGCAAGATGTGAATTCAGCAAAGGTATGCAGTCATGTTAAGGTGCATCGTGTGGTGATTGATACTGTGTTGGTGTGGTCCTAGCATTGTTTGATGTGATTTGAGACTTCGAGCAAGTCCATATTATGTTTTTAGACATGTGCAGGTGTTTGGTTTGGAGCCCTGGGGGCTCGGGTGTGATTCAGGATAGGTTCGGAGTGATTTGCTAAGAAATATGATTGATGGTACTGGTATGATTGCATTTGCAATGCATTGGTCGCAATACGACCTCGTATCTGCGAGTTCCTCTTCGCATTTCGAGCCTGGGCTTTTAGGGGAAAGTTCATATTTGCTAATGAGGGATCGATTTTAGGAGGCTGTCATCTTCGCAATTGCGAAGGATATTGTCGTAAATGCGACCATGACAAGGTGGGCTAGGCTTCGCATTTGCGATGCAGTTGTCGCAAATGCGACATTGCAATTGCGAGCCTATAGTTACAAATGTGACTTCTGCGTCTAGAGATGTGGCTTTTTGTTCCGATACTTAGCCCATTTCCCTCATTTCCCACTTGGCCTTAGGAGATTTTTGAGAGCATCTGAGGAGGGATTCCATCATCATCAAAGAGGTGAGTAATTTCTACACATCATAAGTTAAATACATAGATTATGGGAAGATTTAACATGTGAAAATTAAGGAAAATCAAGGGTTTAGATGAAAAATCTAAAATTTGGTAAAAACGAGAATTACCCATGCAAATTGTTAGGGAATGAAGTAAAAATAATATATTCTTGATCCTTAGGTTATGGTAACAATTTTCTTCAAAAATTTCCGGAATCCGGGCGCGTGGGCTCGGGAATGAATATTAGGAACCTTGTATTTAAAGTTGGGAAATTGGTTTTATAATTAGAATATGAACTTTTGAGTGTGTATTGACTAGTTCTTACCCTATTTGAATAGTTTTGGAGTGTTCGGCTCCGAATGTGGAGGTTTGAGCGCGTTTTTGAATCATAATATACGCTTCGGAGCGAGGTGAGTCTCCTTTCTAACCTTGTAAGAAGGAATTGTCCTCATAGGTGTAATAGTTGAATTAATTGCCATTCTATGCGGGGCATATGTACGTACTAGGTGATGAGAGTCCGTATGTAGCGACTATTATGCATAAGTCCGGGTAGGTTAGGACCCAAAATGCTCTACTTGTAATATTTGAAATCTTATTGCCAATTTAAACACGCTTAAATCATGTTGAATTGGTGAATGGATTTCTAAAGGAAGTAAACATAATTTTCCTGCCCATTAAAGAGAATTTCTATTTCTTTGGGCAATTATTTTTCCCTAATGAAGTCTTGATTGACTGTTTGAATGAGTGTTTTATTTGTACCTTCATCACATGGACGATTCTTGAGTGTGGTGCTTGTTTATTTATACTTGTCCGCTTCGCATGAATGATTCGCGAGCGGGGTAATAGATGCATTTATGGTTCGATCCGTTCGACACTCGGCAATGCACACTTTACTTTTATGTTGGATCGGGTCGTGCGTCCCACGGTGATTATTTGCGCATGTTTTACATAGAAATTCTTTGAGGACTGAATTTCATATCTGCTTAACCTTTAGGCAAACAACCATGTAAAAGTTTGGGAAAGAACTGTTATTTCGTGATTATGAAATGTTAATAATTTGTGATATCCATGCTTATTATAAACGTTTTTCACATTTATTTGACCTTAGTAAGTATCGGGTCGACCTCTCGTCTCTACTTCTTCTAGATTAGACGAGATACTCATTGAGTACATGTTGTTTTCGTACTCATACTACACTTCTGTGCATTTTTATTGCACAGGAATATGTATCTCTAGTGGCCTACTAGGCGTAGCAGCATGGCTGATACAGAGACTTAGGCGAGCTGCACTTCTCGAGACGACCCACAGCCAGCGGAGTCTCTTTCATTTTTCTGTATTTACTTCTATCCCATATTGTATTCTAGATGGTTGTTGTATTATATTATTTCCTAGAAATTTCTCATGCACTTGTGACACCGGGGTTTTGGGATGGTTATAGGATTATTCAATATTGTGTTGGTTAAAGACATTTTTCTTGGTTCAATAAATTTCAGTATTTGATGTTTAAACGTATAAAAGGAACAATTTCAATAAGTTTTTAAAATAAGAAGTTTCTAGTTAGTGGTTGATGGCTTGCCTGGAAGCGGTGTCCGGCACCGCCATGATCCTTAAATGATTTTGGGTTGTGACACCCACATTGTCTCAAATGCTTGGAATTTGTGACATAACAATAAATTTTATGGGGATAGTCCCGTGAAAAAAATTTCAAATTTAGTGGGTGAACTCACCGCAGCAGACTAACAAGTACATATTTCACATATGTTTTACCATGCATCTTATGTTTATTATTTTTTGCCCTTGTGTTAACTAATTTTCATGTTCTTTTTGTAGTGTTGATTATGGTATATTTGATCTTAAGTTAAATGATATGCGGTTGAATAAAGAAGATGTCTTCAAGTTCGATCAAAGTCAGACACTTACATTCAGGAGAGAACTGGCTGCCAATCTTTGGGATCATGGAAAGTGAAAAAAAGATAGCGACTATTAAACTCCAGAAGAACAAAAAGGACATGATTATGGAGATTTTGAAGAGACTGTGTGTGGATTTTTTTACTAGAGGATTGGTTGCACATAATTTGTATTTTGTGAATATACATTAAGTATTTTTTTATTTTACTTTTGTTCACACAAATAATTTTGTGTCTTTTATCATGAATCTTAAGTACATTTTCGTTGAAAAAACTTAAGCATGAAGTAAATGACTTCTGCTTTTTAAGCTGAAATTTTGGTTAAATGTTATAACAAAAGTGTCGACTATAGGACAAAAACTTCAGCTTATCAAGAGCTGAAGTTTTTAGAAATATACTAAGGAACTTCGGCACATTGGGCTGAAGTTTTTTTGAAAAAGTTGTACAACAAGAACTATTGAATCCAACACAAAAACTTCAGCTTATCAAGAGCTAAAGTTTTTAGAAATATACTAAAAATTTTCAGCACGTTGGATTGAAGATTTTTGGAAAAAGCTTAACAACAAAAACTTTAGCTTGTTTTGGTATTTTTTTAACTTGATACTTATCTTTTTGCATTTTTTTGGAAAAGTTGTACGGAACAAACTATTGAATCAAATACAATACATTCAACTTATCAAGAGCTGCAGTTTTTAGAAATACACTAAAGAATTTTAGCACATTGGATTAAAGTATTTTTGAAAAAGCTATACGACAATAACTATTAAATCCAACACAAAACTTCAGCTTATCAAGAGCTGAAGTTTTTAGAAATATACTAAAAAACTCCAGCACGTTGAGCTGAAGGTTTTTGGAAAAAGCTTTACGACAAAAACTTTAGCTTGTTTTGGTTTTTTTTAACTTGATACTTATCTTTTTTGCATTTTCTAGCTACTTTTATCATTAATCACATATATCACCTACTTTTTGTGGCCTTATTTTTTATTTCATTTACCAACTACTAGCATTTACCACTTACTTGTTTTGCCAACTATTTATCTTGTTACATTCAATTTTTCTGAACAAAAAAACCGTTAACAATATCTTTAGCATTTATAGATATTAAATTGTTAGGTGCACTCTTTTTCTATATTAACAATATCTTCACTTGAAAATTTTATACCCATCCGTTGACTTCTATTATATTTCTTTAAATTTATATTCAAAGAAAAACAAGAAAATATTGGCAGAGACATGCTTATTGGGTGTAGCAGGGAGTTCATGGAAAGTAAAGATACTGAATGAAAAGTACCTCATATGTGAAGGAGAGTGGCCAGATCAAATACTCGAGCTCCAGGACAATTTGCTCTTTTTACTAGTTAATAAATCTAACTTTTAGTAAAATTATCCTGGGGCTCGAGTTCCTGGTGTGTCCACTCTCCCTCACATATGAAGTATTCTGGACTTCTCCTTCACTATCTTTGCTTCCCATGAATTTCCAGATGCACACCAGTAAGCATGCCTTTGGCTAATATATTTTTTATTTTTTTCTTACGAAAGAAGATGGTAGTTGCGAAAAAAATTATAGTACTAAACTTCGTCAACCTGTGTTTAAGAGAAAACGCTTTGGTAGAAGACTTAGTGAAGGTTCATGGAATGTGGTTAAGAAAATCAAGAAGAGCAACTAGGACATGACTATGGAAAATATGAGGACACTCTGTGAATTTTTTTAATAGAGAATAACTTGTAAACAAAGAATTTTTTTTCAAGGATGTAAGTGAAAACAAAATTGAATTTTGTGAATATACATTATTTAGTGTGAATTATGTGACTTGTATTGATTCAAATATGTTTGTGCCTTTTTTCATGAATTTCAAGTATATTTTTGTTGAAATTAAGCATGCTAAACTTGAGCATGAGGTAAATAACTTTTGCTTTTTAAGCTGAAGTTTTGGTTAAAAGTCATAACAAAAGTGTCAAATGTAGGACAAAAACTTCAGCTCATCACTAAATACACTAATAACTTCAGCAGTTTCTGCGTAAGTTATTTGAAAATTCTTTACGATAAAAACTATCGAGTCTAGGACAAAAACTTCAGCTTATCACGTGCTGAATGTTTTACAAATGTACTAAATAACTTCAGCACGTTTGGACAAAATTTTTTGAAAAAGCTTTAAGACAAAAACTATTGAATCCAACACAAAAACTCCAGCCTATCAGGTGCTGAAGTTTTTAGAAATATACTAAAAAAATTTAGCTCATTGGGCCGAAGTTTTTTGAAAAAGATTTAAAACAAAAATTATTGAATGCAACTCAAAACATCAACTTATCAGGTGTTGAAGTTTTTGAAAATATATTAAAAAAATTTAGTACATTGGGCCAAAGTTTTTTGAAAAAGCTTTAAGACAAAAACTATTGAATCCAACACAAAAACTTCAGTTTATCAGGTGCTGAAGTTTTAGGAAATATACTTAAAAACTTCAGCATATTGGGCCGTAAGTTTTTTGAAAAAGCTTTAAGACAAAAACTTCAGCATGTTTTGGTATTTTTTTTAAGTTGATAATTATCTTTTTTGCATTTACTATCTACTCTTTGTCTTTTGTTATTTTTCAAGCTGAAGTTATTTTTTTACTATAGAAAAACCGTGGGCTTTACTAGGGCTGAAGTTACATTTCTTTTTGCATTTACCACATACTTATTTTTACCACCTATTTATCTTGTTTTATTCAATTTATCTGAATGTAAAACAGTAAAAACAATTGAAAAGTTACTTTTACATTTATAGATATTAAATTGATTAGGTGAACTCTTTGTCTATATTAACTATCTCTTCGCCTGAAAAATTAATAGCCATTCATAGACTTCTATCATATTTCTTTAAATTTATATTCATCCTTAGTCTTTCAACTTTTGTTAAAGAAAAATGTCTGGTGCAAGCGGAAATAGGAAGCCTAATATGGATGAAATTATGAAGAAGTGGGAGACTTTGAAGTGTGCGTGGTACAATAACAAACCGATGGATAATATTATGCTTTTGTGGGATCAAATAAAGGTTGATTGGAAGAGAATCAGACCAAATCTATGTGAAAATAAATTATTCCAGAACAAGCTTAACCTGGAACGTAGTTGTGGAGATTATTCAACCTCGTTCGATAAGGTTGTGCACAGTTTGATTTTCAGTCTCCCACCTGGAACGACTATTCCAAGATGCAAAACAACCTGAAGACTCTTCTTCCTCTTATGGACAGAGTAATCACCGAACAAAGTTAGCTGTGTGATGAATTCAACAAGTTGAATATTGATCTTCTTAGATTCAGTTGTCTTTTAACCGACTGCCCTACAGTTATCTCCGACAGTAATGATGATGAGATATTTAAAGAAATTGAGGAGTACTGTGATGATGATGATAATGGTGATGATTGTTAGTGTTTGTAATCTTTTTTTATGTTTTAATGCTATGCTTTTTTGTTTACTTCAGCCCATAAAGGTGAAGTTTTTTAGGTTCATTTTGTATAACTTCATCTCAGAGAGCTGAAGTTTTATTTGTAATTTGTATGTTGTTCTCATCTCTTTTTGTATCAATGTAATTTTCATTCTCTTTGTTCTTATCTTTCTATTGCATTATCCTTGTTGTTTTTTGGTATTTACTTTATACTTCTTAATAACAGTATGGTACTTAGTTGTTATTAAGTTCTTTTTCTATAACTTCAGCTTAGAGATGCTGCAATTTTTATTTGTACATCCGCTTCTTTTTGTGTGTTTTATGCATATGTGTGTGTGTAAGTGTGTGTGTATGTGTTTGCTTAAGATATGTATTTCACATACTGTAACCTGAAGTTTTCTCTTGCAGAGCTCATTACGTTCTTTTTAAAAATGCAACCAAACCTGTAAGCCTGCATAACAAAAATGGCTAATTTGTACTTTGGTAGTATATAAAATTGTCCAAGAGCTTTTTTTTAATTCCTATGAAAAATCACATTTCAATTATATCATACAATAACGAAAGTCTAATTTAAGACCAAGGATTATAGAAGGTTGCAGTATTTTTCAGTGTGTTTCTTGGAATATGGATGAGGTGTTGTAGAAGACAAATAAGTTGTTCTATTATGCCTAACTTGTTTACATCGACTGCATTTGGTAGACTTGAATGGTAGCTGATTTTGTACTTTGGCAGTATATAAAATTGTCCAAGAGCTTTTTTTTTAAATTCCTATGAAAAAATCACATTTCAATTATATCATAGAATAACGAAAGTCTAATTTCAGACCAAGGATTATTGAAGGTTGCAGTATTTTTCAGTGTGTTTCTTGGAATATGGATGAGGTGCTGGAGAAGACAAATAAGTTGTTCTATTATGCCTAACTTGTTTACATCGACTGCATTTGGTAGACTTGAATGGTACTAATGATTCAGTCGCAGGTATATGCCTCTTCTTTTGTCTTCTTCCTTGTAAAATCACTACATCGGGAGGTTTTATGATCTCAGATTGTACATTTTATGGTATATTCCATGATTTTTTTATCTCCCACGGTATTCACATGTCCTTCATATGTTTTCAACCATGTTTCCCTTGAATACATTTTGAGCAGTAATCAGATTTCTACAATATATCGCTTATTAATAGCACCAATTACAGGTGGACAGAGAAATTCATCAAGTTAGAATTCAAGACAATCACAAGTTCTCTTCTTTAAGTCTACAATGAATTCAATTCTTTCACTATTTATTTTAAACAACATTGAGTCAAGGTTGAACACCTAACAAGGAATAAAAAATTAACACAAACTATATTAGTGTTATTTTGCTTCAAAAAGAAAAGGTATAAATTTTTTAAAATGTAAGGAGTAAATCACTGCAACAGATATAAAAAGCTGAATTTAATGAATATACTCACAAAAATTTTGCAAGCCAGGTCCATCTTCTTAGTCATCTCTTCTTCTTCCCATATTGATACTCTGTGAAAAGTTTTATTTGCCTTTTTTCTTCGTTCGTAAAACTACTCTCTCAACTTTTCTTCGATGAAATCTAACATTCTTAAAATAGGCATTTCTCCCTTTTTGATTATTAGTAACGGCTCGTGAAGTAGCCCTCTTTCTTTACAGAAAAGGATACATGCCCCTTTACTTGATATTATATTAGTAAAGTCAAGCCTAAAGGCCCTCCCTTTTAGTAAAACGAAATTCATTGATTCTACCATATTTGTTGTTAGTATATCATAAAGTCGCCATGGGAACCACGATCGAGCCCATCTCTCGGGAGGCTCTTCGATTATGTAATTGTATGTTTTCTTGTTAATACTTTTGAGTTGGAATATTAACTGATTAAAATATTCACGTTTGTATGACCTTGCAACACTTTGAAAAAGATTTATTACCGTGGCTTTTGCATGTCTTTACTTTAAATTTTCTCAAAATGATAGAGGCAAATAGCATGTTGAGATTCAGGAAAAACTTTTCTAATCCCATTTGCGATCG
This sequence comes from Nicotiana benthamiana, assembly GCA_034376525.1. NCBI lineage: Eukaryota > Viridiplantae > Streptophyta > Magnoliopsida > Solanales > Solanaceae > Nicotiana > Nicotiana benthamiana. Next base: position 87,985,485 of record CM067333.1, on the reverse strand, counting down.
ATTGGTTTCTATCTGACAAGAAAACCAGTTCACAATGGACTTGAGTTGCTTTTTTCATTTCCCCGAAGAACTAAATGTATGCCTCATTGTTTTCTAAATCTGCTACACAAAAATATAGAGGAAATATTTTATTGTTTGCATCCGTTGATAACGCAACAAATAGAACACCACGATATTTTGACTTTAAAAACGTTGCATCTGCTGCAGTAACGGGTCTACAGTAGGATCAACCAGCTACTAATGCCGCATGAGCAAAGAACATGTAAGCAAATCTGTTCAGTGAAACACAAGAAAAATAAATCATAAGGTGTGAAGTTTTTTAAATAGGAACATTTGAAACTTATGGTTAGTATTGTTTTCCTTACCTATTCTGCGCATCTCTTTTTATGCTTGTGTACGTTCCTGTGTTTTTTGCCACAATCATGTGTAGGTATGAAGGAAGCATCTATTAGTTATCTTCAAGTATTCCCTTTATGCAAGTATCAGCTTTTTGAATAGCGCAGTATGCCTTGTGATAACCAATGTCAATTCTAAATTTCTTTTTTATTTCATTTTCTACAAAGACTGGTGTAACCTCTATCTTTTTGTCTTGAACATGTTCTATTATTTGTTCACTTATAAAATTTGATGTAGCATGCTTCTGATATAATTTTCTTGCATCAACCGAGCATTCGTGGATGTTATGATATTTTATCATCCTGAATAATGTGAAATTTTTTATTCTGGTAGCACGTACATTCCAACCACATATGTCCACAATGCATTTCAGCTCTTATCTCTTTGAACATGATCTAACATCAGTGAATTCAACTTTCTTGTTTATCTCCAAGCTGCAAAAATATTTAGTCATGTTTTGTTTGTTCTCAAATATTAATCCAACTCTTACTTCCTCAAGAAACGCATCGTGCCTAAGTATTTTACATGGTGGAGATTCTTTCACCTTTCTCCTCGCTCTTTTTCTTGATTTTTGAGAAGCACAAGAACTTTCAGTAATTTCTTCAATTCTATCTGATGTTATCGGTATAAGCTCCATATTTACTTCATCTTCGTTGTTGTTTATCATTGCAGAAGGCAACATAAAGCTTTGTTGGATTGTGTGTTGGTTGTCAATTTGTATTATTAGCTATCCTTCTTCTTCTTTGTCATCGACAAACTGGTATGAATTTATTGGAGGAGGGGGTAATTGTTGCAGCATTATATATTCTGAAGCAGCTGTAACATTAGAAGGTTGTTGTCCGTTGTCTACTTCCATTATTGTCTATCGTACTTTATGTTGACAGTCAACAAAAGGTTTTAAATCAATCGCATATGCAAGAGACTGTTTGAATGCTGCAGATTCTGAAGGTTGTATTTTTTCGATGATGAAATGGCAATTTTTGTAGGCTAAATCAGTTGTAAGCAAATGTATACACGTACTGAGTTCTTCATTTGAAGTTACAAGCATTCCTTTGCTTGTATTTAGTTTGATATCAGATCATACTTTTAGTGCATATCTAGTTGAATGGATATGTGCCTATTAAGTAGAACAAGTTTTGTATCATGATCCAAGTATTTGAAATCAGTCGTCCAACTCCCATTGAAAGTTAACAACGCAAATCGAACTCATCCTGCAGATTCATGTTTAGTGGCAAGTATTTGGAAAGTAAAAAAGAAGAATTTTTGGGTTGTTTGCACTGAAGTTTTTACAAATAAACTAAATCACTTAGGCATTTTCTGCTTGAAATTTTTTTGAAAAAGATGTATGACATAATTAATGAATCCTGCACAGAAAACTTCAGCTTATTAAGTGTTGAAGTTTTTAAACATAAGCTTAATAGCTTCAGCATATCAGCTGAAGTTTTTTGTATCATGTGGATTCATGAATAAAGGGAAAAAACTTTAGCTCATTAAGTGTTGATGATATTAGAAATGAACTAAAAAACTTCAGCACATTGGGCTGAAGTTTTAGTAAATGAGTTAAACAAACTTAAGCATGTTTCAACATTGATTGCATAGTATATAAGAGTAACCTATACAATTAAAGTAGTAATTATATTGCATTTGGGGGTATGTTGTCACGACCCAAATCCCAAACCCGGCCACGATGGCTCCTCTCGCGAAGACAAGCCCAGCCGGAACAACTCAACACATCTTTTCACAATTTAACTAACATATAATGAACCCAAACGCGTGTAAATCATTCATAATGCGGAAACCAACGATAATAATAAGACAACCAACTCGACACATCCCAAACCGGGGTATCACAAGTCATGAGCTACTACTGAGTTACTATAAGTCTGCGAAGTAGAATATTGGATACAAAAGTCTAAAAGAACTAAAATAACATAAAATAAGGGAGTCAAGGGCTGTGAATGTCAACAGCTACCTCGAAGTTTCAATTTCGCTGCCTGATCTGGAAAGGGTATCAGTGCTCAAGTGCGGACTCTACAATGCCTGAATCTGCATACATGGTGCAGGAAGTAATGTGAGTACTCCGACCCAGTGAGCAATAATAATAAATAATAACCGGAGGTAAGAAAACACATAACAGCACAATGCAATTCTATATCAGGAAGTAAAACTCTTAATGCAGCAAAATCCGTAAATAGTCCAATGAAACCTCATTTTTAAAGACATGTAAATCAGGTAAAACTGCAAATAGGTAATAAATAGTAAAATTGCCCCTCTGTCCCAGTATCAACCGCTCATTACAGTAACAGCCCCTCGGGCTCAATCTCAGCCACTCAGCATAGTACCAGCCCCTCGGGTTCACTCTCATATCACATGGGTACCAGCGCTCACTGTGGGTGTGCAGACTCAAGAGGGGCCCCTTACGGCCCAAGCGCTATATCAACATAAGTCCTGAAAGCCTTCTCACATCACACTCGAAGCCTAAAAGCCTCCTCACATAACACTCGAGGACTAAAAGCCTCCTCACATAACACTCGAGGCTTGAGACCCTCACTCAGTCCAAAAACACAATAAGCCCCTCGTGCACGATAAAATAATAGTTCTCAGCCCAAACGATAGTGAAATATCATTAAAGTCTCAAATTTTCAATTAAAGCGGCTGAGTTTGTAAAATAGTATTAATCAACAGGACTGTGTTCAAATATTGAGGAAACAGTGATAAAAATCCACAAAGGACTCAAGTAATCTGCAAGAAGCCAAAAATATGGCAATAAGCCCGAATCATATTGATAACAAACACATCTCAGTAAAATATGCGGTAAATATATCAATTGAGATGGACTAAGTCGCAATCCCCAGTAGTAAACAACCCCACGCTCGTCATTAAGCGTGTGTTTCACCCCCAATATATCACTACATTGTATAAATCTGGGGTTTTAAACCCTCGGGACATCATTTACTATCATTACTCACCACAAGCCGGCCAAAATCCTAGCTTACTATGCCCTTGCCTCTCAAATCGACCTCCTCCCGCATCGAATCTGATCGAAACCACAACGAATACGTCACAATATGCCAAGGGAACAATACCCAATCGAAAACAATAAAAAAATAGCAAAAATCTCAAACTTAGCAAGACCCGAGCTCCGGGCCCACTTCTCGAATTCCAGAAAATTTAACATCAATGGATTGCGTATCGTGCCACGAGTTCATACATATCAAAATCACAAGAATCGGAGTTTAATTGACCACTCAAATCCCCATTCTTAAATATTTTAAGTTCAAGCCATAACCTCCATTTTTCATCCTTGATTCCTTAGCTTTTCAGCTTTAATTCATGTAATAACACCTTAGAATTATGTTCCATGCTCAGAAATCCTTACCTCAATGAAGTCCCTTGATTCCCCTCTTCAAAATCACTTAAAAACCACCAAGTCTGAACTAAAAATGACTAACTCTTCAAAAATTTGCGAAGAAGAACTTCAATGCTTCTGCCCAACCCTTTTCACACCTGCGGTTTTCGCTTCTGCGGCCATTCACTCAGGACAAGACCGCTTGTGCGGCCGCAAATCCGCATCTGTGACTACAATATCGCTTCTGCAGAAACTAGGACTCTCGAGACAATCTCACACCTGTGATCTATTGTCCGCATCTGTGGGACTGCTTCTGCGGTACCAAATCCGCAGAAGCGAATATACCAGTAGCAGCAGCAAAATTCTAATTTCACAAGTCCAAAACTTCCCGTTAACCATCCGAAATCACCCCGAGGCCCCCAGGACCTCAACTAATAGTGCCAACCCATCCTAAAACATCATTCGAACTTGCTCCAATCATCAAAACACCACCAACAACACCAAAACCATCAAATTACATCGGATTCAAGCCTAAGTTCTTCTAGAACTTCTGAAACACGCATTTGATCAAAAACCCTACCAAAACACCTAACGAGGCTACACACATCCCAAATCACCTAACGAGGCTACAACAACTCTCGAAATTCCATTCTTACCCTCGGATCAAAATCTCATCTATTAACCAGAATTCGCCAAAATACCAACTTCGCTAATTCAAGCCTAATTCTACACTGGACCTCCAAAATAAATTTCGATCACGCTCCTAAATCACAAATCATCCCCCGAAGCTAACCGAATCACCGAAAATCACATCCGAACCCTCCAACTCATAAGTCAACATCCGGTTGACTTTTTCCAACCAAGCCTTCCTTAAAGAGACTAAGTATCTCATTTCCTACCAAAACCTCTCCAAACCAACTCTCACATAAGATACGGATACTGAAGCATAAAGAAGCTAAAACGGGGAAAATGAAGTGGTAACTCACGTGATGATGTGTCAAATCGCCACATCCTCCCCAACTAACACAAATGCTCATCCTCGAGCGGGTCAAGAAACATACCTAAAGTATCAAACAGGTGAGGGTATCTGCTCTGCATATCCCGCTCGGTCTCCCAAGTAGCCTCCTCCATGGGCCAACCTCTCCACTGCACTTTTACCGAAGATATATTCTTTAATCTCAACTTTTGCACCTGACGACCCAAAATAACCACTGGCTCCACATTATAGGCAAATCATCATACAACTGAACTGCGCTGAAATCCAAAACATGAGACGGGTCCCCAACATACTTCTGGAGCATAGATACATGAAATACCGGATGCACGCCCGACAAGCTGGGTGGCAAAGCAAGCATATAGGCCACCTCCCCAATCCTCCTAAGTACCTCAAAAGGCCCAATAAACCGCGGACTTAGTTTTCCTTTCTTTCCAAACCTCATAACACCCTTCATGGGCGAAACCTTCAGCAAGACCTTCTCACCAACCATATAGGACAGATCTCGAACTTTCCGGTCCATAAAACTTTTATCCCGCGACTGAGCTGTACGAAGTCTCTCCTGAATCAGCTTCACCTTCTCTAAAGCATTCTGCACCAACTCTGTCCCAAATAGCCTAGCCTCTCCAGGCTCAAACTAACAAACTGGATATTTACATCGCCTCCCATACAACGCCTCATACGGCGTGATCTGAATGCTCAACTGATAACTGTTATTATAGGAAAACTCTGCAAGCGGTAAAAACTCATCCCAAGAACCTCAAAAATCAATAACACAGGCACGCAACATGTCCTCCAATATCTTAATAGTACACTCGAACGGTCCGTCCGTCTGAGGATGAAATGTTGTGCTCAACTCTACCTGCGTACCCAACTCTCGCTGAAATGTCCTCCAGAACTGAGAGGTAAACTGAGTACCTATATCTGAGATAATAGACACCGAAACACCATGCAATCGAACAATCTCCCAAATAAAGATCCTTTCCAGCCGCTCCAAAGAATAGGTAGTACATACCGGAATGAAGTGCACGGAATTGGTCAGCCGATCCACAATCTCCCAAATCGAATCAAACTTTTTCAAAGTCCGAGGAAGACCACTCACAAAATCTACAGTGACTGTCTCACACTTCCACTCGGGAATAATCATCCGCTGAAGTATGCCACCGGTCTCTAATGCTCATATTTCACTTGCTGACAGTTGAGACACCGAGTCACAAATCCTACAATATCTTTCTTCATTCTTATCCACCAGTAGTGCTGCCTCAAAATCCTGATACATCTTCGCGACACCCGCATGAGTGGAATACGGGGAGCTATGGGCCTCCTCCAGTATCAACTCCCGAAGCCCATCCACATTGGGCACACAAATCCGACCCCACATCCTCAACACACCATCCTCACCAATGGTCACGTCTATGGCATCATCATGCTGAACCCTGTCCTCAAGGACAAGCAAATGCGGATCATCATACTAGCGCTCTCTGATGCGATCATATAAAGAAGACCGAGAAACCACACAAGCCAACACCCGACTAGGCTCCGAAATATCTAGTCTCACCAGCCGATTGGCCAACACCCGAACACCAACTACAAAGGACCTCTCCCCAACTGGAATATACGCCAAACTCCCGATACTAACTGCCTTTCGGTTCAAGGCATCGGCACTACATTGGCCTTCCTCGTGTGATACAGAATGGTAATATCATAATCCTTAAGTAACTCTAGCCACCTCCGCTACCTCAAATTAAGATCCTTTTGTTTGAACAAATGCTGAAGACTGTGTGATTGGTGAATACCTCACAAAATACACAATACAAGTAGTGCCTCCAAATCTTCAGGGCATGAACTATAGCAGCCAACTCCAAATCATGAACATGGTAGTTCTTCTCGTGGGGCTTCAACTGATGAGAAGCATAAGCAATCACTCTACTTTTCTGCACCAATACACACCAGATCCTAACTCTCGAAGCATCACAATATACAATATAAGCACCTGAAGCTGAGGGCAAAACCAATACTGGAGTTGTGGTCAAAGCTGTCTTGAGCTTCCGAAGCTCTCCTCGCACTCGTCCGACCATACAAATGGAGCACCCTTCTGAGTCAACTTGGTCAAGAGCGATGCTATAGAGGAATATCCTAGAGAAAAACGGCGATAATAACCTGCCAAACCAAGGAAACTACGAATCTCTGTGGTTGAGGTCGTCTAAGCCAACTCTGAATTGCCTCTATCTTCCTCGGATCGACCTGAATACCTTCGCTAGACACCACATACCCTAAGAAAGCCACTGAACTGAGCCAGAACTTACACTTGGAGAACTTCACATAAAGTTTCTCCTCCCTCAATCTCTGCAATATAACTCGCAAATGTTATGCATGCTCCTCCTGGCTGCGCGAGTACACCAGAATATCATCTATGAAAATAATAACGAACGAATCCAGATAAGGCCGAAACACATTGTTCATCAAATGCATGAACGATGTTGGGGCATTAGTCAGCCCAAATGACATAACAAGAAACTCATAGTGCCATATCTAGTCCTGAAAGCAGTCTTAATAATAACTGAATCCCTGATCTTCAACTGGCGATAGCCCGAACGGAGATCAATCTTGGAGAACACCCTCGCTCCCTGAAGTTGGTCAAATAAATCATCAATGCGAGGCAAGGATACTTGTTCTTCACTGTTACTTTGTTCAATTGCATGTAGTCAATGCACATTCTCATGGTGCTATCCTTCTTCTTTACAAACAAAATTGGTGCACCCCACGATGACATACTATGCCAAATGAACCCCTTATCTAGGAGTTCCTGTAGCTGATCCTTTAATTCTTTCAACTCTGTTGGTGCCATGCGATACGGTGGAATGGAAATGGGTTGAGTGCCCGGCACCAGGTCAATACCAAAATCAATATCCCTGTCTGGTGTCATACCCAGCATGTCTGCAGGAAATACATCAGAAAACTCCCTCACAACTGGAACATAATCATTGCTAGGAGTTCTAGCTCCAACATCCCTCACAAACGCCAAATATGAAAGGCAACCCTTCCAAACCATACATCGGGCCTTTAAGAATGAAATCACCATGCTAGGCATATAATCAGTCATACCAAGCCACTCTGATCATCGGTACACCCGGTATAGCTAACGTGATTGTCTTAGCATGATATTCTAGAATAGCATGACATGGAGACAACCAGTCCATGCCCAAAATAACATCAAAATCCACCAAGCTCAATAACAATAGATCAACTCGGGTCTCCAGGCCCCCAATAGTTACTAAACATGACCGGTACACATGGTTTAAAATAATAGTATCACCCACCGGGGTAGATACATGAACTGGTAAAGCAAGACACCCTCCGGACGTACTCAAATGATAAGCAAAATATGAGGACACATAAGAATAGGTGGAACCGGGATCAAATAAGATTGAGGCATATATGTGGTAGACTGAAATGATACATGTAATGACAGCATCTGAAGCAATGGCATCTGTCCTGCCCTGAAGAGCATAAAAACGAGCCTAACCACCACCTGATCGACCTCGCCCTCTAGGGAGACCCATGGCTGCCTGACCCTCACCTCTAGCTGGTGCGGCGGGTGCTGAAGAAACTGGACAAAAAGACGAGGGTTGATCCATCTGCTGAGATATTTTAGCAGTACGATGAGGTCATTGCCTCCACATATACCCGAACTCTCCATACTCATAGCAATTCCCAGGTGCTGGAGAATGGGACTGAAGGGAACCCCTCACGGTGGAGTGACTAGCTGATGCACTCGGCCTGGAAGAACCTTGAGCAGACGGAGCACGAGATAAATTTTGTGCCGGAAGAGCGCTAACTGAAGGCTGACTCTGCTGAGAACCCTGATAACCACAACCTGAAGATGCCCAACGATACTCGAGTCGGGCTGACTGAGCGGGCCTGAAAGAACGACCCCTACCATGTTGGATCTGGCCCCTAACACAGGCTCAAAAGAGGTAACGAAAGATATAAAGTATTTGGATAGCAGAACAAAGGCCTCCCAACTTCGAGAACTCCAAACATATTATCCTTTTGCAATCACAACATTGATGAACATGCCTGTCTTTTTGGTGTGTTATGGTCACAAGACACTTTCCGTCCATTAACGTCAAATTGTCCCACAATCTTCAATAGATTCTTCCTCAAACCCGATCTTCACAATGATCTGAATGTTACTTTTACTCGACCTTAATTCTCAAGTATTTCAACTCTTTATTCATCCTCAAAAGTGCTTCTCTTTCTTTTTCTTAATTATCTAATTTCAGATTAAATCAGTTTCTAAGATCTGGTCAAAATTTCTGCATGCATGTCATGTTATTAGAACTAGCACGAAAAGAACTAAGAACAGAATGACACAGAAGGACAAACTAAATTTTATTGAATAAGGACGGAATGGTTTGACGACTAAACAAGCAACCTAGGATCCGATTTACAACCCTACAATAACCCGAATGATGAAAATAGCAACAAAGCAGACAGACATGACTCATACAAACAAAATAGAAAGATAGAAGGGTTTTGACTCAATAAAGCAAATAAAATCTGGATCACAACCCTGAAATAACCCAGATAACAGAAAAAACATCAAAACAAGCTACCAAGATTCCTTCCCAAGTGAGGAGAGAATGACTTTTCAATTTTTAAGCTTGACATTTAGCCACGAATTTGCTCATTAGAACATTATGGCCTTATCCCATTTCAGTCAGCAAATTTCCGAGAAGATTCTCATACTCCATGTCACTACGCATCACCTATGTAAAGTGTGCATCATCATGTGCACGTAAAGGATTATGCTTGATATGTTAGGTGTCGTTGTCTTGGATCACAATCAATTTTTCCTGGATCTTGTGTTTCCAGCTTACCACAAACCGACCACCTCAACTTTCTTCAAAATTCAAAACAAAATATTTTAGAATGGACTCAGTCAGTCCTTATTATTATCAATATTTTTTCAATTTTGTTTTTCTTTTCTTCTTCCTTTTTTTTTATTTTTCTTATTTTCCTTTTACATAGTTGATCGAACCTGATGTGGGTTGCCTACGTATCATGACGTTGCATGTATCAGATCTTGCGTAGTTTGGGAAATTTAGGAATAAAGGAAATAAACTTAATTTATGTTTTGTCTGGTTTCGAATTCTCTTTTTTTTTTATACTTTTTTTCAAAAAAAAAAAAGACTTAGAGAAGAAATATAATATTTTTGGATTTTGATTTTTCATCAACATTTTTGCAAAGGAATATTTCTAAAGAAAGATTTTTTTTTCTTTTTTTTTTGAATTTTGACTTTTTATTGTTTTTTGAAATTTCGAAAGAAAAACTTCTAAATAAGAAAGAAAAATATTTTTGCATTGATGAATTTTTATTCTGAATTTAGGTAAGAAGTACTTCTAAAGAAAAAAATAGTATTTTTGAATCTTGAATTTTCTTTTCAATTTTAAAAAGAATAATGAAAATATTTTTATATTTTTTTATTTTGAGAAGCAACTAACGGAAAATATTTTTTATGTTTTTTTAAAAATTGGGGTCTCAAAGAAAAATTTTTCTAAAGAAAGAAGTAAATTTTTTTTTTGGATTTTTGAAATAGGGGGTTTGAACCCATAATGTTTGCCTACGTATCTCACATCCGTTGAGAATCAGACCCGCATAATTCTCCCAATTTTTCAGAGTTTTGACAGATTTTAGTCCGTTTACGAACCAAAATTGGAAAATGACACTAAACTCTGATTCCTCGCTCACGTACTTTTCCTCTTCAATTTTCTGAAACTTTGAAGCGTAAAGGAGCAGTGATGGAACGAATCGGTGAAGTAGATGAGCCATTGTTTGCTCATTTTTGTCGGAACGTATTAGCCTTCTTGGATTTTAGGCGTTACTTTTGGTATTGCAGCTCACGGCAGGTTTCATGGAGAAAGAAGAGGGTTTGTGGCTTTCATGGCTGCTAAAACGTCAGAGGGTGCTGCGCAGCTGGAGCCCTCTTTTTAGCCTTCTTTTTGTGTTATCTAGAGTGTAGGTTTATGGTATAATTTTTATGTAATTATCAATTAGTCTCTATGTCTTTTTATGTTAATTTCTTAGGGTCTTTTTATTTATTTATTTAATATTTTAAAGAAGAGTCTAAAAGGGTCCCTAGAGTTAGCTTAATGGGCACTGGGTATTGGGTATTGGCCAAAGACAAAAAAAAATTACAAAAATCACAAAGACGGGATGAACCGTCCCAACACTAATTTCTCTTTTTTTGAAAATTATACAATTGTAGTATAAAAATATAAAACTAATTTTATGATTAAACTAACTATATTAAGATATGAAATTATTTTTGTGTTTTCAAAATTATATAAAAGATAAAGGTAAGATACTATTTTTGTTTATTATTATTATTATTATTATTATTATTTTAAATTTATGAAAAATGTATAAGCTAAAATATTTTTTTGTAACTTTTTATTTTTATGATGAAAATGAAGGAAAAAAATTTAAAATAGTTGAAATAGTTATATTAACCTAAATTAAATATTTATACGCTAAAATGTAAATGATTTTGGGAAAAATGAGAAATTAAATATTTATAAAGTATAAATTAAAATATGACATAAACATAAAATACGCTAGCAAATCGCCCTAAAATCTACTCCCTCTTGATGCATGCTAAATCGAGGGTCGGTCCGCCCATTATAGCCTGTTAAATCTATGGCAATGCTTAATATCCTAGGCATTAGCTAATCGATATTTCCACCCAACCTATGGCAGCCAACAATAGTAGTGACATAATTGAAGGTTGGTCAAAATCCAATTCAAGAGCAACCTATCAAGAATTGGAAAGAAGGATAGAATTGTAAAGAAGGATAGAATTTGATAGAAAGTTTCCTAGTAGCAACTAGCAAGTCCACAAGATTGAAAGGTTGTAAATTGTCCTTTAAAAAAACAATTTAAATTGAAATAAAAGGTAATGGAATACTATTAAATTAATGGGCGTTTATCTAGTCGATTGAATAAGGGAAAAATGACACTGTTGTAAAATCTCATTTGCGAGATTCTATTGGATGATTATTGTTGTATTATTGTATAATTATTATAAAAATAATAATTGAAAAATAAAACACTCTATATGTTATATATAAAAAACTATACAAATTTTATACACTTTCTATTAGATGTAAATAGTATTCGGTGTCAGTGGAGGATCCACGTTGTTCCTTATGGGTGCTTAAGCATACATTATCACTAACTAGATTTAGTAATTTTATACAGGCAATTATAAAAATATTGGATAAATATTGAGTACACATCCATAACTAAACTTGTTTTTTCTCTTTTATTAGAAGTTTTATCGGTGAACACCCATGATATTAAAATTCTGAATCTATCACTATCTTACATGAACTAAAAGTGATAATACTCCTTGAACGAAGGTGGTACATTATACATGTCACAAACAAAATATGAATGTAATAGTTTCTCAAAAGTCGAGTAAGAGAAATAAATAAATTATTAAGTAAGTAAAAGACACCCCACATGACTGATGTTTGGGGGCGGGTCAAGAAGATTGGTGACCTAAAGTCAATTTTTAATTTGGGGCCTTTCAGAAGAAAAAAAATCATATGTGTTTTTAATATATATATATATATATATATATATATATATATATATATATATATATATATATATATATATATATATATATATTTATTATTTATTTTTTTTCCTAGCTTTTTAAGATGTAAGTTGTTAATAATTTCTTTTATAAATAATTTAATTTCTCCTAAGAATTGTTGTTCTTATATACTGCTATCGAAATAATTTTTGATATTCTAATATACTTGTTGAAACACTTGAAACCTAAGGGAGAAAAAAGGGAAAAAAAATGTGCAATATAGTTTTATTCAACGATACTCTTCAACTGTTTTTTTTATAGAAAAAATAAAACTCTTTTCTTTCGACAGAGAACAATATAACTTATCGAGAACTTGAGTTTTTTTGTAGAGACCAGGAAGAGAATATAAGAATGTATTACCGTTTTCTGATGAAAAAGATAAAAAATAAGACTTGGACTATTGAAGATACCAAAAAAGGATTCTAAAAGTTTATTACACGTTTTTAGTGATAAATGTAAAAGGAGAATAATAATATATGTATCTCACTAATGATGTCAATCGTAAAATTTAAATAATGAAAAGTTTTATATTTGGGATGATGGTTTAGGGAGAGTGATTCTCTTTCTCCAATTTTTGCTTCAACAGTTACATTAATACTAAATTAAAAGTTATCTTTAATTTTTATAAAATATTTTTTATTATTTTAACATACCAAATATATTTAGACAGTACCTTTAAAGATTGTTGTGAGATATATATGATCCAACTTACCTTTATTAGATATATTGAGTTTGAGTCGTGCGGTTAAAATAAATCATGTTAAAATATGCTCTCTCTTTTACTAGGCCTTACGAGGTACGAATCTGGATTAGTCGGAATCTCAATATAAACAAGAATAGAAAACAAAAAGAAAAATTTGAAACCTTCAAAATTTGGGGGCCTAAAGCCTTTGCTTTAGTGACTTGAGCCGCCCCACTGATTTACTGACGAGTATTATTCCACAAAATTATATTAGTCTTGTCAGAAATGTGGAAATATTAAAAATTAAAATTGAAGACTAAACTTACTCAAAAATAATTTTGGGGAAGTGCACGGTAAACCACTAATAAAATATGTATTTATTTTTAAGTCACTGTTTAAAATATCGTTAGTCTTTAGCCACTGCCTTAATGAACTAACTGTTCAGATGAAAATATCCTTATGCACATGTCCTTAACTTAAGGATTTTACGGCTACATGTCCTTAACTTTTGAATAACTCTAAATTCAGGACTTCAGAACTACATATCCTTAACTTTTGAATTTGGAACTCTTACTTTAGGACTTTTGGACTACATGTTCTTAACTTTTGAACTTAACTTCACGGCTACATGTCCTTAACTTTTGAACTTAACTTCACGACTACATGTCCTTAACTTTTAATCTTGTAACTGTAAGTTCACGATCAAGTATCCTTAATTTTTGAGCTTGTTAGTCTAAGTTCAAGACCTATTGTTCTTAATTTTTGGATTCTTAGCCTAAGTTCATGACTTTTTGTCCTTAACTTTTGAGCTTGGTATTTCATGCTTGTGCCTAACTCATGAAAGAGATTAAAAAAAAGATAACACAATCTTTTTATATTAATTTTAATAAGTTAGTGACTATTATTATTAAGCATTAAAAATACTAGATAAAAGTAAATACCTCTCTAAAAATAAATACCTACACAATTTACGGAATAATTTTTGTCTAATGCATATAATTCCATATTAAAAAAGGATAATTTTCCAAATGCCAAATGGGCTAAACTAGTATGACCCGCCTCTTTAGCTCCAAGTTCCAACAACCAATTGAAGCCTCAAATACAAACAGCAAAGTCTGTGCCTCCATTTCTCGTTTTGCTAAGTCTTATCCTCATTCACCTTTCCTCCAGCAATGGCGAAGCCAATCGTCGACACGGAGTACCTCAAAGAAATTGAGAAAGCTCGTCGCGACCTCCGCGCTCTCATCTCCAGCAAAAACTGTGCTCCTATCATGCTTCGCTTAGCGTAGTTTCTCTTTCTCTCTCTACACTTACACTATGTGTATCTATTTTATTTAGGCTTATTCAATTATGTTTCTCCGTAGATGGCACGATGCAGGAACGTACGATGCTAAGTCTAAGACCGGTGGACCGAATGGTTCCATCAGAAATGAGGAAGAGTTCAGTCACGGTGCTAATAATGGATTAAAAATCGCTCTTGACTTTTGCGGTACAAATTTGTTTCGTCAAACTTACTGAATTTGATTGTTCTGCTTCATTCGTTGTGGTTTTGCAGTCTCATAACTCATGTGTTGTTAAATTAAGCTTATCCAATATATTAATAGTATATTTTTGCAATTTCATCTATCTGGCGTCTTGAAATCGTTTGCGAATAGCTTGTGTTAGGATTATGATTCCTACTAAAAACAACAACCTTCATATTGAATAATCGGAATTACAACTACATGAGCGGAAGCTAACCTGAATCCATATGTGTGGAATTTTATGAACCACCTTTGATAATTGTCCTTGATTCCTTTTAAACCTCTTGATCCTTTCTTCAAGGTTCTTGAAGTTTGTATGTTACCACAAGAATGAATCCACAAGATTTAACAATATGAGAATTGTTACACAATAACAATAATATGACAATGATCAATTTTGGCTTATGGTTTTCCACCCTATTTGCAAGACAATGTACAATATGGTTCTTGATTCAATGGGAAGAAGAAGAACTTGTCTTGCTAAAGAATGGGAACCATAACCCCACTTTATAACTCTAGGAGTTACATAACCCAAGAGACAAGAGTTACAAGACAAAAGTTATGTCTTGAGTTATGTCTTGCAAGAGTTACAAAACTCAAGAGTCACAAGCATTCATGTAACCATAGTTACATTTGTTACCTTAGTTAGCCCATCATAAACTAAGGTTACCCTTTTGGGTATCTACACATTAGTCCTACACTTTAGTATGACAATACATTGGCCCCCTTAACATAATGTCCATAAGACCACATAATTAGGCCAAACCAAAAGATAGCACATAACATATAATTATCCATATATTGTTCATATGTGTGTAGATATAAGTCCATATATCTAGATATAAATCCATATATCTTACAATCTCCCACTTGGACGAGATATACAAACATATGTACAATCCTTAATATTATATGTTACAAACCTTAGATGCGCAAAAATTGCTATCACAATAAAATTGTCATGAACAATCCGGTCCATCAATCATACCAACATAGGAACTAAGTGCTCCTCGTTACTCATTCGTAACTAGAACCAATCATAGATCACGTATATCAATATAACTAACGACATGGATCAAGTGTAGGTATGTAGCATGGAAATAACATAAAGTGTGGTCAATAGAATGTTTATTTCCAACTGGTTCTCTTTATTGAGATCAAACATAAACTGTAAGAGTACAAAAAAAACTTTAAAACTGAATATCTGCAGATATAACTGAATTACTGAATTTCTGAATATAATGAACAATTACATAAATGTGCAATACAAACTCCCACTAAAATACATAATCCTTATCTGATTTGACACCCATACAAGCAATATGCTCATGAAATACTTTTGGTGTCAATCCCTTAGTTAGCGGATCCTCAAGCATGGAGTTTGTACTTATGTACTCAATGCACAATTGTCCATTTTGTACTCTTTCTTTAACAACCCGAAATTTGACGTCCTTATGTTTTGCTTTCGTCAAATTACTGTTGTTGTTAGACTAAGTGGCAAAATCGGAGTCGGTATACCCGATGATCTCAAGCTGGTCCGAACTCCGATATGTAAGCATGTTATCCTTTGTTCTCTGTAAGTACCTTATGACCCTTTTGGCTGCCAACCAATGGTCCATTTCCGGATTGCTAAGATATCTGCCTAACATCCCAACAATGTATGCTATATCAGGTCGTGTACATACCTGAGCATACATCAGACTACCTACAGCCGAAGCATAAGGCATCTTCTGCATTTCCGAAATTTCATAAGTACTGTTTGGGCACTGTTTGAGACTAAATTTGTCTCCCTTAGCAACAGGGGTGTTGCCTGGTTTACAGTCCTGCATGCCAAATCTTTTCAGAACCTTATCGATATAGCCCTTTTGTGACAGACCGAGAACGCCTTTGGAGCGATCTCTTAGAATCTGAATTCCTAATACAAAAGAAGCTTCACCAAGATCTTTCATTTCAAATTTCTTTGAAAGAAATTTCTTAGTTTCAAGTAATAATGCTATATCGTTACAGGCAAGCAGTATGTCATCGACATATAAAACCAGAAAAATATACTTACTCCCACTGAACTTATGGTATATACAGTCATCAGCAATATTCGGTTCAAAACCAAAAGATGTAATGACTGCATGAAACTTATAATACCATTGACGAGAAGCTTGCTTGAGCCCATAGATGGATTTCTTTAATTTGCAAACCTTCTTCTCTGATTCATCCGAAACAAAGTTTTCAGGTTGCACCATATAAATTGTTTCCTCAATGTCACCATTGAGAAAAGCAGTCTTAACATCCATTTGATGAAGCTCAAGATCAAAATGTGCTACTAATGCCATTATAGTCCGAAAAGAGTCTTTCGATGAAACTGGAGAGAAAGTCTCTTTATAATCAATGCCTTCTTTCTGAGTGTAGCCTTTAGCGACAAGACGAGCTTTGTACTTAATAACATTGCCCCCTGAATCCCTTTTGGTTTTAAAAATCCATTTACAACCAATAGGTTTCGTACCTTCGGGCAACGTAACAAGCTCCCAAACGTCATTATCGCTCATAGACTTCATCTCATCATTCATGGCATCAATCCACTTTTGAGAGTTAGAACACTTAATGACTTGACGAAAGTTGATTGGATCATCTTCCTCAAGTCCAATATCACTTTCTTGTTCTTGGATAAATACATAATAATCATCCGAAATTGCATTTCTCCTCTCTCTAGTGGATCTCCTTAGTGGCATTTCAGTTTCTTGAGGTTGTTGAGTTTGATTTTCATTAGTTATATCAGGTTCCTGATGAGGGAGATTTTCGAGATTGTCTTGAACCGGAGTTGTGTGATCCGAGTCAGTAAGACCAAGATCAACAATTTGAGGTAAAGACACATGTTCTTCCTCAAAGACAAAATCTCTAACAACTTTATCTCCCCACCCCCCAAACTCAATATCCTCAAAGAACCTAGCATTTCCCGTTTCAAAAATAGTTCGTGATGTGGGATCATAAAACTTAAAACCCCTGGATTTTTCAGAGTATCCGACAAAATAGCTACTAACCGTCTTAGCGTCCAGTTTCTTTTCATTCGGCCTATAAGGCCTTGCCTCAGCTGGACAACCCCAAATGTGAAAATGCCGAATACTGGGTTTATGCCCAGTCCAAAGTTCATAAGGGGTTTTGATTGTAGCTTTAGTTGGAACTCTATTTAGAATATAAGTTGCAGTTTTTAAAGCTTCACCCCAGAGTGAGTCTGGCAAAGAAGTACGAGAAATCATACTTCTTACCATATCCTTAAGGGTCCTATTTCATCTCTCAGCTACACCATTCATCGTAGGACTGCCTGGCATAGTATATTGAGGGACGATCCCACACTCATCTAGGAATTTAGCAAAAGGCCCTGGACGTTGTTCACCGGAACCATCATATCGACCATAGTATTCACCACCACGGTCAGATCTAACGGATTTAATTCTTTTGCTTAGTTGATTTTCAACTTCAGCCTTAAATGATTTGAACACGTCTATGGATTGGGACTTTTCGTGAATAAGATATAGGTACCCATAATGAGAGTAATCGTCTATGAATGTGATAAAGTATTATTGACCATTCCGACAAGGAGTAGGAAATGGCCCGCAAATATCCGTATGTATCAATTCTAAGACGTCTGAAGCTCTCCTAGCACCTAATCTAGTCTTGTTTGTTTGTTTTCCCTTGATACACTCAATACAAATTTCCGAATTTGAGGAATCAAGAGGATCAAGAATTCCATCTGACACGAGTTTCTGAATTCTTTGAATGGATATATGACCCAAACGTTTATGCCAGAGTGAAATAGAATTCTCATTAGTTAATTTCCTTTTAGTACCACTTAAACTTGTATGCAAAGTTTCTTTATTTGAAGTTATTGTATCAACCAAATATAAGCTATCAAATGTTGATAAAACACCAGTACCAATAAGATTTGAACACTGAAAGAGACAAACTTTATTATCCCCAAATGTATATTTATATCCAGATATGTCCAATTGAGGAACTGAAATTAAATTCCGTCTAAATGACGGTACAATAAAAGTCTCATCCAAATCTAAATGAAAACTAGTTTTAAACAACAGCCTAAATTTGCCAATAGCTTCAACTGGCACCTTCTTGCCATCACCCACATAGATGTATCTTTCACTATCATTTGGTTTTCGGCAGTTCAGGCAACCCTGCATAGATATACTTATGTGAGTAGTAGCAGCAGAATCTACCCACCAAGTATCCTTAGGTACTGAAATTAAATTAACCACAGAACAAACAAGAGAAAGAAATGTACCTTTTTTCGCACGCCAGGCATGGTACTTGGTACAATCCTTCTTCACATGGTTAGTCCCCTTACAGAAGAAGCAACCTAATTCAGTGATTTCAACCTTAGGTTCCTGATGTTGCTTAATCTTGGGCCTTGCAACCGCAACTTCTTTACCTTTCCTCTTCTTAGAATCCCTTGAAGAGGATGCCTTAGAAGAAGATGCCAAATGAGCACTTTCTGCCTTATCTTGCTTCAACCTTTCCTCTTCTTGCACACAGTTTGAAATGAGCTCATTAAGAGTCCATTTCTCCTTCAGGCAGTTGTAACTGACCTTAAACTGATTAAAGTGTGCAGGAAGAGATATCAAAACTAAGTACACAAGCAGTTCCTCAGGTAATAATAGCTTGAGTGACTTAAGTTTCGAAGCAAGATGAGACATTTCCATAATGTACTCCCGAATGTTTCCCTTGCCCTTATACCTTATGGAAACAAGCTTACCCAATAGTGTACTTGTTTCCGCCTTTTCGTTTTGAAGAAAACGCTGTTCGAGGTTTTCAAGGAAAACTTTGGCAATAGGTTCATCATTCATAGTGCCCCTGAATGATTCTGGAATTGCACGCTTCATGATCATGAAACTCATGCGATTCGAGCGTTCCCACTTCTCCATCACCCTCCTGTCATCAGGAGAGGATGTATCCTCAAGAGGAGTGGGTTGCTCGGTCCGAAGTGCTAAGTCAAGATCCATGCAACCGAGAACGATCATTACATTCTCTTTCCATTCCTTAAAATTAGTGTCGTTAAGCACAGGGATGCCATTGATATTGGCAGAGATCGTAGAAGCAGAAGAGTTTACCGAAAATAGAACAAAAGGATTACTAAATACATGCTTACAAATACTTGAACTTTAACTTTATAGATTCAAAATTAGGCATTTCCCATTACAAGATACCTAGCACAACATTGATTTTAGTCTTTGGACAGAAAAACAACTTGTAAGTGGTACTCTTGGTGTAGTGATCAAACATAGACAATAAACTCCTGTCAAATAATAAACCTTCCTTTGGGCCGATTTAATATTCACATGGAAAACCAAATAATTGTCTCATATTTACCACCACAAGCATGTTCGAATTCCTGCCAAATAACACCTTCCTTTGGGCCGGTGTTAAACGCATGGAAGACTAACATCCACAGTCATCTTATATTTTAAGATTAATCAATCTACACAATAGAGGTTACTTTGGCAACATAATGCTTCAATTGAAAAACTAAAATATTAGATGCTATAAACTTTAGTTCCTTAAGCCATTTTATGAATCTCAACTTAATGTGTTACATGATTGGATGTGTAACACTTGAATATTAATCGTTGTTTACTGAATTGGACAATTCTATAATATATAAGAATTGATGGGCTATAAAACAATTAACATTCACTGAAACTTAAGAGAGTTGAAACGTTTTTTTCTTAAACTTTACTGGACCAGACAATCGATTGTCAAAACAGACAATCGATTGTTTGGTTTTTTCTGGAAAAATTTTAAGTCACTGGATGAGACAAGAAAAAATTTTTCTAAGTTACTGGATCAGACAATCGATTGTCAAAACCAGACAATCGATTGTTTGGTTTTCTGAAATTTTCAAATTACTGGATCATCCAACAATCGATTGTCAGGCTAGACAATCGATTGTTTGGATTTTTCTAAAAAAAATTTCAATTACTGGAAACGTTTCAACTCACAAAAATTAACTGCCAGAATTTTAATTTTCTCAGACAATCGATTGTCAAAGGCAACAATCGATTGTCTGACTGGCTGTGACCAAAATTGTTTTCTGAATAACACATGATTTTCAACATGGATCTTAAACATAAAAAAAAAACATGTTGTTAACCTACAAAAATCATGCTGAATCCAATGATATAATAACAAATACATCATCAACATAACAATCATAAGATCATGCTATTTCATGGTAGAATTTCATAAACAAAATTCTAAGTAAACTTAAACATGATTTCTAACATAACATAAACCTTATGATCATCCAAATTATCCAAAATGAAGGGTGGCTCTGATACCAATTGTTAGGATTATGATTCCTAATAAAAACAACAACCTTCATATTGAATAATCGGAATTACAACTACATGAGCGGAAGCTAACCTGAATCCATATGTGTGGAATTTTATGAACCACCTTTGATAATTGTCCTTGATTCCTTTTAAACCTCTTGATCCTTTCTTCAAGTTTCTTGAAGTTTGTATGTTACCACAAGAATGAATCCACAAGATTTAACAATATGAGAATTGTTACACAATAACAATAATATGACAATGATCAATTTTGGCTTATGGTTTTCCACCCTATTTGCAAGACAATGTACAATATGGTTCTTGATTCAATGGGAAGAAGAAGAACTTGTCTTGCTAAAGAATGGGAACCATAACCCCACTTTATAACTCTAGGAGTTACATAACCCAAGAGACAAGAGTTACAAGACAAAAGTTATGTCTTGAGTTATGTCTTGCAAGAGTTACAAAACTCAAGAGTCACAAGCATTCATGTAACCATAGTTACATTTGTAACCTTAGTTAGCCCATTATAAACTAAGGTTACCCTTTTGGGTATCTACACATTAGTCCTACACTTTAGTATGACAATACATTGGCCCCCTTAACATAATGTCCATAAGACCACATAATTAGGCCAAACCAAAAGATAGCACATAACATATAATTATCCATATATTGTTCATATGTGTGTAGATATAAGTCCATATATCTAGATATAAATCCATATATCTTACAGCTTGTACTAGTAGTTACTGATTTCTGGAATTTTACTCTTACAATAGCTTATTTTTAGATAGCTAAATTCGAAAGAGTTTAGTGTGGAGAGTGGTTGCCATTAGAATTCAGAAATGAGTGTTACAAATAAAACAACGGATGTTACTTTTGATTATGCCTATAAAATTGAAATTATTAGACTATGTAATTAGGTTGGAAATGCACCACGGGAAGTGACAACAACAACAACCCAGTATAATCCCACTTAGTGGAGTCTGGGGAGAGTAGTATGTACGCAGACCTTACTCCTACCATTGGGTAGAGAGGCTGTTTCCAAATAGATCCCGGCATCCTTCCTTCCAAGAACTTCCCACCTTGCTCTTGGGGAGACTCGAACTTACAACCTCTCGGTTGGAAGTGGGGGTTGCTTACCATCAGAGCAACCCCTCTTGTCTTAAAGCAAGGGAAGTGACATTGAATAGATATACTTATCTTATTCAATTAGCTAGAATTTAAAGGATGAAAGGGACGAGAGTTGGAGGGCCGCACCAGCACTACAAGCACCGATGAGCTTGTAATGACCCCGGTAAAAAGCAGTCCATTCTATGAATTTGACTCTGAAAGATGAAAAATGATCCCCTTCCCTTCCTTAAACGGAGTGTTTAATGCTGCAAACTTGAATGTAAAATTGTGTGAGTGTCCATCAGAAAGCACTATTTGATTTAGGCTTCGCTTAACATTGTGAATGGCATTATTGTTTCTTTTTAACGTGTTGTATTTCTCGTTCCAGAAGCAGTGAAGTCTAAACATCAAATGATAACGTATGCAGATTTGTACCAGGTGACTCCATTATTCTATTTCTAGAAAGGCTTTTCGTGGTATTCATATGGTTTAAAAAGGATGATCATCAACTTCATCATCTCTTTACGTGAATGGGTGCGATTCTCCAATTGCTTATATTATAGATCAGTATTATAGAGAGGAAAATGTATTTCTTCCTTGTAAGATTTCGATTTCAAATGAGAGTTTCTGGAAAGGTTTGTTTCTTGATAGCTCTCTTCGTTTTAAAGAAGTTACTTTTTAGATCAAAGGAAATCTTCGCTTAGTTAGGACGTAATCCCTCCACGCTATAAAAGATGCAGATCTCACCTACCCTTTGACCTACCAATATGTGGAGAAACAGTGAATAAAGTAAACGCGAAACAGTCTGTTTAACTATGTTACTTCCCATGCTGCTGGTATGACAATTTACTGAGTGGTTATAAGTTAGAACATATAACTGAAACAACAGGTGATGTCTTGCTGACATGGCACATGAAAGTCAAATTCATATGGGATGATGAAAAGTGCACCTAACATTTGTGCATGCTGGGTGCTTTTTTTATTTAATAAGACATGTTGTAGCGACGATATGCTGGGCGATTTTTATCTCCTCTTGTTTTTTCTTACTTTACTTTCTTCTTTCTGAGCCGAGGGTCTATCGGAAACAGCATCTCTGTCCCTATCGAGGCAGGGGTAAGGTCTGGTACACATTACCCTTCCCAAACCCCACTATGTGGGATTTTACTGGGTAGTTGTTGTAGCGACGATATGATAGAGAAAGGGGATCCTATATCTTTTCCTGAATAACTGAGATTTCTCATATTATGTTGCACTTCAGCTGTTGGTAATTATGTTTTTGATTAAAATCTGTTAATGCACACATAAGTTGAGGGGAGCTGAACTGTTATCCAAGTCCATTTCATGTTTAGCTTGCAGGAGTTGTTGCAGTTGAAGTCACTGGTGGTCCGACCATTGATTTTGTCCCTGGTAGGAAGGTAACTACTTTTTAATCCTTTTTTGATTGATAACCACTTAATAATGATATTCATGAAATGCTACTGTTTTTATACTTCTCTACTTTCCATAGGATTCCAGTGTTTCTCCAAAGGAAGGACGGCTGCCAGATGCTAAACAAGGTTTCATGAACTGTTTTTCTTTTATTAATATGCTGTCGTGGAGGAATTTCATCAGTGACCTGCAAAAAAATTTTCGCAGTGGGAGTATGGCGTTCCTACTAATTAGCGTGGATAAAAGCGCTAATGTTTTCTAGGAAGTCATCCTTCTATTTGCAGTGTTTTCTCAACAAGATTCAGGCTCTTAGATCTGTCAATTGTTTGTTAAAATGAACTTGTAGAAGGTTGAGCTTCGCTGAGTCTTTTGCGATTAATGGTAGGTGTGCCACATCTGAAAGATGTATTTTATAGGATGGGTTTGTCTGACAAAGATATAGTGGCACTATCTGGTGGTCACACACTGGTAAGGAAACTTCTCTTCCCCTAATTGTTGATTCTGTTCTCAATTTTTGTTTTGTTCTACTGTTGTACTAAGAACATAAGTGACATGTTGTAGTGATGAAATCCACAGAGCACGTATCAATTGGTTCACTTGATATTGTCTGCAGGGAAGGGCACATCCAGATAGATCAGGCTTTGATGGTCCATGGACAAAGGAGCCACTGAAATTTGACAATTCATATTTTGTGTAAGAAATATGGGCGTATAAGCTAGTTGTTTGATCTTATGACCTTTTCCTTTGAAAGGAAATCCAAAAGCTTTTTTATTGGGGAACGCCAATGTTAATATATTTGATAAGAATGGACATTGGACCTAACTCAACCCCAAAAGCTAGCTTGTGAGGTGAGGATTGCCCAAGCCATATAAGGAGACCAAGGACCTCAAATCCCTCCGATGTGGGACAACTCAACACCCCCCTCACGCCCAGGCCTCTGGAGCGTGGACAACATAAATGGGGACCCAACATCGGTTAGAATAATTGGGATGTGCCTAGCTCTGATACCATGATAAGAATAGATATTGGACATAACTCAACCCCAAAAGCTAGCTTGTGAGTTGAGGATTACCCAAGCCATATAAGGAGATCAAGGACCTCAAATCCCTACGATGTGGGATAACTCAACAATCTTTTTGGTTGCTGATTAAGTATTATCGTTCTTTTGAATCCAGGGAGCTGCTTAAGGGGGAAACTGAGGGCCTGCTGAAACTTGCTACAGACATAGCTTTATTGGATGATCCTGAGTTCAGAGAATATGTTGAGCTGTATGCTAAGGTGAGAAGTTAATTCACTAGATGACCAAAGTTTTTGCTGGTCTAAGCATTTCGAGTTTGCTAAGTTAGGACAATTTTGAGTTTGCTAAAACATTATAATGATATTAATGCAAGATGAACATGACACTTATCTATATTTTAATCTTATTAATGTAGTTGTAACTTGTAGAAGGGAGTTCTTGAGATCTGCTCTTTTGATATATATGAGTCAATAGTCTTTGCTCCACAATAATAACCTAAAAGTGTTTGTTTAAAACTCATGTTTTGAATTTTAATTTCCTGCTTTCTTACTTCACCTGTTGTCCTAATAATGATAATTAGGACGAGGATAATTAGGACTTTACCACAGCAGTAGTCAGTAGATCTTGTTTTAACCAGCGTCTTAGACCTTTAAGGTCCAAAAGGTTGGTTTCTTTGAAAATATGGGTCTAGACAAGGTGATGTATCTGTCTGCAAATAAAGAGGAATCTACTGGTCTAATGAGCTTCTGCTGGAGCTAAGAGATGAGAGAACTTTTGGAGATGGAGAGGTTGAGGTGAAATAGAGGTTGTGTATTGTTGACATGAAGAGATTTGAAGACAAGAAAGCAATCCAAAAAATAAATAAATCTGAGTTCAGGTTTTGGATGGTCTAGATGAAATGTAAAAAATATTTTGTATAAAGATTGCAGCAGTGCTGGGAAAATCTGGAGCTGTTGCCATTGGAGATCCAAAAATCAGAAATATTGGTTGGACATTCTGCGACTGTAGTGTACTAGCCAACTGGCCGATTCGTATTTCTCCTGCAAGTCTGCAAAGTGTGAAGTAATGAATGTGATCCTTACTGTTTAGATCTCTATACTTTTCAGTGGTTCATATTATTGGTCATACATACATTTCCCTGCAAATAAGATGATTACCGATGCTTAGTTCTTGTTTTGAAGGAAAGTTGCGCACATGCTATTCTTTCCATTACAATGAGCCATTTATTTGCTTACTTGTAGGAAAACTTTAGTGATTCATGTCGTATTTATTGAATATTGCAGGATGAAGATGCCTTCTTTAGGGATTATGCCATATCACACAAGAAACTATCTGAGCTAGGGTTTACCCCAAGTTCTGGTTCCAAGGCTACACTGAGGGATGGCACTATATTAGCACAAAGTGCTGTAGGAGTTGTTGTGGCTGCTGCAGTGGTGGCACTGAGTTACTGGTACGAAGTGCGGAAAAGGATGAAGTGAATTGGACAACTACAGATTGCATTCTTACTGCCATATTTTCAACCTCGTACCATTAATGATTAAATGTACCTTATTTTTATGATTTTACACACTTTCTTCAAATAACACCCTGTAGTGTCTAAATGGATCAATACAAAAATATAGTAAACCGGTTGTATCATGGAATTAATGTTTATATTTGATTCCCGTACTTCTCGAAGGTTTCTGATTTCAACCTGAGTTGGCTGTGTCTTTGCAACAGATGCTTGTTGAGTTTATCCTGTTTGGAGTTTGACAAGGAAAAGGTAGGTCAGACAAAGAGAGCATAATAGACTACTACCAGAGATTTATATACCATTTATTTGTTTGCACGTTCCATGTGCGAATTATTGAGTGGCATACCTGCTTGTCCTGCCTAACGTCGTCAGTGATTGTTGTTGCCAAAATAAGCAGATAATTATGGCTTTTCCCCAGTTTTTAAAGTTTTCTTGCCCCAATATTTTTGGGTCATGTTGTTTGAATTTGGCCCTTGTCACACCTACACCTACCCCAAGCATATGCCAAGAAAGAGACGCTTTAGTACTGTGTGTTTCAGTGTACGAAAGCAGAAAAAGCACTAACATTTTGCTTTTCATGTTGAATGGCTCAGTCTGGTTTATGTTTCATTTTCTAAACGCTTATGAGAAGGGTTCGAACTGGTGTGCGGTACTGTATTTTGTTTCAAACTTTATTGACTGTAACACTAATCCCAAAACCATGGTGGGACGGTATGTTTCACTCTCTCGCAACTCTTACTTTAACAAAAGAGATTTTTACATATACATTACATATAACAAATCTTATAACCACTCATGTTTAAGGTTAGTGTTTATTATATTTAACTATACCATCTTTCAATTTATGTACCAAAACTTATCTTTAAGGTTTAAGGATCAACTATTAATTAGAGGCTTGATTTGTGGAACAAAATCTTTTCATATTAGAGGCTTGATTTGTGGAACAAAATCTTTTCATATTAGAGGCTTGATTTGTGTTCTATCTTTTCCTTATATTTTAGAATGTTTGAGTATAAATTCGGCAGAAGTTGTATTTATTTTTGAAGAATTTAATTCTGGATTTCTTTGAGAAAACACAATTGATTTTTACAGCGAAACGTTTTTACTTTAAAAGGCAAAAAGTTCACTATTTTCGGTCAAAGGTTGAATTCTTCATTTGAGGTTATCGACCCTTTAAAAAGTTACCATATACTCTTCCCATTCTAAGAAAAGTAATTTTTTTAGAGTTTATGATCTTAAATAATTTTAAAAATAAAATATTTATGTGATTATAATTTTATTATTAAAAATAGAATTATAAGTTTAAGTTAAATTATTTATAAATTTAAAAATAAATAATTTCTCAATTTCATTCGCCACATTTCTCCCCCTTTTTTTTTCTCCTCAATGTATTGTAGTTTACTATTTTTTGCCAAAAAATAGAATGCAAGTGTTTGTTTGGTGTTTAAGTGTTTTTTGTCTAAATGTACTGTATTATTGCATACTAGGGTTGTTTACACAAATTGTAGTTAATTGTAGTTTTTTGGAGTTAATTTGTAGTTAATTGGCAAAATATACTGTTGAATCAAATTTGTAGTTAATTGTAGTGTTTGTAGTTTAATGTAGTTTAATGTACTTTTTATTTAAAACTGTGACTGTTGACTCAAATTTGTAGTTAATTATAGTTTTTGTAGTTTAATGTAGTTTACTGTACTTTTTATTTGGAACTGTGATAAAAATACAATGTATAAAAGTAGTTACATCGTACATGCTCAATAATTCTCTAGTTACAGTATAGTTGCTTGTAGTTATAATGTAGCATATGTTGTCTGTCAAAATGTAGTTGATATGTGGTATGCAATTTTATAGTGTTGTTTAGAACTGTGATTAGAAGACATGATATATATGTAGTTACAGTCTAGTTGATTTGTAATTTGTAAAGTAATTTTTACAAATCAGCTACAAACAAACTGCACATAAACGTTAACTATATTTACCCACATTTGACTACATTTTAAAAAATACTGGAAACACCGCATATAAACGTTAACTACATTTACCCACATTTGACTACATTTTAAAAACACTCTGGAAACACTGCATATAAACGTTAACTACATTTACCCACATTTGACTATATTTTAAAAAAACACACAGGAAATATTGCATATAAACGTTAACTACATTTACCCACATTTGACTACATTTTAAAAACACACTGGAAACACTACATATAAACGTTAACTACATTTACCCACATTTGACTATATTTTAAAAATACACTGGAAACACTGCATATAAATGTTAACTACATTTACCCACATTTGACTACATTTTAAAAACACACTGGAAACACTGCATATAAACGTTAACTACATTTATCCACATTTGACTACATTTAAAAACACACTGGAAACACTGCATATAAACGTTAACTACATTTACCCACATTTGACTACATTTTAAAAACGCACTGGAAACACTACATATAAACGTTAACTACATTTACCCACATTTGACTACATTTTAAAAATACACTGGAAACACTGCATATAAACATTAACTACATTTATCCACATTTGACTACATTTTAAAAACACACTGGAAACACTGCATATAAACATTAACTACATTTACCCACATTTGACTACATTTTAAAAACACACTGGAAACACTGCAACAGCTACTGTTTTTTTATTTTTTTTTTCTGCAACAAATATGAATATATCTGATGTGCAACGGAGGACAATTATCTGCAACGGAGGACAATTATCATTCACAATGTATTTTATTTCTACAATTTTATCCGATGTATCAATCGATAATTGTTCTGCAATTGTAGACTCGAGAATTCCGTAGCTTGCATTATCATCAACCAAAATGGAATCAACTTCAAAATCTCGGAATCTGCCATAGTTATCCCAATAACCATTACATTTCAGCATTATCGGAATTTTTGACATTGTAGAAGAATGAGTGATTTTCGAAACTGAAATCTGGAAGAACTACAATTTTATTGACTATCACGCTGTAAATTCTGATTTTCAGTATTTGATGTAGAAAAAAGAAAGATTTTCGAAACAGAAATCTGGAAGAACTACAAAATCTGGAAGATTTTCAGTATTTGATGTAGAAAAATGAAAGCTTTTCGAAACTGGCAATCACGGAAGAACTACAATATATGAGATTTTCGAACCTGGCTATCACGGAATAACTACAAAATCTGATTTTCAATGGAAGAATGACTGATTTCGGTTCAGAAAAGAGGAGAGATTCGAAACAAAAAAGAGGAGAGATTCACGTTGTATATGAGATTTTACCGTTTTTGATTGAGCATTTAATTGGTACAAAATCAAAGATTAATTGGGAGCCTTAAATACAGGTGCTATTTTAGGCTACAAAATATTTAACAATCTGTTGAGCCTTAATAAACGGCGTTATTGTAGGGTGAAAGATCAGCAAATTTTCGTTTGGTACATTATTGGTAACTAAAACATGGAATATGAGGGTAATAACCAAACAAGGCACAATAATGGTAATAAGGTTTGCTATATGTGGTGTATAGGTAAAGATCCCTTAATAAAAAGACTTAAGGCCCCTACTAAAATAGGTCACCAAACTACCATTGAGAGTTTTCCTTTTGAAGCCCGGATGCTTAATATGGGTAGATCACGGAAAAATTTATTTTGTATCTCATGCAACTGAGACTAGTTGTATCAGACAGTTTTTTTATTTTACAATTTTGTGAATTCAGATTTATGTGAATCCAAAAGTGTAAGATTGAGGTCCATAAATTTGTGAAACAAAAAGTTACCTCATACAATTAGTGTCAATTGTATGAGACAAAAAATGAAACTTCTCGTGGATCAGGCAGAGCCAAAAAAGCTTCCGTGACTCAAGCTTCATATTTGGGAAAAGAGAGTATGAAGGGACAGCCTTCGGCTGGATCTCTTTTTGAATATGATTAGAGGCGGATCTAAGATTTAAATGTATGACAAAATAGTTATTTTATTATTTTCTTAATATTTTAAAAAATAATATTTAATTACTTTCCTAATATTTAGAAAAAGACATTTAATTATTTCCTAATTTTAGGACTTCAAAATCTGGCTAAATTTGTATATGAAATCTTCCTTCCTTAAACTATAATAGTAATAAATTTGTCTAAGGAAAAATAATAATACACGATAATCAAATTATTTTGTAAAATCTTCTCCTACTTTCAATTCTTTTTAGATCTAGGAGTCTGTTTTTCCATATCTTATTTTAGCATAGAAATTGTTGAGTTTTCTTTTTCTCTGTCTATTTTTTTCCTTTTTCTCATTTCAAATTCCCCCTTAGAATGGATAAAAGGTAGAAAAGTACTTTTAAAGGCAAAAGGCAATGATACAAGCAGGTTCTTCCATCCAAGTTTTCTGATCGAGAGCAAACTACATTATTCTCTTATAGCTTTCATATGTATGAATTTTAATTCAAATCTAAGGGAATGACATGATTTTCAAGATAAAAGCATGAATTCTCTTTGGGAATCGTTAGATATTTTTATCTTTAAAAATAGATATCACATTTAACAAAATTATCATTAATTATTTTTTATGATATTTAAGAATTGGAAATTAACTAAAAAATTATCGATTCCTAATATTTAGATCTGAAATTAAAAGTTTCGAACAATAATTTTTTCTTTGAATTATTTAAGAACTCCTAATGCTTAACATCATAAATATTCTATTATTATAAAATAGCAAATACGTAACATCCTCACTTGAATTCAAGTTTTAGTGTAGGTCGCGATTTATTAAAAGAGTCAATTTGAATTCAAGCGAGTCAATCACTTGAATAACAAATCAATGAAAAACTATTAGTACTTGATTTAAATTCTTGCTAGACAATTTTAATTTACAGTTTTAACTATGATGGACTTATCTCTTAAAATTTTATTTGTTTGCATAAATACAAGTTGAGGCTCTGCATCGAAATGAATTTGTCTTTCCAACTTCTAATTATGGAGAAACAAATAAACTCTACTTGAATTAGAAAAATACATTAATTAAAAGAACTATTCTTGATCATACGAAATTTGTCCTATGTAAAGTGCTAAATTTATTATTTTCTTATATTTATTAAAAATCTCACTTTATACTCATTAAATTCAAACTATTTATTCTTAAATACTCATACTTAAACTATTTACTATTTTTATTCATGGGCCCAAACTATTTACCTGCCTCCTCCCCTGAATAGGGAACTTTACTCTTAATTTTCTCTCAATCTCTCTTGCCTATTTATATGACCAAACCTTATCCCCTAGGCTTAGCCATACCAAACTACATATGGAGTACACAATTACACAACTTTTTGTCTGTCCCTGTTGAGCGGTGAACGGCGTTCTAGTCCCGTTCTGCCCCATACCCTCTTATCAATATTAAGACAAATAGTTAAGCAGCGCAGTCAACAATTATATTTATTTAAAAATATTTTAGTTGTTATAGTAAAGTATTGTTATAGAAGATAAATGCTCATGGTTCTCAGGCTGTTTCAAGTTCATCTACCACCCTCTGCTCCTATAATGTGTTTATGATTTTAATAGTTACCGCAATTAATTATTTAGATGTCAAAAAAAATCACCCGATATTGATGATTTTCGTGAATTGTTGTTGCATTTTTCAGTGATTATGGGTGGGTTGATTTTATTGTGCAAAAATTCAAATCCACAATTTAAGGACCTTGAAGCTTGAAACTCATAACTTGGTTTGTTTGAGTTTTTAATTATTTTGATCCGATCCTATCGGTGTGTTTTGAAAGTTGATTGGAGGTTGTATTTGAAGTTTTAGTTAATTTGGTGGAGATTTTGTAGTACATTTTAGAAGTTTGAGTTGAAATATAGTTGAACAAGAGAAGAAAACGAATTTGTATTATATACTCAAGTAGTGTACAAATATACTATTTTGGTATACAATTCATTCCAACTATATACCCTATTAGTATAACTATATACTATATTGGTATCATATGCTAGTTGAATCATTTTTTGGTTGTATTAGCTGCATTTATTAGTATAATATTTGATTTTTTTATAATAGTAATATAGTTCAATATCTTGAAATACTTTATTACATTAATATGTGGTACACTATTTTTTTTCTGTCTTTGTGCATGTGTGCTGTATATTAATAGTATAGCCATATAGTTGTCGGAAATTAACCAGTAAACCTGTATGCTATGTTGGTATAGTTATATGCCATATTGGAATCTTATGGTACTTTGAGCATTTTTTGGTTGTTTTGGTTGTATTTTTAAGTGAATCCTATTCTAAAATCATTTATATGAACGTGATTTGCAGTGCTGAAAATTTTTTGTGTTGATGGATATCAATTATGTGTATTATATAATAATTTTTATAATTACAGGAAATTGTTGGAACGACCCATACAACAATATACCAATGTTAGTA
The DNA here is from genome assembly GCA_034376525.1 of Nicotiana benthamiana. Classification (NCBI taxonomy): domain Eukaryota; kingdom Viridiplantae; phylum Streptophyta; class Magnoliopsida; order Solanales; family Solanaceae; genus Nicotiana; species Nicotiana benthamiana. The sequence continues at coordinate 87,953,031 of CM067333.1, read as the reverse complement.
TATCGAATTGGTAAGTTGTTTTGCGAATATTTAGCTTGCAATGCGAGCATGTAATTTTCTCATACTTTTATTGTATCCTTTAATATTTTGGTACAATATAGTCAGATAGTTATAGCAATATTCTAAAGCAATCATATACTATGTTGGTATACATGCATACTATATTGGTATCATACGGTACTAGAAGTCTTTTTTGTTATTTATATTTTTAATGTATTTTCTAATGTTTTATTATCAATTCTATTCTAACTATATATAGAGATTTAGTGACCGTAGATTATATTGTCTTGCTGTATCACTGGTTGGTGTTACTGCTAATAATAGAGAATGTACTAATATTTTTAGGGAAGGAGATCAAGTTTTGCATGGCAACCACGTGGAATTAAAAAAGGAACAAGAAATAAAGAAAAAAATAAAGGAGTCAAATTAGAGTGTGAAATAAGTTATGGTAAAAATAAAAATAATACGATTTGGACAAAAATAAATGAATAAAGATAAAAAATAAAAAAAAATATAGGAAGAAAACAAGAAAAAAGAAAAGGATAAAAGAAAAGAAAAAAGGAAAAAGAGAAAAGAAGCATAGAAATAAAAAAGAATTGGAGAACAAAGAAAAAATTTCCCACAAAAACTGCTACGAATAGAAAATGTAATTAATTTATGGGTAAAAAATAAATAGGTAGACATGGATAAATAATTTTTGTTTTTATGGGTAACTGTGTCAAAACTCCTATATTTATTAGTTGACCTCATTTAATAGAATAAAAAACTTTATGATTTTCTAAAAAAGTACTTTGTATGTATTTATAATTTTATCCAACATAGAGTGCATTTACGGACAGTAAAAAAAGTTAACGGTATTTGGTTAAAAGGATTAGTGCTTTTAAAATATGAATAAAGATGATTGGAGGCTTCAATTATCACATTTCTTCTTTTATTAAATTAGCTAAATAAGATCAACAAGTATCATCTTCAGAAACTCACACTTTTCTATAATTAACCTTTATTTTAAAATTCAAATGTAAGATTTAACTTAATATTTATGTGCATTTTTAAAATTATATATTTATTGAAATAGGATACACGCACAATGCTGGTACCCAAATACTAATACTATTAAAATTAAAAGTTCAAATTTAATATTTGTTGTGATTTTAATACATGTCGAAAATTATGGGTTTATATAAACTCATAGCCGGTAGGCTACATCCGCACTTGGTACGATTCCTTAAAAATCTATCACTAAATTAACTATGTTTGAAGCTCAAATTATTTGCAGTTCATTATATTAATTCTCACTATGATTTATTTAAGAGAAATTTTCATAAAGCTCTATCTTTTAATGGTAATTAGCTATCTATAGATACTATTTGCTATATTATAAATTGTAGATACGTTTTCTATTGTTATTAAATGTATTAGATATATTTAAGCTACCGTATTGATGAACACAATAGCAAAAATAAACGTGAATCAAGGAAGTTCAGCTAATCAGTTGTTGTATTCAACTGTATTCATGGCGTGAAACATAAGATTACAACTAGATATATTATTGTATTCGACTATATTCACAACATGAAACAGGGGATTACACTGTTTTTAAATGAAAAGTGAATCAATTAACATAATAAACTCCTAATATAACTCAACAAACTCAATTATAGCACACAAAATTTGTATTTCCAGTTATAAAAAAAATTTCTCAACCGAAAAATATCCCAAAAACATAGCAATCTTCAGAGAAATTATATAATACATTTGAATACATAAATTATATTAATTAAAAATATATGAATACATTCATGGAATACAACGAGACAATGAATAAATGAAATATATAGAATACAACGAGATACATTGAAATACGATTAAAAAGACAATGAATATAATGAAATACATAGAAATACAACAAGATATATTGAAATATATTAGCAGAAAATTCAAGTTGCTCAACTCCAAACTTCTTTGTCTTTGTTCAAGAACAAAACCTAATGTCCGACGAATCCGCCTTCGAGCAGTGGTGGTAGAATAATTATTAGAGAGATGTAAAAAATCATTATTGAATTTTGCTCTTCTTACTCACAACATACATCATATACTATCAATCTTCATGATTTCCAAGAATTATAACTTTCAAAATAACATGGCTTCACTTTAGTTTATTCATTAATATAAAGATCAAGGCATTCATCTATCATTCCAATTCATTGGTAATTGACATTCGCACTTAAAATTGGGCTGTGATTGGCAGCATAATCTAGTTCAAGAGCAATGCGGCAAGAAGCTAGACTTGTTCGATTGTAAACTTCAAAATCATTAAATGAAGAGGCATTATGGAAAGTGAATGAATTACAATGGCAAAGAAGAGCCAAAGCAACATCTGATGGGAATGGAGAAATTGGGATCGGAGAGAACATAAGTGATATGGGAGAGAAAGAACTCAATAATGTATTTAGTGGTTTAGGGGTAGGAGGTAATCAAAATTAGATATTCTGCTATAAACATTAAAAGATATCTATAAATTATAATTTATTTAAATGATATTTATTAAAAATAAATAAAGTATTAACTTTTGGTATAAAAAATAAAAATTCCTTTATTTAACCCTCATCAAACCCATTTAATATTACTGAGGAAAGCTCCGAATGTATATATAATATCCCACATAGCCCATAGGGAAGAATAATTTGAATGAAGGGGAAAGAATTGAAGCTTTATCCACCAAACGGCAAACATGGGACAGTGGACAGAGACCCAAGAATCGCAGAGAAATAGAAACTAAAGAGGTAGGTAAACAATGGTGTTTTAGGACAGTCCCATAATAACATGATCTCACTTGGGTTCTCACCTTATTCTTCCCATAATAATATCGCCTACCCATTACCAACATAGTCGGAGTGATCACAATCTCAAGTTTATGAGTTGCTAAGTTATAATTTGTAAATTCATAACTTGTCTTAATTATTAGGTTTATAATTTAATATTTTTATATATTTAATAGATTTCCTAATACAATTATATGGTCTAACAAGAGTTACTGGTCCGCTTAATATGTAATACTCTACCTACGTTACTGCTTATATACATCGACAATACAATTCTTTTTATATACTCTATACTATACGAAGATCATTTCCCTATCATTATGGATCTAACTTATATATAATGATTGTGTAAAATTTTCTTACACTTTCATTATGTTTTAACCTGTTGTAGCAAATGCACCAAACATTTTCCTTTCATCACGGATTTAACTTATATGTACAAACTTTTACATTATTATTATTATTATTATTATTATTATTATTATTATTATTATTATTATTATTATTATTATTATTGTTGTTATGTTTTAGCCTGTTTTAATGTACCAATTAATTTTCTTTCATTATGGATTTAACTTATAGTATATAGTTTTTACTCTATATCATGAGTGTATTTTAATCCTCTCCAATAATTTATCTCCCCTTTCTTCTTCCTAATTTTTATACTCAAAAAGGGAATCAGAATAATTCTCAACTTATGTACCTCTACCCATAATTGTAACGTATCAGTTAAAGGTGAAAGTAAGTTACACTGAACTAAATTCTATGCCACCGCATTTCTTTTTTTTTTTTCCCTTGAACTTCTGCATTCGTTTATAAATATAGATATTATATTCGGATATCTCAAGACTGGTGTTTTGGTTCCCATTTGTGAGGAAAGAGTAACATATATAGGAGGGGCTTCATATTGAGTAGGGTCTCTAGGAAAACCTATCTCATTTTAGTGGCCGGTGTGTGTGGGACATTATAATTAAATGCACAAGAAATGTCACAATTGAGATTCTAATTAACATGTATACATAAAGTAATTTTCGAATCACCTTTGACATTATATTTTTAAATATTTTTATGTTAAGGGAATTCAATAATTTATATACAAATTGAGATCTATTTAATGAATCTTGTTACCATTTCAAAATAGAAAAACAATTTATATGCATATAGCAATTCTATTTTATCCCATTTAATTTCCACTGTAGTGGTGGTATAAAGTTTAAAAACATATCTATCCACCCATACTATTCATTAAAAAATTAATTGGATAATAATTTTTTTAAAGATTCATATATGAATAAGAACCACATAATCCACTTAAAAATTAGATAACAATAAATAACTAATGGTTTTAAGTTTTAACTTTTACATTTGTAAAGCCTCAAATTTGGGGTTCCTCCGGTTTGGGAGGTAGGAATTCTTCCAAAAGTGATCATACTGAAGAAGCCGTAGATAATATGGATATTCGTATTATACGCCGGTTAATCCAATTTTATTCCTATTAAATATAAATCGAATCGAATAATTTTAACTGTTTTTGCATTACTCGTTGTTTACCCACCCATATCCGACCCGGGTGTTTGTCACCACTATTTCACAGTATAATTTTTCATGCAACAATAATAACGACAATCTAATGTAATCTCACAAGTAGAGTATGGGAAAAATAAAATATAAGGTTAGTTTTTAGGATGTGATAAAACAAGGAATTACGTGTGGCAATAAACCAAAACTCTGCCGTGGTTCAACATCAAAATTTTAGAGGGGGGATGGGAGCCATTTTTTTGGACGTGACACAAGAGAATGCAAAAAGTTGACAAAAGGTAGGTAAAACACACACATGAAATTATACAAGTGGACAACTCTCGTCCGAGATATCAAAGTGTTGAGATATTGGCTATGATGATACACTATTCTGAGCCTAATAATTGGTCATTTCCTTAATTGTGGCTACTTCTGTAATTCCTTTATTCTTTTGTATTCTTTTGTAAAATAGGCTATGTGTGCAAATAGGTTGTATTTGTAAATAGGCTATTCTTGTAATGAGTATATCTGATATATACTCTCTCTCTTAACTCGACCCTTCAGAGGGGTCATTTTGGTTCTTTTGGGAACTGAGTCTTCTTCGAGACTCTTCTATTCTCTCCTCCTTCTCTCTACTTTCTCTCTCTAAATTTTCTCCGATTCTCTGCATGTTTTCATGGTATCAGAGCCGGTACAATGATCCGGTGATGTTTATCGTGTGAATCAATAGTTCATCTGAACTATTTTTTAACAAAATTTGAGATTTTTCTGAGATCGAAAAGATCGATGATGGTTTCAACCATGTTAGGGTTCTTCGGTCCATTTATCTTCACGATCTACGTTTGTTCCTTCTGTATTGAACGGTTCAATCGTTTATTGTGAGTCTTTCGGAGATTTTGCGGTGAGTTTCAACCTCTAGGGTTTTCTGGTGGTCAAATCGAGTGTTTGATTACCATCCGGTGGTTTGATACTTACTTTGCTGAAATTTTGGTCATCATCGGTGGTGCTGTGACATCTTTATCAACGTTTGTGGTAAAATTTTGACGGTTTCACTACCTAGGGTTTTGTCTATTGTTAAAGGCCGATCTTCCGGTTGCGAAGAAGGACGGTAACCTCGTTCCTATTCTCTGGTTGTGATTCCTTGTTTGTATATATGATTGTCCATTTGTGAATAAATCATTTAACTTGAGAATATTGAGTGTGTAGACTGTCAATATTGTTTGGTGATATTGTGTTTTCAAAAGATTTGATTCATTTGTTGAGCATGGCTGCTAACATGAATGCTGGTAGTTCTGGTGCTAACTCCGGTCCTATTGACCCTTCCAATCCATTATTTGTGCATTCTTCTGATGTTCCTGGTGCATGTTTAGTCCCCACTCCTTTTTCAGGAAGTGGTTATGGAGGATGGAAGCGTAAAATGACTATGGCTTTATCTGCTAAAAATAAAATTTGTTTCATTGATGGTTCCTTTTCCAGACCTAGTAATAATGTGAGTTTGCAAAGGTTGTGGGATAGATGTAACATGCTTGTTATGTCATGGTTAACCTCTTCTGTGTCATCTCAAATAGCTGACAGTGTTCAATACTCTGACACTGCACGAAGCATGTGGTCTCAACTTGAGAAGAGATATGGTACTCCTAACAAAACCAAAATTTTTGAATTAAAGCGAGAACTCTCCCAAACTTCCCAGGGTTCCCTTGATGTAGCCTCATACTTTAATAAACTCAAGAGTTTGTGGGATGAATTAGGGACAATGGTCCCAAACCATGGGCAGAAGTGCACCTGTGCTGCTAAGAATGGTATCATTGAGGAAGATGATGAGAACAAGATTTATCAGTTCCTTATGAGACTAAATGAGACATATTTGGGTGTAAGAAGCAATTTGTTAATGATGCAACACTTTCCTTCCCTTGACAGTGTCTATAATATTGTGTTGAATGATGAAAAGCAAAGACAGGTCAAGTCCATTTCCCATATGAGCCCAGACTCAATGTCTTTTAATGCTCACACTGATAGGCCCCCTGCTGGGTCCAACCAAGGGAAATTGTCTGGCTTTAATTTCAGACCTAAAGTCAATTTTGAACAAAACAGAGGAAACTTATTTTGCAGATATTGCAAGAAGTCTGGACACTTAATTGATAAGTGTTTCAAACTCCATGGTTTTCCTCAAAGCAATTCTTACATCAAGGGAAGGAAATCTGCTGCTCATCTTTCCACTAGTACTGATTGTGTATCTGTTGATTCAAGAATTTCAGGTGTGTCTGCTCCTCTAGGGGATCCTGTTGCCAGTCAACCTGTGATACCAGGGTTGAGCAGACAACAATGTGATCAGATTGTGAGCTTGATTCAACAAACACTTTCAACCAGTGATCAAACTTCTTCTTCCATGAGTTCTGCTAATTTTGCTGGTACTTTAATGTCTGAGAGTCTTGTTTCTGATTCCAAGTTATGCATGCTTACACACATAAATTCTGCTACCTGGATCATTGATTCAGGAGCTTCCAATCATATGACTTATGATAAAAATCTATTGTTTGACATTATACCCCTAACTGTGCCTTACCTTGTTTCACTTCCTAATGGATATAAAGTCAAAGTTACTTGTACAGGATCATTTGCATTAACTCCTTACCTCATTCTTCATAATGTACTTCTAGTCCCTTCTTTCAAACATAATTTGATCTCTGTTCATAAGTTGATGAAACAATTGAATTGTTTAGTCTTGTTTACACCAACCTCATGCCTTCTTTACCTGTTACAGGACCTTTCTCTGAAGAGGCTTCTGGATCTTGGTAAAGAGGAGGCTGGCTTGTACAAGTACTCTTGGTCACCCTCTTCCTCTTCTGCCTCTTCCAAGCCTTCTTCTCTTGAGCATAGTGACTCAGATGTTTGTAATGATGACATTGTTTCTGATAACAAACATTCTAGCTCAGTTATTCAATCTTCTAGTTGTAATAATGCTGTTCCTGATGATATGAACTATATTTGGCATTTGAGATTAGCACATACATCTTTTGCTAATATGAAACATGTTTCTAATTTGCCTTTTTCTATTGCTGCTAAACAACCTTTTCCTTGCTCAATTTGCCCTATGTCTAAACAAACCAGATTGCCCTTTCCTGACAGTAGCATTAGCACTACCAAACCATTCCAACTTATTCATGTGGATACTTGGGGTCCTTACCATACCCCTACATCTCTTGGTAGCAAGTATTTCCTCACCATAGTTGATGATTTTTCTAGAGCTACCTGGACACATCTAATGGGTTCTAAAAGTAATGCATTCCCTCTACTACAATCCTTCATTTCCTATGTTCAAACTCAATTCAATTCCCTGGTCAAAGTTGTCAGAAGTGATAATGCCCTGGAACTGGGTTCCAGTGCTGAAGGGATTTCCTATTTTAGTAAACTTGGGATTGTGCATCAAACAACTTGTCCCCATTCCCCTCAACAGAATGGGGTTGTTGAGAGAAAGCACAGGTCTTTACTTGAAACTTGTAGAGCACTTCTCTTTCAGTCTGGTTTGCCTATTTCTTTTTGGGGTGATTGTCTGTTAACTGCAACATATATCATTAATAGACTGCCATCCAGGGTGCTTCATTACAAATCTCCTCATGAATTATTACATGGTTCTCCCCCTTCCTATTCTCATCTGAGAGTTTTTGGCTGTTTGGCTTATGCTGCTGTACCTATCCCTCATAGGGATAAGCTGAAATCCAGAGCTCATTCCTGTGTTTTCCTTGGTTATCCCTTTGGTAAGAAAGGTTATAAACTTTATGACTTAAATTCCAAGAAATGCTTTATTTCTAGAGATGTTGTTTTTCATGAAACTCACTTTCCATTCAAGTCTCCTCCTCCTTCTTCTCCTTCTCCTCCACCTGTTCCATTTTCTGATGACATTCTCCCTCAACCTTTCACCCTACCATCTTCCCATGAATCTTCCCCTTCTTCTTCTCCTCACCCTTCTCCTGATTCTCCAGTGTCTATTCCTTCTCCTATTTTCAGTCATGACATCTCCCCTCCTACATTGCCTGTCTCCCAGCCTGTTTCTTTGCCCAGAAAATCCACCAGATCACATCTCCCTCCTTCTTACCTCAAAGACTATGTTTGTCAAATTCCAGCCTTTTCTGGCTCCTCTTCTTCTCACTTGGAATCTGAACCTATGTTTTACTCTCAAGCTGCCTCTGTACCAGCTTGGCAGGATGCTATGAGGAAGGAATTTGATGCATTGGATGCTAACCACACTTGGGACATTGTGCCTCTTCCTCCAGGTAAGAAACCTATTGGCTGTAAGTGGGTTTACAAGATCAAATATAAATCTGATGGCTCTATTGAAAGATACAAAGCCAGGTTGGTTATTAGGGGTGACACACAGGTTGAAGGCAGGCCTCCAGGCAGTGGTATGCTAAGCTGTCCTCTGCCCTTCATTCTCGAGGTTACAGGCATTCTTTAAATGATTATTCACTGTTCTTGAAAGGTAATCCTGATTCCCTTGTTGTGGTGGCTGTGTATGTGGATGATATAATTGTTACTGGGGTTGACTGTGATGAGATTGCAGGCTTAAAAGCCTTCTTGGATGATACTTTCAAGATAAAGGATTTAGGGTCATTGCATTATTTCTTGGGTCTTGAGGTTAAACAAATCCCTGGTGGGATTCATCTGAATCAGCATAAATATGTTCATGATTTGTTGCATCATTTCGACTGTGTATCTGTTTCCCCTGTTGTATCCCCTCTGGACATTTCTTTAAAATTACATGCTGATTCTGGTGATCTTTTACCCGCTCCTGATCAGTTCAGGAGTCTTGTTGGCAAATTATTGTTTTTAACCCATACTAGACCTGATATATGCTTTGCCGTGCAACATCTGAGTCAGTATCTCAAATCCCCAAGGGTTCCCCATATGTCTGCTGCTTTGCATGTTTTGAGGTATCTTAAGGGCACTTCCTCTTTGGGTCTATTTTACTCTGATGCTGCTGACTTCTCTTTGTCTGGGTACTCTGATAGTGATTGGGCAGCTTGTCCCGACACTCGTCGCTCTGTTACTGGTTTTTGTGTATTGTTGGGTGGCAGCCTGGTAAGTTGGAAGTCGAAGAAACAACCTGTTGTCTCTCTTTCTTCAGCTGAAGCTGAGTATAGGGCTTTAAGCAAAGTTACTGCTGAACTCACTTGGTTATCTCGTCTGCTTACTGATCTTGGGGTATCTGTTTCCTCTCCTATTTCTGTGTTTTGTGATAGTCAAGCTGCTGTTCACATTGCTAATAATCCAGTTTTCCATGAGCGTACTAAGCATATTGAGGTGGATTGTCATTACGTTCGTACTTTGATACGCAATGGTTTTCTCACACTTTCTCATGTTTCCACTTCTCAACAGTTGGCTGATCCGTTGACGAAACCTTTATCCGGGACTGCTCTTTCTCCTATTTTGTCCAAGTTAAAGGTGGTTTCCCCCCTTCAACTTGAGGGGGGGTGTTGAGATATTGGCTATGATGATACACTATTCTGAGCCTAATAATTGGTCATTTCCTTAATTGTGGCTACTTCTGTAATTCCTTTATTCTTTTGTATTCTTTTGTAAAATAGGCTATGTGTGCAAATAGGTTGTATTTGTAAATAGGCTATTCTTGTAATGAGTATATCTGATATATACTCTCTCTCTTAACTCGACCCTTCAGAGGGGTCATTTTGGTTCTTTTGGGAACTGAGTCTTCTTCGAGACTCTTCTATTCTCTCCTCCTTCTCTCTACTTTCTCTCTCTAAATTTTCTCCGATTCTCTGCATGTTTTCACAAAGCGCCAAGTTAATAGATTTCAGTATATCGTGAACCATAGGCACAAGTTGTTAACACAGTTGTTTTCAGGGGGAAAAAAGAGGAAAATGAGATAAGGTCTTTTGGTGGTGGGTAAAAAACAGTAAAATTGCTTTGCAAATTGGAGGTAGATAATCATAACTAGTCGCTTTGGTTCATATTAGTTACTCAGGAAGTGGTTATGTAATAAATCTTAATGAAGGAATTATTATGCTGTTGTAATAAATTTTTATGTATGAATTAGTTATACAACAACAATAACAATAACACAGTATAATTAGTGGGGTCTAGGGAGGGGAGACTCGAACTCACAACCTATCGATTGGAAGTGGGGGTTGCTTACCATCAGAGCAACCCCTTTTGTCTGTATGAATTAGCTATGTTAAACATATTTTATCTTTAGACATTTGAATCGTTGTATTGCTAATAATCATATAATTTTTCTCATTCTATCATGTGTAAAATAATACATATCATATAACTTAATATAAGTTATAAAATTTAATTTTGTCATCAAACGCGGCATATAACGATGCATGACTTTTTTTATGAATATAAGTTACATGTAACAACAGTATAAAGAACTTTTATCCCATCAACTTAGTTTGATCGATCATTTAAATTCTATTTTTCAACCTACGATATTAGACTTGTTATTATAAGTTAACTTTATCTCATGGTGTAAAAAATTATACACAAGCAATTCATGACGGATTTAAGATTTGAAAGTCATGAATGTACGTCGGGAAGAATTTCAGAAAAAGACAATAAAAAAATTAAGCTATGGATACTCACTCATTACTTATCCAATTTTTTTGCTAATTGCTTTTATAAATATACTAATCTGGATAAATACAATGGGTGCTTGAGCACCCGTAACTCTTTATGTAGATCCGTCATTGAATCAATGCATAAATGTGAACTCTTTCATCTATGTAGATGAGATTGGATTCATAGTGCCAGTTAGGGGTAGGTACAAACCTTCATTCATCTTCTTCAATTTTCCTTAAAATATTCATCATCTTGATCTCAGCCTTGTTGAGCTCTCCTGATCGAATGTTTCTATTTTGCTGTCTTATCGATCGTTTCTGACTCTATAAATTTGTTTTTAAATAAGCAACCAAACACTGCATAAATTATACATCCTTTGCAAAATATAATGGAGTATTATCTTACGCTAAGATTATTATTTTTCCAATCATTCCAACTTAACTTTCCTTAACAAACAAAAAGGTGAATCAACCTTACCATATGCAACCCTACTTTGTTGCCTAAATTAACTTGAACCACAAGGCTTGTGGAGCAGGGTATCTCTCTCTCTTTCTTTAATAATGAAACAAACAAAAAGATAGAGAAGTGGAAGGTGAACCAAACCCCATATAAAACTACAATCACACCCCACATCCATTTCTTTTTTTACTAATTTCCCAATGTTTCTCTCTTTTTTTTACTTCCATTATTTTCCAACCTCCATCTCTTCTAGAAACTCTAATAATATACACCAATTTTACCTTTTCTTATATGATGGAGAACCACTAGAATACAGAAAACCTCATTCCCACCATCTTACTTGTACTAGCAAAAATATGTAAGCCTACAGGACTGTGAAAAATACTTCACCTAATGCCCACTACAACTAACCAGAAACCTAGCTAAAATATTCAAAAGAAACCAAGAAAAATATACAGTCAGTCTTCACTGCCACTCTTTTCCGTTTGCATAGTACAACCAAACCTCTCAATAACATATTATTTGTTTTGATATTGTTCGTTTGCTATATTAAAGTATTATTATAAAGGACATATATTATAATATAACATAAAAATCGATTCCAAAAGAAAATTTTAATTTTTATTGTGAATGATTGTTATATAGAATACTGTTATAGAGAGGTCTCATTGTATTACTACAATCCAAAAAAAAAAAAATGTTTTATAAGTTCTATACAATGATGGTGTCAAAATATTTACACAATAAACTTACTTATAAGGTAATAAACCTAATAAAAGTCAATAATACTATTTAATATCTTTATACGGTCTATGTATATAACTTAAATCTACATAGTCATGGATATATATTTACAAAATTGGTTTATATTTGAACAGTTGTTAAGACAAACTTTCTGTAGATCACCGCAAATCTAATTAAGGTTGTTAGCTCAAACAAGAGCAGTAATGATACTATTATTATTTTCTAAATTAGTTGTCTGCAAGAAAAGTGTCTGCTACATGTCGTCCATTTGGTTGGGAAGATTTTGAATAGTACTTAGCTAAATTATTATAAAATGTGGTTCAGAGTTTTACTGACAAACCCAAAAAAAAAATCAAAAAAGTAAGAAGTGAGATTAGATCACAAGACTCTCCTTTGTCATAAATTTACTGGATCGTTAATACCCCACTTTGCACCTACCTAATGTTTACCTTTTGTTAATCAACTCCACTTTTTAGTCCAATTTTTTCCATTTTCTTTTGTCGGATTATCCTTTAGCAATAATATAAGTTTTGATTTATCTTAATATATATATATATATATATATATATATATATATATATATATCAATAGTAAATCGCGACGTCAGAAATTTTATTTAGGGTATTCAAACTTAAAATAAATAAATAAAATTTTCGATAAAAGACGTTCAATATATATTATATATCATTAAAATTTAATATTTTATTTATACATTCGGTGTAATTTTTCAACGAAGGGTGGTCAGTTGACCACCCTTAGGGCTATGTACCTTCGCTCCTCCTAATGATACAAAATAATTTTTACATTGTTAATGTATTTTAATGTGTTAGTAGTAGATAATTATATTATTTTTTCAGATTGCACATTTCACTTTTATACAGAGTCATGTATGGTTATCTTTTTAGATAATTTTATAGTGTGATTTTTTGTACTATTAGTTCAGAAAAGTTAAACTCGGACATATACAAAACTTTAATAATATCTCTAAAAGCTCTCGGCGCAGGTTAAGCAGGTCGCTAACCTACGCCTCCAGCCATGGCGAGGGGAAGGAAGAGGAATCCGGTGAAACAGGTGATACCGGAGATGGAGAAGGTGGAAACACCAGCTGTGAATAAGCATACTCAGTGGCTAACTGGAATGGGTTCGGCACCGACAGTTTTCCACAACCCTAGCGAAATTGGAAAATTCGGGACGCAGATAACGCCAGAAATTGGTGTCCAGCAGCGGATACCAGTAACGTTTGGCAGTTTTCTACCGTTGAAGTTCCAACCTATCAGTGAGGAAATTATTGAAGGCGAGGGGAATTTGCAGGAACTGGAACGGGTCGATTCAGTTCATCGTCGGCTCCATTTCTCTGCACAAGCAAAGCAAACTCAGATTACTCAAACTTCTGTAGTTCCTGTAACTGAAAATGGCAATAAAGTCAACATGCAACATAATCGAAGCCCTCAAAAAGGGAAATCACTAAGCTATGTACCACCTACAATGCGAGATGGTATGTTTGTGGTTCAAATTGATGATGATGATGATACTAAGGAGCAGGAGACCTACTGGAGAAATGCATTGATAGGGTTTGTACTAGGAGAAGACCCGTATGAGCGAGCTATGGACAATTTCATTACAAACATTTGGGATTTTGTTCCGAAACCTCAAATTCTGCATCATGACGAAGGGTATTATAATTTCAGATTTGATACTGATGAAGAAAGAGATCTTGTTCTCCAAGCTAGCCCATACACTTTTCACAATAAACCATTGGTGTTACAACAATGGAGTATGGACTTTAAGTACGAACCAGGTAATGTGAGTGTAGTTCCTTTATGGGTCACTTTCCCTGGTCTACCTTTGGGATATTGGTCCACTGAAGCTCTTGGGAAGCTAGCAAGTGTAGTTGGGAAACCTATGTACACCGGTAATATCACTGCTAACAAGAGAGGACTTCGTTTGCTAGAGTGCTGGTGGAAACTGATATTTCCCAACCTCTGCCTGAGACTCTGGAATTACATACTAAGAGGGGGGGTTATCATACAACAGATTGAATACGAATGGAGGCCAAAATTTTGTAGTGACTGTGTTAGGTTTGGTCATAGCACTGAGGACTGCTGGTATAAAAAGAGGTAGGGCAATGAGGAGGAAACAAAGATCCAACATAGGGCAGCAGGGGTAAAGCAGAAAGTGCAGAGTGAGATATGGCAATGGATACCAAAAATAAAGAAGGATAATGTGAAGGCTAGAACTGACAGATCAGTGGAGGAAGGTAAGCAGAATGAAAATGCTAGCAGCAGGGTGAATGACAGAGGTTTAGTAAAAGGCAAGAATGTACAACAATTTGATGGTGCTTCAATGAACACAACCAACAGCTTCTCTTTGTTAGGTGATGATCCAGGGGACGCTGGCCCATCCAACTTCACCCATCCATGATAATCTGCACATGGAACTTTAGGGGTCTAAATAAGGCCCACAAACAGAAGGAGTTGAGAATCTTTCTGAATAAACATAAAGTAGATTGTATGGGTTGTGTAGAAACTAAAGTAAAGGAAGCAAAGGTAAATCAGATTGTCACAAAACTGGGAAATGATTGGAGACATACTGGAAACTACTATGAGCATGCTAATGGGAGAATCTGGATACTGTGGAATTCAAAAGTGGAGATGCAGGTTTTGAAGGTTGATGAGCAATTTATTCACTGTGAGATTACAGAAAGGGGTTCTACTTTCAGAACATTGCTAACAGTAGTATATGCTAATAATGAATTGAGCAAGAGACAGCAATTGTGGGCCAAACTGGTGACCTTAGGGGCTACTATTCAGGGCAGCTGGCTTATCAGTGGAGACTTCAATAATGTACTACACACGGATGACAGAATAGGTGCCCCAGTTGTTCAGCAGGAGATTCAAGGATTCCAGGACACTCTCAATACTCTTCAACTCTCTCAGTTGAAGAGCATGGGCTGTTTCTACACGTGGTGCAATAAGCAGAAGTCAGATACAAGAGTGTATAGAAGAATTGATTGGGCCTTTGGAAATGTACACTGGATGCAGGAGTACAGTCACATTGAAGCTGATGCATTGACCCCGGGAGTCTCTGATCATTCTCCTATCCTATTGCAGTGTAACACTGAGCAACAGAGAAGGAACAATCATCCTAAACATTTCAAACTTTATTCATCTGTTATGGACCATACTGGATTTTCGGGCATTGTGGAAAGAGCATGGAATCAGCATCAGCAGGGAGGGCAAATGCACAAAATATGGAGTAAGTTGAAGACCCTAAAACTGGAGTTGAAGGAGCTGAATACCTATATGGAAAAGCATAGGTTACATCTCAATGAGGCAAGACAGAAGCTAGAAACCATCCAGATCCAACTACAATCAAATTGTATGGATAAATGGTTGATTGATCAGGAGAGACTGTTACTTGTGGAGGTGGAGAAGTGGAGAAATATAGAGGAGCAGATCCTACAACGGAAATCTAGAGCTCACTAGATTACCTGTGGAGATGCCAACACAAAATACTTTCATGCTCAACTAAAGATGAGGACAAGCTTCAACACTATCAATTCTATATATACTGAAGAGGGGGTTAAACTAACTGAACCCTGGAAGGTGGAAGCAGAGTTTGTTGCATATTTCAAGTCACTACTGGGGGGGGGGGGGAACAATGGCATCATCCAATGTCCAAACACTGAAATAATTCATCAGGGGCCCTGTCTCACTTTACAACAGAAGGATGCTCTTGTTCAACCAGTAACAAGGGAGGAAATACTACAGGGAATAAAAGACATGCCACATGACAAGGCACCTGGGGTGGATGGTTTCCCAGTGGAGTTTTTCATCAGGCAGTGGCATATTATAGGGGATGAAATTTGTGAAGCTGTGACAGACTTTTTTACAACTGGGAAACTAAATTCTGGAGTTAGTAGCACTGCACTAACTCTCATTCCCAAGGTACATAATCCAACCAAAGTCAAGGATTACAGGCCAATTGCCTGCTGCACAACCCTGTACAAGCTCCTCACAAAGATTATTACAGCTAGGTTGAAAGGGGTTATTGACTCTCTAGTGGGCAGGTCACAGTCAGCTTTCATCGAGGGTCACAGCATTATTGATAACATCTTATTCACACAAGATTTCAAGGGCTACTCCAGGAAGGGCCTCCCTCCTAGGTGTGTGCTAAAGGTGGACCTAAAGGCTTACGACTCAGTTGAATGGGTTTTTCTTAGTAGATTGCTGCAGTATCTGGGGTTCCCTTCTAAATTTATAGGGTGGATAATGGAATGTCTATCAACTGTAACCTATTCTCTCAACTTCAATGGAGGGCTCACTGCTCCATTTAAAGGGAAAAGAGGTCTGCGACAAGGTGACCCGATGTCACCATACATCTTTGTTCTGGCAATGGAGTATCTACATAGACAGCTTATGTAAGTGATGATGAGGAAAGACTTCAGGTTCCATCCTAAATGCAAGAAGTTGGGTTGGCACATGCTTGTTTTCCGGATGATCTCCTTTTGTTCTGCAGTGCTGATATTCAATCAGTCAGCCTATTGAAACAGATCCTTCAGGAGTTCTCTAAGGTCTCTGGTCTTCATGCTAATGTTGATAAAAGTGCAGTGTACTTAGCAGGTGTAAACAACTGGCAGAACACAGGAGATTCTTCAGATACTGGGATTTCCAGAAGGCAGTCTCCCTTTCAAGTACCTGGGGATGCCTCTGGATTCGAAGAAACTGTCCATTGCACAGTGTTGGCCACTGGCGGAGAAAATTACACTGAAAATCAACTGCTGGTCGTCAAGGCTTCTATCTTATGCTGGTCGGCTTCAATTGATAAAATCTGTTCTGTTTGGTATTCAAGCCTACTGGTCACAGATTTTTTTATTGCCCAAATTTTTTTTGAAGATGAAAGAGGCCATCTGCAGATCCTATCTGTGGACTGGTTCTGCCACAGTCTCCCGAGAGGCTCTGATTGCATTGGACACTATGTCCTTGCCTTACAGTGCAGGGGGTCTGAATGTTTTAGACCTAGCTAAATGGAACAAAGCTGCTGTGATCAAGCATTTGTGGGCATTGACTAAGAAGAAGGATAGTCTATGGATAAAGTGGGTTCATGCTTTCTATATCAAGAACCACTGTTTTGAAGACATGTTGGTGCCTAAGGCTGCTGCCTGGGAAATCAGGAAAATCTTTGAATCGAGGAGTCTGATAAATGGTATTGCAACACTTAGTGGAAATCTGGAGACCAGGTTGAGGCAGGTGCAACAGGGGAATTCCTTCAGCATTAACAAGCTATACAGACAGCTTCTCCCGCAATGCAGCAAGGTCCAGCGGAAATCAATCATATTACAGCCTCAACTACATCCCAGGTATATGTTTATATTATGGCTGGCTTTACATTAGCGACTTGCAACTGTGGATCGACTCCAGATGCTAAATGTTGTGGTTCGACAAGATTGCATTTTCTGTGGTTTGTATCGATAGACATTTGAGCATCTTTTCTTTGACTGTTTGAAAACCACAGAGCTCTAGTATCGACTCCTCAACTGGTTGGACCATAAGCGTACCATTGCTGACTGACAGGAGGAATGTGCGTGGATTAGTAAGCTGGCGAAGAGTAGAAATGGTTTAGCAGAAGTTACAGCTTGCCTATTTGGGATTCTGGTACCGACGATATGGAAGGAGCGGAATAAATTGAGATTCCAGGGAGGCATGTTGATGAGCGACACTGTATGCATGAAAATCGTAGTCCATCTTCATTGTAGAGGGGCTTCAAGACATAAGTGGAGGGCTGTCCTACATAGCTTAGATCATTTTCCCTAGTTTTAAATGAGATAGACTTTCTTCACGATAGTTGCATCACACGTATTATCATAGTGTGTTTGTATTTTTTCTAGAATGATAAATAGGGTAGTGACTGTGTATAGTATACGAGAATAGATGGTCAGCATCTATGCTTTGTAAGTATACTTTTTTGACGAAATGAAATAGAAAGCTGTTTATTAAAAAAAAACTTTAATTTCTGTAGACCGCATAATATATCGTTAGGTATTTAATAATCAATAACATGCTACATCGATCTATAGCAAACATCAATTACAACAAATAAAATACACCAATCACTTTTTTAAGTTATTAATGTATATTTTTTAAATCTATATTATATCATTAGAAAAAGAAGAAAGAATGGACAACAGCCACTCCTCTCAAACCTGTCTTACCAACTCGCATCTAGAAGCATTATAAGGTCACTTGGCACCCCCACCCCTTTTCAAACCCTTCCACCCCCACGTTAGTGGGTCCCTCTTATTTATTTTATTTTTTATTTTATGGAGTCAAAAGCTTATAAAATCCCACCACAATATAATTCCTTCAAAAAGCCGGCTTTGATTCTCAATAGCACCACCAAAGCCAAAAAAACTTCCACTATAATTTCCACCCTCTTAATACTACTACTACATACTACTTCAAAAAAAAGGAGAAATTAAAGATTTTTAATTTCTTGATTTAATTTTTCAATTATTACTTGCTGGTTCGGAGTGTAAACGAGCGAGCGGAGCCAAGAAAAGAGGAAAATTCGTCATGGGAAGATCACCATGTTGTGAAAAAGCACATACAAATAAAGGAGCATGGACTAAAGAAGAAGATGAAAGGCTAATTGCTTATATTAGAAATCATGGCGAAGGTTGTTGGAGGTCTCTTCCTAAAGCTGCTGGACTTTTACGGTGCGGTAAAAGCTGTCGTCTTAGATGGATTAATTATTTGAGGCCTGATCTTAAACGTGGTAATTTTACTGAAGAAGAAGATGAACTGATTATCAAACTCCATAGTCTTCTCGGTAACAAGTAAGTCTTTGTCATTTCACTTATAGTTTGACGCGGAAAGCCTTGTCATAACAAGTAAAGTTATTGCTATATGACCGCGAGATCAGGGATTCGAGCCATAGAAATAGCCTCTTACAGAATGTAGGATAAAATTGTGTACAATAGACCCTTGTGATCCGGCTCTTTCCGAATCCCGCGCATACAAAAGGTTAGTGCACCGAATGCCTTTTTTGGCACTTCAACTTTTACGAGAAAATGACAAAAATAGTCTCTTATAATTGAAGGTTGGTTTAAAATAGTCGTTCAAATATATACTTGAACAACTTTAGTCCTTGGAGTTCATTATAATTAAGCATTTTTGTTGTTTTCGTTGGATTTAAAACACAAGGCGGTAATTATATTGATGGAATTGGCTCGCGAAAAGCAAGTGAGCTGTTTAAACTGAAGAAACTATCTTGAGATGGTGTTATAAGCAAAATTTAAAGTGGTCAGAAAAAATAGATTATACATGTAATTGGAAGAAATGAATGAGGAGAAATATGTCTTTAAGTAATTGAATGTACTCGCATTTCTCCCGAATTAACTCCGTGAATAATAATTGTCGGGTTGTGTTTTAATATAATGGAAAGGATTAAAAGTGCTCAAACGAATATTTAGGGTTTATTTTAGACCAATCCTTAAATATGAGGAGCTGTTTTTTGCCATTTTGTTCAACTTTCATCACTAAAGTTCAATCAATTAACATGTGAAGTAATTTGACAATTAATAATTACCTTCTTGATTTTCAGGTGGTCACTTATAGCGGGAAGATTACCAGGAAGAACAGATAACGAAATAAAGAACTATTGGAATACACACATAAGAAGAAAACTTCTGAGTCGTGGTATTGATCCTACTACACACAGACCAGTTAACGAGCCTAATACAACTCCAAAAATCACAACAATTTCTTTTACTGCTCGAAATAATAAAGATGAAGAAGATCAAAAGATGATTAATGTTAAAGGTGAATTATCTGGACTTAGCCAAGAAGATGAAATTAGCAGCAACAGCAGTCAATTTCAAGAATTACAGTGTCCTGACTTAAATCTTGAGCTCAGAATCAGCCCTCCTTATCAGCAAAATTACCAAAATGACCAAGATTTGAAACCGAGTGCAAGGTGTTTTGCATGCAGTTTGGGCATACAAAATAGTAAAGATTGCAGTTGTAGTAAAAATAATATTGCAAGTTATGATTTTTTAGGGTTAAAGACTAATGGTGTTTTGGACTATAGAACTTTGGAGACTAAGTGAATTACTTTTTGGCCCCTAGTGCATTTGGGCAAAAAAGGAAAGAGAATTGAGAAAGAGCTATTAGTTTAAGTTCTTTCGAATTTTCTCTTATTTGTAAAATTGAAAGTATTATTATATTAAATTGAAAGCAGTATAGCAGTGTACCTTACGACATTTATACTATTAGTATCATTTTGGAGGAATTTGCTGATTATTGTTGTACTTCTTTACTCTTTTAGTCAATACTTTTTGGTTACTATAACATGTTTCTTTTTAATTCTACTATTTTTAAGTAGATAGCGTATAAAATTATTCATAAATATTGAGATTACTGATTTAAAAAATACTTTTTTATACATCAAGATATAAAAGATATATGAACGTTGCGTTTTTTTAAAACTTCAAAAGATCTGATTTCTTGTGATTAGCCTAATTCTTTCATATTAGGGTTTTCTTTGTCCTTGTATATGGTTCTCCATGTCGATGAAACTTCGTTTATATATTATGTACGTTTGTTTATTCATTTGACATGGAGAATTTTGAAAGACTCACTTATAACATTTTCTGCTCATCGCTTTTTCTTTTTCTAAATATAGACTTAGTAGGCTTTTGTCTTTTTAGAGAGAGAAAAAAAAAGATTTATTGTCAGAAGTAGGATTCAGAGTATTTAGGATCTGTATGAATGGGGGGGTAAATGGTACTAACAAAGATAGTGGTAAAGTGACAAATATTTTTTTATTTTTATTAAAATTTTTTGATGTTGTGCCTTAAATATAGAGTTACTTTTTGTTAAAACATGTTTTATCTAAATACAATACAGCATAAATTTAAATTTAATTAGGTTTTAATATGAATACTGAACGAATAGAAAATACGAAAGAACGTGGGATAAAGGGTTGGAGCAATGGATAAGCAGTGAGAGGATGTGAAGAAACGAAGAGTGGAAAAAAGTGGGTAACCTATCTCTTCCATTCATAATAATAATAAGAAAAAAAGTGTCTCAAAAACTAATATAAATTGCGTGAAGAAACTAAGAAACAATAATATATCCTTAGTACCATTCTTCCACCAACCTAACAATTATTGTCCTAGTCATGACCTAACCAACCATTCCTCCACGCCAAGATTTAAATTTCTACTTCCATCTTTCTCCTTATATCATTTCAGTTTTCCTTGTAGTAGTCACTACTTATTACATGTACAAAATGAAATTTGTTAATTTATCACCAACATGGTGCGATCGATTAGTAAATCTGTTCCGCCCAAAATAAAAACGGATTAGGATTATGAACTTATAATCTGTATCGGTTTTATCAGTATATAACTTCATTCCACACTTTCACCTTAATTAAAAAAATGAAAATTCGAATCTGGAGAATGAATCTTTTTTGATAGTAAATACTTTCCTTTTTAGTGGGCCATACATGCACGAAAGTGAACTAAGAAGTAAGAACCCAGTAAAATTTGAATACCGAATGCATCCACGAAAAAAGGAAAAGAAGTTTGTTAATTTACTCCCTTTCTCCTAAAAACAAGGTGGTATGTCTTTACAAGTACAATTGTTCAGAGTAAAACGTTTGAATTTTTAATTGAGGTTCTAGAAAAGTGTCGAATAATAGTTTAAAATCTAAACATAATAATTTATAAAATTAGTTTGACTTATTTGAGGAGTTTTAAAGTATCAAAATAGGGTAAAATTAAAAAATAACCATATTTACAAGTGATAATTGAAAATAGCCACTATTTTAAAAGTAATCGAAATTTAGCCATTTCATGTAAAGATAAATCCGTACAAAAACAATGTTCAAAATTCGGAAAATATTCCAGCATAATATACTGGAATTTTTTCATAATATACAAGAGTTCCAGGATATATACTAGTCCAGTATAATATGCTGGAAGTTCATACACAGGTGCTCTAATCTCCAGTATATTATGCTGGAACTTTCCGTGTGCTGGAGTTCCAGCATAATATGCTGAAAGTTCATAGACAGGTGCACAAATCTCCAGTATATTACGCTGGAACTTTCCGTGTTATATCAAAATAGTAGCTATTTTTTTATGACTTTACAAATACTGACTGTTTTTCAATTATCAATCTGAAAACTGGCTAGCCAGTGCAATTTTCACATAAATATATGTTAAAATTTCTGGGACAGACCAAAAGATTAAAGAACAATTTTAATTGATTGGAAAGGGTACTCCGAAAATTCACGCAGTCTCAAATTAAACCTGTAAACAATGTCAAGTTACCTAAGGAAATAACTAATTAAGAATTATGACATGAAAATATACTTTTTAGAGAAATCTTCAAAATTAGAAGGGTAAGAAGTTAGAAGGTGAAAATACAAGGTAGACAAGGATGTTTACGATTGTGATGAGTGTTCTAAAGATAAGGATTCAAATTTAGTATGATATAATCAAAATTGGTTAACGACTCATTCACATATCACAATCTATCGTTTTTCACTAATTTAAAGTGAATCAAATATCAAGCGGCCGCTTTTCGAACTTAAATATTCCATACAAAAGTATCGTGACCGAGCAAAGAAGAAGTTGTCCGGTTTATAATAAGTGATTATTTTATTTTCTTTATTAAAAAAATACTAACTTCTAAAGAAGAAAAAAAAACATTCATTAAATTAACTCTAATTAATTGTTATCTTAGAATATGTAAATAAGGGCGAATTTTAAAAATAAAATTAATTCTTTCTTGATTATGTAAATGGACATTTATTTTGAACCAAAATAAAAAAGGTAAAATGGTCATTTAGGGATCGTTTGGTATGAGGTATAAGAAGGTATAGTGCTGATATAAAAATATAATACCATCTTATACGTTGTTTGATTAACAAACTTGGTATAAGTTATTCCGGAATTAAAATTGGTACCAGGATAACTTATACCTTATAGATGGTGGGGTAATTAGTGTCAGGATAACTTATACCTATGCAATTGTCATTTTTAATATAGCATATTAAATAATAGATAAAAAATATTAATATAACTAATCCAAACATAACTAAACACAATATAACTTATCCCAAGTCCCAGCATATCACAGGTCGTATTCAAACCAAACGATGGACCGGAGTAAGTATGATATTAATATGGCTAACGATGCATTTATATATCACAAATCTATCTTTTTCGCTAATTTGGAGTGAATGAAATATGAAGCGGCCGCTTTTCATACTTAAATATTTCACACAAACTTAGATGAGATCGGGAAAGGAAAAGTCATCATTACTTTATCTTTTTATAATCACGATATTCGAATTAATTTACTCATACCTCAATTAATTTTACAGAATAATTTTATTCATTAAATTTTGAATATATAAAATGAAATCACGTAGTATTTTTCCATTCACTGGAATTCAAACGGAAAAGTCATAGTTACTTTCTGCCAATTAGACGCAAATGGTAGGTACACGGACCAATTCTGGCTCATCTTATTATTAACCTGAGATGTTATGAAGGTAAAATTTTCTTTTTTGGTGTTTAATCTCTAAGTCCAACGTTTAGGCCCAAAAAAGCATGTTATCTAAGTAGTTGTTTAATAGCTTAATTCGGGACATAATTTTCAGCACGAGGTTTAATAGGTGTATTTTTCTTAGGTAGAACTTTTGTACTAATAGTTGGAAGAACCAAAATGTTTTAGGTTTCACTAGAGACTTCCATGGGCACGAAACATATTCGTTGGTAATTGTACTTGGCATCATAGTACGTTAATAGAAATTATGCACTTCTATCACAACTAAATATTAAAAGTTAATTAATGAAAATTGTGTAAACTCATAATCAATATTCTCATGCCCGGTAGAAGCAGAGACAATATAACAAGTATATAAAAAATGAAAACAAACTAAAAAGATGAGTATGACTCTAATATATGCAATATTGAATATGATTAAACCTAATACTTACCGTGATATGTCTATTAATAATTCTTCGAAATGTATCAAAGCAAGAAAACAGGGACAAGATCCCCTCAAAGTGCAATCTAAGGCATGTGTGACAAATCCAATCAAGCAATATTCCTGTAGAAAAGGAGAAGGAATCCCAAAAGAAAGCCAAAAATATAAAATTAAAATGTCTCTTCGCACAACGAAAAGAAATCGCTTTCTAAACCTATCTACCATCCTCTTTTCTCCTTTCTGTCTTTTCCTTTCTTTTTTAAGTATGACATGTGTTAGGTAGAGACATTAATTAGAAGCTTCCATGAGATATTTTTTTCCTCCCAAGTACATACACACAATATGTTCCTCTTCTCATATCACTCTTTACAAAAAAAGAATTGGGTCCACGTTCGTACTACTTACCCCTATTTTACAAAAGAATATGTACTAAATTCCTGTTATAAATGAAATACGAAAAAAAAATCGGATTACATGATTTCATTGCACATTGTATAATCCTATATTATCAATTTAATTGTTTATATAATTGGTATCGAATATTTACATTAAAGTTCAATTAATCTAGATTTGCGCCATAAAGCTTTAGATTAGGAATATATAATTATTTTCTAACAAAAATAATTTTATACTCGAGGCTCAAACTTAAGACTTTTTGTAAAAATAAAAGTATATTAATTATTGTACCACATCCTTTGTTGGTACCAATTTAATTATTGCACATCTCTCTCAATAACATTATGATTTTCTTTACCTCGTGTATAGCTTTAAAGTCCAAATTGCGACGTCACATGCATAACTACCTCGTCTCCCCTTGCAAAATTAAAAATATATGTGGACCCAAAACCTCTCTCTTTTATCCAATCTTTGCCATCCATTTGTAAGAACTAGTTCTCCTTATCAATATTTTCCTTTTAATAACTTTTTAAAAACCGTCTTCGGCATTAAAGAAAATGTCATAATCTTATCAGATCACATTTGTGAGGTAATATAAATATCATCGCCAATTTATATTAAGAATAGTGTTTAGATTCACGCCCAAAGAAAAAGAAAAAGGAAACTCTCAAGATAACATCTTACATAATAAACCAAATTTTCTTCAATTTCTTGCGAAGCTTCCTACGAAAGGACACCCTCAAAGCAGGGGCAGAACTAGCCCATCAAATACGGGTTCGGTCGAATCGAGCCACTTTAATTCAATTTGTGTATTTGCTTAAAAGAAATTCATTAAATATATATTAATTATCGATAATTTAGAGGAATAAAAATTCCGAATCCACAAGCTTCAAATTAATCTTGAGTTCGCCTCTGTCCTGAAGGGAACAAAGGAAATATATATATATATATATATATATATATATATATATATATATATATATATATATATATGTCTATATATATATATATATATATATATATATATATATATATATATATGTATGTATGTGTGTGTGTGTGTGAAAGTAATATAAAGTTTGGTTGTAAAAATTTGAGAAACAAAACAAAAACAGGTACGGCGTCAACCGATACAAGCAGCATAAAATAGAAGACGATAGAAATTGGTTACACCATAAAGCATCACATGTCTAAACCGTGATTAGCAGTAATTATTCACCTAATAACATACATAGGCGACGTTAATATCGTCTGCTGACCAACAAGGGTTTTGGTAAGGTGGTAAATATTCCTTCATCCTTAACGAAAAATTTCGAATTCGAGTTCCTGAATATGGAATTACTTTTGTCAAAGAGCGCTTTATCCCCAATATAAAATTTTTCGGCACGAATCCGAATTTAATCAGATCTCAATATAAGTACTGAATATTAAGTGAGAAACCTAAAAAACATCCTTGGCCGGATGGAGCTCAACTTTCCCCATATAGTAATTGCTATTATTATTACTATCTCTTCTATAATTTATTATACCACCTCCTACTTTAAGGTTTTAGCATATTCATTAAAATATTAGTTAATAGCATTAATAAAAAGCCCTTATTTGACTAAATTACTCTTTATCACTCCTCAAAATGAATAATAACCGTAGAAGTTTTTTAGTAAAAATTGCATAATCATTTAGTAATAGATTTGAAAATGACGATTTATGCATTTTTTGTCATAAACTTTGATAAAATGTACTTTATCGAAATATACTCAGTAATATTCAATATTTTTTTACCATATGCACGGTAATTTCTTGACTTGTGCTATTCGAATTTTTGACTTCTAATAGCTCTAACATGCAATTACAAGTTAAGCAAGGGAAAGGGGTAACGAAGGAATTCCCCACTTTGTAATTCCATTCATCTACCTCCACCTCGATATATATAATATTTACGACAAAATATAAAATTAATTAGTTGATTGAAATTAATTGTATTTATTAACCAAAAAATATTATATATATATATATATATATATATATATATATAAAAGAAGTACATTTTATCGATTATTATTTTTTAAAACGATTAAAAATATAATTTTTTTTTATGGTTGGGAGGGAGAGGAGGGGGGAGGCGGGGTGTGTGTGTTAATGGATGGCATAGTTGTGATTTCAAGAAGAATCGCAACTAACTCCTGTCCTTTTCTAGGGGGCGGTAGTTAGCGGCTGCGGCGGCGGGCCCCATAAGCCCAGCCCAACAGATTTCAACGTTATCCCACCACTCTCTTTTTTCCACTGTGGGTCCCATAAGCCCAGTCCAGCTTTGTTTGGTCCAATGTCAAAGAGGAAAAAGTTCACAAATAACCATTTTTCAATTTTTTATTGGAGCTAACTGTTATTTCAAAGTTCCATATTCAACTAGTATTAGTATTCATATAAATGCACGAACACTAATTATATTAAATATTTAAATTATTTAGTTTGTATATATTATACTTCCTTTTTTTTATTACATTCCCGCCTGATAGGGAGCATATAAAGGAAGTTTTTTTAATTTAAGTGACAATTAAAACGTGACTATTTAGTAAAAATTAGAGTCGTCATTTCGGATAATTTATGGTGTCCTAAGTTATCGGTTTAAAATCCCGAATCGAGAAAAAGATTGACTCTGTTCATGTCCGAGAACACAAAAATCCGGGTAAAGAATTCTGTTAATCCGGGAGAAGGTGTTAGGCACTACCGAGTTCTGTGGTTCTAGAACGGGTGCTTCGATCATACTTGGTTTATTAAATTTGTTTAATTACTTATTTTAGAACCTACGTGTATTACCTTTTACCGCATTTAATTAAGGAAATTATCTTGAAATGAGTCACGCGTATACCCATTTGTTTTGCATCAAAATCATGTCACGCGAATGTGTCCATAATTAATAACGCTTTTATGATTATTAAGAAAATTGGACCGAAGTTGCGCGAACGTATACTCTGATTTTATTTTTAGAAATTGTAATCATGTCACGCGAACGTGTCCACAATCACAATGATAGATTAAGAATGAGCCTAAAAGCATACTACGCGTTTACAACTTTATGAGGGCCATGAATAATTTAATTTGCTTATGGCACACCTCAAATCTAATTCCTCAAGTACTGATCAAATGAGTCATCCCGTTAACAAATTTGCTAATAAATAACAATGAACAATGGTGGCATATCTTCAAAAGCAATCAAGGCATCGTTTGTAGTAGTTTTTTCGAATTCCAAAGGAAGTCCAAAAGATCTTCCTGGCATGCGAACATACTAATGCGAATTGATATGGAACCATAGTGCATTTTTTTCCTTTTTTCTTCCTAGCCACACTTAACTAAAAGGCTAATGATCAAAATTCCATTCTAAACGATGTACAATTCTTATATATGTGTAAATACACACACAGATATACTAACTTCAAAATTTTCTCATATTAACTCTTTGAAGAAAATAACCAAACAAGAAGAACACAAAGCCCGAAACACAACAAATACAACGTATCAAAAATATTAACATACGGCTTGCTCCAATCATTTAAACAACTGTGTAAAGTGAAAATAGAATGAGCCTCTGTGTTTGATTCAAACCTCTTATTCGATTAAGACCCAATACCACTTGACTGAATTTCTAACGTCCAAATATGTCAGTTAATCAAAATTTCAACATAGAATAAAAAATATCACAACTAGTCACGGAGAGTATACAGATCTACCATTCAAAGACGTGACAAAATCATGAGGTAAATAATTGAAGATAGAAACAGAGCTTAAACGGAGTGTCGACTATTAATGGAAGCTTCTAATTTTACAATTTTCTGTTCTACACGTGGGCACCTGATTTCAAAACTTTAAATTTTGAAAAATATTTCCTTGTTCTCCAGGTGGGCCTCTGATTACCAAGACTTGAATTTTAAAAAATATCCCCTTATTCTACAGGTGGGCGCCTGATTACCAAGACTTGAATTTTGAAAAATATTCCCTTTTTCTACAGGAGGGCGCTTGATTGCCAAAACTTGAAATTTTGAAAAATATTCCCTTGTTCTCCAGGTGGGCACATGATTTCCAAAACTTTAATTTGAAAAATATTCTCTTGTTCTACAGGTGGGCGCCTGATTGCCAAAGCCTGAAATTTTGAAAAATTTTCCCTTATTCTACAGGTGGGCGCCTGATTTTCAAAATTTGAAATTTTAAAAAATATTTCCTCTTTCTACTGGTGGGTGCCTGATTACCAAAACTTGAAACTTTAAAAAATATTCCCTTGTTCTACAGGTGGGCGCCTGATTACCAAAACTTGAAATTTTGAAAAATATTCCCTAAGACTGCTGCCTATGTACCTGATCACAACAATACAAACAAAACAAAAAAAATTCTTCCTGCCCAAATTTGGTGCTAGGCGGATCTGTGAGTGTTAATCAAATCTCCTTACCAACTATCTCTAAAGATAAGTCCCATTATCCAGGAGGGTCCTGACAATTCTTAACTGATTACAACTTTAAGATTATGTTATGTTTCAACAGGTATTATTTTCCACTACGTCTTGCTATGAGTTATATTTGTTGGGAGTCTGCTGGTGACTGGTGATTAAAACTACTTCCCATTATCCAGGTGGGTCCTGACAACTCTTAATTAGGTAACAAAATGTGTCTGCTGGGGGTTAGTGTTTAAGCTACGTCCCATT
The DNA here is from genome assembly GCA_034376525.1 of Nicotiana benthamiana. Taxonomy (NCBI): domain Eukaryota; kingdom Viridiplantae; phylum Streptophyta; class Magnoliopsida; order Solanales; family Solanaceae; genus Nicotiana; species Nicotiana benthamiana. The sequence goes on along the minus strand of CM067333.1, from coordinate 87,923,817 downwards.
ATCCAGGGGGGTCCTGACAACTCATATGATTACATCCATTAATCAGGCGGGTCCTGAGGACTCTTGTTGACTCTTGTTGGGGAGATATTTGAGCCCGCCCATGTTACCTGACTGTTTGTGTTTTTAGGCTGAGTCCTATTTTTCAGGAGGGTCCTGATGACTCTTGTTGGGGAAATATTTGGGGTTGACCATGCACCCCGACTGTTTGTGTTCTAGGCTAAGTCCCATTTTTCAGGAGGGTCCTGACAACTCTTAGCTGAATCCTACTTCAACATGCAAGTCATTTTATGCCCTTTGCTATCCATGATTACCTCTAACCTTTAAATAAGTCCCATTTTCCAGGAGGGTCCTGAAGGTTCTAGGTTAAATGCCAATTCTAACTTCTGGTTGTTTCTGCTGGTGATCATTCTTCAGGAGGGTTTGAGTGACTCTTACGGGGGAAGGTTTTTGTGCCTGCCTATGGTGTCGATACCTATTTGAATTTTAAAAGTGCACCCCATTTCAACTTCCGTACCCTTTTAACGTTCAGTTGTTCCTGCTAGGGGTTGCTAATTAAAGTTTTGTCCCATTGTGCTCTTGCTGGGGAGAATATTTATGACGGACTATGTTCATTTTGAGTTTTAACTAGGTCCCACTTTCAGGTGGGCCCTGAGATTTTGATCATACCTTCCATCTGCCTGCCTTCCCCTGTGGATGGCCTTTCTTTAGGCTCTTATGGAATTTTTCTGCCCCTGTGTCAATCAAAGAAAACTTGTCAGTTTGAAAAGTGGTGGTTGGCTTGCGGTATCCTTGCTAAAAGAGGCCTCCCCACTGTCGTGTTCCGTTGTGTTCAAATTTCCATATTAATGATAAGTTGCCTTAGTTGGTTGGCCGACCCCTGAACCTTTATGGCTTTACTTTGCTCGCCCATTACTGTGTTACATTTATAGCCCTTTTTGAGAATTCTTGCACCTTTCCCGAGATTACCAAGTCAATGTATTATGCTTGGCTGGCTCTTGATCTTTGCGCCTTTACTTCGCTCCTCACCTTGTGTTGCACTCTTGATCCTTTGCCGGATTTCTTTATGTATTTCCCTAACGACTGATGTATTATGCCTAGTCATACCTTGTGGCCTTTCCCATCTTTGTGTTGTGCCAACCTTGCATCTCTTCCGAGATTGCTCGATCGGTGTATTGTGCTCGGACGTCCCTTAAGCCTTGTGACTTTGCTCTGCTTCCCCGCTTTGTGTTGCATTTACGACCCTTTGCTAGAACTTTTACATCTTTCCTAAGATTTGTGAGTCAATTTACTATTCTTGGCTAACCTTTGTGGCCTTTCCCATCTTTGGGTTGCGCTCTTTCACTTGCCACGGTAGCTTTGATTTCACCTTGAAAGACATTGCTTGCTTATAGGCTAACCATTTTCTCTGTCACCCTTATCGCAGAAAATTCTCCTTCTCCATTCAGACCCCATATCCTATATTCATTGCATTGCTTATTGAACTGACATCTCCCCATCCTTTGTGTTTCACATGACCCCCTAAAGCACATCCATCGCCTCCCACTTCATGTTTATGCTATTTTTATTGACTTAAACCACTGGCCTTGACCTTGAGGTCTGTTGCTCCTTCACTTGTCATGATGATTGATTTTCATTTGAAGACCTTGTTTGCCCCTTGACTAACCGCTTCCTTTGTAAACATTCCAGAAAATACCTTATCTCATTCGAACCCAATACCTTCCATCTGTTGCATTGTTCCTGAACCGACGTATGCTAAACCCTTGTGTTTTACCTGATCCCTGAAGCATATTTACCAACCACATTGTATATGATGTTATTTCCTGATCCAAATCGCTGGATCTGGCCTTGAGGTCTACTGCTCCATCGCTAGCCATGATAACTTTGTTTTCTTGTTGGAACACCTTTGATCCATTCACCCTAGCCCTCATTCTGTTGCATTGTCCGTAATTTGATATATACCGAGCCTTTGTATTTCAAACGAATCCCAAAGCATATTGATTGTTACTAGCTCAGTGTGCCTGTTGTTATTTCATGACTTATGTTGCTTTGATGTGACTAACATGTCCCTTTTTGTGCAATTGGAAATATGGTGGCAGATTTTGAAGTCATTTCTCACTTGTTTTGACCCTACAGACTCAAGAAGAGGGAATAAACAAGACAAAAGTAACAAAGTAGAGGACAACGAAAAGAGATGATTCCTAACAAAAAAAGAACCTAAAAAGTAGAAACCTATAAAATGCGGGTACTAACTCTGATGACCATGACATGTACCTGCGGCCTATTCTGTTAAGCAAATCTGATGTTCAACTCTTGTTATACTCCCCCAAACCGTAAATTGGGCTTCAATGCTCCGATTATCCAATCTGATTCACAATCCTTATTCGACTTGTAGCACCCAATGGGTTTTCACCATCAAGCCTTTCTCATTTTATTCTTTTCTCTCAACTTACAGTCGCCTCATGGTGCCCGTGAGGGTTTTCACCTATAAGAGTCTCTCATTTTTTATTTCTCTCAGCTCTTTTTGCCTTACGGTGCCCATGAGGATTTTCACCAATAAAACTCTCTCATTTTAATTATCTTTCCTGCTTGGACCGGAGTGTTGCCCCTGACATGGATCACCTCTACTTGCTCAACTCGGCATCTCTTGAAGACTGATCAGAAGGTCTTTCTTTGGACCCTAATATGGCCTTTTGGATGGGGTTAGAAAGAAAGGGTATCAAAGGCTCAAAACAATTCACATGGGTTTCAAACTACAACTTTCGGGATCAGATTTCATACAACAACCACAACTTGTGCCCCAGTTTCTTGCTTGGGGACTTTTGGATTTTTATTTTGATGAGACAGAACCGTGAGGCTGCCTACGTATCCTTAAAAGGAATCAAGTCAAACATAGTTCAAGATGATTCCTTGTTTTTGTTGTTGTTTTTCTTCTCCTTTTTCTATTTTTCTTTTCTTTGTTTTGTTTCCTGTCTCTTTTATTTTTCCTTTCCTCTATTCTCTTTTCTCTTTTCTTTTCTTGTTTTTCTTTTCTTTTATTTTCATTCTTTCTATTCTTTTCCTTTCACTGGCTTCTCACACTTGCGTTCCTGATTTTTGTTACCGATTCAAAAGAGGGGTATGAAGGAAAATAATTAAAGTTCAAAAGGGTTACAAAGGATAATGTGTTTAGATAGTAGAATAAAATACCTTCATTATTCCAATTTTCAAAATATGCCAAGACAAGCAAGTACAATCAGTCGGAGGAATCATACATAGTATCTCATGACTGCATCAAAATTGATAGCCATTTCTACACATTTCCCTTCCACATCTGTAAAATATGATGTACCATTGGACAGTACTCCAACTACAACAAATGATCCCTGCCAGTTTGGTGAACTTGCTTTTATGATTTCTTCATGTTCTATTTTCCCCTGTTGCACATGGTTCGGGCTTCAAAAGATCTCAAAGGGTCCAAATCTATTTTGCTTTCCCGCAAGTGTCTCTATTGCCTTATGAGTAATCTTTTAAGATCAGGCCTGGGGTTATGCATGCATATCATGTCATTAAAGCCAACAGGGAAAAGAAAAGAAAACTAAACCAAGTGACTAGAAATAACGGAAAGTACAAAATTGCATTAAACAGATGGTGAAAGAGATTGGACAACAAAACAAGTAAAAATACTAGGGCACTAAATAAAACTAGGAATAATAAAAGGATATAAGGGTTTGAATCACAAGACAATATCCGGACTGCAACCCTAAAAATAACCCGGACAGCAGAAATGACAACAAAATAAACCACCAAAACTCCTCTCTGGAAGACCAAGAAATGGAGCGTCTTCCCAATTTCCCATCACGACATATTAGCCACTGGGTTCCACATCAATAACATTAGGCACTTCACAAACCTTCATCACATTGTTCTTAATAGATTGCTTTTGGGTTCCTTTCGCCAGCTCGTTCTGAAGATCAACTTTTGATAGCGCTGAGAACTTAGCAGCACTCGTGCCTCTGAGGCTCCCCAAAGAATTCTCACATTCCAACATGTGCATCTCATTATGCACAACTGATGGACTTTGGCTAGTGCCTGCTGCATCCGGATTTTGCAAGACAATGTCACATGCATCAATAAGCTTTTGAATTGCTTTCTTTAGACTCCAACACTTCTATGTGTCATGCCCCGGGGCATCTGAGCAATATGCGCACCTTTGAGAAACATCAAACTTCTTTGACAAAGGGCTTGGCTTTTTTATCTGAATCGGCTTCAACATGTCCAATTGCTTCAACCTTTGGAACAAACTGGCATATGATACTCCGATAGAGGTGAAAGCCTTTTCTTTTTTCAGTAGCCTCTCATACTTACATGCTTGGCTGGGCTGGAAACCTGAACCAGGAGTTTTCAGTATACTCGTGGGGGCGGTTAGGCATTCTATGGAGCTGGGTATGGGGAAAGTGATGTATGATTTTGGGAGTTCTATGGAGAGAAGCAGCGTTGGGGAGGATCATCTGGTACGCAAGGATATCCACGAGGATGATATCGAGGCTGGAAATGTTGATCATCTTTTCTATTTCTCTTTCTTCCGCTGAAGCTTACTTGGATGTTCTGAATGTCTTTCGAACAACTCATGAGTTTGCCTGACTTGATTCCTTCTTCTACTTGTCCCCTATTTTTAACACATCATCGAAAGGTTTTCCCAAATTCGGGATCAAATACTTGAAGTAGGTGGACTCCTAGGCTTGTGGGAAAAGCTCAACCATTTCCTCTTCAGCAATCGGGGTACTGACTCGAGCGGCTTGCTCCCTCCATCTGAGCCCAAACTCCCTAAAGATTTCCTCCGGCTTCTTTTCCATTTTAGATAGGGAAGCGCGGTCTGGGTTAGCACTGGATTTGCATTGAAAGTATCGAACCAAATCTTGAGCCGTGTCACCCAATGTACGGCATTTACCGATATCTTGACGAGTATACCAGTCTAAAGCTGCCTCAGTCAGGATCTTGCTGAAATATGCTATCAATAGGTCATCTTTCTCTCCAACGCCTCTCATTTCACTGCAATAAACCCTCAGGTGGGTTACCCAATCTCCAAACCCATCGTACAAGTTAAAGTTTGGTACTTTGAACCCTACGAGTAGGCGAAGATAGGGGATACTAACAGTTCTTCGCAAGCCATATTACCCTAGCCTCGCATTCCTTGCTTGTTCTTCAAGGACTGTCTTATGCTTTCCAGCCTCTGGGGTATTCCATTCCGCCCTTCTTTTCCTGTGAACATGATGCTCAGCATGGAGGCTCTGCTTGTACGAGTTAGGAACCTTATGGGCCACCTCTGCAGGATAGTATTGGATATCATGAGCTCTGAGTAAATATTCATTTTTAGGGATAGTTGGAGGGCAAGTGACGGAGCTACTTGGTGGTTGGGAAAATTGTCGTAAGCGGGTGCATCTGGAGAGTATGGAGGATCATTCGAAACCATGTTTAGAATTTGGAGAAGGGTAGCATCTGAGCAGCTGGGTGGTGGGGGGTGGTGTTGTCCCAGTCATCCAGGCCCGATACATTTCTGCCATGTGTTGTCTCAACCTTTGTACCTCTTAGATTAACCCACTGTTCTTGTCAACCAACTTCTTTCGGGCCCTGGTATCGACCAACTCAGTTTTGTTGTTTTCTGCCATTGCCTTTGACTTTGTGTTGTAGAGGAGAGTTACTACTTTAAAAAACATAAACCAATCACCCTGGTCCAACCGGGGGAAGGGTCAAACGCCGCAAAAGTGTTGTACATAGGGCCAGAGGCTAAACTTCAAAATTGGAAGGCCATACCCTTTCCGGTCAGGCGGGAGACCCGGTAGTCTAGCCTTGCTACCTCTTCCCACATCACGAGCTATTTCACGGTGTAGCTCGTTGTTTGTTTTCCTTTTTAGCACTTGGTAAAACCCTGTTTAACTTTCAAGTTCAAAGAAATAAAATCAATATTTTTTGTTTCTCTACTTTTCTCTGATTTTGCCTTTCTTCATTTTTCATATTTTCTTTCAGTCCAAATAATGCAGCTTGAAATAAAACGACATGCTCGAGGACTTCTTGCCCCGACCCAAATCCGTTGCATGTCTGTGAATAATGAACCAGGAATCAGAATACAATGAAGAAGAGGCTTTTAGGGAAATCACTCGAGAATTGGAACACTTTGAGAACAAACCTATGCCTAACTTAAATGATACTGAATCGGTTAACCTAGGTGATCTTGATGAAACCAAAGAAACCAAAATAAGCATTCACGTAAATAAAGAGATTCAGGATTCATTGATCCAACTCCTATTGGAGTTCAAAGACGTATTTGCGTGGTCGTATGATGACATTCCCGGACTGAGTATGGATTTGGTGGTTCACAAGTTTCCCACATACCCTGAGTGCCCTCCAGTACAACAAAAACAAAGAAAATTCAAGCCTGATGTTAGTGATAAAATCAAAGAGGAAATTACAAAACATCTTGAAGTAGGGGCCATCCACGTAGTGTGGTACACCACATGGCTGGCTAATGTGGTCCCGGTGCCGAAAAAGGATAGGAAAATCTGAGTGTGTGGATTATAGAGATCTAAACAAGGCGAGTCCCAAGGATAATTTCCCTCTGCCTAACATCCACATCCTGGTTGATAATTGTGCCAAGCATGAGATTCAATCATTTTTAGACTGCTACGCAGGGTACCACCAAGTGCTGATGGATGAAGAAGACGCTGAGAAAACCGCCTTCACCACACCCTGGGGGACATATTGCTATTGAGTTATTCCTTTTGGATGGAAAAACGATGGGGAAACCTACATGAGGGCTATGACCACCATCTCCACGACATGATGCATAGACAAATAGAGGTGTACGTGGATGACGTGATTATCAAATCTAAAACTCAGGGCGAACATATAAAGTATTTGAGGAAATTCTTCGAAAGGCTTCGCAAATACAATTTGAAATTAAATCCAGAGAAATGCGCATTTGAAGTTCCTTCAGAAAAATTCTTAGGGTTCATCTTCAGCCGGAGAGGCATTGAATTAGATCCAACCATGATCAAATCCATTCGGGAGCTGCCCCCGCCAAGGACCAAAAAGGACGTGATGAGTCTACTGGGGAGATTAAACTACATCAGCTGGTTCATCGCCCAATTGACTTCAACATGTGAGCTCATATTTAAACTAATGAAGAAGGATGCAGTAATTAAGTGGACAGTGGAATGTCAGGAAGCTTTTGATAAAATCAAACAATACTTGTCCAATCCACCAGTTTTAGTTCCTCTAGAACCGGGAAGGCTACTGTTTCTCTATTTGACAATCTTGGACGGATCTTTCGGTTGTATTCTCGGGCAGCATGACGCCACGGGAAAGAAAGAGCAAGCCATCTATTATCAGAGCAACGAGTTCACTGGCTAGAGGCCAAGTACACATTGTTGGAGAGAACATGTTGCGCCTTGACATGGGTAGCTCAAAAGCTGAGGCACTATCTGCAGGCTCATACCACGTACCTTATAACCAGGCTGGGTCCATTAAGGTACATATTTCAAAAACCAATGCCCACAGGACGACTGGCCAAATGGCAGACATCTACGTCACTCTTACGGCGATGAAAGCTCAGGCACTGGCAAATCATCTACCAGAAAACCCCGTGGGTGACGAGTATCAGCCTTTAAACACTTATTTCCCTGACAAAGAAGTGAACTCGTAAGAACAAGCAGCTGAACACACTCCCGTCTGGAAAATGTTCTTCGATGGAGCGGCGAACGCCAATGGCATAGGGATCGGGGCAATCTTAATCTCACCCACGGGCCAGCATTATCCAGCTACAGCTAGACTGTGTTTCTTTTGCACTAACAATACAACTGAATATGAGGCTTGCAATATGGGCATGAACATGGCTATCAACCAGGACGTCGAAGAGTTGCTAATCATGGGGGACTCGGATTTAATCATCCGACAAGCTATAGGAGAATGGTAGACAAGAGATGTTAAGCTCCTCCCTTACAGATAGCATGTCGAATACCTCAGCAAACGGTTCAAGTCGGTAAAGGATTCCAGATCTTAATTTGTTGAGATGTGTACATGCCGAAGAAGCTGGGAGAATTATGCACGAAGTAAATGCAGGTGTATGTGGGCCCCATATGAATGGCTATGTATTGGAAAAGAAGATACTACGAGCTGGTTATTATTGGATGACCATGGAAAAAGACTGCTTCATCTTTGTGCGGAAATGTCATCAATGCGAGGTGCACGGTGATCTGATTCATGCACCCCTGAATGAGCTGCATCCTATGTATGCACCCTGGCCATTTGCTGCCTGGGGAATGGACGTCATTGGGTCGATCCAGCCAAAGGCCTCAAATGGGCACAGATTTATATTGGTCGCTATTGATTATTTCACAAAATGGGTTGAGGCCATCACTCTCAAGTCTGTTACCAAGAAAGCGATAGTGGATTCGTGCATTCCAACATCATTTGCCACTTTGGGATCCATGCTACCATCATTACTGACAATGCAACTAATCTAAACAGTCGACTGATGGGAGAGATATGTGAACAATTCAAAATAACGCATAGAAACTCCATTCACTACCGACCTAAAGCTAATGGTGCGGTCAAAGCAGCAAACAGTAACATTAAGAAAATATTGAGGAAAATGATCCAAAGCTCGAGGCAATGGCACGAAAAGCTGCCTTTCGCATTAATGGGATATCGTACCATGTTACGTACATCTGTAAGAGCCACTCCTTACTTGTTGGTATATGGAACTGAGGTTGTAATACCTGCCAAGGTGGAAATCCCTTCGCTCCGAGTGATTTTCGAAGTAGAAATCGAAGATAGTGAATGGGTCAAAACCCGTTTGGAGCAACTGGCGCTAATTGATGAAAAACGAAAGGCCGCAGTGTGCCAAGGGCATTTATACCAACAAAGAATGGCCCGTGCCTACAATAAGAAAGTGCGCCATTGAAATTTTGAAATCGGGCAGTTGGTGTTGAGACGGATACTCCCACACCATCAAAAGGCCAAAGGAAAATTCGCTCCAAACTGGAAAGGTCCATATATAATCAGGAAGATATTTCCTAGAGGAGCATTGTACTTGGGCGACGTTGAAGGAGATGAACCCGAGGCAACGGAAAACGCCGACGCAGAAAAAGGTATTATGTCTAGAGCCCCCTGCAGCAATCACCCCGGTGGATCTATCCCCATCCTTTTGTAACTCAGAAAATTCGAAAATAAAAGAGAAACAAAATTCAAAAAAAAAAGAATACAAAACAAAATCAGTTTAGGAAGCACTTCCTGAACTACGTCTGACTTGGTTCTGAAAGGATACATAGGCAGCCTCTCCCTGAGGTTCAGTCACAGCAAAATAAAAACCCCATTTACCCAAGAAAATTAAAACTGGGGCAGAAATGTATCGGTTCGTTTCCATCCAAATGATTACAAGGTTACAAATCCCTGGGGAAGAAAATACCGTTCATCGGGGTTTAGCACCGATCAAATTTGTGAGAGAAATAAAATGAGAGAGTCTTATTGGTGAAACCTCCGTGCACCGTAAGGCGACGGTGAGCAGAGAAAAATAAAAATGAGAGAGTCTTATTGGTGAAAACCTCGGGGCACCAAATGGCGACGGTGAGTAGAGAAAAATAAAATGAGAGAGTCGTTTAGCAATAACTCGCAAAGAGCGCTATCGGGCGACGGGAGAAGAGAAATGAGAGAGGTTGTTAGGAGAAAACTCGCAAAGGGCGCCGTCAGTCGAATAGAGGAAATATTGCTACCCAGGTCCGGAAAAGTTTCTCTAGTGTTAGGAAAGTGGAAATCAGAAAGCGGAAATGGATTTGGGCCAGATATCCAGTCCAAGAAGCATGTCGTCGCCATTTAAAGCCCGCTCATATTCCCAGATAAGTTCTCTTTTTCCTTCAAAGTGAGTACCTCTTTAAATTCATATTTCACTCCTCTTCACATTAACTTCCTCACCATTCCTTAAAGAAAGGTAGCAGGTCCGGCTTCGCGGTTTTCTCCTGGCAAGAATTAGGGAAATGACCGACATCGTCAAGTACGCTTGGCCAATCCCGGTTGACCATGACAGTTAATGTACCAAAATGAAGAAATAAAGGAAAGGAAATTCAAAGTCAAAAGCATGAAATGGAAACAAATTGCGGGATTTTAAGCCAAACAGGGTGTCAATTCTTATCAAAAGTAAATGCAAAAGCGAGAAAAAAACTCATAACCAAACGCCCGAGAAACAAAACGCAATCCGAAATGAGGACTCCCTGGCCAACTAAGCAAGGACGGAATACTGAGGGTACAATTTTGAATACAAAGGAAGTCGAAATCAAGCGTCACAAGGCCGCAAAACCAATCACTGCTCAAACTAACAGTTTGTTTTGTTTCGGAATCAAAATAGATGCAGGTGCAACTTAGAAAAACAAAAGGAACATGGAGGCAAAAACAACCAAAGGATAGGCACAAGGGCCGAAGGTGCTGATGCGTCAATGAAAAAAGGGAAGTTTTCTTTCCATTCTTCTACAAACTAATCAATGAGCATGACAGCACGAGATCCCAATCCCTAGTTCCCCTGTATAGCTTGTGGATTTTCTAGGCATTACCTAAGGATCGCATTCCACTCCCTCTAGCATAAATCAGAGATATTTCCCTCCACATCCCTAGCATAACCTGAGGATTCTCTCCTTACACTTCCCACTCCCCAGCATGGTTTAGGAGCTAACATTCCCTCACCCTTAGCATAACCTAAAAGTTATTCATTTCCTCATTTATCCCCGGCACAGTCAAAATGACCTCTGAGGTCCTCCACTTCCCTGCATATCTCCCGGCATAACCCGTGGATGTTCCCTTTCATCCCCAACAGGGACCTTTCATTGTCATCTCGGCATAACCCGTGGATTCCCTAGCATAACCTAGGATTTTTCAATCATCCCGGTATAACCCGTGGATTTCCCGGACATAACTCAGGACCTCATTGTCATTCCCGCATAACCCGCAGATTCCCTTGGTATAATCTAGGATTTTTCATTCATCCTGGCATAACCCGTGGATTTCCCCTGACATAACTCGGGACCCTTCATTTTCATCCCGGCATAACCCGTGGATTCCTCTAGCATAACCTAGGATTTTTCATTCATCCCAGCATAACCCGTGGATTCTCTGACATAACTCAGTATCTCCTTTTATCCCGGCATAACCCGTGGATCCCCTAGCATAACCTAGGATTTTTCATTCATCCCGGCATAACCCGTGGATTCCCCTGACATAACTCAGGATCTCCTTCTATCCCGAAATAACTCCTGGATCCCCTAGCATAAACTAGGATTTTTCATTCATCCCAGCATAACCCGTGGATTCCTTGACATAACTCAGGATCTCCTTTTATCCCGGCATAACCCATGGATCCCCTAGCATAAATTGGGATTTTTCATTTATCTCGGCATAACCCGTGGATTCCCCTGACATAACTCAGGATCTCCTTCTATACCGGCATAACCCGTGGATCCCCTAGCATAACCAAGGATTTTTCATTCATCCTGGCATAACCCGTGGATTCTCCTGACATAACTCAGGATCTCCTTTTATCTCGGCATAACCCATGGATCCCCTAGCATAACCTAGGATTTTTCATTCATCCCAATATAACCCGTGGGTTACCCTGACATAACTTAGGATCTCCTTTCATCCCGACATAACCCGTGGATTCCCCTAACATAACTCAGGATCCCCTTTCATCCCGGCATAACCCGTGGATTCCCCTGACATAACTCAGATCCCCTTTCATCCCGGTATAACCCGTGGATTCCCCTAGCATAACCTAGAATTTTTCATTCATCTCGGCATAACCCGTGGATTCCCCTGACAAACTCAGGATTTCCTTTCATCCCCAGCAGGGACTCCTCATTTGTTTTCATCCCGGCATAACATGCGGATCTGTTCTTTCCTTCCCCACAGAGACTTTTCCATTCTTATCCCAGCATAACCCAAGGATCCTCAACTTATTCCCCAAATGGAACCATTTCTCCTCTCCAGCATAACCTGGTGTGTTATAAATTACTCACGAAATATTTTGGTGAAAACTGGGGAAGAAAATTTCGTTCGTTTGTTTGTTTTGCTGTCTAAGCAGGTATCACCTTAAGGCACAAGATCTGGCATGATTGAACTCATGAGTGGCAATTCAGAACAGAAGGAAAGAAAAGAGACAAAAGGTGAACTCAAAGTAATAAGGCGGACAAAGACGCAGAGTGCTCAAAATTAATGGAATTTACAAGCTCAACTATCCTGTTTTGATCTCAAGATTAAAGATTGAGTTAGCAGCTGCAATCAACGAGCATCAAGATTCGAATCGGAGTCTCCATGAAATATAGTCGAGACTCAAGATCAACCTTCAAGAGATTCATAGATAGGAATATTGTAACTTGTAGTTGATAGGTTTAGCTAGCTTAGGCTTGATTTTCTTTCGGTGTAATAGGGAGCATAGTGAGCAGAAACAGCAACAACAACAACCAATCACAGTCTCTTGGTAGTCCCAGCTACCAAAACTTCTAGAACTACACTGACCTGATTCCTCTATTGCCGAGGATATGTAGGCAACCTTTGAAGCAAGGTTCGGTCAGGAAATTTTCGAAATGCTTCACATGGAGTATTCAATTGGACTGAGATCGCTCATATTTTGTTACTTGTCTTTGCACAAAAACCCTTCGTGTTCCCGCGCAAAGAGGGGCAGCTGTGAGCATATGATTTTGTACCGGTCGAAATAAACTCCTATAGAACTCTAAAAGTGTAGGATTTTTCTTGTAAATGTTAGGATTTTAATTTTTAGTATCTAATTTCATGTGCATGTTCGTTGCTGCGTGTTTAGGATTAATTAGGATTTAATTATTAAATAAATTTGTTTTATGAATTAAAATACAAAAAATATATATGTGCCAGCATTTGAAATTAGGTTTGTTCAATTTTTATTTGTTTTAATTTTATCTGTGATTTGTGGTTTTAAATAAATTTAGTAATTAATTTTAATTAAAAGAAAAAGACAAAAAAATACAATACATATATATATATATATATATATATATATATATATATATATATATATATATATATATATATATATATATATATATATATATATATATATATATATATATATATATATATATATATATATATATATATAGTTGGCCACTCACGCTGGCCACAATTGGGCCAGACCTGAGTGGCCCAATCTGCTCCTCCTCCAAATCACCATACAGACCAGCCAAATAACCAGCCAGTCCAGTCCACACTCACATCCACCCAAACGACACCATTTAAGACTCCCTCCATCACAACCGTCGATCCCCACATAATCCAACGGTCATGGAAGCTTCTCTACTTATGTATACATATGTCCAAACACATTCAGTATACATACGACAAAATTCACCTTCCTCGTATCTCCAATGCCGACCGTTGACCACCCCGTCAACACCCATTGACCACCCCGTCACCACTGCATGACCACGCTACTGCCTCTGCCATAATCGCCTCACGGCGGCGGCTGGCAACCAAGCGACCCCAAAATTACACCCCATAACCGCCATAACCTCCTCTACCCCGTCCCATAACTAGTTCCCTTCAAATCCCACCCCTTCGTCTCGAATATTTCTTCAAAAGTGGCCGAAAAACCTACCTCCGGCAACCCCAATCCCAAAGCCTCTCAAAATTACACCACTGAGACACCCCCACTTCCCCGTTCTAACAATGCATGTCTCCCCTCTCAAATCATCATGGAACCCCTCGAATCTTACCCTCAAGCTTAACCCTAAATCCCAAACTTAACAAAAATGGTTCAAAACCCTTACAGGTAGCCTCTGACTCTCCTTGACATCGAAAAAGTTTGATCAATTCCAAGAAATTTTTGAATTGGAAACTTGCTCGAATTGGATTCTTTCGATTTCCATACCGAAAATATATTTACGAAGTTGTTCCAATTTTTTTATTGATTGGCATTAACCCTAGACTCTTGCCCCGAGAAATAAATTAATACTTTCTACTCGAGATCATTAGATAGGAATCCAAAGATGAAGAGAGAAACCAAAAATATCACTACTGTGTAAACGAAGAGTTTGAGAGTACGTATTACACAATCTCCAAGATGATTTTTTGAAAAAAAAAAGAGAATAGATCATCCATTTTTCTATCGCATATCCTAGTTTGACACCAAGCAATGAAGCTCTGTCCATGTCATCCTTGAATCTCAAACAACCATCAATCAATCAAAATTTCAAATCTGAGACCTATTGAGGTCTCAGAACTTATACAAACCCTCCCCCGAGCTTGTAAGTTGATTGGATACTGTCCGAGAATGTTCAGAACTCCTGTGGAAGAATCATAGTCCAGTTGAATTGTCTTAAATACAAACAAGAATAAAAGTTAAGTCTCTCTTGCATATTTTCCATTTTTAGCTCTCAGTGTTTAATTGTTTGTAACAACGGATTAGGATCAATAATATGAATTTTCTTCTATTTAATTTTGGTTATTTATCTAGCTATACACAAGTTTCTTCTGGAAATTAGGTCTCAATGTTCATGTTTGTTTGTCATTAGCCTAGGATAACTGTTTATGCTCAGTAATTACATCCTTGGGAGTTTAAATTTCTTTCATTGCTTGATTTTGGTTGTTTTGTCTGGTGATCCACAAGTCATTATCACAAAAAGGGGTTCCGGTGTTCATATGCTTGTTTGGAAATCTTTTATATTTTGAATAATTTCCTGCTAATATCAGCCTTTGATTTTGAAAGCTTGTTAATCTACTGTAATTTGATTTTTAGGCTTAATTAACAGATGCCTTCTGATTCTATAATTTCTGATGCTTCCCAAAGTGATCCCTGAATAAAACTGTTGTGTGTTAAGTATTTCTGAAGCATTTGGATTAGAACTGTTTTTGAAAGCTAAGTCTGATAGATATATGCATTCTTTCTGATTATTCGATCTCTTGTTCTGTTAATCCTACATAGAAGTTTGTTAATTCTTTGGCTAATTGAGTCCGCAAATGTTTGGCTGATTAAACCTTCATGAGTTTATTAATATGAGGGTAAAATGAGACCCAAATTTGGCTGACAAGGTTGAAATGTAAATGAACTAGGGTTAAAAGGACTGACTGTGGTCAAATTTAGGGCTAGGGTAATTTAGAAAAACTAGTAAGGGTATAAAAGGGATCTTAAATTATAAAAAATCTGATAAGAATCCTGTAGAACCTTCTAGTAGGGACTAATATATAATTCAAGCCTCAAACATAAGGCACAAGTTAGGAATTGAAGGACTACTTAGGCAAAAAATACAATTTGAGGTGAGGACTAAAAGGAAACTAGTAAAAATCTGATGCCCTAACAGTTTTGCTATAAATTGAACCATCTGGGGTATTAGAGGGGGATCCGGAAAAACCTTCTCTTGAATTTTTTTTGAAATGTTTGGTCCTCTAAACATTCTGCAGGGATCCAGAAACTTTTCTCTTTAATACTAGAGCTGGAAATACTGATCCGGAACCTTTCTCCTAAATAATTATAGCTGAAATACTTATTCCAAATATGAAATTGTTATCATTGCTTAATTTGATCATTTTGGGCTCAATTTTCTCACAATTCTGTTAAAATTCTGGAAACATTGTGCATTGATTCCGTACTTAGTTTGAGTGTAGGAATATTAGTAAAATGATCATAATATTATAGCATAGCATCAGACTGATTTATTTTGTAATAATCAAACATTTTGGACTGTTTCAGTATGTAATAACTTGATTATTTGACTGAGCTTTCTTTTATCCAATTAATAGTTGGTTGTAACCTTAGTCTGGTTGGTTCAAGTGATGATCATGCGCACTTAAAGCCACCAGACTTAGGAAATGGTATTGTAATAGTAGTGTGAATATTAGAGCACTTTAAAGCATGTTAGTTCATTTAAAATCTTAGAATGTTTAGTAAATAACTTATTTTCCGACTTGTTTCATATAGTATCACCTGAAGCTATTTGAATTTTGGGAATTAGACTCATGTGCTCTGACGAATGAGTATATGAGTCGTCTAATTTGAATCTATTGTTAGAAACTGATAAAAATGGTTATTAATACTCCTTTCGTGAATGTGGAGAGACTTGACTATATAGATAATTCAAACCAAATTGTGTATGAACATTTGGACTCTTTTGTTTAAGTCAGTGCTGGGATCAGTCACGAGGCCCAGTAATGCATCAGAATTTTTGATCCAATATGTCTCTGGGTGGAATAACTAACAGCCCGAAACAATCACAGTAATTATCGATATAGCCTGAGCAATGTATGCTCCGGGGCTGGCCCAAAATGCGATCTATTTATGTGATAATTGGCCACAAACGAGGCCAAGGCACTTTTATTTTTTAAGCACCTAGTTCAGACATGAAATAATTAGTGGATTTTGAACACAGCTTTAATAAATTCAACATAGGTTAGAATATAAAATAAAAATGAGTTGTGTTAATTCGAACAAATACAATGTGATGGATCTTTACTTTATTAAAACCCATAGAAAATAGGAAGTACCGTATAGCAAATTTCACGGTCTTCCCGCTAATGTCAAAGACGTAGTGGCTATAGGTGCACGTATATAATTAAAACACCTTCCTAAATTCGGGTGCGCATTTATGTGACCCAAATCCTATTCTCAATGAAATTAAAATATGTCTAAATTTGCGGGTGCATTTATGTGACTTAATTCGCGATGTGTTCAAAATTTCCTTAAAAAATGTTAAAAGCGGTTAATAATCTGAAATTACGAGTCAATGGGTGTAGCAAATCATGTTTGAGCCATTTATAATAAGTTTAAGCGACCGTGCTAGAACCATGGGATCCGAGGGTGCCTAACACCTTCCCTCGGGTCAACAAAATTCCTTACTTAGAATTTCTGGTTCGCAGGCTCCAATCTAGCAGTCGAAATTTCCTCGATTTGGGATTCTTAAATAAATCGGTGATTTGGGACACCAAAAGCCAAGCCAATCCCAAGTGGCGACTCTTGAAAATTAATTCCATTTCGAATAATGTCACTTTAATTTGAAAAACTCCTTTACACGTGTCGCCTTTCGGGGTATCCACGTGTAAGAGGTAAAAAGGAGGTGTGACAGCCTTCGCCATTAAGGAAAAGCAGAGGCTCAACCTCGTTTGAATTCAGACGGGTTGTTATTTCAATAAAATTGAAATAACACCCTTAATGCCAAGGGCCTTTCCAGTCAAAGAAAAGCATAGGTTCGACCTCGTTCGAACTCAGATGGGTTATTATTTTGATAAGTTTTAAATAATACCCTTACGGCCAAGGGCCTTCGCCATCAAAGAAAACCAGAGGTTCGACCTCGTTCGAACTCAGACGAGTCGTTAATTTGATAAGTTCGAAATAACACCCTTAAAGCCAAGGGCATTCGCCATCAAAGAAAAATAGAGGATTGACCTCGTTCGAACTCAAACGGGTTGTTATTTTGATAAGTTCGAAATAAAATCCATAAGGCCAAGGGCCTTTGTCATCAAAGACGTATAGGGTTTCGACCTTGTTTTGAACTCAAATAGGCTGTTGTTTTGACCAATTCGGAATAATACCCTATCAAAGCTAGGTACCTTTACCAAAAGAAAAAGAGAAATCGGGACTTGCTCGACGGACCTCCGCCTTGCAACAAGATCACAAAAAGTCAAAACAAAAGTTGGACAAGACAAATAGCAAAGAACAAAGCTCTTTACTCATGAAAAATTAAAGGTGCGGGCTATCGCCGCTTACACTAGGCCCAAGACAACCAACAAATAAAAAAGAGAGAGGGATGAGGAGCCAACAGGCACCAACCCACTGACAAACTGAAATTAAAAAAAGTACAAACATCTTTTTTACTCAGCGTCATCACTGCCGTCTTCATCATCACCATCTATGCCCCCATTGGCTTCGAGTGTTGCTGCATCATACCCACAATTAATGCGAGCTTCAAGAGCCTTCGCTAGTGCTTCCCCGTATGCAGCCTCAATCACGGCACTCGCTTCCAACAGACTCTTGCAAATATCACGCTGAGCTTCGGCATAGATCCAGAGCTCATGAAGTTGGCGAGGAACGGCAGCTCGTGATGCCTCAGATTGAGCCCTCAGTCACCCATTCTCTTTTTCCACGGTCGCAACTCGATCCTCCAGAACCGATGCCTCTTGATCAATCGCGCCAATCCGTTCCTCGAGCCTCGCGTCCCTAAAGGTTGTTGTCGCCCGCTCTGATTCCTGCTCAGACCGACGCACACGGATGGTTTCTTTAGAGCCACCGCCTTTGCCAAAGCTTCGGAATGGGCCCTCTCCACGTGTTCTAGTTCAGCAGCCTTACCTTCTAACCCGGACCAAGTTCATGTCCATCTCTGACTTCATGGACTTCAAATTATCCTGCAAGTACTCAAACTCTATGGTGACACCCTTGCCCAATTCGAGCTCCTTGTCCTTGAGGCGAAGCTGTGCCTTAAGCTCACTCTTACTACGGATCGTGTGCAGCAGCTCTTGATCCCTCTTCTCAAACTCCTCACCAAAAGATCGATTACAAGGGTCCACCCTCAATCGCTTGTGAAATTCACGACATCTGTTATGGTAGCGATGGAACTTTACTAACATCTACAAGAAAATATTCAATCAAACGTAGGCCCTATAGATGCTCTCCACCTCCACCATATACATCTTAAAAAACAAAGGCGAGTAAAATCAATAATCCCAAACAAAAAGGAAAAAGAAAACCGAAACAAGAGCCAAAATATCATACCCACAAGCCCATGACGGCCACCTTGTCTCTTAGCTCGACATCAGAGATACAACGCAGGGACTTGTTCTCAACTTTTAAGCATAGTATGCTAAATTGTGGCACCAGATTATCCCCCTGCACCTATAAGATTCACTTCAGAGGGGATCCGGAGAACTCGATTCGATCCCCTGGCACGAACCACCAAATGAGTAAGGCCTTCTTCAAACATCCTGATGTCGTCAGGATCCAGGTCCAACTCAGATTCATATTCGTCAATCGCCGCACCTTTCCCCCTCTCTACCACAGAAGGGGGAGTGCGACCACTCTCGGACGAAAAAGGCACATCAAAAGTCACTACAGCAGCACCAGAGGTATGGTCCCATGTTCCGGTAGAGCGCCGATCATCAGTAGCTCTGGGATTTCCCGGTTGAACCATACCAGTGACCAAGGTCTCCATGTGTTGGGCACTGGCTCCGATCTCAGCAACTCGATCTTCCTCTATGGGAGACACTGTAGTATCACCGTCCCCTAGGCCCGTTAGGGGAGACTCGTCCAAATTAATCACGGTCGGAGGTGCCATCTCGAATGCCACCCTCTGTCTCTTTGACGGCCCTTCCTCTTCCCCGGTTTATGGTGATCCATTCGTAGGACGGACAACACTAGATGGGACCTCTTCTTGACAGGCTGCTCTTGCTGAAGTAACCAAGACCGTAGATTCGACCGAAGCCACCATCAACGAAGGACGAGCAGTAGGTACCGCAAAAAAACGAGCAGATGTAGCCGGCTGACTAAACGCTAACTGAGGAGCCTTGACTCTCTGTGCTCTCCCTAACAACGACAAACGAGGCACAAGAGGTAAGATGAAATGGATAAAGACAAATAATAAATAAGGATATTATCTCACATGTAAGAGGCCTACGTCCAAACTTCTCATGAAATGTGGACCAAGTACGAACTCCCATTGTATAGAGAACGGCCTCTACCCATTCATGAATCCCCTGTAGAGGTAGCGGAGGCAACTTCTCAGCTGCAGAATAACAAAGCAAGTTGGTACCCACAACGTAAGAGAAAAGGAAGGATAAATAGAAATTGAACATTCCATTAATCAGAGACGCAGACTTACGGGTAAAATTCCATCTCTCAAGGAGTCCAGTCAGGTCCGCTATGGTGTGCTCGGTACACACGTAGAAAAAGTTCTCATAAAAATGATAATTGGTCATGTCATCCATCTTTACTACTAGGACTTTCGACCCCCGAGGACGTGCATGCATCGTGTCGCGAATTAACTAGGGAGCAAACAGGTTGAGCGCGTGGCCTAGAGTAACCTCGCGGTCGGGGAGCTCAGCATATTTGAGGAACATGAGGAACAGCTTGTATAAATAAGAGGAAATCTGGGCGGGGAACACCTCATAATAACGGCAGAAATTTACCACCAGCATGGGAAACGGGAGCGTGTATCTTAGGAGAAAGGGGTAGGCATTGAACATACAATATCCGGGACGATCGATTTGAACCCGGTCGTCCCTCCCCATCGGTCGCAACTCAACAAAGCTGGGAATTCCCCATCGTTCCGTAAAATCCACGATCCTGAGAGCGATCTCCACTGGCTCCATTTCACCGTTAAGACTGAAGTCAATCACATCCTTCCCCCGGCGGGGTAAAATTTCATCTGCCGATGGGACCTCTTCGTCCTCCACCAACTCCACATCTTCGCTAGCCGGAACAGGGTGTTCAGCTGCCGAAAGAGTGACAGGAAGATTGTCACGAGAAGAACCACCAGCCATTTTTATCCAAAAGGGGAAAAAACTTATCGGAAAAAGTTAAAAAAAATTTAAGGATTGCAACTAGCGAAAGAATAAACGAAAACTCGAGATGCCTGAAAAGAAGATATCCAGAGAATTTCCTTGAAGCAAACACTGAAATGTGAGAAGCAAATAACAAGATTCCCCTATTTATAAGAAGGCCCAAATCCCCCGAGCACAAAACCCAAGAGTCGCCATTTGAACCAGACGGGACGCGAAACGTTCCAATTACTCGGGAACGAGTGTTATAATGATAGCACACACAAAACAACACTTCATTTACCTACTGACGTTTCGATTCTGAAACTGTCGTGACAATATATGAGTATTGAAAAGATGTTCTCACGCCATCCGAAGTAAGACAAGCCGCTACTTCGATAAATTCAATGTAACACTCTTAAGGCCAAGAGCTTTCACCATCCAAGAAACAAAAAAATTTGATATTGCTCGAACTCAGACGGTGTTATTTCAGTGAGTCCATAGAGCGCGATTAGAAAATAGAACAGGGTTTCAGACCCCTCACGGCTGCGTCGCATACATGATCCGTTCGCCGGGCCCGCTGAGGCACGACCCTGACAAACGAAGGGACTAACTGTATTGGTCAAAATCTGACCACCTCGACTAGGGCAGTTACGACCGTATTTTTATCACCACGCAGGGAGTCAAGTCGCTCTCATCCCTTCTTAAGGGCATTCGAATTGTTGTTCTACTTTCACATCCAAGTGTTCTCCCACTAAGAACATTAATAGAGACCTTATATTTTTATAAATCTATTCGATTTGTGCTGTACTTATTTTTCAAGCTCTAGTTTTCATTGTCCTAACTTATCATTTCTACCAAAAGCTTTTGAACAAATAATTAGTTGTCCTATTTGTATTGGTCAAAATTTAACCACCTCGACCAGGACAGTCACAATTGTATTTTCGTCGCCAGGTAGGGAGCCAAGTCACCCTCATTCCTTCTTAAGGGCATTCGACGTGACCATCAGAGGAAGGCATCTCCACGACCAGGAGACCCTATTGCCCCAGATACGTCGAAGTCGTGACAAAGGCGAGAGAATTTTTCGATTATATATATCAGCTCAAGTAAGCTCCACAGAGGGTATTTTTTCGGCAGAATCTCCAAAAAAGCAAAGAGGATACCCAAAATTCTACCTCAAACAAAAAAGAAAAAGCTCCATCCTTATATTCCAAAAAGGGTTGAAACATTTTGTAATTATTCTCCCTTCTCTACGGAGGAGGAAGGCAATGTTTAAAGATTAATGAGATCTTCTAGTATCTTATTAGGCAAATATGCAATTGTTATCATTTAATTTATTGATCTAATTTTAGTTAGGGTTGACTACGATTTATTCCTCTTTATCTTTGATTGATTTGCTTGAAAAGAGTTAAAAATCTTTTGAGTCATGCACTACTTTCTGTTATATTATGTAGATGATAAAACAAAAATGAATTATGTTGGCAGGATTATAATACGAAAATTAAACAATTACAGGATGAAAAAGGAGATTAAATAATGATGAGATTACTGGAAAAAGCATCGAGATTGGTCATGCTTCTTCTTTTTTTATACACACTATAATAACAATATATTCAGTATTATTCTACATCGTGAGATCTTGAATCTTTTTATGTATAAATTATTAAAAAATAATTCACCTATCTTTTCTCTACCTGTTGATGTTGATTTGGTTAGGTGAGCAAAGGACTAGAGGGATACTATTTTTTTTACTTTCGAAGTGGGGTTCCTTACTATAAAGACTTCAAAAGAGTCCACTTCTGTTTTTTTTGTTTGTTTTATATTTCTTGGTCCATAATATTTGGCTATTTTGCTATTTGTCTTTGCAAATATCTTAACTAGTATTATTTCAACCTCACCCTCCACATCACCATGTTAGATCTTGGGTCTCACTTTTGATTATGCAGCAGACGTCTGTATAATATTTTTATATAATAATTATTTATTATCAAAGTGAATTTTTTTCGAAATTAATTTTATATTATGTTATAATATATATTCTATATAATATTTTTCTATAGCAATCAAAAAATATCGAAACAACGAGATTGTTATAAAAAATTTGACTCTAAATGAAGACAAAATTAGGATTTGATGTTTAAAGATTCAAGATTTACCACTTTTAAGTTATTAAATTTTAAATTAATAATTCATATTTTTTAAATAAATTTTTAAAAATAAATATAAAGTTTGAACGAAAATTTACGACCATACGTACTAGCTAAGCACCTGCTTGTGAGTATTATTTCTTGGTGATGGAGAACCACTACCTTCTATCATTAATATAATTTTTGTTGGACCTATAGCTAAATCACCACTTCTGTCTTAATTATATATAATGTTTATACCAATCAATGAGTTTGAGATTCTTCTTCCATGTCTATCTTATAATTAAACACACAAAAAACGAATAAAATTGTGACCTCCAAATGTCATTCTTAAATCTGCCTAGCTTTAGAAGCATTTATTTATAATAAGGACCTTCATCTAACTAATTATATTTTAAACTTGTTTTCCTTGTGCATGCCTAGTGCAGGTATATAGCTAATCATATACTTACCTAATTATTTCTTTTTAAATTTTAAAATATTTTAGTGGAAGGTTGTTTCAGTAATAATTTAGTTTGGTCAAACATGAATAATACTTCAGTGATCCTGTTTACTTGTCATATTAACTTTTTCACATTCTTTTAAAATATTAACAATAAGAGATGTGATTTTAGCAAAAAAGATACGTAAAAGTATTATGCTCATAAGCAGAATCCCAGTGTTGCAAGATGATGGGAAACCAAAGAGCTATCACACTGATTTTCCAACAAAATCGTGATTACTATTTGTTGTTATATTATGATTAGTTAGTTAGCCTAATGATGGAGTCCTACTTTAATTCCTTCCTTAAAAATTTCCAGAAAGCTGTGGTTGAAACAGAAGGACATATATATTGGTCATGACATAAACGTATGTGGTCTTAATTAAGACTTGGCTTATTCCTTTAATTTACGTAAAAGGCCAAACAAGTAGTTAATAGTCGTGATTCGTTAGAGTGAACATTTTACGAATTGGATAACTAATTCCTACTTGGGTCCTCAATACAATTTGGTTAGGCCATGAGTGGTTGCACCTATTATACGTAATCTCTATTCAATGAACTTTCTCCCTTATTACACCAAAAGTTTAGAAAGAGCTTAAGTTTTGCGTGCGGCCAATATAATAGATGATCATGATGTGCAGAGACTAAGCTTCTTTTTGTGGTGTACTGTACAATGTTGTGTATACATATATACTGTCAAGTAACCAATCTACAGTGTATTATAACTAATTAATAGGCTAATTACATAGTTACCCCACACTAACTACTTTATGGACTGACAACTAAGGTCCAGCTGGACCATCATCAAGTGACACATTTAACACTCCCCCTCAAACTGTATAATATGAACAAGTTAAGCATTCTCAACTTGGACAACAAGAACTCATGTGTGATGTGCGGGTACACTAGGATGGACAAGGATATGGCGAGGCTTCAGATTTTCAAGGACATGACACTTGATAGGAAGTTGTGGAGGTCGAGTATTACGATTGTAGGCTAGGAGGTAGTTGAGTCTTGGGTTACTTTGTACCGTTGTGAGCGTAGTTTGGTAAGGTTTTTGTCTAAAATAACTAGAGGCATTGTCGTATCTTAATATTTTACTTTCGGTGCAGGACCTATTTACTAGCCATCATTTCTGCCTTGTAATTTTCTTCTGTATTTTATGTTCCTATTTTTCCTATCATCTCTATGGTAAAACTAATATTCTCTCCTTTTATTTTTTCTTATTATCTTGAGTCGATGGTCTTTTGGAAACAACCTCTCTACTCCTTCGGGATAGGGGTAAGGTCTGTGTACATACTACCCTCCCCAAACCCTACTTGTAGAATTTTACTGGGTGGCTGTTGTTGTTGTCTGATCTTTTGGGCCTATGCATGAACTGGATCATTCCCTAGTGCATAAAAACATTCTCTGGTGCATTCTTCAAAAACCTCACTACTCTCGATGCACCTTTCATGTGTGATCTTTTGGGCCTATGCATATGGGAGAATGATTCTCAGCTTGAAGCTTTAAATTTGAAAGGTTTGACCAAGTTTTGACTTTTTAGTATTTTATCTCGGATTTGGAGTTTTATGATTTGGTTAGCTCCTGGACTATAGGGCGCGTCCAGAATGTGATTTGGAGATCTGTGGTAGAATTAGACTTGAGTTAGCCAAATTGGAAATTTGGCGTTTCTCATTTGGCAAAGAAAATTCTGATATCGGGGTCGGAATGGAATTCTAAAAGTTGGAGTAGGCTCGTAATGTTATTTGTGATGTATGTGAAAACTTTCAGGTCATCCGGACGAGGTTTGATAGGTTTCGTCATTGTTTGTGAAATTAAGAAGTTTAATGGTTCTTAGCCTTGAATTTCTGGTGGATTAAGTGAAAGTCGCATATGTGGTGGTATGCACCGCAGAAGCGGTCCGCAATTGCAGAAAAATGGGCTACAGGTGCGAGATGCCTGGGCAGAAAGTATATAAGGTGGACTTCACGAAATTTGAGTTATTTTCAACCATTCCTATTCGGACTTGGAG
Source organism: Nicotiana benthamiana (assembly GCA_034376525.1). NCBI lineage: Eukaryota > Viridiplantae > Streptophyta > Magnoliopsida > Solanales > Solanaceae > Nicotiana > Nicotiana benthamiana. The sequence continues at coordinate 87,898,667 of CM067333.1, read as the reverse complement.
CTTTTTTGAGGGTTTGTAAGAGGGAATCAAGGGTGTTTTCATTAAGGTAAGTTTGTTCAATCTAATACTCGATTCTATGGTGTTTTTCAATTGATTAAGCATGAAACTTTTGGGATTTAAGGGTGAAAATTTAAAAAATTAGGGCTTGAAATTGGAGAGTTTAAATTGGTGATTTGAGGAGCCATTTGAAGTCCGATTTTGATTTTCTTGGTATGTATAGACTCGTGGGAGGATAAGGAGTCTAGTGATGTAAATTTTATCGAATTTTGAGATGTGGGCTAGGGGCCGGGGTTGGCGAATTTTGGAGTTAACTTAATAATTTTCGCATAGGCTTTGTTCCTTTAGCGTGTATTGATGATAATAAACTGATTTTGGTTAGGGATGCAACATCTGGAGGCTGAATCGAGAGGCAAGGGCATCGCGGACTTGAGTTTGGCTTGGTTTGAGGTAAGTAGCGCTTCCAAACTTAGTTTTGAGGGTTCGAAACCCCAAACTATATGTTCTATGATTACTATTAGGTGACGCAAATGCCAAGTGATGGGCGTGTGGGCATGCACCGTGAGAATTGTGGCCTGGATCATTCCATGGAACCTCTTAGTAACTCTTTCTTGTTGGTATCCGTATTTCTATCATGTGATTAAGTAAATATGTTGTAAAAACATGTAGATATACTATTAGGGCTTCACGCCGATACTGATGAGACTCGAGTGGTCGTTTCCTCTTGTTATCTCATTACATTCATTGATATTCTGTACTCAATCTTGCTCATGCATATCATATCATGTCTGAGTCTCATTTATTATTATTTGGCACATCATATCATTGTTTCAGGCTAATTTCATGACATCGTGAGCCCGTGTGTGTGAGGGACTAGACAGTGATGGCTGAGTGAGGCTGAGAGCCTGATTGTGAGTAACAGTAATGGGATCGGGCTGCACATCGCAGTGGTTATGTTGATGATTATGATAGCGTTTGGGCTGTAGAAGCTCATTCGGAGTCTGTAACACACCCCCGGTGAGCGCAGTTGATTATATTTAGGGATGGATCTTCCCTTAGTATGGAGATAGATCTTCTCCATGAGGCTGGTTGTCCTGTTTCTCGCTACTGGATAATTGTTGTCAGTGGTGTGTATATATTTCGGGATAAATCTTCCCTGGGTCTTGTGAGCCATATGCAGTACTGAGTGGTTGTGAGGTTGTTATTGTTATATCTAGAGAAGGATCTTTTCCATAGGCTGGAATGACCTTCCTTAGTACTGAGTGGCTGCTTTCAGAGATGTATATATTCTGGGATGGATCTTCCCTGGGCCATATGTGCCATATACAGTACTGAGTGGATGAGCATTTGTGATTGTGGGCACATGAGGCACGCAGCATAGTGCATTTCATACAGCATGTGCATTGGCATGTAGACATAGAAGAGTTACACTTCCTTATCTTGTATTTACCTGCTCTATTTTTACTGTTCGGGCTATTTATTTAACTGAAAGCATGCCTACGTTTCTGTACATTATTTCTGTTATCTTTGATGATGTTGGGTTCGTCACTACCTATCAGTCCAAAGGTTGGATTGTTATACTGAGTTGGTGTATTCACATTATCTCCTGCACCTTGTGTGCAGATTTAGGTACTTTGGATCTAGTGACGGTGGTTGATCGAGGCTTCTGACTTAGGAAATTATTGAGGTACCTGCATGGCATTCGCAAGCCTTAGATCTCCACCTTATTTTCCGATTGTATTTCAGTTGCTCCCTTGGATATTATGATAGACTATTTATTTTTCCTTAGACGCTCATGCACTCAGTGACACCCCGATTTTAGGCTGGATTGTATTTATTCTCGAAAGTTCTTATGTTTCAAATAGTTATGTAAATGTTAAAAGCTTCTGTAAATATTTTTAAAATTACTATTACCGAATTGATTATTGAGTTGAGGCTGGCCTAGTTTCACGATAGGCATCATCACGATGGGTTGGGTTTTGGGTCATGACAGAAATGTATAGATAATATCTTGCCTAGTCATGGTAAGGTAAAGCAGCTTCCCTATCAGAGTTTGATAGTTGTAGGATCAAACAAAACCTCACCATAACTGCCTCCACTAGGACATTCTTGATCAAACTCAACACCGGTAAGTCTCAAAGGTGTGTTGGAACACTTTGATCTACCAAAGCCTAAGTCTGCAATGAGGTCCAATGTGAACTTCTTTTGACAGACCAATATCGCTTGCTGACTGCGAGTAATTTCAAGACCAAGAAAGCATCTCCTCTCCGCCAAGTCCTTGATCTTGAAATGATGTTGTAGTATAATTTTAGCCTCCTAAACTAGGGAAGAGGAAGAGCATGTGATCAAGTGGTCATCAACATAAACCAAAATAATCACTAAATCACTGCCAGCTCTCCTTGTGAAAAAGGAATAGTCATGGTGACTTTGGATAAAACTAGATAGGATAAAAGCCGCACTAAACTTCGAATTCCATGGCCTTGAGACATGATTCATATAAGGACTTCTACAGTTTGCACACCTGGATGCTCCCCTTGGCTTAGAAGTCTAGGAGGTGGAATCATATATACATCCTCCTCAAGATTACCTAGTAGGAAGGCATAGAACACATCTATTTGGTGTAGTTTCCACCCTTGCATAGCTACCAGTTCTAAGACATCCCTCACCGTCACCATTTTCACAACAGGAGAAAGTCTCTTGGTAATCAAGGCCTTCTTGTTGTGTGTAGACCGTAGCCACCAAACGAGCCTTGTACCTCTCCACTTCTCCTTTAGCATTATACTTTACCTTGAAGACCCAATAACAACCAATAGACTTCTTGTTGGATGGTAGATCCACCATCTGCTAGGTCTGATTTTCATCGAGAGCTTGCAATTCTTGTTGCATGGCTTCAAGCCATTTGGGATCCTAAATTGCCTCCTCATAGGACTTAGGTTCTTTCATAGCTTAAAGTTTACAAAAAGTGAGTTGCAAGACGTATATGCTGAAATGGGATATACAAAAGAAACAACTGCATTAGTAGGATATTTAGGTGCCTTGTGAACAAAGTCATTCAACCAACCAAGAGTATTTGCAGTTCTAGCTGACTTCCTAGGTAGAGTTGGTACTTGCGAGGTTTGATCAAGGCCTTCAAAAGATAGAGCCTGAGTGTTTGTGGACTCTGTATGAATGAGTGCTGTTGGTGTTTCAATAGTAGTATGTTCATAGGTGTGACTGGAGCATCACAAGGTGTATCGATCAGAAACCTCTGCATTTAGAGAACTAGAAGTAGCAGAAGCTGGTGTGACAGGAACTGGTGTAGGACATGCTGGAGACTTGGTCTACGGACTTACTACCTTCTGTGTCAACCAGGATAAAAGGATCATGTAGTGAAATATCACCTAGAGTATGACATTGTATGCGTACTTGAGACTGTGCAGACATGAAAGGAAAAATGTTCTCTTTAAAGGACACATTCCTGCTTACAAAGAAATTTCTGTTAGTAAGGCTGTAGAATCTGTATCCCGTCTGTGTGGTAGAATATCCCATATGCACAACATCTATTGCCCTCACACCAAACTTGTCATTCTTGTTTGCAACATTAGTCGCATAGCACAGACTACCAAGCACTCTAAGATACTGAAGGTTTTGGACTCCTCACATAAAACTTCTTAAAAGGTGGCTTCCCTACTAATGCACTAGAAGGTATCATGTTAATCAAGTATGCAACATTCTGAACACAGGTTCCCCAAATTTCAAAGGAAAGGACCCTTGAATTCTTATTGCTCTGGCTACTTCAAGGAACAACCTATTTTTCTTTCTACCACCATATTCTGCTGGGGTATGTAGACACAGGAACTTTGATTCACAATTCTGGAAACACTGAATAATTCCTTACAATGTGAGTTGAAATTTTTTGAACCATTATCACTTCTTAACATCTTTATTCGACTATCAAATTGAGTATTTAAAATGGTCATAAACTCTTTAAAAACAACTGGCACACCACTCTTTAGCTACAACTGAAATGTTCAAACCATTCTACTACAATCATCAACTAACGTGAGAAAAATTTTGTTACCATCATGAGTAGGAATCTTATATGATCCCCAAACATCACCATGAACTAAGTCAAGAACTCTAGTTGCTCTACTAGTACTCTGAGGAAATAGAAATTTGGTTTATTTAGCTAATGGAAAAATTGTGCAAGTAGTGTGTTTGTTATTATTTCTTTGATCATATTTACACAACTGAATTTGTCATAGAACTTTATGAGCACACGCCATAATCTTTTATGCCACAAGTCCTCATGTGATGCCATGTTTTGAGCTACTGACGATTGAAGTCTAGTGCTGATACTATAATCCGAGAAGTATAGTTCTTTATGTAATCTACTAGTCCCATTCACCTTCCCACTGTGAAGGTCCTGCAATAGACAGAAATCATGATAGAATACCATGAAACATCTTAATTGTCTAGTCAATTTGGACATTGACAATATGTTGTATTTAAAATTAGGAATACATAGTAATCATTAATTTCTCCTTGAGCTAGACTGCATATACTAGTATGTGTTATTGAAAAACTATTTCCATCTAGAAAATGTAAACCTCCATTTCCAAAACTAGTATTGTTAGTGATAGTGGAAAACATCTCAGGGGTGGACACCATGTGATTTGTTGCACCTATATCAACTATCCAACTATGCTCATGCTTACTTGCCATAAACGTGCAGATAATACCTGCCACATTGGTTGTGGGTTTAGACATGTTCTCCTTGTTGATAAGATTCAGAATCTAGCTCTTTATTGTGAAGGTCTCTGTTACTCCAACTGTGTATCCCTGATTTTGTACATTATTGCTGATGTTATTCATCATATTTGAGGTTCCTGCATTTCTACTTTCAAAGGTTGTATTGGACCCTACTTGTCCTATATTGTAGTTTCCAAAAATATGACTTGAAGCACCCTAAGGTCCAATAAGGGCACCACCTGTTGCATATATGGCAGCATGTGCTCCTGGGGAATTAGTTTCATATACAGCACCTTATGGTCCAGACCTCCTTCTTCCTTTAAACTTTGGAGGATATCTCACTATCTGATAGCAATTTTCCCTGCTATGTAATGCTCACACTTAATGTTGTAATTCCTTTTAGGCTTCTATTGATGTGCTTTTGCACTTCACGAGGCAGTAATGTCATTTCTATCCACAACTGGATCCAATCCTATATAGCTACCTTGTGAGTCTCATCTTCAACTATCATAGCTTACGCTTGATTGAATGTGGGTTCTACTGCTTCATTAGGATTTGCTTCCTTGCCTTGGAATTTGTATCATTTAATCCAGTCAGAAATTGAAGTAGTCTTTGTCGCTGAATGTGATTCACATAATCCTTAGAATTCGGAGTAGGTACCATTGTATCATATTCTGCCCAAAGCTCTTTCAATCTTGTGAAATACATTGACATGAAATATGTTTACACTGTCTTCATAATCCATGATAGAACAATAGAGTTACAAGTTTCCCAGTCCTTGTGTACCTCTGTTTTGAATGTTTCCTTCTTGCATGTACTAGTCACGAACCCTGGCTTCCTTTTGGCTTGCAATGCGATTCTCATCAACCTACTCCATAGTCCGTATTTCTCAGATCTCGTCAATATATGGAGGTCGCAGTGTCGGATGGATGAATAAAAAGCGGATGAGGGCGATCTATTTTATGATCCCCCATTGAAAATCACTGAATTAAGCTTTCAATCTCTCAATTCTAAGAACACTAAGTTGTGCGAAGAAAAAAATGAAGAATAACTGAGCAATCGATGTGAAGAATTGATCACTCCTGCTCTGATACCATGTTAAGTGACAGTCATGAAAGCTTTACTGTTAAGCTAAAAAGGGAGAGACGATGTGCAGTGACTAAACTCCTTTTCTCATTTTTTTTTCATTAATCCAAAGTATTGTACAATGTTGTGTATATATACACACTATCAAGTAACCGATCTAAAGTATATTATAACTAACTAATACGCTAATTACATAACTCCCCAGATACTAACTATTTAATAGACTGGCAGCTAAGGTCCAGCTGGACTGATACATATAAAATTTTTTTCACATTATTAGACAAAATTACTTGCAACAATATGTCTTCGCAGCAAACCTTATATATTAATCAGGAAAACAAATTGCAACATGCAATAAGTTGTATTTTATGATATTGCACTAATAGTGCAAAAATTATTGACATTGTTAGTGTATGTAACTTAAGTTCAAATTGGATAAAAGTAAATATTATGTTCTCTCTTTTATTTTAATCATCGGCATGAATTCTATAATATTTTTAAGAGCTCACTAACCAGCGAACCACCTTTTAGTTCGTAATGAATGGACCCTCGGATGAATAAAAAATATTTCCTCCCTTTTACTAAACCAACGGTAGCTCCGAGTAATTTATCGGACAAATTGAGATGTAACAAACAGAAGGTTCTTACCCTGTCCCTGGCATTATTCTCCGACGATGTCCCCTAGGCGAAAGGAGCCACAAGTCTCTTTCTTTCTCCACAAAGATTGATTCGACAAATAAAGCATTGAATTAACGAACTATTTCAAAATGTAGGAATGCCAAAAACAAAAAAGACCAATTTGCCCTTGAACAGAGTTGGTCTGCTGGTAAGAAAAGTTCGTTAGATTCGGCCAAGGGTAACCTTGAAAAACTTCTGCTTTACGAAGAAAGATAGAAGATAAGCACCTTAAACAGAAGGTCAAGACGAACAATAGCCTCATATTTTTCTTATCCTAATTAATCATTTGTTGTCATATTTGAGTTCCTTACAGGTCCACACAATTACAGGAAGGAAAGGTTGGTCGCACGTTTTTTCTTTTCTTCTCTTTATGGTCGTGATACTTTTCATTAAATATTTCATAGGCTCATCTCATCAATTGACAACATTCAATGGTACCCTCGTGGGCGCGTTCCTCTATGGGCGAACTGGTCTAATCGAAGTCAACTGACTCACATGGAATATGGGGTTCATTTTCGCCGAGCTGAATAATTCATGGACGAGCCAATCTCAATAACATCAATTAGTTGACTAAATATTAAATTAAGTATAAAGTAAAGATTAAAAAAAACGCGCCTACCAGGTGATTAATGCGAGGGATTTCCGAACAATAAATGGTCGACGATTTTTTTCTAGTTTTACAAGAAGTCCTTAATTAGCACTATTGTTTAGCATATAGTTACGTCTTTCTTATTTTCCAATTTATATAAGAATAACAACGAAGCAGACTGTATATTATGGACGCGCTGTGTGTCAACGATGATAAAGTATTGTTCAAAGTTAAAACAGCGGTAATTACATTAGTACTGGGGGCATATTACCAAATCCATAAATTCGAGAACTTTAAAGACAAAGGCAGAGGTAAAATAATAAGTGACGAAAGACTTGGAACATTGAAAAGAATGGACCTTGGGCCTAACTCAACCCCAGAAGTTAGCTTGAGATGACTCAAATCCCTCCGATGTGGGACAACTCAATACCCCTCACGCACAAATCTAAATCTGTGGAGCGTGGACAACATAAATGGGGGCCCAACATCGGTAACAATAATTGAGATGAGCCTGGCTCTAATACCATGAAAAAAATGGACATTGGGCCTAACTAAACCACAAAAGCTAGCTTATGAGGTGAGGATTGCCCAAGCCACATAAAGAGACCAAGGACCTCAAATCCCTCCGATGTGGGACAACTCTACAAACATAGAGAAAGTTTTTCTTGTTTTGGTGTCCGGTTTTTGTACTTGAGCTCAACTAAACCTGAATTTGCATTAAAAATCCTATATTAAGGTAAATACTTTTTAACAGAGGCAATTTCATATTTATAGATTGTTTTCAGATTTCTTATTAAGAAAAAGGAAGTATTTACCGTTTTTTCATAATTATTTTTGGTAATTAATAGGAGAAAGTTTTTCGCTTATAAATGAGAACGTTAGATATTTTTTTGCAGACCTTTTGGTGTCAAAAATTTGTTAAAAAATACGGGGTCAAATCAATGGGCCACTTCTACTACTTCCCATCTCTTTGCAAATTATGACTACTAACTAATTTATTATTGGGCCATTAGCTTAATTAGTTTAGACATTTCCATATGAACCGCGAGAAGAATTTGTTATCTGTCTGAGTTTCAATTATTCTCACATTTTCCACAGCAGCACTTGGTTTCACATTTTCTTTGCTTTTTTCCTTAATTATTTGTTACGTATGAATCTCTTTGTTTAAATATTTCACGGTAAGAAGGTAGGGCTAGAGGGGATGCATTGAAATATGCCGCCGTAGATGAATAGAATAGTGGATGTAATGTTGTAGTTCCTTTGTTTCCTTAAATGTAATCCCAAATAACTTCGTCGTTTTAAAACTATAATATCGAGATAAAGACGTGGAGCTGCTTTGTTCGTTATATTAGATTGACTCATTCTCTCCTCCACATTTATTATTATATGATAGCTTTAGTGAAGCATTTATAAAGATTTTGAATAAAGAGGCGACCTAATCAAAAGTTATGATCTAATGGCGCTTCTATTACAGACTCATAGATCCGCATCAATATATTAAGTGATTCATAAGCAACATGAAATCCTTTACTCCCAAGTCGTGTCAACTAGCTACATTCGTTTAGTCCGTTTTCAAGATATTGAATTAATGTTAAGTCCATCCTGAAAAATATTATCCATCACTAATTAAAGCAAGATTGGCCCATTTGTGGAAACTGTTATCCGGGGCAGAAATTCAAAAGTAACTAGATTTACAATTATCATTCAAAAATTATTACACTTTTAAAAGTAATTAAAATTTAATTATTTTTATGTAAAGATAAATTTAAACAAAAATACTATTCAAAATCCGAAAAGTACTCTAATATATTATACTGGAATTCAAGCATAAGTATACTGGAAATCCAACATATTATATTGGAGTTCCAACATAAATATACTAGAGCTCCAACATAATAAATAGGAGTTCCAGCAAAGTATACCAGTCCAATATAATAAACTGGAAGTTCATACACAAGCACTCGAATCTCCAGTATACTATGCTGGAACTTTCCACGTGTTGGAGTTCCAGCATAATATGCTTGAAGTTCATACGCAGATGTATCGAACTCCAGTATATTATTCTGGATCGGTCTTTGTTATAAAAAAATAATGACTATTTTTTAATAATGTGACAAACACTGACTATTTTTAAATGACCAATTCGAAAATTGGCTAGCCCGTGATATTTTTACGTTATCCGTAAGAGTAAACATATTAAAGTTAGCTATTGGTAGTTGGTACTATCACTTGTCGCTAATGGTTGGTACCAACCTTCTTCCTTCCGCATTATAGATTGGCCCGCGACCTAACTCTACTATTATTAATATCTTTAGGCAAATAGTCGACTGGTTGGATCCACGGTTTATTTGATACACATGGATTGTATATTAATTATATACAATTATATAAGGAGGTGGAGTAAGAATTTAAAATTAACGAGTTTGAAATTTTATTCCTTTTAAATTATTGGGTTTTAAATTAATAATTTATATATATATATATAAATATTTAAAGATAAATATTGAATTTGGACTAAAGCTATTAAATTAAACAAACCGGCATCCAAAGCTCTAACTTTGCCCTTGATTATACACATATAATATCTACTATTCGTTAGCTATTTTCAATTTAAACGAACGAATGCGTGACTATTTAGATTAATTATTCTTCTTTGTACATATTTTTTTTGCCCTTCATTTATTTTTGGACCCCTCGACAAAAAATAAAGTAAACAATATAAATTGTATAACATTAATTTCTCTAATCAATTATTGATTCTAGTTGGATTGTGTCCAAATATTTAGCATTATCTCGTTGATAAGTGGGCAATAATTGATATATAATTGTTAGAAATCCATGCAGAGATGAGTGTGGAAATTGAAGTGCACAATTAATGAGATGCTAGTGATGGTTGGAAGCTGTAACATCCAGGGTTGCCCTTTTTAATGTACCTTTTTCAAAGTCAAGTTTATATAGATAAAATCAAGTGACACTATATCTTGACTTCTTTCCTTTATTTTTGGCCATTCTTCCACTTTTTTTTATAAAAAAAAATCTTCCTTTCCCACTTGACTGATGAGAATCAATTTGGAATTGAAGTTATCAGAACTTCTGTAAGTAATTTCTTAAGTCACTCTACCAAACAATACTCTCTCAGGTCCACAATATTTGCCTTTTTATTTTAATTCAAAATAAGAGTTTATTTATATAATTAAAAAGAATTAATTTATTTTTTCAAAATTACTCTTATATAGGTATTCCTAAAAAGTCTTTTGCTCCTCATATTAAATTATATTGTAACATTTAATTAAGAGTAGTCTAAAATTAGTTATACTAACTGTTTTTTTTTTCTAGAATTTAATATTTCTTTAATGGATATGCCCAAAGCAAAGCAGTCACTTATTGAGGACCGGAGAAAGTAGTAAGGTTGGTCTTAATTTAACCCATACATTGGGAAACCACACAATATGAAGGAACAAATATTTCAAAATCATAAAGGCCAATCTTGTATCAATTTTCTCGAAATTGTCTTGGTTATTTATCTTTTTCTTTACCCACAATAAAAAGGGGATAAAATTTATAGATTTTGAAACAATCACGGTCTTTTTTCCAACTGCCTTTCAACTTGGAATTGTAGCTTCTCAACTCAACAGGATTTTTCTTTACCAATAACGTGGACGTTGAGGAAAGAATTACGTTAGTAATCCAGTGATAAAGTGGATGAAATAGCATCGGATATTGCACGTCAAGTAAATACGAATGGAAAATTAACTAGAAAATGATCATGATGTCAAAACTATTTACTTGACGATTAAAATTAAAATGATATTAAAAAAATAAAGATTGTGTCAATAGCCTATGCCACACACTGACACACATGTTTTAGCTTTTCAAATTGCCAATACAAACGGTAACACTGGTTTTTACGTCAAACTATTTACTTGACGATTTACTAATAAAATTGAGGTAACATGTATTAATTAACTATGATTAGTTCACATTGGGCAAATTATTTTCCTCCAGTTGACAGATCCATACCTTAACAACAACAACAACTACCTAGTAATGTCCCACACAGTGGGGTCTGGGGAAGGTAATATGTAGACGAGCCTTACCCCTACCCGAAAGGGCAGACAGATCCATACCTTGCCTATGATAAAAGACCAAAATGGCTATGACTTTCAATGCCCAAAAAAGCCCAATGAGAGCTGGAAGTGGATCAAAATCTTCAGAAAGCACGGGAAAACAAGCCTTTTCTGCTTCTATGTTGCAACTATTAATCTACAATAAACCTTAGGAAAGAGCACAAACAAATTATCTTTTGGCTGATATTTCACTTACGTCTAGCCATTACCAGATAAGATTGTACAACATCAACAACAATGGACCCAGTATACTACCACAAGTGTAATCTGGATAGGCTATGTACGCAGATCTTACCCCTACCTAGTGAAAATAGAGAGGCTATTTCCAATAAACTTTCGGCTCAGAAAGGGTACACAAGCAACACTGTGTGAACCTTTAAAGTATATCAAGCAATGCCGAAAAAGGGCAGAAACAGATTGTTTCTTTGCATGAAAAGAATAAATGAAGATAGCAGATGATGACTTCTTTTGCCCCATTAAACAATTTTATCAAATGTCTTGCTCTTGCCCGAGTACAAGATCAGTCTTAGAAGCACAAAATATTAGTCAGAGCAACAACTTTAAAATTTAGCGAACACTAACACTTTTTGATTAAAAAGAAAAAGTTCAGGAAACACATTCAGATATGAATTTCAGCAGAACTAGGTTTCTTTGGGGGCCTTTTTGGCAGCTTCTGCAGCTGCTTTCTCTGCCTCGATCTCAGCAACAATGGCATCAATCTCAGCTTCCTCAAGTTGCTTAAGCCCATGCTCTTTTGTCATTACAGCAACTTCTATGTTCTTTCCACCACTTTCAACAACCTGATTCATAGGGAACACAAGTTTAAGATTCATCACAGTCCAAACAAATACAGCCAACTAGTCCCTCAGCAAAGTACAATACAGAAATGTCAAAAGGAAACAATCATGGTTTATTTTTTTATAACAGCGATTTCAGGCACCTTGCGCACATCTTGACTATTTGACCAAATACCTGCTATCTCCCACTAGCACAGGTACCAGATATCTCTAACTGCCAAGGCTTAGGTTGATGGAAAACTATCATTTATTAATTCGCTTGTACTAAAATGTAATTTGTCAACAACTTGAATCACAAAGAGTCACATCCAAGGCAAAGTAAATAGCTTGGCATATGTAAGTCATATGAACACAATAAATATATCATCTATAATGTAGGTCTAGTTACCGCTTAGTTGAAGAGGTAATTACTCCCAGCAAATGAGCATTTAATGAGGTACTCTTGAGGCAGTTTAAGAAAGCCCAATTATTGCAATAGACAGAACTTTTGACATCTATGGACGTTCATACGAAGACATTCTTCAAATGTATGCCTGTCTGTAGTATTCAACTAGCCAGTCCTTACCAATTCCGTTAGCTGCTTCAGTGCTTCAGCACACCCACAACATAAATTTTAAAAAAAAATGGTGGTACATGCACTTGTTTGCACACACCTTGCGTTTGACTAGCTGCAACACTACAGCCCACAAGCACAAGTGCCGGACACCCCACTCACTAAGGTTGAGCAAATAAGCTCATAAACACTAAAGTGTAATAGCTGGTTTTGAACCTTAGATCTTCTGGTTGTTAGTCCTAGGTCCTATCCACTAATTTATTCTCTGGTGGACCACAACACAACATAATACTAGGATGGTAACAATTAATGTGTCAGAATTTCTAGACACATTATAAATCTAACGTATAGAACTTTCACCATTCTCTAAGGTGATGAAGATTATTTCTTCATAAGTTTCTAAAGGTAAGTACTTTACAGCAAATATATGAAAAGTTAATATTGTTGAGATAGCTATTTGAGGCCTAACTACACATCATGCTTCATCTTAAATGACTTTTCACATCCTCGGGCATCCTTACATCCAAAAGAGAGTTTGTTTATAGGTTTAGAAACTACCAAATTGCATTCATGCTTATTTTTGCTGTATGTTGGGTTGAGGTGGGTTCCGACTTGGCAGTCACCTCCAACATCTAAAAGTGACTTCCGCATACATTAGGACCAACCTTTTCAGCATACAAAGTCCTTAGGCATTAAATGACTTTTCACATCCTCGGGCATCCTTACATCCAAAAGAGAGTTTATTTATAGGTTTAGAAACTACCAAATTGTATTCATGCTTATTTTTGTTGTATGTTGGGTTGAGGTGTGTGGAAAGAGTAAGAAACTTAAATAATTCCATTCATATTTTGAATGTCATATACATGGCTTTATATATAAGAAGTTGTTAAAAACAAAACCCCATAAAATCTAACAAAATCCCATAAAATATGGGATTACACAAAATAAAATAAAACAAAGAATCAAAATTTGACATGGAAAGATCTTAGAGAATCAAAACTTGATATGGACAAATCTTAGAGGATCAAATCTTGATATGGAGAATATCTTCTTGGAAATCCTCTATCATTCAGCACTCCCCCTCAAGCTGGTAAATGGATATCTTCCATTCCTAACTTGCTTATCAGGTCTTGAAACACATTGTTCGGCAGTCCTTTTGTTAAAACAACGGCCAACTGATCTTTTGTAGATACAAATGGTGTACAAATGAGTCAACTATCTAATTTCTCCTTAACGAAGTATCTATCTACCTCAATATGCTTAGTACGATCATGTTATGTTGTATAAGATTATGAGCTAAACTTATTTATTGATTTATTGTCACAATATAGTCTCATAGGTCCTTCCCATCTTATCTTCAAATCATCAAGGATCATCTTTAACAATAACAACTCACAAACTCCTATTGCCATAAATCTGAACTCAGATTCTGCACTTGATCTGGCCACCACATTCTGTTTTTTATTTCTCCAAGTCACAAGATTTCCTCCTAAAGAGGTACAGTATCAAGAAGTTGAACTTTGATCCACTAATGAACCAGCATAATTCGCATCACTATAAGCCTCTAAAACTATGTCTCCTCCTCTTCTGAATAGTATTCCTTTTTCCGGACTTCCTTTAAGATATTGTAGAATCCTGTTCGCCGCTTGGAGATGCATTTCTTTAGGGTCATGCATAAATTGGCTAACGACACTTACAGCAAAAGCAATGTCTGGCCTTGTATAGAAACAAGTAGATCAGTTTCCCTACAAGCCTTTGATACGAGCCTTTATCTACCACAGAATCTTCTGGAGAATTACACAACCCATGATTATATTTAATTGGTGTGGCCACTGGTTTACACCCTAATTTTCATGTTTCTTTCAACAAATCAAGCACATATCTTTATTAGGAAATAAAGATTCCTTGTTTAGAATGTGTTACCTCAATTCCCAAAAAATACTTTAATTTTCCAAGATCTTTGATATCAAATTCCTTGAGTAAACAATTCTTCAAATTGTGTATCTCCTCTTAATCATCATATGTTACTATGATATCATCTACATAGACTAGTGGAGCAGTTACCTTTCCTGTTTTTGAGTGCCTTATGAACAAGGCGTGATCTCCTTGACTCTGCTGATAGCCTAGCTTGATTATAACCTTTGTAAATCTTCCAACCATACACGGGGTGATTGCTTTAGTTCATAGAGTGCATTCTTCAGTCTACATATCATTCCCTTCTTGCTTTCAAGACCAGGTGGTACCTCCATATAGATCTCCTCATCCAAATCTCTATGTAGAAAAGCATTTTTAACATCAAATTGCTGTAGGTTCCAATTAAATATCGCAACAATGACAATAAGATCCTCACTGTATTCATTTTTGCCATTGGGTTAAAAGTCTCCAAATAATTAGGTCTGTGTACAACCCTTTGCTTCCAAATGTGCTTTACATCTTTCTATAGACCCATCGGACTTGTATTTCACAATAAACACCCATCTACACCCTACCGGCTTTTTCCCTTTTGGTAATTCCACCATTTCCCAAGTTTTATTCTTCTGCAATGCTTCCATTTCCACCTTCAAAGTTTCTTCCCACTCTTTGTTACCTAATCCTTCAGACAAATTTTTTGGAACAGGAATTGTGTAGAGGTTACTGAGACAAGTTTTATGGCTTGGGGATAGGTTTTGATATGTCAAGGAAAGGCACAAAGGGTGTTGTGTGCAGGTTCTGGTTCTTTTTCTAAATGCAATGGGAAGGTCAAGATCATTTGGTTGGTTATGATCTTCATGATCAGTCTGGTTTGGTGTTTCTAATGGTTCAACGGGTTCAAGATAAGTATTAGGAGCAGGAACATGAGGAGATAATTGTGGTTGAGTAGTTTGATCAGTTAGCTTCTTTCTTCTAGAATAAACCTGCAATGGTGGATTACTTTCTTTGATTCCTTTATCTATATCAAGATTAGAAGACTAAATAGGTTCATTAGAATTTAGAGACTCAGATGAGTTGAGAGAAGGTAACTCAGGCAAGGACATAGATAAGGATTTGTCATGGCTAGGAATAGACAAATCAAGTAGTGATAAGTCTAGAGATCCTTTTACATCCAATGACTCCCATGAATGTAAGAATTTTTTAAAAATGACTCACTTTAATCACATGTGACATCAGCTGAAACAAAAAAACTTCTTGGTTGATGGCGGGTAACACTTATATCCTTTTTGAGTAGAAAAATATCCAATGAAAACACACTTAAGAGCACGTGGATCTAATTTGCCTCTATTCTGAGAATGAATGTGAACATAGGCAATACTCCCAAAGATTCTAGGAATCAATTTACTAGAATTTTCAAAATTCGGGAAGAAGCTCCTAAGAGTATCAAGTGGGCTCTTAAATATTCAGAATTCTTGATGGCATTCTGTTACTAAGATATGCAGCAGTTAGGACAGCTTCCCCCCAATACTGATTTGGAATCCTTTTGTGAAACAATAGTGATCTAGTAATGTCAAGTAACAAACCGTTTCTTCTCTTCGCTATTCCATTTGGTTGAGGAGTATTGACACATGAAGATTCGCGAATAATTCCCTCATTAAGAAAACAAAGAGGTTTTGATTGAAGTAGTCCTTAGCATTATCAGAACGGAATCTTTTAATTGTCACATCAAATTGGGTTTTAACCAGATTAAAAAGAGTAGGAAGAACGTGGCTGACATCTGAATTTTGCTTTAGCAAATAGATCCATATTACTCTTGTACAATCATCATTGAATGACACAAAACATCTAGCACCGAAAATATTAGGTATGGAAGAGGGTCCCCATACATCACTATGAATAAGAGAAAATGGAGTCTGACATCTTTCGTTGCTTATTAAAAAGGAAACACGTTTATATTTTGCGATTTCACAATCTTCACAATGAAAAGACTCAACAATTAATTTTTTGGATAACGATGGAAATATTAGCTTGATTATATAAAAAGAAGGATGACCTAAGCGACGATGATAGAGCCAAACTCTCTCTTTTTTGGACATAACAAATTCAGACAAGAATGAACTAGATAAGGAATTTTTAATTGTATCTCCACCATTGTGAAAATCCAGAAAATAAAGACCACATTTCTCACTAGCACGCCCAATTATCTCCTTTGTGTCCTGTTTCTGAAATGCACAATATGAAGAGAAAAAGTTTACTTTGCATTTGGAATCTTTGGTGACTTTGTGGACAGAAATGAGACAAAAATAACTTTGGGACATGAAGAACATTCTTAAGTATCAAAGACTTTCCCAATTGCATGTCTCCTTGGCCAGCTACAGTAATAACTGAACCATCGGTTATAGTTATTCTTTATAGCTAGGGCAAGGTGAATATGATTTAAAGAAATGGGACGAACAAGTCATATGATCAGTTGCCCCGGAAACAACCACCCACATTGGAGAAAATTTGTCTCTAACATTAACAACAAAAGTGGAAGAAATACCTGTAAAGCCATTGAACAACTACCTATCGAAGATGATATCTCCAGAGATTTCAATAATGTCTTCAATTTCTCAATATCTACTTTGTTGAATTCTGGAACAAATGGACTTTTTTTATCAACCTGAGGGCGGCTAGCAATGTGTGTCTGTGTTCCATCAAAAGTATTTTTGGTTGGAGGTTTACCATTGAGTTTCCAACATCTCTCTCGTGTGCCGGTACTTTTTGCAGTAAGTGCAATAAAGATTGTCCCTGTTGACAATCGGTTTGAATGGTCTTGTACCGAGGAGATGTGATAATTTCCCTTTACTTTTTAGAAAGGGACGAACAAGCTGAGACCATTTTAGATAATTTTTCCCATTCAACCAATAAGAGGCTTGAATATTTTGTAAATCTCCAATTGAAACTGTAGAGCTATGCTCTACAATGGCAGAAACATTTTCAAAGACTGGAGTATTCGCAATAGTACTCTCTTTGGACATGGTTTTCAACTTGTTTCAACCCTTGGGCGGAATAAAGAGGACAAATGTGATGAAAAGATGGATGAATGAAAAAAAAAATTGGCAGTAATAATCCTAAGGCTCTGATACTATGTGAAAAGAGTAAGAAACTTAAATAATTTCATTCATATTTTAAATGTCATATACATGGCTTTATATATAAGAAGAGGTTAGAAACAAAATCCCATAAAATCTGGGATTATACAAAATAAAATAAACAAAGAATCAAAATTTGATATGGAAGATCTTAGAGAATCAAAACTTGATATGGAAAAATCTTAGAGGATCAAATCTTGATATGGAAAATATCTTATTCAAAATTCTCCATCATTCAACAAGGTGAGACACGACTTGGCAGGTACGTCCAACATCTAAAAATGACTTCTGCATACATCCGAACCAACCTTTTCAGCATACAAAGTCCTTTTTAGCATACAAAGTCCTTAGGCATTAAATGACTTTTCACATCCTCGGGCATCCTTACATCCAAAAGAGAGTTTGTTTATAGGTTTAGAAACTACCAAATTGCATTCATGCTTATTTTTTATGTATGTTGGGTTAGGGTGGGACACGACTTGGCAGCAGTGTTATCAAAGGCGAAAAGCACAATAAAGCCCTAAGGTCCGTTGGGGCTTTAAGCGCAAAGCGCAAATAAAGCGTTGGCTTTGATGAAAAAAGGCGCAACGGGAGAAAAAGTAAAAATATGCATGTAGTCCAAGACTAATCAATATAAGCATGAATAACAAATATATGGACAAAAAAATTTAAAAAAATCACGATAAAGTGAAATATCAATGGTTTAAGGTCGCATGTTCAGGATTACACTCATCGGCAAAAAAAAGTATTTAGAGCTTTGATGTGACATTAAAGCGCCCACAAAGTGAGGCGAAGCGCTCAACGTGTTTTGAGCCTCACTTAAGGGCTAAAGCACGCCTTTGACAATACTGCTTGGCAGTCACCTCCAACATCTAAAAATGACTTCCACATACATTCGGACCAACCTTTTCAGCATACAAAGTCCTTAGGCATCACATCACCAGCAATAGCGATGTATGCATTTTCTAGAGGATGTCAGGACAGGAACAAAGAAAAGAAGCAAGAGAGCTTATCACTTTTAAACAAACAATTTCCGCAGGGCCAAAGAAATAACAGCCATATGATTTCGAATCAACCTGGTCAGCATAAAAATCACTAGGAATACATTTGCAAGGTTTTCCTCTAGCCATAGCAACAAAGATGCAAACAAGAGAGCCCCGCATGTTAACAGAAAAAGGTTCTACTGAAATAAACAAATGCATTACATAAGATATATCCAGATCCCACTCCATGATAAGGTAGCTAGTCAACTTGGCAGTCACTAGAAATCTGAACCATACCTACAATAGTTTTCAGTCATCGAAATCTTCCTCTTGAAAAAGAATTCAAACACCCAAGATATAAGCTTACAAATATAATTCAGAACTCGCATTTACCTTACCAAAACTACGATTGTTTCAAAATATGTCCCACAAAACGGAATGGACAGAGTATTAAACAACTATAATAAAAAGTGTCTCGAGGACATAATTCGTATACAGAAAGCATATATTTACCAGCATACTAATATAATCCTTGGCCTATCCACCGTTTAGATCGAGCAAAATTCCACACTACCTCCAGTTATACAAGCAAACAGAAGTTAACATACACTACATAAATACATTTCATTCCCTAGATATAAGTTTTAACTTCAAGCAATTATAGTTGAAGCTGCATTCAGCCATCGAATTTCACATGTTTGTTCATTACTACCCTTCCTTCAAAGTTTTATCTATTTGTTTTTGAACCTAGCTCATTAGTGAAAGAACCGTGTAAAAGTGCCAAAAATTAGTCATCATATGGTGAACTGAAGAATCCATAGTGAAGTCAATGTGACTTCATATCTGGTCTGGGCAAAGAAGGCTAAAATCTTAAGTCAATATCCTTACCTCTTAACAGATCAACATTTAGAGCATTAATTCTGCAGGACTTAGAAATCGAGGCATAGTTGATTGACTGAACTATGACGAGAGGAGTTTAAAATGATCCCTTATGTTCGGAAGATTTAAAATTAAGGGCCGGCAGAAAAGAAACGCAAGTTCAGTGATACTCAAAATAACCAAGACAAAGATTACTTACTTCAAGCAAAGCACGTATTGCTAGTTTCACAGTTTCCTGGCCAGATGTTTCTTTGTAGTTCTTCTCCAGAAACTCCCGAAGAGAGTTGGAGTTTCTACCAGTTGCATTGGCTTTCCAAGCTGAGAATGTACCTGATGGATCTGTTTGATAAAGCGCGGGCACACCGGTGTACGGGTCGAAACCAATGATCAAGGTAGATAGGCCAAATGGCCTTACACCACCACTTTGAGTGTACTTTTGCTGAAGACCAGCAATGTAACGAGTTATGTACTCAACAGTAACAGGATCCTCAACAGTAAGCCTATGACTCTGACATTCAATGCGTGCCCTGTTAACAAGAACTCGTGCATCTGCTTTCAGCCCAGCACAGGCCAATGCAATGTGATCATCTAGATTTACTATCTTTCTTACAGACCTGCAAAAAGAGAGAAAACAAGAAAGATTAATTAGCTTAGGATTTCAAAGCAGGCAGAAAAGTAAATTAAATGCAAGAGGAATATCTATCAATGAGAACACAAGACCAAGGAAATAAAGAAAACTAGGTGTTATGTATTTAACAGCACACATCACCTAATAAGCAATAAACAGAGTAAATAATTCAGCAAATTATACATACAACAGATATGGAAATAAGTACTCAAACACCTCTTTCAACCACAAGAGAGGAGACACCCTTTTCTGCTACTTTTTATTAACTTCATGGAAGTCGTCACTTTGAGACAATCCACTTAGTGACAGCTCCTTATTTGACCAAAATAAAGTCTTTACTCATTAAACTCCTCAATGGGCCTTAATTCTTTACTATTGTATGGGTTGTTTCGCCACTCTCCCTGCCCCCAATCCACCGATATGGGAAGCTGATATCAATAACAATGCAAGTATATTTTAACCAACAAGCTCTTCATAATTAGAGGTGTATTCAGGAGTTTAAGTTAATGGGTTCCTAAAAAAAACCTCAAGTTAATATAAAGTAGTAACTAGGTTCCCAGTCCTATAGATATTTGTGGGTTTCATAGTATATATTCAGGGTTTCGGCAAAAGTTACTAGTTCCCGTGGCCATATTTGTACTCTAGTTCTGCCTTTGAATTCATAAACTCTATCATTTCCCAACAGCAATATGTACATTACATTACACACCATTAAGTTCAGTAATTAAAAGAGTCAGCTAAACCACTTGCAACCTTCAAATACTGAACCTTCCATTGAGAAACTAATAATTGATAATCTTTCTCCTTCCAGTTGCGCTACCCAGAAACCAAAAGCTTAACAACAAATGGGCACTCTCTTAATGACTATATGTGCACACCAAAAAAAAATAAGGGTAAAAGAAGTCACAAAAGTAAGAGGTCAAAACACAGAAAATCATTAAACCCTAAATCTCGCGGAATTACCTAGTAAACCTTAAAATTGCATTTTTTTTTTAATAAGTAAACCTGCATTTTTAGATCTTGCAAAAAAAAGATATACCTAGAGTCCTGAAGCTTGGGAGTGGACTTCTTTTCGACGCCAAGGACAACAGTATCAGTGCCACGTACACCAACGGCGGCGTTACCTTTGCGTACGGCTTCGAGGGCGTATTCCACTTGGAATAGGTGGCCGTCCGGCGAGAACACCGTGATCGCTCTATCATATCTAGCCATGGCTATAAGTAAAAGCTACGGGAAACTTTGGGCTCTGTGTGTTGAAGTTTCTTCCGATCTCTGAGTGTTGCTACTGAATGCTCTTTCCCTGAAATTATTTTACGCTTTTTGGTATTGCCTCGCTGATAAAGCAATACACACTTCTTGGGCGACAAGCTAATTGAATCAGACGTCAAACTTGGCACGACGTCGTAGCAAGCACCATGCTTTTTTCGTTTTTCCTTTTTTGTTTAGTTCACTTTAATATTGTTAGGGTTAAGAATAGAATTCTAATTAGATTGAATGTCTATCTTGTAGATAGTTTTACTTTGAGGCTAAGTTATTTTTACTCCTATAAATAGAGGGGTCTTACCCCATTGTAAACCATCCCAAAACTCAATAAGAATTTTTTCTCTCTCTTCCTCTGCAATATTGCTCTTCTTCTTTTATTATTTCATAACACGTTATTAGCACGAGACTCTACCGATGTCAAGAAGTTCTATTCCAATTATGACTGAATAGAAATCTATATTCAGTCATATGAATATAAATGTTTCTCCAAACGAAATCATGAGCTTTTGATTCTGTACGATTTCACGGATGCTCCATCACTACAGTGCATAGTGCCATTACTTACTTTATCTGAAATTGAATGAGATTATTTGGAATTGCACTTCTACTGTTTTGGCTTCATCTTTGATCAGACGGAAGAATCTCACTTTGTGAAAATGCTCCTTATATCTCCTCCCTATATTCTCACCCCTGTGAGATGATTCCTTCGTACACATCCTTATGGAATTTAAGTACCTGATTGGAGTTCCTTTCTTTCCAACCCACCAAAGAACTTTTCTTGTCACTCTATCATTTGCTTTCTCTAATACGTGCCTATATACCTTCAGTGCAAAGATAATTTTGAATCTGCGGTGATGGAGCATCTAAGATTAAATGGGGCATACTGGGGATTGACAACTCTGGATATCATGGGCAAGCTTGCTGCTGTGGAGCAAGATGAAGTTATTTCATGGGTCATGCAGTGCCAACACAAATCTGGTTGGCCAACAGTCTGTCTTCAATCAGTTGCCAAACGACCACCTGCTGTTCCTTCTTCATAAAGTCAAACAACCCTTTAGCTTCTTTCGAGTCTGGACAGTAACACCGTCAGGAAGAAGTTCTGTCCGTCTCGAGTTTTCTGGTCGAGCTTCGTTAACGATGTTTCAACAACTGTTCTGTTGTTCGTCGAGATTCCGCGTCAAGTCGTTGTTCGTGGTTCCGGTTTGGTTCGAGTTCTGCATGGAGTTCTAGCAATTTGAGCACGAGACTCTACCATCTCAAGAAGCTCTTTGAGAAAAAAAAATGATTCGGAACAAACAGACTTAAACCTCACGAGCAGTCAACGATCTCGACGATCACCTCAATCGACCTCATAACTGAAACCAAGGACTCGGAATGGCAAAGAGGAAACAAGAGCTATTTTCGTTTTGCTTAAGCTCAAACCAATCAACTTTTAAAACATGGATTATGTACATGAATACGTTCTGAAAACTAAGAGAAAGCAAATAAAACCTTCAGGTCCTAGCCTTCCTTTTGATATCCGTCCGTTTGCGAGTGTGTTCGCGCTCCGAGGAGTTCGAGGGTGGTTGAGCGACTGGTTCTCTCCTTTTATGGCTGCTAGAGGATTAGTCGATGGGGCCGTTTTCTCTGATCTTTGATGATCGAAGAAGGAGACCTGCGTCGAGGGGAGAAAAGTTGTTTGGTTCCGGGAGAATCAGAACCGTCGGAGGTCTCTGTTGATGCTTGTATTTGGTTTTCCTGCTGGCTCCTCTTCTTCAAAATTATTTTTGGGTGTAATCTTTTTTCTTTTTTTATTGCGGTTTGTTCGTTTGCTTCTGGATGCACGAATTTCGGCGTCGGATTTGCTTGTAATGGCTTCTGAACAAGGTTAATCGAAAGTTTAATTTAGCTATTGTTCACGTCAATTTGCTGCTGTTGTTCGTTGAATTCTTGTTGAGTTCGATCCGATCCGGTTGTAGTCATCGTTGAAGAGTCGAGTCTGTGTCGTTGAGGTTTCCGATTTGAGATTGAACATCCGTCGTGTGAACTCGAGATCTTGTGAATCAGAAAGTGTAGCTACTTGAGTTAGATTTTTGGGCTCGATTCGAAGTCACTGTCCGAGGTTCAATCCGTGCAGATTCGCACCTGGTTCAACCGTGGCCGCTCGACGTCGAGGTCCGGTGCGTCGAGGTCGTACGACGAGGAAGATTGATCTTCAAATCTGCTCGGCCCAAAATTGCGGTTTGGAATGTCAGTCTTAAATTTAGGAGGACGTTCATGAAGAATATTACGCTTATCTCCATAAGAGGGGCTCACGCAAATCTTCAAAACTATGGCTTTGGATACATGCGCGATGCTCAATTTTTACATAAAATTGAGCATAATGATTGTTAATCGTTCTATGAACTTCCTTCAAGATTAACTATGGATTTAAGGTAAGTATTTAACTTTTTTCTTTCAAATTCTTGATATTCTATAATTTGATTTTTAATACAAGCAAAGACGATATATTTTGATTGCAACTCTAATAGAGTTTGTAAGAAATTATAACCACATGAAGTGGTAAAATTTCTATGCCTTGCCATGATCAAATTTATGTATGAATGGGGGCAAAGAATTAAAAATCCGTCCTATTGAATTTGTTCCATTCTCATTCCCGATAGAGAATGTGATAGCAGTATGTGATAAGTCTGAAAGAAGACAAAATTATTACCGTGAAGGCATCAATGGATGTGGACGTGGCAATAGACGAAATTATAATCGTCATCATTGTGATAATGAGATAATAAGGATTCTCAAAATAATCCTTTACTCTGAAAGTAATATCTGTCATCGATTTGACATGAGATTTTATATAGCACATACAGATTATTATGGTCCATTCATGGTGTGAATGTGACAACATCTGATTTATGAGTACGTATTCATTATTGGAAGAAGATGAACATGCTATTGGTATTGAATATATCACACTCACCTCTAGAAGGGGGGTTGAGATGATATAAGAAAATAATGTCATTATTATGGCATGAATGGCCATTGGTCACGTACCTATTGTACGCCAAAATATTTTGATAATGTGATTATTAAAGGACAATAATAATGCAAGAAACATATCTTGCATATAATTTTGACCATGACTATAATGGTACAACTTTCTCTTTAAAAGAAATATTATGGATATTGATTAATATGTGATAGTACCAAATTAATTGAGAACTCTGTAAGAGCCAATTATATTATTTTGGAGAAATACAATTGATTACCAATAAGGTATTATGTTGTAGTAAGTCTCAAAGAAACTTATTCAGTTTCCAAAGTATATGCGAAAGCGGTTGATTGTTATTGAGATTATAAATAAAGGAAAGATTTGATATCTTCTATTACTACAACTTGTAACGGGATAATCTGTATGTGAAAAGCTACCCGCTTTATTCTCCAGTTTGTACTACACAAACAAAATAATACCACAATAAAGTGGATGTTTTGATATAAAAACTCATATCATAATAAACATGGAGTTTATTGAGAAATGCACATGTCATGGTGTAAACATGAACTTATCAATATTGATAATTTATTCAGTTGGCATAATCATTTTAGCCATATCAATTTAAAGTGTGATGTGCAAAAATAAACGAGAATCTATATGGGTAAATATTAAAGAACTAGAAAGATCTTTACGAATTATCTTAGGTTGCTTGTTCTCGTTAATTGGTAGACTAATTAAAATTGGGATTGAATCCCATGAATGCTGGAAATATCAAAGGTGAATATGGGCCCATTCATCTGCCATGTATACCATATAAGATGCATCTATGAGATAGTTACATGTGCGATTATTAACCCGCAACATGGTGTTTTGCGAGGTAACTTGCTCAATAATTCAATTTAGAGCACAATTTCCAGATTTTCTATTCAAGATAGTTTATCTTGGCAAGTTAGTTTACATCACAGGGGGTTTAGCAAGATAATTTATTGAGTGTCTCCACTTAATGGCTAAACTATTTCTTATGAGAACATAGTTATCTATATCCGTTTGATATATGTTATATACGAAAGTATATTACATTCTCCCCTCACAAGTGGTTCAGGGTCAGGAACCAAATAACTCCATCTTAATATTGATGTGCGGTGTATATTTTCATTAATACCATAATGCACAAAGATGGATTCTCAAAGTTGAGGAAACAAGTTAGTTTTTCTAACATGAGGGGGAGACATGATAAACAATTGAGAAAAAGTTACGTGGAATGAATTATCATTTGTATATCTAGATCCTCGAATAAGATACTATGAACTTGAAGTTCATAAAAAGATAATCCATCTGCAATATATTGCAAAGTATGCTAGACGCATTTTGCTGACCCAAATAAAGTAACTATATTCTCATTGCAAATGCTCATATTAAGTCTTAGAAAGACAAAATCGATGGTACGCTTAAAGCGTATAGACAAATGATTTCAAACAAACTTCTTGATAGATAAGATGAGCAAATGATCAAAGTGATCATAATAAAGATGGCAAGTGATCTAGAAGATCAGCAAGATCGGTCAACTTTGATGACAGAAGTGTTCCATCATGTGGCTAGAAAGCTGATGGAAGATTCATTTGGAAGTGATTCCTCATTTGGTTTATCCATATCCCATTTAATGGAGGATCCTAGATTAGGTCTTAACTATGGTGGTATCAGAAAGGTCAAAGTCAACCAGGTGAAGGAGGCTGAGAATTTCATGCCTGTGTCAATGGGTGATACCTACACTAGGGTGATCAGCAATGCAATGTCAACAGATCATGATTTTACTAAGGCTGAGGATAGTTGCATAGCTATGGGGCTCTCTTTTAACAGAGGTGGTGATCGTATGATGTCATTAGGTGACACCTTTAATAGGGAGGATAACAACTTCATATCTATGGGTCAACCTTTTAACAAAGTGGAGAGCAATTCACTATCAGTGAGTCACCCTTTCTGAAAAGATGAAAGCAATATTACTATGCTGAGTCAAAGTTTTAGCCGAGAGGATGATAGCACTATATCAGCGAGTCACTCATTCAAGGACAATAATACTGCTATATCAATGGGTCAGTCATTCAGTAATGATGATAGCAATATTACTTCAATTTGCCAAACTCTTAGTAAGGTCACTGACACCAATCCACCCATGAGCCACTGCTACAGCAGAGTTGATGACAATACAATATCAGTGAGTCAGACCTTTAGCAAAGTTGAAAACAATAATTTGTCAATGAGTCAATCTTTTGGCAGGGGAGATAGCAATATCATATCTTTGGTGGATTCAATGATGATGATGATATAAATTCTTCTGGAAGGCTGATTTGCAGTTATGACTTATTAATGAGTCAGTCTTCTGGTCAACAATCGGATATTATGACTGGAAAGCGATTGGTTGAGTCAAATGCCGATACAGTTACAAGTGCTACTCAAATGGCTGGCAATAAGGAAGTTATTTCTAAAAAAGAGGAGCAGAAAGCAGCTAAAAAGCCTCCTTCGAATAGCTTCCCTTCAAATGTGAGAAGCTTGCTCTCAACTGGTATGTTAGATGGTGTATCTGTCAAGTATATAGCTTGGTCTAGAGAGAAGGAGCTCCGTGGTATTATAAAAGGTTCTGGTTACCTCTGTAGCTGTAAGTCATGTAACTTTTCCAAGGCAATTAATGCTTATGAGTTTGAGCGCCATGCCGGTTGTAAGACAAAACATCCTAATAATCATATATACTTTGAAAATGGGAAGACAATCTATGGGATTGTTCAGGAGCTCAGGAACACACCTCAGGATTTATTATTTGAAGTTATTCAGACAATTACTGGATCGTCTATTAATGAAAAATCATTTCGCATCTGGAAAGAATCTTTTCTAGCTGCGACACGTGAACTTCAGCGTATATATGGGAAGGATGAGGTCAGGCGACTGTCATAAAGAGGAATCCATATGCAAGGTATTATGCAAAAGGTTTTTGGAGTTTTTCAACAGCAACAACAACTACCCAGTATAGTCCCACAAAGTGGGGTCTGGGGAGGGTAATATGTAGACGGGCCTTACCTCTACCCGAAAGGGCAGAGAGGTTGTTTCCAATCAACCCTCGGCTCACTTGAGACTGATTTATTTACCAAATCTCTACCAAAGATCGTTTTGAAGATAGTGCACAAGATTGGAATGCAAATGCTCAAGGATGTGAATTGATGTTCTCATCAGGGGGAGTTAATGCGCGTTGCACTCTTTTTCCCTTACAAGGTTTTGTCCCACTGGGTTTTCCTTGCAAGGTTTTTAACGAGGCAACCAATAGGCGCATTACTAAATATGTGTACTCTTTTTCCTTTTCTAGATTTTTTTCCCATTGGGTTTTATTTTAGTTAAGGTTTTAATGAGGCACATTATTTATTGAGTAGACATTCAAGGGGGAATGTTAAGAATAGAATTCTAATTAGAGTGAATGTCTATCTTGTAGAGAGTTTTACTTTGAGGCTAAGTTATTTTTCCTCCTATAAATAGAGGGGTCTTACACCATTGTAAACCATCCCAAAACTCAATAAGAAATTTTTCTCTCTCTTTCTCTGCAATATTGCTCTTCTTCTTTTATTATTTCATAACAGTTAGAATATTATTTTTATATTTAACCCTAGTTCTTTTGCGGTAAAGTAGTCATTTAACGGTTTGAATCTTGAGGATAGAAAATCTCAATAGAAATAATTCTTTTAAATACATCTAAATTAGTCGAGATAGTAAATACTAAATGATTATGCAAAACAAAAGATAAAAAAGCCGCTATATATGAAAAAAGAAACTCGCTATACTTTAAAACAAGATATATAAATTGATTTATTCATAGGTCTTCACTCTTTAACTATAGATTTCATTCGGCCTCGGTTTCTAACATCATCATTTGAGGAGAGGCGGTACAGTATAATCTAAATAGTTAATTCTTATGATGTTTAATAATATAGACCAACCCATCTTCCCTACATAGATTCGCTCCTGATAAAAAGTTAAGATTTTAATAAGATAAGATGGTCACACATTTGACATGGTAATAAAGCACTCAGAAAGTTCTGGGTTCAACTCGTAAAATGAGAATCAGGTTCAAGTCATAGCTAATGTCAAAATTAATGATGTGATTGGTATTGTATAAATCTATATTTCTGTTTAGGAATCTAGGACATGAATCTGACTATCCATTTAGGAATGATGAAACTCAGATGTAAGTATAATGAAAGAACAAAAACCTAATATATGAGGATTTACCAGCGCAAAGTTTAATGGAAATATGCTATTAAGTATGGTATGATTGATGTATGAGGGAGACATACACGAGAGATTATGGGTTATTTAGCAAGACAAGTGTCAAGTCAGATGAGACATATTAAAAAATGCAAGGGCTTAAATGCAGTTAATCCAACATTATAGATTATAAAGGTAGTTCGTGGGCAATTATGGGTTGTTATAATAGCAAGGGCTTGGGCTAACAAATTCAGTTTTGGACCAGTAATTTTCCATTCTCTTCTTTTAATTCTGCCAACTCTCATCCTCTCTTCTTGTTCTTCCTTTTTTTTCTTTTGTTCTTCTTACCTAACCATAATTCTCTTATTTCAGGTTAGGAGCTTATCCATGGAGTTGCAGATTGTTTTCATTTTTAATTTGTAACTGAGATGAAGAACAATAGATACAGTTGTCCATTGAAAATTCTCGGTTCTTTTTTAGTTCTAGCATTTCAATTTTATAAGATCATTGCAATTGGTATCAGAGCTGTATCCTAACCAAATTCATTTTGATAGGAGCAGAAACAAGATCAAAATACTACTAACGAAACAGTAAAAAAACTGAAAACTCAGTTTCAAAATTACATATCATCCAATGACTCGAAAATTGATGACTTGGGGAAGAATATTGACATGCTAATGGAGAAACTTATTCCACAACAAAGTGGTATATTCGACAGTACTTCCGCTGAAGGTATGCAAATCGTGGGATCTGGGAGTAGGCATCGCATGGGGAAAATGGAGAGGCTTTTTTTAGTATACCATTGGGGAATTCTTCTTACTCGATGTTGGATATTCCTTAATTTAAGGTGTGGATCCCTGTGCATGGTTGTGCAAATGTGAGAGATATTTTCAGTGCAACCACATCACTGTTCTACAGCAAAAACTATAGGAGGGAGTCCTCCACCTCAATGGTAAGGCTAAATCTTGATTTTTCTCCTACCACGTAAATAAAGTCATAGTTAGATGGGCAGATGTCACTATAGAAATTTATAACAGATTTGAAGGAGCAACTAACAGTAAATTGAATCTAATTGGTTAATTTAAAAAACATTGACCAAAAAGGGTCTGTGAATGAATATTTGGAGGAATTCGAACAATTGAAGGCATGGGTATTGATTAGAAATCCTACAATCCCAGAAGAATTTTTCCTAGAGTTCTCCATGGGTTGAAGGAAGAGATTAGACACTCAGTTAAAATGTTGGACTCATACTCTTTCAGCAAAGTTATAGAAAAAGCTAGGCTACAGGAGAATCTACTGGAGTCCTTGAGTAAGAAGGAAATGTTACAAAATGGCAAATGGCCAAGTGCAGGATATACATTACTGGCTACCAAGTTCCCTAGCAATTCATTTGGTAATCAAGGTAATAAGTTGATTGAGAGTAGGAGAGATCAAGGATTATGCTACAAGTGTGGGGATAAATACAACTTAGGTCACCAATGCAAACAGAAACACTTAAATATAGTCTTTGCAACTACAGCCCAAGACGGGAAAGCGCAAATAGAAATTGGATATGAGAAAACACCTCTAGACTTCGTTGATGAGGCGGTTAGCTTTAATGCATTATCAGTAACTAAGGTTCCCAACACCATCGGGCTAAGAGGAGAATCTAAAAGGAACAGTATGTCTATTTCGTTAGATTCAAGCAGCACCCACAGTTTCCTCGACATAGAAACTACTAGAAAGATAGGATGTGTAGCTAATGTAAATCATATGATGAGTTATCATACTTTCCCATTCTTCAAATGGAGAATTCAAAGGGTGGAGTTTGAAGACTCAGTGAGATTGCTCAAATTAAGGGGCAATGAGATGATTCTTGGAGAAGATTGGATGAAGAGGTTCAATCCTGTGCTTCTGGATTTTGTGGAATACAAGGTAGAAGTTATACACAAGGGCAAGAGAATAGAATTGAAGGGCATTTACAACCAAGGGTAACTGAAAAACATGTCTTCTTATGGGGTGAAACAACTTATTAAAAAGGGAAGACAGTGTGGGCTCATTTGTTGAGCTCAGAAGCAAGGACATTCATGCAGCTATCGGCTTAGTCATTTAGCAGTTTTCAGATGTGTTTGCTGAGCCCATAACCATGCTACCAAGAAGGAGCCATGATCATCATATTCCTCTGAAAAACATATGCTAGTCCAGTCAGTATAAGACCTTATATCTATAGTTTTTTTTCAAAAAAAATGAGATAGAAAAGCATGTCAATGACATGCTCCATAATGGGCTGATTTAGCCTAGTCACTCCCATTTCTCTTCTCATGTCCTATTAGTTAAAAAAATATGGATATGGAGGTTTTGTGTGGATTATAGATAGCTAAATAACATGACAATTAAAGACAAGTTTCTCATTCCTTTAGTGGATAATCGGATAGATGAATTCAATGGGCCAAGCATATCCTCTAAAATTGACCTACGGGCAGGGGTATCATCATATTAGAATTTGAGAAGTTGATATCTATAAACAACAGTTATGAATCACTAGCACTATGGGTTTAGAGTTATGCCTTTTGGCCTAACTAATGCACCAGCCACCTTTCAGTCCTTAATGAATCATGTGTTTAAACTCTACTTGAGAAAGCTTGTCTTAGTATTATTTGATGACATATTGGTCTACTCATGTTGGCCATCTCAAAAAAGTATTAAGATACTGAGAGCATAACAACTCTATGCCAAGTTGTCCAAGTGTTTATTTGGACAGCCTAAGGTAGACTACTTGGGCCATATCATAAATGGTAAATGAGTGGCCACTGACCCTTCCAGAATTAAGGCTATGTTCAAACCTGTTCCCAAATCAATTAAGGCCCTAAGGGAATTTTTGGGACTGGCAGGATACTACAATAGGTTTATTAAATCCAATAGAGTTATTAGCAGGCCTTTAACCAACCTACTCAAGAAGCATATCTTCCAATGGAGTAGGGAAGCTGAACAAGCATTTTCTCAGCTCAAAGAAGCCATGATAACAACTCATATGCTAGCTTTATCGGACTTTATTGAACCATTTATCATTAAGACTGATGCATGTGCTAAAGGGATGGCTACATTATAAATGCAAGAAGGCAGAACCATTGCTTTTTTTAGCAAAGCACTAGCCCCTAGACATCTGGGACGGTCTACCTATGAAAAAAGTATATGGTTGTGTTATCTGCTGCGAAAAGATGGAGACATTATCTATAGGAGAGCCAGTTCATCATTAGGACTGATCATCAGAGTTTAAACTTTAAAGTATCTACTGGAGCAAAGGGTAATAATTACACTACAATAGAAACGGTTGACTAAACTGTTAGGTTTGGATTATAAAGTTCAATACAAAAAAAAAGCACTGAAAATAGGGTGGAAAATGCCCTTTCTTGAAGATTGGAAGAGGAACCTACATTATATGCTAGTTCTACAGTAGAACTTACATGGATGAAAGAGATAGAAATGTCTTATGAGCATGACCTTGCAGCCTTGCAACTCATAACTGAGCTAATTACAAACCCTGGATTTGATTCAAGGGGCCATCAAATTTGAAGACAATATTTATGTGGGGAGAGGAGCTGAATTAAGGCTTAAGATATTTCAAGCCTTACACCTGCCTCATTTGGGGGACATTCTGGCCAGCATGGTACATATAAGAGGATCAATTTTATATTCTATTAGCCCAACATAAATGTTGACATAATCAAATGGGTTTCTGAATGTGACACTTGTCAAATAATTAAAACAGAAAATGTATATCCTTCAGAGCTTCTAAAGCCCCTACCCATTCTTGAGTTACCATGGTATAGCCATGGATTTCATTGAAGGTCTACCCTCATCAAACCAAAAGAATGATATTCTAGTGGTTGCAGACAGATTAACCAAATATGGTCATTTCTTGGCCTTAAACATCCTTACACAACTCATGATGTGGCTAATATTTTCTTGAAAGAGCATGGTCTTCCTAAAACAATTGTATCAGACCGGGACCCATTTTCACCAGCCATTATTAAACAGTTATTCAAATCTATGGGTACTAAACTGACCATGTCTACAGCTTACCGCCCTTAAACAGTCGATCAAACTGAAAGACTCAATAGATGTCTAGAATTCTATCTAAGATCCATAGTATTCTCAAAACCTAAACAATAAGTTAAAATAGCTCCCATTAGCAGAATGGTGGTATAATACCAACCACCATAGCTCATTGAAGATTACTCCCTTTTCCGGCACTCTATGGGTTCATTCCTCCACAAATACCATTAGGGTCTCTTCCTCGCTCAATATACTCACAGGCTGGGGCGCCCGCGACAACAGATATTACATCAACTCAAGAAAAACTTGGTGCAAGCTCATACTCGCATGAATTTTTATGCAAATCAAAATAGTACTAACAGATCTTTAAATGAAGGTGACTTGGTCTATCTTAAATTACATCCCCGAAAGAATCTTAGACTATATGCTAGATATTACAGGCCTTACACATTATATAAGAGAATAGGTTCAATATATGATATTAGGGTCTCAAATCCACCATGTATTCCGCATCTCCTAGTCGAAGCGCAGAGTAGGACCCACGATTGTGCCTAGCCAGCAACCTTCGGTATGTGACGGCGATGGTCGCGTCTTAATGCAGCCACTATCAATCTTGAAGAGAAGGATGATGAAGTTTAATAATGTGCGACAATGAAGGTGCTCATGCACTGGACTAATCTTAGTGCCGATAAAGCTATGTGGGAGGACTGGGTTTATATTAAAGGCTAATATCTGGCGTTTGCAGCTCAGTTCTGACCTTGAGGACAAGGTCAATTTGAAAGTGTGATGAACCAAATGCGGTCATCACTTATTTTAAATCAAATTTTGTAC
The DNA here is from genome assembly GCA_034376525.1 of Nicotiana benthamiana. Classification (NCBI taxonomy): domain Eukaryota; kingdom Viridiplantae; phylum Streptophyta; class Magnoliopsida; order Solanales; family Solanaceae; genus Nicotiana; species Nicotiana benthamiana. The sequence goes on along the minus strand of CM067333.1, from coordinate 87,865,229 downwards.
TTCTGAGTCCTAGAAAACCTCATTTAGAGTTGCCTCAATTTCATGCGCAGTGCCGGGCGCGTAGTCAGTAAGCTTAAATATGAAATTCAGTGAAAAATGCTAAGTTTTGATTTTAAAATAAGTAAATTTGACTTCTGTCAATATTTTGGGGAAACGAATCCGGACTTATGATTTGACGGTTCATAGAAAAATATAAGAGTTGGCGTATGCCGGAAATCGAATTCCGAGGTCTCAAGCCCGAGAAATAAATTTTTTTTAAAATTATTTTCTGAAAATATTTAAGGAAAATTAAAATGATCTCTGATTAGAAAGCGATAGTGTCGGGCTCGTATTTTTGTTCCAGCGCCCAGTACATGCCTTATATATGGTTTAAGTCATTTCTGTAAAGTTTGGTTAAAAACGAACGTCGTTTGACGTGGTTCGGACTTGAATTTCTAAATTTTATACTTGATGAAGTTTGAAAAAAAAATTATCATTTTGAGGTTTGATTGATTGTTTTTAGGTTATTTTGGCGATTTGATCGCATGGATAAGTTCGTATGATGTTGTTGAGTTAGTACATGTGTTTAGTTAGGAGCCCCGAGGGCTCGGGTATGTTTCAGATGTGTTTCGGAATTAAGAAAAAGTTGCAGAAATAGCAGTTCTGGTGTTCTGAGATTTAGTGCTATGCGATCGCATAGGCAGTCTCGCAATCACATAGTGTAAGTTTTTAAGTGTCCTATTTTGTTCTATGCGATCATAGGTCCTTCCGCGATCTCATAGAGTAACCACAACCCATTCGATGCGATCACATTCTTCTTCCACGAGTACGATGCATTAAACCAAAGCTGGGAAGCGAAGTCCTTTTCTTCTAAGCAATCGCAGTGCTTGGTTCGCGATCGCAATGGCCAACTTTTCCTTACCCTATGCAATCACATGACCTTATTCGCTATCGCATAGACCATTTCTGCCCGGTGATTTTAAAAGACCCAAAACAGTAGCGTTACAGGATTTATCAAAATTCACAAAACCTTTTCAAGCACTTAGGCGATCCTTGAAGCGATTCTTCACCAGAATCTCTTGGGTTAGTAATCTTTAACTTATTTTCTTCCATTTTAATCACCATCTATTGAATTTCTAAGCCTAAAACATGTAACTAAGGGTAGAAAATTAGGAATTTGGGTAGATTTAGGGCATTTTGATTATTCTTGATTTAGACCTCGTTTTAGGGTCGAATTTGAAAACAAATTACATATTCGGGTTCGTGGGTGAATGGGTGATTGGATTTTAGTTCGAACCACGTATTTTGACCAAGCGGGCATGGGGTCGATTTTTGGGTTTTTGGGAAGAATGATTGGAAAACAATAATTAGGCATTGGATTTGCATAGTTCAGAATTTATTGATGTTATGAAGTCATTTACGTATAGTTTAATCAATTTGGAGCCAAATTCGAGAGGAAAAGCGATAATTGAGGATTGAGTTGGCCGTAGAAGTTCGAGGTAAGTGTTTGGTCTAACCTTAGCTTGAGGTATTAGAAGTTGTGTCCTATTTGCTATTTGTTTCTTGTTGAGTACGACGTATAGGAATGGTGACGAGTATCTATACGTTGGTGTCAAGCATGACCGTGAATCTTATACTATGATTTTTATGATTTTGTTGTATTCTTCTTGCCTTGGCGAAGATTTCCATTTGTTGCGTAAAGTTGTGGAAAGAATTATGACTTATGAACATTGAAGAGCGATGGCTCCAGTTGTGTAATGAATTGTAAAAGTATGTGTGATAATTGAAACTCTAGAGCATTAGCTCAAGTTGTGAAGTTAATTGTGAAGTAAAAGTGAGAAAAAGAAGAGATCATTATATTGCCCCCTTGTCGGTCTATTGTTGAGTTGTGGTTCCTTTGCATTGTGTTCTTAGTTGATATTACAGATGCTTAGGTTGATGATTCCTTGTGTTAGGTGTTGTAATAAGTTTAGTTATAGCTAAAGTAGTTAGATGTTGAAATGAGATTAGTTATAGGTGAAGTAGTTAGGTGTTGTAACAAGTTTAATTATCATCGAGGTAGTTAGGTGTCGGAACAAGTTTGATTATAGTTGAGGTAGTTAGATGTTGGAACAAGTTTGCTTATAGTTGAGATAGTTAGATGTTGGAACAATTTTGGTTATAACTGTTTCTCCATTTACGAGATAGTGTATACCTTATTGATCCCTTGTCGGGGCTCTTGTTATAATTTCAAATATTATATAAGAATCGGGTTGCACGCCGCAATAATATTATATATATGAATCGGGTTGCATGCCGCAACAATATTATATATGGATCAGGTTTCACGCCGCAACAATATTATATATGGATCGGGTTGCATGGTGCAACAATATTATATACTGCAACAATATTATATATGGATCGTGTTGCACGCCGCAACAATATTATATATATAGATCGAGTTGCACACCGTAATAATATTATATATGAATCGGGTTGCACGCCGCAACAAGATATAATGAAATGGGAGCGGATGATACGCTTACCACAAGATATAACGAAAAGGGATCGTGTGGTACGCCTACCACAAGATGTGAAAAGAAAGAGAAATCTGCCATTATTTTCTTACTCTTGTTAGAGGTTGGATTTTGACTTCTTTATAGTTCTTTGATAATCTGTTCTTACCGTTATTCCCTGAAGCATGTTTTTTCCCTCATCTTTACTTGTTTATTTCTGTTTTACTTTTCGATGTATATCATATAACTGCACAGGTGTATTTGGCAGTCTGGTCCTAGCCTCGTCACTACTTCACCGAGGTTAGGTTAGGCACTTGCCAGCACATGGATTCGGTTGTGCTGATATCATATTGCATTGTGTGCAGATCCCGGAGCCGCTTTCGAATAGTAGTTGGAGTGCTTCCTTTAGTCCACTCGGAGGCCCAAGGTAAACCTGTTGGCGACCACAGGCTTTGATGTCTCCCTCTATTTCTATTTCTATTTCTTATTTTATTTTCCTCTATTCAGAAACAGTGTATTATTATTTCTTCATACCTTATGTAGTAAATCTTAGACAGTAAAGAGAGAGTGACAACAGAACTGTAAACGCCATTGACTCCACGCATCCATTTACTTAATTCTTTAACATCTCCACCCGATCACCTCTCTGAATATGCTATTTAATTACAACCCCTTGCAATTTTCCCCCCATTGTTTTCAGAAGTTACCTTTATTGCATAATCTTTCTCATTTCTGCCACTTTTGTTACTACCATGGTCTCAACCAATTTCGAAACGGGAACATGAAGCTTGTGAAACCTCTCACTAATCGATATCTGTTTAGTTGTAATGTCTTTCATTGCTTAGTGGCTAAAATGTGAAGTAAAAGCTGTAGAATGAAGTTACTAAATGCTGTGAAATTATTATTTCTTATTATATAAGTGTATCAATTTATTAAATGTGCTGCTTAATAGTTGCTGCACTTGGTAATTGGCATTCGATTTCTAAATAAAGAGAAAAATGCGAACAAGATTTTTGTAAAATTCATTTAGCAAAGTTTAGCTTCCATTAATTTTTTGACCTCTTAAACTTGCACGGAAACACAATATATAACTGAAAAAATGGCCAAAGCAGCATGTATGTGCCTCTTCATTTTGCAGCAGAGTTTAAATAAAATCGTTTTAACATCCTATTCCAATTTTCATTAAAATTTATAATTAGAACAATTATCAATCATACAATTGATTCTGCTTTTTGACAAGTTTTTCCCTCAAATTGAGAGAAAATTCTGTAATTACGAAACTACTAAAAAAGTAGTCAATGCTTTATTTGTTTTAATTTGCTTTTTTTATCTGATTGTTTTGTATGTAATTTTTGATTATGCATTCCATTTTAACTTTTTAAAAGCAATTAAACAATTGTCCATGCAAAAGAAGATTAGGAGATGGACACACCAATTGCTATGTAGCAGGTGCTTTTAACCATAGAGATCGGTAAATATATCAAGGATACGCTGTTAAAGGAAAAAAGACGTGGAGTAACAAAACAATGGAAGAAATAAGTCACAGAATAAAGGCGCAACCCAATCCTTCTTACGATGGGAATTTTCTAAAAAAGAACATCATATTCTTGAGAGGAATAAATTGATTTCAAGAAAGCTCCTACAGAATAAAACACAACACAAAACTGATACTCTACTTCATTCATGCAAATTCAAACTTCAGATATATATTATATCCTTAATTCACTTAAAGTATCTCTCAAGCAAAGACAAATTCTAAACTGATACAGTAATAGATAATACAAGTATCACTCTCTTAAGAAAATTGAGGAAGTTAGCAGCAGTGAAGAGATGGGAGATGGAACATTTTCATCCACACTTCTGCTTGCTCTTCATCTTAGCAAGATTAGCTTGAGCAGCTGCTTTTGCAACTGTTGTAGGTTTCACTGCACTCTTTGGATTGAGAGCTTTTCTTATCTTAAACACAGCCCAAGCAGTTCCTATAGCATGTCCTGCAGCACCGAATCCGTCACGTGTCATCTCTGCAGCCTGGTCACCATGCCTGTAACAATATAAGTTCCACCATTAAGCAGTATACTGATCCAAGAAAGAACCATACTTTTGAGTTCTATTATAAGTGAGTTCAAAGAACCGTGCAACAAAACGAATCTTATCATCATCAGATTAGACGCTTTTAGTGGGGTGATGGCTAGGACGCGAATGACTCGAGTTCAAATAGTTTAATAATAAAAAGAAGGAATTTTACACAAATATCCGGTCGAATTTACTATTTACTTTTGCTAACCAATATACATAGATTATAGGTTGATTATACATGAAGTATACATGTATTATATTCTGCTGCCTATTTTCAGTGGCGGTGGATGACTATCTAGGTAAATTCTTCTAAAAAGAAAAGGCACTTGGGTGAAGATCTAGAACATCATTCATGTAAAATACATATTAAAATACTCTATTAACACAAGTTTGCTCCTAACCTCCACATTCAGGAATACAAATCAACAAAACAAAGAGCAACTCGGCCTCGCAATTCGGTTAATAAGGAAAGTAAGCCATTGGGAAATGATAATGACTGCAAAAGCAAATTTACCTCTGTTGAACAAGGCCAGTTGTAACAACTGAAGTCGTTGACATCACATTCTTTCCGGTCACTTCAACAGCATCACAAACCTTATCTGTTACAATGTAGCAATTGTAACAAAACCAACAATATCAGAAGTCTATAAGGAAAATACTATAGTTCATGTACTACTTATGACAAATCAAGTGGATTTTATTCCCCTTAACTCAAATACCAAACAGATAAATGGAAACTGTTGAGCAAATTAATAAAAAGAGATCGAGTTGAAATACATACTGAATCCATCCAATGAGGCAAGAACAATTTCTCCAGGAAGGAGGCTAAAGAATTTCTGACCAGCTTTAGAGTTTGCAATAGAACTTGTAAAGAATCCAGAAACCTTCACTACACCTGAGAGTAAGCCAGTTGCCACTTGCTCTGACATTTTTGTCATCTTCTTCACCCTAAAAGAAACAGCATACAATATGCATAAAAATAAGGCAAGATATCTCTTTCTATCTGTCACTAGAACAAACTTAACAAAGCGGCAGGAAAAATGGATCAAGAGCAGAGTAAAATTCATTACAACAACTACTACGCCTGAGTTCCAAACCAGATGCGGTAAGCTATAGCAATCCTCAATATTTTAAATAGAACTTGTCAATTTCAGTTGACCACTGTCTTTTGTCGACAGTATCCCCTTTTTCGTTCAAATTCTTGGTATTCATTCGGCAGAAAGATAGCATAACTCCTATTTATTAGCTCTCCTTAAAACTTTATAGTGAAACATTTTTGTGATAAAAGGTAACTTTTTTTTTACTTGTCCCTCGATATGGTCCATTCGACATGGTAAATAAGAAATTGGAAGATTTTTAAATTGTTCATTTATAAATTTCCCCCAATGCCAATCATAGGTTCATTTCTATATCGAAACAATAAGGTTACTATGCTTGTTACTAAACTTGTTGAAGAAATGAAATATAACCCAGTTCGGTTCAAATCAATGCTCAATAAAGAGTAAAATTCAACAGAAAAATGCAAAGAAAAAAAAAAGACTGTACCTTTTCATTCTTCCCATAGCCTCAGGGCTAATCTCAGAGTTAGTCCCTTTTCCCATCCTCTTCATCAACACATCATTTCCCCACTTCAACCTATCCACAGTAACATCACCACACCACAATATCCCCTTCACCAGTTGACCCGACCCGGCTGCAATCAATCTTGCAATACTACTACTATAATCCTCAACATTCGGAGCCAAAGTAGTCCAATAAGCAGCAGAACTCCTCTCCATATCTTCCTTTTTCTTCTCCATTTCTTCTGGTGACACATCCTTTGCTGCCATCCACCATTTTTCTTCAACTCCTTTATTATCCTTCTTCACTTTCTCCACTCTAAAAGCACTATACTTTTCCAATACTAAATCTAACTCCTTTAGTACCTTTTCTTGTCCTTTTGATGCTATAGTTAAACCATAGTTGAGTAAATTATCTTCATCATTTGCTTCAGAAGGGATTCTAAGAGTGAAGAAATAGTGAGATTCATCAAGTTTTATAGCAGCCTCATCTTTGGCTAAAGGCCATTGGATTTGATCACCGACACGTGCAAGAACAGCAACAACGTTGTCACCTTGTTTAAGTTGAATAATTTCAAATTCACCACTAGCGAGTTCAATACTATGTTCTTTGTCAATCAGATGAACTATTGTGCCTGGGATTTTGACAATCACTTGTTCTAATGACACAAAGTCAGCATTTTTATTGGTTTCTGTATCTGGGAAAAGATTTTCTGCTAGATCTTTCATGTCAATAGTTGGGTACAAAGAAGAATTAGAAGAAGTTGAGGGGCTCTTTTGGGAAAGAAATGGAGAAGTTGATTCTGGGTTTGAATCAATGACTTGTGGGTATAATTTTGGGGGATTTGAATTTTGAGAAGACATAGTAGTTTTGTTGGGTTCTTGATTTCCCAGTTTGGAAACACAGAAAGGAATGAGCTTCGTGGAAAATCTGAGATGGGGTTTGAAGATTTCTAAGTTTTAGCTTAAAAGGGAATGAACTTTATAAGAAACTGAGATGGGTTTCGAAGATTTATGCAAGATTTAACTTAAGGTATAAGAAAATGGAAAATAGGCGGTTCTAAGGTTGAAGACGAGTTGACGAGGCATGCCACGTGGCTTTATATGTAATGCCCGTGTGGAAGCCGTGGAGATTCTTCGCCCATTTTTGTGGTAAGAATTAAGGAATAGTTTTATTTGCCGTGTTCTGTACTGTAAAGTAACTGTCACTTGAGGACGTTAAGTTAACTATGGTTTGACTAAAACGGCCTTTTCTTTTTTTGGCAAAAGAATATTTGCTGATGTTTCTTAATTCAGTTAAAAAATATTCCCGGGTAGTTAAAAGGATTATTATTCCATTATTTGTTGGCAGAAGCGAGTGTTTCTATTCTGCTAGGAAGTATGATTTGTATGAATCGTCAAGAATCCTAAGTGAGGTTATGAAAATGGGAAGAGATAAAGATGCAGAGAAGCTCTTTGAGAAAATGCCTGAAAAGAATGTTGTTATTTGGTCGATCATGGTCCATGGTTATTCCAAAAATGGGCTACACAAAAAATCAGTTGAATGCTTCACCTCAATGAGAAATATTGGTTTAGTGCCCAATTCGTTCACCATTGTAGGTATTCTTGTGGGGGTCGCAGGATTGAGGGACTTAATACTTGGTCAATGAGTTCATGGACTGATAGTGAAGTTAGGGTGGGAAGATAATTCATTTGTGGGCACTTCCCTTCTTGAGGTATATGCAAAATGTGGTAATATCAGCGACTGCACAAAGATCTTTGAGAACTTAGAAAGTCAAGGTCTTGTTCCATGGAATGTAATGATCAGTGCATTTGTACATAATGGACTCTTTGAAGAGGCTTTCTTGTTATTTAATAGGTCTCGGAAGTCTGGTTTATTTCCTGATTCAATGACAGCATTGGCATTGATACAGAGCTGTGTGGTTATGGAATCTAAATGTCTTTGTGAATCGGTTCATGCCATGGTTGTTAAATTCGGTCTCGTGTCTTATGTACAGGTCAACAATTCACTTCTTTTTCTGTATTCTAATTTGATGGAGTTACCTGCTGCTTGGGAAATTTTCGATACAATGGAACAGAAAGATGTTATCAGTTGGTCAACAGTGATGAGTTTACTGGTTCACCTTGAATATGCTCCGGACGCTGTAAAGCTGTTCTTCCATATGAGAGATTCAGGGAATGAATATGACAAGCTCATCCTAATGAATCTGATTTCAGCTTGTGGAACTCTAGGGAACTTGAAGATGGGAAACTCTGTTCATGCTCAAGTAATAATTCATGGTTTTGGATCAGATCTTCTTCTACTTAATACGATGATTACTATGTATGCAAGATGTGAGGACTTGAATTCTTCAAAAACTGTTTTCTATCGATCAACTATGAAGAGTATGGTATCGTGGACATCTATCATTTCGGGACTTCTGCATAATGGAAAGCCCAGAGGCGCTAGATATGTTCATTCGTGTTAGAATCGAAGAAAACGTCATCATCGATTCGGTTGTTCTGGTGAGTGCACTAACTGCTGTTGGTGAAATGGTTGCTTTAGAACTCTGCATGCAGCTTCATTGCCATACTATAAAAGCTGGGTTTACAAATTATACAAGTATTCAGAACCGTCTCATATCAACCTACTCAAAGTGTGGGAATGTGGAACTTGCAAACAATGTTTTCATGCAAATGGTATCTCTTCGCGATATTGTATCATGGAATGCTATTATAAATGGCTATGGTATCAATGGCGATGGAGAAACTGCTCTCTCCCTTTTCTATGAGTTCAGAAAGACGGGAGGAATACCTGATAGTGCTACTTACTTGAGCATTTTAAGTGCTTGTAATCATTCAGGGCTGAGTGATGGTTTGTTGATTTTCAGTCAAATAATAGAAGAAAATAGAACCAGAGTTAGTGCAGCGCATTATAGCTCTGTAGCTAATTTTATTGCTCGGGCAGGGTATTTACCAGATGTAAGTAAGTTCAAGGATGGAGAAGGTAAGGCTATTTGGAGGGCTATATTAAACGGATGTGTACATGATGGTGATTTAAGATTAGCAGAATTTGCCGCGATAAAGTTTAATGAGCTAATTCAGAAAGATTCTGGTCAGCTTGTGTTACTCTCAAATCTTTATGCATCAGTTGGTAGATTCCAGGATGCAGAAGCCTTGAGGTTGAGCATGGAGACCGAGAAACTGATTAAAGATCCAGGACTCAGCATTCTCATTGGAAATCTATAGCACATTGGTCAGAATCCAAATCAGGTCATCTCAATTCTCATGAATGAATAAAATTATGCAACTGTCCCCTCGACTTTCCTGCTACTAGTCTCCTTAACCTCGACCAAACCACCACTCACTTTTCCGTCACTCTCCTCAGCAACTTCTTTATCCTTAAACGCCTGAATCTTGAGTTTGATATCGGGCAACGTTTGATACAAAGGCAATGCCAAAGAATAGTCTCAAATGCAAGCTTCTCACATCACCCCATTTCTTAGGAACCACTTCAACAACAGCCTTTTTTATTGCTTCCACCACATTCTCAACAATTAATGCACTTTCCATTGAACACTTACCAACCTTCATCACACAACAAGTTCCCGTCTTTAAGTAAAACAACCCGGACCCACAAGCTCTTTCCACTTGCTCCTTCAATTCTTGTCCATCAAATCCAAAGGCAAAGGAAGCTTCTTTTTCTTAAATAATTGCTTAACGAGAAGCTTAGGAAGAAAATGAACAACCCTTCTATCAACCAAGAAAAGATCATATGAAACACAAAGCTTTCTTTTTGCTTCAAAGGGTTTGTAGTTAGAAGGACAGCATCCGTTATCTTGGGTCAGTGATGCAGGGGGACGGTGAGATTGACGGGGACGTAACACACCGTATAGGAGCAGGGTGGGCTAAGTGGAGGCTTGCATCAGGAGTCCTGTGTGACAGGAAAGTCCCACACAAACTCAAGGGGAAATTCTATAGAGCCGTGGTTAGACCTGCGATGCTGTATGGGGCGGAGTGCTGGCCCGTGAAGAATTCGCATGTTCAGAGGATGAGGGTCGCGGAGATGAGAATGCTTAGGTGGATGTGCGGGCACACCAGGCTGGATAAGATTAAGAATGAAACTATTCGAGAGAAGGTGGGGGTGGCCCCGGTGGACGAGAAGATGCGTGAAGCGCGACTGAGGTGGTTCGGGCATGTGCAGAGAAGAAGTCCAGATGCTCCGGTGAGGAGATGCGAGCGGCTGGAGATCGTTGGCGGTCGGCGCGGCAGAGGGAGGCCCAAGAAGTATTGGGGAGAGGTGATTAGGCAGGACATGGCTAGGATGCAGGTTTCCGAGGACATGACCCTTGATAGGAAAGTATGGAGGTCTAGAATCAGGGTTGTAGGATAGGGGCCCCTAGAGTTTTCCGTTCGCCCATCCCGGGGATGGGGGTGGATCAGCAGGGTTACTCATAGATGAGTTGTGTCTATTGTACGTTACTATTACTTGCTATTGCATGTTGGTATTTTGTTTCCTTTGTTCGGTTTATTATTAACGCGATTTGTACTGGAATTTCTAATGCACTAATGCTATACTGTTTCTGATTTGTTTTTGTCTCTGTTTTGTTTTACTGCAGTTTTTCACCTAACCATATGAGCCGAGGGTCGATTGGAAACAGCCTCCCTGCCCTTCCGGGTAGGGGTAAGGCTCGTCTACATATTAGCCTCCCAAGACCCCACCTGGTGGGAATGTACTGGGTAGTTGTTGTTGTTGTTGTTGTTGGTTTGTAGTTAGACGTTAGCTTTGAAATTTTGATGACTTCAGTTACAGGTATGTTCTGGGATTTAATGATCTTTTTTGCATCGTCTGAAGCGAGTTTTGAATTGAGTCTGTCGTCAATGATGGGGCAGATTTCAGAGGAAAAAGGATCGTGAAGAGGGTGAGGGAAATGGATTCTGAAAGCGTTGGTACGAGGTTTTGGTGGGATTTTCTCGAGAGTGAGGTTGAGGTAGATGAAGTCATCTTATGGGAGTAATTGGTGTTTTTAGATTTTTGATTTGGAATTTTTCCATTTGAGAAGGCGTCTACTGCCTTCTCTATGGCGGCGTGCCTGATTTTGGCGGCGGCAGCAGTGGAGGAGGGTGGAGGAGGCTCCATTGTTTTTCTTTTTCCAGTGTTGAGGATGAAGAAACATACAAAACCCCGGCTAAAACCCGGTTGTGCTATAGGAACAAGAAGTAGGAAAATGATATGGGTCTACCCTATACTTTTCAAATTTGCAAAGACCACCCCACCCCAAAGAACCTCTTTTTTTTGGGGGGTGGGGTGGGGTGGGTGTGTGTGTGTTCGTTTTGACTTTTGAATTAATTAATGTTACAATATTAACCGTCTAACAGAAATACACAATAGGATTATGGATTGTAATTTGATGTCTTCGACAAGGACAAAGACTTCGTTCAAATTTAATATTCGTCTTGTGATATTAAATGGTTCACTAATCTATCATTACGCGTAGTTGTAGTTGAAAATTGAATTGGACTTATAAGTAGTTCGATTCTTGACTTCGATATTATTTCCAATTTATAATCAGACGATTATCATGGTCATGGAGATTGAGGATCTACTTCTCCTAATGGTTGAATGTAAGGATGTATTCGGTTCCGGTTCTGGGTCTATTTGGGTTTGCGGTTCCGGTTCTGGCGGTTCCGGTTCTGCGGTTCCGGCGGTTCTGGCGGTTCCGGAGCCGGAACCGCCCGGTTCCGATTCTGGCGGTTCCGGAACCGCGGTTCCCGGCGGTTCCGAGTTATTATTATTTTTTTTTAAATCAATATCTTGTATAGTAGTGATTAGTATATTGTAGAATATATTTTTATATGGTGTACTATGTTATTAATTATAGTATATATTGTGTTTGGTAATTAGTATATATTGTGTATAAGTGGTGTATATATTGTATATAAGTAGTATATATTGTATTTAAGTAGTATATATTGTGTAGTAGTTAGTAATTAGTATAAATTTTATATAAGTAGTACATATTGATAAAAGAATGTTGTCATTAGTGTTGAAACACGTTCTCAAACTAAACGTGTGTTGATCTGTGTAAGTTTTGATAAATGACAAACCAACGAGCATGGAACGTTAACAGTCAAGCACAAGAGAAACAAGAACAAGATCAAGTAAAGCAACGAAGTTATACTTGGGTCGTTTTATAGTGTGATCTTGATTCAACAACAGATTCAATTATTGGCTTCTCTCGTAAAATCATTTTCATCAAAACATGCATCTTTGAATTAAAACAAAATGATTTGCATTTTAGCCAAAATGATTTTTAAACATGTCTTTTAAATCTGGACATATATAATCGATTATATATGCTACATAATCGATTATATTAAGACCGCCATAACTGAAATTTTCAAACTGCAAAGTAATCGATTATATGTTTTCCACAATCGATTACATTGAGACAGTGTTTAAATGAAATTTTCAAAGAAGCAAAACAATCGATTATCCTTTTCAACTAATCGATTATGTTCAGACCGTTGCCAAAGTATTGTTTTAAACTTTAAAAAATAATCGATTATACACAGCTGATAATCGATTATGTTAGCACAGAATCTTAAACTGATTTTTGAACGTTAACGTACAATCGATTATGTTTCATAAACAATCGATTATTCTCCTTAAAATCAGGATATGATCTTTTGAAAGATTTGCATATAATCGATTATACAGTCTACATAATCGATTATTCTCCCTAAAATCACGAGACTGTTTTTTGAACGTTGGTCAAATAATCGATTATATAGACCATCTAATCGATTATATGAGCACAGAATCAGGAATTTTGTTTGACAATTATGCAACGGTCTGGGGCATTTTGAGGCCTATAAATACACCTCTAAATCACTTTTTTAAGTACAAAGATATTCAAGGATATGATAAAAAGCATATTTATTGACCAAAATGGCATATCTTTCTTAGTCTTCCTTTCCCCAATGGAATGAGCACAACATGGTACTAATACCACCATTAAAAGAAAAAAAACTAAAAGAAGACATGCCAATTTACAAGTTACATAATAATTTATGCATTATTTCTAACAAATCTCATAAAACCTTCAAGGTTTGGAGGTGGTTGTGTTGGCGGTGGTGGAAATGAAGCTTGTTCATCTCCACTTCCGGGTGAAGTTGCTTCCTGAGCAAGTTCTGCTAGCATTTCTTCATAGCACTCATCTATTTCTGGTTGAGATTCAGCTAGCCCAAAGTTCCTTCTTTCAGAGCGGATCCAATCTCGGAATAGCACTAATTTTTCCAAGCTGTCTCGCATCGACGCTCTATGATCACCTATTTGTAGTCTTGCTTGACTAAAAACGTTCTCCGATGCAACAGTTGACGCTTGAATCGACAGAACATCCCGAGCCATCCTTGCAAGAACAGGAAAATGCTTTTCCCTTGTCTTCCACCAATCCAAAAGGTCGAAAGAGCCGTCTGGATTCTCATTCTCTAATCCCTGCGACAAATAAACTTGAAGCTCATTTAGATGGGAAATATCATCTACATTTTCCCCTTGAGTACACCTGAACTCAGTCCACGATTTAAGAGCTGTTAAGCCAGCAACTCTTTTAGACGCCTGTGATGTGGACGAAGTTGGGGTTGGAATATTTGGCCTAGCATGCTCTAACGCCTGTTTATAAGCATTATAAACAGTTTGAGCATTCACTTTAATTGATGCTTGCGCATCAGATAGTGTAGCCATTTCTTCTTCATCAAGATCTAAAGCTTGATAAATACTAGAATACCAAAAGTGAGGTCCTCCTAATTTCATAGTAGGATTTAGCATAGCAGACACACCATATATATGAGGGATTGGAAAAAAATATTTTTTAAACTTCTTTTTCATTTCTGTTATTGCATATTCATAAATTTCCCCTCCTTCGTTAAAATCAACAAATAAATTAGCAAGTGCGGTAATATATACTAAACAGTTAGAAATACTCATACCATCACCAACAATTAAATGATAAATATGACATATACATCTAACATGGAAAATATTTGTAAAAGCAGGATTAAGTGTTCTAGTTAAAATACCTATTGCATTAGTGTTGCTACTAGCGTTATCCATGGAAATTGACATTATTTTATCACTAAAACAAAAATATCTACATACATCTAAAACAGTGCTAGCAATAAACTTACCCGTGCGCCTTGAATTAATAATTCTATATGCAATAGTGCATTTTTGCATTGTCCAGTCTTCGTCTATCCAATGACTAGTTACGGTTAGATAATCACAATCATTTCTACTTCTACCAATATCAGTTGTAATAGACATATGATTACTTATATGGGTAAATAAATAACGCAAGTATTGTTCATATTCATGTTTGTATTTATAAATGTCGGCCTTAACTGTGGCGCGAGGCCAACCTTTATATGTAGGATTAAATACTCTTCTAATATAATGAATCCAAGCAAGATTAGAAGCAAAAGAATAAGGCAAACACATAACAGTAATCATTTTAGTTAGTTCTTCACGATCCTTATTTGGATCGTAATACAATATACCTCCGTTGACTGTGTTTATTCCTAGTTGAACTAGATTAGAACCAGTACTTAGGTTATATGTTTAACTAAACTACCTGTGCCGCTACGATCTCCAGTATACCTATGCACAAATAATTTCCCACAAGATTTACACTTAGCCTTATTTTGTTCTCTTAGTTGAATAAAAAATTGCCAAACTAATGAAGTTTCTGAACGTTTAGGAGGTTGTCTACTAAAAGTGGGAGTTTGTACGGGTGGGTGTTCCTTTTCATTAGTAGCAGGACTAGTAGGTGTATCATCTAAATCTACCGGAGCTTGGGTTTCGTCATCATCATCATCCTCATTTCCCTCTAATATTGGTGCATTAGGATAAAGCATATTCATAATATCATCATCTATTCTATCACCGACTGCTACATCATGTAAAAAATCAACATCGCTAAATTGAAAACACGAGTGATTACTATCAAGTATTCCGAAGTTTTCATTAGTATTTCTTGGTTGGCTACTAGTTTCAACTTGTTTATCTTTTCTAGGTCGGGGAGCCGGGGGAGGGGTAATATTGGTGACTACTTTCACCGGTTTTATTTTTTCCTTTTCCGAACATATTTTTCAATGAAAATGCCATATTAATTATAATTAAGCAAAATAACAACACACAAAAATATTCTAATCACGTAAGAGTTGAAACGAGTTTACCGGATTGACGAACAACTTCTTGAAAATTGAAAATCGTTGAAATCGAACACTTGAAAACTTCAATTCAACAACTTCACAATGTTTCACGAAATTACAACAATAAATTAAGCACTTGCACTAGAAAGATTGAAAGAGAGCTTGAGAGAGATTGAGATATATTGATGAATTTGTGAATTAAAATGAAAGAATGAGGGGGTATTTATAGTTGAGAAATGGGAAATTGTGTAATTATATAAAGTTTGGGGTTAAATGGCTATTTTTGAAAATTCCAAACGGCTAATTTTGAAAAAGAGCCGTTTGAAATTAAAAAAAAAAAAAAAATTTTAAAAAAAAATCCGGACCGTTGGGAACCATTGGAACCGCCTGAACCGGTCCGGTTCCATACGGGTCCAAACGGTTCCAAAACGGTCCGAATTTAAATTTTTTTTTTTTTTAAAATTTCAAACGTTGCGGAACCGTTTGGAACCGGTTGGTACCGCCTGAACCGGTTCCGGTTCCGGTTCCGCGGTTCTAGCGGGTGGAACCGCTCCATCACGGTTCCGGGGAGCCGCCAGACCCGGAACCGCCGGAACCACCGGAACCGCCAGAACCGCGGTTCCGGTCCGGTTCCGAACCGGGCCACTTCCAGCCTTAGTTGAATGAGTTCCGGATTAAGCTTTTGTTTGGAAAACGGACTTATATGGACGACATTGCTACATTAAAGTTTAAGAAAGCTACAAATAAGTGCGATAAAGAAAATGAGTAAAAGGTCTAAAAACACTAAAGACTAAATGAATGATAGTAATTGAATGGAATTGAATTTGACCCATTGATTGTGTTAATCCAATTTCGCTGGATGCTTTGGAGAGAAAAAGTACAAATAACATTAAGTTGAAACAAATATGAAACAACAATAGGATTTTAAATCCATGAAGTGGAGACGATGCTATAATTTCTTCATCTTCTCTTATTACAAGGCTATGTGCTTTCACATAGCTCAAGCAAAGAATTCCAAAGGAAGCTCTTTTCTGGGTATACAGTAGTTAGAACTGACTTCAATCTGCTCGTCCCCACCTTTTGAATATCAATTGACAGAGTCATCGACAGTTGCTGATAACAAACAAATAAAATCAACTGCGTGAAAAGCTTAGAAATAACTGCAAACTTGAAACTAATATGAAGAAGCATAATACCTTTTTGAGCCACATCATATAAGTTGCAGCAAAGGTTGCTTGAGCTTTATAGTCCTCAAATTCACTATCAGGTACAGTTGTGCAGGAACGGAATAGTTCTAATTCATTATCTATAAGCATGTCAATGACAACTGTCCTAATGTTTCTCTGGTTAGAAGACAAGGATCTATCATCATCACCGCATGCAAAATATCTTATCCAGCATGTCAAGAGGAAACGGCGATGAAGCCACAATGCCTGACAGGAAAACAATAACTTAAGACGGGTTTCTTGCAAGCTTTCAAGCTTGTCAGAATTCAGAATATCTTCATGAAGCAAATTAAAGAAAATCGAGATACAGATAACAGATAAAGGACTTAGGACAGATGCAATCAAATTTCTGTGCATGGAACTGATCATATTTTTTACATTGAGGCATCAGATTTGGGAACTTATAACAAAACATCAACATGAACATTCTATTGATCTCATTAAGGAGTATTATAGATGAAACAGAAGATGATTCAAATGAAGATAATTTACATAAATTTCCAAGAGATGTGTGTATATCCACTCCAACACCTTACTGTCAAATTAGACGTTTCACTTGCTTTTGTAAACCTACATAACTTAGTGTGCAACATTAGACGATTGACGGGAATGCTACGACTCTTCATGCACCAAAGAACTGTCTGGGGAGACTTCAGGAAACTTTCAAACATCACTAAGTCATATAACCAAAAAAATTGTTATTGTGAAAACCAGTGTGATATACATACCTCTCTCCCCACATAACGTTTTATCAGCTTCTCCACCCAGTTGAACTCCTCCTATCAGCAGATATTGAACCCAAGAAAAAGAAACTTAGCAAATTGCAAGATGCCATGGCTTAGTATTTGTCAATAGACGACTTACTGTTTTCAGAACCAACAAGAATGAAAAGTAACACTTTCTCACTCCAGATATTACTCCAGGATTTTGGCATTTAACACTAAAAGCTTCAGAACTAGTTGAGCATGTAACACTTTAATTTTCAATCCTTTTTTCACTCTGATCATTCCTGCAACACCTTAATGCACTTTACTAGATAAAGGCATTTCAGTGGAACTCATAGTTGGCTAATTAAAGTTGAGCCTCTGTGATTTTCTGAGGAGATTATTATGAAATTTTTTAGTGAAAAGCATAAAGTTTTCAAGCTCTAAAATTTCAGACGATGAATGATGATGCTAAGGCTTCTCCTATAAGCATCTTCTGAGTTCATTGTGAAAATAGAATCTTTACACAAATGACAAATGCCATTCTTTTTCAAATTAATATAATGATATATAGGGTGTAGGAGAAGGGGAAATGGAGAAGGGGATTACATGGTGGAGAATCGAACCCTCACCAACAAGGTGAAAGTTCAAATAACCAACCAACTGAACTACTAAGATTCCCCGACAAATGCCATTCAATTTTGAGGAAACAACCACATGAGCAAAAGCATACCTTCAACAATTCATGAAGTTCTGGATCAAAGCTAGCATCTCGATCCTTGTTATGCTGTGATTCTTCAAACAGACGAAGCATCAACCGCTGTGCAGACCAATGTACCAAAATAAACAACATTATACCTCCATGCTTTCCTCTATTTGAACTTTGAATGGAACAAGCAGTTTCACAAACCGTTATATATTTTGTGGGACTTGGTTTGATAGGTTCTTTCAGTGTTACCAAGAAAATCAAGATTCTGATGGAAAAAATTCTAACATATATTACAAATGGACACCAGTAAAGCTTTTCACCCTCTATAAGCAAAGGGCAATTACACGATTAGTTCACAACCAGCCAGCAGCATTTGCCAAAAGTTAAGGCGAAATAATAGCTCCGTGATGGAAACTCACCGCACGGTAATGAAAGCAAGAGTTATCAGCAACATGGAGCACAGCCCAGTGCCGCGACTTGTCAAACTCCTGCAGCACCTGGATGCATGAATTTAAATCCATTTGTTAAGAATTATATATACCATAATGTATATGTAATATTTCAAAGAGATGAGTGCAGCGGAGATGATTGGCTGGGGCTTAAGAAAATGAGCCTATTTTCAATGGAAGATCAGGAATATGTAAGACACTTTATCACAAATCTATAAGACTATGACCAGTGACAAAACTTTGCCTTCTCTGCATAGCCAGTGAAATGGCAGGAAGTCGCAAAAGAAAAAATACCACCTTTCACTCACCTGTTCCCCTGACATGTAGGAAACTAACCAGCAACGGTGATTCCATGCACGATGATTCATTTTTGATCTCTGTAACAACAATGAGAGCCAACTTAGATCTCAGCGACTAACTTGCAGTAATGAGTACAAACATTGGTAACAGATTAATCCAAATCAGAGTGGATGAATACCCCCCCCCCCCCCCCCCCAAAAAAAAAAAAGAGAGAGAAAGAGCCGCTCTCAATTATTTGAAAGGAACTTTAGGTATTAGAATTACCAAAATAATTGAATTATGACATTAGTAGGAACAACTTGGACATTAATACATCCAAGTCATTCAACTACAACACTTGGTTTGAACCCACCTGTTCCGCCATCAGTGGGCAGAATTATCTCAGTGAAGCTTGTGAACTGAACAAGTTGTCAACATGTGTGCATTGATTCAGACAGTACAAATATTCCACACAAAAAAAGTAGTTTTCCGGGTATGATAAAGCTTTTTTTTTGTTAAAGACCCATCTGTCAGAAAATTATCATACGTTTTCTATGATAGAACCAAAGTACTTCAAGAACAGATATAAATATGAACCAGTATATCTCGAGAGAATCCGTGGAAACTTTCCTAGCATCAATGATAGCCACCTTGTAATATAACACTCAAATATTGATCCACCAATAGGCTATATGTATGCAGTTTTCACAGTATGATCCAAAAAAGACCTCAGCCAGTTTTTTCACTAACTCGGATTCTCTTTCCATAATCTCTTCCAGATTTGAACAATTTCCAGCAATCATCTTGATCACCCACCTCCTATCAGTAATTAACAGTAATAAGCATCTCGAATTACTGATCATTGAAAGGGTAAAAAAAAATTAATTTCAAACTAACTCCCAGAAAAGACAAACACCAACTTCCAAGAAACGATTAAAAAGAAGTTGTATTAACCTCAATTAGAGAAATATGTGTGTCACTACTTTCTTTTTTCTTTTTCTGTGATGCCTTACTAGCTTATATTCAGATCCAAGTAGCGTTGGGCAAGCCGAACCTTAAATTTTTCTCCGCGGATGACTGATCATTGAAAGGGTAAAATAAAAATTCATTTCAAACTAACTCCCAGAAAAGATAAACACCAACTTCCAAGAAACGATCAAAAAACAGTTGTATTGTGTGCGCATTATTTTCTTGTTTCTTTTCTGTGATGCCTCACTAACAACTGGAGCATGTGACTCTAAACATGCCCCCAAAAATCATAATCCCAAAAAGGGGATTTGAGACCGCAGATATGCCAATTCATCATATGCCATTACCATGCTTCATCATTAACATCCAAGCATGAGCTTATTGTAAACGGGTTTTCAAAGTTTGATGTGAGAAAAACAATCTTGAGCGACCAGAGATAGAAAAAGAGAGTGAATTGAGAGGTTCATCCATGTAACAGAATGGACACACAAAACAATAATTAAAAAGAATTGCGTATAGCGGGATCTTAGTGCACCGGGCTGCCCTTTTTACATATGAGAAGAAAGGTATGTTACCTTTGGCTCCACGTTTGTTCACTTTTAGGTGAATGCGAGAGAACCACAGCTGAAAAGATAAGCTCATCCATGAACATGGACAAAGATTGCTTCTTTGACAAAACTAGCTTCCTGGGGGAAAAAACTTTATATGTTCAGGACTAAAAAGTCTCTACTGATCTTTTGCCGATATATATCATGCGTTTTAACTCAAAAAGAAAGACTTCTTTAAGGATGTTAAACAGACACCATAGCTCTATGAGTCAACCATTAAATTTCGCTTTTGTTAAAAAAACTCAAACCATTAACGTTCGCTATTTCCATTATCATGGAGTGTATTGTCCTTCAGACTAAAAAAATACATTTTGCTCCAGAGCTACATTTTCAAGATCAGATATCCCTATAAGGTATGTATCTGGTCAAAAAGCTATTGACAACTGTCACCATTTACAACGAACTGAAAAAAAAAAAATTTATGAGTTCAAAACAAACCTGGAATTCCACGCTGAGCCAAAATCACTACTTAGAAGCAAAAGTGCCCTGCTGTGCTTCATCAATTCACTTTCGAGATTAAGTGGAGAAGATGAGGGACAAGTTGAAGCATTTTTATCATCTCTCTCGTTGTAAATGCCATGGTGCACTTTATAACTTTTATATGCATCCACAAATGCATTTTTAGCCGCAGCATAAAGCGGAAAGAGAACCCTAGTTGAGATACCCAGCTTGTGATCCCTAGCCCAGAAAATTGTCTCAAAACTTGACTTTGGCACAGAACCAACAGATGTTGAAGGAGTCCCAATATCCTCATTTAGTGCAGAAAACTGGGATGGGTGAATGAACCCTATTTCATCACTGGACACAGGAGAGGCATGTCAGATTGCTAATGACAGCATCACTTTTGAACTCAACATCTCAATAAGAGTAAAAATAAATAATAAGAAATATGCTGATGTAATATGGATAGTTAAAAAAATGTTAGGGAGAAGAGTACAAAAACAAAAGTTTATCACCTTAGCTGAAAGGAATAATTACAGTGACTTTTAGAGAACATTCTTAAATAGAGGTATCCTACAACAACAACAACTATGCCTCAGTTCTAAACAAGTAAGGGTGGGCGATATCAACCTTATTTCTTTATGTAAGCTCAACTCTTATTATCATCATCATCACAAAACACCTTCTTCCTTGTTATGATTTGTAAACAATAGAGCTTTCTTTGAGGAAAGAGGAAAATTCCTCATCATAATACTACATTAAACAATGACATCCTACGGACAAGAGAAGTTGTTCTGATGGTAAGCAACCTCCACTTCCAACCAAGAGGTTGTGAGTTTGAGTCCCCAAGAGCAAGGTGGGAATTCTTGGAGGGACTCCTCTCCCCTCCCCCGTGGTATTATACTGGGTTGTTGTTGTTATTATCCTACCCTAATGTACAGGTTGAAATGATTTAAGTGCTTCAAAGATAAAGAAAACATTGCATTACATTTCAAAAAGACGTGGTAGCACAGCAAAAGTCTGAAAATGTTTGTATAGCTTAGAAATCCACAGCTCCAAACAACAAACAGTTCCTTTATCACGCTCGGATGGCTCATGGACTTCCATTGTTGGACCATCGTTGGAAGCTCATGAGATAGTTCTCCAAAAATTACGCCGCTCGACTAGCCATATTGTTAAGAAATAGAAGTTAAGAGACTATTGTACGAAGTTCATATGATGCTACAGTAAACACTCCAACCATGGTCTTATTGATTATTGATTCAAAAAAAAAACAAAGAAAATAATGGAATATTATCATTGAAATAACCAGCAAAATTGCGTCCATATACAGAGAGGGATAGACTTACATTAGAGGATCAGAATCCAATATGCCCTCTAATTGATTCAGAAGCTCCAATGGACCATGCTCGTCCATCTAGAATTGGTTTCTAACTACAAGAGCTGTTCATTCCCCAAATGTATGCCGATTCCTAGAATTGGCTGCTGACTCCAAGACTATAAAGAAGTGGATAAAGTATTAGAGTTGCATACGGAGATATAATTTTAATTATGAGACAACTTCTAAAAGCAAACTATTTAAGGGACCTATAATTGAGGATTGGCTCGAAAACTCAGCATTCACAATGATCCAAAATGCTCAGACTCATGAATAGTTTAGCACATATAAAAGAATAGACGAAAAAGCTACACGAAGGCTAGGTGGCAACCACCATCTGTCAAAATTGGCAACCACATCTGTCAAAATTCCCAAAATAACAGGTACAATCTAGGAACACTATTGCACCCGCTATTTATTCATTAGGTTAAGATGAACTGATACTTTGGAATTTCAATTTTTGCAACTGCAAAACTAGCATAGACTGTCAGTGTTCTACACTTATCAATCATTATTAAAGAAAATATTCTTCTTTTTTATAGGAACAGATTAACAGAAAACTATTGCACCTTGGTTTCATATCCAACTAGAAGAGCAACACAGCCTAAATATTCTCCTAATGATTGAGTTTTGATATTTTCTTAAAAATAATAAGTCAAGTAAGACTTGCGGACAAATCAATCTCTCTGATAAAGTGAAAGAGAAGTACAATTTATGCCAATTTCTTCAGCATACAGTTCTTTTTACAACTGTGATTTACTAATTCATATAAAGTGTCATCCACTATCATAAACAATGTCCAATAAGGACGCTTATGGAAATAACAATATAGCAAAAAAGAATTAATTGGAATCAATTTTCAAAAGAAAAAACTTACAAAATTGCCTCAAGGAGAGAGTTTGTGAACAAGATTTAAGGCTTCTGGGATTTGCACAGATGTTTCAGATGAAAGCAACGATTTTTCTGCCTCATGACGGGACATCTTCTTTCTTTATTTCTCACTGATTATTATGGTTATTTATTTATTTTAAAGATCAAACAGATTTTAATACTTGGAAGATATATAAAAAATAACCGAAACATCAAAAGAGTTATTTACAAAGAAAGTTGAAAGCTCTGCCAAATTGGGAGAAATTAAAAAATAACCAAATTTACAAATGGTAGTTGAAAAATAGCTTAATTTTAAAATTAATCAAAATTTAATTACTTTTTATATAAAAATAAATTTAAATGAAAATATTATTCAAATCCGAAAAGATATTGTCCAACATAATATATTGGAGCTTCAATATATTATACCGACCCATCATAATATACTGGAGATTGGAGCACTGGTGCTCTAAACTCCAGTATATTATACTGGAACCAACAAAGTATATCGGTCCAGCGCAATATGCTGAAAGTTCATACATAGGTATATCGAACTCCAGTATATTATACTGGACCGATGTTTATTACAGCAAAATAATGACTATTTTTTATTAACTTAATAAATACAGACTATTTTTAAATAACCAACCCAAAAACTAACAAAACCGTGCTATTTTGAAATGATGAGCCAAAAAACGGAGGAGGGTAGATTTGATTTGGACGGCCCAGTTTCATAGGCCCAATAGATCCACGACTTTCTCTTACAGCTCTAGCATTTGGTTTAGGCCTAAATTACAAAATTAATCTGTCTGTTGAAATTAATTGCATTTTTTAGCCAAAAAGTATATATATATATATATGATCTAGAGCTTTGACATGGTCTAAGGTTTTTGTGTTCTCCGGCACAAGTTTAATAGATGGACTTGAAATTTGAGGTAATTTTTTCATTAGAAATGAGGGTTATCAGGTGGATAATCTCATTTTACTAAACCAAGGTCTTGTTTGATATCTTTGTATGTGGATGTGAATATGTTATTGTATTTTTGCTAATTTTGGAGCGTTACTTTCTGGATAAATTCATTTTACATTGTTATTAGATTAAGGATTGTACTATTATAGTTAACCTCAACGACTAGGACAGAGACCTCTATCAAAATTTAATATTCAAATTGTGATATTAACTAGTTGGACTGTCGTTTTTTCTCATTTTTTCCTCCGACCAACAGTTAATAAGCTTGCCCTTGCTTTCTGGCAATGTCCAAAAGGAGCAAGTTCCAAAAGCTTCTTTTCAATTCCTATTTGGTGTTATAGCCGTCAATGGTTGTTGTCCTCCTTTGATCACAGAAACTGTTCATTTCATTTAAGGGAAAAGAGTCAGAATTGCCCCTAACATATTGACTCCGGGTTAAAAATGCCCTCCGTTAATCTATTTTGAAGAAAATGCCCCTACCGTTAAAAATGTGGCATATTTGTGCCCCTAAGTCTAACAACTGACTGTACTTATATTTAAAACGGTAGGGGCACTTTTTTCAAAATAGGTTAACGGTAGGGGCATTTTTAAACTGGAGCCAATACGTTAGGGCAAAAATATGCCAGAATTTTAACGGTATGGGCATTTTTCTCAAAATAGGTTAACGGAGGGCATTTTTAAACTGGCGTCAATACGTTAGGGGTAGTTCTGACCCTTTTCCGTTCATTTAATTACTAGTACAGTTATTCTCGTGAAGCTAGCCAATTGTAATCCATTAATTCCCCCCCCCCCCCACCCCCCACCCCCACAAAACCTCCTACCACTCCAAAGGAAGTAAGAAGAATCTTTCTAAGAGAAATAAGAGAAAAATGTCT
Organism: Nicotiana benthamiana; assembly: GCA_034376525.1. Classification (NCBI taxonomy): domain Eukaryota; kingdom Viridiplantae; phylum Streptophyta; class Magnoliopsida; order Solanales; family Solanaceae; genus Nicotiana; species Nicotiana benthamiana. The sequence continues at coordinate 87,840,450 of CM067333.1, read as the reverse complement.
AAAGGTTGTGTCCTCTTATTATCAAAGTATTAACTTAGACTTGGAGTGTCTGAATGATGAATCTCTAAATTTTTATTTGCCTAACGACATAAGATAAAAATATATAACTAAGAGCATGTTTAACTAAGCTTCTCGAATTGATTGAAGTTGACTTTGATCAATATTTTTGGTAAATAGATCCGGACCCATGATCCAACGCTTGTGTAGGTCCGTAGTAAAATATGGATTTGAGCGTATGCCCGAAATTGAATTCCGAGGTTCCAAACTCGAGAAAGAAATTTTTAAAGAAAATTATTTACTGAAAAATATAAAGGCTTTTAGAAGTGAATCGATGCAATTTCTTGATAGTATCGGGCATGTATCTTGGTTCCGGAGTCCGATAATAATTTAAAATAATAATTAAGTTGAATTTATAAAATTTGGTAAAGATCGGAACTGGTTTGGTATAAAACAGTCCTATAATTGAGGAAATAGAAATTTCAATTTTCTTGAGTGATTTCATGAATTTGAGGTTTAATTCATAGTTATTGATATTATTTTGATGATTTGATTGCACGAGCAAGTCTGCATGATATTTTTGGACTTGCGTGCATGTGTGGTTTGGAGCCCCAAGGGCTCGGGTAATTTTTGGATGGGCCACGTAGTGAAATTAGATTTAGGAAAAATGCCGGTGTGCTGCAGGTCTGTAGGCTTCGCAATTGCGAAGCCTGGCTCGCAAATGCAAACTCGCATTTGCGAAGAATTATCGCAATCGCGGCGATGGGCTAGGTAGGGAGACATTTGCATTTGCGAAGCTCAATGTCGCAAATGCGACTTCAACAGTGATCGCAATTGCCAACGACGGTCCGCATTGCGAAGTAAGCAGGGCAGGGCTACCTTCGCATTTGCGAAGCCTAGGCCGCACTTGCGAGTTCGCATTTGCGAACCTGACATTGCAAATTTGATAATTGCACCTGTGTAAATTATAACTTAGATTGATTTTTCTTAATTTTTGCAACTCTTTAAAACCCTAAGCTCTCTTGGGCAATTTTTCAAAGAAGAGTTCTTCTCTAAATCATTAGTAAGTCATTTCTAACTCATTTCTTTCAATCTAATCCATCTTTTTGCATGATTTCATTTCAAAATCAAGGGTTTTTTCATGGGAAATTGGGTGATTTTGGGTAGAACATAAGATTTTTAAATTTTGGGGATTTGGACCTCGGTTTTAGGTTCGATTTTATATATTTGAGTTCGTGAGGGAGTGGATGATCGGGTTTTTGTTCGAACCTCGAGTTTTAACCAAGCGGGCCATGCATCGATTTTTGACATTTTGGAGAAATCATTAGAAAATCTATTTGCATGCATTAGAATTGATTTATATAGCATTTATTGATATCGTTAAGTAAATTGTGACTAGATACAAGCGAATTGAAAGTGGAATTGAGGGGTAAAACGGTAGTTGAAGCTTAACTGTATTAGTGGCATTGAGGTAAGTGTTTGGTCTAACATTAGCTTGGGGGAATAGGAGTTGTGGTTTTATTTGCTTATTGTTAATTGTTGAGTATGACGTATAGGTGTGCTGACGAGTATCTATACGTTGTTATGAAACATACAGTGAGTCTTATACTATGATTGTTGTGACTCTGTTATGTATTGTCCATGTTTACTATGATGATTATTAGTGTCAAACAAGCCTTATGGAAGTATTCTTGGTAATTGAATATTGTAGAGCATTGGCTCAAGTTGAGATTTGTGTTATGAAGTGATTGTGAAAATGAGAAGAGGTTTATGATATTGTTTCCCTTGCCGGAATATTATTGTTATACTATTGTTCCCTTGCCGAAATTCTATTGTGATTTTATTGATTCCCTTGCCCGAATTGCTTATGATTGTTGTTTGGGTAAGGAAGAGTGGAAAGCACGAAGGGTGATGTCGTGCATGATATTGGTGAGTGAGTGTTAATATACGAAGGGTGATGTCGTGCAGATAAATTTAATGTAAAGGCACGAAGGGCGATGTCATGCCATGATATGAGTGATAATGCACATTTGAGGTAAAAGCACGAAGGGTGATGCTGTGCTGCCTCTGTTGATTCTTATGGTGATAACAACAGTAAAAGCATGAAGGGTAATTGTCACGACCCAAACCGACGAACCGTGACGAACACCTGATACCTTACTCAACCGAATACCAATTTTTCTTATTACATCATCTTATAGACGTGACATACGGGCCTAGTAGGACAACATCATCTTATTACAACATGATCTTTTGTAGGCCGGCAAGACCATACAATTTTTCATGTATACGACATATGTCTACAAGCCTCTAAGAGTACATAAATGTCATAAAGGTCGGGACAAAGTTCCGCCATACCAAACAATATATGTCTAGATCATATTAACCGGACACGCAACTCCGAAGCAAATAGAGCGCACCAACATCTTCCACTAAGCTGGTAGCCTATTTGGAGGGCTCTTGACCTGTCTGTCTGGACTTGCAGGCATGAAATGCAGCGTCCCCAGACAAAATGGACGTAATTATGAAATAATGTACTAAGTATGTAAGGCAATATACTGAAAACTGAAACTGAACCGGTAATATAATACCTGCAAGTAGCTGTAAGTCAAAGATAATCTTAAGATATGCTTACCTACTGATATTGACTCAACTCTCTCAATATAGTAAGTAAAATAGTCGTCTGAACCTATAAGGCTCGGTATATATATATAATTGCTCTACCGTAGTAGGCTCGCACATAAGAGCTCGGCCATACTAGGCTCTGTATCTTGACACTTGGCTCGCTCATAAGCACTCACCCACCGTAAGCTCGAGTTATATATATATATATATATATATATATATATATATATATATATATATATATATATATATATATATATATATATATATATATATATATATATATATATATATATATATATATATATATATATATATATATATATATATATATATATATATATATATATATATATATATATATATATATATATATATATATATATATATATATATATATATAACTGTTATGTCGTAGTAGGCTCACTCATATGTACTCGGCCATACTAGGCTCTATGTCTCGACCAGCCGGGCTCGCTCATAAGCGCTCTGCTACAGTAGGCTCGATATATAACTTATCATCTGATCAGAGGTTTCTCAATAGAGGCCTGGCCATCCATTATAGATCGATGGTAATGAAAATAGTTTTAATATTATATATATGTAAACTCTATCCTCTTTTGACCGGGAAAAAAATACTGAGCTGAATATGCAATCCCAAAAAGAAGAATATAGTAACTTACAAAACTAGAAAAATATATGTAATTTGCGAGACTAGCAAAATATACGTAAATTTTGGGATGTGTTATAAACTAAAGCAAAAGACAAGAACAATAGAACAAGAACAATAGCAATAGAGAGAAGAGTAGAGAGAGTTCTTCTTATTGAGTTGAGAGGGGTCTCAAGGGATGATTTACAATGGTAGGGGGCACCTCTATTTATAGGGGAGAGGAAGATTTAGCTACCACTAATAGAACTCTAAAATCTCTCTAATTAGATACATTAAAGACATTCACCTTAAATAGAAGTGTAAGAATCTTCTATTTCATAACACTCCCCCTTGAATGTCTATTCAATGATGTGCCTCATAAAACCTTAAAACCAAAACCCAATGGGAAAAATTAAAGTAAGGAAAAAGAGTACACATGTTTGAATATGCGCCTATTGGTTGCCTCGTTAAAAACCTTGCAAGGAAAACCCAGAGGGACAAAACCTTGTAAGGGAAAAAGAGTGCAACGCGCATTGACTCCCCCTAATGAGTACATCGATTTATATCCTTGAGCATTTGCATTCCAATCTTGTGCATCATCTTCAGAACGATCTTTGGTAGATATTTGATAAATAAATCAACCATGTTGACTTGAATAAATATTCCGCACCTTGAAATCATCACTCTTGATAGATATGAACATCTTCATATAATGTCGTGGAATAGCTCTTCAATATCTCCATAGATGCATTCTTAATGCCATCATGCTTATAGTTATAGCAAGATACATATGTACACAAATTGCACTTAGGATGTGGTACTTCAGGACCACGAATTGCATATGCTTCAAGCAACTTAAATCTTTCAAGTTAAGTCATGTAAGTCACATAATAAACTTTAGCTGCATATCAAGTTTTCATTAGTGATACTAAACAAATAAGATATCGAAAATTGATTATACATACCTTTGACTTTATAGTTTCAAGCATATGAACTATAGGTTCAAAGCTACATGTCTTTCATATGGAATCAATTCTTCTTGAATTGTATCTCTTCCATTTAGTTACTTTCTTTGAGTCAGCAAATGCGTATAGCATGCTTTGCAATATGTTGCAATTGCATTTCCTTTTTATGAACTACAGGTTCATATCATGATATTTGGGGATATACGTATGCAAATGAAAATTCATCCCATGTAACACTTTCTCAAGTGTTTATCATGTCTCCCCCTCATGTTAGTAAAACTAACATGTTTCCTCAACTTTGAAAAATCATCTTTGTGCATTATGTCAATATACACAGCACCTTAATAATAAGATGAAATTATTTGGTTCCTGACCCTGAACCACTTGTGAGGGGAGAATATACTCTCGCATACAACTTATATCAAACTGATATATATATAACTTTGTTCTCATAAGAAACAGTTTAGCTATTAAGTGGCAGCACTCAATAATTATCTTGCTAAACCAACTTTAATATAAACCAACTTGTCAAGATGAACTGTCTTGAGTAGAGAATCTGGAAACTATGCTCGAAGTTAGATTACTGAGCGATTTACCTCGCAAGCACTGCCAGGCTGCGGGTTAATAACCATGGCGCATGTAACCATATCATAGATGCATCATATGTGGTATACATGGCAGGTGAATGGGCCCATATTCACCTTTGATATTTCCAGAATCAAAGGGCTTCAACCCGAACTCTTTAGTTGGTCAGTTCATTACTGAGAACAAGAACTTCTAGTTCTTTGATATTCACCTATGTGAATTTGCACATCATACTTCAAATGAGATGGCTAACACGAATGTCAACTGAATAAATTATCAATATTGGTAAACTTCAAATTTACACCATGACATGTGCACTTATCAATAAACTTCGGGTTTATTATGACATGGGTTTTATACCAATAGATATCCACTTTATTGTGGCATTCTTTCGTTTGTGTAGTACAAACTGGAGAACAAAGCGGGTAGCTTTTCATATACAAATTACCCCGCTTCAAGTTGTAGTAATAGGAGAATCAAAGCCTTCCTTTATTTATAGTCTCAATATCATCAATCGCCTTCGCGTGTACTTTTGGAAACTGGATAAGTTTCTTTGAGACTTACTACAGCACAATACTCAATTGTGTTTCTCCAACATAGTAATAATTGGCTCTTCGAGAGCTCTCAATTAATTTTGTACTACCACAGACTGAGGTTCGAGATCCTCACATTCTTGCATTCCGTATTTTCAAGAGTCTCAGGCTCAATAGATTCTTCGTGAATCTCGGAATTAATCAAATCATGAGCGTCCTCATGTGATTCTTTCATAGTGTCATTTAGATCGTTCTTTTTCCTCTTTCTAGGATTTCGATCTTTGGAACCTAATGGTCTGCCACGCTTCTGGCGTGCATTTGACTCATTGGATATGGCACTAGATATTTGTCCAATAGGGACTTCAATACGGATCGGAACATTTTCCGCGTGAATGTGGGATTTCGTTATCCTCTTCAAGTCCGTAAATGCGTTAGGCATTTGGTTTGCTATTCTTTGCAAATGGATAATCTTTTGTACCTCTTTCTCACAAGTAGAGGTATGTGGATCAAGATGAGATAATGATTCATTTTTCCACAAAATTTCCCGTTTGGTTTCACAAACTTCTCCCCCTAATTTTGGGAAAAGTGTTTCATCAAATCGACAGTCTGCAAATTGTGCAGTAAACAGGTCGCCTGTCAATGTTTCAAGGTAGCGAATGATGGAGGGCGAATCAAACCCAACATATATTCCTAACCTTCTTTGCGCACCCATTTTGGTGCGGGATGGCGGTGCTACAGGCACATATACGGCACATCCAAATATCCTTAAATGGGATATATCGGGTTCATGACCCAAAACCAATTGCAACGGAGAATACTTGTGGTAATTCGTCGGCCTGAGACGAATTAGCATTGCTGCATGCAATATGGCATGACCCCACACTGAAGTGGCAGCCTCGTTCTCATCAGTAATGGCCTTGCAATCAACTGCAAGCGCTTAATTAACGATTCTACAAGACCGTTCTGAGTGTGAACATGGGCTACAGAATGTTCAACTTTTATCCCGATTGATAAGAAATAATCATTAAATGCTTGGGATGTAAACTCAGCAGCATTATCCAGTCTAATGGACTTGATTGGATTATCTGGAAAGTGTGCTCGTAGCCGAATGATTTGTGCCATTAACTTCGCAAACGCCAGGTTGCGAGATGACAACAGGCACACATGAGACCATCTACAGGATGCGTCTATCAAGACCATGAAATACCTAAACGACCCACTAGGTGGGTGAATAGGTCCACAAATGTCCCCTTGTATACGTTCCAGAAACTGGGGTGACTCAGTCCCAACCTTTGTTGGGGATGGTCTGATAATCAGCTTGCCTTGATAACACGAAGTGCAAGGATATTCATTACTTGAGAGAATTTTGAAATTCTTTAACGGATGCCCATATGAGCTTTCTATAATCCGTCTCATCATGGTTGATCCTGGGTGACCCAGTCGATCATGCCAAAGTACAAATGTATTGGACTCAGTATTCTTTAGATTTACTGTTGAATGTGCCTCAATTGCACTAATTCTTGTCCAATACAGGCCACAAGATAAAGACGGGAATTTCTCAATAACCCTCTTTTTGGCCGGAGACATTCTTTGAAGTGAGGACGAGATATTCAAGATTATCTTCATCCATTGTCTCAATATTGTAGCCATTCCGGCGTACATCTTTAAAACTCAACAAGTTTCTTCTTAGACTTGGAGGAGAATATTGCATTCTCTAAGATAAACGTCATGCCTTTGGGCAGAGTTACATTTGCTCTTCCGGAGCCTTTCAATCAATTTACTTCCCATGGTATGACATACAAAAGGAATACATGAACATAAGAATAAACAAGTTCAATTCTTTTGTGTCACATAATATTTTCAAGATCTGCTACTAACAATTGACTAACAAAATCAGATATGTTGTCCATAATCAATTACTTTGCAGTTTGAAAATTTCAGCGTTTTTCATAAGACAATCGATTATTAAACACACACAATCGATTGTTGGAACATCGACAATCGATTGTTAAACATAGACAATTGATTGTGGATGATTTTTGAAAAATTCCAGATTACACTGCCTAACGACAATCGATTGTTAGATATAGACAATCGATTGTGGGTGATTTTTGAAAAATTCCAGACCTCACTGTTTCAAGACAATCGATTGTTAGACAAAGACAATCGATTGTTGGCTATTTTTGAAAATTTCCAGACCTCACTGTTTCAAGACAATCGATTGTTAGACAAAGACAATCGATTGTTGGCTATTTTTGAAAAATTCTAGAACACACTGTTTCAAGACAATCGATTGTTAGCCAAAGACAATCGATTGTTGATCAATTGTTTTTCAACTTTAATGCAAAAATAGTTGATAATCGACTAGTTTTTCAGGCTAGTCGATTACCCCCACTGGAAAATAAAAGTTTTATTGATATTTGAGCATATTGAAGATATTCTAAAGAACTAATACAAATATCATATCATGAACTAGCTAATACGAGCTAATACTAATGACTATTGATTTATTCATTGACTAATACAAATAAGTGGAATAAAATCAAATAGCTCCATCTTCTTTCATCACGGACCCATCACCGATTAGGTGGTCTATCTTTCCCTCGGGTTGCTCAAAGAAGTCTGCCACATCAAAGTGGGTGATGTCAAAGTTGTCGTCAGAGACAAAATTCGTTTCAGGGCGTTTACTCTTTCGAGATGCTTAATAAAGGTCAACCAAGTGTCTTGGTATACGGCAAATCTTTGACCAGTGCCCTTTCCCACCGCAACGATAACATATAGTTTCTGAACTATTTGCCTTAGGATCTTCGGGATCCCGTTTCTGCTTTCGGTGGTTATCTCTCTTTGGGGGGTGACGGATTTCTTTGGAATTTCTTCCTTGTTCACGTCCTTGGCTTTGACCCCGTTTATGACCGTGATCATGGTCCCTTTTATGTTTGGCATAATGCGAGTGCACCATATCTGCTTCAGGCAGTGGTGTAGACCCAGTTGGTCTATTTTCGTGATTTCTCATGAGCAGGTCATTATTTCGCTCAGCCACTAGTAAGAGAGAAATCAGTTCAGAGTACTTCGTAAAGCCTTTCTCTCGGTACTGTTGCTGCAGTACCATATTGGAGGCATGAAACGTTGTAAACGTTTTCTCAAGCATATCGTAATCGGAGATGTTATCTCCACATAGCTTCAGTTTAGAAGTAATTCTGAACATAGCAGAATTATATTCAGAAACGGACTTAAAATCCTGTAGCCTCAGATGGGCCCAATCATATCGTGCTTGTGGCAGAGTGACCAACTTCAGGTTGTCATATCTCTCCTTTAAGCTGTTCCACAAAACGAGTGGATCCTTGACGGTGAGATATTCAATCTTCAAACCTTCGTCAAGGTGGTGGCGCAAGAAAATCAAGGCCTTCGCACAATCTTGGGTGGATGCTTTTTCTTTATCTTTGAGGGTGTCTCCGAGACCCATAGCATCTAGGTGGATTTCAGCATCCAACACCCATGTCATATAGTTCTTGCCCGAAATTTCAAGGGCAACGAACTTTCTTTTCATAATGTCAGACATACTCGAAATTAAATTAGGAAGAGGGAAAATACCTTGGATTTTCGAGAATGGTACTTGAGACGGTAGAGTCAAATGAAAGAAGAGCTTAACGAAATCATGTCAAATGAAAGAAGAGCTTACCCTTAACATATTTAGAGTTAAGAAAATTTCGTATAATATTCTTAAAAATTACATTGTACTCTTTTGTAACCGCAAAATTTTGATGAAATTATGCTGAAATACTTTAAACGAAACCAAACTTCTGCTTCTTAGAATTTTGTTGCACGAAATTTTTTCTTTTGCTTCAAATGTTCTTTTGATCTAAGATTAATATATCAATCAATAATTCATGGGTGTTCTAATCTAAAATGAGGTAACTCAGAACTATGAAAGAGATACGTATATCACGATCCTAAGCTTTCCAGAATTGCTTCTTGTCTTGGGAAAAGATTACAGAAGACTATTGTCTATTTCAAATAATGTTTCTTTGGACTAAGAAGTCTTTATCTTAGTTGAATTTGCTTTCAACCCCTAGCAGACGCCTACCCATAAATTGCTATGAGTCACTTTCTTAATTGTTGGCCTTGTGCCACGTTTTTGGATGGTGGATTTTTGTTAATTTTATTTATTTATTAGTTAATTGAATGATGTTCTATTATTTAATATTAATTAATTACTTGTATAATTATCACAAATTACTTTTTTATTTTTATTTTTAATATACTTTTTATATACTTTATACATTATACTATTGTAGTTATATAGTATCTTATATGGTATTAGTTCATAATTATCGAGTATTATCGTTTGATCCATATTTTATCCCAAAACATTTAAACTTGGACAAAATTCATTTTCTTTGACTTGCTTAAGGCTGTATCCGGTTCCGGTTCTGGGTCTATTTAGGTCTGCGGTTTCGGTTCTGGCGGTTCCGGTTCTGGCGGTTCTGAAGGTGGAACCAGCCCGTGATGGTTCCGGATACCATCCGATTCCAGTTCCGGTGGTTACAATATATTTTATATGGTGTACTATGTTATTAGTATAGTATATATTGTGTTTGGTAATTAGTATATGTTGTGTATAAATAGTGTATATTTTATATATAAGTAGTATATATTGTATTAAGTAGTATATATTGTATATAAGTAGTGTATATTGTGTTGTAGTTAGTAATTAGTATAAATTGTATATAAGTGTATATATTGATAAAAGAATGTTGTCATTAGTATATTGTGTTGTATGTTATATATTGTATGTTAATATAAATATTCAAGGATTGATATAGAAGTAAAGACAAATAAATATTGAGACAAAAGATATTCAAGAATATGATAAAGAGCATATTTATTGACCAAAATGACATATCTTTCTTAGTCTTCCTTCCCCCAATGGAATGAGCACATCATGGTACTAATACCACCAATAAAAGGAAAAAAAAATTAAAAGAAGACATGCCAATGTACAAGTTACATCATAATTTATGCATTATTTCTAACAATTTCATAAAACCTTCAAGGTTTGGAGGTGGTTGTGTTGGCGGTGGTGGAAATGAAGCTTGTTCACCACCACTTCCGGGTGAAGTTGCTTCCTGAGCAAGTTCTGCTATCATTTCTTCATACGCCTCATCTATTTCTGGTTGTGATTCTGCTAGGCCAAAGTTCATTCTTTCTGCGCGGATCCAATCTCGAAAAAGCACTAATTTTTTCAAGATGTCCCGCATCGACGCTCTGTGATCACCTATTTGTAGTCTTGCTTGACTAAAAGCGCTCTCCGATGCAACAGTTGACGCTTGAATCGACAGAACATCCCGAGCCATCCTTGCAAGAACGGGAAAATGCTTTTCCCTTGTCTTCCACCATTCCAAAAGGTCGAAAGAGCCGTCTGGATTCTCCTTCTCTAGTCCCTGTGACAAATAAACTTGAAGCTCATTTAGATGGGAAATTTCATCTAGTTTATCACCTTGAGTACCCCTGAACTCCGTCCACGATTTAAGAGCTGTTAAGCCAGCAGCTCTTTTAGACGATTGTGATGTAGACGAAGTAGGGGTTGGAATATTAGGCCTAACATGCTCTAACGCCTGTTTATAAGCATTATAAACAGTTTGAGCATTAACTTTAATTGATGCTTTCGCATCAGCTAGTGTAGCAATTTCTACTTTTGAAATATCTAAAGATTGATAAATAGTAGAATACCAAAAGTTAGGACCTCCTAATGTCATAGTTGGATTTAACATAAAGTTTGGGGTTAAATTAAAGTTTGGGGGCCAAATAGCTATTTTTTAAACTTCCAAACGGCTACTTTTTGCAAAGAGCAGTTTAGAAATATTTTTTTTTAAATTTTTTTTTTTTGAAAAATGCCCGTTGGGAACCGGCAGAACCATTTGGAACCGCCAGAACCGGTCCAGAACCGCGAGCCGGTTCCGGTTCTGGCGGGTCCGATTCTGGCGGTTCCAACGAGTAGAACCGCCCCGCCACGATTCCCTGGAACCGGTAGACCCGGAACCGTCGGAACCGGCAGGGCCGCAGTGCCCAAAAATTACAGTATTAGTTCCCTCTTTCACCTTCATGAATTTACTAAACGCTTGTGAAATAGCATATCCCCATATAATCTTTTACTTGGACTGATGTCAATTACCTTACGACAAATTTAACGTACAATACTTCTGAGTGCCACATCGTCGTAACTTAATACTGGAAAGTGTGACAGTAATGTCTTGCACTTGTTATTATTTTCCTTATTCTTGTTCATAATTGAATTATGGTATTCTTTGTACTTCTCTATTGAAATTCTGTTAGTAGAGATGTTTCCTTTTTTCCATGTTTAACTGCTAGTTTCTGTTACTATTATTTGTTGTATATGATTTAACTGCACATGTTTACTTGGTAGTCTTGTCCTAGCCTCGTTACTACTTAGCCGAAGTTAGACTCGACACTTACCAGTATATGAGGTCGATTATGCTGATACTACATTCTGCATTGTGTGCAGATCCCGGTGTTGGAGCATTTGGACCATAGAGAGGTTGCTGCCTTCAGCCGGAGACCTGAGGTAGTCATGCAGACGTCCGCAGACCTTGGCGTCCCCTTCTATCTTTTCCATTTTGTTTTTATTTATTTCAGAGACAAACTTGTACTTTTCCATTCAGATCATTGTTTGTAGTATTCGTAGACGGTCCGTGACATTGTAACACCAATTCTAGGTCGAGTTGTATTCTGGATTTTGCATTAGTATTTAGTTATATTATCAGATTTCGTCTTCCACATTTCTTTTGTTATTATTGTTATTCCGATGTTGATCGCCTGTTAATTTGAATTGTTAAAAAGTTAGGGAAAAGGGTAATACAATCTGTAACACTCGATTTGCGTAGCTTTCACGAGTAGGCACCATCCCGATTCCCGAGTATAAAAAATCTGGATCATGACACAAAAGCAGGAGCAAAAAATTAATTTATCAAACTATTATATATATATATATATATATATATATATATATATATATATATATATATATATATATATATATATATATATATATATATATCATGTAAACTTTTCAAATTCACTTTTTGTCTTTTCTTGTTTTTGATGTTTTCTTTGAATAATCTTGTTTTTTTTTATTTCTCTAAATTAATAAATCTCTTTGAATTCTTCTACTGATACGCTATTTAACTATTATGTTAATGAAAAAATTACTTCGGAATTGAGGAAGGAGATGGGCCTTGTGGTATTCTTTTTGTAAATGCAAGACAAGTCTTCTACTATTATGGACGCGTTGCGTGATAGAATTAGAGTTGAAATTAGTGAAAAATATTATCATGTGTGACTGGCTTTGCTTGTTATAATAACTAGCAATTATACTAGATAATATTATTTCTTTGGTATAACTATATATGTTATGATGATTCAAATATTTAGTATGTATGTTTACTTATATATATTTTTTAATTAGATTAAATATAAAAAAATTACGGTCTCTAATAATAAGCTTTTGAATTATTTTTCCTTTCTAAATAATTATAAAAGTTTGGTACTATTCTTTTTAGTAATTTGACACTCACAAATATTTTTTATAAAGATTGGATAAACATAATTAGTTTATCAAATATGGTAAAAAGTATTGCTTAAATGAATGACCAAGAACAAACTATTTTTTTTTCTGAAGTACTTTTAGAAAGAGAAAAATACTTTTCAAAATAAGTAGATTTTGGCATCTTGGCCAAACGAGCTTTGAGTATGTGTTTTTTCAATAAAAAAATTCTTCTCAATTTTAATTATTCCAACAGTTATGAGTACATGTAATCTTAATTTTAAGCAAGTTTGATTGCAAAGACATTTCATTATGACTATTGTATGAGTTAAAATCAGATCAGAGAAATTCGATACACAAAACAACAGGCCGAGGTCAGACAATCATCAATAAGGCCGAGGTCGGACAGTCATTAATAAGGCCGGGGTCGGATAGTCATCAATAACTCTGATGTCGGACAATCATCAATAAGATCGAGGTCGGGCAGTCATCAATAAGGCCGAGGTCGTGCGGTGACGAAACATCTAGTTTGCTTTGGAATCTTAAAAGGCAATATTCTACTAAATATTCCCCCTAATTGTACTTTTTAGGATTTTCTATTAATACCCCTTATAAATAGGAAGAGAGGAATTCTCAAAAAAAGGTTCCAAGGTTCTATGTATTTGTCTATCATTCATCTTTTTCAAATGAAAGAGAATACGCCTCACTCAAGATTGGGTGAATCTTTTCCTTTATTTACTTTTTATTACCATTTAATGTGTCACGACCCAAACTGGAGGGTCATGACTAGCACCCGACCATACTTGTCGAGTACCAACGTACATTTTATCTAACCTTCATTATTATCTTTTAGGGTTGAGGAGACCAATATAAATGATAGACATGGATCATGGACAACCAATAACCAAATATGATGGAATGAACATACATATCATGGGATGGCCAAACAAACAAGAAACTATATATAAGGTACGAGCTAGCACGCTAGCATGAAAGACTATACAACAAAAACCAGCCGACAAGACATACCAAACTATACATGAGTCGACACCTATCTATGAGCCTCTAAAGGAACATAAGTGTTGCAACATAGCCGGAATAGGGCCATGATATACCCATAATGTCTATAACAAAAATGCCTACCAAGACCACGGCAAGTCCGGAGAAGGAATCTCACCAATCATCGCTGAACTGGACAACCTACTGTAGTGGGGAAGCTGCACCTGCCTGTCTATCAAGACTTGCAACACGACATGCAGCGTCCACAAATAAAAGGATGTCAGTACGAATAAAGTACTGAGTATGTAAGGCAAGGAACCATAAATACGAATAGTAATGTAAGCAGGGATAGAGAATATACAATATGTAACATACTGACATGAAATGCATGATACATATGTATAAATACATAGACTTTTAAAACATACACCTCTGTGGGCATCATCATTATCATATCGTACCCTGCCATAGTAGGCTCGGTAAAAAAATGTAACCAGCTATCATAAGGCTCAGTAGAATCATACCCGACTATGTGGGCTCGGTAAAACCCAAATGATCAGTGGTTGCACAATAGGTGTCGTACCCGACCGACCATAGCGCGGCTCGGTAGAGTAAAATAGATACATATGTATAATTCATGCTCAACTCATGGAATCACGTTCCAAACCTTTAGGAGTGATGTAAGGTATGTATCCTCTGTACACTTTATTAGTACTAACTCTTCACTATGAACCTTATAAGAATCAGAAAGTACCAACGTCACTGATAACATAAGAATAAGAGAAGCAACATTAACATCAATCTTTCCATAAGAGGGGAAACAATCTAAGTACTGATAGCTTCTAAGAATAGAGTATCTTTGGAAGCTCGTTCATTACATTATGTACAATCGGAGTCGTGCAAAAGAATGAAAGGAATAGCCTCATATACCTTGTATATACTGCCCCAATCTCAAGCTATGCAATTGTCATAACTCCTCAGTCTATAATAAGAGAAACGATACTATCGTTAACATTTATACGTCATAACTATTATGTATCGACCACAACCTATTTTACGATGAGACGGACAACACCTCCCATATATATATGACTTCAAAAAAGTCAAAAAAATCACCAAACATCCCAACAAATATCAATAATAATCATATTGAGCCTCCCAAAACAGTCCACATACAACCTTATCACTTTATACATACGATGGCCACCGTTGTCGTATCAAGCGATCCGAAAATGTTACGAAGAAATATCAGACCACAACCCTACATATATATGGTGTTTATCCATACCTTCCTCTTCCAAAACTCCACAAAACAGTAGTAAAACATGTAGCCCAACAGCAACACAAAACAGTCTGCTACAAGTGAATAACTCGAATCGTAGCTTCCTATCATCGTCTCGTGAGTTCTTATATGTATAAAACGAATTACACGAATTTACAACAAAAAAAGATATGTAATAGGGCAGTGTCTTACCTTGCTTTTTGGATAGCTCATCCCTTCCCTTGGTTCTTCAAACTCTAGGTTTTATCTCCAATTGGAACTTGAAAGAGAGGAAAAATCAATTAGGGTTTGTGTGAGATTTTTTTAGGGAGGAGTTGTAGGGGTTCAATTTGGTTTTGAAGGTCTAAAATAAGGGTGAAATAACTGAGTTTATAATCCCTTAAAAGTCCTTTCTTGGATGACTGAGACTTTTACTTTTGTCCTCTCATTTTGGCAAGTAGGTGATGCACCTACTTGTCACATACCAATCTCTAAAGGCTTGCAAAAATACAAATATCTCTATACTCCGAGATCATATTGACAAACATCTTAATGTGTTAGAAACTATACTCATAGATATTTAATTTTGTGGGTGGATCACCCCGTAATTTCTTGTAAATTTGGAGAAAATCTTAGAAACATTTGACATAATGTTTAAGTAAAATTATGAACCTAAGTTGTGACAACGTTTGTCGACTTTTGTTTCATAACTCGTTTGACTTCAAGACTTATGATACAAATATTATATGATTCAGATACCTTTATACATGGCCTTTTTGAGTGTATTAAGCACCTCTAGTTTTACCTAAAAATACGAGTTACAACATCCTTTATTCGTTTAACTTCTAATACTTGTTAATCACCCTTATACACCCTTGTATCACTTAAGACGAATAGGATTAACTTCTTATCGTCTCAAAGAATTCCTTCTTGGATTTATGTTAACTAACATATGTCGTGAACTAACGCATGTGCAAATGGGTTGTAACACCCTTCCCCCTTTAGGTATATTCTTCCTCGAATGTAAGGGTTCATGGGGAGTTTAAATCATCATGGATTCCGGCCGAGTTTCTCCCATAAATAGAGGACGAACTTGCAAGAAGTTAACTCAATGTATGGCCTTACAAAAGTTTGCAAAGCATTATGGACATGCACATTATCTGCATATCACCATTTTGTATTAAGGAATAGTATTCTCAAGTTATTGCTTACCTCATAGGGTTATTCCACCTTCTAATGCATCCTATGTTTCCCTAGCATCCTCGTTATATTTATCTGGAACAGGTAAGGGTATTTAGACTTCATCTCTTCTTCTTCTTCCCATGTCATTTCTTCTATATTCTTGTTCCTCCACAATACTTTGACGGAAGCTACTTCTTTTGTTCTCAGCTTGCAGACTTGTTAATCTAATATAGCCACTAGCACTTCATCATATGATAGATCCTCTATTACTTGTACATCTTTGATAGGGATGACTCAAGAAGGGTCTCCAATACATTTCCTCAACATAGATACATGGAATACCGAATAGACAAATTCCAATTCAGATGGCAATTCTACCGATATATCTCGGACTCATCTTACCTTTCTTCCCAAAACGCATAACACCCTTCATTGGTGAGATCCTCCGGAAACCCCAATCACCAACCTCAAACTCCAGATCACGACGTTGGACATCAGAATAATACTTTTGGCTGCTTTGTGTTGTCCTCAATTGTTCCTGTATCATATAATTCTATTTCACTAACTTCGAACCATTCAACTGGTGATTTACATCTCCTCCCATATAGTGCCTCGTATAGGGCCATTTTAATACTAGAGTGGTAGCTATTATTGTAGGAGAATTCCATGAGTGGAAGAAGGTCATACCAATTTTCCTTAAAATCTAGGACACATGCTTGTAGCATATCTTCCAGTGTCTTAATGGTACGTTCAGCTTGTTCGTCAGTCTGCGGATGAAATATAGTGCTGAGATTCACTTGTGTGCGTATACCCTTCTGAAAAGACCTCCAAAACTTAGTCGTAAATTGAGCTCCTCGGTCTGATATAATAGATATCGACACACTATGAAGCCTAATAATCTCCTTGATATACAAATTCGCATAATCTTCAGCCATATAATTAGTCTTATCCGGCAGAAAATGGACATATTTTGTAAGTCGATCAATTATCACCCAGATGTAGTCAAACTTATGATAAGAGCAAGGTAATCCAATAATGAAGTCCACATTAATCACCTTCCATTTCCATGTAAGAATCTCTATATTCTGAATCAATTCACCGAGTTTTTGACTGTCTATCTTTACTTGTTGACAATAGGGACACTTGTCTACAAATTTTTCAATAGACTTCTTCATGTTATCCCACCAATACTACTCCTTGACATCATGATACATCTTCGTCCAGTGGGGATGGATAGAATATCGCGATTGATGAATCTCATTCATAATCTTCTCTTGCAACCCTGCCACATTAGGCACACATAATCAACCCCAGTATCTCAGTGTCCCATCTCCACCGATGTCAAAAGCCATAACTTTACACTGCTGAGTGCTCTCTGTACTAAGATAGGATCTTCATATTGCGGTGATTTTACCTCGGCAACCAAAGATGATTATGATGTATTATGTATAGTAACACCTCCGTCATCAGAGTCTAATAATCTAATTCTCATATTGGCTAGCTGATGAAGCTCATTAGTCAACCCATATCTACTTGCTTCAATGTGTACTAAAATTCCCATTGACTTACGGCTGAGAGCATCTACCACAACATTGGCTTTACCGGGATGATACAATATCTCGACGTCATAGTCTTTCAGTAATTCAAGCCACCTACGCTGCCTCAAATTCAACTCTTTCTGCTTAAAGATGTAATTTAAACTCTTCTGATCTGTGTATATGCTAACATGGACACCGTATAAATAGTGCCGCCGTATCTTCAAAGCATATATTACTGCAGCCAATTCTAAGTCATGGGTTGGATAATTCTTTTCATGCTTCTTCAATTTTCTTGATGCATATGCAATCACCTTCCCATGCTGCATCAATACGCACCCCAAAACTATACCTGAGGCATTACAATATACTACATAACCTTCTTTTCCTTTAGAGAGAGTAAGCATTGGTGCAGATTCAATCGATTCTTCAGCTCCTGAAAACAACGTTCACAAATGTCAGACCACTGGAACTTGGTAGCTTTCTATGTTAACTTAGTCAATGGTGCTGTTATAGAGGAAAACCCTTTTACAAACCGCCTATAATATCTTGCTTGCCCCAGGAAGCTGCAAACTTCTGATGGTGTTGTAGGTCTCGGCCAATTTTTTACTACATCAATCTTCTAAGTGTCGACACTAATACCCTCGTTAGATATCACATGTCTAAGGAATGCTATTGAGTTCGGCCATAATTTACATTTGGAGAGATTAGCATATAACTTATGATCTTGAAGCGTATGTAATACTATCCCCAAGTGGCTCGCATGTTCCTTCTCTGAACGAGAAGACACCAGAATGTCATCAATGAATACAATCACGAACGCATCAAGATAAGGCCCGAATACATTATTTATGAGATCCATAGAAGCTGCTGGAGCATTTGTTAGCCCGAACGACATCACCAAGTACTCAAAGTGCCCATATCTTTTCCGGAAGGCCGTCTTTGGAATATCCTTGTCCTTAACACTCACCTAATGATACCCTGAATGTACGTCAATCTTGGAGAAAACTTGGCACCCTGGAGTTGGTCAAGCAGGTCGTCAATTCTTGGAAGTGGATACTTGTTCTTTATAGTAAATTTATTCAACTATCGATAGTCGATACACATCCGTAACGAGCGCTCTTACTTCCGTATGAATAGGACTGGCGCACCCCAAGATGAAGTGCTAGGCCTAATGAATCCCTTATCCAGCAAGTTCTTCAACCGCGCCTTTAACTCTCGCAACTCTACCAGGCCATTATGTATGGAAGGATAGAGATCGGTTGAGTGTCAGGTAACACATCAATGCTAAACTCAATCTCCCTTTCAGGAGGAAGGCCTGTGAGTTCATCTAGGAAAACATCTGGAAATGCATTGACCACGGGGATCGATTGTAGAGTATGCGACTTTTCCTCCGCATTCCTAACGCAAACGAGATGATAAATGCAACATTTTGAGATCATTTTCCTTTCCTTAAGATAGGAAATAAACCTATCTTTTGGTGTAGAAATGTTCCCCTTCCATTCAATGACGGGTTCACTGGGAAATTGAAACCTAACCATCTTCGTACGACAGTCAACATTTGCATAGCATGAGGCCAACCAGTCCATTCCCATTATCACATCAAAATCAACCATTTCTAACTCAAATAAATTTACCGAGTTTTGGAGACTACAAATCATCATAGTGCGACCTTTATATACCTTTCTAGCAATCACAGAATTGCCTATTGAAGTAGATACAACAAGGGGTTTACTTATCAATTCAGGTTCAATGCCAAACTTATTAGCCACAAAGGGTGTAACATATGATAATATAGATCCCGGATCAATCAATGCATATACATTATAAGAAATTACAAACAATATACCTGTATCAACATCCGGAGACGAGTCGAGATCCTATCAACTTACTAGAGCATAAGTTTGATTTTGAGCACCACTCGAATTTGGCACTGCACCTCTACCTCTACCACGACCTGTCGACTGCTGAAAACCCCGTACTGGAGGTCGAACTGATGAGAAAAAACCAGACACAGATTTAGTCGGCTGAGCCATGCCATCACCTCTTCTGTTAGGACAATCCCGCATTATATGGCCAGGCTGTCTGCAAGATAACATGCATCAAAACGTGGTGTTGGGTGTCTCGTTTGACTAGTATGTCGGTGATGTTGCGAGCCTGATGCCCGCGAACTCTGACCTGGACCAGAATCGGTAAATCGATCATATCGAGGCCTCTGAAACTGTGGAAGAGCACTAGCTACAGGTGGCACAAACTTCTCAAAGATTGGGGCCTAACGTTGCCTCAGAAGTCATTAGAATACCTTACAAATCTCGCCCTCTTATGCTGGCCCATATCCTGCTCCCTATCTGCCCTCTGCTGGCACTTATGATCCTTTTGGGTCTGGGGATAAGCTAGAATATGGGAAATATCCATGCCCTCCACCAATGAGGCTATCGTGCACTCATTTATCAAATGTGGTCCCAACCCGTTCATGAACAAATGCACCCGATCACTCATCTCGGCCACCATATGGGGAGCATACCTTGATAAAGAATCAAACTGCATACTGCGCTCTCACACTATATTACCTTGTCTAAGGTTCAAGAACTTATCAACTCTAGATCGTCGTATCTCAACTGGCATGTAATGATGAAGAAAGGCCTCGGAAAATTCCTTCCAACAGCTGGAGGAGCATTCGGACCCCTGTATCTCTCCTAACTATCATACTAGAGAATCACTAAATCTCGTAGCTGATAAAAATCCAACTCTACTACCTCTGCATTACTAACATGTATAACCCATAGTGTACGATGGACCTGGTCAATAAAATTCTGCAGGTCCTCCTTGGGGTCTGATCTGGTAAAAACTGGAGGGTCTAAATTAATAAAATCACAAACTCCTGTACTAATTGGTTTATCAACATCACATGTATTAAGCCTCTGAGCCTGAGTAGCTACCAAGCTAGTCAATAACTGCAAAGCACTCCACATATCCTGGTCTGTAGTGCTAAATAGAGGAACTGGAGGTGATGGGGGCCTCTTAATATCCTCTGGAGGAGACAGAGTAGATGAGGTATGAGACGACATCTCACTTTGAGCCTCACTTTGGCCTGCTATGACTTGGGGCACCTGACTGGTACCCTCTCCTGCAGTTGTATCAAGACATCTACTAATTTCTTGCTTCCTAGTCGAACAAATCGCTGAAAGAAAACAAGGGGAATATTAGAGACGAATACTTATGACTCAACTCTATGCACGATCTTGATTCAGGAAGAAGGTAACAACCCTAGATATCATGTAGCCTCTTTATTATAAAAATTGCACGCTGCACATCCATAATATGGATTCTACTAGACATGGCTCAGAGACAATCCCTAGGACAGACTTGCTCTGATACCAAGTTTGTCATGATACAAACTGGAGGGCCATGACTAGCACCTAACCATACTTGCTGAGTACCAACGTACATTTTGTCTAACCTTCTTTATTATCTTTTAGGGCTGGTGAGATCAATATAAATAGTAGACATGGATCATGGATAACCAATAATAAAATATGATTGCATGAACATATATACTATGGGATGACCAGACAATCAAGAAACTATATATAAGGACGAGCTACCACGCTACCATAAAATACTATACAATAAAAACTAGATGACAAGGTATACCAAACTATACATGAGTCGGCACCTGTCTATGAGCATCTAAAGGAAAATAAGTGCTGCAACATAGCGGGAACAGGTCCCCCACATACCCATAATGTCAATAAAAAAAATGCGTACCAAGACCACGTCAAGTTCAGAGAAGGGAACTCGCCAATCACCGTTGAACTGGACATCCTACTGTGGCTGGGTTGTAAGGCCCGGTGAAAACTTGTACTCAAAATCTAGTAACTCGTACTGCCAAGTTTCGAATATGTGTTGGGATTGTGTAAAAATTGTAATGATCTAGCATTTAAAAATCAAGAATCAAAGTTTTCCAGAAAAGTGTTATTGTGCGGACCGTATTTCTGCCACAAAATGAATAAGTCGTTTGATAAAAATTTAAGAATGTGGTCCATTATGCGACCGCATAGTCATCACATATTTATCTTGGAATTTTGCAAAGAGGCAGTTTTGCGGTGCATTATGCAACCGCAAATCAGGTATACGGACCACATTTATGCTGCATGTGAGCATGTGATTTTTGCCTAGCTTAAATTTCTCCAATAAATTCGTAATATTAGGATTTTTCTTTATCTGTGTGATCTTTAGAGTTTAATTTCATAAATTGTGTGTTTGTTTGCATGTTGAGTGCATTTTAATACACAAAAAATATAAAAAATAGCATTTTTGCATTTAGGATACCAGCTTTAACATTTCTAGGTTCACTAATTAAGTAATAGCATGGCAAAAACAAAACAAAATCGGTTCTTTTTGCATTAGGGTTTAGTTAAATTGGAATTTAATTATCTTAATCAGATTTTTTCTATTTTAATAAAATCATTTAGAAATTAAAAAAAAGATTTGAAATGGGGTCTTAATTAAAAGACCAGATTTGGGCCATTATTGTAAAGGTAAGACAACCCAAACCCACTTTACACCTGACCTAATCTGCCCAACCCCGGTCCAGCACTCTTTGAATCAAAACAACATTGTTTGGTATCAAGAAATCCTAGCCGTCTAGGTTTACTTGATCCAAAGGTCGAGAAGCCCCCTTCATTTAATATATAAATGTTGGACAACCCCCCTACCCCCCATCTCACCATCTCAGACCCCTCTCACCAGAAAATGTAATGCCACCGTCCCTCCACCGTCATTCGCCGGCCGGAAATCATCTCTGGCGACGGCAAGTCCCCAAACCGTACCAAATAAACACCGTATATGCATCTCGACCCCTTCTATCCAAATATCCAACCCTTTTCCCTCGAATCTTTCCCAGACTTCTCGAATATTCGAAAAAATGACTGCCGGCTCCGCCATGTCTGGCGGCGTTACTTCAAAACTGCCTCAAATTCACACCCTAGACTCTCCTCCCCTCTTCTCAAACCCTTAATTGGTTCCATTCGAACACCCTTGGAGCTTCCCGACTTTCAAATCTCAGAAGTGGCGAAAACCTAGAAGTTTGATTTGCTTAGGTTCTTAGTTCAATATTTGATACGGGGCACTAAATAATGTGCTCGTTCATTCTTAATGAAGAATAAATGATCACATCATTCCGGGTCTCGAATAAAAGATCAGCCTTGTTCAACCTTGCATGAGTAAGTTTTCTTGCCTTCATTCAAATTTTTTGTCATTAAAATTAAATTAGGCATGATTTTTCATGTTTCTCTGCTCGTTTTAAGTCAATCCAAGTTATTGATTCAATACTGTCAATTAACTTTTTCTTATTCTATTGGGTTTATGTTCAATCGACTGGTAGCTTTCGGTTCTGATTAGCTGTTAATTTAAGATCAAATTAGTTAATCCTAGTTAAGTCAAGCTTAGAATTAGTTCAGTTAACTCACAGTTTAATTGTGGGGTTTGTTTGTAGCTGAGTGTCGTATGGTTGTGGCTCCTTTGAGATTAACCATGGTCAGCATCGACCTAGGTTAAAGGGCTTGGTATAGTTGGACTGGATTTTGGATTTATCCTAGGTTAGTGATTCAGATTTAATTCAAAGGGTAGTCTAGGTATTTGGGGTCGGGGAATCTTTATAGCTGACCTGGAATTTTCCAGCAAGGAGTTTTTTACAATTTTGGTTTTATTACGTTAACAAGTTTTAAAAATGAGGACTAAGTTGAAATAAAAGACTTGAAGGTTACTCTACTTTGCTTGCCCATAATGTCATTGCAAACTTGCCTCTCAAGAGATTAAAAAACTGGAGGAATTGAAAATATAAAAACACAAAAAAGAGAAAATAGTATTGTTTCATTGCCTTAATATTTCTGAGTTTAAAGTAGTAGTTCTTTTTTGTGAGAAAAAGACTAGGAAAATTCAAAAAGCCGTCACGGCTGAAAACTTTAGAAAGAACACTGTTCTATTAATTTCTTATCTATTTTTAAATCTCAGAAACAAGTCTTGATTCATTTTGGTTGAAACGAGTTGAAATCTTGGTATTTTGGGGTTGGTACAAGTCTAATATCTGGAGGACAACTGTTACATTGTTGTTTGGAGTAAATCTCAGCTGCCGAGGCTCTTCTGCTTTTGCTGACCTCTTCGTTTCCTCCTTCTTTTGCTTTCCCAGGTATCCTTCAATACCACGAATGGAAATGAGGCTCAAACTGAGTCATATGTGAGGCCATGCAACTTAATTTGATGAAATGACATTGCTAGTTTTCTATAGATTCTTCATTGTTGTGTCTTGTATTTTATTTGAGGTTCCTTTTAGTTCAGCCTTCTTATAAATTGATCATGTCACCATGGCCACATGTTTGGTAATTTTCTGCTTGAAGTGTAGTGGATTCATGAAATTCTTCTAGATCCAGTGTAATATGTATAAATCAAAGGCTGCACTCGTTAGCTTGGTTGTAGAATAGTATAGACTTGAAAGAGCAAGTGATAGCTACAAGTTCTGACTTGGTTTAAGCTACTTGGTTGTGATTTGTGTATAATTACAGGATAACATAGGTCTTTAGTTTAATCAATTTGGTTTAGGTTTGTTTTCTTCTAGTACTTCTGCTAATCTTTCTCTCATGGCTTGAAACGTGGGGCAATGGTTCTATTTTATATCACTAATTCTTCGTCTCATGTATATCCTGAGTCTTTTGAATTTATGAAAGGTGGCTGTCTAGTGAACTGAATTCGATTTCAAACCCAGCTTTAGGGTTAGTTCATTTTAGTTCTTAAGACAGTACGATTCAACAAGCTAATTAGAAACAAATGTTGCATGAGTTTGTATTTGTTGATTTAAACATTATTGGTAAACAATTTGGGCTTAAGTTTGGCCCAATTGCAAATGTTGACTAATTGATTCTGATATGGCATTATTTACTCGTCAGCTTATTTTTCTTTAAGGAATGGGATCGCTAGGCCCAAACCTGTAATCCAAATGAGTTCAACCTCATTTTCTTATTAAAGTTATTTGCTCTTGAGTTAATTAGCTCTTTAATAATTGAATCCTCATTAATCAATGGAAATAAGACGTACTAAATGCATAAATATTTACATCCCCCCTTAGATGTAGTTCTTTTTGGATTCAAGGATTGGAAGTGCCCTTCTCAATCAATAAACAATTTAAGGCCCTTACAACATAGTTTGGAAATTGGGTTAGAACAATCCGAGGTGCGCCATGCCCAATGAAAATAAAAATTGCGTGGTCCTCATTTGAATTAGTTTGACTTAATTCTTAGAACTCGGGACGAGCCATTTAGCGAATTTTCATGGCCTCCCGCAAAGTTAATAACACCTTGGCCGCATTAGGCGCGTTATTTAATAATTTTACTTTTCTTAATTCGGGTGCGCATTTATGTGACCCAAATCCAAATCCCAACGATGGTAAAATACGCCAAGGGCCACGAGTGCATTTATGTGACGTGGTTCGAGGCATGTTTTAATGATAATGTAATTTTCTTTAATAAATAATAATAAAAATGTAAAAAAGATTTAATATGCATATAGGCATTAAAATGGATTAAAATCAAATAATCAAGCTAAATATAACAGTCGAGCAACCGTGCTAGAACCACGGAATTCGGGAGTGCCTAACACCTTCTCCTGGGTTAACAGAATTCCTTACCCGGATTTCTGGTTCACAGACTGTAACACAGAGTCAACCCTTTTTCTCGATTTGGGATTTAAATCGGTGCCTTGGGACACCATTAATTATCCCAAGCGGTGACTCTGAGATCTTGAAATAAATAAATCTCGTCTCGATTTTTCTTTAAGTGGAAAAACTCCCTTCTATGCCTTTTCGGGGTTGTAGTATAAAAAATGAGGTGTGACACTGCAAACCCAAATAGAGATTTCAGAGTCTTGGACACCTTTGCTGTCCATTCTGTGGACCGCATTTCCACTTTGCGATCGCAAAGTCCAAGTGCAAATCTGACTCGGGCTCCTATTTTTCTAACTTTTAAAACCGACCCCTTCTTCAATAAAACACCTCAACCCCTCATTTTAACATAATTTCTTAACAAACTAGAGGGATGGAAGAGAGAATTCTTGAGAAAGTAATTCTTACCTTCATCAATTTGATTCTTCAAATTCACCCGGGCTGGGAAATTTTATGTAATTGTATTCATCTCCGTTCTTGCAGGTAAAATCCCCAACCCTTTTTTATTGGTTTTAAGATTTAAACAAAAAGAGAGGGGAGGGGTTCTCATGCATTGATTCTTGAAAATATAAGTTGAAATACACATGCATGTTCTTTAAAACATAAAATCTAGTAAGAGGAATTGGGTAAAGTAAAGATTTTCAAAAGAGGGGGTGATAACCTAAGTAAGTTCGGGTTGTGTTTGTGAACTTCAATTCTAAGTTAAATATGTTAACTTGTTAACTAGATTGATGGTACTAGGATGTTGGTGAAATGATTGTATAAGTTAAAAAGGAAATTCAACTTCAGGTATGTATGGCTAACTTTAACCTTTATAAAGTCACCTTGTTTGGTGTACGAGTAATTGATATGTATTTACTTATGTGGAGTATTTGTGGATTCTTGTGATAAATGTGCCTTGAATATTGTTGGCTAAGCTTCCCAATATGATGGTGTAAATAAATGGTAACAAACCAAGTATGTGCGTAAATATGTTTATTTGGTAAGAGTGTTGTAACAAATGATGGAAAGAAATTGTAATTGATGCAATTGAAACAATCGTGGTAATATCATGTGTGACTTGTCGTGGGAGTTATCATTGTGACTTAAATTGTATAGGGACTGTTGGATATGATGGAAATGGTACTGAGGTTGATGAAAACACATCGTGAAATTTTTATTGTTGTTGTGAAATGTTATTCTGGATGGCATGAAGCCATATGTTTGAGCTGTGAATTATTGTTGTTGTGTGAAATGTGATTGTCCGGTGGGATCGGGTTGCAGGCCACAACATGAAGTTATAAGGTGTGGGTTATGGTGATAAGGATGGTCGAGGTAATAAATGTGGCCGAGGTAATAAGGGTGGAAAAGTGATCATAATCACAATTGAAATGAAAATTTGTGAAAGTTGTGAAATCGTTGATGTGATGAAATAATATTGAAAGGGGAAAAGGAGAGATTGTGAAACTTGTTTGGCTTTGGTTGTTCCTTCCATGTGCATTTGATTGTTGATTCCATTACTGTTTGTTATCTATATGTTGATTGACTTTACTTGGGGTAAAGTTTATTCATACATACCAGTACAATTCAAATGTACTGACGCCTCTTTTGCTGGGGGCACTACATTCGTGTTATGATTGTAGGTGGTTCCATAGCAGGTACTCCAGTCCACAACCAGTAGCACTCCTTTACTTTTCGTCAACTGAATTGGTGAGCCCCTTTCCTCTCGGGGCCCTGTGTAGCTCACACAGCTTTTCTTTCGGATTATTATTTTGGTATTTGTGTAAGGTATAGCCGGAACCTTATTACCGGCAAGTATTGTATTACCCTTTTGTATCCTTTGAGGCTCCGTAGACAGGAAATGTGGGTTATGTACTTATGTATTTTGTATTTGGATAGTGTAACTTGTATGACATGCAAAGTAACCATGTATGCTATGTATATCTCGTAAAACGATGTTTAAGTTATAAATGGCTATTTTATTTGATTAATGAGTAATGAAAACACAGGGTAACAAGTGGGATAGGAAAGATGCCCAAGTCCGCTTTACTGGGGCTACCCGGTAGAGCATCGGTCATGTCCCTCGGTATGGGGCGCGACAAATTTGGTATTAGAGCCTAAGGTTTTATAAGAGTCCTAGGATGTCTCGAAGCCGTGTCTAGTAGAGCCCTTCTCCTCGGTGTATTGTCGACCACATTTATAACTAGGGGGATACATGGACATTTAGGAAACTACCCTCTTATTTAGTATTCTATATCATCCAGTGAATGAAAAGTGAAAGTATTTATGTCTGACTCGTGCTCTGTTCCGAAAATTTCAGTAATGGCACCTATGAAGAGAGCTGGCCTTTGGGGCCAACGCCACCCTAAGTGTGGCTATGAATCATGTACCTAATGTCGTAGGTGAGAATGACTCCCTGGTCCTGAATTAACCTGGGCCCATCTATTCCAGATCAAAGTATTCCTGTTCTAGCTGCGGCAGAGGGTGTTACCATCCCTCCCACCGATATTCCTAAGTTTGATGTAGTTCAAACTTTTGGTCCCGGAGTTTTTGATGGGCACCATAGAGGAGCCATCCATATGTTGACCGAG
Organism: Nicotiana benthamiana; assembly: GCA_034376525.1. Lineage (NCBI taxonomy): Eukaryota > Viridiplantae > Streptophyta > Magnoliopsida > Solanales > Solanaceae > Nicotiana > Nicotiana benthamiana. The sequence continues at coordinate 87,812,274 of CM067333.1, read as the reverse complement.
TTAGTGACAGCTCAGGCCCAGAGATCTCATGATACCCCTGTGTCCTCCGACGGACAGGAAGATCCCGCCAGCTCCAGAGTCAATCAGTTTCTTGTAGATATATTTATGGACCACGTCTTGCCTGCCGAGACAATGGCAACCCGTGCCACTGAGTTTGAGGTCCTCAAGCAGGGCAGTATGAGTGTGTGGGAGTACTATATGGAGTTTGTGAGATTGTCCAAGTTTGCTCCCCAGTTAGTGTCGACAATGGGTGCTCAAGTTCGGCGATTCGTTCAGGGCCTTAGTCCTTTGGTGGTAAATGAGGCTGCTACAACGGCCTTACACTCAAATATGAATTATGGGAAGATTGTGGGATTCGCTCAGGGCACAAAGGCTAGAAATTTGAATATACGGGCAGAAAGGGAGATTAGCAGCATGGCCCGATTAGTGGGTCACCCAGGGAGACCAGTTCAGGAGCGAGGGCCATCAGGGTCATCCCAGTCATATGCTCAGTCTTCAGCGAGCACACCACTATCTGTGCACAGTTATTAGCAGGGCAATCACTTAAGACTAGGTTTAGACAGTAGGAGACCCCGCCAATCCAGTCATTTAGGGGGAGGGGGGGGGGGAAATTACAGCAGGGTAGGGCTCCGTGCCCCAAGTGTGGGAGATTCCATACAGATACTTATTATTTTGATATCCCGATGTGCTATAGATGCGGGGTGAGAGGCCATATCCAGCGGGACTATCATGTGCCCATTCAGGGCCTGGGTAGGGTATTTCATCAATCATCCGGTTCTTTAGCCTCCAGGCACGTCCTCCAGCTCTAGCAGGGTGTGGTGCAGTTAGGGGTGGGGCTCGTGGTAGAGGTGGACCCAGCCGGTTTTATGCTTTGAGTGGTCGCCAGAATGTAGAGGCTTTTCCAGATGTTGTTACAGGCATCTTAGCTTATCAACCCATTGATTGTTATGCTCTTATTGTTCTGGGGTCCTATTTGTCGTATGTCACCCCATTTGTTTCTTCGAGTTTTGGGATAAAACCCAAACAGCTTCATGAGTCGTTCTCCGTATCGACTCTGGTTGGTGATTCTATTAAAGTCGCACGAGTTTATAGGAATTATGTTGTCACGGTATGTGGTCGTGTTACCATGGCCAACTTATCGAGCTTGGAATGGTGGATTTTGATGTTATTATGGGAATGGACTGGCTTTATTCATGCTTTGCTAAACTTGACTGCCGAACAAAAGTCATGAGACTCGAATTCCCTAATGAGCCGGTTATTGAGTGGAAGGGGAATAACGTGGTGCCGAAGGGTAGGTTTATTTTCTTCGTTAAGGCTTCGAAGATGATTAAGAAGGGGTGTATCTATCATTTGGTCTGGGTGGCGGACACCACTTCAGAAGTGTCTACCCCCGAGTCCATGCTTGTCGTGAATGAGTTTCTTGAAATGTTTCCGGACGAGCTTCTAGGGATTCCGCCAGATAGAGAAATTGATTTCGGGATTGATGTATTTCCAGATACGCAACCAATATATATTCTACCATACAGAATGGCGCCAGTAGAGTTAAGGGAGTTAAAGGAGCGGCTGAAAGATTTATTAGAAAAAGGGTTCATACGATCGAGTGTGTCGCCGTAGGGTGATCCGATTCTTTTTGTCAGAAAGAAGGATGGGTCGCTCTGGATGTGTATTGCTTATTGGCAATCAACAAAGTCACCATCAAGAATAAATATCCATTGTCTCGGATAGATGATTTGTTCGACCAAATACAAGGTGCAAGGTTTTTCTCCAAAATTGATCTACGGTGCGGGTATCACCAATTGAAGATCACGGAACATGATATTCCTAATACCGTTTTCAGAACTCGCTATGGTCACTTTAAATTCTTGGTCATGTCTTTTGGGCTAACCAACGCCCCGGCAGCTTTCATGGATTTTATGAATCAAGTCTTCAAGGCATTTCTAGACTCTTTTGTGATTGTTTTCATTGAGGACATCCTTGTTTATTCGCGGAGCCAGGAGGATCATGCCGATCACCTCAGGGCAGTTCTACATACTATTCATCGGCACCAGTTGTACGCAAAATTTTTGAAATGTGAATTTTGGTTGGAGTATGTTACCTTTCTGGGTCATGTTGTTTCCAGTAAAGGGATTCAAGTGGATCCCCTGAAGATTGCAGCACTCAAAGATTGGCCTAGACCCATGACCCCGATGGAGATTCGTAGCTTCTTGGGTTTAGCAGGGTATTATCGAAGGTTTGTGGAGGGATTCTCTACCCTCGCGTCCCAATTGACTAAGTTGACGCATAAAGTAGTTAAGTTCCAAAGGTCCGACTCTTGAGAGAAAAGTTTTAAGGAATTGAAGTCGAGGTTGACCTCAACACCGATATTGACATTGCTAGAAGGCACGAAAGGATTTGTAGTTTATTGCGATGCCTCTTGGGTCAGTTTAGGGTGTTTGTTGATGCAACATGGGAAGGATATAGCGTATGCTTCAAGGCAACTCAAGAATCACGAGAAGCATTATCCAACACATGATGTGGAGCTTGCAGCAACTGTGTTTGCCTTGAAAATATGGCGGTATTATCTTTTTGGGGGCATGCGGATGTTTTCTGAGACCACAAGAGTCTCCAATATTTGTTCAACCAGAAAGAGTAGAATTTAAAGCAACGACAGTGGTCATAATTGCTCAAGGATTATGATATGAACATTTTGTACCATCCAGGGAAGGCGAATATGGTGGCCAATGCTATCAATCGGAAGTCTATGGGTAGTTTGGCTCATTTGGGAGCGGATCAGAGGCCCTTGGCTCGGGAGGTTTATCAATTGGCCAGCCTGGGGGTTTGTATTTCGACCTCAAATGAGGAGACTATTACAGTGCATAATGGAGCACTTATTGATCCAGCATTGGCAAAGATGAAGGAGGCAGTTTTGAATAACAAGACTTCAACATTTTCACTCGACGACGATACTGTGTTGCGATGTCAAGGTAGGCTATGTGTTCTAGATGTGGATAATTTTCGAGAGAGGGTAATGGCAGAGGCTCATAATTCCAGGTATTCTGTGCACCTAGGTTCTATGATGTATCATGATCTCAAGGAAAATTTATTGGTGGAACGGTATGAAGAGGGGTGTAGCGGACTTTGTATCAAAATGTCCGAATTGCCAGCAAGTAATAGTCGAGCATCAGCGGCCCAATGGGTTAACTTAGCTTATGGAGATACCAATGGAGAAATGAGATTTGATCAACATGGATTTCGTGGTAAGGTTACCTCGCACTCAGTGCAAGTTCGACTCGATTGGGTAATAGCGGATCGACTTACCAAATCAGCTCATTTCTTGCCAGTCAAGTCCACCGATACTTCAGAACAGTATGCTCAGTTGTATATCAAGGAAATAGTAATGCTTCATGGCACCCTACTCTCTATTATCTCAGATCGATGGGCCTAGTTCACAGCTAATTTTTGGAAGAAGTTTCAGCAAGTTTTGGGTACTTAAGTGAATCTCAGCACGACTTTCCATCCATAGACTGTCGGTAAAGCGAACAGACTATTCAGACGCTTGAAGATATGTTGCGGGCTTGTGTATTGGATTTTAAGGTAATTGGGATGATCACTTGCCACTTATAGAATTTGCTTACAATAACAACTTTCATGCTAGTATTCGGATGGCCCCATTTGAAGTGGGTTAAGCAGAATTGATAGGGCCAGATCTCGTGCACCAGGTCTTGGAAAAGGTTAAAATCATTTAGGAGAGGATTAAAACTGCTTAGAGTTGCCAAAAATCCTATGCGGACATTCGTCGAAGAGAACTGGAATTCCAAGTAGATGAATGGATGTTCTTGAGGGTATCTCTTATGAAGGGAGTCATGCGATTGGGAAGAAAGGGAAGTTGAGTACTAGATATGCCGGGCCGTATCGGGTCGCTCGAAGGATAGGACATGTGGCTTATAGGTTGGAATTGCCCCCTAAAATGTCATTAGTGCACCCGGCGTTCCATGTGTCTATGTTAAAGAAAGTGATTGGAGATCCATCCACCATCGTTCTAGTTAAGACTATACAGGTTAATGACGAGTTGTCGTATGAAGAAATTTCGATTGCTATTCTTGATAGGCAAGTCCAGTAAATTGAGAAACAGGGAAATCACTTCAGTTAAAAAGTTATGGCGGAATTACCAAGTTGAGGAAGCCACTTGGGAAGCGGAAAATGAAATGAAAGAAAAATATCCCTATCTGTTTGAACAAGTCTAGTAGTGATCGTGCGAACTCTTATCTCTAAGCAAACTGATATTGTGTTCAATTTGGTACAAAGACACCCTATTTTTCCCCTATATGCTTTATTATTGTAGTTCCTCAAATTGTGCAAGAATTGTATGTGTTGTGATTATTTGAGTCAGGTGAAAAACGCTTTTGGTAAATAAAAGCTTTGTTACTCACGTGATAAATGAACGATTAATGGTAGTGTAGATTGGTAATGATTAATTGAGAAGCATATAGTATATTGAGGTGGTTGAATTGTATGGGACTCATTGAAGTGACTAATTAATGTGCAAATGTGACAAGTATTGAGTATGTCAAGTGTTGAGGTAATGAATTGTATACCGGTTGTAGGAATAACAGGGAGTGTATAATGGTGGTTGAACTATGTTTCGGGGGCTCTCTGACAAATAGATGAGTCTAATTACAAAGGAATTCTGGTAAAAAAATTTATAAATATGGGAGTTGGTGAAAATATTGGGAGTTTGCATATCATGTTTTCAAAATCAACTGATCTCCAAAATCCTCATTCGAAGACAAATGATTTTAAGTGGGGGAGGATGTATGGCCCCATGAAAACTTATACTCAAAACCTAGTAACTCGTAGTGCCAAGTTTCGAATATGTATTAGGAATGTGTAAAAATTATACTGATCTAGCATTTAATAATCAAGAATCATAGTTTTTCAGAAAAGTGCTATTATGTGGTCCAGAATACGGTCGCAAATCAAGTATGTGGACCACATTTCCCACAAAATGAGACAGTATTTTGGTAGAAATTAAGGTCAAAATGCGTTCCATTATGCGATCGCATAACTGATATGCAGATCGCATAGTTGTCACATATTTATCTTGGAATTTAGCAAAGAGGTAGTTTTGCAGTGCATTATGCGACCACAAATATGGTATGCGAACCGCATTTCTGCCGCAAACCCAAATAGATATTTCAGAGTTTTGGAATACATTAATGGTCCGTTCTGCCAACCGCATTTCAATTTTGCGATCGCAAAGTGCGACCGCAAATCTGACTCGGGCTCTTATTTTTCAAACTATTAAACCCGACGCCTTCTTAAATAAAATACCCTAACCCCTCATATTAAGATATTTTCTAAACAATCTAGAGAAAGGGAAGAGAGAATTCTTGAGACAGAAGTCTTACCTTCATCAATTTGATTCTTCAAAGTTACCCGGGCCGGAAAATTTCAAGTAATTGTCTTCATCTCCGTTCTTGCAAGTAAGATACCCAACCCTTTTTATTTATTTTTAGAATTAAACAAAAAGGGGAGGGGGGATTCTCATGCATTGATTCTTGAAAATATAAGTTGAAATGCACATACATGTTCTATAAAACCTAAAATCTAGTAAGAGAAATTGGGTAGAAGTAATATTTGAAAAGGATGGGTTGATAACCTAAGTAAGTTTGAGTTGTGTTTGTAAAATTTAATTCTAAGTTATATGTATTAACTAGTGAACTAGATTGACGGTTCTAGGCTGTTGGTGAATTGAAAGTAGAAGTTAAAAAGGAAATTCGACTCCAGGTACGTATGACTAACTTTAATCTTTGTAAAGTCACCTTGTTTGATGTACGAGTAATTGGTATATGTTTGCTTATGTGGAATATTTGTGGATTATTGTGATTAATGTGCCTTGAACAATGTTGATCAAGTGTCCCGATATGATGATGTAAATAAATGACAACAAACCAAGTGTGTGTGCAAATTTGTTTATGTGGTAAGAGTTGTATAACAAATGATGGAAAAAAATCGTAACTGATGCAATTGAAATAACTGTGCTAATATAATGTGTGACTTGTCATGGGCAGTTATCGTTGTGACTTAAATTATATACGGGCTGTTGGATATGATGGAAATAGTACTGAGGTTGATGAAAACTCATTGTGAAATTGTTATTGTTATAGTGAAATGTTATTATGGATAGACTGAAGCCATGTGTTTAAGCTGTAAATTATTGTTATTGTGTGAAATATGATTGTCCGGTGGGATCGGATCGCGGGTCGAAACACAAAACTATAAGGCGTGGGTTGTGGTGATAAGGATGTCCGAGGTAATAAGGGTGGACGAGGTAATAAAGGTGCAAAAGTGATCATAATCACTATTGAAATGAAAATATGTTAAAGTTATGAAATCATTGATGTGATGAAATAATGTTGAAAGGGGAAAAGGAGAGATTGTGAAAATTGCTTAACTTTGGTTGTTCCTTTCATGTGCATTTGATTGTTGATTCCATTGTCGTTTGTTATTTGTGTGTTCACTGATTTTACTTGGAGTAAAGTTTGTACATACATACCAGTACAATTCAAATGTACTGACGCCCCTATTAACGGGGATGCTATAGGTTGGAATTGCCCCCTAAAATGTCATTAGTGCACCCGGTGTTCCATGTGTCTATGTTAAAGAAAGTGATTGGAGATCCATCCACCATCGTCCCAGTTAAGACTATAGAGGTTAATGACGAGTTGTCGTATGAAGAAATTTCGATTGCTATTCTTGATAGGCAAGTCCAGTAAATTCAGAAACAAGGAAATCACCAACAAGACCTTCACCATTCGAAACACCATTAGCCAAGATCACTCCAGTACCACCAACTTTATTAACAACCATTCCCTTAGCAACACGGGGGTTGCTACCACGATCACATATCACAATCTTACCTCTAACTAAATGAGGATCAAGTGAATTCTCAATACAGAGTGAAGAAGAGAGTACACCTGATTTCCCAGGGTACAAAATGGGATACATTTTCCCATTCAGAGGCTTTCCGGCATATAATGATACGCCAGAAATCTTCCTTCCATCCCCGAGAATTACTTTTGCGGGGAAGTTCCGATTGCATATTTAGTAGTGAATTTATCTCCCGTTTGGCAAACACCTTTCCAAAGGGTCGGAACGAGGCTTCCCAAATTCAGATCCGAAAAGCTCTGATGCTCCTTCCAAATTGCGGTATCTAAAAAACCGACAATTACATCAGAACCATAATCAGATTCCGACCATAAACCTTTTTTGTTTCTTAAACCCAGAAACTGCGGTGACCGAGTTGTATGTAGTTTCCTCCGCAATCCTCAAATGCTGCCAGAATTAAAGGATGTTGAAGTATTGAAGCAGCTTGAGAAGGACTCAAAGAAGCTGAAAATCCATGAAAAACGTTCTTATAGGTTCGAATTGCCCCATAAATTGTCATTAGTGCACCCGGCATTCCATGTGTCTATATTAAAAAAAGTGATTGGAGATCCATCCACCATAGTGCTAGTTAAGACTATCGAGGTTAATGACAAGTTGTCGTATGAAGAAATTTCGATTGCTATTCTTGATAGGCAAGTCCAGTAAATTGAGAAACAGGGAAATCACTTTAGTTAAAAAGTTATGACGGAATTACCAAGTTGACGAAGCCACTTGGGAAGCGGAAAATGAAATGAAAGAAAAATATCCCTATCTGTTTGAACAAGTCTAGTAGTGATCGTGCGAACTCTTATCTCTAAGCAAACTGATATTGTGTTCAATTTGGTACAAAGACACCCTATTTTTCCCTATATGCTTTATTATTGTAGTTCCTCAAATTGTGCAAGAATTGTATGTGTTGTGATTATTTGAGTCAAGTGAAAAACGCTTTTGGTAAATAAAAGCTTTGTTACTCACGTGATAAATGAACGATTAATGGTAGTGTAGATTGGTAATGATTAATTGAGAAGCATATAGTATATTGAGGTGGTTGAATTGTATGGGACTCATTGAAGTGACTAATTAATGTGCAAATGTGACAAGTATTGAGTATGTCAAGAGTTGAGGTAATGAATTGTATACCGGTTGTAGGAATAACATGGAGTGTATAATGGTGGTTGAACTATGTTTCGGGGGCTCTCTGACAAATAGATGAGTCTAATTACAAAGGAATTCTGGTAAAAAAATTTATAAATATGGGAGTTGGTGAAAATATTGGGAGTTTGCATATCATGTTTTCAAAATCAACTGATCTCCAAAATCCTCATTCGAGGACGAATAATTTAAAGAGGGGGAGGAAGTAAGGCCCCATGAAAACTTGTAATCAAAACCTAGTAACTCGTAATGCCAAGTTTCGAATATGTATTAGGAATGTGTAAAAATTATACTGATCTAGCATTTAAAAATCAAGAACCAAAGTTTTCTAGAAAAGTGCTATTATGTGGTCCAAAATGCGGTCGCAAATCAAGTATGTGGACCATATTTCTACCACAAAATGAGACAGTGTTTTGGTAAAATTTAAGGTCAAAATGCGTTCCATTATGCGATCGCATAACTGATATGCAGATCGCATAGTTGTCGCATATTTATCTTGGGATTTAGCAAAGAGGTAGTTTTGCGGTGCATTATGCGACCAAAAATATGGTATGCGAACCGCATTTCTGCCGCAAACCCAAATAGATATTTCAGAGTTTTGGAATACATTAATGGTCCGTTCTGCCAACCGCATTTCAATTTTGCGATCGCAAAGTGCGACCACAAATCTGAGTCGGTCTCTTATTTTTCTAACTTTTAAACCCGACGCCTTCTTAAATAAATATCCTAACCCCTCATTTTAACATTTTTTCTAAACAATCTAGAGAAAGGGAAGAGAGAATTCTTGAGACAGAAGTCTTACCTTCAACAATTTGATTCTTCAAAGTCACCCGGGCCGGGAAATTTCAAGTAATTGTCTTCATCTCCATTCTTGCAGGTAAGGTACCCAACCATTTTTTATTGATTTGTAGATTTAAACAAAAAGGGTAGGGGGGATTCTTATGCATTGATTCTTGAAAATATATGTTGAAATACACATACATGTTCTTTAAAACCTAAAATCTAGTAAGAGAAATTGGGTAGAAGTAAATATTTGAAAAGGATGGGTTGATAACCTAAGTAAGTTTGAGTTGTGTTTATAAACTTTAATTCTAAGTTATATGTATTAACTTGTGAACTAGATTGACGGTACTAGGCTGTTGGTGAATTGAAAGTAGAAGTTAAAAAGGAAATTCGACTCCAAGTATGTATGGCTAACTTTAATCTTTGTAAAGTCACCTTGTTTGATGTACGAGTAATATGTTTACTTATGTGGACTATTTGTGGATTATTATGATTAATGTGCCTTGAACATTGTTGATTAAGTGTCCCGATATGATGGTGTAAATAAATGACGACAAACCAAGTGTGTGTGTAAATTTGTTTATGTGGTAAGAGTTGTATAACAAATGATGGAAAGAAATCGTAATTGATGCAATTGAAATAACTGTGCTAATATCATGTGTGACTTGTCATGGGCCGTAATCGTTATGACTTAAATTATATACGGGCTGTTGGATATGATGGAAATAGTACTAAGGTTGATGAAAACTCATTGTGAAATTGTTATTGTTATTGTGAAATGTTATTCTGGATAGACTGAAGCCATGTGTTTGAGCTGTAAATTATTGATGTTGTGTGAAATATGATTGTCCAGTGGGATCGGATTGCGGGCCGCAACACAAAACTATAAGGCGTGGGTTGTGGTGATAAGGATGGCCGAGGTAATAAAGGTGCAAAAGTGATCATAATCACTATTGAAATGAAAATATGTGAAGGTTATGAAATCATTGATGTGATGAAATAATGTTGGAAGGGGAAAAGGAGAGATTGTGAAAACTTGCTTAGCTTTGGTTGTTCCTTTCATGTGCATTTGATTGTTGATTCTATTGTCGTTTGTTATCTATGTGTTTATTGATTTTACTTGGAGTAAAGTTTGTACATACATACCAGTACAATTCAAATGTATTGACGCCCCTTTTGTCGAGGGTGCAATAGGTTGGAATTGCCCCCTAAAATGTCATTAGTGCACCCGGTGTTCCATGTGTCTATGTTAAAGAAAGTGATTGGAGATCCATCCACCATCATCCCAGTTAAGACTATAGAGGTATGACGAGTTGTCGTATGAAGAAATTTCGATTGCTATTCTTGATAGGCAAGTCCAGTAAATTGAGAAACAAGAAAATCACCAACATGACCTTCACCGTTCGAAACATCATTAGCCAATATCATTCCAATACCACCAGCTTTATTAACAACCATTCCCTTAGCAACACGGGGGTTGCTACCACGATCACATATCACAATATTACCTCTAACTAAATGAGGATCAAGTGAATTCTCCATACAGAGTGAAGAAGAGAGTACACCTGATTTCCCAGGGTACAAAATGGGATACATTTTCCCATTCAGAGGCTTTCCGGCATATAATGATACGCCAGAAAGCTACCTTCCATCCCCGAGAATTACTTCTCCGGGGAAGTTCCTATCAATTGTCCCAGCTCCAACAGTCGTCAGCCACGGTGCAAGATTAGTAACTGACATTCCATTTGGCCCATCATTTCCAGCTGAGGAAGACACAAATACACCCCTAGAAACATCTTCATAAGCTCTGATAGCAATCAGATCGAGATAATAAGGTGATGAACTTCCATCTCCGCCCCAAATTGAGATCGAAATGAAATCAACGCCATCGGACACAGCAGAATCAAAACAACCTGAATTTTTCCATTAAACATTATAAACAGCTAAACGAGCTTTAGGAGCAATACCGGACGCATAACTAGACATGTTAGCACTAAAGGCATGTCGCCCAGCGGCTGTTGAAGCCGTGTGGGTCCCATGACTATCGACGTCCCTTGGTGATTTAAACTCAACGGTATCATTAATTCCTCCACCACCAATTCCGCCAATCCCGGTGTAGCTTCATGTTCTTTAGAGAAAAATCGAGCGCCAATAATTTTCCGATTGCAATTTTTAGCAGTGAATTTATCTCCTGTTTGGCAAACACCTTTCCAACGGGTCGGAACGGGCCCAAATTCAGATCCGAAAAAATGTGATGCTTCATCCAAATTACGGTATCTAACACACCGACAATTACATCAGAACCATAATCAGATTTCGACCATAAACCTTTTTGGTTTCTTAAACCCAGAAACTGCAGTGACCGAGTTATATGTAGTTTCCTCCAGCGATCCTCAAATGCTGCCAGAATTGAAGGATGTTGAAGTATTGAAGCAGCTTGAGAAGGACTTAAAGAAGCTGAAAATCCATGAAAAACGTTGTCGTAAAATGTGGATCGGACAGGTGGCTTATAGGTTGGAATTGCCCCCTAAAATGTCACTAGTGCACCCGGCGTTCCATGTGTCTATATTAAAGAAAGTGAATGGATATCCATCCACCATCGTGCCAATTAATACTATAGAGGTTAATGACAAGTCGTCGTATGAAGAAATCTCGATTGCTATTCTTGATAGGAAAGTCCAGTAAATAAAGAAACAGGGAAATCACTTCAGTTAAAGTGTAATGGCGGAATCAGCAAGTTGAGGAAGCCACCTAGGAAGCGGAAAATGAAATGAAAGAAAAATATCCCTATCTGTTTGAACAAGTCTAGTAGTGATCGTGCGAACTCGTATCTCTAAGAAAACTGATGTTGTGTTCAATTTGGTACAAAGACACCCTATTTTTCCCCTAAATGCTTAATATTGTAGTTCCTCTAGTTGTGCAAGAATTGTATGTGTTGTGATTATTTGAGTCAAGTGCAAACCCCTTTTGGTAATTAAAAGCTTTGTTACTCACGTGATAAATGAACGATTAATGGTAGTGTAGATTGGTAATGATTAATTGAGATGCATATAGTATATTGAGGTGGTTGAATTGTATGGGACTCATTTAAGTGACTAATTAATGTGCAAATGTGACAAGTATTGAGTATGTCAAATGTTGAGGTAATGAATTCTATACCAGTTGTAGGAATAACAGGGAGTGTATAATGGTGGTTGAACTATGTTCGGGGCTCTCTGACAAATAGATGAGTCTAATTACAAAGGAACTTTGGTAAAGTTTTTTAAAAATATGAGAGTTGGTGAAAATATTGGGAGTTTGCATATCATGTTTTCAAAATCAACTCGTCTCCAAAATCCTCATTCGAGGACGAATGATTTTAAGTGGGGGGAATGTAAGGCCCCATGAAAACTTGTACTCAAAACCTAGTAACTCGTAGTGCCAAGTTTCGAATAAGTATTAGGAATGTGTATAAATTATACTGATCTAGCATTTAAAAATCAAGAACCAAAGTTTTCTAGAAAAGTGCTATTATGTGGTCCAGAATACGGTCGCAAATCAAGTATGTGGACCACATTTCTGCTGCAAAATGAGACAGTGTTTTGGTAAAAATTAAGGTCAAAATGTGTTCCATTATGCGATCGCATAACTGATATGTGGATCGTATAGTTGTCGCATATTTATCTTGGGATTTAGCAAAGAGGCAGTTTTATTCGACCACAAATATGGTATGCGAACCGGATTTCTGCCGCAAACCCAAACTAAGATTTCAGAGTTTTGGAACACTTTTATGGTCCGTTCTGTGAACCGCATTTCCTTTTTGCGATCGCAAAGTGTGACCGCAAATCTGACTCAGGCTTTTATTTTTCTAACTTTTAATCCCGACCCCTTCTTCAATAAAATACCCCAACACCTCATTCTAACATATTTTCACAACAATCTAGAGAGAGGGAAGAGAGAATTCTTGAAACAGAAGTCTTAACTTCATCAATTTGATTTTTCAAAGTCACCCGGGCCGGGAAATTTCAAGTAATTGTCTTCATCTCCGTTCTTGCAGGTAAGATACCCAACTCTTTTTTATTGGTTTTTAGATTTAAACAAAAAGGGGAGGGGGGATTCTCATGCATTGATTCTTGAAAATATAAGTTGAAATACACATATATGTTCTTTAAAACCTAAAATCTAGTAAGAGAAATTGGGTAGAAGTAAATATTTGAAAATGATGGGTTGATAACCTAAGTAAATTTGATTTGTGTTTGTAAAATTTAATTCTAAGTTATATGTATTAACTTGTGAACTAGATTGACAGTATTAGGCTGTTGGTGAATTGAAAGTAGAAGTTAAAAAGGAAATTCGACTCCAGGTATGTATGACTAACTTTAATCTTTGTAAATTCACCTTGTGTGGTGTACAAGTAATTGATATATGTTTACTTATGTGGACTATTTGTGGATTATTGTGATTAATGCGCCTTGAACATTGTTGATTAAGTGTCCTGATATGATGATGTAAATAAATGACAACAAACCAAGTGTGTGTGTAAATTTATTTATGTGGTAAAAGTTGTATAACAAATGATGGAAAGAAATCATAATTGATGCAATTGAAATAACAGTGGTAATATCATGTGTGAATTTTCATGGGCAGTTATCGTTGTGACTTAAATTATATACGGGCTGTTGGATATGATGGAAATAGTACTGAGGTTGATGAAAACTCATTGTGAAATTGTTATTGTTATTGTGAAATGTTATTCTGGATGGCCTGAAGCCATGTGTTTGAGCTGTAAATTATTGTTGTTGTGTGAAATATGATTGTCCTTTGGGATTGGATTGCGGGCCGCAACACAAAACTATAAGGAGTGGGTTGTGGTGATAAGGATGGCTGAGGTAATAAGGGTGGCCGAGGTAATAAAGGTGCAATGGTGATCAAGTCACTATTGAAATGAAAATATGTGAAAGTTATGAATTCATTGATGTGATGAAATAATATTGAAAGGGGAAAATGAGAGATTGTGAAACTTGCTTGGCTTTGGTTGTTCCTTTCATGTGCATTTGATTGTTGATTCCATTGGCGTTTGTTATTTGTGTGTTTATTGATTTTACTTGGAGTAAAGTTTGTACTTACATACCAGTACAATTCAAATGTACTGTCGCCCCTTTTTCCGGCGGTGCTATATTCATGTTATAATTGTAGTTAGCAGGTACTCCAGTCCACCGGCAGTAGCGCTCCTTCACTTTCCATCAGCTAAATTGGTGAGCCCCTTTCTTCTCGGGGCCTGCGTGGCTCACGCCATTTTTCTTCCGGAGTCTTATTTTGGTATTTGTGTAAGGTATAGCCGGATCCTTGTTACCGACAAGTATTGTATCACCCTTTTGTATTCTTAGAGGCTCTATAGACAGGAAATGTGGGTTATGTATTTATGTATTTTGTATTTGGGCAGTATAACTTGTAAACCACGCAAAGTAACCATGTAGGTTATGCATATCTCGTAAAAAGGTGTTTAAGTTATAAATGGCTAGTTTACTTGATTAATGAATAATGAAAACATAGGGTAACACGTGGGATAGGAAAGGCGCCCGGTCTGCTTGACTGGGGCTATCCGATCGAGCGCCGATCATGTCCCTCGGTATGGGGCGTGACAGGGGGAGCGGGACTTGCCTGTCTATCAAGACCTGCAACATGACATGCAGCGTCCACAAATAACAGGACGTCAGTACGAATAAAGTACTGAGTATGTAAAGTAGGGAATCATAAATACGAATAGTAATCTAAGCAGGGATAGAGAATATATAACCTGTAATATTTGGGTACCTCTGAGGGCTATTAACATGAAATCCATGATACATACGTATAAATACATAGACTTTTAAAACATACGCCTCCGTGGGCAACATCGTCATCATATCATACCTGGACGTAATAGGCTCAGTAAAAATATACCCGACCATCACAAGGCTCGGTAGAATCGTACCTGGCCACGTGGAACTCGATAAAACCCAACTAATCAGTGGTTGCATAATAGGTATTGTACCCTGCCGACTATAGCGCGGCTTGATAGAGTAAAATAGATACACACACACACACATGCATATATATATATATATATATATATATATATATATATATATATATATATATATATATATATATATATATATATATATATATATATATATATATATATATATATATATATATATATATATATATATATATATATATATATATATATATATATTGTATGCTCGACTCATGGAATCACGCTCTAAACCTTTCGGAGTGACGTAAGGTCGATATCCTTTGTACACGTTATTAGGACTAACTTTTCACTATGAACCTTATAAGAATCAGGAAGTACCAACAACATTGATAACACAAGAATAAGAGAAGCAACATTAACGTCAATTGTTCCATAAGAGGGGAAACAATGTAAGTACTGCTAGCTTCTAAGAGTAAAGTATCTTTGGAAGCTTGTTCATTATATTATGTACAATCGGAGTCTTGATAAAGAATAAAAGGAATAGCATCACATACCTTGTATATACTGCCCCAATTTCAAGCTATGCAATCGTCACAACTCCTTAGTCTACAATAAGAGAAACAATACTATAGTTATTATTTAAGCGTCATAACTATTATGTATCGATCACAACAACACCTCCCCTATATATGACTTCACATAATTCAAAACAATCACAAAACATGCCAAACAACATCAATAATAATCATATTGAGCCTCCCAAAATAGTCCACGCATAACCTAATTACTTCATACATACGACGGATACTGTAGTCGTGTCAAACGACTCGGAAATATTACGAAGAACTATCAGCCCACAACCTTATATCTATATGGTGTTTCTCCACAACCTTCCTCCTCCAAAACTCCACAAAACAGTAGTAAAACATGCAGTCCAACAGCAACACAAAACAGTCCGCAAAGTAGTCCGCTACAAGTGAATAACTCGATCTCACGGATTCCGATCACCGTCCCATGAGTTCTTACATGTATAGAATGAATTTTCATGAATTCACAGCAAAAGAAAATGTATGAAAGAGGGTAGTAACTTACCTTATTTGTTGGATAACTCAGCCATTTCCTTTGTCCTTCAAACTTTAGGTTTTATCCCCAAGTAGAACTTGAAAGAGAGGGAAAATCGATTAGGGTTTGTGTGGGATTTTCTTGGGGAGGAGTTGCAAGGGTTCAAGTTAGTTTTCAAGGTCTTCAATAAGGGTGAAATAACCGAGTTTATAATCCCTTAAAAGTCCTCTCTTGGCCGACTTTGGGACTTTTACTTTTGTCCTCTCATTTTGGCAAGTAGGTGATGCACCTACTTGTCACCTACTAATCTGCGCACGCTTGTAAAAATACAAATATCTCTATACTCCAAGATCGTATAGAGAATACACCTAGGGAATATTCTATTGAATATTTCTCCTAATTGTACCCTTTTAGGATTTTATATGGCCCTTATAAATAGGTAGAAAGGGCTTCCAAAAAAGGGAGAACTCTCTCTTTCTCTCTATCTCTCTCTCTCTCTCTCTCTCTCTCTCTCTTTAAGAAAATATGTAGAGACATCTCTCTAAAGAGATTAGAGGATCTGCGATTCCATACCTTCATCAGATCAAATAAGGGTCCTAAGGTTTTATGTATTTGTCTATCATTTATCTTTATCAAATGAAAGAGGATATGCCTCACTCAATATTGGGTGAATCTTTTCCTTTATTTATATTTTATTGACATTTAATATTACCCAATGCGTCTACTAAATCTGGCCATAATCACTGTCAACATTTATACTCAGCCATGTTTTTCTATTCATATTATTCATTTCAGATCTAGAATTAATTATCCTTAACTAGGATTTACCCTCCATATTTTTACTTAATTAGTTTAACAAAAAAACCTCATACTTTTTTGCTCAAACAACTATAATTTTATTTGGACTTTCTCTAGCGATTTTCTCTTATTTTATCCTTTTTGTGCTACTTGCACCATTTACCAGGTAAGATCATTTATGGATATGTTTACTTTTGTATTACCTATCTTAGGGAGATGTCAACATTTACACCCATATGATATATTGGTATTTAGGGATGTTCATGGTTCGGTTTGGATCGATTTTTCCTAAAAAAAGCAAGTAGATTTTTCAAATACTGGAACCAAACCAAATCAATTAAGTCGGTTTTTAATCGACGACTATATTTTCAACGTAACACTATCAAACCAAGTGCTCTTTGAGAAATCTATTATTTACCAAGACATATTGATGATGATTGAATCAAATAGTGATAAATAATTTAAGTACTCGATTAAATATCGATTTTAACATGAAATAGTTCTTGTACATAGCAAAAGAAAAACTACCAATCAAACTAAAATGTAAAAGCAAAGAATTAGATTAGCAAAAAACTAACTAAAAATATAAACGTCAAATATGTACCATAAAATTTTAGAAACTTTATATATATATATATATATATATATATATATATATATATATATATATATATATATATATATATATATATATATATATATATATATATATATATATATATATATATATATATATATATATATATATATATATATATATATATATATATATATAAGGAAAGCGCCTCAATGATCATCTTTCCATGCTTAGATCAGTTGTTCCCAAGATTAGCAAGGTACAAACATAGATCGTAATTTTTTTATTTCTTTTCAATATACTAAGTATATTATTAAAGATTTATTGTCAGTTGAAAATATGAAGATTTTCTAGCGTTAAAGAAACTAATTTTTATAATATCGGACTAAGATAAAATTTAAATGGAGTGTCGACATGGGCAGTAAAAATTCGTATAGCACCATATGCATATACAATGAAAAACTCAGATATCATCCATATTTTTAATTTCTCAAGTTTATTTACATGTTGTCATATATATATATATATATATATATATATATATATATATATATATATATATATAACCCTTACAGATGGATAGAACGTCAATCGTTGGGGACACGATCGACTACACGAAAGAGCTTCTTGAGAAAATCAACAATTTGCAAGAAGAAATGGAACTAGGGCCAAATCAACTAAGCTTGATGAGCATTTTAAAGAATGAAAAGCCCATCGAAATTTTTATCCGAAATTCACCTAAGGTGAGCTTCCATTGCTACAAAATACCCCTTCCTTTCTCTCTACACTTTCGAGCGTAGGCGGATTTAACGCTAGTTTTGTGAACTGAACTGAACCCACTGCTCTCGATTAGAATTATGTATCTATCTACAAAGAAACTAAAATGTTTTATACATATAATAAGATTATACTTATGATACCCAAACAAATCCATATCGACAAAATAAGGGAGAGATGTTGAATGTATATGTAAATAAACCTTAAACCCTAATAATGTATTTTAAAGCCGTACAGGCCTAGGTGCAAAGCACAAAATATCCTTAATGGTTAAGCTATCACCTATGGGGTATCAGATCCACTCCGAGTTTAGACAAACTTCACATCTTTGGGAAGTGGTTTGGAAAACATCAGCAGTGACGTTGAATCCCTTAGGGGACTGTATGTAACGCCCGTGCAAATATCACATCGACAAAACATGAGAGATATGTTAGATAAAATATGAGAGAGAGATTTTTCCACCATACTAAGAAACCATTTTAAAATTGGAAAGACATTGCTCTTAGTACTGAGAAAATAGGTCCAAGTACTTCGACTGAAATCATCCACAATCATGAGAAAATATTTATAACCATTATAAGTAGGGAAACAAAAAGGCCCCCATGTATCAATGTGTATTAGATCAAAAATGCCTTGAGATTTGATTTGACTGATTGGGAAGGCAAACTTAGATTATCTAACTAAAGGACATATATCACAAGAACAAACAAGATTGGGCACAGATGAAATAGAACTGATGTATTTCATTGCTTGAGTAGGCAAATGCCCCGGTCTTACAAGCCATAACTTTACATAAGATTTTGTTCTTGCAGAAATAGGTAAACTAACTGAAACATAACGAGAATGATATTTTTTAGGTAAAGGAATTACATATGCTAAAGAGTGACTAGTAGACTTTGCTATACTAGGATCCAAAAGATAAAGACCATTCTGAGCCTTACCGAAAATTTGAGGGCTCTCCATGAGAGGACCCATCAAAATACACCCAAAAGAAGTGAATGATTAGAGACATTTGAACCTCTAGAAAAGTATATGAACAGAAAGTAGATTATATCTGAAACAAGGGATATATAAAACATTAGTTAAAACTAACCCTGAAAAAATAGAATCATTCCCGGTATGAGTCACTCTTACCTTTGAAGAATTAGGTAGCTTGACGAGTAATGAAGTAGAAAGGGAAAACAGAAATTGAAAAAACTCATAATTAAAGCACATATGCTCAGATGCTCCAGAATGTATGATCCAGAAACTTGAATTTGAATTAGCTAAGGAATAACACGAAGCCCCTGCCTGGGATGAGCGTCCTCTGATCTAAATACTTCCTGTTTGCTTTCTGGCAATGAGCTAGCTTAACCCTGATTGCTTAAGGCTTAATACAGTCATGTTGGATCTCCTATTCGTACTGCTCCAGAATGTATGATCCAGAAACTTGAATTTGAATTAGCTAAGGAATAACAAGAGAGAGTTTGTAAGGAATATATCAACTGCTGAGTTTGCATTAACTTCAGTAGGTTTTCCCACTAGAATCTGGCTTAAGAGAGAAACCAGCTGTATGAATCGTTCTAATGACAATTGTTGTGCAACCTGAGGATCTTCAATGATGTTGTTACCTCCCCCTGTTTGACCCATAGCTGCAGCAGAATTTTCCCTACAAGACCTTGAAATTTCTTAGTCTTGGTGAACTTAAAATTGGTTGGAAAACCTATAAGTCTATAGCAATTTTCAACTGTATGATTGGTCATCTTACAATAGGAACACATCCGAGCATTTCTCTTTTTTTTTGTAGACATTATTTCCTTTGTTAGCAACACTTTCATTTTTCTGTTGTGTGCTGATTCCTGAAGATAGTTGTGTGGTATGATGTGTGCTTCCTGCCAGAAATGAAGAGCCATCTCCTGAGAAGTGTGTGTTGACATGTATCTCTCTTTGGTTCTCATCTTGCATCAATAAGGAATAGGCATGATTACGGTTGGTAATGGGTTAATCATTAGGATATTACTTCTTGTTGGTCCATAGGTCTCATTAAATCCCATAAGGAATTGAATAAGCCTTCCATTTTCTTTGAATTGCAACTTTTTTGTTTTCTACCACAATTATAGTCTCAAGAGCAAATTATATTGATGTTGGGAGTCCAACTCATCCCATAATCCTTTCATTTTGTGAAGTGACCAGCTATGTCAAATGAACCTTGAACTAAATCTGTGAGTTCTTTTTGCAGGTGATATAGTTTAACACCATTAGGCTGACCAAACCTATGCTTCAGATATATCCAAAGGTCTTTTGCAGTCTTTGAGCAGAGAACACTGCTAAATATTACCTTGGAGAGAGAGTTCAACAACCAGGATATAACCATGTTGTTACAACTGCTCTACTTTTGAAATCAGGAGTAAGAGCTGGGATTGGACAAGACCCATCGATGAACCCCAGCTTGTTTTTGGCTGAAAAAGAGATCAAAATGGATCTCCTCCATCCGAGATAACTAGGCCCCTCAAAGGGGGTGTTGACCAGAACCATTACTGGAGCATAAGAGGCATGGAGAAAATAAGGATGTGTTGTATCAATAAAAACAACAGTTGTTTTGTAGATGTTCCTGAAAATGTGTCATCGACAGTTGAAGAAGGTGTCATGATGATGATGATGATGATGATGAAAGCTTAGATGGGAAAACAAAGAATTAGAAGTACTCTAATGCTATGATACTATATTGGAAAAATCAGAGACGAGACTTGAGAAAATTTTTTGTGTGTTTCATTGAATTGAATAAATTAATCTGTAAAGGGACTGTGTATAAATAGAAACTATATCTCTAGTAAAGAAAAGAAAAAGAATAATGTTTATCCTATATGTATTGTTTACCGTGGCTCCAAAAATAACAACCGAACCAACTTTTATTCCTCTCACGTGTAGAGAGTCTTTTACCGTGTGGGAAGTTTCCAGAATTTATCATTCTTTTAGTCTTCTTTGGATTCTAATCAGATGGTTCTGATTTGATCAATCAAAATATTTATCAACCAATTGTGATTTGACAACGTGGCTCTTTATCAATCAACTTTTTAATTGTTTTGTCTGATAACTTTGCCAAACACATCGAAGACTTCAAACTCTTTGACTTATCTTTTTTTTTTTCTTCATTTGCTTGTTCTTCTGTCAAAATTGAGGAGCTACAATGGTGAGATGAAAATCGAATTCCATCACAATTTGACTACCAAGTACAATTATATGCATGTAAAATGGAAATGCTTTATGTCCAGACACTTTGAACTAAGAGGTTATATTTGTACACCTCGATTCATAGAGTAAAGTTTAATTATCAGGCCATTTAGAAGTCAAAATTTATATAATCTATATATATGCTTCAAGGGGATGAGTATTTTTTGCTTTTCCCCCTGTATCACATAGTTGCAATATAAGAAAATTAAAAAGTAGAAATACAAGAGGGGTTGCTCTGATGGTAAGCAACCCTCACTTTCAACCGAGAGGTTGTGAGTTCGAGTCTCCCCAAGAGCAAGGTGGGAAGTTCTTGGAGGGAAGGATGCCGGAGGTCTATTTGGAAACTACCTCTCTGCCCAAGGGTAGGGGTAAGATCTACGTATATACTACCCTTTCCAGACCCCACTAAATAGGATTATACTGGGTTGTTGTTGTTGTTAGAAGTCAAAGTACATTTACTTCTATAAATGTGTGAGCTACTTACTTGGAAAACAGGGTAAGTAACTCATGTAACCAAACAATCACATTAAAAATTCTATCTTTTTGCATAGCAAGAAGTATATCTCATCCATCCCATCTATGGACGCTATGACGGTTTAAAGAGTCAAATGGTGTTTTATTTGAATACACTGTAATTCTTTTCGAACATATTTAACTCTAAAAATTGGTGATTTCTAGTAATTTCTCTTTTATAGGCTCTTAACGGTAAATTAACAAAAACTAAATGAATTAATATATATGTCAATTACGGCGGAGAAACTAGTTATGATGAGCCAAAAGGTCATTATTTAAAAAAAAATACAAATTATGTGTTTTGATGCCTTAAAAACCTCTTTCTGTATCATTTCGATTTGCATGCGAAGTCCCGACGTATAGCCGGAAAGCCAATATGTAAAACTCTATAAAAAATGATGAATTTTGACCTTAAAATAAATTTAAGTTGACTTCGGTAACATTTTGAGTAAACGGACCCGGACACGTGATTTGATAGTTCTGGAGGGTCCGTGAAAAAATATGGGACTTGGCATATGCCCGGAATCGAATTATGAGGTCCCAAGCCCGAGAAATAAAATTTTAAAGTAAATTATTTTCTCAAATATTTATGAGTTTTTGGAAATGAAATGTGTTTAAAACTTAACGGTATCGGGCCCGTATTTTGGTTCCAAAGCCCGGTACAAGTCTTATATGTGATTTAAGATGAGTTTATGAAATTTGGTAAGAAACGGAAGTCATTGGAGGTGATTCGGACCCTTAGTTGTGAAAATGATACTTTGAGAGTTTTGAGATATTTTTAGATTTCTATGCTAAATTCGTAGTTTAAGGGATTCTTTTGGCGATTTGATGGCGCGTATAAGTTCATATGTTATTTTTTATTTAGTATGCATGTTTGGTTTGGAGCCCTGAGGGCCCGGGTGAGTTTCGGATAGAGTTCAGAAGGTTTTAAACTTAGGAAAAATTGCAGGTTTTTGTTGTCTCAGGTGCACAGAGGTTTCGCTCTTCACGTTCGCATAGTATCACTTGCGAACGCGTAAGGAAGCTTCCGTAGGTGCCAGTTTTTTCTTCGTGAACGCGAAGCTTGAGACGCAAACGCGAGGCTGTGAGGGGGAATACCCTTCGCGAACGCATCCAGACACTCGCGGACGCGTAAGGCTAATGACCTGGGGGAGGAGTTTCTTATTTGTTCTAAGCGAATGTGACCATCTGACCGCGAACAAGAAGGCTCTAGGAGCTGAAGCTCCGCAACGCGAGCCATCGAATGTGAAAGCGATGGTCAGCTGGGCCTGATCCACCGCGAATGCGACAGGCCTATCGCAAATGCGATGAAGGCTTGCCCAGTGATTTTTAAATAGTAACAAAACATATGGGATTTAACAAAAAATTCATAACTTCTTCTTCCAAACTCTAAATTTGGCAATTTTTGAAAGAGAGCTTCACCACAAATCCATAGATATGTAATCTTAGATTCATTTTCTTCAATTTTCATTAACACCCATTAGATTTTTAGGCTTAAATCATGTTCTTAAGGGTAGAAAATTATGGATTTGGGTAGAGTTAGGACTTTTTGTATAATTGGGATTTAGATCTCGTTTTGAGATCATGTTTTGGAACTAAATACATATTTAGGTTCGTGGATGAATGGGAGATCGGGGTTTGTTCCGAACCTCGTATTTTTTACCAAGCAGGCCGGAGGTCGATTTTTGACTTTTTGGAAAAAATGATAGAAAATCTATAATTAAGCCTCGAAATTTGATTGTTTAGCATTTACTGATGTTCTTAAATCGATTATATCTAGATAAAATTTATTTGGAGCCAAATTCAAAAGGAAAAACGGTGTTCGAGGGTTGAGTTGGCCGTGAAAGTTAGAGATAAGTGTTTGGTCAAATATTAGCTTGAGTAATTAGGAGTTGTGTCCTATTTTCTATTGTCCAAACGGCTTTAAGTGTGTTTTATTATCAAAGTAATGACATCAAAAATTGCCGTGGACCCCATGGTACTGCCATAAATTATTGTAATTTTTAGCTATTGATACTAATTGATGACCAAAAAATATCACTTTTCCCATTAATTCCACTACATCATTAATTTACTAACCCTTTCT
This sequence comes from Nicotiana benthamiana, assembly GCA_034376525.1. Lineage (NCBI taxonomy): Eukaryota > Viridiplantae > Streptophyta > Magnoliopsida > Solanales > Solanaceae > Nicotiana > Nicotiana benthamiana. The sequence continues at coordinate 87,788,448 of CM067333.1, read as the reverse complement.
TCAACAGCACAGATAAGAAAAATAATTTTTGACTATTTGCATAGCTCTAGCTATCTCTCTCTCTCTACCAGTAAATCATATTCGAAGAAAAGAGTAGGCAAATCACAAAGTGGAAAATATTCTCTCCAGTAAATGTTACTCCACATTATTGAGTAAAACAAAAGGTTACTCAACCAGAAATCGGTGAGATGCTGTTTAGACACACTAAAAAGCAAATAATTGAGCTGGGTGTCACGACCTGTTTGTCGTGACCGTGCAGTCCAAAGGAAAGAACGGGCCATCTGAAAATTTGTCGTTGGGTTATGGGGACGACATTAGCATTAAGGCGTTGTTCTCCCTTAGATGCTTCGATCTGGCCGAGTCAGGCTGGCCGACCCGGTTAAGTTTGGGGCGCTTGTCGCTGGTCGTGGACTTGACAATGAAGGGGACCGAAGTAGGCCTAAGGGATCAACTGGTTGGGGGCTAGTGCCGCTCCCCTGATGAGCCCACGGCAGCGCGAAGCCAGTTGGCTTCCGCGCGTGGTAAGGCTTGTCTCGAGGTAGTGGGCGGCCTCGAGACGCCGCACGGGCGTTGTGTGCTGCGCCGGACTCTAAGCCCGTGACAAGTGGTATCAGAGCAGGACGTACTTGCTGCTGCGTTATGGTGGGGTCCTCGAGGGGAGGACTGTGCGGGTGCATTGCCCAGGCGGGGGGCTCGTGCCGACGACTGCCCCATCCTGCTAAGGTCTGCAGGGGTAAGACCGGGATGGCCACCAGCGAGGCCTGGTTGCACGAGGTGAGGTGCGACTGAGCGAAGGGACGCGGCGCTTTAGCAGTATTGTGCGGGATCCTGGGCGGAGTCCTTCTCCCCAACAGCACGAGGACGTGCTGGGTTTTGGGTGGGGGAGAATGTCACGACCTGTTTGTCGTGACCGTGCAGTCCAAAGGAAAGAGCGGGCCATCTGGAGCTTCGTCGTTGGGTTATGGGGACGACATTAGCATTAAGGCGTTGTTCTCCCTTAGATGCTTCGATCTGGCCGAGTCAGGCTAGCCGATCAGGTTAAGTTTGGGGCGCTTGTCGCTGGTCGTGGACTTGACAATGAAGGGCACCGAAATAGGCCTAAGGGATCAACTGGTTGGGGGCTAGTGCCGCTCCCCTGATGAGCCCATGGCAGCGCGAAACCAGTTGGCTTCCGCGTGCGGTAAGGCTTATCTCGAGGTAGTGGGCGGCCTCGGGACGCCGCACGGGCGCTGTGTGTTGCGCCGCACTCTAAGCCCGTGACATGGGGCTAAGATCACTAATTCACTATCATTAAAGTAATTATGGGCGGTCCGCATGTTTCTTCCATAGACCCCATTTGTCCTACTTTAATGCTTTGGAATAATACATGCCATTTTGCTCTCTTTTTGTTAGGCTAGTGATTTAAATTTATTCGCTAACTAGAATAATGTCCATCTAACAATTTTTAAGCGTGAAATTTAGCTCTTTAAACTAACTAAAGGCTAAATGATGCAAATAATCCGGACTGTCCGCATCTGTCCTGGCAATCTCTTTGCGCCAAAAAGGACCATATCGTTTCTGCTGATTAAGAGTTTGGTTTTTCCTCTGGCCTTTTGGCAAAATTTTATTGTTCTGGGGTCCAACTATCTGAATCGTTCCTTTTTGGATAAGAAGTGAAACAGATTTGTTGTTGAATCCTATTTTGCACAAAAAAGATTGGAACTTGTACTTCATCTACGATATGTTATCTATATGAAGACAGAATTAAGAAGCACTTAGTAAAACATCCCAGATCTGCTACAGAAACCCCTGTTGATATCTTAGCAGGAAAAAAATAATACAAAAAAGTTAAATAATAAATAAAAACAAGGCCTATAGTATAACCCCCGATCTAGCACTTTCCACCCTAAAGCCAAAACGAACTAGGTTAAAACCACTGTAATTTAGACTCTAGTGTAGAATTTAGTTATCTACTGGTTGGACATAAAGTGCTCTGTGATTTGCACATTAATCTTTTTCCCATACCAATAAATCTCGATCAAAACTACTGGATCAAGATTAGTTTACTACTATCTACAATGGGCTCATTTGGGTAACCACAATGGGGCTCCGAACCACATGCTTTCCATCAATCCAAGAAAGTGACCCGAACACTGCACCCGAATCATTCAACACCAAATTCTTACTGTCGACCGTTATAGTCACGTAGTAACTCAATTTTCTTACCTTCTCGGAAAACACCAATTTCTCCGGCTTTACACTCACCGTCACCCCTTTTGGTGCCTCAATTTTCACTTTGTACTCTGCATTTGTGTCACCCACGTTCGTCACTGTTCTGAAGAATGTCTTGCTTGAAACCCCTTTTGCTGCAGTCGAAAATAAAGCAGCCATTGATGGGTAGTTCAAGTTCTCCGGCAATGGCCTTTTCATTGGACAATTTACAGGTGATTTAGTTATCACTTGAATTGTCTTAGAACCGTACTCGATTGCACATAAGAAGCTCACATAGTCTTCGTTTGCTAAATCGTATACTAGCCCGGGGTCTAATGCAAGATCAAGATTTAAGTGTCCTGCACCATAATCATACGGTGTAGCTGGTTTTCCAGTGGCTTCATCGGTCATGGGCTGCAGCCTATTATCGACACGGTTAGCTGTTGTCATCATTGCGGATCTTATTGCTGCAGGGCTCCAATCTGAATGAGCAGATTTGAGCAATGCAGCTGCACCACTTACATGTGGGCAAGCCATTGAAGTGCCTGAAAGTATATTGAACTCTGCTTTTCGATTGTCCAAATCTAGACCCGTTGGACCAACTGCATCAGTCCATGCTGCTAAAATGTTAACCCCCGGTGCTATAAGGTCCGGCTTTAGAATTTCGGGGTTCAGACCATTGGGTCCTCGCCCTGAAAATGATGCCACCACTGGAGCTGGTTTCACTCCAATTACAGTCCCGTGGAAATTAATAGTTGCAGAGGCAGTTGGATGCGACGCTATATAGGACTTAATAGCATCACCTTCATTAGCACCAACAGCACAAGTTGGTATCAAATGAGCATCACCAACAAGACCTTCACCATTCGAAACACCATTAGCCAAAATCATTCCAACACCACCAGCTTTATTAACAACCATTCCCTTAGCAACACGGGGGTTGCTACCACGATCACAGATCACAATCTTACCTCTAACTAAATGAGGATCAAGTGAATTCTCCATACAGAGTGAAGCAGAGAGTACACCTGATTTCCCAGGGTACACTATGGGATACATTTTCCCATTCAGAGGCTTTCCGGCATATAATGATACGCCAGAAAGCTTCCTTCCATCCCCGAGAATTACTTCTGCAGGGAAGTTCCTATCAATTGTCCCAGCTCCAACAGTCGTCAGCCACGGTGCAAGATTAGTAACTGACATTCCATTTGGCCCATCATTTCCAGCTGAGGAAGACACAAATACACCCCTAGAAACAGCACCATAAGCTCCGATAGCAATCGGATCGAGATAATAAGGCGATGAAATTCCATCTCCGCCCCCAATTGAGATCGAAATGACATCAACGCCATCGGACACAGCAGAATCAAAAGCAGCTAGAATATCAGAATCAAAACAACCTGAATTTTTCCAGCAAACTTTATAAACAGCTAAACGAGCTTTAGGAGCAACACCCTTAGCAATACCGGACGCATAACCAGACATGTTAGCACTAAAAGCATGTCGCCCAGCGGCTGTTGAAGCCGTGTGGGTCCCATGACCATCGGCGTCCCTTGGTGATTTAAACTCAACGGTATCATTAATTCCTCCACCACCAATTCCACCAAATCCCGGTGCAGCTTCATGTCCTTTAGAGAAAAATCGAGCGCCAATAATTTTCCGATTGCAATTTTTAGCAGTGAATTTATCTCCCGTTTGGCAAACACCTTTCCAACGGGTCGGAACGGGGCCCAAATTCAGATCCGAAAAACTCCGACGCTCCGGCCAAATTCCGGTATCTAAAACACCGACAATTACATCAGAACCATAATCAGATTCCGACCATAAACCTTTTTGGTTTCTTAAACCCAAAAACTGCGGCGACCGAGTTGTATGTAGTTGCCTCCGGCGATCCTCAAATGCTGCCAGAATTGAAGGATGTTGAAGTATTGAAGCAGCTTGAGAAGGACTTAAAGACGCTGAAAATCCATGAAAAACGTTGTCGTAAACGTGAAGGATGTTCACCGGTTCAATGAACTCGGAGCTGTACCAGTGGTAATGGGTGGGGAAAATTGCCGGTTTAGAGAAGCTGTCGACTCGGAATATGTACGTTTTAGCTGCCGGTTCAGCTGAAACCGGCGAGAAAATCGGGATTATTGCAGTGAACGTGAAACAGAGGAAGTGAGTTAGAAGCAGAAGCGAAGCCATGAGTGTAGGTTTTGAAAGAGAATAAAGTGTGGAGTGATTGAAGTGTTGAATTACTGACAATGTTGATGTGTTATAGAAGGGATTATTGTCCTTTTACTTCTCTTTTTTAATATTTTAATTTGAATTTGAATAAAGCTGGGGACTTATTTACATAACCACACTTGAACTCATGATCAGCTATGTTAAAATTTTCTTTCTTAATAAAGAAATATATAAAATTTATATAATTTTGTTATATAATATATAAAAATATATTTTTTAATTATTATTTTAAAATCGATTATATATTATCATTTTCCCTTTGAATTATATGTGCGGTATTAAAAAACATTTACAGTACTAAATCCTCAAAAATAATTTATAAATAAATCTCACCAAAATGTGATATTTCTAATCTAAAAAATCGGTTAGTTACCTGTTAAATTATATATAATTACTGTGGATACAGGGGTTTCTTTTGGAATTTTAAAATGTCAAGGAATTTTAGGTATTGTTATGAAATAATATAAAAGACAAGAACAATAACTCAAGAACAAGAGCAAATAGAGAGAAAAGTAGAGAGAGTTCTTCTTATTGATACTTAGAGAATGTTAGGAGTGATTTACAATGGTAGAAGACCCCTTTATTTATAGGGAGGGGGATGATTTATCTACCAAGAATAGAACTCTAGAACCTCTCTAATTATAGACATTCACCTTAAATAGGAGATTTCATAACACTCCCCCTTGAATGTCTATTCAACAATGTGCCTCATAAAACCTTAAAACCAAAACCCAATGGGAAAAATTAAAGAAAGGAAAAAGAGTACACATGTTTGAATATGCGCCTATTGGTTGCCTCGTTAAAAACCTCGCAAGGAAAACCCAGTGGGAAAAAACCTTGTAAGGGAAAAAGAGTGCAACGCGCATTGACTCCCCCTAATGAGTACATCAATTTATATCCTTGAGCATTTGCATTCCAATCTTGTGCATCATCTTCAAAACGATCTTTGATAGACGTTTGACAAATTAACCATATTGACTTGAATAAATATTCCGCACCTTGAAATCATCATTCTTGATAGATATGAACATCTTCATATAATGTCGTGGAATAACTCTTCAATATCTCCATAGATGCATTCTCAATGCCATCATGCTTATAGTTATAGCAAGATACATATGTACACAAATTGTACTTAGGATGTGGTACTTCAGGACCAAGAATTGCATATGCTTCAAGCAACTTAAATCTTTCAAGTTAAGTCATATAAGCCATATAATAGACTTTAGATGCATATCAAGTTTTCCATGTCATGCTAGACAAATAAGATATCGAAAACTGACTATACATACCTTTGACTTTATACTTTCAAGCATTTGAACTATAGGTTCAAAACTACATGTCTTTCATATGGAATCAATTCTTCTTGAATTGTATCTCTTCCATTTAGTTACTTTCTTTGGGTCAGCAAATGCGTATAGCATGCTTTGCAATATGTTGCAATTGAATTATCCCTTTTATGAACTTCAGGTTCATATCATGATATTCGGGGATATACATATACAAATGATAATTCATCCCATGTAACCTTTTCTCAAGTGTTTATCATGTCTCCCCCTCATGTTAGTAAAGCTAACTTGTTTCCTCAACTTTGGGAAATCATCTTTGTGCATTATCATGTCAATATACACGGCACATTAATAATAAGATGAAATTATTTGGTTCCTGACCTTGAACCACTTGTGAGGGGAGAATATAATATACTCTCGTATACAACTTATATCAAACTGATATATATAACTTTGTTCTCATAAGAAACAGTTTAGCTATTAAGTGGAAGCACTCAATAATTATCTTGCTAAACCAACTTTGATATAAACCAACTTATCAAGATGAACTATCTTGAGTAGAGAATCTGGAAATTATGCTCGAAGTTAGATTACTGAGCAATTTACCTCGCAAGCACCGGCCAGGCTGCGGGTCAACAACAATTGCGCATGTAACCATTTCATAGATGCATCATATGTGGTATACATGGCAGGTGAATGGGCCCATATTCACCTTTGATATTTCCAGAATTTATGGGTTTCAACCCGAACTCTTTAGTTGGTCAGTTCATTAATGAGAACAAGTGATACAAGAGAATTCGTGAAGAACTTTCTAGTTCTTTAATATTCACCTATGTGAATTTGCACATCATACTTAAAATGAGATGGCTAACACGAATGTCAACTGAATAAATTATCAATATTGGTAAACTTCAAATTTACACCATGACATGTGCACTTATCAATAAACTTCAGGTTTATTATGACATGGGTTTTATACCAATAGATATCCACTTTATTGTGGCATTATTTCGTTTTTGTAGTACAAATTGGAGAACAAAGCGGGTAGCTTTTCATATACAAATTAACCCGCTACAAGTTGTAGTAATAGGAGATATCAAAGCCTTCCTTTATTTATAGTCTCAATATAATCAATCGCTTTCGCGTGTACTTTGGAAACTGAATAAGTTTCTTTGAGACTTACTAAAGCACAATACTCAATTGTGTTTCTCCAACATAGTAATAATTGGCTCTTCTAGAGCTCTCAATTAATTTTGTACTACCACAGATTCATCAACATCCATGTGGTGAATATCTTTCTTTAAAGAGAAAGTTATACCATTATGGTCATGTCAAACTTATATGCAAGATATGTTTCTTGCATTATCGTTGTCCTTTAATAGTCATATTTCCAAAATACTTTGGCGTACAATAGGTACGTGACCAACGATCATTCATGCTATATATCATCTCAAACCTCCTTCTAGGGGTGAGTGTGGTATCATCTCAAACCTCCATCTAGGGGTGAGTGTGGTATATTTAATACCAATTTCATCTTCATATTCTTCCAATAATGAATATGTATTCGTGAATCAGATGTTGTCACATTCACTTCGAGGATATGTGATTTTGTTATCCTTTTCAAATCTATAAATGCGTCAGGCATTTGATTTGCTATTCTTTGCAAATGGATAATCTTTTGTGCCTCTTTCTCACAAATAGTGGTGTGTGGATCAAGATGAGATAATGATGCATTTTTCCACAAAATTTCCCGTTTGGTTTCACCAACTTCTCCCCCTAATTTTGGGAAAAGTGTCTCATCAAATTGATAGTCTGCAAATCGTGCAGTGAACAAGTCGCCTGTCAATGTTTCGAGGTAGCGAATGATGGAGGGCGATTCAAACCCAACATATATTCCTAACCTTCTTTGCGGACCCATTTTGGTGCGGGATGGCGGTGCAATAGGCACATATACTGCGCATCCAAAAATCCTTAAATGGGATATATTGGGTTCATGACCCAAAACCAATTGCAACGGGGAATATTTGTGTCAATTCGTCAGTCAGAGACGAACTAGCATTGCTTTATGCAAAATGGCGTGAACCCAAACCGAAATGGGCAGCCGACAAACTAAAATGCTGCATGCAAAATGGCATGAACCCAAACCAAAGTGGGCAGCCGACGAACTAGCATTTCTGCATGCAAAATGGCGTGAACCCAAACCGAAATGGGCAGCCTCATTTTCATGAAGAATTCAAGATTATTCTCATCTATTGTCTCAATATGATATCCATTTTGAATTTAAAACTCAACAAGTTCTTCTTAGACTTGGAGGAGAATATTGCATTCTCTAAGATAAACGTCGTGCCTTTGGGCAGAGTTACAGTTGCTCTTCCGGAGCCTTCAATCAATTTACTTCCCATGGTTTGACATATAAAAGAAAATATACGAACATGAGAATAAACAACTTCAATTCGTTTGTGTCACATAATATTTTCAAAATCTGCAGCTAACTGTTGACTAACGAAATCAGATATGTTATGCATAATTGATTACTTTGCAGTTTGAAAATTTCAGTTTAAACATTTTTCACACACACAATCGATTGTTTAACATTGACAATCGATTGTTGATTAATTTTGAAAAATACCGGATCACTGTCTAACGACAATCGATTGTTAGACATAGACAATCGATTGTGGATGACATAAAATAATATAAAAGACAAGAACAATAATGCAAGAACAAGAGCAATAGAGAGAATAGAGAGAGAGGAGTATTTTCATTGATACTTAGAGATTGTTAGGGGTAGTTTACAATGGTAGAAGACCCCTTTATTTATAGGGAGGGGGATGATTTATCTACCAAGAATAAAACTCTAGAACCTCTCTAATTATAGACATTCACCTTAAATAGGAGATTTCATAACAGGTATGATTTTGTCGCTGAGAAAGTTAGATTGTTGACGAGATTACTTATGTGTCAGACCCCAATTTATGCGGAAAAAGTGGAATAAAGAAATTCAATATATTACCTAACTCCAACTAGTTGATATGATTCCAGATAAAAAAAAAAGAGACGTTATTGTAGATTAGCGACAAACATAAAACTAATTTAATAAATTGTTTAAAATATTAAGTTCGAATATAATTAAAGAGAAACAAGACAAAAGTTAGATGGATTTGTCACTTGATAAGCACCTTACACGAGGATTCAAATTCTATCAAGCTTTGTTCTAAAATATTTGATATTTAAAAAAGGAATTAATTGTTTATTACAAGTAACTTTATTAAATCTACACTAATTATTTGAAGTAATGATATATTAAAAAAGTAAAATATTTACAAAAAGATAAAGAAGTGCTTTGGATGATTTCCCTTTTTGTCCTTTTGCAACAGAGAGTGGACCATATTGGTCTATTAATATGATTGCAATAGTTATACTATAGAACTGCGATTGGCATCCACAAATAAACTTCCATAAACACATAAATAGTGTTGGTTTGTCGGAATTAATATGAAATTAACTGTCCACGTAGCACCAGCACCTCATCTCTAATATAGAAGGTAAAGAATAGAGGAGTAACATCAATTGTGACCCTCAAATTCTAAATTTGGAAGATTATCCAAATTGGCCTCCAGTTGTCGGGTCCTAATGAAAATGAAAGATTTAACATAACATGAATTAAAATTATTAACAAACATAGTCCACAACTATTATAACCGTTGTTAGCCGTGTGATTAAAATAAAAAAGAAGTTAGGTTAAAAATAAAAATACATAGAGCTTTGATGCTGCATGGCCCAGATCGCACATGTTTGCTCTAATTGAAGCAAAAAGCATAGAGATCAATTTTAGGGCCCATTAATATATTATGACCCAACCACCCCAGAAAATGACATCCTTGTGAATTCTCACTACCTAAAACTAAAGTCGTTAGTTTGCCGCGATTCATGAGGTCTGCCTGCAGTCATTTGCTAAATTTTTAGGAATTTTTACACCTAGTATACTAAATTAATAATTGTATATTATAATTAATTAAAAATATAATTAGTTGTCTATTTTTTACTCTTTAATTAAAGAAATTTGCACGTTTCTCTCTAACCCCTCCATCCCACCCACCTTTTACCCATAGCCATATTCTTTTTATTATTTTCCATTTTCTGAAACCAAATTCTTCATCTAAATTCACAGAAAATTGAAAAAATCCTTCAACAAAGTTGATTTTTCATTTTACTTCAGTTGAAGTTTATCAATGAAGAGCAACAAAGTTCATCAAATTTGAAGTCAACTCTTCAAATTTCATACACACATTTACCTTCAACTTCAAATTTTCGGAATGAAGAAGAACAAACTTTCAAAGAGACAACAGAGCAGCAATTCCACCATTGACGGCTATTAAAAAACTTTGAAGCTTTGAATTCAAATTTTAATTTTTAAAAATTATTATTTATTTTGTTGGGTGTTGTTGAAAATAATCGGGAATATGTTTTGGAATTTATATCTCAATTTTGAGGAGTTTTGGTGAAGATTAGACTTGGTTTTGACTGAAATTCAAATTGAAACTCGAAGAAGAAGAAGACATATTACAAAAATTGTAGATAAATTATAGAAAAATTGTAGAATGTTTTTTTACATAAGATTTGTAGAAGTTTTAGTCGTTTTGGATTTGTGAAAATAGAAAACAATGCAATTCTCATTTGAATTGTAGCATAATTGGCATTTTCGACATAATTGCAGGGATGAAAATACAGACTCAAGAACAGACTGAGAGACTCCAACATAAGATGAAAATACAGACTCGGGGACAAACTAACAGACTTAAATGAAAATCACGAATATATCAATACCTCTACTGCCCCTGGGGCCCGCGGGACATCATCCGGTTTCACCACGGGCCTGCGTGCTAAATCCCCTTGGAGGTGATGTGGGTCTTCCGTTACCTGGCAGACAGAGGTCATCGTAGTGGCAAAAAACATGGATCTAGTCATATCTTCACAACTACTACACTTCATTGCGATGTAATCAGTGATCCTTCAAACTCTCTCTCTCTCTCTTATGACACCCTTTTCTTGCAACAACCGCCCAATCTGCTGGGCCCTAGATTCAAAAGTTTGTTCGGCTACTTGATTCTATTTTCGAAGTTATTGCAAATCTTTTTCTAGCTATGCCATTACTGTATAACAATGTTCTCTTTCAACCTTAAAGTCCTTCGCCTGATTGACCATTTTGTTCTCAATGATGATGACCCTTTTCTTCAATCCCGCAACCTCGTTGTCGTACTTTTCTTTAACTATTTAACCAGAAGTGATCGTTCCTCCGCGTGTTTAGCCAATTGCTTTTGATCCATGACTAGTTCACCCTCTGCTTTGTTCAAGTCAAAACCATATACCCCTACCTTTTGCCTAAGGTTGTCTATGAGCTTCTCATCTTTTACACTTCTGGTGAGATTTTCTGCCGCTATTTTCATCTTCTGAATCTAGGCTCGAAGGGCTTCATTTTCTTTGGCTAGTCTTCTCTTTTCACCCTCATCCATCATGGCTTGCAAACCATTCTTGAATTGAAGGTCTTTGACTTGCATTTCCAGCTTTCCTATTGTGGCCATGTACTTATTTTCCTTGGCCAACCAAGCCTACTGTTCTTGCAATGCCTCAACAAATTCCTATATGTGAGGCTTTTTGGCTAGTCTTTCTTGTTCTACCCTCGCGGTGTTCTTCTTTCTATACCAGGCAAGGTAGGTGGGTGAGTCCTCGCCTCTAGATAGGTCACGTACTCAAGTGTTTGCCGTCAAATACTAGCACTCGTTCCAAATAGAATGAACTATTTCTTCATAAAATTGGCCGTCAAAGCTAACTTTGACCGCGTAAACACTAAGATCTTCATCTGGGTGCATCACTTGACACCTTCCCAACTGTCTTAACACTCGGTGGGGAGTATAAGGTTGAATACCTCGAAGACCCATTAGGAGTAAGTAAGGACCAGTGGCGGGCATATACACAATTTCTTCAACAGGAAGCCAACCCAGTGTCCATTATATTTTCCCTACAGTGATGGAGCGAAGGCATGATACCCAATCTCCAGAACCCTCTAGTAACCTAAACCCTGAAATTCTCATCTCAAACTCTTCAATGCAACTTTTTTCTACAGACCCATAACTTATATACTGAGGGCGATGACTGAGGTGTTCGATCATCCACATTTGTAGTAGCAAATTGCATCCCTCGAAGAAGTCTTCCCCGGCTTTACAAGCAGTGAGAGATCGTCATATTTCAGATACTATCATGGGGGCAAGGGTGCTCTTGGCATTGAAAATCAAGACTTTGACAACTCTAGCCACCCGTAAATAGATATTCCGATCTTTTCAGGGAAACACCACGAGGCCTAAGAAAGCTACCATGAAAGCAAAACGCCTATGCTCATCCCATTTTGCTCGGTTCCCTTTGCTACAAACCTCACTTTCCGAGTTGTTGAATCCTCCTACATGCCCGTACCTCTTGTATACAAAATGTAAAATGGAAAAACCGTCCTCTAACTTGGAGTACGGGACTCCATTGCTTATCTTTAGCAAATCCATGAATTTGTGAGAACCTCTTGGAGCAATAATATACTTATGCCTCAGACCTTCAGTACTTCCCATATAACCTGCTATATCTTCCAAGGTGGGTGTAAGCTCAAAATCCGAGAAATACAAGACGTTGTGGGCTGGGCCCCACATTGTCACCAACGCTTTTATGATGTCTCCTCTAGGCCTCATCTTCAACAACCCGGTGAGACCTCCCAAATGTAGATTGACCTTATCTTGCTCTGACTTACCCAGTATCTCCCACCACATACGCAACTCCAAAGGGATCTTGTTCATGACCATTATTGGCAAACTTTGACTCGTGCTCATTCTGCACATTTATCAGGGTGATTAAGCAAAATCAAGACTTATTTGACTCACAAACAAAGTTAACACTGTTTTTCTCTATTTTTATTTTCAATTTTTATTTCAAAATAAAGACTCGACTTTGCAAATACAACCTTTCAACACTTCAGGAGAGAAGATTTTAAGGTTGTGCTTGCTAACTGGCCAAAATGTCAAAAATGTGACCAAGGGTGGCTATTCTTGCAAAGACGGCCTTTCGGTGTCCTTTTGGGGACATTCGGCTAGTTTCGACAAGAATGGCTTCACCTTACTCATTCCCAAATATAAAAATAAAAGTTTGTTCATTTTGGGGCTATTTTTGAAAAAAAAGAAAGTTGGACCTGATGGGGGTTGCCTACGCATCCCACATCCGGTGAGAGTTAAAAACTGGCGTAGTTCGGAAAATTTTGATAAAAATAAAATACTAATTTTTCACTTTTCTAAAATATAAAATTTTAGGAGAGTTTCGGTATATTTTGGGACATTGGTTTTCAAAACAAGTAATTATCTCCCTTAGCCCTCACACTGCTATTTCCTTTTCCAAACTCTCTCCTTAGAAAAATCAAGTAAACATGCAAATTCGAGGCAAATAAATGTGCAAGTAGCAATTAAGATTCATCAGGATAGTCCTTTTCACTTTTGGTATACCTGTCCTAAGACCTAACCCCTATATTGAGTTTCCTAAGCCAAAATCCACATGATGCAAACCAATATTCCTATTAAGGATCCGGCATGAGGTCTTGTTATACTACGTTTAGAACCTGGGTTTATTTGTTCTATACCTAGCTTACCCGAGTGGACAACTCGAGCCAGGGGCTGAGTACCGGTAACCAAAAAATCATCCGTCTTTGCAACTTGTCCGAACCTCATTCTATTTGGGATATGACACTAACAGAAAGAAGTCACGACCAGCATACACTCCTCAGGAGAGAGAAGAGAGGGGTTTCATAGCAGTATATATACAGTTCAAAAAACTCAAAGCGGTAAAAATTAACATTTAGCACATTAGGCCCAAACATGTAAATAAATATGATAATAAACAAAGCCAACTACAACAATCATTCTAAGCTCGAATTCTTGAACTCTGAACCAGAGATTCTGGGTTCGATCCCAATAGAGTCACAAGAGCTGTCACACCTCCTTTTTATTATATCTGGAAGGGAATAAGAGAGTTTTTTTCACTTAATGGACAATCGAAACGGGATTATTATTTAAGAATTCAGAGTCGCCACTTGGGATAATTAAGGGTGTCCCAAGTCACCGGTTAAAATCCTGAATTGAGAAAAAGATTGACTCTATATTACAGTTCACAAACTAGAAATCCGGGTAAGGAATTCTGTTAACCCGGGAGAAGGTGTTTGGCATTTTCGGGTTCCGTGGTTCTAGCATGGTTGCTCAACTGTCATAATTGGCCTAATTATCTGATTTTATACATTTTGTATCAGTTTTGTGCGCAAGTGTCATCAATGCCAGGTGCATGGAGATTTGATTCATTCCCTACCATGTGAATTGCATACGATGTTTGCAACCATGGCCCTTTGTTGCTTTGGGCATAGATATCATTGGGCCCATCGAGCCAGCAGCGTCCAATGGCACAGGTTCATTTTGGTGGCCATTGGTTATTTCACCAAATAGGTTAAAGCTAAAACTTTCAAGTCTGTGACCAAGAAAGCGGTGGCCGATTTTGCGCATTCAAATATCATTTGCCAGTTCGGGATCCCGAAGGTAGTCATCACGGATAATGGTGCAAATCTCAATAGTCATTCGGTGAAAAAGGTATGTCAGCAGTTTAAGATTACATATCGCAATTCCACCCCATATCACCCCAAGGCGAATGGAGCAGTCGAAGTAGCCAACAAGAACATAAAGAAGATACTTCGGAAAATGGTGGAGAGTTCCAGGCAATGGCATGAAAAGTTGCCTTTCGCATTGTTGTGTTATTGCACTACTGTTCGTATTTCAGTAGGAGCGACTCCTCATTTGTTCGTGTATGGAACGGAAGCAGCGATACCTGCATAGATTGAAATTCCATCCATTCGGACTGTCGCTAAGGCCGAAATGATGATGACGAGTGGGACAAAACCCATCTGGAGCAATTGAGTTTGATTAACGAGAAAAAATTAGCAGCGGTGTGTCATGTTCAGTTGTATCAACAGAGAATGGGAAGAGCATATAATAAAAAGGTGTGCCCACGAAGGTTTGAAGAGGGTCAGTTAGTATTGAGACGCATCCTCCCTCATCAAGCTGAAGCAAAAGGTAAGTTCGCCCCAAATTGGCAGGGGCCGTTCATTGTGACGAGAGTATTGTCCAATGGTGCTTTGTATTTAACAGATGTAGAAGGCAAATGTGTAGAAATGACCATCAATTCTGATGCAGTAAAGAGATATTATGTATGATCTTCTTTGATTATATTGTATTTGTTTGTACTTGGTGTGTTTTGGAAATTGAAATGATGAAGTCATTTTGTTATGCTATCTAAACACTTTATCCTTTGTTCCCCTCTTTGAGCCTTATTTACTTCCTTTCATACCCCTCTTTCAAAATCAGTAGCAAAGATCAGAAACAAAAACGTGACAGATAAGTAAAGAAGAAAGGGAAAAGAAAAGAATGAAAAGAAAAGAATGAAAAGAAAGAAGAAAAAAAGAAAAAAAAGAAAAAAAATAACACAACAACCAAAAAAACAAAGGAAGAAGAAAAGAAGAGAAAGAAAAGAAAGAGAAAAGAGAAAATCACAAGAAAGCAAAACAATTCTTATGACATGAACTATGTTCGACCTGATTCCTTTTAAGGATACGTAGGCAGCCTCACGGTTCGGTCTCATCAAAGTAAAAATCCAAAAGTTCCCAAGAAAAGAAACTGGGGCAGAAGTTGTGGTTGTTGTAAGAAATCGGATTCCAAAACTTGTAATTTTGAACCCTTTTAAATTGCCTTGAGCCTTTGTTACCCTTTCTTTCTAACTATATCCAAATGCCCACATTAAAATCCAAAGAAAGACCTTCTGACCAGTCGTCAGAAGATGCCAAGTCGAGAAAGTAGAGATGATTCATGTCAGGGGCGACACTCTGGCCCGAGCAAGGAAAATGAAAATGAGAGAGTCTTATTGGTGAAAACCCCGCGGGCATCGTAAGGCAATGGAAAGTTGAAAGAAATAAAAAATGAGAGGGTCTTATTGGTAATTTCACGGGCACCTTAAGGTGACAGTTAGTTGAGAGATAAATAAATTAGAGAGGTTTGTGGGTGAAAACCCTTCAAGGCACAACAAGCCAAACACGTCGAGGTTTTGGTAAAAAAATTGGGTTTTGAAGATCTTAGGGCAACAGAGTGTGGCAACTCAAAGTTGATTGGTTGGACAGACTGGGTCAGTTAATCCGAAATGCATGTCATGGTCGTTGGTGCCAGCTGCTCCACTTAGATAAGTCTCTTTTCTTTTGCCTTTTCAAATAGTTTCCCAGTTGTGGATTCTTTTTACCCTTAACTTTCAAATTCATTGCATTTCATTTCTTTTAGGTTTACTTCTTTAAGATGTTTCCAGTAAAAATTTTGTTTAAGCAAATCAGAAGAGATTTCAAAGCTTACTACAAACCTCCAAAGTCGCACAGGGCACAGGGCAGCCGAGGCATTGCTAGGGATAGTATGATGTGAAGTGGGATATAAAAAATCATGGGAGTTCCACTATTGAAATGGTTTAGTGATTTTGTGGGAAATAAGGAGGTTCAAACAGAAGAGTCAAAGATGTAACACGATGGTTTAGGTATAGAACATTTGGGTCATCCAAGGTCATGCGGGGCAAAAGTTAGTCGTAAAGTCAAAACGGGTTCTTGGCCAGTTCGAGAAAGTCAGTCAAAACAAAGCACTACAAGGGGGTCTACTTTCAGCAAGAATGCCACAAATTAACCGCCACATTTTAGGACTGACAAAATTTTCTTTGATTGAAATAGGGGCAGAAAGTTCTGATTGTTTCGGAGAAACCCTCATAGAGGGAAAGACAATCAGGAGCCCGCTTAGAGAACAAGGGAATACAACTTAAGTTTTTGGCAATCAGGAGCCCACTTGGAGAACAAGGGAATACAACTTAAGTTTTGGAAATCGGACACCCACCTGGATAACAAGGGGATATAGTTCAAGTTTTGGCAATCAGGCGCCCTCCTAGAGAATAAGGGGATCCAAGTCAAGTTTTTGACAATCAGGAGCCCACCAGGAGAACAAGGGGATACAGTTCAATTTTTGGCAATCAGGAACCCTTCTGGAGAACAAGCGAATACAACTCAAGTTTTCGGCAATCAGGAGACCACCTGGAGTGCAAGGGAATACAGTCCAAGTTTTGGAAATTAGGCGCCCACCTGGAGAACAGGGGAATACAGTTCAAGTTTTGGAAATTAGATTCCCATCTGGAGAACAATCAATTTTTGGCAATCAGGAACCCACCTGAAGGACAAGAGAATACAACTCAAGTTTTTGTCAATCAAGAGCCCACCTGGAGAACAAGGGAATACAGTCCAAGTTTTGGCAATTAGGCGTCCACCTGGAGATCAAGGTTCAAGTTCAGCAATCAGGGACCCACCTTAAGAAAGGGAAAGCACCTCATATTATTATTCAAGTCAACACCAAAGGAATTTCATTGGGAGAATACAAAGAAACATGGCAACAAGAGCTGCAAGGGCAAGTTTGAAGACATAGATAGGATTCTTGTAATTCATAGATCATAGTTCAGTCTAACTTTTTTTATTTTGTCATGGTGTAATAAGGGGTTAAGTAAGCAGTAGCAGCAACAACAACAATAGTGAAACCACAGCTTCTTAGCAGTCCCAGCTACCAAAACTTCCAGAACTACACTGGCATGATTTCTTCATAGCCAAGGATATGTAGGCAACCTCTGAAGCAAGGTTCGGTCAGACACTTTTCAAAAATGCTTCTCATGGAGTGCCTAGCATGCAAAAATCCCTCGTTGTTGCTCATTTTATCTTTGCCCGAAATCCCTTTGTATCTCCGACCAAAGAGGGGCAGCTGTGAGCACGTGATTTTTCCTCGCATGAATTACTCCTACATAATCCCTAAAATTAGGATTTTTCTTTTTTTATTTGGTTTTAGAAATTAATTACATAATTTTCGTGTTTATTTACATTCTATGTGTATTTTAATTTATTTAATTCATATAAAATACATAAATACATTGCATTTGCATTTAGGATCTAGTTTTTTTGGTTAATCATTTAATTAATGTTACAAAATGTATGAAAATATCAAAAATAGTTTATTTTGCATTTTACATTTGATTTTAAAGTTTGTTATAATTTTCTTTTGTTTTAGGACTTAATTAACGTTTTAGAAAAACAATTAGTTTATTATTTTAGTTTTTGGAATTAAATCAGATTTTTATTTTAATTGGTATTTACCAAAATCCGAAAATGAAAAAAAACAAGAAACAGAAAAGGAAAATGAAAAGAAAAAAAAAATCTTTTAACATAAGACCCAATTTTCGGCCAATCCACCAAAAAAACCAAGTCCAAACAAATTCACACCCACCCAAACCATTTAAATGCCCAAACCCGTCCTAGAAACCCGGTCCAGCCCCGTTTAATCGAAACGACACCATTTTGGGCATTCAATCGCGACTGTTGGATTTCCCTAATCCAACGGTCCAAAACTGGGGTTTCATTTGATATAAGAATTTCCGCACATCCCCCCTTACCCCTCAGCATCTCCTAAAACTCACTAGAGACCCCTTTCATCAACATCATCCTCCACCTCCGCAAGCCGCTTCACGGCGGCGGCCGGTGACCAATCCCCAAAAGATTAACTCCACAGCTTCTCCTCCACCCCCTCATCCCAAATCCACGCTCCAATCCTATTAAATCCCACCAGAAAGCTTTGAATCTTAGAAACCCTAGCGCCTCCACAGTTTCTCCGGTGACGGAACCACCTTCAAATGCACCCAAAATAACAACAAGTCATCTTCTCGACCCCCTCTTCCTAAATCTCAGATTAATTTTCCTTGAATATCCCCGGAATGTTTCGAATATTAAATCATAAGTCAACCCTAAAACCCAAATTGAGATTCTGCGGACAATTCAAGTCCAAAATGATTTTATTCGTTTGTTCTCTATGAGAACATGTGATTAATATCAAATTGGACCGGAAATCTAAAGATTTGAAGATTCAAGCCTCCCCTTCTTCTTGTTTTTATTTTTATTTTTTGTTCCTGAATTATGTTATGCATGTATGAGTAGGGATGTTTTAGCATAAATTATTAGCTTGGTTCATGATGAATTGGTACATCTCTCCGGGTAGATTTTCTTGTGGCTAATTTGAGGTGTAGCTTAATGTTTTAGTTCTTCTTATACAATCATGTTATTCTTCACACATGAACACCTTGGAGTTTAATCAGATCTGGAATTAAATCTAAGCTTGTCTCATAGAATTCTCAAAGTTTGATTGCCTCTTTACATTGGGTTTTCACGGCAAGTATTGCCACACCCCTTTTTTCCAACCCCGCAAAAGAATACAGATATGACATGGATTTTTGGTATAAAGAATTTTTTCAATTAAAGTGATAATTTTGAAATAGGGATTATTTTATTGTTCTGAGTCGCCACTTGGATTTGATTTTCGGTGTTCCAAGTCACTTTTTATTTAAATCCTTAGTCAAGGAAAGGTTACTCTATTTTTTTAAGGTCCACGAAAATAAATTTCGGGTGAGAAATTCTGTTGACCGGGGAAAATGTGCAAGGCATTACTCGAGTCCTGTCGTTCTAGAACGTTAGCTTTATTGACTTAAAAATTTGGTTTAGATTAATTTCGGACAAATTGTGATCTATATGACCTTTCATGTTTTACCTATCCGCTTTCATTTCTTGATTGTTGGAATTATAAAAAAATGATTTGAGTAATATTATGTTCTCATAATCACGCTACGCAAGCGAATGCATGATCGAATAACACAAATAACTTAGCTTATCATAATTGTGCCTCGCAAGCAAATGCACAATCTTGACAATCAACTATTTGTTGTACTTTTTGAGAAAATTACTACATCTGAGAAAATCGATTCTTGAAGATTACTAGAAAAACTAATTATCGCGCCACTCAAGCGAATCCGCAATTTTAACGTAGGATTAACTAATTTAAAAAATTAACTGAAATTAACAGGTATGATATGAGATTATTGAATTAATTTATTACATGTTAAAAATCACGTTACAGGCGATTCCGTGAGTAAAAGATTAAAGCGTATCTACTAGTTTCCTGGCGCTTAAATTAATTAAATTATTAAGTTGGTAAGAAAAACTGATTTCTTCTTTTTTAACTATGTATTATATATGAAAACAATGTGGGAAACTAGTAATGGGCCAACTCACTTATGTTGAAAACGTTAGCCATTTTGGTTGTCATGAGTATTAAAGTCCATTTATATAGCCACTTGGGCTGCTGACCCTTTTTTTTAAAAAATTAAGTGGTCATTGGCCAATTTTTGGTTATCGTAGATAATGGAACTTATGTGGAGTTCTCTTCTATCTCTCAAGGCCCCTCCTTCATTTGTTAAGCTTAAATGGAATCAACAGAGTATATTCCACACTTAAACTATTATCAAGCTAATTAAATCAAATGACCTAACATTCAACTACAGTATTAACTTAAAGTAGCAGACTAAGTAAAATAAAATGACCCAAATATGTAACTAAGATATTAACTTTAAATTGAAGATATCAATGTGGGCCAAACGTCATTCAAGCTCCAAAAATAGAACATAGAAGACCACAACTCCTACGTCAATTATTTAGCTAATCAAGCAAGACAACGAGTCAAACTACTCATTATTTAGAATCGAAATACTAAACATAGAAATGTATTTAATAAGGACGTGACTTGAATCTTACCGATCCATTAAACTAATTAAGATGGAAAAATATTTTTTATTAATCCATTTGGATGAAGGTGTGAACGAGAAACCAAATATATTGTTCAATTTGAGCTTACCACAAAAATAAGTTCGAAAAGAAAACATCAAGATAATATGGAATGGACCTTAAACAGAATCCATTTTGTTTTTAAACGCACAAGGAACTGGAACTTTCAACATCATTTATATGCTTGACATTTAGACACAAGACTAACGAGTTCAGAAAACTTTAAGGTACAAAGAAACAAGAAAACTTTAACTTTAACTCAAATCACCTCACTTCATTCATTATCGTGTTAAGAATCATATCATTAGTTGAGGGAGTTACCTGGATTGCAGACTAAAGCAGCAATTAAACCCCAGCCAAAAACAACAAGCAGCAACAATAAAACAACAAAAGACACCCGAATAAACCAGAAAATCAAACCCAAAAACTTTAAGCCCTTTTAAAGAAACTGAACCCCCGAAACCAGGTGTATTACTTCTATTTTTGGAAGGTTTCTCTCTTAGTTTCATCGTACTACAATGTGTCAGCAATAGATTTCTTCCTCAAGTTTTATGCCAAGTTCTGAAATTTCATCTTGCTATATATACTAAGTTGCTGATTTTTCTTCGAAGGTATGTCTTTTTAGAATGTAAAAGATGATGTCCAATGTGTGTTAGAATGTAAGATGGCCTCCTTTTTGTGTGTTCAATATCTCTCCATTATAGGAGATGAGTGTCTCAAAGATGGTTCCACGTTGAACCAAAATTCTGTCCATAATAATGAGAAAGGACAGTCATTTTCTCCATTTTCAGACACAAGTAGATGTACTCTAAACAACTCCAAAACAGTAAAAGAAACCAAATACGTACTCTACACTCATATCTTCAGCTCTTATCAGGACTGAAACTAAATCTAACATACTCCACATTCAAACTAACCCAATTATAAAATAATACAACAGAAATAAGACTTAAAAGGTAACCGAACCAAGTATTCAAACAAACTAGATTGCAATTAATTTGACTTGTACAAACTAACACGGACGAACAACCAAATTTCGCAAACTACTACTTGAAACAAAAATTAAACGATCATTGTTAAACTATTACGATTAATGACAACTAAATATACGACTAACTATATAGACAATTGAACCAATCCTTTTGGTTTCTTCATGAAATTAACATAAAGACTTAGCTATTCGACCGGCTAGGTCTAAAAATTAAAAAATTCAAACTTGAAAACTCCATACAAAATAGTCGACCGACTAGGTCGAAGAATAAAAAATTAGAACTAACGAACAAATAAACATAAAGGTCGACCAGCTAGGTCAAATGACTGAATGTTCAAACTTAACAAAATCCATACAAAATAGTCGACCGGCTAGGTCGAAGAATAGGAAATCAGAATCAGTAGGCAATAACAAACTACTCGACCGGCAAGGTCAAAGAACTGGAATTCACATTTATAAAGTAACATGTAATTAAAAACTAATACCCAATTGCACATAAAAAACAACTACATTAATAGAAATTAGACCGTTAGAACTAATACTAATTGCAAAAACAAAAAATCAGAGAAGATAAAAAGGAAGTAAGGTTCATACCAATCGAGGGCATTTGACATTGTTCGAGTCACGAGAGGATGTCGGGGATATCAACCAACGACTGTCCGACACCGAAACACATGTTTCCTCTTAGTAGAGGCCTAAACAATTAAGTTTTAGCGTCATACTAGAAGGAAACATGAGTCTTTGGGTCGAATAGGCTTGAAGAATGAGGCAGTGGTAGGGCAGTAGTGGCGGGTCGGCAAGGCCGACAGAAATTCGCTGGGTTTTGGAGGGGTTTTGAAGTTTTTGGGGCGGGGAATGGAGAAGAGGAGAGTGAGATGAATAGGGGGTGAAATATTGGTGGCCTTTGGACAGTGGTGCGCGGCGGGCAGTGGCAGAGCAGGGCGGCGGCACAACTAGGGTTTAGTTTCGTCAAGTTTTGGTATGGATTTGGGGAATTTGGGTTACAGATTTAGAATGGAGGGGAGTGAGAACAATGGGTGGTGAGATTTTGGGGTTGTTTGGGGGTGGACCTCCGCCCGGTGGCGAATTTCGGCGGGCGGAGCAGAGGCGGCGACGGGCGGAAGAGTGGGAGAGATGAGAGAGTGAATGAGTAGTCTCTAGGGTTTGGAAATAGGGCAAACATCTGATTTTTTGGATTTTATATTTTAGTTAGAGATAAATTTTGACAATTGGATTAAGGTGGAATGAATGGACATGATGGGTTATTGTTCACTTAACCAAAACGACGTAGTTTCAAGGAAAAACTACGTCGTTTTGAGCTCTTTCTTGGCCAACCACCTAATGGACTGGATATGACCGAATTTTGGGCCAATGTTTTGCTCAATTTAATTAAAAATACAAGTCCAATCCCTACCCCATTTTTCAAACCATTAATCAACTCTTAAAACCTATACGCACCCAAATAAGAACAAACACACACTCTCACACTTGCACACACACACACACATGTATGTATATATATATAAACAAGGCAAAAATTAGGCATTTACAGCTGCCCCTCTTTAATCGAGAACATGAAGGGTTTTTGTGCAAAGAAAAATAAATGGCATGGATAATTTTTGCTTACATTCACTCTAATAGAAGCATTTTGAAAAAGCTGGTGACCGAACCTTGCTTCTGAGGTTGCCTATATATCATTGGCTATAAGGGAATTTGGTTAGTGTAGTTCTGGACAAATTTGGTAACTGGGACTACCAAGTACTGAAGTTAAGACTGTTGCTGCTATTGTGTTGCTGTTGCTGTTGTTGTTACTCGCTTCTTACATCAAAAGAAAAAGAGAAAAGCAGTGCATCTGTCTGCAAACTAAGAGTACAAAATTCCTATCTACGTGGTTGACTTGATTCTTGACTCGCTCGCCTTTTTTGACCTTAGATTGGATCTTTATTCTCTTTGCAGAAAAAATTATGACTCAATCTCGATTGCTTACTTTCTGGATTAGAATTTGAGAAGACGAATCTTGTGAAGCTGGGTTGCTGACACATTATCAAAGATGACTCCGACTATCTTGTGATCGAAGCTTCTTTTTTCTGATGAGAAGCTAAAACTGCTAGCTTTAATCATCACTTTTGTTGTACGACAGGGCCTGCAAAGCCATCAAAGACAAACAAAACAAACAAAAGTTTTTCTTCTCCAGTTTTGTACTAGGAAAACTTTGTGATTTATTAGAGAAATCTGTAAATTATCTAATTTATTGCAAAGGCAGACAGAAACAATAGTATAAACTAGTTAAAAGAGACAAAATTTTTGTAGCAAATGATTGTGTAACTAGGGATTGGTGCTCTGTACTTCTGAAAGGAAATATAACCAGGGGCTGGTACCCTATCTTAACATAATCAGGTGTTAGCACCATGTATTGATAAAGTGTTGAATCCCATCATGTGATAAAAAAGGTTCTACCCGGGTCAACATGTATTGAGCAACCTAAGCGAAGATTACTTCTGCCTAGAACTATGAGCTGGATTCCCTAGGCGAGATGATTCTACCTGAGTTAAGATGTTGTAAAACACCACGAGCGAAGAGTGCTTCTACTTGGAAATATGAGCTGGATCCCCCTATGCGAAATGATTCTACTTGAGTTAAGCTGTTGTAAAACACCCTGAGCGAAGACTACTTCTACCCGGAACTATGAGCTAGAACCCCTTAGGCGAAATGATTCTACCTGAGTTAAACTGTTGTAAAACACCCTGAGCAAAGACTACTTCTACCCGAAACTATGAACTGGATCCCCCTAGGCGAAATGATTCTATCGGAGTTAAGCTGTTGTAGAACACCCTGAGCGAAGACTACTTCTACCTGGAACTATGAGCTGGATCCCCCTAGGTGAAATGATTCTACCTGAGTTAAGCTGTTGTAAAACACCCTATGCGAAGACTACTTCTACCCGGAACTATGAGCTGGATCCCCCTAGGAGAAATGATTCTACCTGAGTTAAGCTGTTGTAGAACACCCTGAGCAAAGACTACTTCTACCCGGAACTATGAGCTGGATCCCTCTAGGCAAAATGATTCTACCTGAGTTATTCTGTTGTAAAACACCCTGAGCGAAGACTACTTCTACCCGGAACTATGAGCTGGATCCCCATAGGCAAAACGATTCTACTTGAGTTAAGCTACAAACATGGGAGGTGTGAACAACAATGATGCATGCTGAAAAGAAAAACAATGGAGATTTTAAAGAGCTTACATTTTGTGACATTTGTTCTATTAGAATTTCCAATCTACACTGCCTTGTTCATTCTTCAAACAAAGAAAAATTTAAGAGTTTTCAAAGTGGTGGTTGGTTTGTGGCCTTGATCCCTTAATGCCTTGAGTAGTTTGATTCATGGCCACTGCTGTCGAAGAACCGATTCTGTCAGCGCAGTACCGGGATGCTTGGTTACTCTGTATAATTCTCCGGAGACCTTGGCTTTCCAACGTTGCCCCCACTGTTTCATACCCAAATGTCCATGGTACCACTTCCCTTGTCTCTAAGGCAAAACTATTTTCTTTAAAATCAAACTCAATTGTCTTACACCCCGTATCAGTTTGTGTCCATAGTGCTTATCGACTTTTCTCATGAAGCAGGCCCCCCTCATGTGACTTTCAAGTTTCTTTGAAACACTTCGTTCGTCTTACTGAATGAGATCACAGATGGATTCGTGCCTTCGACAATGCCATATATGCTCCAAATTGTGCTCGCCATTACGGGAAAATTGTAGCTGGTTTTGCAGCCATTTCTTTGCTTCGCTTTTGATGCGGGATTGGATCGAAAGGGGCTCAAAGGAAAATTATGGGTAAGACAAAATAATAATAGAAATGGAAACATAATTGTTCTTAAACAAAAGGTGTCCCTTTCGGGGAAAGGAAATAGGGAGACTTATCTGGAGGTATATGCCGACTTCAATGAATCATGATATGCATTTTGGACTGGACGTTTTATCCGTCTAAGCTGTCTAATTCTCAAAATCCGCCGCAAATGTTTATCTTGAATTCGTCTTGGTTGTGTTCATGCCGGAGAATCAAAGAGCCTCATTCGGCTAGTAGCGCCCTTTGCAGGTTTTCGCTAACTAACCTCTCTCATTTATCTACTAACTGTTGCCTTATGGTGCCTATTTGGGTTTTCACCAATAAGACTCTCTCATTTTCTCTGCTCGTTGTCGCTTTATAGTGCCCGTACGGGTTTTCATAGATAAGGCTCTCTTATTTCTCTTTTTTTAAATTTTTACTGAGATACTGCATGAGGGAGGTTACCCAATGCCCTTGGAATGGTGACTTCGAACACTCTCAAAAACGTTGAAATGAAGTTCTTGAAAAAAACGAAATGAAACTTGAACTGAGTTACAACTTTCGGGACCATTTTTTACAGAAAAACCATTCTTCTGCCCTAGTTTTGGAGTTTTGGGAATATGGATTTTCGTTCTGATGGGACCGAACCTAGGGTAAGGCTTCCTACGTATCCTTTCGGAATCAGGCTGGACATAGTTCAATGACTCAGAGATTTGTTGTTTAGCTTCTTTTTTTTCTCACAAGTTCATAGGTTTCGAAAAGTGAGAAACAAGGAAGACAAATACAAGCTCAAAAGGACTAACGATAGAGGACACCTATTTGGACGAACGAGCAAATGATAGTCTTCGTCACTTCAATCTGAAAAAATCAACGCACAAAAACTCTATAGTGGACATATATCAGACATAATATCTTTTGACTGCATCTGCATTAATAGTCATGTCTGGTACCCGTCCTTCTTCATCTACCAAGTGTAGGGCCCCTTTTGGTAACACTTTCTTGATGATGTAGGGTCCTTGTCAGTTTTGGGAGAACTTTCCTTTAGCTTCTACCTGGTGCGGAAGAATGCGTTTCAAAACCAGCTGGCCTACCTCACACTACCTCGGGCGCACTTTCTTATTGTAAGCGCGTGCCATTCTTTGCTGTATAACTGACTGAAACACGCTGCTGCTAACCATTTTTCATCGATCAACCTCAGTTGTTCTAATCGAGTCTTGACCCACACACTCTCTTCAATCTCTTATTCCATAATTCGAAGAGAGGGAATTTCGACTTCCGCGGGTATTACAGCTTCGGTTCCATACACAAATAGATACGGAGTCACGCCCATAGATGTGCGAACAGTCGTTCGGTATCTCAAAAGAGCGCAAGGCAACTTTTCATGCCATTGCCTAGAACCTTGGATCATCTTCCTAAGAATCTTCTTGATGTTCCTTGTTCTCCGCTTCAACGGTTCCATTGGCTTTTGGCCGATAAGGGGTAGAATGGCAATGCATGATTTTTAATTGTTCACATACCTCTTTCATCAAGTGACTATTTAGATTGGCTGCATTATCAATGATGATGGTCTTTGGGATACCAAAGCAACAGATGATGTTGGAATGAACAAAGTCTACCACTGCTTTCTTGGTGACTGCTTTAAAAGTGACGGCCTCCACCCACTTGGGGAAGTAATCAATCACAACCAAAATGAATATATGCCCATTTGAAGCCTTTGGCTTGATCGGCCCAATGACATCCATTCCCCAAGCAACGAAAGGCCAAGGAGAGGACATGGGATGAAACTCTGAAGGAGGCGAGTGAATCAGGTCACCATGAATCTAGCATTGATGACACTTGCGAACAAAACTGAAGCAATCTCGCTCCATAGTAAGCCAATAATACCCTGCCCGTAGAATCTTCTTCGCCAAAACATATCCATTCATGTGAGGGCCGCATACCCCCGAATGTACTTCACTCATGATTCGCTCTAGTTTTGTAGCATCTATGTATCTCAGCAAGTTTAAATCTGGGGTCCTCTTGTACAGAATTTCCCCATTCAAAAAGAAACCACTAGTGAACCGCCTTATAGTTCTTTTTTTTTATCTCCTTTAGCATGTTCTGGATATTCTCTTATTTTCAGGAATCGTTTTATGTCATTATACCATGGTTCACCATCTAGCTCTGTATCCATTGTATTGCAGCAACCGTGTTGATTTCGAACGGATTTCTAGTGGCTCAATATGATTGTCGCTTGGATAAGGGAGCATCGAGGCTAAAGTAGCCACGGCATCGCTAGCTCGTTGTGAAACCTGGGAATGTACCTGAACTCGATGGATTTGAATCTTTTGCTCAAGTCGTGCACACATTGTCTGTACGGGATAAACTTGATGTCTCGAGTCTCCCGTTCTCCTTAGGCTTGCCGGATAAGCAAGTCAGAATCTCCCATAACCAGTAGTTCCTGCACATCCAGATCGATGGCCATTTTCAAACCCATGATACAAGCTTTGTATTCTGCCGTATTACTGGTATAGAAGAGCCAAAGTCGGGTTGTCGCAGGGTAATGATGTCCAATAGGTGAGATGAGGATTTCCCCTATCCCAGCTCATTTGATATTGAAATCTCCATCAAAATACAGTTTCCATACAGGGTGATGGTCTGGAACCACTTCCTCTATTTAGTTGACCTCTTCGTTTGGGAAGTATGTGCTAAGTGGCATGTACTCATCATAAACTTGATTTTCTCCCAAGTGATCTGCTAAAGCTTGTGCTTTCATCGCGGTGCGAGTGACATAGACGATGTCAAACTCTATGAGCAAGATTTGCCATTTTGCGAGCCTGCCAATGGGCATTGGCTTTTGGAGTATGTACTTCAAGGGATCCATTCTGGATATGAGGTAAGTAGTGTAGGCCAAAAGATAATGTCTCAGCTTCTGAGCGGCCCAAGTTAAGGCACAATATGTCCTTTCTAAAAGGGTGCTCTTAACCTCATAATTAGTGAACTTCTTGCTCAAATAATAGATTGCATGTTCCTTTTTGCCTGTTGCATCATGTTGGCATGGAACGCATCCAAAGGAATTATCCATCACTGATAGATACAGAAACAGAGGCCTACCAGGTTCAGGTGGCACCAGTACAGGGGTTTTGAAAAATAATCTTTGATCCTATCGAAAGCTTTTTGGAAATCGTCCGTCCACTTGATAGCGGCATCCTTTTTCAGCAACTTAAAGATGGGCTCGTACGTGGTTGTGAGCTGAGCAATGAACCTACTGACGTAGTTCAACCTCCCGAGCAAACTCATAACTTTTTTTTTTATTCTTCTGGGGTGGAAGATCTCGAATGGACTTTATCTTAGATGGATCCACTTCAATGCCCCTTCGACTGACTATAAAACCCAGGAGTTTCCTAGAGGGAACCCCGAATGCACACTTGGCTGGATTAAGCTTAAGGTCATACCTTCGAAGTCGTTCGAAGAATTCTTTCAAATCGCACACGTGATCAGCATGTGCCTTTGATTTTATGATGACATCATCAACATACACTTCAATCTCTTTATGCATCATTTCATGGAAAATGGTGGTCATAGCGCTCATGTAAGTTGCTCCTGCATTCTTTAAACCGAACAGCATGACCCTGTAACAATAAGTACCCCATGGAGTGGTGAAAGCGGTCTTTCCTACATCATCCTCATCCATTAGAATTTGGTGGTACCCAACATAGCAATCCACGAACGATTGTATCTCATGATTAGCACAATAATCTACAAGAATGTGGACATTTGTAAAGGGAAATTATCCTTTGGACTTGCTTTGTTCAGGTCCCTGTAATTAATACAGACTCTGGTCTTTCCATCCTTCTTTGGCACAGGCACAACAGTCGCCACCCAAGTGGTGTATCGAACAACTCTGACCATATTGCACTCAATTACTTCATTATTTCCTCTTTGATTTTGTCACTCATGTCTGTTTTAGATTTTCGTTGGTTTTGTTGGACTGGTGGAACACCAGGAAATGTAGGAAGCTTATGAACCACCAGATTAGCATTAAAACCTGACAAATCATCGTAAGACCAAGCAAACACATCTCTATATTCAAATAAAAGTTGAATCAAGGCATCTCTGTTTTTTTGTTCGGTGTGAATACTTATCTTTGTTTCACTAACTTCTTCAGGGCTTCCGATATTAATCGGCTCAGTTTCATTGAGGTTAGTCTTAGGTCTGTTTTCAAATTGTTCTAACTCTCTCTTTATTTCCTAAACAGCCTCATCTTCATCATATTCAACATTTTGATGCGTTATTTCGATAGTAGACAACTTTTTAAGATCTGGGCGTGAATTCTGCATGCATGTCATGTTATTAAAGTCACCATTAACAAAACTAAAATGGAAATAAAATGACAGGAATTAGGAAGAGGAAAAGATAGAAAACTTAATAGAAAGTTGAACTGCATTTCATTGAATTCGAAAGGATAGAAGGGTTAACATCAAAACAAAACAATCATACTGAGATGTTGGATTACAACCCTGAATGTAACCCAAAATACAAAAAAAAAGTTGTAAAAGCAAAATACCAAGACTCCTTCCTTGAGGGGAGAGGAGTTGCTTCTCAGTTGGTGAGCATGGTGTCTGGGTCAATTATTTGCATATCGGCACGACTAGTGCCTTCACCGGCCTAGATCATATTCACTTCAGAAAACATCTGGCTAAGGCCATGGCAGATTTCATCAACGTTTGCATGTGCCGAGGAATTTTGACCCTCATGGAGTCGTGGCTTGACAAAAGAGTAGAAAATGTGAGGGATATGTTGTTGCAGGACCCATCCATACATTTTACGGTGCTTGGCTTTGTTTTCGTCTACTTGGGTTGGCCTAAAGCCTAAGACAAAAGCACCCTGGTTACCAAACGGAGAAATAAGCTCCAAAATTCCTTGCAATGATGCCCCCAAGCCTTTTCCTGGTTCATAACCTTGTCTCATGTGCAACCACCATACAGATGTAGAGGAAGACGAGGATGTAGAATGGGCTTTCCTTCCTTGACATGGTCCACAACAACCACTTAAAAATCCTAATAGACGATGGACTCAGACCTTTCCTTGGCCTCGATAGAGGGGATTAAATGGTCTTTATAAATGTAAGACTCGTCTTCCCGGTGGACAATAATTTCTTGCCTGTCGTGTTCAAATTTGAGCATCTGATGTAAGGTGAATGGCACAGTTTGGGCCGTATGGATCCATGGCCTTCCAAGAAGAAAGTTATAAGAAGTGGCCATGTCTACTACTTGGAAGACAATTTCAAAGTCAACTTGACCAATCGTCATGGTGAGGTTGATCTCCCCAATGGTATCTCTTGCTGAGCCATCAAAGGCCCGAAAGCGAACATTGCTAGGTCAAATTCTATCTGTATTGATCTTCATGCTTTAAGGTAGAGAGAGGGCATATATCTACACTTGAGCCTCCATCAACCATGACTCATTTTACATAATGCCCTTCACATTTGACCATCAAGTTCAAAGCCCTATTGTGCCCGGCTCCTTCCTCGGGAAGTTCATCATCAGCAAAGAAGATTCTGTTCACCTCAAAAAATCTGTTGGCCATCTTCTCTAACTGATACACTATGGTCTTTTTTGAGATATGTGCCTCGTTCAGGACCTTGATTAGTACACGGGCATGCTCTTTGGAATGTATGAGCAGAGATAGTAGAGACATTTAGGCATGAGTCTTTCTTAGCTGATCAATGATTGAGTAGTCCTAAACTTTCATCTTCTTCAAAAATTCTTCCGCCTCTGCTTCAGTGAGGGGTTTCTTTATTGGCAATTGGCCTTCTCTTATTTGCTTGGCCTTCCTCAACTCTTCTAGAGAGTAACACCTCCCTGATCGAGTCAGACCTCCAGTTTCCCCTCACTTCCTCTATGATTTCTTTTTCTTTATAAGTCACTACAGTTTTGTTGTAGTTCTAAGGAACGGTTTTCACATTTGTCATATGGGGTTCATAGCGGGTTTGATTATGATCGGCTATGTTATACCATTCGTACCTTCCTGATTCTGCCTTGTGATAGGGTGGCCTCTAAGGACATACAACCTTGGGCATGGAACATTGGAGCGAACCTCCAACTTTGGTACCTTAGGCACACATAAGGTTACCTTTTCTAAGTTCGAGGCGCCTTCTACAATTAATGCCACATCTCGGCTTGGACTTACTTCCAAACTTGTTCCTTCCTGAATTGCTCCCACTGTCTTTTTTTCTCGACCGACCGGCTCTTATTTTTTATCTCAGCCGATCATCCCCACAAAATAAACATCACTATGTGCCGGCAACCGGTTGCTTTTCACATTAGGAGGGTCCTCGCCATTTGTCACTACAATTAATTTTTCAGAAATGAGTCTCTCTATGGCTCTCTTCAAAGTCCAACATTCATCAATGGTATGCCCCGAAGCACCTGAATGATATTCACATCTAGCATTTGCTTGAAATCCATGCGAATCGGAATGCATATGGTGGGGACCGATGGGTCCAATCACACCCATTAGCTTCAGTTTCTGGAATAGACTAGAGTATGATTCGGCAAATGGAGTGAATTTTTCTGCAGGCCTCTGCTCTCGAACATAATCCTGCCTAGGATGAGCATTTTAAGGTGCTCGAAAATTTTGTTGTTGAGGTCGAGGAGCCCTTGGAGTTGGTGCCCGTACCTGCTGATTGGGAGGTCGAGCATATGATTGAGCATTCAACACTGTATGTTGTGGTGGGCCCATAGAGTATTGAGGAATTTGCGGGGGATAGTAATGTTGAG
Organism: Nicotiana benthamiana; assembly: GCA_034376525.1. Classification (NCBI taxonomy): domain Eukaryota; kingdom Viridiplantae; phylum Streptophyta; class Magnoliopsida; order Solanales; family Solanaceae; genus Nicotiana; species Nicotiana benthamiana. The sequence continues at coordinate 87,756,376 of CM067333.1, read as the reverse complement.
GATAGCTGGATTGCCCCTGCTGAACTTGAACATAAGGGTGTGATGCCCTTCTTTGAACTTCCCTAGATCCCGAAGCCATCATGGACCCTTCATCTCTCTTATTTCTATTCTCCAAACCTCCCGATCCATTTTGGATAGCTTGGGTGGTGTCTTTGAGAGCATCTTGTCTTACAATTCTGCTAGTCTTGAGGCCATTTTCGACCATCTCCCCTATTTTGATTGCTTCTGTAAAAGGTCTACCCATCGCGGACATCATGTTCAGAAAGTAATCAGGCTCTTGAGCCTCCAGAAAACAATGATCAACTCGTGGTTATCCACGGGTGGCTTAACTCTGGCCGCTTGCTCCCTCCACTTAATGGAATACTCCCTAAAACTTTCGGTCGGCTTTTTCTTCATATTGGACAAGGAATTACGATCAGGTAAAATATCAATGTTGTACTGAAATTGTTTGACAAAATCCTAGGCCATGTCATCCTAAACATGCCAATGAGAGACATCTTGGTTGGTGAACCATTCAGAAGCTACACCCACAAGGCTTTCCCCAAAGTAAGCCATCAGCAGCTCTTCCTGCACCCCTCAACTGATTGCAATACCTTTTCAAGTGGGCGATAGGGTCACCCTGTCCGTCTTATTTCTCAAATTTTGGGATCTTATACCCTCGTGGCAAATGGATGTGAGGGAACATACATAGATCATTGAATGAAACACTTTTGTGACCGCCTAGTCCTTATACATTCTTTATATTCTGTTCAAGACTTTTCATCTTCCTAGCCATCTCATCGTGCTCAACCGTTGCGGTAGGCTTTTCATTCTCCAATGGTGACTCGTACTGTGGAGTCTGATTATATGGAGTCGAGACCCCGAAAGCCATATTTGGAGAACAATATTGGCCATCATAAGCATGAGATGATGGCTCATTGTTTTGCCTCGTCACAGGAAGTGGTGGGGGGATTGCATATTCCGGTTTGCCGGACACGACGAGACGGGTGTTCCTGATTGGCGCGAGTGGAGGTCGCATGTTAGAGGCACCGGGAGTGGCGTGGAGGCTGTAGTTTGGCACATACCCTGGTGGTAGAATGTGGTTGCTCGTTGCATGGAGCGATGTTTGAGTAGCCTAGGGTATGGTGGATTTTCCCTCAAAAGGACCCTAGGGTGGAGGTCGACCGGAGACCCAAGCTTGATATACATCTGACAGTTGCTCTCTCAATTTTCTTATCTCCTCTGACGCTTGCTCAACTGACTGACCCTGCGGGTTGTCACTAGCCAACTCGACTTCATCGATGTTATCCATCACCGCTGATCCCTTAAATCTTGTGAAGTAATGATGTGTTACCAGTTTTTTCACCACAAACCAACCATCTTAAGCTTACTAGTTTAAAAGGCAACAAATGTGTTAGGGTTAAGCATTTTGCAAATAGGAATCACATGTAGATGTGCTATGCTTCTACAATATCACCATCTCTAACATGCTTTTGGAAGGCTTCATGTTTCATTCCGGCTTATCAGTTTGTTGTTTATCGGCACTGTTATTTCCTTCTCACTTTTTCTTTCATTTTTTTTACTTTGCTTTATTTTGATCCCTTACATTAGAGCCACTAATAAAATATTTGATCGAACCTTTTATGGGTTACCTACGTATCATGTCGCTGCATGAATCAGATCATTATGTAGTTCAAGGACATGACCCCCCCCCCCTTTTTTAATTTATTTACATATATATTACATAACATACAACTTTTTTTTGTTCATTTCAGAATTTTTCTTAAACAAAAATCTTTTTCATTGATTTTCAATATAATTTAAGATACAAGACTTAAAAGCAAGAATTACATAAAGATGAAAAAGACTAAACCTGACTCAAACCGACTTTTAGGATAAAAGGCGAAACAACAAGACTTAAAGCACCAGAAGACTCTTACAGATTCAAAAACAACAAAAGCATAATGAAAAGAAGTGATAACAAAAAGAAGACTTTGATCTCTACAGTTGAATCTACCAGCATCACTGTAATCAAGGCTCTTGTTCCTGCGGTTGACCCCAACATTGCGGTATATCCTCTCCAAGTCTGTAGATATATGACGGGCAACATTCAATGATACTTCTGCAAATTGCTCGAGCGTCATTCCCTGGCAACTTCTGCATACTCTTGAGGTATATGTGGCTACCTTGAGAATCTTTCCCTTAACATATTCCTGAGCCACATACAACTATTGATTTTGCCGACCACGAGTCTTAGCTAGATCCAGGACATCACGATCGCGGTCCAAGGCCGTATCTTTCTTGCGCCGATTTTGTAGTAACTTCCCTTCCAACCGACTGATTGTACTCTGGTAGTGATGTCTTTCTATTTCAAACTTTGCAACCTGACTCTCCTTGCTTGACGCAACTCCCTCTATCTAATCCCTCAGACCTTGGATTACGGAGCAAAACTTCTATGCTCATGGTCACAGACAACCCTGAACTGCGCTTCTCCCTCTTCTCGTTGCTGATCGGTCAGGACTATGTTCTTCTTTTGAGTTTGGGCTTTGAGTGTCTGCTTCTCTCGTGCCCACTGAGCCTTTTCCTGCTCAAAATCAGCATGTTGTATGTCCATAGCTGTATCCAGAATGCCCTTATATTCATGTCGAGTGTCAATAGGAGATTAGAACTCTTGTGCCACTTTCCTTCTGGTTTCCCTAAATCTGGCCTCGATTTCCTCCTCTCAATCAACTGCATGCCGTATGGATCTGTCTAGCCTTTGCTTGGGGACAACCTGTTTGTAAAACCATTCAAGGTACCCGACGTTCCCGATCAGCTGCCATCTCGTCCAAATCAGAAAACCGACTACCAAACCAAACCTTTTGTGCATAAGACTCCCTTGGAGGTTCTTCTCCATTGAATTCCCACATGAATGGACGCATGTACTCAATCGGAGGCCTATTTTTCTCTCACCCTAGCTGGATCATAATGCGTAGGGGTGCATAGGGTTGGAAACCTCTGAAACCCATGAGTATGAAGAACGAGCGATACGTCGACATATGCATGACCCTAGCAGAAGGGAACCAATAATAGTTCCAAGTGATACTATCAGCGTTCAATGAACCAAGTAATTTTCGACAGGCCCTCACCTCTCTGGAAGATTACAACCTGCGGCCCTGTCTGGGTGACATCCAATGTAATTCAGCCACTTTTCTTTGAAATTCATTACTATTGGATGATGATAAAGGTGCTCTATGACCCACATCTGCAGCAGAATATTGCATCCCTCAAAGTAATCTTAACCTTCTTAGAACCGGGTCAAAGCTCTGAAAATATCTCCCAAAATCATGGGCAGAATGGTATGATCCTCACTACTTTGCAAATACGAGACTACCGCAACCAATCGAATTCTGATGCGCTCACCACGCTCTGGAAAGACCATGATCCCTAAAAATGATATCGTAAACGCAAAGATTGTCAACTCCCTCCAAGCGTCGTAACTCAACTAGTTGATGATTCTATGCCCGAGAACTTTTCAAACCCTTTCCCGTCCCCAAACATATCGTAAAGATATTCCAAACAGAACCTAACCTTCATTTAAGCAAACTATTGGAATTCGCCGGAGGCATAACTTCTTCAAAAAGTTATTCACGCCAACTCTTCTCGGAGTAGCAGACTTTTTCGCACGAAGGTCTCTCCCCAATCCAGTGAAACCACCTAATTCTTCCAATGTAGGCGTCATTTCACAATCTTTGAACCTGAAGACATTGTTCACAGGGTCCCAAAAACCCACTAGAGCCTCGACTAAATCTTTGTTAGGCTTAATTCCCATGATGTTAGTGAGGAACTTGAGGTGCTTAAACACTTGATTCCGTTCCCATGTAGCAAAACTGACCCACCAATAAAAGATACTACTCGGGGTCTTATCTCTGATCAAGAACATAGGAGGTGTCTCGTCCCTTACCCTTTTTGACCGCTTCTTTGTGGAGAACTCATGGCGATCCTAAGAAGAAGATAAAAAGGGTTAGGACCTGCCTAAACTATATGCAAATTATGATCATTCATTATTTTATTTTATTTTATTTTTAAGACTCGATCTATATATAATATTTTTTTAATTATTACAATATATATTACTGGACATTGAGATGATAAAAGCGAAAGAAAAAAATAGCTATCGTTACAATGATGGCCCTTTGATACTTCCATAAAAGGCGTAAAGGATGTCTCGGCAAAAACAGTCAAACAAAGGACCAAAATGATAAAAATAGACAAAAAACAATTTTTACGAAAATGACCCTTTTATACTCCTAGAAGGATTTAAAAGTTGTCTCAGGAAACTTGATAAAATGACTATTTTTGCGAAAACAGTCGTTTGATACTTCCGAAAAGGTTTAAAGTTGCCTCGGCAAAAATGACCCGAGAAAAGGCTAAAATGGTAAAAGGTGAATAAATACAGGTAAAGTCACTATTTTTTTTTACAAAAATGGTCGTTCAGCCCTTTCCAGGAGGATATTGAGGCTGTCTTGGCAAAACAGTCGGAACGTGAGAGAAAGACAGTAAAAAGGTGACCAAAATAGGCTTTTCTTTTTCCTTTTTTTTGAACATTTTATGCATATGAGAAATTTTATGCTCCCCTTTTTTGAAATATGTGGGCTGAACGCGATTGAGGTGGCCTACGTGTCTCACATCCGCTGAGAACCAAATCTGCACAGTTAGGTAAAACTAGGTACTTTTCCCTTTTTTTTAATGATAATTAATCTTTGCAACTCACACCAGACTACTACAAAATATATATGTTTTATATATTTAAATAAAAGGGTCATTAGCACTAAACTAGGAGAATTATTCCTTTGTCTCTTTTCTTTCTTCTTATTTAATAATTATACTAATTGATTTTTAAAAGCTGGTCGACAATGAAAATAAGCCTCCCAAATGATATATCAAGTGGCACATACATGAACATGATGGTCTCAAAGAGGATACCTGTCTTATACGGACTCGGCCCCCCATGCCGAGTTTCGCTAAGTCAAATGCACATGATGCAGATAAAGCGAACTTACTAGGGATCTCCGGCATGGGGTTTGTTATTCTAGGTTTAAATCCTATTGGAGAAGCTATCTAGACTGGCTTAGTCGAGCGGACAACTCGAGAGAGTCAGTGTACTGGTAACATTGCTTTCCGGCTTTGCCGGTGGCGCTCCCCGCCTAAAACATGTGTAACTAAAATCCTTCACCAGGTAACAAGCACCTCGGTTATCTCAAAGAAAGCGGCTATGTCAAGAAAATGCCCAATATTAAGATTCAAGAAGACTCAAAGGTGGTACGTGAGAGGACAGTTTAATGTAAAGTTAACAATATCAAAGCAGTAAAATGTGAACAAGTAGCACATTAGGCACAAATAAATCACAATATATACAAAATTAATAAAACCAAGTAAAAGTCAACAATGTACAAGCTCGAATTCTGGTTAGTTCCCCAGCAGAGTCGCCAGAGATATCACACCCCTTTTTTCCAACCCCGAAAAAGAATACAGATATGTCATGGATTTGTGGGTTAAAGGGTTTTTCCAATTAAAACAAAAATTTTGAAATGGGGATTATTTTATTGTTCAGAGTCGCCACTTGGAATTAATTTTCAGTGTTCCAAGTCACCTTTTATTTAAATCCCTAGTCAAGGAAAGTTGACTCTATATTTGTTGGTCCGCAAAAATAAAGTTTGGGTAAGGAATTCTGTTGACCAGAGAGAAGGTGCAAGGCATTTACCGAGTCCCGTGGTTCTAGCACGGTCGCTTTATTGACTTAAAAGTTTGACTTAAATTAATTTCGGACAAACTGTGGTTTATATGACCTTTCATGTTTTACCTATCCGCTTTTATTTCTTGATTATTGGAATTATAGAAAAAATGATTTGAGTAATATTATGTTCTCATAATCACGCTACGCAAGCGAATGCGTGATCGAATAACACAAATTAATTAGCTTATCATAATTGTGCCTCGAAAGCGAATCCACAATTATGACAACCAACTATTTGTAGTACATTTTGAGAAAATTACTACATCTGAGAAAATTGATTCTTGAAGATTATTAGAAAAATTAACTATCACGCCACTCAAGTGAATCCGCATTTTAACGAAGGATTAACTAAATTAAAAAATTAACTGAAATTAACAGGTATGGTATGAGATTATTGAATTAATTTATTACATGTTAAAAATCATGTTACATAAGCGATTCTGTGAGTAAAAGATTAAAGCATACCTACTAGTTGTCTGGTGCTAAATTAATTTAATTATTAAGTTGGTAAGAAAAACTTATTTCTTTTTTTTATTATGTATTATATATGAAAAAAATGTGGGAAATTAGTGATGGGCCAACTCACTTATGTTGAAAACGTTGGCCATTTTAGTTGTCATGAGTATTAAAGCCCATTTTATATAGCCACTTGGGCTGCTGGCCCTTTTTTTTTGAAATTAAGTGGTCATTGGGCTAATGTTTTGTTATCGTAGATAATGGAACTTATGCTTAATTCTCTTCTATCTCTCAAGGCCCGTTCTTAATTTGCTAAGATTAAATGGAACCGACAGAGTATATTTCATACTTAAACTATTATCATGCTAATTAAATCAAATGATCTATCATACAACTACAGTATTAACTTAAAGTAGCATGCTAACTACAATAAAATGACCTGAACATGTAACTAAGATATTAACTTTAAAGTGAAGATATCAACGTGGGCCTAACGTTATTCAAGCTCCAAAATCAGAACATAGAAGACCACAACTCATACATCAATTATTTAGCTAATCAAGCAAGACAACGTGTCAAACTACTCATTATTTTAGAAAAGAAATACTAAACAGAAAAATATATTCAATAAGAACAAGACTTGAATCTTACAGATCCATTAAACTAATTAAGACAGAAAAATATTTTTTATTAATCCATTTGGATGAAGGTGTGAACGAAAAATCAATATAGTGTTCCATTTGAGCTTACCACAAAAATAAGTTCGAAAAGAAAACATCAAGATAATATGGAATGGACCATAAACAGAATCCATTTTGTTTTTAAATGCACAAGGAACTGGAACTTTCAACATCATTTATATGCTTGACATTTAGACATAAGACTAACGAGAGCAGAAAACATTAAGGTACATAGAAACAAGAAAACTTAAATACCTTTAACTCAAATCACCTCACTTCATTCATTATCATATCAAGAATCACATCATTAGTTGAGCGAGTTACCTGGATTGCAGCATTTTTTATGTAGCAGCAAGGTATACTAAAACGGTAACTAAACCCCATCCAAAAACAACAAGCAGCAGCAACAAAATAGTAAAAGACACCCGAATAAACCAGAAAAACAAACCCAGCAACTTTAAGCCCTTTTAAAGATACTGAACCCCGGAAACCAAGTTTATTACTTCTATTTTTGGAAGGTTTCTCTCTTAGTTTCAGCGTACTACAATGTGTCAGCAATAGATTTCTTCCTCAAGTTTTATGCCAAGTTCTGAAATTTCATTTTGCTATATGTGTTAAGTTGCTGATTTTTCTTCGAAGATATGTCATTTTAGAGTGTAAAAGATGATGGACAATGTGTGTTAGATTGTAAGATGGCCTCCTTTTTGTGTGTTCAAGATCTCTCCTTTACAGGAGATGAGTGTCTCAAAGATGGTTTGAACCAAAATTCTGTCCATAATAATGAGAAAGGACAGTCATTTTCTCCAATTTCAGACACAAGTAGATGTACTCCTAACAACTCCAAAACAGTAAAAGAAACCAAATACGTACTCTACACTCAGATCTTCAGCTCTTATAATGACTGAAAGTTAAGCTAACATACTCCACATTCAAACTAACCAAATTATAAACTAATACAACAGAAACAAGACTTAAAAGGTAACCGAACCAAGTATTCAAACAAACTAGATTGCAATTAATTTGACTTGTACAAACTAACACGGACCAACAACCAAATTTCGCAAACTATTACTTGAAACAGAAATTAAACGAACATTGTTAAACTATTACGATTAATGACAACTAAATATACGACTAACTATATAAACAATTGAACCAATCTTTTGGGTTTTTCATGAAATTAACATAAAGACTTAGCTAGTCGACCGGCTAGGTCTAAAAACTAAAAAATTCAAACTTAACAACTCTATACAAAATAGTCGACCGACTAGGTCGTAGAATAAAAAATCAGAACTAACTAACAAATAAACAAAAAGTTCGACCGGCTAGGTCAAAAGACTGAATGTTCAAACTTAACCAAATCCATACAAAATAGTCGACCGGCTAGGTCGAAGAACAGAAAATCAGAATCAGTAGGCAATAACAAACTACTCGATTGGCTAGGTCAAAGAACTGGAATTCACATTTATAAAGTAACATGTGATTAAAAACTAATACCCAATAGCACATAAATAACAACTTCATTATAAATTTGACCTTTAAAACGAGTACTAATTGCATAAAAAGAAGTAAGTTTCATACCAATCGAGGGCATTTGACATTGTTCAAGTCACGAGAGGATGTCGGGGATGCCAACCAACGACTATCCGACCCCGAAACACAAGTTTCCTCTTAGAGACGCCGAAAAAATTAAGTTCTGGCGTCATACTAGAAGGAAACATGAGTCTTTGGGTCGAATAGGCTTAAATAATGAGGCAGTGGTAGGGTAGTAGCGGCGATCGGCAAGGCCAATGGAAATTTGCCGGGTTTTGGAGGGGTTTTGAAGGTTTTGGGGCAGGGAATGGAGAAAAGGAGAGTGATATGCATAGGGGTGAAATTTTGGTGGCTTTTGGACGGTGGTGCGAAGTGGGCAGTGGCGGAGCAGCGCAGCAGGACAACTAGGGTTTAGTTTCATCAAGTTTTGGTGCAGATTTGGGAAATTCAGGTTACGGATTTAGAATAAGAGGAGTGAAAACAACGGGTGGTGAGATTTTGGGGTTGTTTGGGGGTGGACAGCCACCGGTGGCGAATTTCGACGGGCGAAGGAATGGGAGAGAACAGAGAGTTAAAGAGAAGTCTCTAGGGTTTGGAAATAGGGCAAAAATCTGATTTTTTGGCTTTTATATTTTAGTTAGGGATAAATTTTGACCATCGGATTAAGGTGGAATGAATGGACATGATGGGTTGTCGTTCACTTAACCAAAACGACGTAGTTTTAATGCAAAACTATATCGTTTTGAGATCTTTCTTGGCCAAGCACCTAATGGATTGGGTATGACCGAATGGGCTCAAATTTGGGCCAAATATTTACTCAATTTAATTAAAACACACTAGTCCAATCCCTACCCCATTTGTCAAACTATTAATCAACTTTTAGAACCTATACACACCCAAATAACAACAAACACACACTCTCATACACACACACACGCATATATATATATATATATATATATATATATATATATATATATATATATATATATATATATATATATATATATATATATATATATATATATATATATATATATATATATATATATATATATATATATATATATATATATATATATATATAAACAAGGAAAAAATTAGGCATTTACAAGTATAAATCATATTGTTTTTCTAGAAGGCTAGCATGAAACCAGGATCCAACATATGAATGAAATTTATTTGAAACTCTCAAGTTGGTTTTTGTTATTGGAATCTCAAAATGGTGAAATAATCAGCACAATTCATTACAGATGGTCCCAAAGTCTAGATTTTCAACACGGCCCTCCTGCAGCGACCAAGGCCTAAAACATTGGGACTGGGCTATAGCCTTGGCCTATTTGCGCTAAGTGCCTTCTGCTACGTGCCTGTTGGGGCTTCACATTTAAGACCGCTTGGGTTTCTTTCCATTTTTGACAAAGACAATATACTTGTTTTCTTTTAGTTCAATTTGATGTCATGGACTGCTAATATACGAGTTATGGATGTTGAGTTTTAAATTTTTGCATTAGCAACTGCAAATTCTCTGGGCCGTTTAAGTTAGATAGTTCCCTTTTAAGTTAAATCGAGGTGTTCCATACTAGCCAAATTGTATAATTTATGGCCCTCATAGTTTAACGTAGAAACCTCTTAATTAGAAGTAAGTTGAGGTGCGCCGTGCCAAACAAAAATGACAATTTCATGGACCTCTTTTAATCAATCATGTTTTAATACTTAGAATTCGTGGCGTACCACCTAGGTTTATTTCCATGGTCCTCGCAAAGTTACAAATGCGTAGTTGCTTTAGGCGCGATATTTTAATGATTTACCTTCCTAAATTCGGGTGCGCATTTATGTGACCAAAATCCAAGTCTCTACGTTAATTAAAATATATTGCGGACTGCATGTGCATTTATGTGATGTGGTTTGAAGCATATTTTTAATAATGTTCTGATCTTTCCTTAAATTAATTAAATAAAAGCGGTTAAAAAGTTAAAATTACACATAGATTCAAAATATTTAAAATCAGATAATTAGGCAAATTATGACAATCGAGCAACTGTGCTAGAACCACGGAACCCAGAAATACCTAACACCTTCTCCCGGATTAACAGAATTCCTTACCCGGATTTCTGGTTTGCGAACTATAATACAGAGTCAATTTTTTTCTCGATTCAGGACTTGAACTGGTGACAAAGAACACCCTTAATTATCCCAAGTAGCAACTCTGAATTCTTAAATAAATAAATCAATTTCGATTGTCCTTTAATTAGAAAAACTCCTTTATGCCCTTCCAGGTGTAAGAAAAAGAAGGTATGACATGGGCAAAAATGTTAGCATTTGAATTTGGTTAATTGCACTGTTGCTAGCATAATTTGTTGGTTTATGATTTAGTTAATCATTTATCTTTAATATCATATTTTTGTTTATAAGTGTTGAAGATAAGAATCCCCATGTTGATTCAAAGAATGATTCAGAGAACACCGAAGAATTAACATAGAAGAAGAAGTGAGAAGAAATAACGGATTCTCCAAGGAATTGTTTGAGCTTATGTCTGAAGAAATTTGCCGAGACACTAATATTATATTAAGGAGAGACACGTATTCAAATCATAAGCATTGATGCTAAAACTCTAACTTCATATGGGACGTTGATTTGATAAGAGTGGAATAAACCACAACCATTCACTTTGATGCTTCTCATTCTAGATGAGAAAGAGTCTAGAATTTTTTACACGTGAATGACACATGCACGCACATATTGTAAAGAATATTTATGTTAGATTGTTAGATTTTTAGCCAATAGGAAATAATACAAGTATATAGGAATATTTTATTTACATTCTTTTGCATTCTTTTGTATCTATACATAGATTTGTATATAATCAAGCTATACTGAATAAAATTACACAGAGAAAATTTCACAATCTCAGCCTTTTCTTTCATGGTATCAGAGCAGATTTAGCTCGATTCATTCAAAAATCATCTCAAGTTTTTAATCAAATTTTCTTTCTCTTATGTATCTGTAGATTCAATCATAATTGGTACAGAAGCAGGAACTGTTATCTCTTTCTTTGGATCCACAAGCGGTGGAGTGACCAATGAATACCATCACCATTATCACTTGCACTCTTTTGATACTCCAAGTATTGGTCTGGTAAGCCCTCCTTTCGGTGGAAGAGGATTCCCAGGATGGAAGAGATCTGTCCTCATTACAATCTCAGCCAAGAACAAACTTGGCTTCATCAATGGATCTTGTGCTGAGCCAACATTGGATGACAAGATTATTCATAGTGGAGTAAGTACAATGACATGGTCACCTATTGGTTGCTCAACGCTTTGACCAAGGAGATAGGTGACAATGTCATTTACTCAAGTACAACTAACAACCTAAAACACAGTTTTGGATAGTCAAGTGGAGCAAAATTATACCATCTATAGAAGGATATTTAAAAATAATTCCTGAAAACAACAAAATATCATGTTATTTCACCACTCTTAAGAGACTAAGGGATGAACTGGACGCACTTAACTCACATTTAGGGTGCACTTGTGCATGTAATTGTGATGGTAAGAAGCATATGGCTAAGTTCATGGAAGATCAAAGGGTCATTCAATTCCTAATGGAACTGAATGGTGCGTATGCGCAAGCAAGAGAAAATATTCTAATGCTCAGTCCCGTTCCTGGAATGGATCAAACTTACTCACTCTTACTACAAGAAGAGAGCCAAATGGAGATCTATATGAGCCCACATTATCCTAGAGATGGGGCATTTTTTATGGTAGGATCACAGAACAAATTCACAGAAAAACAACCAAATGCAAAAGGGTTGGAATTCTCAGCAAAAGTCAGGAAGCACACAATATAATTCTAAGACAAAGAAATATAATTTTAGTCCTAATATAACTTGCAGCCATTCTCAAATATAGGACGTATAAGGGCCAATTGCTACATACTTACAGGATTCCTTGATAAATTCCAATTTACTAAGGGTTAAAATTTTCAAAGAGGTACAATAAAATAAAATGTTGTAGTTTCATATCAACAGGGTGATGGAAAGTTCTGGTGAGAATAATACAGGAAACCCAAACAATCAGGAACAATTTTTCAGCAAGTAAAATGCCTCTGAACTGGTAAGCATAATCAAACATGTGCAAGTTGGGAGTACAAGAAATGCAACCACAAAAATTAGTGCCGATGATATTCCTGATACTATTCTCAAATATTCAGGAACATGTCTTGCTGTTTTAATACTAAAACCTGAATAATTGATTCATGTGCCTCAGAACATATGTGCTTTGAATACATATAAGTTTTCCTAATTCTTTTCAACTGTTTGTGACACAAATAGGGCAAGTTTTCAGGCAGATATGATTCTACAAAGATTTCTTTATGTTCCATCTTTCAAGTAAAACTTGTTATCTATTCATAAGTTATGCACTCAATTCAAATGCATCATCAACCTTACTTCTAGTGAATATCTATCGCAAGTCCCTTTAATGAGGATGGGACAAGTTTTTGGTGAAGTAAGAGATGGATTATTTCAGAGTCTAGAATTTGATTTAGTCAAAATGTAATTTCCATTCCAAAGGAAGTGATATCAGTCTAGTACTCAGTAAGTTTCACTACCGGATTTAGTTTTTGCAAATGTTGTTTCAAACGTAACTCAATGGCAAGTAACGTTAGGGCATTTGCCTTTTTCAATAATGAAAAATTTTAGTTTTGTTCGTTTTCCTTCAGATTTTAATAATGTGTGTGACATATGTGCTGACGCAAGGCAAACTAGGCTCCATTTTCCCATTAGCCAAGTCAGAACTACATCACTATTTGACCTCATTCACATAGATACTTGGGGTATTTTTAAGACTACTACATACAATGGATACAACTATTTTTTGACCATAGTTCATGATTTTAGTAGGGCAACATGGACTTTCTTATTAAGTACCAAAGGCAATGATTTTTTAGTTTTGAAGTCTTTTCTTTCTACAGTTGAAAGGCGGTTTAATAAGAAACTAAAGAGGGTGAGATCACACAATGCTTGGGAATTGAGAAAGAGTACACAAGAATCTTGATTCTTTCAAGAACAAGGGATCCTTGATGAAAACCTCTTGTGTATCTACATCTCAATAGAATGGGGTAGTTGAGAGAAAACATAGACACCTTCTGAAAATTGCTAGAGGATTACTATTTCAATCCAAGGTTCCAATATTGGGGAGAATGTGTTTTGACTGCAACATTTTTGATAAACAGGTTACCCTCAAAGATGTTGAAAGGGAAAATACCATATGCAATTCTATTTTGGAAAGAACCTACATATGAGGTTCTAAGAAGTTTTGGATGTTTGTGCTATGTGTCCACCTTATCTAAAAACAAAGGAAAATTTGAACCTAGAGCTAAGTCTTGTGTATTCTTAGGATATGCACAATGTCAAAAGGGATACAAGTATTGGACATAGATACAAAAAGGGTATTTGTATCCAGGGGCATAAAATTTCATGAAGACTTCTTTTCTTTTCACTCAGTATACTCCTCAACCTATTTTTCAGCTTGTTCTAATCCCACTACTCATACATTTGCACCAAATATGCCAACTACCAACACCTCCTCTCCAGCTCCTAGAGATTACTCTTCTCTACATCAGGTAGAACTTAATTCCTCACCAAATTCATCCCTCTCAAACACTCATTCAACACATATTTGGACATTTGGTTCTTGCCAAGTTTCACCAAAAGTTCTACACTTTTCACCTTACCCTGAAGCTGAACTCACACCAATCACAGGTGAGTCTTACACTCCTTCCTACTCACCCCCTCACACAACATCCAGAAATGTGATTCCCACACCTCCACCACCTATTAGAAAATCTGACAAAGTTTCTAAAATGCCTACCTATCCGACAGACTATGTGTGCAATGCTATTATTCCCTCTAATCTCACTGATTCTTGCTTCACTCGGCCTCTTACTCCTAGTGTTTTCTCTTTTGGAGCTCTATCCCCTACCAATCAACATCTCGTTCAATCTATGTATAATATCTCTGAACCTAGCAGCTATGCCCAAGCTTCTAATCACCCAGGATGAAAAGCTGCCATGGATGCAGAAATTACAACTTTATACTTAAACAACACTTGCGATGTGGTGGATTTGCCTCCAGGAAAGAAAGATTTACCTTGTAAATGGGTACACAAGGTAAATCATCATAGATTGAACTGTGGAAAGATTGAAAGCTAGGCTATTAGTAAGGGGGACATTCAAAGAGAAGGGATTGATTATTTTGGTATCTTTTTAGCAGTGGTCAAAATGACCTCCATAAGGTGCCATTTGACTGTGGCTGTGAAAAAAGGTTGGGGGTGTCACAACTTAATGTGAATAATGCATTCTTACATAGGGATTGGAAGAAGAAGTCTATATGAGATTCCAAGTAGGTGTTCTTCCACCTAAACCAAAATCAATTTTGTCTCTTGAAGAAGTCCCTTTATGGGTTAAAACAGGCATCCAGATAAGGGTATGCCAAACTTGCAGGAGCTTTGAGTTTTAAAGAATATTCTAGTTCTCTCAATCATTATTCTGTTTTTTACAAGCACAATGGTGCTCTTGTTTCTATCTTAGCAGTATGTTGATGATATCCTACTCATAGGGGATGGTGCCACAAAGATAGCACAAATTACCAGTTTTCTCAATTCAGAATTCAAAGTGAAAAATTTAGGTAATATTCATTACTTTCTAGGCATGAAAATAGTCAAAGAATAGCAGGGACTCATTATAAGCCAACGAAATTTACCTTAGAACTGATACAAGAGTTTGATTGTTCAAGAGGTAAAATTTCTTCACCTCTTGATCCTTTCATCGAGCTTCAAGCAGATTTAAGGGAACCAATAGACAACCCAAGTCTTTATCGCCATCTAGTTGGTAAGCTTAACTATTTGACGAACACCAGACCTAACCGCTTATTTGTTGTTCTATCATTCAGCCAATACATGCAATGGCATTGACTTTCCCATTATTCTACTGCTCAACGTGTGTTGAGATATCCCCGCACAGATTCTTCACAAGAAATTCTTCTATCCGCACACCCCTCTTTTGATTTGCTAGCCTTTTTCGATGCTGATTAGGCAGAATGTCGAAATTATATATGCTCACTTAGTGGATTCTTCATTACCTTTGGAGGTTGTAACAACCTGACCGGTCATTTTGAGGGATTTCATCTGGTTCGGCAGATTGGTGTCATGAACAACTTTGAAAAGCGTATATCGACTTGTGCGCATGGTTGAATTTAGCTAACATAGGATTCAGAGTCAAATTGGAAGAAGGAAGCTAGTTTGAAAGTTTAAACGGTAAGAATTTAACCGGAATTGGACTTTGAATAAATGGCCCTGGAATGGGTCGTGGATAATATCAATAGCTTCGTATGGTAATTTTGGACTTAAGCGTGTGTCCGGATTCGGATTTGGAGGTCCATAGGGTAAATTGAGGTATTTCGGCGAAAGTTGGAAAAGTTGAAGTTTGAAAAATGGAGAAGATTGACCCGTAGTTGACTTTTGTGATATCGGGGTCAGGATGTGATACGAGAGTTGAAGCAGATCCTTTATGTCATTTTAGACTTGCTACAAAATTTGTAATCATTTCGAGTTGATTTGATTGGTTTCGACACAAGTTTTTGAATTTAGAAGATTTGGAAGTTCATAGTTCGATTCAGGTGTGATTCGTCGTTTCAGCGTTATTTAATGTGATTTGAGACATTGAACGACTCCGTGTTAGGTTGTGTGACTTGTTTATGTGGTTAGACGGGGTCTCGGGGGCCTTGGGTGTGTTCCGGGTGGGCCATGGGTACTTTTTCCGTTTGTTTGAACTATTGTTTTGCTATTTGGTATTTCCTTCTATGCGATCGCATTGATTTGTCCGCGATCGCGTAGCACAAAATTGGGATAGTAACATTTTCCTCCTATGCAATTGCAATTGATTTGTCTGCGATCACGTAGCACAAAATTTGGAGTGTAGAATTTCCTTCTATGCGATCGTATTTATTTGTCAGCGATCGCGTAGCACAAAATTTGGACAGCAGCAATTTCCTTCTATGCGATTTCATTGATTTTTTCGCAATCGCATAGAACACTTTGGGCCAGAAACTATTTCTTCTATGCAATCGCATCTCTTCTCCCGCACTGGCAATGTACAAATACCTGGGCAGTATTTAAATAGCCCATTTGCGATCCTTCTTTATTTTTCCACCATTTTTTAACAGAATTAAAGCTTTTGAGGGAGATTTTTAAGGAAACCAAAGGGAAATCACATGGAGGTAATATTCTTGACTTAATTACTCATTTATTCGTGATAAAAGGTCTAATTAATGGTGAAATATTATAGAAATCATTCAAAATGGGTAATTAGGGCTTGGGATTAAGAGACCTTAAAATGGGTATTTCAAGGGTCAATTAACTCGGATTTTAGTGTTCTTGATATGTATAGACTCGTGCGAGTATGAGATTTCTGAAAATGTAAATTTTATACGATTTCAAGGAGTGGGCTCGAGGGGCATTTTTGTCCATTTTACCTAATTTCGTGTATTAGCTTAGAGTTTGTTTTAGAATCAGTTACTTGAAGTGTTATTTATATTATACAATTGAATTGAATAGATTTGGGCCATTTGGAGTTGAGTACTCATGGCAAGAACGTGATTTCAGGTTGATTTTGCGCCGGTTCGAGGTAAGTATCTTGCCTAACCTTGTGTGGGGGACTTTCCCTTAGGAATTGAGTCTTCTATGCTAATTGTAGTCCATGCATGCAAGGTGACAAGTGTGTGCTTGGACTTATTTGTAAAAAAATTACCTCTAGGGTTCTTAGGTCCTTATGTGATCATGTTATGATTGAGTTTCCTAGTTGCTTAAATTGCCTTTACATGTTTCATATGACGTCATTAACTTTCCTCTAATTCTTACATGTTACATTGATCTTTAATTGCCTTAATTGAAGTGGTTTCCTTCCTTATTGTTTTGATACTTCTGGATTGTGAGTTTCACTATGACTTCATACAAATAGGTTACATGTCCAATTAGTGTAGTTGCGGATGTAGTTATCACGTGTTTATAATGTCTTGTTGTGTAGTTGATGTTTCATTGTGAAGTTAATTGTTGGTACAAGTTTGGTTATAGTTGATTCTTTTGTCGGGACATATTTAATTCTTAGTGTTGGTTTCCTTGCCGGGACATATTTATTCTTGTTGTTGACTACCTTGACGGGATATTATTGTTTCCTTATTATTCCCTTGTCGGGGTTCTTTCGTGATTGGTGTTGATTTATATATTGGGATCGGGTTGCATGCTGCAATAATATTATATGGATCAGGTTGCATGCCGCAATAATATTATATGCATCGGGTTGCACGCTGCAACATCATTATATTATTTGAATCAGGTTGCACGCCGCAACATCACTATATGATTTGGATCGTGTTGCACGCGTGCAACAGTACTATATGATTGGGATCGTGTTGCGCGCCGCAACAAGAAAGAATAAAAGTGAATATTGATTATTATGGTGATAACGAGAGCAAAAGGACAAAGGGTGATGTCTTGCACTTTCTGTTGTTGTGTTTATTTGTTGTTATCAATTCAAATGTTTAAACTGTTTAATTCCTTTATATCTTTGATCCTTTGTGTTAGAACGCACGATGTTTTCAATACCTCACCGTATTTATATATATTTATTTATATGTTCTATACTTCAAACTTCAATAATTGTTACCTCCTTAGTTCAATTAGTTTCTTAATTATATCCCCTTAAACTATCTGAAGTTGTATTTTTCTTAAAAAAGAATTTCTACTAAGTCTTGTGTTATTAATTCCCTTGTTAAAGGAAATAATTCTTCCGATGTAGTATTTTAAATTGAAAGGGGTGCTTTCTTACTTGAATTATTTCTAAAAACAACTTCATCTTTTCTTGCTGATTTTCCAAATTTATTTAAAATTTATAATTTAATTTATACTATGTAAATAGGACTTCTTGAATATCTTAGGGGCATTTGCAAGGACATTTTGCATTGTATATTAGGTCGCTTTTGTTGTTAAGAGTGAGATGAAAATTGTGTGAGCACAAGGTGTCATATGTGCTGAAAGTTCGAAAGTTAAGATTATGATATGAGAAATCGAGGATTAAAACGGTCGGGATGGTGTATTAAACAGGACATGATTGATTGGGTTGGCATTTTTCTATTTAATTGGATGCATTATTACTTGTCTTCGTCTCTGTTATGTCAGTGTTAAATTGCTTGGATTATCTGATTTACTTGATTTCCGTTCGTTACTAGCCATGTTCTCCCTTTATTGTTTATACTGTTTGTACTTGAATTTTCTCTCTGCATTTAATATTACTTCGTTATCTTTATCTTGATATTTTATTATCATATCCTGTTCATTTTATTTGACCAGTAGGTGTACCGACTGTTCCTCGTCACTATACTTACTGGGCACCTTCGTGGTATGCTCATACTACATTTTTATATATTTTTGTGTGCAGATCCAGGTGGACTGATAGTAGCTATACGGGTCATCGCGGTAGAGACTCAAGGTAACCTTGCTACAATGCTTGCATGTCTTAGAGTTACCTTCATTTGTATTTATTTTAAATTTCTCCTATGTTTCAGGGCAGTGATGTATTATTTCGTGTAATTACTCTTAGATAGTTTTGTGACTTGTACCACCGGTTTTGAGAATTTTGATTTATTCAGAGTTTGTTAATTTAAAGTTAGCAAGCATCAATGTTATTTTAGTATATGTTAGGCTTACCTAGTTTAGAGATTAGGTACCATCACAACTCATTTGGAGGGATTTTTGGGTTGTGACAGAGGTGCACCTATTTCTTGGAAGTCCAAAAAGCAGGCTTCCATTTCTTTGTCATCTGCCGAAGCTGGGGTCCATTCTCTCCCCTCCACACTGAGGGGGGATATTAAAGATAGAACCCCCATGTTGACTCAAAGAATGATTCACAGAACAATGAATAATTAAGAGAGAAGAAGAAGTGAGAAGAAATTTCGAAGTCTCTAAGGTATTGCTTGAGCTTATGTCTGAAAAACTTGCTGAGACACTAATCTTATTTTAAGGAGAGACACATATCCAAATCGTAAGCATTGATGCTAAAACTCTAACTTCATCTGGATGGTGACTTGATAAGAGAGGAATAAATTACAGCCATTCACTTTGATGCTTTTCACTTCAGATGAGAAAGGGTCTAGAATTTTTTACACGTGAACGACACATGCACATGCACATTGTCAAGAATATTTCTGTTAGTTAGTTAGATTTTTAGCCAATAGGAAATAATACAAGTGTATAGAAATATTTTATTTACATTCTTTTATATTTTTGTATTTATACATAGATTTGTGTATAGTCAAGCTACACTGAATAAAATTACCAGAGAAAATTTCACAATCTCAACATTTTCTTTCAATAAGTAATTGTTTTGACAGTTGGTCTAGGAATGATTAGCAAGGTCGTCGATGGTTGCACAAGGGCACATGATGTTCAAAATGACCAGTTTCTAATTGATGGAGTTAGTTCAGCAGTCAGCTTATAACAATCATTTTATAATTTGTACAATGTCGTGAAATATCATCATATGAGTATTGTATTATTATAAGCGGGTGAAATTGCTGATTACATACTTGTAATATTACATAAAGATATTTCTATTTTAAAAAAAAACAAATGCATGGACCCAATAATAAGTCCCTAATAATTGAGGAACCAGTAAGCTGCGTGCTTTTAGTCAATAAGCAAATGATTAAAGAGATTAGCAAATTAGATTACTTAATAGAAGTATTTTCTTATGTGTAATCATAACTATATCGAATATAATAGTGAGATTACTAGTGAAGCATGGATCCGTTGGTTTCCACTTTCAAGTTTCTACTTCCAATTTTTTAATAGAAGTATCGCAATCACCCAAAATATTATATACATAGTTAGTGTCAAGGATTTTGTACACTATCAAATAACCCAAAAAATATTAATATTATGTTTCCTTAAAACATAAAATTTATAATTTTAAAAATAGCAGGAGTTACCCGTTACTGTAAATAAAAGTGATATAATGTCCGAAACTTAAACTCATTTTTAGTTTTTTCTCCCAAAATGATTATCAAAAGACTAGAAAATGAAATGTGGATAGCCTAAGACATGTCATAATACGATTCAGATCTGATTGATCCGTCAAATTATTGATGCTAAAAATATTTGTAATAATAAGTTGATTCTCTTATTTAATTTGAGGATCTACGCTAAAAGTAATAAATAAGGCTATAAATTATGATATGACTATAACAAGAAGTTACTTGAGAATTTATTTTGAATTGAGCATATTTTACCTAACTACGCTACACGCACATGTTTGACCCGAATAAAGACAAGTTGACAAGGAGGATCATGTCTTAAACACTCAATGATATAATTTAATGGTCAATAAAAGGGGTAAAAATCTTTAAAATTTACAAATTTCATCAAAAGATAAAAAAATAACTAAATAATTTTTAACTTTGTATAACCCTTGTTTGATAAAGTTATTAAAGAGAATAATAGGATCTAATCAAATAATCGAGATGGTACAAACTGACCACTGCCATTAGAAAGTTTGGATCAGATCCTTAAGTTTACTTGAATCCGCTTGACCCGCATAATCTTGACCTAACCTGGGTTTTTCTTTTCCTTTTTAATTATTGCTACTTTTTATATTGGAAGATCAAGGAAAGGTAAAGAAGGAACGGAACAATAAAAACTTGGATAAAAATTTAGTTTATGTTATGAAATCTCCTATTTAAGGTGAATGTCTATAATTAGAGAGATTCTAGAGTTCTATTCTTGGTAGCTAAATCATCCCCCTCCCTATAAATAAAGGGGTCTTCTACCATTGTAAACTACCCCTAACAATCTCTAAGTATCAATGAGAATACTCCTCTCTCTCTATTCTCTCTATTGCTCTTGTTCTTGTATTATTGTTCTTGTCTTTATATTATTTCATAACACGTTATCAGCACGAGTCTCTAACCAATTGAAATTTTTGATTGTCTTAACTTTTGTTTGTGTAGGGTTTTGCTTCAAAGAAAGAATGAAGAAAGAAGGAAAAGAAAAAAAAAGGGGGAGGAACGAAAAACAGAAAACAAAAGAAGGAGAAAAAAACACTGGAAAGCAAAAGAGAAAAGAAACGGAAGAGAGAAAAGGAAGAAAACATTGAAAATATAATTGGTATACCTTAAAGGTAAGTAATTTACTTTTCCCTTTTAAATTCTTGAAATTCTACTATTTGATTTTATATACAAACAAAGACAACAAAGTTTGATTATAACTCTAATGGAGTTTGTAAGAAATTATAACCACGGGAAGTGGTAAAATCTCTATGTCCTGCCATGATTAAATTCATGTATGATTGTGGGCAAAGAATTGAAAATCCGTCCCATTGAATTTGCTCCATTCCTTTTAGAGAATGTGGTAGCAGTATGTGATAAGTCTGAAAGAAAACAAAATTATTACCGTAAAGGTATCAATGGATGTGGACGTGGCAATAGACGAAATTATAATCGTCATTATTGTGATAATGAGAATAATAAAGATTCTCAAAATAATCTTTCACTTTATGAAAGTAATATTTGACATGAGATTGTGTAAAGCACATGATTATGATCTATTCCCTGAAGTGAATGTGATAATTGTAATAGAGCCCGTAAGTATGAACACGCTCTTGATGTAATTTTGTTTTATGTCTAACATTATGAAAAGAAAGTTCGTTGCCCTTGAAATTTCGGGCAAGAACTATATGACATGGGTGTTAGATGCTGAAATCCACTTAGATGCCATGGGTCTTGGAGACGCCATTAAATACAGAAATAATGCATCCACCCAAGACTATGCTAAGGCCTTGATTTACTTGCGCCATCACCTTGATGAAGGTTTGAAAATTGAATATATCACAGTCAAAGATCCACTTATCTTGTGGAATGGCTTAAAGGAGAGATATGACAACCTGAAGTTGGTCACTCTGCCTCAAGCACGATATGATTGGGCTCATCTGAGGCTCCAAGACTTTAAGTATGTTTCTGAATATAATTCTGCAATGATCAGAATTACTTCTAAATTAAAACTCTGTGGAAATAATATCACCGGTTATGATATGCTTGAAAAAACGTTTACAACGTTTGATGCCTTTAATATGGTTCTGCAATTGATATGATAGACGTTACCGGCAGTACACTATTATATTAATCATCGTCGTGGCTTTGAGTTTCTGTTAGATATATACAAGCATCAGCACTCTGCTTGTATTCTGTTTGCACATATCAATATGATCATTGTCTATAATACAAATGTGTTTCAAAATACTCATTACTAAATTATTATTGTATTAAATTATGTCTAGTGATAACACTATACATGCTCCCAAGTATAAATAAATTGTTTAAGTCTCCATACATTGTTGTCTGTAACACAGTGTTTAACGCTTTTAACAGTTCTCAATGCCAACATCGTGTCATTAATTATTAAATACAAAGTCTAGATTTTCATTGTTTATACAGATTAAATGTGATAATCATTTACAATGTTTTAATGTTCAAATTCTGTGCAGTCAAGTGCCGTGGTTATGTTAAAGTTATGTCACTTTTCCATTTGTATGTGTCTTTCACTGTAAACAATATGTAAAACTTTGTAAGCATCATGTAATGTAAGTACAAGTGAACTTGGTAATGTGGGGATCTATTTTGCTTCATTTCATGTACCACATATACGATATTCAAAAAGAAGAAATATTTCTCTAATTTAAGTATGTGTAAGACAGATATTACTACAATTTCTGGTAGTAGTAAATTGATTGAAGGCTCCGGAAGAGCAACTGTAACTCTGCCCAAAGGCACGACGCTTATCTTAGAGAATGCAATGTTCTCCTCCAAGTCTAAGAAGAACTTGTTGAGTTTTAATGATATCAATCAAAATGTTCTCCTCCAAGTCTAAAAGGAACTTGTTGAGCTTTAAAGATATCATTCAAAATGGATATCAGATTGAGATAATACATGAGTATAATCTTGAATACCTCATTTACCCATGAAAACGAGGCTGCCCACTTCGATTTGGGGTCACGCCATTTTGCATGCAACAATGCTAGTTCGTCGGCTGCCCACTTCAGCTTAGGGTCACGCCATTTTGCATACAGCAATGCTAGTTCGTCTCTGACTGACGTATTGACACAAATATTCCCCGTTGCAATTGGTTTTGGGTCATGGACCCAATATATCCCATTTAAGAATCTTTGGATGCGCAGTATATGTGCCTGTAGCACCGCCATCCCGCACCAAAATGGGTCTGCAAAGAAGGTTAGGAATATATGTTGAGCTTGAATCGCCCTCCATTATTCGCTACCTCGAAACATTGACAGGAGATTTGCACGATTTGCAGACTGTCAATTTGATGAGACACTTTTCCCAAAATTAGGGGGAGAAGTTGGTGAAACCAAACGGGAAATTTTGTGAAAAAATGCATCATTATCTCATCTTGATCCACATACCTCTATTTGTGAAAGAGGCACAAAAGATTATCCATTTGCAAAGAATAGCAAATCAAATGCCTGACGCATTTATAGATTTGAAAAGGATAACAAAATCACATATCCCCGAAGTGAATGTGACAACATCTGATTCACGAATACATATTCATTATTGGAAGAATATGAACATGAAATTGGTATTAAATATACCACACTCACCCCTAGAAGGAGGTTTGAGATGATATATGGCATGAATGATCGTTGGTCACGTACCTATTGTACGCCAAAGTATTTTGGAAATATGACTATTAAAGGACAACGATAATGCAAGAAACATATCTTGCATATAAGTTTGACATGACCATAATGGTATAACTTTCTCTTTAAGAAAGATATTCACCACATGGATGTTGATGAATCTGTGGTAGTACAAAATTAATTGAGAGCTCTAGAAGAGCCAATTATTACTATGTTGGAGAAACACAATTGAGTACTGTGCTGTAGTAAGTCTCAAAGAAACTTATTCAGTTTCCAAAGTACACGCGAAAGCGATTGATTATATTGAGACTATAAATAAAGGAAGGATTTGATATCTCCTATTACTACAACTTGTAGCGGGGTAATTTGTATATGAAAAGCTACCCGCTTCGTTCTCCAGTTTGTACTACACAAACAAAAGAATGCCACAATAAAGTGGATATCTATTGGTATAAAACCCATGTCATAATAAACCTGGAGTTTATTGATAAGTGCACATGTCATGGTGTAAATTTGAAGTTTACCAATATCGATAATTTATTCAGTTGGCATTCGTGTTAGCCATCTCATTTTAAGTATGATGTGCAAATTCACATAGGTGAATATTAAAGAACTAGAAAGTTCTTTACGAATTCTCTTGTATCACTTGTTCTCATTAATGAACTGACCAACTAAAGAGTTCGGGTTGAAGCCCATAAATTCTGGAAATATCAAAGGTGAATATGGGCCCATTCACCTGCCATGTGTACCACATATGATGCATCTATGATATGGTTACATGCGCAATTGTTATTAACCCGCAGCCTGGCCGGTGCTTGCGAGGTAAATTGCTCAGTAATCTAACTTCGAGCATAATTTCCAGATTTTCTACTCAAGATAGTTCATCTTGATAAGTTGGTTTATATCAAAGTTGGTTTAGCAAGATAATTATTGAGTGCTTCCACTTAATAGCTAAACTGTTTCTTATGAGAACAAAGTTATATATATATCAGTTTGATATACGTTGTATACGAGAGTATATTCTCCCCTCACAAGTGGTTCAGGGTCAGGAACCAAATAATTTCATCTTATTATTAATGTGCTGTGTATATTGACATGATAATGCACAAAGATGATTTCTCAAATTTGAGGAAACAAGTTAGCTTTTCTAACATGAGGGGGAGACATGATAAACACTTGAGAAAAGGTTACATGGGATGAATTATCATTTGTATATGTAAATCTCCGAATATCATGATATGAACCTGAAGTTCATAAAATGGATAATTCAATTGCAACATATTGCAAAGCATGCTATACGCATTTGCTGACCCAAAGAATGTAACTATATTCTCTCTACAAATGCTCATATTAAGTCCCAGAAGGACAAAGTCTTTGATACGCTTAAAGCGTATAGACAAATACTTGATTCCATATGAAAGACATGTAGATTTGGACATATAGTTCAAATACTTGAAAGTATAAAGACAAAGGTATGTATAATCAGTTTTCGATATCTTATTTGTTTAGCATGACATGAAAACTTGATATGCATCTAAAGTCTATTATGTGATTTATATGACTTAACTTGAAAGATTTAAGTTGCTTGAAGCATACACAATTCGTGGTCCTGAAGTACCACATCCTTAGTACAATTTGTGTACATATGTATCTTGCTATAACTATAAGCATGAGGGCATCGAGAATACCTCTATGGAGATATTGAAGAGTTATTCCACGACATTATATGAAGATGTTCATATCTATCAAGAATGATGATTTCAAGGTGCGGAATATTTATTCAAGTCAATATGGTTGATTTGTCAAACGTCTACCAAAGATCGTTTTGAAGATGATGCACAAGATTGGAATGCAAATGCTCAAGGATATAAATTGATGTACTCATTAGAGGGAGTTAATGTGCGTTGCACTCTTTTTCCCTTACAAGGTTTTGTCCCAATTGGGTTTTCCTTGCGAGGTTTTTAACGAGGCAACCAATAGGCGCATATTCAAACATGTGTACTCTTTTTCCTTTCTTTAATTTTTCCCATTGGGTTTTGGTTTTAAGGTTTTAACGAGGCACATTGTTGAATAGACATTCAAGGGGGAGTGTTATGAAATCTCCTATTTAAGGTGAATGTCTATAATTAGAGAGATTCTAGAGTTCTATTCTTGGTAGCTAAATCATCCCCCTCCCTATAAATAAAGGGGTCTTCTACCATTGTAAACTACCCCTAACAATCTCTAAGTATCAATGAGAATACTCCTCTCTCTCTATTCTCTCTATTGCTCTTGTTCTTGTATTATTGTTCTTGTCTTTATATTATTTCATAACAGTTTAAATTTATTTAGTTTAATAAATTAAACATATGTCAATAAATTTATATGTACTAAATAATCTTATAATCATTTAATTCTAATTTTATAATATAATTCCCAAACTAAACATTCCCTTAATATCCAAAAGGAAATGTAATTCGCAAAGAAGAGCACTTGCCGCCACGGCAGTATGTGATGACTCGCCATGTCATCACGCCACATAGGTGTCACTTGGCATATATTTTTGCCATATGAAATGGTTACATAAGTTTGGAATTAAATCTTGGCAGAATTTTCTAGAATTATGGAGAATTTCCTTGGAAAGCTCTAGATATTTATGCACTTGTAGAAAGGTTCTAGAGAAATATGGAGATTTCTCGTGGAAGACCGTAGAATCCTATGAATTTTCTAGGAAAGCCCTTGGAATCTTCTAGGCTTGTAGAATATTCTAGAGAATGAACTTATTTGTAAATATGGAAGGACTTGTAAAATAATTATTATTTATATACTAGTCCCTAGGTGATTAGTATAACTAGGGGCATTCATTTGTAATTCATCAATAAAGAAAACAATTCAAGCTCTCTCTAATACAAAGCTTCCTTTAACAATTCTCTTGTGTTCTTTCTTCCATTCTCTTAGCGATCTTGAGTGTAGGAAGGCTGTCAAGTGCCGCACGTTTACTTAGTTAACAACTAAGGACGTGACAATATGGTATCAGAGCGAAGGTTTCAACTAAGGGAATGACTAACGGTGGAGAAATTAACGCTACCAACACCCAAGCCAACGTCATACAAGATGCTGCTGGCAAGAGCGACCGTAGCAAAAAAAATGAATGTCACCAACAAGAGCCAGGAGGTGCCACATGAGGTTGTGTCAAATGAAGGGCTTACATCCCAAGAACCATATGTTACTGAGGCGAGTGAGGATGAAGTGGAGGTCCTTCTAGAGGACGTCCCGCTCGGTAAAGAGTGGATGATGAAGATGAATATGTTAATGGACGCCGTGGAGATCATTGGCCAATGCTTGGGGAGGTGGAAGGAACCCTTAACGTATCTTGAGGGGCACACTCTTGAAAATATTGAGAGTATCCGAAATAACTTGGAGGGACGTACACAGACTGAGATGGAACTAAGGCAAACCATCACTGCCTTAGAGTGCAGACTCATGGAGGCTTTGAGTACTATCGATGCTATGAAGTCAAAGATAGAGTCACTCAAGGAGCATGTCAATGCTGGCGTGACCGAGGTAGCCAGAATGGTGTAGTGACGAGGGAGACAAAGATCGAGGCTTCCAAACCCCCACTGTTCAAAAATGTTCGTGATGCACAAGAAGTGAAAACTTTTTTGGGCACTTGGAGAACTATTTCAGGCATGTCAAAGTGAGGGACTACAAGGCCAAGATCAACACTGCGGTATTGTACCTCTCATAGACTGCCATGCTATGGTGGAGAAGAAAGATGGCCGGCGTGGATAAAGGTCTATGTACTATTGGCACATGGGATCAATTCAAAAGCGGAGTTCAAGCAACAGTTCTTTCCAAACAATGTCTTGTACGAGGCAAGGCTCAAGCTTAGGGAATTGAAGCAAATAGGGAGCTTATGTAACTATGTCAAGGAGTTCACTACCCTTATGCTTCAAATCCCCAACCTGACCAATGATGACTTGTTGTTCCATTTCATGGACGGGTCGCAAAATTGGGCTAAGCAGGAGTTGCAATGCCGCCAAGTCGCGGATATAGATCAAGCCATAGTGGAGGCTGAATCATTGATGGATTTCAGGCATGACAAGCACGACAAAGGAAATAGCAAGGAGTCAAAGGTTAACAATGTCAAAGGTGGGGGAGATCGTGGTAGAGACAAAGAGATACATCAACAATACTCACAGACTCAAGATTCTAAAAAGTCGAATAGTCGTCAGGGCTAGTAGAGAAGAAGGAACAAGCCGAGAAGAAAGGATGCTACATATGCGGAGGGCCACACAGCTTCAGAAATTGTCCCGACCTAAAAAGCCTCAACACCGTAGTCCATGAACGAAAAGAGAAACCGCAAGGAGAGAGTTCGAGAACCGCACAGTTGGGCATGATTGAATTATGTGGTGTTGTCACAAAGCAAGATATCCAACCTACCGAGAGTGGTAATTAGTACATGGATCTCACCATCAGCAACAAGCCCGCTCGTGCAATGGTGGATACTGGAGAAACTCATAATTTTATGACTGAGGCTGCCGCAAAGAGACTAGAATTGAAGTTTACTCCAACCAACTCTCGCGTCAAGACCATGAATGCCGAGATACAGAATGCTCGTGGGGTAGCTAATGGAGTTGGTGTCAAATTGGGAACTTGGAAAGGTATGACAAACTTTACCGTAACCCCTATGGATATCTTTGACATCATATTGGGGTAAGAGTTCTTTTGACATTGTCATACTTTAATCGACCCCTATCTCCAACGACTCTTGGTTATGGAGCGAGAAGGAGCTTGCATGATGCCTACAGTGACTATGCCACACAGATAGATCCAAGCACAACTCTCAGCTATGCAGGTTGTCAAGGGGATCAAGAAGGGGGAGCCGATATTCGTGGAAACCATTGCAAGTCTAGAGGAAGACAAGAATTTTCAAGAGACAGTGCTGGCTTGCATAGAGAAGTTGCTTGAGGAAAACAAAGATGCCATGCCCGAGGAGTTGCCTAAGAACTTGCCGCCTAGGCGAGAAGTAGATCACAAGATTGAGTTGGAGCCAGGGGCTAAGCCACCCGCATTTGCCCCATATCAAATGGCACCTCCCGAGTTAGAGGAGCTTAGGAAACAATTGAAGGAGCTGCTAGATGCTGGTCATATTCGCCCATCAAAAGCACCTTTCGGTGCACCAGTATTGCTCCAGAAGAAGAAGGATGGATTGTTGTGCCTGTGCATAGACTACTGAGCACTTAATAAGGTTACGGTGAAGAATAAGTACCCGATCCCGCTCATTGGTGATTTGTTTGATAGACTTGGGCAAGCCAAGTACTTTACCAAGGTGGATCTTCGAAAGGGCTACTACCAGGTTCGCATTGCAAAAGGGGATAAGCCAAAGACAACATGTGTGACGAGATATGGAGCCTTTGAGTGGTTGGTAATGCCCTTCGACTTAACCAATGCACCGGCCACATTTTGCACCCTTATGAACAAGATTTTCTATCCCTACCTTGATCAGTTCGTGGTAGTCTACCTAGACAACATAGTCATCTATAGAAACTTCTTGGAGGAGCACATGGAACACTTAAGGAAG
This sequence comes from Nicotiana benthamiana, assembly GCA_034376525.1. Lineage (NCBI taxonomy): Eukaryota > Viridiplantae > Streptophyta > Magnoliopsida > Solanales > Solanaceae > Nicotiana > Nicotiana benthamiana. Next base: position 87,726,630 of record CM067333.1, on the reverse strand, counting down.
GTTTTCCAAGTCTTTCTGGAGAACAAGCTAACATCAAGAGGGAGAGCTACGCATGGATGAGGCTAAGGTGCGTGCTATCCAGGAGTGGGAGCCACCTATAAAGGTAACTGAGTTAAGATCCTTCCTTGGCCTTGTTAACTACAATCGTCAAATCATCAGTGGATAAGAAAAACAAGCCATGGGACGGAGCATTGCCAAAAGGCGTTTGAATGCCTTAAGGCAGCTGTAACAGAGGATCCACTCTTGGCGTTACCTGACTTTGCCAAGACATTGAGGTGCAAACAGATGCCTCAGACTTCGCCACTGGGGTGTCCTGATGCAGGATAAGCATCCCATAGCATTTGAGAGCCGCAAGTTAAATAATACGGAGAGGCATTACATGGTGCAAGAGAAGGAAATGACAGCCATTGTACATTGCCTTCTTATATGGAGACATTATCTGCTCGGGTCGAGGTTCATGGTCAAGACTGATAATGTGGCTACTAGCTACTTTCAAACACAGAAAAAGCTCACACCAAAGCAGGCTAGGTGGCAGGATTTCTTGGCTGAGTTTGATTATGCGCTGGAGTATAAGCGAGCAAAGGTAACATTGTAGCTGATGCCTTGAGCCGGAAAGCAAAGCTTGCTGCAAGCACTTCAGCGAGATGGGATATTCGGGAGGCTATAAAAGAAGGCATGCAGTATGATCCATCAGCCAAACAGCTTATCGAGTTAGCCAAAAAGGGAAAGATGAGACAACTTTGGATAGAAGACGACCTACTACTTATCACAGGTCGGCGGGTCTACGTGCATAAGTTTGGAGGCATTAGACGACGGATCATAAGGGAGAGTCATGACACAATGTGGGGTGGTCATCCTGGTCAACGTTGCATTAGGACCTTGGTTGAGTCAGTCCACTATTGGCACGCATGCGAGATGACATAGAGTGCTATGTGAAGACTTGTCTTGTCTGTCAACAGGACAAAGTTTAACAACAACAACTTGGAGGACTTGTGGAGCCACTATCAGTTGCAGAGCGTCCGTGGGAGAGCATGACTATGGACTTTATCACTTGCCTACCGAAGTCTAACTGTTATGGTACTATTATGGTGGTCGTGGATAGATTTTCCAAATATTCCACCTTCATGCCCGCCTCACCATGTTGCACAACTAAGGAAGCTGCCAAGCTATTGTTTAAGAACGTGGTAAAATATTGGGGTTTACCAAGGCATATCATCAGTGATCGAGAGCCCCGCTTCACTGGGAACTTTTGGAGAGAGTTGTTAGACATACTTGGCACATAACTGCACTTTTCTACTAGTTTTCACCCATAGAAGGATTGACAAATGGAACGGGTCAATGCTTTACTAGAATGCTACTTGAGGCATTATGTAAGCGCGCATAAGAAATATTGGGCAAGGCTCCTAGACATCGCCCAATTCTCTTATAACTTGCAGCAGAGTGAGTCCATGGGGCAGATACCATTTGAGCTAGCCACAGGACAACAACCACAAACTCCACATTCATTACCAGCCGCGTTCGAGGGAAAGAGTTTAGGGGCTTATCATATGGCCAAAGAATGGGAGGAGAAGCTCGACACTGCTAGGTCCTACTTGGATAAGGCAACTAAAAAGATGAAGTTTGTGGACCGTAAGTGGCGTCCCACAAACAATAGAGTTGGGGACATGGTCATGGTGAAGTTTAACCCAAGACAGTAAGGCACTACAGGGCATACATCAGAATCTGATTCGCAAGTACGAGGGTCTATTTAAGATCGTCGCCAAGGTAGGCAAGATCTTATACAAGCTTGACATGCTATCGTATCTTAAGATCTACCATGTTTTCCATGTCAGCATGCTTAAGCCATATCAGGAAGATAAAGATGATCTGAGTAGGGGCCAATCAAGTCGAGCGCCAATAACTATCACCACCTCGCATGATCGGGAGATTGAGGCTATCATAGATTACCAGGCTAGGCGAAAACAAGGGCAAAAAGCCACCGCCATGTTCCTCGTCCATTGGAAAGGGCAATCACCGGAGGAGGCCACATGGGAACGATATGAAGACTTGTGACAATTCAAAGATAAGATCGAAGAGTTTATGCAGCAACATTGCACCGCGGTCGTCGCAATATTGGGTGGAGGAGAGTGTGATGACCCGCCATGTCATCACGCCACATAGGTACCACTTGGTATATATTTTTGCCATATGGAAGGGTTACAAAAGTTTGAGAGTAAATCTTGGTAGAATATTCTAGAATTATGGAGAATTTTCTTGAAAAGCTCTAGATATTTATGCACTTGTAGGAAGGTTCTAGAGAAATATGGAGATTTCTCATGGAAGATCTTAGAATCCTATGAATTTTCTAGGAAAGTCCTTGGGATCTTCTAGGTTTGTAGAACATTCTATAGAATAGACTTATTTGTAAATATGAACGGACTTGTTAAATGATTAGTATTTACATACTAGCTCCTAAGTGATTAGTATAAATAGGGGGTATTCATTTGTAATTCATCAATTAATAAAACAATTCAAGCTTTCTCTAATACAAAGCTTCCTTTAATAATTTTCTTGTGTTTTTTTCCATTCTCTTAGAGATCTTGAATATAATAAGGCTGACTTGACATAGCAAAAACATAAGCAAATTATGCAAAATCGTAAACGAATTGTCAAGTATCGTACATATACTTGGTTAATAACTAAAGACGGAACAAGTAGGTGCCAGCCAAGGATGAATGAAAGGAAGATCTGCTTGTCTCCTCATTGGATTCGTTTGGTAAACATCTATTCCACTTTTTTCTACGCTGCTCTAAAAGATTGGTTCTAAAAAAAAGAACCTTATTACAAAAGAAAAGATTGGCTACAAAATTATCCAATTCATCAACCTGATCTAATAACACAATAATTTCTTTCACTTTTACTGTGAAGATCCTTCTCTTCGGTGATACGAAAACGGTAAAGGTTAATTAAAAGTTTTGAATATGAACTTTGAGTTTGGAGTCAGGCTTATTTTGAAAGTATTTTATTTTTAATATAAGATTTTTTTGTACGAATTCAAATTTTACCCGATCTTAACGCAAGTGCAGAATACCGTATAAACACCAAAAAAGAAAGGGTAAAATTTAAAAATAGTCAATTTTATAAGTGGTAATTAAAAAATAACCATAATTTAAAAAATAATCGAAATTTAACTACTTTTCAGATAAAGATAAATTTGAACAAAAGATTATTCAGAATTCGAAAAATATTTCAACATAATATAATGGAGTTCAAATTTTTTACATGTGTTTCCAGCATAATATACTAGATTCCAACATAATATGCTGAAACTTTCCGTGTGCTAGAGTTCCAATATAATATACTCAAAGTTCATATACAGATACACTAATCTCCAATATATTATAATGGAACTTTTCGTGTTATAGTAAAATAGTGACTAATTTTCAATAATTTTACAAATGATAGAAACTAATTCCGTGCTATTTTTACAAAAAGAAAAGATAAAGGTAAATTAATACTTTAATAAAGTCTTGATTGCTTTACCTTTATCTTGACAAAAAAAGTACCTAAAGAAATTGAAGTGATCTTAATCGCCACGTATGAACAAGAGATAAAGTTACACAAAATTCATAATTAGTAGAAACACTTGTAGTTAAATTAGCAGAAAAGGACATGATAATTATCACAAATTAGAAGGTTTATATCAACCTTGCTTTTAGATCTTACAAAAAAAAGGTGACAATAGTACCACTAAGAAAGAAAGAAAGAAAGCATCTTTGCCCTCTAAGTGGAGTCACTATTATATTAAAAAACAAAACAAAGTTTGAAAAAGATGGCAACAAACAGTGCATTAATTTGCTTTTTGCTAATAAAAAGATGGGACATCTCATTTGGCTCTGTCCTTAATTAAATCAATTCCCATCTCAGTTGGATCAGTCGCTTGAATTTCATAGCTAATTCCATCTAGCACTCTTCTCAGTCCAGCTTTTGAAGTTGCATACAATATTTTTGCTCTGATTCTTGATTCTGTTGGTGACCTAATGAATCAAAAAAATAATAAATAATTTGTCCGAAAAACTTGAGCAAGTGAAGAATAAAGGTGGCACAATTACCCTATTTTTCCAAGTTTAAAAGAATTGAATTATAATCGATTTCTTCACTTGATCCAACGAGTTGAACTAACACCACAGTACAATTTTACTAGTAGAATTTGGAAAGAATAGAATATACGTCGACCTTATTCTTATTTGAATAAGTTAAAAAGATTATTTTTGAAAAACCCTCTTGACTCTGACAGTTAAATGCAACTTAACCCCAACCATCCAAAATCAAATGTAGAAATTAAATGGGAAATAATTTAAACTTGAAATATTAAGCTAAGAATAATACATTAACTTTCACTATTTTTTTTCTCAAGAAACAAAATAAGAAAGAAAAGAAGAGGTTGTGTCAAGTTAATTAGGCTTTGGATAATGACATGTTATTTGACTTAGACGGGAATCTTTAGAACTCTCACGGCATATTTCGTCAAATAAAATGTGAATAATTCATTCTTCTCTTCTTTGAAAGACGGGATATTTCCGATTCTATCAGTACTTAAAATAATTTTATCTTCTCTATATTACTATATCTCTAATTAATAATTTTATATGAAGGAACTGCTGAACTAAATTAACCTTCGATAAATTGTATCATAATTTAACTCGTTTTGATCTACCTAAATTTGATTTAACGCGTTCATTTGCCACCTCTAATGAGAATAAAAAAAAAGTATATCATATGTGAAGAGAATATTGGTCAAAAAGTGAAAATAAGAAGATGAACAACAAACCAGGCAATGAAGAAGATCTTGCTCTTTCGACAATTATCAACAGTAACAAAATCAAAATCGAAGACAGCATATCGACAATCATCTTTAGGTAGAGCAGCAGCAAAATCTTCATAATTTTCAGCAGGTCCACCAACTTTATCAACTGTGACCAATCTTGATTTCTCATCAATTTTATAAACTATATACCTATGAACCTTTTTCCATTTCATTTCCACGTAAGAGTTTTTGCATTCGTCAGTCACCCACATGCCTGTCGTCGCCTGTTTAATTAGTCATATCACAAAAACAACCGTCAGTTAATGCAAATTCAGAATTTAGAGTGAGTGAATTCAGATAAATATTTACCATCTTAAATGCCATAGCCATGATGTAGGATGCAAGTAAAAGAGAGGAAATTTGATATTTTGTTTTCTTGTTGGCTAAGTAAGTGAGGAGGATGGAAAATTAGAATTGAGAGAGAATGGTTCAGGAGTAAGGGTATTTAAATAGGATGTGGTTATTGAAATGCCATTAAATTATGGGTAATATTACGAGTTTATCTATAATAGATCTAAGAAATTTATGATTGAATGACTAAATTGACCTCCGTTGGGATTTCTGCTTAGCCTTGGAAGCTGTTGCCTAACTAAGAATGTTCTGTGCATGTAGGTCTTTACTTCAATCTATAATTGATCATACGAATAATCAATGGTTTCAAAAGTTTTACCGGAGACATAGTAGTTAAGCGTTTATCATCATTCTCACAGTTAAATGGGTCATTGAATACTACACCTCCGTTAAATTTTATTTGTCTATTTTGAATTTTTTTACATTTCTTAAGAAATAATAATTGTTGTATGTATTTTACCATATAATCCTTAGTAATGATAGTTTTTTATTTGAAAATAAGTAATTAATAATAAGGGTAAAACAAAAAAAAGATTATCTTTTTTTTGATTTAGTATAATGAACAAATAAATTTAAAAATATAATTTTAGTAAAATGAACGGGGAAGTAGTATAAACATTATTGAATTTAATAATAGTATTCAAGTCAGCTTGCATGCATCTCGATATTTTACTATGCCCTTGCTATTTGCTATCTCTTCTTTAGCATGATCGCTAAATAACTTTACCATTGGAGTTTAAACATGTGAAAGAAATTACCTAAAAATTCCGTTGGTTGCTGCACATAGAGAATTTTTTGAAATAGTGGAGAATCCTTTAAATCTTTACAAGATAGGAGTAAAACTTGCATATATAATACCCTTTTTAAACTCCACGGTGTAGGATAATACTGAGTATGTTGTTGTGATTGTAGTGAAGAATCCCGTAAGAAAGCATAATACATACGGAACATTAATATAGCCGATCTCAATTTGTTAAGTCTAAACGTAGTTTATTGATTCTACAATCCTTTTTAACCAAAAAAAAATCTCATTCTTAAATTTGAATTAACCAGGGATGGAAAGACAAACTTTTTTGGCATGCTTATAAAGCTTTTTAATCAGGAAAAAGTCCTTCATTTTAGTTGCAAAATGGGAATATAAGTGGTCCATTTTTAGGGTTGCACAAGCACATCTCATTTCTCTTTTTCTCTTTGAGTTCCTCAAAAGTCTTGGAGTGAAAGCAAAGGTGGAAAAAAGGCATGGATCTCACCCTCTTATCCAATTCTACAAGTAAAAAATTTCTTTCTTTGAAGATCTCAAAAAGATTAAAAATAATAATAATAAAGGATGAAAGAATATAAAATTCCATTTTTGCCTATTTTCAGCTCATTGGTTCAAGAAATGCATCATATCTAACCCTTTCAATAGTTTCATTTGCCAAATTGGAAACAATGAATGAGTATAAATTTCAAAGATTGTAAATCCCTATGGTTGAGTTTACCCACAAAATTGTCTAGGAATGTAGTAGACTATCTCATTATTTTAATGTTTATACTATCAAATAATGCTGCAGGACACTGTATCTCATGAGTTGCAACAAGACATGCTAAGAAAAGAAAGAATCAAAGAAATATTGGAGAATTGCAAACACTAAAATCTAAGAGAGCCCATCAGAGCAAGTAAAGATTTGGATGTGGATGAGGAGACATGTCATATTTCAACTTGGCCCTATGCTCTATCAGCCCACAATTGTATCATGTGCTTTGACTATACTTCTCCTTCCAATTTTTTACGCATTTGGATATCCGAATATACAGAACTCGAACCAGACACCTCTGGTTATTCATCCTACCATATTCCTCATTGATTCACCTTATCGAGGACATAATTACAATAAGAAAGTATGGAGATCGAAGATAGGATTGAAGGTTGACAAATAGCTTGAGTTAAGAGTAGGCATACAGTTGTACTAATACTATTTCTTATATTTTCTTATTCTTGGTTCTTTATTATTACATGATGTGTCATTCACTTCCGTTACCCCTATTACATTATTGTTACTATTAGTATTGCTTTAGTTTCATTATTTCTTGAGCCGAGTGTTCATCCGAAATAACCACTTTACCTTTATAAAGTAGGAGTATGTCTGCGTATACACTACTATCTCCAAACTCCACATATAAGGTTACACTGAATTTGTCGTTGGTATTGTTGTACTTATAAGATTACACTGAGTTTGTTATTGATATTGTTGTAAATAGTAACTACTTGCTCTTGTATGACAAAGACACTTTAACACCTCTAACCTCTTAAAAATGAAACTTTCTTTTCGAATTTCTTGGTTGTAAAGTGACAAAGAGGATTGTGGTTATAGATGGAAAATAAACTACTATTCTGGATCTTCTTAATGAATGTACTCAAGTGGTAGAGCATAATTTTCCCTTACAGTAGATGGAGGCCATTCTTTGTTTGGTGGCTGAAAAAAAAAAACAGTCCAATGCACTAAGCTTTCGCTATGCGAGATTCAGGGAAAGGTCGAATCACAAGGGTCTATTGTACACTGTCTTACCTTGTATTTCTGTAAGAAACTGTTAGAAAAGGTAATCCGGTGTACTAAACTCCGGCTATGCGCGGAGTTCAGGTGGCTGAATTTTTGGTAATTGGAAAAACTTGATAGCACATGTGTGATCGAATGATATATACAACCTGCAGTGTTACCCCTATGGCATTTTCTTCTTTGTAGTTTTGGCTGTGATGTCAATTGCTCTGAAAACTTAGTTTCGATGTCCTTATCCTTTGGGTGTCATACAATGACTATGTGACAAATTTTTGTGAAACAACTGTCCGCATCATATTTCACAGATCATAAAGAGGATGTCCAAATCTGCAAAGTTATTGACCAAATGTTATGGTTCACCAGAAGTTTAATTGTTGCTAGCAGATGTAATTTAGCGGACACAAGCTGTCCGTTGTCTACGCATAAGAGAAGGACAGAACAACTAACGTCGCAGTCCTAAAAAAGTTGGGAGAAAGTTCATTGGCAAATTAAATATTAAGTGATTCAGTTCTGGTGGCTTTAGTTCAGTGATAAGAGCATGACTCATAATGTATGAGTTAGAAACACGTCATAATGCAAACCTGCCGAGGTGGTCCAGCGGCAAGAACATGACACATGATGTGAGCTAGGCGCATATCCTGATGCGAACCTGGCGAGGATTAAAAGTTTGATATTTAAGTTGAGAAGGATAGAGCGATAGACTCATTATCTACCTAGTTTCTCGCCATGTATCAAATAGCCCTAAAACATTTCTCAATTATCCAAATAAATGAATGATAGTACTTACTTCCTAATAATGAATGAGTATTAACCAACATATCAGACTTCCTATTTCCTTATACAATGACAATCTGACAAATTTTGTAGCATAAAGATTTTCCAACATAGATGCTGAAACAACTGTCAGCATCATATATCACTGATCATAAAGAGGATGTCCAAATCAGCAGTGTCATTATCCATGGACCAAATGTCATGGTTCACCACAAGTTCTAATTGTTGCTAGCAGATGTAATCTAGCAGACACAAGCTATCCTGTCTATTTACAACAGAAGTACCAGAGAAGGTTCTTTAGCAACTACTACGCCTCAGTACCAAACACATTGGGAAGAAGGTTCTTTAGCACAACTACGCCTTAGTACCAAACACATTGGGGAGAAGGTTCTTTGGCAAATTAAAACTAAATAGACAATAACTGATTCTGTTCTGTGAGCGAGCAATGCATCATGTTGACACACGTCACAAGTTCAAAATCTGTGACGGGATGAAATCTGAGTATTTAAGTGGAGTACGGATGGACCGAGCCATTATCCATCGAATCGTGCACCAACTGACACTCGAGGATTTCTAAGCTTATCCCAAAGAAATAATGGAAATAGTTACTTCCTAACTCGATCCCTAGTAGACACAATGATATCAACAAGCAAACGTATCAAACAATCAAACGATGCGAAAGCATGATACAGCATAGCCTAAAACCACTGACGACCAACGAAAGCCTGGATCCATCAAGCAATTTGATTACTCTTTCCAAGCTTTGAGTAATCTGAACGTGAAACAGGAACTAACAGAAATAATGGCACAGATAGCATACTTCCATCTTTATTGGAAAAGCACTGTTATACAGAATAAATTTACCTCAATGCACAACTTGCCTAACAGGCAAACTCAGCAATCACAAAATGAACCCGGAAAAAGGAGAAGAATTACAGACAGAATACAACACATTGAATTTAACCAAAGGTTTGTTATACAACAAGGGGACTTCTGGCACCGTAAGCGGCGGAACTATGACCCCTACTGATAGGAAGGTGCACATAAACATCATGAACTTCCTGTTTACATACCTCTCCTCTGTCTCTGTCAATCACATAGCAAACATATACTGTGTCGATAACGTTATCCAAAACGTGCACGAAGAAACCAAGAACCACCATCAGCAGCAGCCATGCCAGAGCAGCAATAAGGTATGCTTCGACACCAAGATGACTGGCTGCTCTTACCACAACAAAAACCTGGAAGCAAAAATAATCAAACATATTTTCTTATTTTTTTCTTCCTTTAACGCGGATAATGAAAAGCATTTAACCATATAGCATATATTGTTGATCAATGCCCAGAAAGACTCACCAATATTGCATATATTGTTGAGAGAACAAAGATTATTCCAGCCAGTATGCGAGTGGAGACGGTCTCCACAAAAACTGGAGAGAGAAGATTGCGTTTTAGAAGTTCATACGTCATCCTAGCAGAGGTGCAATATGCTTCACCAGTTATAGCTGCAAAATTTATGGTGAATTTATTCACAAACTCAACTGCTGACAGCAAGGTATTGGCACAAAATCGCAGAATAAGGTTCACAATTCCAGAATCTTCTTGTCTTGCATTATCAACCATAGCACGAACCATACGAACCACACAGATTAGTAACCCGGAGAAACATACTGTGCCCGAGGATGGACCAAACGCATGTCTGCGAATTTCCACAAAAAAATCACTAAAAAGAAACTAGCACCAAAAGAAAGCCCTCGAGAAAAACCAGAAAAATTATAAAAGATCCAGGCAGTTATTCATGAAGCTGAAACAAGGACGTATAGCAAAGCAGTATCGACTTCATCATTTAGACATCAATTGACTTCGGCAAAGATTTCATCATTGAATTGAAAAAAAAAACTTCGCCCCAGTCCAAACAAGTTGGGGTTGGATATATGAACCCTTATGGACCATGTTTCTCCATTTTTAACTAATCTCAGCGAACATAACACAAAATAAAAATATAAACATAATGTACTAGAAGTCCTATATATTCTACTCGTACAAAAATCACTAATAGAGCACAAAGACACCAAGAAATCATACAACCTAAAGTAAACGTATACACCAACTAATTTCTGCTTTGCTTAAATGGACATGTAAACTACCAACTAATTGATATCGCCTATACATATATTTTCCTTCTATTGTGCCCCATTTTTCGCAGACTCTGCATGGACTCCAAGGGATTGTAAATCTTTCGAAACAATTTCCTTTACGTCTACCTCCTCCCTTTTTAAACGCCTTCAATTACCATGGTCTCACACCTACGGTTACATAACCAAATCAGCTCAAGCGACCTTCTCATTTTAATCCTGTTTAATTTTGTATGGCTACACATCTATCTTAGCATCGCATTTCCGCGATACTCATCTTGTGGATGTGCTGGACTTTTGCAGCCCAACCTTCACTGCCATACAACATTGCTAGTGTCATGATTGTTTTTATAAAACTTACCTTTCATTTTGGTCTGCATCCTTCTATCACCTAAGACCTCGAAAGCACTTCTATTTTTCAACCATCCAATTTTGATTTTATGTGTACATATTTGTTTATCAAGCCACTCCTGGAATAATGAGTCTAGATATTTGATTTGCTTGCATGTAGGCACCACAAACCTGTCTAATCAACCTCAATTCCACTCTTCTTATACTGACTAAACTGCATATATTCAGTGTTACTACTACTTATCCTAAAACTCTTACTCTCTAAAATGTTTCTCCATAGTTCATACTTTTGGTTGACAACCTTGCTGGCTTCATCAATTAGCATAACATGTTAGCAAATAGCATACACAATAGAACCTCATTTTGTATTGTGTTGATTAACTCATCCATAACTAGAGTAAATAGTGTCAATACTGGCAGTGGCTTATGCTTGTCCCTCCTCCCTCCCTCCCTCCCTCAACTATCCTTCCACAAGGTTTGATTACGGAAAAAATAATGCCTAATAATAAAACAGCCAAACCAAAGGATTTCAAATTAGATTTGAGTTACACTTGTAAAGAGTACTAGTAGGTTTCTTTTTTCTTTTTTGATAATCGAGAAATCAGCTCCATTAAATACCATACTTGGTTCACCAGCAACATTCGAACTTGTGATGCGCACCTACCACACATCCAACGTCATACTACCTTTGTCATTGAACCAAAGCCCTAGGGACATGTTTTTCCAATATTCTTCTTTTTTTCTTTTCCTCCAGACACATTTTCTGGTACTATACTTGATCATACTGATTTTGACTAATGATTAAAAGCATGAACAGGTCAAGTGGTTAAGTTCCAGTTAGTCTAAAACCATCTAGTCTAAAACCACCACTAACTACTTGAACTGTGTTGATTAACTCTTCCATACCTAGAACCTCAACTTGTATTGTGTTGATTACACATCCATAACTAGAGTAAATAATGTCAAACCTGGTAGTGGCTTATGCCTGCCCCTCCTCCCTCCCTCCCTCAACTCTCCTTTCACATGGTTTGATTAGAGAAAAAATAATTATAATTAAACAGCCAAACCGAGAAATTTCAAATTAGATTTGAGTTACACCTGGAAAGAGCAATTGTAGGTTTCCTTTTTCTTTTTTGATAATCGAGAAGTCCGATCCACTTTAAATACCATACATGGTTCGCCAGCACTATTCGAACTTGTGATGAGCACCTACCACGCATCCAACGTGGTGCTACCTTTGCCACTTTGCCATTGAACCAAAAATCCTAGGGACATGTTTTTCCTATATTCTTTTTTTTAAATCCTCCGCACGCATTTGTTGGTACTTAATCATACTGATAGCTGAGTAATGATTGAAAGCATGAACAAGTCGAATGGTTGAGTTCCAGTTAGTTTAGGACAATCTAGTCAATCCACCACCACTGACTACTGTCATTCGTTACTGAGGCTTTATGCCTATGCTAAAGGGAGTAAAACTGCCTAAATGCAAAGGGCCAGCAATGAAATCCAGACATACAACAAATATCCTTCCAAATTCCAGGATCAGTTGCAGTGTAGAACTATAACAGAAACATAGTCATTGCATGCAAGAAGAAGGACAATAAGGTGCTCTCTACTGTTTCTATTTTTCTGCCATCATTTGCATAGATAATTAAGAATAAGCTGATACAATGATAGGCACTTAACAATCGAAGTTAAAGTACGCTGCTATCAGTTGCACAGATAATTAGCTATAAAAGAATAGGCTCATACAAATAAGGCTGGAAGTGGCCCGGTTCGGAACCGGACCGGAACTGCGGTTCTGGCGGTTCCGGCGGTTCCGGTTCCGCGGTTCCGGGTCTGGCGGTTCCCCGGAACCGTGATGGAGCGGTTCCACCCGCTAGAACCGCGGAACCGGAACCGCCAGAACCGGAACCGGACCGGTTCAGGCGGTTCCAACCGGTTCCAAACAGTTCCGGAACGTTTGAAATTTAAAAAAAAAAAAAATTTAAAATTCGGACCGTTGCGGAACCGTTTGGACCCGTATGGAACCGGACCGGTTCCAACCGGTTCCCAACGGTCCGGACTTCTAAAAAAAAAATTTTTTTTTTTTTTTTAAATTTCAAACGGCTCTTTTTCAAAATTAGCCGTTTGGAATTTTCAAAAATAGCCATTTAACCCCCCAAACTTTATATAATTACACAATTTTCCATTTCTCAACTATAAATACCCCCTCATTCTTTCATTTTAATTCACAAATTCATCAATATATCTCAATCTCTCTCAATCTCTCTCAAGCTCTCTTTCAATCTTTCTAGTGCAAGTGCTTAATTTATTGTTGCAATTTCGTGAAACATTGTGAAGTTGTTGAATTGAAGTTTTCAAGTGTTCGATTTCAACAATTTTCAATTTTCAAGAAGTTGTTCGTCAATCCGGTAAACTCGTTTCAACTCTTACGTGATTAGAATATTTTTGTGTGTTGTTATTTTGCTTAATTATAATTAATATGGCATTTTCATTGAAAAATATGTTCGGAAAAGGAAAAAATAAAACCGGTGAAAGTAGTCGCCAAAATACTACCCCTCCCCCGGCTCCCCGACCTAGAAAAGATAAACAAGTTGAAACTAGTAGCCAACCTAGAAATACTAATGAAAATTTCGGAATACTTGATAGTAATCACCCGTGTTTTCAATTTAGCGATGTTGATTTTCTACATGATGTAGCAGTCGGTGATAGAATAGATGATGATATTATGAATATGCTTTATCCTAATGCACCAATATTAGAGGGAAATGAGGATGATGATGATGACGAAACCCAAGCTCCGGTAGATTTAGATGATACACCTACTAGTCCTGCTACTAATGAACCGGAACACCCACCCGTACAAACTCCCACTTTTAGTAGACAACCTCCTAAACGTTCAGAAACTTCATTAGTTTGGCAATTTTTTATTCAACTAAGAGAACAAATTAAGGCTAAGTGTAAATCTTGTGGGAAATTACTTGTGCATAGGTATACTGGAGTCGTAGCGGCACAGGTAGTTTAGTTAAACATATAAAATTACACCCTAGCGATAAGGCTAGATATATCCAATTGAAAGCGCAACAAGAGGGGAGGACAAGTCCTGATTCTACTGTTAACCCAAGTACTGGTTCAAATCTAGTTCAACTAGGAATAAACACAGTCACCGGAGGTATATTGTATTACGATCCAAATAAGGATCGTGAAGAACTAGCTAAAATGATTACTGTTATGTGTTTGCCTTATTCTTTTGCTTCTAATCCTGCTTGGATTCATTATATTAGAAGAGTATTTAATCCTACATATAAAGGTTGGCCTCGCGCCACAGTTAAGGCCGACATTTATAAATACAAGCATGAATATGAACAATACTTGCGTTATTTATTTACCCATATAAGTAACCGTATGTCTATTACAACTGATATTGGTAGAAGTGGAAATGATTGTGATTATCTAACCGTAACCAGTCATTGGATAGACGAAGACTGGACAATGCAAAAACGCATTATTGCATATAGAATTATTAATTCAAGGCACACGGGTAAGTTTATTGCTAGCACTGTTTCAGATGTATGTAGATATTTTTGTTTTAATGATAAAATAATGTCAATTTCCATGGATAACGCTAGTAGCAACACTAATGCAATAGGTATTTTAACTAGAACACTTAATCCTGCTTTTACAAATATTTTCCATGTTAGATGTATATGTCATATTTATCATTTAATTATTGGTGATGGTATGAGAATTTTAAATTGAAAAGGTTAAATTCGCTCTTAATTGGCTTTTTTATTCAAACCGTAGAAGTAGACTTAGAGAATATTTTAAAAAATGTGACGAATATGGCCTTAGAGAAAGAAAGGTACCTAAACCTTGCCCGACTAGGTGGAACTACATGTACGAAAGTTTAGTAGTGGCGTACGAATATAGAAACCCAATAAACGCTACTTATAATTCTCGGGATTGTGGAGAGGAAGATAATGACATGTTAACTAATCAAGATTGGACTAACGTTAAAATTCTGTTAGATTTTTTAGAACATTTTCATGTGGCTACAAATGCTTTATCTGGCCAATACTATCCAACTATTTCTAACTGTTTAGTATATATTGCCGCACTTGCTAATTTATTTGTTGATTTTAACGAGGGAGGGGAAATTTATGAATATGCAATAACAGAAATGAAAAAGAAGTTTAAAAAATATTTTTTTCCAATCCCTCCTATATATGGTGTGTCTGCTATGCTAAATCCTACTATGAAATTAGGAGGACCTCACTTTTGGTATTCTAGTATTTATCAAGCTTTAGATCTTGATGAAGAAGAAATGGCTACACTATCTGATGCGCAAGCATCAATTAAAGTGAATGCTCAAACTGTTTATAATGCTTATAAACAGGCGTTAGAGCATGCTAGGCCAAATATTCCAACCCCAACTTCGTCCACATCACAGGCGTCTAAAAGAGCTGCTGGCTTAACAGCTCTTAAATCATGGACTGAGTTCAGGGGTACTCAAGGGGAAAATGTAGATGATATTTCCCATCTAAATGAGCTTCAAGTTTATTTGTCGCAGGGATTAGAGAATGAGAATCCAGACGGCTCTTTCGACCTTTTGGATTGGTGGAAGACAAGGGAAAAGCATTTTCCTGTTCTTGCAAGGATGGCTCGGGATGTTCTGTCGATTCAAGCGTCAACTGCTGCATCGGAGAGCGTTTTTAGTCAAGCAAGACTACAAATAGGTGATCATAGAGCGTCGATGCGGGACAGCTTGGAAAAATCAGTGCTACTCCGAGATTGGATCCGCTCTGAAAGGAGGAACTTTGGGCTAGCTGAATCTCAACCAGAAATAGATGAGTGCTACGAAGAAATGCTAGCAGAACTTGCTCAGGAAGCAACTTCACCCGAAGTGGAGATGAACAAGCTTCATTTCCACCACCGCCAACACAACCACCTCCAAACCTTGAAGGTTTTATGAGATTTGTTAGAAATAATGCATAAATTATTATGTAACTTGTAAATTGACATGTCTTCTTTTAGTTTTTTTTCTTTTAATGGTGGTATTAGTACCACGTTGTGCTCATTCCATTGGGGAAAGGAAGACTAAGAAAGATATGCCATTTTGGTCAATAAATATGCTTTTTATCATATCCTTGAATATCTTTGTCTCAATATTTTTTTGTCTTTACTTCTATATCAATCCTTGAATATTTATATAACATATAATATATAACATACAACACATAATACTAATGACAACATTCTTTTATCAATATGTACTACTTATATAAAATTTATACTAATTTACTAACTACTACACAATATATACTACTTAAATACAATATATACTACTTATATACAATATATTCACCACTTATACACAATATATACTAATTACCAAACACAATATATATTATAATTAATAACATAGTACACCATACAAAAATATATTCTACAATATACTAATCACTATTATACAAGATATTGATTTAAAAAAAAAAAAAAAACTCGGAACCACCTGGAACCGCCAGAACCGCGGTTCCGGAACCGCCAGAACCGGAACCGGGCGGTTCCGGAACCGTATGGTATAGGTTCCGGCTCCGGAACCGCCAGAACCGCCAGAACCGCAGAACCGGAACCGCCAGAACCGGAACCGCAGAACCAAATAGACCCAGAACCGGAACCGGATACAGCCTTACATACAAAAATAGGCACTTCACCATCAAAGTTAAGGAGTATAACTGACCTCAAAGCACTTCCCATAGACTTTTTGGGACCTGATTCATCCTTGGAGAAATACCACTGTGAAATTGTCCCACTTATCACATAAACCTGTGCCTCAATCATCGCCGTCGCAGACCACAACATTGTTATAATAGCAAAAGCATAATAAGCAGGAACCCATCTATCCTGTTTCCATACACAATAGTACTCCCCATTCTTTTCCTTAGGTATAACCTCTCCATTAAACCTAGCAAAAACCAAGAAAACAACAATGGGAGCATAATACACTAACAGCCCTAAAGTCAATGCTGGAAGCACTCCAAACAACCCCAAATTCCTAGAAAGGGCATAAGAAGCAACTCCAATAATCTTAATAGTCAACTCAATCCTATGCCAATTAGCTACAAAAATCCAAACAAGAAGCCCAATTAACAACAACACAAAAACAAGCACCAAAATCATGTAAGCCAAGGGGAAATCTTCACTACATTTGGAGCTCACAGTACAAGCAACAAACCAGTAAATATCAAGAAACACAGGTACAATTACAAAGAAAGGAAGTGAAGCATAAACTATCTGCTTTGTATAACGCTTGAGCAAGAAAAGCACAAACAGCACAAAGGGTATGCTTAAAATTAAAGTAACTACAAGGGTCCATATTAAACTCTTCAAAAAACTAGAATCAGAAGAGTAAAGTTCAAAAAAGTTGTAACTAGAACTAGAACTTTGAAGGGTACAAGAAGAGGAGGTGAAATTGAAAGTAAAAGAGGAAACTTGGGAATGATGAGGATTTTTATAAACAGAAGCAAAAATACCAAAACCAAAAGTGGATAAAACAAGAAGAGCAAAAAGGATAAGAAAGGGAAGATCTTTAAAGGGTCTTGGACCAAAGTTGTAAGAGATCTGAAGGAACTGAGTTTGGTCTTCTGGGTCTAAAGAAGTTTGGCCAGGGTAGTTATGAGGGGTTAGAAGGGGTTGGGTGGTGGGGTCAACAAGAGTAGAAGAAAGCTTATTTGGGTCTTCACTAGTTTCCATAGCAAAAAGAAAATCGAAAATCTTTGTTGGTTGGGGGCTTGAAAAATGGGGGGTTGGAGATGATGACGAGGTTGTGGTCGGTGGTGAAAGCTAGCCACGTGAGACAATTTGGTGTTATTCTATTTGGGAATAGATCGGTACTAAGCTAGCTAACAACGTGCCACTGCCAGTATAAGGTTTTGTCAGTGTTGGATAAGTACAATCTGATTTTGTTGGTGTAATTCAAGATTCATAACCAGCTTTGAAAATTGGTGTTATTAATTGGAGTGATCAGTTTATTAAATCCTGTGTATTTATTGGTTTTATCCGGCTCATATATATAACAAATTCATTATAAGTAGTTTCCCGTTATGACGCGTAAATTTATTTTACTAGAAACGAAATTTTAAAAAAAAGTTATATATAATATAAAATGAATAATATATATTTTGTGTAATTATATACTATTATATAAAAATAAATAAATATTCTTTTATACCCGGCTTAAAATTGTAACGGAATTATTTCTATATTGATGCCTCGAATGTTTATCAATTATCTGATCTTTAATTTGGTTCCCAAAATTCATGAAGGCAGAGCTAAGAGCAATTTTTTAGTCTCACCTGCCTTTCAAATTACGAGCTAAGTGGCTTCAATACTTTTAATATTGGATTAATTGTACTTTCAAATATATGTACTACGACTTTTTCTTACTTGCGGTGTAGCTTGGAGCATTTTTCTTAAACAAGAAAGTGGATACAAGCTCGGTTTTAAAAGTCAGAATTAGGATAAAAATTGCATTATATTTATTTTTTTATAAAAATTTTAATTTATTTTCACTTTTTATATAATTGTAACCATTTACTTCCCATCCTATTCCTCCTCTTCTTCTCCTTCTTCTTTTTCTTTCTTCTGCCATGTTAGTGATGCTATGAAACTTTGGTTCATGGGATAATTACCATAAATATTTTTATCAAATTATTAAAAATAAATTATAAATAATTACATAAGTTACTAGACAATAATTTATTAATATTCCACATAAATTAGTAGACAGTGATAATTATGTTCTTTTCACGCTTATTGTTTCCAACATTTATTATTTAGATACTATTGGCAATCTGACTATTTATCTAGTATGTTAGAAAGCTTTTTCAAAAACATCAGCTTATATAGTGCTGAAATTTTTACAAATGAACTAAATAACTTCAGCATCTTCTGCTGAAATTTTTGAAAAAGCTTTATGACAAAACTAATGAATTTAGGACAAAAAAACTTCAACTGTTAGTGCTGAAGTTTTTACAAATGAACTAAACGAATTCAACATCTTCTGCTGAAGTTTTTGAAAAAATTTATCGAGGACAAAAGAAACTTCATTTAATGGTGGAGTTTTTGTAAATGAACTAAATAACTTCAACATCTTCTGCTGAAGTTTTTGGAAAGCTTAATGACAAAATTAATGAATCCAGTACAAAAAAACTTCAACTTATTTAGGGCAATTACAAATAAAAACTTTAGTAAATAGAATAAAACTTCAGCTACTATACTTAAGTTCAGCAATTACAAACAAAAACTTCAGCATATATACTTGGTACATCATACTTGCTATTTCAGGGTCGTCTACTAGAATGCTAAAGTTTTGCGTGATCGTTTTTGCTACTTCAGCCTGGTATGCTGCGCGAAAAAAGTGGGTACTCTTGCAATTTTTTTTGCAAAGCGGGCACAAGTTAAAGGTGACTCAAAAAGCGAGTATAGATGTAAATCCCCCAAATTGGGACTCGCTCGGAGCTCGCCCCGGGACGGAGCACTCGTAAAACACCCATGGGCTTATGTGTGGGGCTTAGTTCAGTGAGACTTACGCCTTGGCCATCGGGACTTACACCCCAGACACGCCCACGCCCATCGTATTGGGCTCATCTAATAGAACTTTATGCAATTATATGTAACTAACCTTGTAAATCCTCAAATTTTCTTAATAAATCATTGATTATTCAAAATTACTTTTTTTAATCATAAATTATTAAGTTAAGAGTATTTTATGTCATAATTAAAATAAAACTTTTGTATGTTATCCACTAAGAGTGCTATGATAGTTAATTTTAAATAAATCTTTCATTTAAAAGGTATTTGTTTATTAATTTTTGTTATGTCTTTACTATATAATAGTCCATAAATTTTATAATTATTTTTGTAAATATTTTTTCATGTTTACGAGATAAAATACTTTATAATTTAATAGCTCAGTATTAGCTAGTAACTATATACAAATAATTAGTTATCATGATATTATATGATAAATTATGTGTCACTTTATTAACTTGTTGAAATTTAAAAATAAATAATGCTAGAGAATAATATTTAAGTTGTGAAATATGTTTCAATATAAATTTATCTTTCAAATAGAATGTATATTAAATAAAAGGAGTATTTTAGAAAAAATGTCAAATTATAATATTGAAATTCTTTCAAGATTCATCACTCTTAAAAAGATACATATAAGATTTTGTATTGAATACATTATTTTGATGTTTGAGTAGAAACGGCGTTGCGACTAATTTGAATATTATGATATATGTCATACTTTTCATATTATTTATAGTTGAATTATAATTTTTAAATATTTTAAAGAGATTAAGTGTTATAATTTGTGATTTTAATGTAAGTTTTATAATTATTTTTTATTTTATACTATCTTAAATTTCTTGAATAAGTAAAATTTAAAGATTTGTGGGACTTACGGCTCATGTCTTAGGGCTTATGCCTCGCCTCGTTAGAGGTAAATATCTCGTATCACGCCTCCGCCTTTTAAAACATTGGATACAAGGAGAAAAAGAATTTAGTGGGCGTTTGGACATAAGATTTTAAAATTTCAACAAAAAAATTTTAAGTAAAATTGGTATTTAAAAATTAAAATTGTGTTTGGACAAGAATATTATTTTGGGTTATTTTTAAAGCTTTGTGAATGATTTGAGTTAAAAATACTAGTTTTTCGAAGTTTTTCAAATTTTAAAAAAAATTTAAAATTTATCTTTTATTTTAAAAAATTTATGACTAAATACTGATTTTTAAAAAAAAATTTAAAAAAGTTCAGAAAACTCACTTTTTTATGTCCGAGTGGGCTCTTAGGTGTATAGGAGTTCCTATTTGGCAGCTTTGTTAACCGCTTATTTGCAGCTTATGACGGTTTACCTTGTTTAGGCCAGTTTTCATCAGGTGTTACATTATGATGGCTTTGACAGAGATGTTGAAGTCTGACATTAGCATATTCTTTTGTGGAATAAGCACAAGATGTTAATCGCTCGTTACGATTCGAATTTTTTACTTTTGAGATTGTAATACATTTATTTGTGAAAATTAGACAAATCAAATATAATTACTTTTCCATTAACAATAAAGTCTTTTTAATCGATAACATCAATAATATAAAAGCAACGAATTTATCGAAATAAACTGAAGTCTTAAATAAAAGTAAAACTGAATATAGATGCGGAAGAAATCAATATAAACCTCTACCCAGGTGTCACAATACTCACGAATATCTAATAACTAAATACAATGTCTAAAAGAAATATATATGTTTGTCTTGAATACAATGAGATAACTGTCTAAAGTAAAGGACAGAGGAGACGTCGGGCATGCGACGCCTGCAAGGCTACCTCGGTGTCTCGTTGGACTGAAGGCCTGCTCCCATGCTACTGCTACTGCGGTCCAAGACATGAATCTGTCCAAAAATAGCACAGAGTGTAGCATCAGCATAACCGACCCCATGTACTCGTTGCCTAGCCTAACCTCGTCGAAGTAGTGACGAGACTAGGACTAGACTACATGTAAACTTGTACATTCCATATATATATATATATATATATATATATATATATATATATATATATATATATATATATATATATATATATATATATATATATATATATATATATATATATATATATATATATATATATATATAAAGAAATATGGGAAGTAAACAGTCAATAAAAGAAGGGGAACATGCTGCAGGAGATAACAGTTACAAATAGGAAATCCCAAATGAAGATTGAAACAGCAAAGTCAGAAATCAACCAGAATCAGAAATCACAAACTTGCACGGCATCATCTGTCGAGCTTTTACTCTCGCCCTCATCAAATTAATTGTATCAGTATATCATGTGCACGGCATTACCCTTCGTGCTTTTACTCTCTTTCATCGCAATATATAGTCAATGAATATCATTACGGAATGGTACATCATACGACACGGCATCACCCTTCGTGCTTTTACTCTCTTTCCTTACAATATATAGCCAATGAATATCATTACGGAATGGTACATCATACGACACGGCATCACCCTTCGTGTTTTACACTCTTTCCTCACAATATCAAACTGTGCACGGCATTACACTTCATGCTTTATCACTCTTCCTCATCCAAACCAACAATCACAAGTAAGGGGCAAGGAAGTAAACAACTAATGATAGAAATTCCGTCAAGGGAGTACAGTTAAACAGTCAAATCCCGACAAAGGAACAATGTCAACAACCTCAATATCCCGACCAAGGGAGGAAATCAACAAAACAACAAAACATCCCCGCAAAGAGAATAAACCAATAACTTTTTTTATTTCTTCCATTTCATACGCAATAATTCACTTTACCACTTGAGTCAATGCTCCAAAGAATCTAATTATCTCATATACCTTCACAATTCGTGTTACAACTCGAACCAATGCTCATCGAAGTTAGAAATCATTTCACATGCTCTTTACAACATATAGAAATCATCAAATAAGCATGACATGTACAACAAAAAAATCAGAATAATCGCAATATAAGGACTCACAGTCAGGCTAGACACCAATATATTGATACTCATCACCTTGCCTATACACCGTATTCGACAATTTAGCAAGTAGCAAATAAGACTCAACACATATTCCCTAAAGCTAAGATTAGTCCAAACACTTACCTTAGCTTCCACGACCAAATCAATCCACAACAACCGTTTTCCCTCTCGAATTTGGCTCCAACTCAATCAAATCTATGCAATAATGACTTCATAGTATTAATATATGCTAAACAAATCAAACCCAATGACTAATTATAGATTTCCAAGCTTTCTTCCCAAAATTTCAAAAATCAACCCCGAACCCGCTTGGTCACAACACGAGGTTCAGACCAAATTCATATCGCCCATTCACCCACGAGCCCGAATATATAATTCGTTTTCAAATTTGACCCCAAAACGAGGTCTAAATCAAGAAAAAGTAAAAGACCCTAACTCTACCCAATTCCCCCGAAAGTTTCCCTTCGCATTTGCGGAAATATGGTCACGTTAGCAAAGGGTGAAATTGCAGACTATTGCATTCGCTATGGGAGGAGTGCGAACACGAAAAGGAAAGGTTGGGGGTCCAGAACTTGGTCTATGCGAATGCGGGGGTACTAGAGCGAACGCGATGAAGGGATTTACAAGGTACGCGAACGTGAAGGTGTTAGTACGAACGCGAAAGGCCAGATGACTCTATGCGAACGCGATGAAGGAAATGTCTAAAGCTTCGCGAATGCGTGAAAGAATTCGTGAACGCGAAGAAGAAGGGACCTGCAATTGCTGAAGCTAAAAACCTGCAATCCTCCTAAGTCAGAAACCACTTCGAAACACTCCCGAGACCTCGGGGCTCTTTGTCAACCATATACACTAACTCAACAACATCCTACAAACTTAATCGTGCGATCAAATTACCAAAATAACGTCAAAACATTGAAACAAACCTCACAATCACTAGTTTTTCTTCAAACTTCATAAACTTTCGAATTTAGAGTTTTAAGTATGAAACACATCAAATGACGCTCGATTTCAATCAAACTTCACATAAATATCT
Source organism: Nicotiana benthamiana (assembly GCA_034376525.1). Classification (NCBI taxonomy): domain Eukaryota; kingdom Viridiplantae; phylum Streptophyta; class Magnoliopsida; order Solanales; family Solanaceae; genus Nicotiana; species Nicotiana benthamiana. The sequence continues at coordinate 87,703,026 of CM067333.1, read as the reverse complement.
TAAACAACATAAAGACATGTACCGAACGTCGAAACCAAAATACGAGTCCGATACTAACATGTTCTAACCCATTTTCATTTCAATTTTTCTTAATAATTTCAAATAAATAATTTAACTTAAAAATTCATTTCTTGGGTTTGGGACCTTGAAATTCGATTCCGGGCATACACCCAAGTCCTGTATTTTCCTACGGACCCTCTAGGACCGTCAAATCACGGGTTCGAATTTGTTTACCTAAAATGTTAACCGAAGTCAAATTTATTAATTTTAATATCAAATTTAAGCATTTTTCACAGGATTTCACATTTAAGTTTTCCGGCTACGTGTCAGGACTGCACACATAATTCAAGACAACTAAAAATAAGGTTTTCAAGGCCTCGAGGCACAAAATGAATAAAGAAACAGGTGATGAACCTTTGGGTCGTCACATTCTCCACCTCTAAGATAATCATTCGTCCTCGAGTGCACAAAAGAAAGAAGTGCCTGAGTCGGGAAAAAGATGGGGATAACAGCTTCTCATATCAGACTCGGACTCCCAGGTCGATGCCTTATGAGGTTGACCTTGTTGGAAACACGTTCTCAAGGCTTTATACTATAACGTGTGTTCTTATGTGTAGGTTTTGATGAATGACAAACAAGCGCAAATTGATATATGACGAAGTTCAAGTACAAGCGCATAATTGATGCATAACGAGATTCAAGCACAAGACAAAGTTTTATAGCTTAAATGAGTCGTTCTTAATTGTGATCTTGATCCGACAACTTGACTCATGACATGGCTTCTCTCGTAAAATTATTTTTACAAAATCATGCATATTTAATTAATGCTAAATGATTTTAAATCATGCGTATTTTCATTTGTCAAAATGATTTTTAAACATGCCTCTAAAAACTGGACTAAGATAATCGATTATGTACTTATGATAATCGATTATGTTAAGCCAAGACTGCATGACAATCGATTGTGAACTAATGACAATCGATTCTGTTAAGGCAGTGAGCATCAGGTTTTTCAAACCTGCATGACATCGATTGTGAACCTTATGACAATCGATTGTGATGAGGCAGTGTACATCAAAGTTTTTCAAAACTCAGAATAACTGATTGTGAAGCTAATGACAATCGATTGTGAAGAGACAGTGTCCATCAGATTTTTAAAAGTCACAAAATAATCGATTGTGAACATATGACAATCGATTGTGTTGAGGCAGTGTCTTCCAGACTTTTTCAAAGTTATTAAATAATCGATTGTGAGTATATAACAATCGATTGTCACGAGGCAGTGTCTAAAATGATTTTCAAAATCTGATAAATAATCGATTGTTAACATTGCACAATCGATTGTGAAGCTGACCGTTGTCGTAAAGTTTTCAAATTGTTAGATAATACGCTTAACGCTAGAGGGGGGTGAATAGCGTTATAATAAAATTTAGCGTAAACTTGCGGAAATTAAAATTTGCAGGAAATAATTAAGTGCGTTAAATAAACAAAAGGAAAGAACGCACCGATGTATTCTGGTTCACCACAACACGTGGCTAGTCCAGTCCCCAAGAGACTCTCTCGAGATTTTTCACTAACTTGTCAAGCTTACGGGTGCTCAACAAACCTTTACAACTTAAGGACACAAGCCTTAACACCTTTGCTCGGAGATACAACACTCCAAGACTTCAACCAAGGAAACACAAGTTCCTTACAACAAGAGAATCACAATTCTCTTACAAGTGTACAAAACACTAAGCACTCAAACAAAACACTCCTTAATGAGTAGATATGAGTAAAAGAAGTAGGCTCAAGATTACAACAACTATGAACAAGACTTTGGCTCTCAAAAGCTTTATGAAATGAATATAAAATGATAAACAATAATATGCAAGCTTATAGCAATAGAATGATCAGTTGTTGTGTGTTGTTGTGTTTAAAACACTGAAATGAAGCTGTATTTATAGTTGAAAAACTTGGCATTACCGTTGCCTAATTGCCAATTAAGAGTTGCTGATTTTACTCTGTGACAATCGATTGTCAGGAAGCCACAATCGATTGTTTGCCAATCGTACCAAAAATCAATCCCAGATTTTACGCTTAACAATCGATTGTCCAAGATCAACAATAGATTATTGGCAACGTTCAAAAATTCATTTCCAGATTTTACGTAAAACAATCGATTATACCAAATCAATAATCGATTATTCAGCAACGTTCAAAAAATCTTTTTCAGATTTCAATATCAACAATCGATTGTACAAAATCAACAATCGATTACCTGACGGTATTTGAAAATTTTACGACAACGGTCAGCTTCACAATCGATTGTGCAATGTTAATAATCGATTATTTATCAGACTTTAAAAATCATTTTAGACACTGCCTCGTGACAATCGATTGTTATATACTCACAATCGATTATTTAATAATTTTGAAAAAGTCTGGAAGTCACTGCCTCAACACAATCGATTGTCATAAGTTTACAATCGATTATTTTGTGACTTTGAAAAATCTGAAGGACACTGTCTCTTCACAATCGGTTGTCATTAGCTTCACAATCGATTATTCTGAGTTTTGAAAAACTTTGATGGACACTGCCTCATCACAATCGATTGTCATAAGGTTCACAATCGATTGTCATGCAGGTTTTGAAAAACCTGATGTTCACTGCCTTAACACAATCGATTGTCATTAGTTCACAATCAATTGTCATGCAATCTTGGCTTAACATAATCGATTATCATAAGTACATAATCGATTATCTTAGTCCAGATTTTAGAGGCATGTTTAAAAATCATTTTGACTGAAGTAAATATGCATGATTTAAAATCATTTAGCATTAAATTAAATATGCATGATTTTGTAAAAATAATTTTACGAGAGAAGCCATGTCATGAGTCAAGTTGTCAGATCAAGATCACAATTAAGAACGACTCATTTAAATTATAAAACTTTGTCTTGTGCTTGAATCTCGTTATGCATCAATTATGCGCTTGTACTTGAACTTCGTCATATATCAATTTGCGCTTCGTTTGTCATTCATCAAAACCTACACATAAAGACACACGTTTTAGTATAAAGCCTTGAGAACGTGTTTCCAACAATTTCCCCCTTTTTGATAATGGCAAACTTTAAGCTGGATATGCAACTTAAACAATTTATAATGACGATTCAAGACACGTAAAGATATGCAATAAGTATGCGATTAGTTCCCCCTCAATATATGAATTCTCCCTCAATTTAAGCTTATAAATATTGAGAGTGCATACCCGTTATCTTCCCCCTTTTGCCATTAGCAAAAATAATATAAGAAGATGCCAAAAATGTAAATAAAACTTGTTTATTTATTGGAAAGAAAATGTGATTACTTAAAGAGAGTACAATAACTCAAGTAATAGCAGAACAATCGATTATTGATACGAGATAATCGATTATTTAGACGACAGAGACCGAATTTTCTGAAGAAGACTTGATTATTGCGCGTCATGCTTTATAATTCCCCCTACCTTTAGGGCGATACCTGTAAAAATTTGTTAGACGTCTCCGACGCTCAAGTTAGAAATCATGTAAGATAAAAAGATGCAATGCATGACTTAGATCAACGTGGAGTCAAGAATCCCGAGTTCACTACGAATTCGGAAGAAGGACTCTTTCTCTAAGGGCTTAGTAAAGATGTCGGCCAATTGGTCTTTGGTTTCAACAAATTCGACTTCGACATCGCCCTTGAGAACGTGATCTCTTATAAAATGATGTCTAATTTCAATGTGTTTTGTTCGCGAATGAAGAACGGGGTTCTTCGTCAAGCATATGGCACTAGTATTATCACATCTAAGAGGGATATGATCAAGACTTAGGCCATAGTCCAAGAGTTGTTGTTTCATCCAGAGGATTTGAGCGCAACAACTCCCCGCGGCTACATATTCAGCCTCGGTTGTGGACAACACAACACTTACTTGTTTCTTGCTAAACCAAGAAACGAGAGAGCTACCGAGCAAATGGCAAGTGCCACTGGTGCTTTTGCGGTCCAATTTGCATCCAGCAAAATCGGAGTCGGTGTAGCCAACGAGTTGGCATGAAGAACCTTTGGGGTACCATAGACCCACATTTGTAGTACCAACAAGGTACTTCAAAATCCGTTTTACCGCAGTAAGGTGAGACTCCTTCGGACACGATTGATAACGGGCGCATAAACACACGCCAAACATGATGTCCGGACGACTAGCAGTAAGATAGAGAAGAGAGCCAATCATACCTCGATACTTCTTAGTGTCGACTTCCTTACCTTTCTCATCTTTGTCTAGATGATCGGATGTGCTCATGGGAGTCGCCATTGCTTTTGCATTGTTCATTTCAAATCGTTTCAGCAATTCTTTGCAATATTTGGCTTGGCAAATGAACGTACCTTCTTTCATTTGCTTTACTTGTAATCCCAAAAAGAATGTTAACTCACCCATTATAGACATCTCAAATTCGCTTATCATTAAGTCGGAAAATTCCTTGCATAAGACATTGTTAGTAGCACCAAATATGATATCATCCACATATATTTGAACTAATAAAATATCATTGTTTTTATGCTTAACAAAAAGGGTGGTGTCAACTTTCCCCCTAATGAAATCATTTTCCAATAGAAATTTACTCAATCTTTCATACCAATCTCGGGGAGCTTGTTTTAAACCATAGAGAGCCTTTTTGAGTTTGAAAACATGATCGGGAGATTTAAAATCTTCAAAATCGGGGGGTTGTTCAACATAAACTTCTTCTTGTATAACACCATTTAGAAAAGCACTTTTCACATCCATTTGATATAAATTGAAATTCATAGAAGAGGCAAACGCGAGCAATAGACGAATAGCTTCTAATCTAGCTACGGGAGCATATGTTTCTTCATAGTCAATACCCTCTTCTTGATTATAGCCTTTTGCTACAAGCCTAGCTTTGTTTCTAGTGATTACACCATTTTCATCTAGTTTGTTTCGGAAAACCCATTTCGTACCAATTATGGTATGATTTTCGGGTCTTGGCACCAAATCCCAAACGTCATTCCGTTTGAATTGGTTAAGCTCCTCTTGCATTGCCAAGGTCCAAAATTCATCCCCAATTGCTTCGGAGATGGTTGTTGGTTCAATTTGAGACACAAAAGCAGTATGTCCTAAGGTGTTCTTAAGGGAGTTTCGGGTACTTACCTTTTTCTCCGACGTCGCCAATTACCTGTTCGAGAGGGTGATCTTTAATTGTCCTCCACTCGTTAGGCATTTTCGTTTCATTCTCCAATTGTGGCGCTTCCTCCGTTGGTTGTTTCAAAAATTCGTCTTGATTTTCTTTAGGCGTTTCCTCTTGTATTTTGTCTTTCAAGCTATCTAAAATACCTGCAAGATCAAAACCGGAATCCTTTCTCGCCAAGCGAGCATTATTTTCGGCAAATACAACATGAGAGGATTCCTCCACAGTTTCGGTTCTTTTATTAAAAACCCTATATGCTTTGCTACATGAGGAATAACCAATGAAAATTCCCTCATCGGACTTAGCATCAAACTTTCCCAATTGATCTTTGCCATTGTTATGAATAAAATATTTACAACCGAATACTCTAAAATGGGAGATATTTGGTTTCCTTCCCTTGTAGAGTTCATAAGGGGTCTTCATGAGTATTGGCCTTATGACTACTCTATTTAAGATGTAGCATGCGGTACTCACGGCATCCGCCCAAAAATGTTTGGGAATCTTAGCCTCTTCGAGCATGGTTCTAGCCATCTCTTCGAGACACCTATTTTTCCTTTCCACCACCCCATTTTATTGTGGTGTACGTGGAGCGGAAAAGGTATGCTCGATACCGAGTTCGTCACAAAAGTCCGCAAAGAGATTGTGATCAAACTCTCCCCCATGATCACTTCTAATTGAAGTGACGGTTGTTTCCTTCTTGTTTTGAACACGCTTAAGAAAATATTTAAAATTCTGAAAAGCATCACTTTTATTGGCAAGAAATAAAGTCCAAGTAAATCTAGAATAATCATCAACAATCACAAAAGCATAACGATTTCTTCCTAGACTTTCAATGCGAGATGGTCCAAATAAATCCATGTGAAGCAATTGCAATGGTCTAGATGTTGAAACAATATTTTTGGATTTGAAAGATGCTTTTGTTTGCTTCCCTTTTTGACAAGAATCACAGATAGAGTCATTTTCAAATTTCAAATTGGGAAGGCCAATAACTAAGTTTTGAGAAATCAATTTGTTCAAAAGATGCATGTTTATATGAGCAACTCTACGATGCCATAGCCAAGAATCATCCTCTTTGCTCATAAGGCAATCCACATATTCGGGTGAGGAATTAGCAAGATCAACCATGTAAATATTATCCACTCTAAAACCACGAAGGATAATTTTGAAATCACTACGTCTAAACACTAAGCATTCATCCGAATCAAATAGGGCAAGATTTCCCTTGTCACATAATTGACTTATGCTCAAGAGATTATGCATTAAACCTTTCACAAGTAATATATGCTTAATAGAGGAATTTTCATCCTTACCGTCCGATCCGATGCCAATGATCTTTCCTTTATTGTTATCCCCGAAAATCACATTTCCTCCTTCTTTGTGTTCTAGTTGAAGGAAATTGGATTCGTCTCCCATCATATGTTTGGAGCATCCACTATCAAGGTACCATAGTACACTTGGTCCCTTCAAACATACTACAAAACAAGTTAATGCGTTTTAGGTACCCATGCCATTTTGGGTCCTTGAGGGTTAGGCATATTATAATGATGCGATTGAGTGATATGTCTATGCCGTGTAAAGCATGCAGGGGCAATATGACCAATGCGTCTACAATAATGACAAGTCACATTGGGGTTATGCATCCTTCTAGGTTCATAGTAACTTGATGGACGAAAATGAATTACTCTATTTTCATTATGACTATTGCACATTTCATGAGAACCATTCCTCCTACTATTAGTTCTAAAATGAGCAGCGTTTCTAGTGTAATGGTCATGTCTAGATGTTCTAGGAGGTTCAAAACTCCTTCTAATGTTTGGCCTAAAATATGCATCATTTCTAGGGTAGTCTTTTCTAGGTGGTAAGTCATTTCTAGGTCTTCTAAAATGTTCAACATTTGGTCTAACATGCATATTTGTTCTAGGATTGCTCTTTCTAGGATAAGCATTTGTTTTATTAATCCTAGGTTGAGCCTTAGGTGGTTGGGGTTTGGCTTCAACCTTTTCTTTAGGCTCATTCTTAAAACCTATGCCATGCTTGGTTGACTTCAAATTAACAAGGACCTCATTCAAGTTTTTGTGAGAAGAATTAAACTTATCTAAGGTACCTTTAAGTCTATCTACCTCATTTTCAAGATGCATGCAAGAAGAGCAATTTTTAATAGAACTTTCAGGCTTGTCAGCGCTTCTTTTTCCGAAAAACTTGTTTTCCTCTTTCAGCTTTTCATTTTCTAAAACCAGTTTTTCTAAATCCTTTTCTTTAAAGAAAGTTGTTTTTGAAAATCTTTTTCTTTTAGAGAAGCATTTTCTTTTATGCTCTTGACAGTTTTGAAGCTTTAATAAATTCAGTATATAGCTCATCAAAAGCAGTTCGCATTTCTTCAAGAGTAAAGAAGTTTTTAGAAGAGATTTGACATACCTCATCTTGCTTGTCTTCTTGCGCCATAAGACAAAGGTTTGCGGCTTCGTCTTCTTCTTCTTCGCTTGACTCATCTCCGGAGTCTCCTCCCCAAGAAATGTATGCACGTTGCTTCTTAAAAGGTTTCTTCTCCTTTTTGATGTTTGGGAAATTTGATTTGATGTGCCCGGTTTCACCACATTCATAGCACTTTATTTGCTCGCCTTGCTTTTTGCCCTTTCGTTCGTACTCCTTTCGCATGAACTTTAGAAATCTTTTGATAACGAGTCCAAACTCGTTGTCTCCGTCCTCATCAACTTGAGGTTGGCTTGTGCTTGCCTTAAGCGCTATTCTTTGCCTCCTTTGATCATCAACAAGAGGGTTAAGTATTGTAGATTCATAAGTCTTAAGGTTACCTCTTAATGCGTCGATTGTGACATTTGAGACGCCAATGGATTCTTGAATTGCGTCGGCCTTTGATCGCCATGCCGGAGTGAGACTTCTAAGAATTTTTCGAACCAGTTCTCTGTCCGTGAATGTCTTCTTGAGGGCAAGTAGGTCATTTACGATTATTGAAAATTGTTCGAACATTTCATCCACCTTTTCACCTTCCTTCATGTGAAATAATTCATAAGCATGGGTTAGGAAATCAATTTTAGCTTCCCTTACCTGGTCCGTACCTTCGTACGTAATTTCCAGCTTGTCCCACATTTCCTTTGCCGTTGTGCAACACGATATTTTTCTGTAATCGTCAGCATTTACAGCACAATATAATAAATTAATTGCTTTAGCATTATTTTGAACCTTTCGAATATCATTCGCGTCATATTCTTCTTCGGACTTGGGAACCCATTCGTTTTCAACCTTTTTGGTTGGAATTTGATTTCCCTTCGTTATCACCTTCCAGAGATGAAAGTTGTTTGCTTGAACAAAAATTTTTATCATCTCCTTCCAGTACGTGTAGTTTGTACCGTTGAATAGAGGTGGTCGTGTGGAGCATTGTCCTTCATCAATTCCTGCAAAAGATTCACGAGTAGAAGCCATGGATGGTTCTCTAAAACTGTTAAGTCTTCAGAGAGTTGGGCTCTGATACCAATTGTTAGATAATACGCTTAACGCTAGAGGGGGGGTGAATAGCGTTATAATAAAATTTAGCGTAAACTTGCGGAAATTAAAATTTGCAGGAAATAATTAAGTGCGTTAAATAAACAAAAGGAAAGAACGCACCGATGTATTCTGGTTCACCACAACACGTGGCTAGTCCAGTCCCCGAGAGACTCTCTCGAGATTTTCCACTAACTTGTCAAGCTTACGGGTGCTCAACAAACCTTTACAACTTAAGGACACAAGCCTTAACACCTTTGCTCGGAGATACAACACTCCAAGACTTCAACCAAGGAAACACAAGTTACTTACAACAAGAGAATCACAATTCTCTTACAAGTGTACAAAACACTAAGCACTCAAACAAAATACTCCTTAATGAGTAGATATGAGTAAAAGAAGTAGGCTCAAGATTACAACAACTATGGACAAGACTTTGACTCTCAAAAACTTTATGAAATGAATATAAAATGATAAACAATAATATGCAAGCTTATAGCAATAGAATGATCAGTTGTTGTGTGTTGTTGTGTTTAAAACACTGAAATGAAGCTGTATTTATAGTTGAAAAAATTGGCATTACCGTTGCCTAATTGCCAATTAAGAGTAAAATTAGGCAACGGTAATGCCAATTTTTTCAACTATAAATACAGCTTCATTTCAGTGTTTTAAACACAACAACACACAACAACTGATCATTCTATTGCTATAAGCTTGCATATTATTGTTTATCATTTTATATTCATTTCATAAAGTTTTTGAGAGCCAAAGTCTTGTCCATAGTTGTTGTAATCTTGAGCCTACTTCTTTTACTCATATCTACTCATTAAGGAGTATTTTGTTTGAGTGCTTAGTGTTTTGTACACTTGTAAGAGAATTGTGATTCTCTTGTTGTAAGTAACTTGTGTTTCCTTGGTTGAAGTCTTGGAGTGTTGTATCTCCGAGCAAAGGTGTTAAGGCTTGTGTCCTTAAGTTGTAAAGGTTTGTTGAGCACCCGTAAGCTTGACAAGTTAGCGGAAAATCTCGAGAGAGTCTCTCGGGGACTGGACTAGCCACGTGTTGTGGTGAACCAGAATACATCGGTGCGTTCTTTCCTTTTGTTTATTTAACGCACTTAATTATTTCCTGCAAATTTTAATTTCCGCAAGTTTACGCTAAATTTTATTATAACGCTATTCACCCCCCCTCTAGCATTAAGCGTATTATCTAACAATTGGTATCAGAGCCCAACTCTCTGAAGACTTAACAGTTTGAGAGAACCATCCATGGCTTCTACTCGTGAATCTTTTGCAGGAATTGATGAAGGACAATGCTCCACACGACCACCTCTATTCAACGGTACAAACTACACGTACTGGAAGGAGATGATAAAAATTTTTGTTCAAGCAAACAACTTTCATCTCTGGAAGGTGATAACGAAGGGAAATCAAATTCCAACCAAAAAGGTTGAAAACGAATGGGTTCCCAAGTCCGAAGAAGAATATGACGCGGATGATATTCGAAAGGTTCAAAATAATGCTAAAGCAATTAATTTATTATATTGTGCTGTAAATGCTGACGATTACAGAAAAATATCGTGTTGCACAACGGCAAAGGAAATGTGGGACAAGCTGGAAATTACGTACGAAGGTACGGACCAGGTAAGGGAAGCTAAAATTGATTTCCTAACCCATGCTTATGAATTATTTCACATGAAGGAAGGTGAAAAGGTGGATGAAATGTTCGAACGATTTTCAATAATCGTAAATGACCTACTTGCCCTCAAGAAGACATTCACGGACAGAGAACTGGTTCGAAAAATTCTTAGAAGTCTCACTCCGGCATGGCGATCAAAGGCCGACGCAATTCAAGAATCCATTGGCGTCTCAAATGTCACAATCGACGCATTAAGAGGTAACCTTAAGACTTATGAATCTACAATACTTAACCCTCTTGTTGATGATCAAAGGAGGCAAAGAATAGCGCTTAAGGCAAGCACAAGCCAACCTCAAGTTGATGAGGACGGAGACAACGAGTTTGGACTCGTTATCAAAAGATTTCTAAAGTTCATGCGAAAGGAGTACGAACGAAAGGGCAAAAAGCAAGGCGAGCAAATAAAGTGCTATGAATGTGGTGAAACCGGGCACATCAAATCAAATTTCCCAAACATCAAAAAGGAGAAGAAACCTTTTAAGAAGCAACGTGCATACATTTCTTGGGGAGGAGACTCCGGAGATGAGTCAAGCGAAGAAGAAGAAGACGAAGCCGCAAACCTTTGTCTTATGGCGCAAGAAGACAAGCAAGATGAGGTATGTCAAATCTCTTCTAAAAACTTCTTTACTCTTGAAGAAATGCGAACTGCTTTTGATGAGCTATATACTGAATTTATTAAAGCTTCAAAACTGTCAAGAGCATAAAAGAAAATGCTTCTCTAAAAGAAAAAGATTTTCAAAAACAGCTTTCTTTGAAAGAAAAGGAGTTAGAAAAACTGGTTTTAGAAAATGAGAAGCTGAAAGAGGAAAACAATTTCTTTTGAAAAAGAAGCGCCGACAAGCCCGAAAGTTCTATTAAAAATTGCTCTTCTTGCATGCATCTCGAAAATGAGGTAGATAGACTTAAAGGTACCTTAGATAAGTTTAATTCTTCTCACAAAAACTTGAATGAGGTCCTTGTTAATTTGAAGTCAACCAAGCATGGCATAAGGTTTAAGAATGAGCCTAAAGAAAAGGTTGAAGCCAAACCCCAACCACCTAAGGCTCAACCTAGGATTAATAAAATAAATGCTTATCGTAGAAATAGCAATCCTAGAACAAATATGCATGCTAGACCAAATGTTGAACATTTCAGAAGACCTAGAAATGACTTACCACCTAGAAAAGACTACCCTAGAAATGATGCATATTTTAGGCCAAACATTAGAAGGAGTTTTGAACCTCCTAGAACATCTAGACATGACCATTACACTAGAAACGCTGCTCATTTTAGAACTAATAGTAGGAGGAATGGTTCTCATGAAATGTGCAATAGTCATAATGAAAATAGAGTAATTCATTTTCGTCCATCAAGTTACTATGAACCTAGAAGGATGCATAACCCCAATGTGACTTGTCATTATTGTAGACGCATTGGTCATATTGCCCCTGCATGCTTTACACGGCATAGACATATCACTCAATCGCATCATTATAATATGCCTAACCCTCAAGGACCCAAAATGGCATGGGTACCTAAAACGCATTAACTTGTTTTGTAGTATGTTTGAAGGGACCAAGTGTACTATGGTACCTTGATAGTGGATGCTCCAAACATATGATGGGAGACGAATCCAATTTCCTTCAACTAGAACACAAAGAAGGAGGAAATGTGATTTTCGGGGATAACAATAAAGGAAAGATCATTGGCATCGGATCGGACGGTAAGGATGAAAATTCCTCTATTAAGCATATATTACTTGTGAAAGGTTTAATGCATAATCTCTTGAGCATAAGTCAATTATGTGACACGGGAAATCTTGCCCTATTTGATTCGGATGAATGCTTAGTGTTTAGACGTAGTGATTTCAAAATTATCCTTCGTGGTTTTAGAGTGGATAATATTTACATGGTTGATCTTGCTAATTCCTCACCCGAATATGTGGATTGCCTTATGAGCAAAGAGGATGATTCTTGGCTATGGCATCGTAGAGTTGCTCATATAAACATGCATCTTTTGAACAAATTGATTTCTCAAAACTTAGTTATTGGCCTTCCCAATTTGAAATTTGAAAATGACTCTATCTGTGATTCTTGTCAAAAAGGGAAGCAAACAAAAGCATCTTTCAAATCCAAAAATATTGTTTCAACATCTAGACCATTGCAATTGCTTCACATGGATTTATTTGGACCATCTCGCATTGAAAGTCTAGGAAGAAATCGTTATGCTTTTGTGATTGTTGATGATTATTCTAGATTTACTTGGACTTCATTTCTTGCCAATAAAAGTGATGCTTTTCAGAATTTTAAATATTTTCTTAAGCGTATTCAAAAAGAGAAGGAAACAACCGTCACTTCAATTAGAAGTGATCATGGGGGAGAGTTTGATCACAATCTCTTTGCGGACTTTTGTGACGAACTCGGTATCGAGCATACCTTTTCCGCTCCACGTACACCACAACAAAATGGGGTGGTGGAAAGGAAAAATAGGTGTCTCGAAGAGATGGCTAGAACCATGCTCGAAGAGGCCAAGATTCCCAAACATTTTTGGGCGGATGCCGTAAGTACCGCATGCTACGTCTTAAATAGAGTAGTCATAAGGCCTATACTCATGAAAACTCCCTATGAATTCTATAAGGGAAGGAAACCAAATATCTCCCATTTTAGAGTATTCGGTTGTAAATGTTTTATTCATAACAATGGCAAAGATCAATTGGGAAAATTTGATGCTAAGTCCGATGAGGGAATTTTCATTGGTTATTCTTCACGTAGCAAAGCATATAGGGTCTTTAATAAAAGAACCGAAACTGTGGAGGAATCCCCTCATGTTGTATTTGCCGAAAATAATGCTCGCTTGGCGAGAAAGGATACTGGTTTTGATCTTGCAGGTATCTTAGATAGCTTGAAAGACAAAATACAAGAGGAAACGCCTAAAGAAAATCAAGACGAATTTTTGAAACAACCAACGGAGAAAGCGCCACAATTTGGAGAATGAAACGAAAACGCCTAACGAGTGGAGGACAATCAAAGATCACCCTCTCGAACAGGTAATTGGCGACGTCGGGGAAAAGGTAAGTACCCGAAACTTCCTTAAGAACACCTTAGGACATACTGCTTTTGTGTCTCAAATTGAACCAACAACCATCTCCGAAGCTATTGGGGATGAATTTTGGACCTTGGCAATGCAAGAGGAGCTTAACCAATTCAAACGGAATGACGTTTGGGATTTGGTGCCAAGACCCGAAAATCATACCATAATTGGTACGAAATGGGTTTTTCGAAACAAACTAGATGAAAATGGTGTAATCACTAGAAACAAAGCTAGGCTTGTAGCAAAAGGCTATAATCAAGAAGAGGGTATTGACTATGAAGAAACATATGCTCCCGTAGCTAGATTGAAAGCTATTCGTCTATTGCTCGCTTTTGCCTCGTCTATGAATTTTGATTTATATCAAATGGATGTGAAAAGTGCTTTTCTAAATGGTGTTATACAAGAAGAAGTTTATGTTGAACAACCCCCCGGTTTTGAAGATTTTAAATCTCCCGATCATGTTTTCAAACTCAAAAAAGGCTCTCTATGGTTTAAAACAAGCTCCCCGAGCTTGGTATGAAAGATTGAGTAAATTTCTATTGGAAAATGATTTCATTAGGGGGAAAGTTGACACCACCCTTTTTGTTAAGCATAAAAACAATGATATTTTATTAGTTCAAATATATGTGGATGATATCATATTTGGTGCTACTAACAATATCTTATGCAAGGAATTTTCCGATTTAATGACAAGCGAATTTGAGATATCTATGATGAGTGAGTTAACATTCTTTTTGGGATTACAAGTAAAGCAAATGAAAGAAGGTACGTTCATTTGCCAAGCCAAATATTGCAAAGAATTGCTGAAACGATTTGAAATGAACAATGCAAAAGCAATGGCGACTCCCATGAGCACATCCGATCATCTAGACAAAGATGAGAAAGGTAAGGAAGTCGACACTAAGAAGTATCGAGGTATGATTGGCTCTTTTCTCTATCTTACTGCTAGTCGTCCGGACATCATGTTTAGCGTGTGCTTATGCGCCCGTTATCAATCGTGTCCGAAGGAGTCTCACCTTACTGCGGTAAAATGGATTTTGAAGTACCTTGTTGGTACTACAAATGTGGGTCTATGGTACCCCAAAGGTTCTTCATGCCAACTCGTTGGCTATTCCGACTCTGATTTTGCTGGATGCAAATTGGACCGCAAAAGCACCAGTGGCACTTGCCATTTGCTCGGTAGCTCTCTCATTTCTTGGTTTAGCAAGAAACAAGTAAGTGTTGCGTTGTCCACAACCGAGGCTAAATATGTAGCCGCGGGGAGTTGTTGCGCTCAAATCCTCTGGATGAAACAACAACTCTTGGACTATGGCCTAAGTCTTGATCATATCCCTCTTAAATGTGATAATACTAGTGCCATATGCTTGACGAAGAACCCCGTTCTTCATTCGCGAACAAAACACATTGAAATAAGACATCATTTTATAAGAGATCACGTTCTCAAGGGCGATGTCGAAATCGAATTTGTTGAAACCAAAGACCAATTGGCCAACATCTTCACTAAGCCCTTAGAGAAAGAGTCCTTCTTCCGAATTCGTAGTGAACTCGGGATTCTTGACTCCATGTTGATCTAAGTCATGCATTGCATCTTTTTATCATACATGATTTCTAACTTGAGCATCGGAGACGTCTAACGAATTTTTGAAGGTATCGCCCTAAAGGTAGGGGGAATTATAAAGCATGACGCGCAATAATCAAGTCTTCTTCAGAAAAATCAATTTCTGTCCTCCAATAATCGATTATCTCGTATCAATAATCGATTTTTCTGCTATTACTTGAGTTATTGTACTCTCTTTAAGTAATCACGTTTTCTTTCCAATAAATAAACAAGTTTTATTTACATCTCTGGCATCTTCCTATATTATTTTTGCTAATGGCAAAAGGGGGAAGATAACGGGTATGCACTCTCAATATTTATAAGCTTAAATTGAGGGGGAATTCATATATTGAGGGGGAACTAATCGCATACTTATTGCATATCTTTACGTGTCTTGAATCATCATTATAAATTGTTTAAGTTGCATATCCCACTTAAAGTTTGCCATTATCAAAAAGGCGGAAATTGTTGGAAACACGTTCTCAAGGCTTTATACTAAAACGTGTGTTCTTATGTGTAGGTTTTGATGAATGACAAACAAGCGCAAATTGATATATGACGAAGTTCAAGTACAAGCGCATAATTGATGCATAACGAGATTCAAGCACAAGACAAAGTTTTATAGCTTAAATGAGTCGTTCTTAATTGTGATCTTGATCCGACAACTTGACTCATGACATGGCTTCTCTCGTAAAATTATTTTTACAAAATCATGCATATTTAATTTAATGCTAAATGATTTTAAATCATGCATATTTTCATTTGTCAAAATGATTAAACATGCCTCTAAAAACTGGACTAAGATAATCGATTATGTACTTATGATAATCGATTATGTTAAGCCAAGACTGCATGACAATCGATTTTGAACTAATGACAATCGATTCTGTTAAGGCAGTGAGCATCAGGTTTTTCAAACCTTCATGACATCGATTGTGAACCTTATGACAATCGATTGTGATGAGGCAGTGTACATCAAAGTTTTCCAAAACTCAGAATAACTGATTGTGAAGCTAATGACAATCGATTGTGAAGAGACAGTGTCCATCAGATTTTTAAAAGTCACGAAATAATCGATTGTGAACATATGACAATCGATTGTGTTGAGGCAGTGTCTTCCAGACTTTTTCAAAGTTATTAAATAATCGATTGTGAGTATATAACAATTGATTGTCACGGGGCAGTGTCAAATGATTTTCAAAATCTGATAAATAATCGATTGTTAACATTGCACAATCGATTGTGAAGCTGACCATTGTCGTAAAGTTTTCAAATACCGTCAGGTAATTGATTGTTGATTTTGTACAATCGATTTGTTGATATTAAAATCTGGAAAAGATTTTTGAACGTTGCTGAATAATCGATTGTTGATTTTGTACAATCGATTGTTGAAATTAAAATCTGGAAAGGATTTTTTGAACGTTGCTGAATAATCGATTATTCATTTGGTATAATCGATTGTTTTACGTAAAATCTGGAAATGATTTTTTGAACGTTGCCAATAATCGATTGTTGATCTTGGACAATCGATTGTTAAGCGTAAAATCTGGGATTGATTTTTGAAACGATTGGCAAACAATCGATTGTGGCTTCCTGACAATCGATTGTCACACAGTAAAATCAGCAACTCTTAATTGGCAATTAGGCAACGACAATGCCAAGTTTTTCAACTATAAATACAGCTTCATTTCAGTGTTTTAAACACAACAACACATAACAACTGATCATTCTATTGCTATAAGCTTGCATACTATTGTTTATCATTTTATATTCATTTCATAAAGCTTTTGAGAGCCAAAGTCTTGTCCATAGTTGTTGTGATCTTGAGCTTACTTCTTTTACTCATATCTACTCATTAAGGAGTGTTTTGTTTGAGAGTTTAGTGTTTTGTACACTTGTAAGAGAATTGTGATTCTCTTGTTGTAAGGAACTTGTGTTTCCATGGTTGAAGTCTTGGAGTGTTGTATCTCCGAGCAAAAGTGTTAAGGCGTGTGTCCTTAAGTTGTAAAGGTTTGTTGAGCACCCGTAAGCTTGACAAGTTAGTGGAAAATCTCGAGTCTGTCTCTCGGGGACTGGACTAGCCACGTGTTGTGGTGAACCAGAATACATCGGTGCGTTCTTTCCTTTTGTTTATTTAACGCACTTAATTATTTCCTGCAAATTTTAATTTCCGCAAGTTTATGCTAAATTTTATTATAACGCTATTCACCCCCCCTCTAGCGTTAAGCGTATTAACTAACAGACCTCTCCATTGAACATGCACAAAAGGAAATATCTTCGACCTCAACTGTCGAACCTGCTGGTCTAGAATAGCCACCAGCTCATCCTCATAAGACAAATCCTTGTCCAACTGGACAGTGCTGAAATCTAACACGTGGGATGGATCGCCATGATACTTCCGAAGCATGGACACGTGAAATACTGGATGCACGGCTGATAAGCTAGGCGGCAATGCAAGTCTATAATCCACCTCTCCCACTCAATTGAGAATCTCAAATGGACCAATGAACCTAGGGCTAAGCTTTCCCTTCTTCCCGAACCTCATCACGCCCTTCATAGGCGACACCCGGAGCAATACTCGCTCACCAACCAAAAAAGCCACATCTCGAACCTTGCGGTCTGCATAACTCTTCTGCCTGGACTGAGTCGTATGAAGCCTGTCCTGAATAATCCTAACTTGTCCAAGGCCTTCTAAACCAAATCCGTACCTAATAATCGAGCCTCCCCTGGCTCAAAACATCCGACCGGAGATCGACACCGCCTATTATACAATGCCTCATAAGGAGCCATTTGAATGCTAGACTGGTAGCTGTTGTTGTAAGCAAACTTTGCTAAAGGAAAAAACTGGTCCCACGAGCCTCCTAAATTAATAACATAGGCTCGGAGCATATCCTCTAAAATCTGAATAGTCCGCTCGGATTGACCATCCGTCTAGGGATGAAATGTTGTACTAAACTCCACCTGAGTGCCCAACTCTAGCTGAACTATTTTCCAAAAAATCCAAGGTAAACTGCGTACCCCGATCCAAAATGATAGATAACGGCATACCATAAAGACGAACAATCTCCGGGATATAAACCTCAGCTAACCTCTTGTATGAATAAGTGGCTGCAATAGGAATGAAATGCGCTGACATGGTCAGCCTATCAACTCATGGTCAGCCTATCAACAATGATTCAAACTGCATCGAACTTCTTCCGGATCAATGGAAGTCCCGTAATAAAATCCATGGTAATCCTCTCTCATTTCAACTCGAGAAGCTCAATCCTCTTAAACAATCCACCAGTCCTCTGATGCTCATACTTAACCTCCTGACAGTTCAAATATCGAGCCACATATGCAACTATATTCTTCTTTATTCTACGCCACCAATAATGTTGCCTCAGATCCTGATATATCTTCGCGGCGCCTGGATGTATAGAGTACTGGGAACTATGGACCTCCGCTAAGATAAACTCTCAAATCACATCAACATTGGGCACACAAACTTGCCCCTGCAATCTAAAAATACCATCATCATCTAAGGTCACTTGCTTGGCACCTCCACACTGCATTGTGTCTCTAAGGACACAGAAATGGGGATCATCAAACTGTCGATCACGGATACGCTCCAATAATGAAAAAAGAGAGACCATGCAAGCTATCACTCGGTTAGGCTCATAAATATCCAACCTCGCAAGTCGATTGGCCAAGACCTGAACATCCAAAGCAAGCGGTCTCTGGCCGACAGGAATATAAGCAAGACTGCTCATGCTGGGTGACTTCCTATTCAATGCATCAGCCACCATGTTGGCCTTCCCCGGGTGATACACGATAGTAACATCATAATCATTTAACAACTCCAACCACCTCCTCTGCCTCAAATTTAACTCTTTTTGCTTGAACAAGTACTGAAGGATCTTGTGATTAGTGTACACCTCACACGTCATGCCATACAGATAATGCCTCCAAATACTCAATGCATGAAAAATGGTTGTCAATTCTAGATCATGAACCAATTAATTCTTCTCGTGAATCTTTAACTACCTCGAATCATAGGCAATGACTCTGTCGTCCTGCATTAATACTGCACCAAGCCCAATACGGGAAGCATTACAATAGACTATATAAGGCCCTGAACCTATGGCCAAAACAAATATCGGTGCTGTAGTCAGAGATGCCTTGAGCTTTTGAAAGCTCACCTCACACTCATCCGACCACCTGAATTAGGCACCCTTCTGGGTCAACCTGGTCATTGGGGCTGCAATAGATGAAAACCCCTCCACGAACCAACGATAGTAGCCTGCCAATCCCAAGAAGCTCCGAAGCTCTATAGTTGATGTTGGTCGAGGCCAGTTCTTGACTGCTTCAATCTTCTTCATGTCCACCTGATTACCCTCTGCTGATACAACGTGACTCAGAAATACAACTGAATTCAACCAGAACTCTCACTTCGAGAACTTAGCATATAACAGACTATCCTTCGGAGTCTAAAGAACCACTCTGAGGTGCTGGCCGTGCTCCTCCTGGCTGCGGGAATCAGAATATCATCAATATACTTTCACGAACAAGTCCAAATAAGGCATGAACACTCCGTTCATCAACTCCATAAATGCTACTGGGGAATTGGTCAACCCAAATGACATGACCAAGAACTCATAATGCCCATACCGAGTGCGGAAAGCTATCTTAGGGACATCGTATGCTCTAATCCTTAATTGATGGTAGCCAGATCTCAAGTCTATCTTTGAAAACACCTTGGCACCCTGAAGCTGGTCGAACAAATCATCAATCCTCGGTAGTGGATACTTATTCTTGATTGTAACTTTGTTCAATTGCCGGTAATCAATGCACATCCTCATCGAACCATCCTTTTTCTTCACAAATAACACAGGTGCACCCCAAGGCAAAATTTTGGGTGTAATGAAACCCTTCTCAAGCAAATCATGCAACTAATCCTTTAACTCTTTCTACTCTGGCGGGACCATGTGATATGGCGAGATAGAAATGGGTTGAGTGCAAGGAGCCAGATTCATACAGAAGTCGATATCCCTGTCGGGCGGCATACCTGACAAGTCTGAAGGGAAAACCTCAAGGACCTCTCGAACAATGGGATCAGAATCAATAGAGGGACCCTCGGCACTGGAATCACGGACATAAGCCAAATAAGCCAAACACCCCTTCTCGAACATACGTCGAGCCTTCACATACGAGATAACAGTGCGAGTAATGACCAAGAGTCATTCTCTACCCTAATCGGGGCAAATCTGGTAAGGCTAAGGTCACGGTATTGGCATGTCAATCCAAGATAGCATGATATGTGAACAACCAATCCATCCCTAATATGATATCGAATTCCACCATGTCTAAAAGCAACAAATCAATACAGGTCTCAAGACCCCATATCACTACAATACAGGAAAGACGAACTCGATCAACCAGAATAGAATCACCCACCGGTGTAGACACATAAACAGGAATACTCAATGTATCACTAGGCATGACCAGGTACGGTGCAAAATAAGATGACATATACGAATATGTAGACCCTGGATCAAATAGCACTGAAACATCTCTATCACCAACAAGAATAGTACATGTAATGACTGCATCTGAAGACTCAGCCTCTGGTCTGGCTGGAAGAGAATAACACCGGCGTTGGGCCCCACCTCGCTGAACCACATCTTTGGGATGGTCGGCTGCTGGCTGTATTCCACCTTGGCGGCCTGAGCTCCACATGTATGACCACTACCTCCACAACTAGCACCTCTACCCCAACCTTTAGCTAGTTGGGCGGGCTGTGGAACACATGGTGCCTGTACCATGGCACGAGAACCCTGCTGCTGCGAACTACCTGGTGCTCGAGGGCAAAATCTAGAAATGTGACTAGGATCACCACATGTGTAGCAAGACCTCGACTGCTGAGGAACTTAGACTGGCCCTGCCAACCCTAATGACCAGCACGAAAAATCTGAAGCGGTTGTGCACTAATAGGTGCTAGTAGTGCATTGTAGGCTGCTGATCAAAATAATGCGGCTAAGAACCACAACCACCTGAAGTGCCATGAGAGACTTGGAGAGCTGACTGAAAAGGCCTAAGGGGATGGCCTCCACCATAAGAATCTCTACCTCCAGATGAGGTACCACTGAATCTGCCTGAATGAAGGGGCCTCTTTTCCGACCCATGACCCCCTCCCTGTGACAGAACCATCTCAACTCTGCGGGCCACATTTGCCGCCTCCTAAAGGTTGATCTCACTCCTAGTCTCCCTAGACATCTAGAGATGAATAGGCTGAATCAAACCATCAATAAACCTCTGCTCTCTCTCTCTCTCTCGGTGGGGAGTATAATAAGAGCATGGCGAGCTAGATCAATGAACCTGGTCTTATATTGAGTGGGCTACATAGAACCCTACTGGAGGCGCTCGAACTACCTCTGAAGAGCCTCTCTCTGAGTAACGGGGAGAAACTTCTCCATTAACAACTCTGAAAACTGCCCCCAAGTCAAACACGGTAACCCTGCTAGTCTGGCTCATCAATAATCTCTCCACCAAGTCTTAGCGGATCCATATAGGCAAAAGGCAGCAAAATCAACTCCATTGGTCTCAACAATACCCATGTTTTGAAGAACATCGTGGCATCTATATAAGAAATCATGGGGGTCCTCAGAGGAAGCGGCGCTGAACGTGGTAGTGAAGAGCTTGGTAAACATATCCAGCCTCCACAAAGCATTTGTGAACATAGCCGCTCTATCGCCAGTCTGGGTCACTACACCCGACTGAAACTGCTATAGCTAGCTGAACTACTGAAACCTAAACCTGGGGAGCTACCAGCTCCGGAGTGAGTGTAGCAGGAGTCTGAGCCCCTCCTCCAGCCTAAGAAGTGGTTGGTGCTACTGGAAGCAAACCCGCTTTGGTGACATTCTCTCTGAGCCCTACTCATCTAACCAAAGTATCCTGAAGAACTCGGGAGGAAATGAACCCATCTGGGACTTGAGCTGGGCCGGCTGGAACTACTGGGCTGGAACCTCCTCCTCAAAATCGACCTGAGGCTCCGCCATTGGTGATGCTGCCGGGGCAGAGCTGTGCCCCTACCTCGGCCTCTGGCACGGCCTTAGCCTCACCCTCTACCCCTAGTGGGAGCAGCTGCTGGGGGCTTGGGTTTCTGAGCGGTAGATGAGGAAGCGTGTGTTCTCGCCATCTGCGAAAGAATAAAGTAGAAAGGCAATCAGTATTTGAGAAATAAAATCGCATGACAAAAAAGAACAAATGTGAAGTTTTCCTAACTCTATAGCCTCTGGAGGAAAAATACAGATGTCTCCGTACCGATCCCCCAGACTCTACTAAGTTTGTCCATGAGTTGTGAGACCAATGTAACATAGTGCTCTGATACCAACTTGTCACGATCCGGATTTTTCACCCTTGGGGTCGTGATGGTGCCTACTCGTGAAAGTTAGACAAGCCAAACATAATTACTTTTTCATTAACAACACAAGTCTTTTTAACCAATAACAATAATAATATAAGAGCAATGGATTTATCGAAATAAGATGAAGTCTTAAATTAAAGAAAAACTAAATAAAGATGCGGAAGAATTCAATATAAACATCTACCCAAGACTGGTATCACAATACTCAGGAACATCTAAGAATACTAGATATAATATCTGAAAGAAATATATCTGTTTGTCTCGAATACAATGAGATAACTGTCTAAAGTAAAGGATAGAGGAGAAGTCGGGCCTGCGGACGCCTTTAATGCTACCTCGGTGTCTCGCTGGACTGAATGTATGCTCCCACGCTACTGTTGTTGTGGTCCAAGATCGGGATTTGTGCAAAAATAACACAGAATGTAGCATCAGCACAACCGACCTCATGTGTTGGTAAGTGCCTAGCCTAACCTCGGCAAAGTAGTGACGAGGATAGGACTAGACTACCAGGTAAATCTGTGCAGTTCAAATATATATATACCATGGAAAGAAATATGGGAAGTAAACATCCAATAAAGGAAGGGGGAACATGTTGTGGGGATATAACATTTACAAATAGGAAATCCCAAATGAAGATGGAAACATCAAAACCAAAATATCAACCAGAATTAGAAATCACAAACTTGCACGGCATCACCTTTCGTGCTTTTACTCTCATCATCGCCAAATCATTTCTATTAGTAAATCATGTGCACGGCATCACCCTTCATGTTTTTACTCTCTTTCCTCATAATATATAGCTAAAGAATATCATTATGTAATGGTACATCGTACGACACGATATTACCGTTCGTGCTTTACACTATTTTCTTACAACATCAAACAGTGCACGGCATCACCCTTCGTGTTTTATCACTCTTCCTCACCCAAACCAACAATCACAAGTAAGGGACGAGGAAGTAAACAACAAATGATAAAAATAACGGCAAGGAAATACAATTAAGCAGTCAAATCCCGGTAAGGGAACAATATCAACAACCTCAATATCCCGACAATGGATGAAATCAACAATACAACAAAACATCCCGGCAAAGGGAATAAATCAATAACGTTTTTTCTTTCTTTCATTTCTTACTTTATAATTCACTTTACTACTTGAGCCAAAGCTCCAAAGAATTCAATTACCTCATATACATTCACAATTCGTGTTACAACTCGAGCCAATGCTCCTCGAAGTTAGAAAGCACAATTTCTTTCACATGCTCTTTACAACATATAGAAATCATCAAATAAGCATGGCAGTTACAACAAAAAAATCAGAATAATCGCAATATAAGGACTCACGGGCTGGCTAGACACCAATGTATAGATACTCCTCACCTTGATTATACATCGTATTCGACAACTTAGCAAGTAGCAAGTAGCAAGTAAGACTCAACACCTATTCCCTCAAGCTAAGATTAGACCAAACACTTGCCTCAGCTTCCACGGCCAAATCAATTCACAACAACCGCTTTCCCTCTCGAATTTGGCTCCAACTCAACCAAATCTATACAATAGTGACTTCATAGTATTAATATATGCTAAATAAATCAAACCAAATGCCTAATTATAGATTTTCAAGCTTTCTTCCCATAATTCCAAAAATCGACCTCAGGCCCGCTTGTTTACAACACGAGGTTCGGACCAAATTCATATCGCACATTCCCTCACGAGCTCGAATATATAATTTATTTTCAAATTTGACCCCAAAACGAGGTCTAAATCAAGAAAAAGTAAAAAGCCTTAACTCTACCTAATTCCCCCAATTTATACCATAAATTAAATGTTTTAGGCTTAGGAATTCAACGATTGTTGATGGAAAATAAAGAAAACGAGTTAAGATTTACTAATCCAAGAATTTTTGGTGAAAGGGAGCTTTAATGGACGCTTAAAGACCTTGGAGAAGAAGATCTCGTATGTTTTTTAATGAAAATCTCGCGATACACTGATTCTGGAATTAAAATATAACTAGGCAAAAGTTGCCCTTCGCGTTTGCGGAAATACGGTCACGTTAGCAAAGGGTGAAATTAGCAGAATATTGCATTCGCTATGGGAGGAGTGCGAACATGAAAAGGAAAGGTTCTGGGTCCAGAACTTGGTCTATGCGAATGCAGTGGTACTAGTGCGAACGCGATGAAGGGATTTACAAGGCTACACGAACGCGAAGGTGTTAGTGCGAACGCGAAGAGGAAAATTAGGCTAAGTACCCCACAGGGCCATATGACTCTATGTGAACGCGAGGCGAATGATGCGAACGCGATGAAGGAAAGGTCTGAAGCTTCGCAAACGCGAAGAAGAAGGGACCTGCAACTGCTGAAGCTATAAACCTGCAATCCTCCTAAGTCTGAAACCACTCCGAAACACTCCCGAATCTTCGGGGCTCCTAACCAACCACATACACTAACTCAACAACATCATACGACCTTAGTCGTGCGATCAAATTGCCAAAATAACATTAAAACAATGAATCAAACCTCACAATCACTAGTTTTTCTTCAAACTTCATAAACTTTCAAATTTAGAGTTTTAAGTTTGAAACACGTTAAACGACGTCCGATTTCAACCAAACTTCATAGAAATATCTTGAACCACATAAAGACCTGTATCAATCGCCGAAACCAAAATACGGGTCCGATACCAACACGTTCTAATCCATTTTTATTTTAATTTTTCTTAATATTTTTAGAAAAATAATTTTATTCAAAAATTTATTTCTTGAGCTTGGGACCTCGGAATTCCATTACGGGCATACGCCCAAGTCCCATATTTTCGTACGGATCCTTCGAGACTGTAAAATCACGGATTTGGGTCTGTTTACGTAAAATATCAACCGAAGTTAAATTTATTCATTTTAATAACAAATTTTAACATTTTTCACATAATTTCACATTTAAGCTTTCCGGCTACGCACCAGGACTACGCACGCAAATCGAGGCAACTAAAATGAGATTTTCAAGATCTCGAAGACACATAATAAATAAAGAAATAGGTAATGACCCTTTGATTCGTCACATCACTATTTTGCCTTCGTAACCGTACATAATTTGAGATAATTAATTGATTTGGGCACAGAGAAGAAAACAAAAGAAATCACTCTACTTTGTTTAGAATTTTGAAAAGTTTAGAGCAAAGAGAAAAGTTGATTGATCCTCGTGCAGGGATTGCTAGATTCAAACTGAAATTAATTCATGATAAGACATAGTGAACATGCACAGTGGCTTTAATAGCAGCTCGGTGAAACTTGGTAATGGAAATTCATTACACTATATAGCATTAATTATAGCTTATCCTCACTCGAACAATTTCATTATCTCCAAATTGAAGCGACAGGTTCTTGGACCAGCAAAGTGATAATGTGATCCACGCAATTTCAACGTATTGATGCTGACAACAACAAAAAAAACAAGAATCTTTGCTTTTCCACAGAACCGGCTGTATAAAATGCCTCAATTCCAAATAAGTTGAAATCGCTTAGATCATTATTCATGTCGCACTATTTAAACACATCTTAGTCCAATATTATTAGCAGAAACTATTCCTGGTACTTGTTTTCCTGAGTCGATGGTCGATTGAAAACAACTTCTCTACATTCACAAGGTGGAGATAAGGTCTGCATACACACTGCCCTCCCCAGATCCTACAATGTGGGATAATACTGGCATGTTGTTATTTCTGGTCCTAATGGAGAATAAAGGCATTAGGGACTTGGCAGCAAGCCAATTTGAATGTAAAGAAAATGTATAGGTTCAGTTCAATTCCTCTACATAACCCAAAATATTCACAACCAATTCTAGGAATAAACACTCGTATCTGTAAGGTTAAGGGGATCAAATAGGACCTCATAATTAGCACCACAAAAATTTAAGTTCTTGATATAAAAGAAAAGAACAGAGGGCAAGAATATATAGGGTTGGTTAGTAAGTTAAAAAATTTTGATAAATCTTTATGAAGTTGAACTCTGGCTGTCCTCATCCCACTTGCCCTTGGGTATTTCCCCAGAGTCTGCAATAATAACCTTTTTCCTCGGTTTTCCACTGTACGTTCCTGCTCCACCCTCTATTGCATATACCGTGTCCATACCTTCAATTACTTTGCCAAATACAACATGCTCCCCGTCCAACCTGCTTGTAAGCTTTGGTATTAGTATGAGAAATTTTTTAACATTCAAGTGTTGGTTCCTCCATAATAAGACGGGATGGAACATTATTAAGCAATGTGGGACTAATCCATCTGGAATATTGTTTCACTAGATAATTTGTTTTTCTTTGAGAAAGGTTAGGTTCATTTCATTCCTAATTAGCAGCAAGGAAGTGCTGAGGTAAAAATTACAGGACTGTAGTTGCTTTATTGCTTCAGCAAATAATTATCTTTGCTATCTGGGAAAACAATCTATGTAGTCATAGCATGTTCAAAACATTTTGGAGGATAAATTGCGCTCGATTGTTTCATTTTACCCACCCCATATACAGTTGCTACGGTAGAAATGACTAAAATACTAGCACCAATAGTAATATTAAATTATAAATGGAAAAAGATAAAACGAGCCCATGATGGTCCACTATTCTTTGCTAAATCATTTATCGGAGGTCATTATTTCAGATACCACATTTTGTGGTTCTTTGCTAAATCGTTTTATGAATTGCGAGGCATTCACTGGTTTAGATATAGGTATAATAGAAAGGATTGCAGCATACACCTAATAGGCATCTGTTAAACCTTTGTGTCTGAGTGACTGAGAAGCATTCTGGATTTAATCGATGCAAGTTAATTCCAAATACTGTCATTAAACTTTAAAACCTTACCAGTTAGCCTTCACTGTCGGTATAAAGAACTGACAGCCATTGGAGTTGGGTCCTGTGTTCACCATGGAAATAACACCTGCAAAAGTCAACGATGCTTATAAATGTACACATATACGTGAATGTACAAAAAATTTCCTTTGGTTTTCATCCGAAGAATTAGTGTAATCAAGTGATGACTCCAGACCTGCATGAGAATGCTTTGTCTTGAGATTCTCATCAGGAAAGGGACCACCATAAATGGAAATGTTTCCCCTTCCATCACCTGAAACAATATCTCCACCTTGAATCATGAATCCAGGTATTATACGATGAAATGGCTTTCCCTTGTAGTGAAGAGATATTCCATCAGCGGTCTTGCCCATTTCCCCTGAGTCAACAACAATCAGCAATTGCAGTCAAATATGCACTTAAAAAAGTACATATTTCGTGTATTTGTGTGTGTGTAGGTAGTATAGCTAAGGAGGCACAAACTGTGCGAGTAATAATTACAGAAGTACCTGTGCACAAAGCCCTGAAATTCTCTGCACAGAAGTGAAAATACCGGCATTATAGAACACGACTGAAAGTACAAACCAAACTGAAGAGGAGAGCAAAGCAAGGAAAGAGATGATATAGACGTACCAACAGTTTTTGGTACAACTTGCCCGTATAATCCAATCACAATTCTTCCTGCAAATAATTAGAAGTTTGAATAGTTCATACACGAAAATATTCTCACGTGCATGAATTCCCGGATATTCCACAAATCATCGAACATTGAAGATCATCTTTTCTTCTTTAACATATGAAGCTCATTAGAAAATATATTACACTCCCTCTATAATAAGTTTTTCTTGGTTAACAATTTCTTTTCCTTTTTTGGAAGAAGTACTTTAATAATAAATTTCTTTTTATAACTGAGAAATCCTCAAGGGCCAATGGTGTATGGTTTGAATATCGGTGGATAATCGGCCCACCTCTTCACCCTTCTTCACTTAAACCCCAGACTTTTGTCTCTGGCAAGATTTAAACCTGGGACGTATGCCTAATTTACACATCAAGCGCTCACCCTTACCTAGACCAAAGCCCTGGAGCCGAGTACTTAACAAAATTTGTTAAACAATTCTTGAATATATTTTTAACTTTCAAGAAGAGTGGTATATAATATTTTTCATGGGATTTCCAAGCTTAACATGAGTTTTCCAAAGACCAATTAATTAAAGGCCTAAATCAACTCGAAGCTGGACTAAACCATACCCCAAACAATGTTAGGAGGGGATGGGGCTAGTACAATGCAACACAAGGTCAAAACTATGACTGTCATTGAATGAAGCAAATACCATACCAACACAATCAAGAAAAAAGGCATTATGTCATTTAATAAGTCCTTCAAATACCATACCAACACAATCAAGAAAAAAGGCATTATGTCATTTAATAAGTCCTTGTCCTTCGGATGAGAAGATTGTGCAATCATCACGATCCTTCACTGACTACAAGCAACAACAACAACAACAACAACCCAGTATAATCCCACTTAGTGGGGTCTGGGGAGGGTAGTATGTACGCAGACCTTATCCCTACCCTAGGGTAAAGAGGCTGTTTCCAAATAGACTCCCGGCATCCTTCCCTCCAAGAACTTCCCACCTTGCTCTTGGGGAGACTCGAACTCACAACCTCTCGGTTGGAAGTGGGGGTTGCTTACCATCAGAGCAACCCCTCTTGTCACCTTCACTGACTACAAGCACGACGATCAAAAGGTGAAGTGCTGAATGAGAGAACTTAATATAGATTACAGATCTAGGTAAAACAAAAGGCGATAAGTAACTATGTCCGAACGATATTGGGACAAACGTTTCAGAAAAGAAAACCTCAGTAAAAGAATACTATGATACAGATGCAACTCATTTACATTTCCTTTTCTTTCTTTTTCTTTTTATGGAAAGGGCACTTGTGCTGATTGGCACACTTGTAAATTTTGTATCGGTAATTCATTAAGTCAATGACATCTAATTAAATAAGAACATCAGCAGAACAGGTCCATACCTACGCGTTGTTTATCTATATCAACATCCAAGAATACTCTGTGGGTAATTTCATACACCTCTTCCACCTTTTCATATTCCTGATAAATTAAAGAGAAAAGTAATAAAATGCTTAGTAAATTGTTGGAGCAAAAAATACCATTAGTTGAAAGGAGTTCTTAGAATATAAGAAACAAAACTTGCAAATGAGACCCCAGGGTTGGGCTTATAGCTTTTAACTAGCAGATTTTTATTCCTCCTAAGAGTTTACAGCTCAAATAGAGTCATGTGGTTTCACCACATGTTACTTGTGACTTACTATGGGAATAGGTATGCATTTAAAAATGAAAGTCCTGGTACAGGTTCGAACATATTAGTAGCTTGTATTAGAATTACATAAACCTCAGAAAAAGCAAATCACTCAATGATGTCATCCAGACAGCACTCCCCAAGTCTTTTTTACTACTGTTATTTTTCATGGTTTGGGAGGGGGATAGATACTTAACTTTAGGTTAGGATAGATTGAAGAGGGAAAACAAATGGGAGGATAGACAATTCCCTACAATTTAGATGCAAATAAGAGAGTAAGCATCTTTCCTGTCATTCTGTACCAAACAACTGAACAAATATGATACTTCACCTAGGGAAGCAAAACAATAAGTTTTACCGCGTTCACCAGACCAAACACAATATAAAAGTATTTCTTCTTATACATACGATGCTTTGATATGTGAAGTTGGCATTTCGATCTCTCTCAACACAAATAAGATTACACCAAAATAGTTGTGCTTGCCCAGAGAAAAGGAGTTGATGAATCTAAACAGGTTCAGTCGAGATGACAAAACAAATTCTAGTCAAATAAATCTTAGTAGCAGAAGCCATGTCAGACGGTCAGAACTTTGCTACAAAATGAAAAATAGAGGGATAAACAAAGATCTACCAGCATGAAGATTATGGTGCATAACCAAGCTTCACATCTGCCTATTTTAGTTTATTTGCACATTATCATCCTTAGCTAGATAATAGTATATGGAACGGATTAGCAAGTACTAACATTTAAGTTTTAGGACACAGCAATATTTTACTAAATCAGCATATGAGATTTTGAGCTGCATTGAAGATAATTATTTCAATTCACATTGCAGGGAAATCGGATATTCCTTAGATTAGCCTTTTGGAATTTGGCCGGCAGAAATTCTATTCCAAAAGATCACTTTTCTTCCTTTGCTACTCATCTTGCTTCTCATATTGTTCCCCTATTGGAAAAGCAGTGGGCTACATCAAACCGATTATTAATCAGTCAACATTCGCATAAACTGTCCTGACATAGCTCAAAACGCCATTGCACACGATAATCTAACCATCATAAGTTCCATGAAATCGATTCTCACTAGTTATTCATATCTCGCACAAATATATTACAAATGAAATACCTTCCCCTTTCAATTTAGCTGGTAATGTTGACTAGGCAATATCCTAAGCTCCCTATCACTGTTAAATTCGTGCAGAAACCATAGCATTGCTTCAAACAATGCCGTTAAAGACATTGCAAGCCTATCAAATCACTACAAAGTAACTTGGCAGGTAAATAAGTAAATTTCTATACAGTGGGAAAACAATGAGATCTTTTCTAATAATGCTTTAAGTCTGCAATAAAGAATCGATGCCTAATAACACCTTATGAACATAATTTACAGTCAATCCTGTTTTAACCACAATCAGATCCAAATCCATTACATTGAATTATCCAATTACCTAAAAATCACAGATGTAACAGAAAAGACAAATAGAAATACCAAAAAGAAAAGGAGACAAAAAAATCGTACCTTTTGGGAGAAGGAAGAAGCAAGAAAGATAAGAACTAGAACAGCAAGAAAGATCAGAAGCCACCGTGGCTGCAATATAACTGAGATCGCTCTACCCATCTCCTCTAAACAAATTTTAAAAATTTCAGAGATTTCTGCTATGTTCTTCCATTATAAACAAATTATTGGCTCTCTTTGGGCACTGAATGATTGTATAGATGACGCAAATAACGAAGTTGGGGGTGTGGAGAAGTAGTGTAAGATTTATTTGTATTTAATTGAGTGTCAGTAGACTTTCAGAGCATGAAATTGTTGTTCCTGCTCAGCTTCGTCATTACTACTCCTATTTGATTATTCAGACATATTCATTTGGGTGTTTTTTTATTTTTATTTTCTTGGGGGGCTTTTTTTGCAATTAGAGTTCGGGCCCCGATGGGCTGGTTTAGTTAAATATTAGAAAAAAAGAATTTTGACATTCATATACCATATAGTAAATTATAATGAAAATTTTATAAAATATTATTTTTTAGTAGTAATTAGTCATTTATAGATATTATTTATTATATTACGGATTATAGATACTTTTTATGTGATTATAAGATGTATTTGATGTATTTAAGCTATTGTACTCATAAATACAATAGCAAAAGTAGGCGTGAATCAGGGAATTCCAGCAAATCAGTTGTTGTATTCGAGTGTATTCGACTGTATTCATGGAATGAAACATGGGATTACAGCTGGACAGATTATTGTATTTGACTGTATTCACGGTGTGAAAAAGGGAAAGTGAATCAACTAATATAATAGACTCCTAATATAACTCAACAAACTTAATTATAATGAATACAATGAAATACATGGAATAAAACGAGATACATTGAATTACAATGAAAAAAAAGATAACAAATACAATGGAATACATGAAAATACATTAAAATATATTAACAGAAAATTAAGTTGCTCAGCCCTAAACTCCGCCATCTTTATTCAAGAACAAACCCTAATTTCCGGCGAATCTTCCTACTGTCACTCTCTGATGGATCCAAAGACAGTGAATTTTCACGCGATTTAATGGTGGCACGGGCACGAAAATGTGCGTGCCGAAAAGCGGAATGTGATGTCGTGGATAACGGCTGTTGAGAGACGTTTCTGTTCAAAAAGAGTAAAATTGGTGATTGAACCAGGTGAATGAATGAGGCTCGAACGTATAAATAGTTATGCCATTTTGACCAATTCATTAGAGGCTTAACTACATGAGCCATTTATGTTGCAACTATGTGAGCTTTTCCAGTGGAAAGAGACGGCTTGAAAAGCTTTATTCAGGAGCTTATTTGGAGATGGAGGAAGAGAATGGAAGAAAGAAAATTGCGTAACTGATTAGCGTATCTAGTGGCTTAGGGCTAGGAGTTAACTAAAATTAAATATTTTTCTATAAACCTTAAAAGATATTTATAGAATATAATTTTTTTTAAATGGTATTTATTTAAAATGAATAAGGTGATAACCTTTGCTATATGAGGTAAAATTATTTAAACTACATTACCATTCATGCTTAACTTTTAATATAATTACCTTTTATATACCTAATTACCATTTATGTATCATTTTAGGGTTTTAATAGTATTAATTAGTCTCATAATTTTACTCAACCATATATTCCCACTACCCCAAGTTTCTCTCTCAAAATTTCCACAAATTCCTCTTCAATCACCCACTATTTTCTCTTGTAAAACCACTGAAAATCTGTAACCCCTCCGCCAATGACAACCATTAAAAAGCTTTGAAGATTTGAATTCGAATTTGAGTTTTCAAAAGAAATTTGTTTGTTTGGATTGGATGTTGTTGCAAAGAAATTGAGAATTATCTATACGTCTCTCTCTATCTCTCAATCCCAAATTTTAGTAATATAAAGCGAAGGAAAAAAGAGTAGCAATTCCACCATTAACAGCCAAAAAGCTTTGGAGCTTTGAATTCGAATTTGGATTTTCAAAAATTATTATTTGTTTGGATTGGTATTGTTGCAAATAATTGGGAATATGGTTTGGAGTTTACATCTCAATTTTGAGGGATTTTTGTGAAGATTAGACTTGATTTTTGCTGAATTTCAGATTGAAACTCGACGACGACAACCATTAAAGAAAAAAAAAGAAGACATGACATACGTTATATTGCATAAATTGTAAAAATATTATAGAAAAATTATAGAAAATTTGTATTCTGTTGTTTATTTTTCATTTAACTATTGTATGAAAGTTGAACAATATTTGTATAAAAATTGTATTTAAGTGGTATTATATTATAGTTGTATATAAGTTTGTATATAAATTTTATGTTAATGTGTGAAAGTTGTAGAAAATTATAAATAAATTTTATTCTTCTATAATGGGAGATGTTGGCATATCAAGTAACTTTAGTGTTCCAGACGAACCTGCATGAAAATAAAGATAAATTCTGTTATGAACACTTTGTAGAAATTTTGTAGATAATTTATGAAAACAGTGAAATTATGTATTTCATATTAATTTTTTAAATGATTTGTAGTTTTATTATAAGTAAATGTAAAAATTTTATAGATATTGTGAAAATTCATACTGATATATATATATATATATATATATATATATATATATATATATATATATATATATATATATATATATATATATATATATATATATATATATATATATATATTACTCTGGCATGTAATTTATTTTGTAGATAAAATATAAATAAAATGTAGGACATTGATATATAACAAGAATTTGATAGAATTTGTCTGTGTAGTCACAAATTTAATGTTTACTTAACTCAAAATATTTTTTTTGTCTCGAATGTCATAAAATAATTTGTTGGCGCTCTTGTGGTGGGCTTTGATTGGAAGAGATGATAAGAGGAAAATGGCGATAAAAGAAATTAAAATTGATAATAAGATACACTTTGAGATTTAAAATTTTTAATAAAGAAAGGAAAAACTGATTAAAATTTGAAAATACAGTTGAACGAGTGACATACTATGTGTTCTTTACCTTTGATATTGGTCTCTTGGTGTGATATTAATTTCAGTTCAAGATAATTATTAGCGTCATAAAATATTCACAAATTTAAGTATGCAACTGAAAAGATTGGACTAGTATATGAAGAAAATATGTATTATGCTAGAGAAGAAGTAACAAATGGAAAGTGATGTTACGGCCGTCGTTAAACCACTTAAATACAGTATAATACCTCTTAAATATAATTATTTATACATTATTGTTCAACTTTCATATAATAGTTAAATGAATAACAGAAAAATAAATAAACAACAGTCTATAATTTTTTTATAATTTCTGCAATATAATGTATGTCATGTCTTATTTAACGAATTGTCTATATTTTGTAGAAATACTATTAGCATGGTGGGTAATATGCAAACTATGAACCTATTTGGTAATATAGTTTCCTATATGGTATAGGAACAAAAATTTCTCGTCTAAAAATTGACATCCTATAACAACACATAACATAAATTGATAATTTTTTTAACCTTATATTAGGTTTAACAAGGATAGCCCCAGACAATAGGTATTACATAGCCAAATGTTAAAAAAACTACTCTCTTTTATATTCTCTCTAAGAAAAATTACATTTTGGCTTTCCTCCTCTTTTCTCTCGTTATATTACTTCTTCTATCTTTTCCCTTTTGCTCTCACAATTATGCAAAAAATCTTACAAATTATGTAAAAAAAATAGTGGGATGAAAAGGTTAGTTTGATCTTGCATTAGAAAAAATCATAAGCAAAAACTAAGCAAGATAAAATATATTGTTAACTTTATTTTTCTTCTCTCTCTCTCTTTTTTTTTTGATGGGATTGAATAAATAGATGTGATTGAAATTGGTTGAAAATATCTAAATAAGGCTATATACAAAATTTGAACAAAATTAGCAAAAATTAAGAGAGAAAAAATATATTTCAATTTTCTTTTTCTTTTCTTTTCCCTTTTTTAGTTGAATTAAATGAATAGATATAATTGAAATTGATTAAAAATATCTATATAAGACTATATACAAAATTCGAGCATGTCTAAAAGTGTGAGCGGGAGGAGATAATAGGAGCACACATATAGTTGGTCTACTAACATATTCAGTTATCTCACTATTTCAAGAGTTTATCAAAAAATTAATTTTCTTACATAATGTCAGTCATGTCGAGCGGATTGAGTTTCAACCCATTTTGACAAGCTAATGTTGATCTAAGCAAACTTTGATTATATTCAATTTTAACTCATTTATTAAAATTATTCAAATTTATCTCAACCCATCCATTTGTTCTACCTTAATTTACCTGTTCGACAAAAAAAGTGTTAGACTTTTTGACTGAATTAATTAAATCAGAAGATTTGAAGCAAATTCTAATTAAAAATAATTTATTCTTTGAAGTTGGAGATAAGAATAAGCAGGCATAGATGAACATAAAATTTAATATACAATGATGATTGAGTCCCATCGCATAAGAAAAAGGTAATGATTTTGATGATATCAAATTATAACAAAAAATACTTAGATAAAGAGCGATTATCGTTTTAATAAAGTTGACTTCCATACATTTAATACAATGTCATTAATGATGGATACGGAGTATCTAAGTTTCCTTTCTCCTTTCTTCTTGTATGAGGGGAGTCAGAGATGAATTATCTCATCTCCTCCTTCAAGATATGTCTTTGTGTACATGAGTTTTTTTTCCGGCCCCCTCTTAGTTACTCTCTCCTGTGACATTTATGCAAAGACACTTTCTTTATGCAACGGTTCTTAATCGAAATACTTGAGTTGTTAAAATATTATGTGAAATATTTTTCTAATAATATCTAAGAGTTAAACTAGTCGTTCAAGATGAATGGAGTGGTCGACCTCGATCGTAGCCGAATTATTCGGTAATGTATTGCTTCTCATATGTTACCTCAGCTCGGTTAGTTCTGGATCGTTCTCCCACAGGTGAGATTCTTCCGTTCAGATTGACCTATACATTACCCTTACTACAGCTGGAAGGGTTAACCCATCCTTTTATTTTCACATATTACAAACAACATAGTAACTCATACAAGTCGATGTAATGCAATTATCAATGCAGTAAAGCATAAGCCATAGCAGACAAAAGAAAAAAAAGCCATGCTTGTGATTTCCGCAAAGTCAATTTTATCGCCCAATGCTGGCCGACCATCTTTTCTCCCTTTCCAAATTATAACGTCGTACTTTAAAGTATATTGCCAATCCAAATCTCAAGATATATGCTAATTAAATAATTACAAACCTAACACCAACAAAATCTTGGATAATGAGAAGGGGGCCGGGGGAGAAAGAATACTGCATTACATATACACATTGAAAAGTGAAAATATGGCCAAGTACAACAATAAAAAGAAGAAAAAAAAGATTCATAGCTAAAAAAGAACATTAATTTATGGAAAGTGGTGGCTTACAATCTGGAGGAATCTATCAGCTTTACTAGACAAAAGGCAAAAAACCCCACTCTCATTACAGCTACAAGAAAACAAATAAAACCAAAGTTGAAGCCAAAGCACTGAAATGCAAAGCTGTTGGAGAGAGAACTCTTGTGGATTCTCCCATGGCTAATCCAGCTAAATAGGATCCATCTGCTAACATAGCTTGGGACCCGGATCCGGACTGCGTTTCGGTTCCTGACCCATATTCTGTTCCGGATCCTGACCCGTATTGAGTTCCTGACCCGTACTCTAACCCGGCACCCGATCCGGAAACCATTTGGCCAGAACTTGACCCTGTTCCTGTTGCAGGGTCTACGACTCCTGTCCCATCATAAGACCCACTATCACTGTGTGTAGTTGTCGTAGGTGTCGTATCTTTTGTAGATTTTTGACTGCACCATAATATAACCAAATAATGTTCATTAGCTAAATGTCAAGAAGATGTGCTGCCACCAATTACATCATTTACTGCAGCATTTGTCAGTTACTCTCGTGACCAAACTCATTGCATTTCTTCTCTTTAATTAATGCTAAAACCAACATTAGATGCAAACTAATGAGGTACGAAAGATGGAATTTAACATATAAAGACACCCTCAAAAAGAAAAGAATTTAAATGTTCAAAGAACTTTATACAATCATTGTATTTGTACTCATTGTAACCCACAATTTGAGTACATTGTCGTCTATTCTTAGAATGCTAGGGTTGTTTTAGTATCCTATTTTTTAGTACACTGTCGTGTTAATTCTTCCATTTATTTTTTCTCGGGTCCTTACAGTATTGATATCATTTATTAGTCTTGTTGTTGTTATTTATTTGTTACTATTGTTATTCTATCTCGAAGGTAATAGGGATATGGTATAAGCATATATTATTCATCCCAGAGCCAACTTGTGAAACCCTTATTGATGTAAGTTGTAACCAACAACTTCATGCTGTTTTGTTATTTTTATGATCGTACATATGTAATTTTCCAAAAAAATTACCTTTTAGCTAAAATTTGGTGGGCAATTTACAAGGAAAAAGAGAAAGAGTTAGGAGTAGAATTTTACCTTGGGGTGGAAGGGCAAAATGTGACCGTATAATCTGCGCCACTGCAAGTGAAAGTGCTAGTAGGATCATCATAAGCGTAGCTATACGATCTCGGGCAAGCAGTTTTGAACATCTGCGAGTACATCGACGGTTTACAAGTCGTCGGCGTATTATACGCGCCGCTGCAGCAATATTCCGGCTTGTTAAACGCCTCACACGCGCTCCTACACGCTTCTCCACCGCCACTCCTCAGTTCCGTCGGGCAGATTTGGTTTAGATCCGTAACGCAACCCGTCGTCGCACACATACCCGACCCACCCGAAGCTTCAACTACCATGGGTAAATTGTACCCGTCAACTAAGCTAACATCATAAAAATCCTGCCCGCCAGTTCCGAGAGTAAACTCCGCTAGAGTCGCCGGCGGAGCAGCTCCGGCTCCGTTGCATTCTACCGCACCGGAGCCGCAATCACCAGTTCCGCAGGAACCCGACCCGGATCCGTCAAATGAACAACTTGTTCTGCCCCAAAACCTGCCGGACCAACCAGTTGGTGCAGTGAATGTACGTGAAGAGTCTTGCGGAAGTTCAAATCCAGTGCTTTGTAGAGTTGGACTGCCTGCATTAGCAAGAATACCTGGCCATACTGTGTACTCACATTTGTTCACAAATGTAAACGTAGCCCCTAATACACCTGAAGAAAAAGAAAAGAAAAAACAGCTCTCATATCACACAATTTCAATGTTACATAATACATTGTTTAAAGTACAAACAGATAAAAGCCAGTTCTCCATATGACTTAAGAATGAGCTTTATACCGTTGGATAGAATGAGGAAAGCAAAAGACAAGCTAAGAATGAAATGTGAAGGAGAAGAAGATGACAGATCCATGTGGAATTTTAGCTAATTCCTTTAGCTGTTGTATATATACTAGTAATGCTTTACTATTTCAACAATACTGAAGGGTTTAGTGGCTAGATATTAAAAGAGCAAAAAGCAGAGAATGAGAGAGAGCAATAAGATGATAGCAGGAAGAGGACGAGAGGGTGGGGTTGATGTTGGGCTTTTTGTTGCTCTTCTCTCTGTTTCTGCTGCAGGTGATAGTGATAAGGGAATAGTTGAGAAATGTGAATGAGGTTTGGCTATTGTAGGACTTTGTGAGTGTAGGGTTTTCAGTGTTCATAAAACAACAAAAATGATTTTTTGTAAGGAAAAGAAAAAGAGATGGGAGATGTAAGGAACGGCAATGTCAGTTGGAAGATGAATAATTCAATACCATTGAGACTTGAGAGTATAAAAATTTATTATTATTTGTGTAGAATCTTTTCTGTGCCCAATGCTTTGTCTAACATTTTTAATTGTATAATATTCTCGTTATTTAATACACAATATGCGATAAGGTGAAGTAATTTAATGCTACAATTGTCCTATGGCCCAGATTACTGGACAGTTAGGACCAGATGTTTCTTACCTTTGTGTTAAATATGGACTGGCTAGCCCATTTGGGCGTACTTTATCATCAATAACCGCAAAAAATTATATGGTGCGTCATATTTGGTCGTCTCTTTTAAATTATATTTATTTTATTTTATTATTTGTATTCGTATTATTTTTTTATTAAATATATTTTCAAAAGATGATCTTTTCCTTCTTTAATAAAAGATTATTGACAAACTGCACTATAAAAAATCAAGTCTGTTTAGGTTGAAGTTTTAACAAATAAACTAAAAAATTTCAGTTTGTTTAGATTGTAGTTTCGGATAAAACTCAAAAAATAAAATTGTAGAGTGCGCTTCAAGACTTCAGTAAATTTTGGTATTAACAAATGAACTAAATAATTTCAGCATGCATTAATAAAAATGCATTAGAAAAAATACATATTGCAATACACAAACTTAAGCATGTTTTCTCTGAAGTTTAGCATATAAATTAAATAACCTCAGCATGCATTAACAAAAACTCTTTAGAAAATTACATATTGCAAGACAAAAACTTATGCATGTTTAGTCTGAAGTAGTAGTAAATGAACTAAAAAAATTAGGCACGTTTAGTCTGAAGTTTTAGCAAATGAAGAAAATAATTTCGGCATGTTTTGTCTAGAGTTTTAGCAAATTAATTAAATAAATTATGCATACATTAAGAAAAACTCATTAGAAAATTACATACTGCAAGACAAAAACTTAAGCATGTTTAGTCTAAAGTTTTAGCAAATGAATAAAAATACTCAAGCATGTTTAGACTGAAGTTTTAGCAAATGAACTAAAAACTTGAGCATATTTAGTCTGAAGTTTTAGCAAATGAATAAAAAAACTTAAGCATGTTTAGTCTGAAGTTTCGGATAAAACTTCATGATAAAACTGTAGACTGCAAGATATATAAACTTCAGCATGCATTAGCATGAAGTGTTAGCTTAAATGTGAAACAAGTTCATGCTATATTAGCATGGAGTTTTAGCTTCAACATGAAACAACTTTATGCTACATTAGTATGAAGTATTAACTTTAACAAGAAACAACTTCATGCAAGTGTGATTTTGAAGATGAATCTGGATAAGTTTCTAATTTTTTAATAGAGTTGCTGAGAGGATAAGAGGAGATCTTTTTTCACGAATGAGGTTGCAGATTACGTGATTAGTGTGTGATGCAGGTTTTATATCTGTTATTAGGAGTGCAATTGTCATATTATTGCGGATTTTTTGTCAGCTGGATATCAAATCAATAATTTTAAAAAATAGGGCACAGTTTAAAAGGTGGTACAAATATAGAATACGGCTGCAAATCTCCCTTAATAATTTAGGGTATTATCACTTTTAGCCGTGTTAAAAACTCTTTCAATTTGGTAATTGAAATAGTGTATAAAATTCTACTATAATTTTTGTATATAACATACAATATATATATATATATATATATATATATATATATATATATATATATATATATATATATATATATATATATATATAAAATATTTTTCGACTGTTATTTTTACAATAACTATACAATATTATTTTTTCAATAATTTATAAAAATTTGATATTGTGTATGACAATATATAACAAGGACGGACCAATATGCAACAAGAATTGACGAATTTCAAGTCTTAAATTGAGTGTGGCAAAAACAGTCTAAAAAGGTAGGTATTGTATAGCCATATCTTAAAAATACTTACTTTGTATTGGAAAAAATGAATATTACATGTAAAATTATGGTCGTAGATTACTAGGAATTGAAGAAGAGCATTAAAAAATATGATTTTTAATAGATACGAGCAAAAACACTCATGAGATTAGAAGAAATAATTACTCGAGTCACTTTAGCGATTTGAAGAGGCACTAGTGGAATGGACCAACATAGTAAAAATGACAAGTTACATTGATCTTCGATTAATGAGCATAAATGATTAAAAAATTTATAGAATCTTTACGGAATACTTACGATTACAATTATAACGTTTCATTAACGTTATTAATGTTTATAATAACTCGGTCAAAAAAGAAGGCCTCGTACTTAGAGGTCACTATATAAGGGAAAGAAATGTCATCTGTATGGATATGTTCCGAGTATTATTGAAATATAATAACTATTTTTTTTTCCTTCTATTGATTAATTTACCATTTCATATTCTGATTTCTTTTCTTATCGCGAGACTATCGATTTTTTTTTATTATCAGTTGCATAAGTACTTCTAAAAATAAGCTTTGCCTAAAAATTTTATTCTTTGGTTAAACATACTTTCCTATCTATTCTTTCTTCGGACCCTCTCTACCTCTTTTTCTTTTTCAATTTAGTTCTCAACAAACATAGTTAATTTTTTATTTGACTAAGGAGTAGTAGGACCCTTTTGGCCGTAGATTTTGCAGAATATATTTAGAATATTTTTGTCAAATACATATTTGGCCATATATTCTATCTATATTTTGATAAATTTTCAAATCCAAAATAAGCTCAAGGCCCAAAATATCACTATACATATTTAAAAATTGTCCCAAGCTTATATATTTTTCTAAAAGAGTCCATCATTTGCTATTATGTAACATTGATGAAGTCATCTGATAGTGTATTATGTAGTTCAGTATAAAAATAATAATCTTATACTAAATTTATTTATGTACAGGACTATGGTTTGCGATAATATAATTAATGTTATTGATAAATGTTCTATTGGGTATTTGTGATAGATTTTAGAACTTGTAGGTATAAGTCACGTTTCACATTTTTTTCAAAAGAAAAATGAAATACGTTTTGAAAACTTATGTCCAACCATATTTTCATCTTCAAACTAAACCTCATCCAAATGAGATTTTTCAAAAAAAAAAAATTAAAAATCTATGATCAAACACTAGCATAGTATGATTCTTCAGTTTAATTTAAATCTTTCTAATGGCTTGAGTGTTTTTTTCCTTCCTATCATATTTTATAAATTTTGTTTACAATGGTGTAGTCGAAGGAAGTAGTTTTCACCGTAAACATTAAGGGGTTATTTGATAGGATGTTAAGAATAGTATTGAATAGAGTATGTTAGTAATGTTAGAATTAATGATGCTGGAATTATTTATGCTAGGATTAATTTTTATTGACAGTTCAATTTGTTGTATTAAAAAAAAAATGCATTGCATAATTTTTTTAGAAATTGTTTAAAAAAAATCCCTCTACGTACGTTAGAAAGGATTTGAAAAAAGTTTTTGAAAGGGCAATTTTGTATTTATATATTCTTATTTATGTATTAAAAATTATAATATTGCTAATCCCATAAGTTATAATGTATAAGAATAGGTATATAACTAATATCAAAATTAATACATTATTATTAGGGAAAAACACTATCAAACATAAAATTAATAATATCAAAGCTAATACAAATATTATTTTTCCTAATATATCCTACCAAACAACCTCTAAATAGATTGGATTATATCTGGGCCTAGTTTGGATTTGAAAGGTGGATTTATTAACGAGATTGTCATGGAACTGTTTTTACTCTTGGAAGAGGAAGAATACATGATCCATGTAATTTGTTTTCGGATCTTCGATTCCCACCTATACACAGAGTTGAATAATTAATTCATTAGAGTGAAATCTAAAAATTAGATCTTCAACTACTTCCGAGAGGTCGTCTGTGTTTTAAATTAAATTACACTACCTATGTAAGAATTTACAAATTATAAATCTCAAACTCGTATATTCTTATAATAGAAGAAAATAAAATACTTTTGATGAGATATGAAATTTAGGATCGTTAGATTACAACGAATAGGTCGAAATTCCAATCGATCCCTTTTTGTGATGGCCTTGTTTATAGTATGGACAATGGAGTAAATAATACTTCAACAAAATTTGATTCTGTATAGAAGGAGAATAAAGATACAGATAGAGCTTGCTTTACACTTTTAGAAGTTAGAGCACATGTTTCCACCCAATAGTATTATAAAAAGGCCAATATTATTATAAATGTTATAAAATAGAAGTCTATTTAGAGTGAATGTCTAAGAGTTTTAGCTTGAAGCTAAGTCATTCTTCTCCCTATAAATAGAGGTGCTCTCTACCATTGTAAATAACCCCAAGTATTAATAAGAATACTTCTCTCTCTCCCTATTCTCTCTCTATTTGCTCTTGTTCTTGAGTTATTGTTCTTGTCTTTTATATTATTTCATAACACGTTATCAGCACGAGACTCTACCGTCTCAAGAACCATTCTCGAGAAATCTAAGGTATTTCCCTCTTCCTAATTTAATTTTCGATTATGTCTGACATTACAAAAAGAAAGTTCGTTGCCCTTGAAATTTCGGGCAAGAACTATATGACATGGGTGTTGGATGCTGAAATCCACTTAGATGCTATGGGTCTCGGAGACACCATCAAAGATAGAGAAAAAGCATCCACCCAAGAATGTGCGAAGGCCTTGATTTTCTTGCGCCACCACCTTGATGAAGGTTTGAAGATTGAATATCTCACCGTCAAGGATCCACTCGTCTTGTGGAACGGCTTAAAGGAGAGATATGACAACCTGAAGTTGGTCACTCTGCCACAAGCACGATATGATTGGGCTTATCTGAGGCTCCAGGACTTTAAGTCCGCTTCTGAATATAATTCTGCTATGTTCAGAATTACTTCCAAATTGAAGCTATGCGGGGATAATATCTCCGATTATGATATGCTTGAGAAAACGTTTACAACGTTTCATTCCTCCAATATAGTACTGCAACAACAGTACAGAGAGAAAGGCTTTACGAAGTACTCTGAACTGATTTCTCTTCTACTAGTGGCTGAGCGAAATAATGACCTGCTCATGAGAAATCATGAAAATCGACCCACTGGGTCTACACCACTGCCTGAAGCAGATAAGGTGCACTCTCATTATGCCAAACATGAAAAGGACCATGGTCATGGTCGTAAACGGGGTCATAGCCAGGGACGTAGACAAGGAAGAAATTCCAATGAAGTCCGTCACCCCCCGAAAAGAGATAACCACCGAAAGCAGAAACGGGGTCATGAAGATCCTAAGGAAAATGATTCAGAAACGATATGTTATCGTTGCGGTGGGAAAGGGCACTGGTCAAAGATTTGCCGTATACCAAGACACTTGGTTGACCTTTATCAAGCATCTCGAAAGAGAAAAGGCCCTGAAACAAATTTTGTCTATGACGACGATGAGGACATCACCCACCTGGATGTGGCAGACTTCTTTGAGCAACCCGAGGGGAAAATAGACCACCTAATCGGCGATGGGACCATGATGAAAGAAGATGGAGTTATTTGATTTTGTTCTACTTATTTGTATTAGTTAGTGAATAATCTAATAGTCATTAGTATTAGCTCGTATTAGCTAGTTCATGATGCAATGTTAGCAGTAGTTCTTTAGAATATCTTCAATATGCTCAAATATCAATAAAACTTTTATTTTCCAGTGGGGGTAATCGACTAGCCTGAAAAACT
Source organism: Nicotiana benthamiana (assembly GCA_034376525.1). Classification (NCBI taxonomy): domain Eukaryota; kingdom Viridiplantae; phylum Streptophyta; class Magnoliopsida; order Solanales; family Solanaceae; genus Nicotiana; species Nicotiana benthamiana. The sequence goes on along the minus strand of CM067333.1, from coordinate 87,658,460 downwards.
AGTCGATTATCAACTACTTTCGCATTAAAGTTGAAAAACAATTGATCAACAATCGATTGTCGTTGACTAACAATCGATTGTCTTGAAACAGTGAGGTCTGGAAATTTTCAAAAATCATCCACAATCGATTGTCGTTGACTAACAATCGATTGTCTTGAAACAGTGAGGTCTGGAATTTTTCAAAAATCATCCACAATCGATTGTCTTTGTCTAACAATCGATTGTCTTAAGACAGTGTGATCTGAAGTTTTTCAAAAATAGCAAATAATCGATTGTGTGTGTTTAACAATCGATTGTCAATGCTCAACAATCGATTGTTTGTGTTTAACAATCGATTGTTTTATGAAAATGCTTAAACTGAAATTTTCAAACTGCATAGTAATCGATTATGGAAAACATATAATCGACTATCTGATTTATTTAGTCAACTGACATCAGCAGATTTTGAAAATATTATGTGACACAAACGAATTGAACTTGTTTATTCTTATGTTCGTGTTTTTCTTTTATATGTCAAACCATGGGAAGTAAATTGATTGAAGGCTCCGGAAGAGCAACTGTAACTCTGCCCAAAGGCATGACGTTTATCTTAGAGAATGCAATATTCTCCTCCAAGTCTAAGAAGAACTTGTTGAGTTTTAATGACATCAATGTTCTCCTCCAAGTTTAAAAGGAACTTGTTGAGTTTTGAGAATCCATTTTAGAGAATGCAATGTTCTCCTCCAAGTCAAAAAGGAACTTGTTGAGTTTTAAAGATATCATTCAAAATGGATATCATATTGAGACAATAGATGAGAATAATCTTGAATTCTTCATAAAAACGAGGCTGCCCATTTCGGTTTGGGTTCACGCCATTTTGCATGCAGCAATGCTAGTTCTTCGGCTGCCCACTTTGGTTTGGGTTCATGCCATTTTGCATGCAGCATTTTAGTTTGTCGGCTGCCCACTTCGGTTTGGGGTCACGCCATTTTGCATGCAGCATTTTAGTTTGTCGGCTGCCCACTTCGGTTTGGGGTCACGCCATTTTGCATACAGCAATGCTAGTTCGTCTCTGACTGACGAATTGACACAAATATTCCCCGTTGCAATTGGTTTTGGGTCATGAACCCAATATATCCCATTTAAGGATTTTTGGATGCGCTGTATATGTGCCTATTGCACCGCCATCCCGCACCAAAATGGGTCCGCAAAGAAGGTTAGGAATATATGTTGGGTTTGAATCGCCCTCCATCATTCGCTACCTCGAAACATTGACAGGCGACTTGTTCACTGCACGATTTGCAGACTGTCGATTTGATGAGACACTTTTCCCAAAATTAGGGGGAGAAGTTGGTGAAACCTTTAGGGAAATTTTGTGGAAAAATGCATCATTATCTCATCTTGATCCACATACCTCTATTTGTGAAAGAGGCACAAAAGATTATCCATTTGCAAAGAATAGCAAATCAAATGCCTGACGCATTTATAGATTTGAAAAGGATAACAAAATCACATATCCTCGAAGTGAATGTGACAACATCTGATACATATTCATTATTGGAAGAATATGAACATGAAATTGGTATTAAATATACCACACTCGCCCCTAGAAGGAGGTTTGAAATGATACCACACTCACCCCTAGAAGGAGGTTTGAGATGATATATGGCATGAATGATCGTTGGTCACGTACCTATTGTACGCCAAAGTATTTTGGAAATATGACTATTAAAGGACAACGATAATGCAAGAAACATATCTTGCATATAAGTTTGACATGACCATAATGGTATAACTTTCTCTTTAAGAAAGATATTCACCACATGGATGTTGATGAATCTGTGGTAGTACAAAATTAATTGAGAACTCTAGAAGAGCCAATTATTACTATGTTGGAGAAACACAATTGAGTATTGTGCTGTAGTAAGTCTCAAAGAAACTTATTCAGTTTCCAAAGTACACGCGAAAGCGATTGATTATATTGAGACTATAAATAAAGGAAGGCTTTGATATCTCCTATTACTACAACTTGTAGCGGGGTAATTTGTATATGAAAAGCTACCCGCTTTGTTCTCCAGTTTGTACTACACAAAAGAAAGAATGCCACAATAAAGTGGCTATCTATTGGTATAAAAACCCATGTCATAATAAACCCGAAGTTTATTGATAAGTGCACATGTCATGGTGTAAATTTGAAGTTTACCAATATTGATAATTTATTCAGTTGACATTCGTGTTAGCCATCTCATTTTATGTATGATGTGCAAATTCACATAGGTGAATATCAAAGAACTAGAAAGTTCTTTACGAATTCTCTTGTATCACTTGTTCTCATTAATGAACTGACCAACTAAAGAGTTCGGGTTGAAGCCCATAAATTCTGGAAATATCAAAGGTGAATATGGGCCCATTCACCTGCCATGTATACCACATATGATGCATCTATGATATGGTTACATGCGCAATTGTTATTGACCCGCAGCCTGGCCGGTGCTTGCGAGGTAAATTGCTCAGTAATCTAACTTCGAGCATAATTTCCAGATTTTCTACTCAAGATAGTTCATCTTGATAAGTTGGTTTATATCAAAGTAAGTTTAGCAAGATAATTATTGAGTGCTTCCACTTAATAGCTAAACTGTTTCTTGTGAGAACAAAGTTATATATATCAGTTTGATATACGTTGTATACGAGAGTATATTATATTCTCCCCTCACAAGTGGTTCAGGGTCAGGAACCAAATAATTTCATCTTATTATTAATGTGCCGTGTATATTGACATGATAATGCACAAAGATGATTTCCCAAAGTTGAGAAAACAAGTTAGCTTTTCTAACATGAGGGGGAGACATAATAAACACTTGAGAAAAGGTTACATGGGATGAATTATCATTTGTATATGTATATCCCCGAATATCATGATATGAACCTGAAGTTCATAAAAGGGATAATTCAATTGCAACATATTGCAAAGCATGCTATACGCATTTGCTGACCCAAAAAAAGTAACTAAATGGAAGAGATACAATTCAAGAAGAATTGATTCCATATGAAAGACATGTAGTTTTGAACCTATAGTTCAAATGCTTGAAAGTATAAAGTCAAAGGTATGTATAGTCAGTTTTCGATATCTTATTTGTCTAGCATGACATGGAAAACTTGATATGCATCTAAAGTCTATTATATGGCTTATATGACTTAACTTGAAAGATTTAAGTTGCTTGAAGCATATGCAATTCGTGGTCCTGAAGTACCACATCCTAAGTACAATTTGTGTACATATGAATCTTGCTATAACTATAAGCATGATGGCATTGAGAATGCATCTATGGAGATATTGAAGAGTTATTCCACGACATTATATGAAGATGTTCATATCTATCAAGAATGATGATTTCAAGGTGCGGAATATTTACTCAAGTCAATATGGTTGATTTATCAAACGTCTACCAAAGATCGTTTTGAAGATGATGCACAAGATTGGAATGCAAATGCTCAAGGATATAAATTGATGTACTCATTAGGGGGAGTCAATGCGCGTTGCACTCTTTTTCCCTTTCAAGGTTTTGTCCCACTGGGTTTTCCTTGCAAGGTTTTTAACGAGGCAACCAATAGGCGCATATTCAAACATGTGTACTCTTTTTCCTTTCTTTAATTTTTCCCAATGGGTTTTGGTTTTAAGGTTTTATGAGGCACATTATTGAATAGACATTCAAGGGGGAGTGTTATAAAATAGAAGTCTATTTAGAGTGAATGTCTAAGAGTTTTAGCTTGAAGCTAAGTCATTCTTCTCCCTATAAATAGAGGTGCTCTCTACCATTGTAAATAACCCCAAGTATTAATAAGAATACTTCTCTCTCTCCCTATTCTCTCTATATTTGCTCTTGTTCTTGAGTTATTGTTCTTGTCTTTTATATTATTTCATAACAATAAAAGCAATTTAACTTTTTAAAAAACAAGAGAAAGAAAACGAGCAACTATGTTTCCATGAAGTAGAATAATTAACATGAAAATGGATTTGATAGGTGCATTTGGGGATAGCTTATGGTCACATAGGTGGATGTAGAGTTGCTACACCAATCATAAATTTATGTGTGAAATTTTAATAAATCATAAAAAAAATTGTATACGATCGAAATCAGATATGCCCGATCTCCCAATCTCGAGGGGTCACTTTAGGCCCGAATTCAGGTAAGGTCATGTTCGAGCTCGATGGACCAGACTCGAGCTCGAAGACAGAACACGATGCCCGAATGTTGAAGTACGATAGATATCGAAGTCGAGTACGCTCGACCCCGAAATAATTGTTGTTATGGATTTGCAACAGAATGAGCGAGATTCTATCTTGTCCTTGAAATCATGGCACAAATCCAGGAATAAAATTGTGCAATTCCGTACTAGGCGGTTAGACAACTGTCCTAATAGATTTCTTATTGTAAATGAAAATGTACCTTATTTAAGGCTCCCCTATTATATAAAGGGGACCCTAATCTTTTGTAAACATCATTTAATCATTTTCAAAGAATATACTCTCTACTTTTCGTTCATTGTTCATCAGAATTATCCCTTAGCTTTATTGTTCTTACTTTATTGTTCTTGATTCATCTCGAGGTTTACTGAGCTCGAGGTCGATATTACTTAGTAAACACTAGTTTGATTTCATTCATTTATACTTTATACTTCTTGATTATTAATTGATATTGAAATGAATCACATATCTTTAAAACTCACATATCAAAAATTGTTATTTGTATTTTCGAGGTTAACAGTTTGTCGCCCGTAGGGCTAAAAATAATAGTGATTATTTCATTACTGATTTTCATAACACACGTTATTTTTACACTTTTTCTTGTCAAGAATTTTTTTATTCTCAGGATTACACATGTCAAACTCGCAAGACGCACCTTTTCATGACAACGAAAGTCTTGGATTTCTAAGGAAAACAACAATGTAGGGGTCAGTGTACTACCAATAAACCCTAGGAAAGTGCCAAATGTGGAACTAGTTGGTATTAGTTTGCACATTGCTTTAAATGCTGATCTAAGCGTAGATCCCAGATGAAGCGTACGTAGGGAAGCCCGATTTGGGAGCTAAGGAACACAAGGTATCGGAGATGGGGGAGTCAGCTTTCAAGTTATATTCGAGATGCTGCAAGCTCAGTAGATTGCTATCGCTCAACTTCAGAGTCACAATAAAACTCTGAGTATAGCTGAACTAGAAAACACTCGACGTGTTGAACCGGCGCCAGAAAGGTCAAATGAAAATGGCTCGAGGACTAACCCTACTATTATGAGAATGCTCAAAGAGCTCACCAAGAAGATAGAGTTCATGGAAAATAAGATTGAGGACAATGACAAAAAGGAATAGACTGTAACTCCCATATTAATCAAATATCAGGGGCATTCCCGGTCTTGAAGGGTTTAGATGCCAAAAAGTTCATAGAAAAACCATTCTCTCAAAGCGCGACTCTAATGCACATTCCTAAAAAGTTTCGCATGTCCAATATACCCAAATATAACGGAATAAACGACCATAATGATTATATTACCTCATATACAACCTGAATAATGATGAGATCGAGTCCGTATTGTTGAAACAAATTGGGGAAACTTTGTCAAAAGGAGCCATGATTTGGTATCACAACTTACCCCCTAACTCTATTAAATCATTTGTTATGTTAGCAGACGCCTTCATGAAAGCACATGCCGGGGCCAAAAAAAGTGGCAACAAAGAAATCAGACGTCTTCAAGATAAAACAAAGGAATGATGAGATGTTGAGGGATTTCGAGTCTAGATTTCAGATGGAGCGAATGGAATTACTTCTGGTGTCGGATGACTGGGCAGTACAAGACTTTATGCAGAGTTTGAATGAAAGGAGTTCGATAATGTCTCGACAATTAAAGCAGAACCTAATCGAGTATCCAGCTGTGACGTGCTCAAACGTGCATAATAGTTATCAATCAAAGATTAGGGTTGAGGACAACCAGATGGGAGCCCCCTCGGGTTCAGTTCATCATAATAGATAGGCAGCCAAACCCTGAGGGATACAAATTGGGAATCGAGGTCAAACAAATAACGGTATCAACAATATGTGTAGACGCATTAGGGATTGTGTCAGCTATATGAAGAATCAAAGATACTAGGTGGCCCGGGCCTATAAAACTGATCCTTCTCAAACGAATCCAAAGTTGATATGTAAGTATCATGGCACACATGTCCATAGAAACAAAGACTGTAGGCAGCTAAGGGAGGAGGTAGCTTGGTTGTTCAACGAGGGTCACCTTCGAGAATTTCTCAGTGGTTGAGGTAAGAACCACTTCAGGGAGAGAGATGCAAGAAAAAATGATCAGGAAGAACAACAACACGTAATCCACATGATCGTTAGCGGTGTCAATGTCCCACAAGGACCTGTGATCAAACGAACGAAGATGTCGATCACCAGAGAAAAACGGACTCGAAGCTATGTTCCCGAGGATGACCGATCATTCTATAACGTGGAAGCAGAAGGCATATCTCAGCCGCACAATGATTCCCTGGTAATTTCTATTCTTTTAAATAAAAAATTCAAGTTAAACGTGTTCTAGTGGATCCAGGTAGGTTAGCAAACATAATCAGATCAAGGTCATAGAACAGCTCGGCCTACAGGATCAGATTGTACCTGCATCTCGGGTCTTAAATGGATTCAACATGGCAAGCGAAACAACAACCGGGGAAATAATCCTACCAGTAAACGTAGCCGAGACCATACAAGATACGAAATTCCATGTCATCAAAGACGATATGAGGTATAATTCGCTCCTCGAGAGAGAATGGATACACAATATGAGGCCGGTACCTTCAACTCTTCATCAGATGATAAAATTCCAACGGAGGATGGTGTGAAACAGTCTACGGAGAGCAACACGCTGCAAAGTAAATGTTTGCATTCGATGAAGTGATGTCGATACCAGAGCCTTCAAGCTCGGAGAAGTCGAGCATCAAAGGTAAGCAGGCGGTAAAATAGCAATCACTGTCCCCAGCCTCAACGGAATTAGAGCAACTGGTAATCGAAGACGAAGAAGAGGATTTCCTTACTCCTCGAACCTTCGTCGTTCCTAAAGAGTCCGATGGAACCAAATCAACTGTCGAGGAACTGGATCAGGTCATACTGACTGAATACATGACCGAGAGAGAGGTATACCTGAGAACGGGATTAACCCCCGTACTTAGGAAAAAAAACTCATTCAATTTATTATTGACAATATGGATTGCTTTGCTTGGTCCCATTTAGATATGATAGGGATTCCACTGAAAATCACAACCCATCGGTTAAGCCTCGACCCCAGGTTTAAACCTGTATAGCAAAAAAGGAGGCCCCAGTCCTAGGTGAAACATGATTTTATAAAGGACGAGGTAACCAAACTTCTTAAAATAGGGTCTATTCGGGAGGAAAAATACCTCAAACGGTTATCTAACGTAGTTGTAGTTCCTAAAAAAGGAAATAAAGTAAGAATGCGCATAGATTACAAGAATTTTAAAAAAAAGTATGCCCAAAAGACTCTTTCTCACTGCCTAACATCGATCGTATGATCAATATCACGGCCGTCCACGAGATCTTAACTTTTCTCGATGCCTACTCTGGGTACCATCAAATTCAAATGAACCTGGAGGACCTGGAAAAGGCCTCGTTTATCACTAAATTTGGAACTTATTATTATAACGTACTTCCCTTCGAGCTAAAAAATGCATGAGCTACATACCAACACCTAGTTAATAAAATGTTTGAGGAACAATAGGTAGATTGATGGAAGTATACATTGATGATATGTTAGTTAAGTCCCTGCACATAATAACCATTTAACTCATTTGCATGAAACACTCAAAATCTTGAGGAAGTACAACATGAAGCTTAACCCGAAAAATATGCCTTCGGAGTCGGCTCGGGTAAGTTCATCGGCTTCATGGTGTCGAATCGGAGCATTGAAATCAACCCCGAAAAGATCAAGGCCATCGAGGATATCACGATCGTGGATAGTTTGAAGGTCGTACAAAGACTAACAAGGCGAATAGCTGCATTAGTTCGGTTCATTTCGAGGTCATCAGATCGAAGTCATAGGTTCTTTTCCTTGCTCAAAAAGAAGAAGGAATTTGCATAGACCCCAAAATTCCAGCAAGCCTTGGAATAATTGAAGAGATATTTATCGAGCTCGCCTTTGTTTCACACCTCCAAGGTAGATGAAAATCTTTACTTGTATTTGGCAGTATCCGAGATAGTGATAAGTGAGGTACTAATCCGAGAAGAGCAAGGTACGCAATTCCTTGTTTATTATGTGAGTCGAACTCTAGGAGATGCTGAAACTAGATATCCTCACGTAAAAAAATTAGCACTTGCATTGATAAGCGCATCTATAAAACTAAAGCCATATTTTGAATGTCATACCATATGTGTATTAACCACTTACCTCCTTCGAAATGTTTTGCATAAGCTCAAGCTATCAGACCGGTTGGCCAAATGGGCCGTTGAACTTAGCGGGTATGATATACAATTTCAACCTCGAACAACCATCAAGTCTCAAATTCGAGTTGATTTCGTGGACGCTTTATGCCAACCCTCGTATTTGAAGTGGAGAAAGAACTCCTACTAGGATCGGTTACATCATTGGGAGTATGGACCCTTTTCACGAACGGTGCCTCGAATGTGAAAGGGCTTGGGCTTAGCATTATCTTGAAGCCACCTACAAGAAGCACCATTAGGCAATCTATCAAAACTTCTAGGTTGACTAATAATGAGGCCAAGTATGAGGCCATAATTGTAGGTCTCGAGCTAGCTAAGAGCTTGGGAGCAGAAGTCATTGAAGCAAAGTACCATTTACTGTTGGTGATAACCCAAGTAAATAAAAGTTTTGAAGTTCGAGAGGATAGGATGCGACGGTACTTGGATAAGTTGCGGGTTACTTTGCACCTCTTCAAGGAATGGACTGCCTCGAGAACAAAATAGTGAGGCCAATGCACTTCCTAACTTGGGATCCTTGGTTGAAGAAGATAATATCATCTCGGGGACTGTCGTCCAATTATCGAGGTATGTGGTTGAAGAAGGTCATGCCAAGATAAATTCTACAAGCATGACTTGGTATTGGAGGAATAAGTATATCGATTATTTGAAAAGTGGAAAATTCCCATCCGACCATAAGGAATCGAGGGCCCTACGAACCAAGGCTACTAGGTGCATTAGATGAAGATGGAACATTGTACATGAGAACGTTCGATGGACCATTAGTGGTAGATTTAGGGTCGGGGATACCGATTATATTCTAGGAGAAATCCACAATGGTACTTGTGAAAATCACTCCGGTGCCGAGTCTTTTATTTGTAAAATTAGCAGAGCAGGGTATTACCGGGAAAAAATGGAAAAGGATACTAAAGAATTTGTTAAAAAATTTGATAAGTGGCAACGGATTGCTCCGATGATACATTAACCAAGAGAACAACTTCACTAGGTCCTATAACAATGGCCTCAAATGAAATGGGAAATGGACATAATCGGCCCTTTAACAACGGCCCCAGGAAAAGTTAAATTTGTTTTGTTTATGAGTGATTATTTTTATAAATGGGTGGAATCATAGACCTTCGAGAAGGTTAGAGAAAAAGAAGTTATTAACTTCATCCGGGATCACATCATATGTTGTTTTAGGATACCTACCGAGATTGTATATGATGATGGAAAATAATTCATAGGCAGCAAGGTAACGAGGTTTCTTGAAGCACATAAAATAAAGAGGATCTTATCAACACCATACCACCCATTGCAGGTGTCCGATCGAAGCTATCGAAGGCACCTTTCTACACGAAGGCCTTAGGTTTTAAAGCATGCGTTGCAATTTTTTTCCTTTAGATGGGATTTTGTCCCAAATGGGTTTTACCAGTGAGGTTTTTAACGAGGCAACAACTATGTGCTACCTAAGGAGAATTCAGCGGTATCTAAGGTTTCTTTTCAATCAACCTTGAATACTAGGGGGCATCACCCTCGGAGGATATGATTTTTAGGAAAATCCTTCATGCCAAAAAGGGACTCGATAGGAGAACTTTTTAATGGGCCAAACGGTCAGATGAACCGTTTCCATGTAGAATAGTCAAGCCCCAATGGCAAAAATATGTATGCATGTACCAATTACCCAAATAACCGTTCTTTTTATATCAAAACACTTTGTGTCCCAAAGAAGTCTACTATTATACGAGCTTTACTCTTATAATTCAATACACCCCAAATTCTCGGGGATTGTCATCGACAGTCAACAAATCCAAATCATCAAAAACTTTAACTCATAAGACCTCAAAGAGACAACCCCTCGATATAAAGGACAAGGCCATCATACTCGGGGAATTACCTTTCGAACAAATTTGAAAAGTAATCGGGAACAAGTTCAAAAGACATACCCGAAGGATACAGCCATATTAAAAGCTATGACCATCTTAAGGACTGCAGTCATATAAAAAGGCTATGGCCAAAATAATATTGGTCAAAGACGTGTGACTTCCGCGATAAAATTAAAGCCCTTCAAACACTTTGAAAAATCGGTTAAATCGGGCTACCCTCGGCAAAAGAAAACGATAAAGGGCTTCGATAAATTAGCCCTCGAATAATTTAAAGGCTCCGGTAACATCAAATTTCAAAAAACCTCAAGAGGTATTCGATTATGGTTTAAAGCCCTTCAAACACTTTGAAAAATCGGTTAAATCGGGCTACCCTCGGCAAAAGAAAACGATAAAGGGCTTCGATAAATTAGCCCTCAAATAATTTAAAGGCTTCGGTAACATCAAATTTCAAAAAAAACCTCAAGAGGTATTCGATTATGGTTATACAAACAAATTATAAATAAGGTTGCGATCTGTCAAACCTTCGAAAAACCCAACGGGTACAAAGAACACATGCTAAGGCATAGTAATTTTTTTACTAAGTCTTTTAGCCAAAAAGAGGGAAAAATAATAGCTGCTTTAGAGGCTGAATTGGCCTAACTTAAAGAGTCTAAGGGACAATATAAAAGAGACTAAGGGCCGAATCATGCGGAGTTCGAGACCCAGGGCCGAAGCATGTGGAGTTCGAGACCTTACTCTCACTAAACTCGGACTCAAGAATCCCATTATCCCAAGCTTGCATCAAATCGACTTAAGCTTTGCTCGAGGACTGACAAAAACCTTAAGAGGTATTCTATTATATTGCCCATTGATAAATAAAAACCCTAAGGGTTTATTATATTCTGAGTCCAAGCCAATATTCGAACTGATCATTAAAGCTATAACATCAATTTTTTCAAATGAAGACGAAATGGAATTCAACACAAATCAAAGATGAAGCATAGAGGTTCTTTATATTTATAAGAGATGATTACAAAATATATTTACAATACCCACGAGGGGCCCTTACATAAAAACAAGGAAACAAATAAGAACCTAATCTATTTCGGGGCCACATCCTCGGGAGCAACATCCTCAGGAGCTGCATCATAGAGAGTTGTATCTTCTGGAACCTCCTCCTCCTCGGGGACTCCTTACTCATCTTTCCCGCCCTAGAACCACTAGCAAAACCTTCATCATCAGAAGAAACAAGAAACCTGACATCGGTTTCCAGCGCCTTTGCTTGGGCTATTTCTTTAATAAGGTCAAACCCTCAGGCGTGGATTTCTTCGAGAGTCTCCCTCTAGGCTTGGCACTTGGATAAATCATTACTACATTTTCCCCGTCGAAGGCCTCCCTTAGCTCCACTTGAACATCCTCGGCAACCCTTAAGTATACGGTAATGGTCTTATTAATCGTAGCTTTGATCTTCTCAACTTCAGCCTTGGCCTGTGCGGCTTCAGCCTCGGTTCTAGCAAGATTTGCCTCTAGCTCCTCAATTTTCTTGGCCTAGGCCAGATTTTCACTTTAATGTCTTAGATTTGAGTTTAAGCTGAAGCCAATTGGACTAGAACATCTTCTTTATCGGGCAGCAATCCGATCCATGCTCTCTTTCCATGGTGTCGGTCAGTCTTAACCTGATCGACCTCACCCGGGATCTGCCCAATCATCTCCAACTTTTCTGCAACTGAGACATCAAAGTTTTAGCCCCTGCAGTAGCACCACGAAGTCCATACTTTGTTAAAATCATGGTTACATTCTCGTCTTGCTCGACCTTATTTTTTCAAGCTTTGGCCAAGTCAGCCCGAAGGTCCTTGAGTTCCTCCTCCTTTTGGCTACAGAGGAGCCTCATGTCCATCTCCTCACCCGAAGCCTTCCTGAGCTTGGCCTCACATTGGTTGAGCTCGGACCTAAACTTGATGATGGCATACACATGAAATGAAGACACATCAATAAAAAGAAGGGAAAAAAGAGAATTACAACAAAAAGAGTTAGCTTTTTACCTGGAAAAAGAGATGTTGAGCCTCTTAGAAGAGGGTGGATGCATCATTAAGGTCTAAAACATCATCAACACCAGCGAAACAATCCAGAAAAGGATCTTTCTCGAGAATCTTTCTCGGATCAGGTGTTCTTAGAGCCCGAGCATCCTTATCGCCTCCTCAGAGAAAGTAGAGAAGGCGAGTGACCCATTGTGACGGCCTTGAGATACTCACTCGGGGCACTTTGATTAGCTTCGACCTTCTCAACAATTGTCCCCTCAGGTATACTTGTTGAAAGAAAGGGTACGATCTCAATCTCGGGGGACTCAGGGGCTTTGCTCGAGTTTTTCTTTGGAGTTCCTCCACCATAAGTCAAGGTCTCAAGTTCGGAGGACTTTGCAATCTCGACTGGTTCCCTAGTTTGGGGCACCAGCGCTGATTCTTCACCCTTGTTCTCTTCATATTCCAAATATTGGGTGGCTAAATCCAAATCTACATGGATAAGTTTCCTCCTCGGCTTTCTAATAGGCCCCCCCTCGTCTTGATCCTCGGGTTTTGGAGCCATCTTTCTCTTGTTGTCTTTCACCAATTTCGGGATCGGGGACTTGGTCCTTTCCCTAGGCGGGGCTGGCCTCACTTTAGAAACATCTCCAATGCCTGCACAAATAAACACGAATGATATCACCAATAAAAGAGAAGTATCAAAAACCTGGGAAAAGAACTTACAATGATGTTTGGCCTCCCATTTGTCCCTTGGTAAATCATGCCAGTTGCACTCATTATACGAGGAGGTCGTACCTAACTTTTGGACTCAGTCCTCGAGGTCAAGGATAGCATGAGTCATCTAAGCAACAACTGCAGAAAAGATAAGGGCATTACAAAACTCTAATGCAGAAGATAAGTGGGTATTTGGAAAAGAATTTCACTTACGATTAAAGTTCCATCTCAACGGGAATGGCATTTTCTCCATAGGGATGACATTCGAGTTCCTCACTTTAATAAACTGGCTCATCCAGCCTCGGTCTATGTCTTCATCATTACTAGCAAAAAAGACATTTTTTGATCGATGTTGCATCTTGATGATCCCTTAAAAAAGTTGAGGCCGGTACAGCCTAATGAGATGGTTGAGGGTAAATTCTAATCCCTCGGCCTTGCCGGAGAAATAGCGTAGCATAATCACGATGCGCTAAAATGAAGGATGGATTTGGCCGAGGATAATCTCGTACCTTTTGCAGAAATCTATCACCAATAGATCGAGGGGATCCTGTGCAAAAGGGCAAGTGTAAACACTTAAGAACCTCTCCACGTGAGTAGTGATGCTTTCCTTGAGGTTTGGGATCTCTACCAAGACCTCGTCTCCCCAGCCGCAGTCCTTCTTCATGTCCTTAAGGTACTTATTCATTATCGAACTGATATATCGAGATACATATTCGCATGGGGGGGGGGGGTATAGGGGGATTTACAATATTGAAATCCTTATTAATCACACAAGGACCTGGAGTAATTTCGTGAATAGCCAATGGAACCACTGGTTTAGCCGGTCGGGAAGAAGAATAAGAAGACGCCTTCTCCTTTTAGGGGACTGTTTTGGAAGTTTTGGCCATAGTTTTGAGCTAAGAAATGCAGATGGTGGCAGAGCGTGTTTTTTTCTGGGAGCTTGGCAGTTTTCGGCCCTTAAAGGAGCGAAGGAAGCGGATGGTGAAAGAAAGGGATGAAGATGGAAAGGTGATTAGACAAAAAGTGATTAAAAAGTAAAGTTTTTAATTCAAGGAAGGAGCCCCATATTTATGGATAACCGGCGATGGTTCGGCAGCGCTAGTGGCCGATCATTACTGGCGTGCATTTAATGTTTTGGGGAAGCGAACTGATGGGATATTTTGGACACTTCGAGTACCTACGTCACGAGAATGACCCCATCATTGGAGAAATCAAAATATAAAAGTTCAAATTATTGTTTATCATCTTAGTCTAAGAAAAGCGGGGACTATCTGTATACGGTCGAGATTAGGTATGCCCGATCTCCTAGGCTCGAGGGATCGCCTTAGGCCCGAATTCAGGTAAGGTCGAGTTCGAGCTCGATGGACCAGACTCGAGCTTGAAGATAGAGTGTAATGCCCGAAGATTGAAGTACGATGGATATCGAAACCGCGTATGCTCGACCCCGAAATAATGCCGTTATGGGTTTGTAACATAATGAGCGAGATTCGCGTCACGTTCCTAAAATCATGATGCAAATCCCGGAATAGAATTATACGATTCTGTACTAGGCGGTTAGACAACTATCTCAATAAGATTCCTTAATGTAAATGGAAATGTACCTTATTTAGGGCTCCCTTATTATATAAAGGGGACCTCAATCATTTGTAAACATCATCTAATCATTGGCAAAGAATATACTCTCTACTTTTCACTCATTGTTCATCAGAATGATCCTTTAGCTTTATTGTTCTTACTTTATTGTTCTTGATTGATTCATCTCGAGGTCACTGAGCTCGAGCTCGATACTACTTATTAAGCATTGCTTTGATTTCATTCATTTATACTTTATACTTCTTTATTGTTAATTGGTATTAAATTGGATCACATATCTTTAAGATTTTAAATTTAATTGGTAATCATATTTTTTATGTAAACAAATATAGTAAAATAAACTTATAATTTTAAAAATATAATAAATTTACTTTTAAAATAAATATGAATCAAATCTGATAAAGGATGGCCAATAGATGATATGGATGTCGCTTTACGTGTCACTATTAGCCCGAATGGACTTGCTGATGTTGGTTCATGTTAGGGACATTTGCATTTATATATGCTTTTTGTGTTACGTTTTAACTTATATTTGTTTGGTAAAAAAATTACAGATGTATTCATTTTTTTACATATCTTCAGTATACGGAGCTAAACTAGCAAAGATAATTACGTAAAACTTCAGTATTCTAGTAGCGGACTAGAAGTTTAGCTCTAGAGCTGAAATTTTTGTTTTGTAACTGACGAACTTTAACTCTAGAGCTAAAATTTTTATTTTATAATTAATAAATTTCAGCTCTAGAGCTGAAGTTTTTAAAACCTTTGAATATATACTGCTGAAACTTTTATTTTTGGGGGAAGAAGATTGTCCTTTCAAATTTCATATTCTAAGTATGAAGATGGCTTCATTGATTTATTCTAGTAACTCATTAATATACTCGAAAACCTCATATTCTATTAAACAGGTCTGCAGCAGTTTATCTTGCTGATATTCATATTAAATTTGCTCATATTCCTCCAAGATAATAGCATTTGAAAGCCTTTCCTTCAATTTTTGCCAGAAATCCTCTGGATCACAAACCAAAGACCTGTTGGAAGATCGAAAAGGTAAGTGACACATTTAAGAAAATTGAATAAGAAGAATCAATATTGGAAACAACCTTTCTGTCCTTTTGGATAGAGGTAAGGCTCGTCTACATATTACTTTTCCCAGACTCTACCTAGTGGGACTATATTGGGTAGTTGTTATTGTTGTTGAATAAGAAGAATCAATATACTCATACTGTCTTCTATATATATTAAGATAGCTTGTGAGGCATTGAGTGAGACCACGTAAGGAGAGATATTGTTATATCAATATTAAGTTTTGAAAAAATATAGAGATTACTGGGAGAAAGAGAAGAATAAAGGAGACTAAAATTATTTAAAAAGTGGATAAAAATTAAAAGTTTTTAAAAGCGAATATAGGTTAAATGAGAGCGACCAAATAGAACGCACCGTGTAATTTTTACATGTCAGCATGTAGGGTATTCAAAACCAAACCGACGCGGAAAACTAAACCGAAACTGAAGCTTAATGACTTATTGGTATCAGGTTAATGGTTTAACGGACGCAGAACAGATTGAATTTTTTTTACTAACGGTTTATTGGTTTAGGGGGGATTAATGAATTATCCGTTAACCCGTTAAGAATATATATATTTATTTATATTTATATTTTACCCATATATATATATATATATTTTTAAATTTTGAATTCACTCAACATTTAAAGTTTAAATTCGCTATCAAAATCTGTAATTTTTGACGTACTAAAAACATGCAGCATTTTATTTTTATCTTATAACGT
Organism: Nicotiana benthamiana; assembly: GCA_034376525.1. Classification (NCBI taxonomy): domain Eukaryota; kingdom Viridiplantae; phylum Streptophyta; class Magnoliopsida; order Solanales; family Solanaceae; genus Nicotiana; species Nicotiana benthamiana. Next base: position 87,642,036 of record CM067333.1, on the reverse strand, counting down.
ATTTTGTCCTTACTATTTACTCAAATTTCTTTTGTTTCACCAATTTTATCCAATTTCACCTTTTCTTCCGGAAAAAAAAAGGGAGTGTTATAAAATATAAAGAACAAGAGCAATATTGCAGAGAAAGATAGAGAAAATTCTTACTAAATTTTGGGGTGTTTTACAATGGGGTAATACCCCTCTATTTATAGGAGAAAAAATTACTTAACCTCAAAGTAAAACTGTCTACAAGATAGACATTCACTCTAAATAGAATTCTATTCTTAATACTCCCCCTTGAATATCTACTCAATAAGTAATGTGTCTCGTTAAAACCTTAACAAAAACAAAACCCAATGGAAAAAAATTCTAGAAAAGGAAAAAGAGTACACATATCTAACAAAATGCATTTTTGTTGCCTCGTTAAAAACCTTGCAGGAAAACTCAGTGGGACAAAACCTTGTAAGGGAAAAAGAGTGCAACGCGCATTAACTCCCCCTGAAAAGAGCATCAATTCACATCCTTGAGCCTTCGCATTCCAATCTTGTGTACCAGCTTCTTGAAGGTTGACGTGGGTAGAGATTTTGTGAACAAATCAGCCATATTATCACTTGAACGAATCTGTTGCACATTGATATCACCATTCTTTTGAAGATCATGTGTGAAAAATAACTTTGGTGAAATATGCTTTGTTCTATCTCCTTTTATGAATCCTCCCTTCAATTGGGCTATGCATGCTGCATTGTCTTCATACAAAATCGTGGGTAGTTTGTCACTTTTCAAACCACATTTATCTCAAATATGATGTATTATAGACCTCAACCACACACACTCTCGACTTGCTTCATGAATAGCGATTATCTCAGCATGATTAGATGAAGTAGCCACAATTGATTGCTTAGTCGATCGCCAAGATATAGCAGTGCCTCCACAGATAAACACATAACCTGTTTGAGATCGAGCCTTGTGTGGGTCAGATAAATATCCAGCATCAGCATAACCAACAAGATCAGGACTGCAATTATTGCTATAAAATAAGCCCATATCGGTAGTCCCTTTTAGATACCGCAACATATGTTTGATTCCATTCCAATGTCTCCTTGTGGAAGCAGAGCTATATCTTGCTAAGACATTAACTGAAAAAGTTATGTCAGGCCTTGTAGTATTTGCAAGATACATTAGTGCGCCAATTGCACTAAGATATGGTACTTCAGGACCAAGTAGCTCTTCATTCTTTTCTTGCGGTCGGAATGGATCATTATTCATATCAAGTGATCGAACAACCATCGGAGTACATAAAGGATATGCTCCATCCATGTAAAACCGTTTCAATACCTTTTCTATATAGGCAGATTGATGAACAAAAATTCCGTTTGTCAAATATTCAATTTGCAAACCAAGACATAATTTTGTCTTTCCGAGATCTTTCATCTCGGATTCCTTCTTTAAATAATCAATTGCCTTTTGGAGTTCTATAGGAGTTCCAATAAGGTTTATGTCATCGACATATACGGCAAGTACAACAAATTCCGATGTTGTTTTCTTTATAAAAACACATGGGCAAATGGCATCATTTATATAGCCTTCCTTTAATAAATACTCACTAAGACGATTATACCACATTCGTCCTGATTGCTTTAGACCATACAAAGATCTTTGTAATTTGATTGAAAACATTTCCCGGGACTTTGAATTATGAGTGTTTGGCATTTTGAATCCATCGGGAATTTTCATGTATATCTCATTATCAAGTGAGCCATAAAGATAGGCAGTAACCACATCCATTAAATGCATGTCAAGCTTTTCAAGGACAGCAAAACTAATGAGATAACGGAAAGTTATAGCATCCATTACGGGTGAATATGTCTCTTCATAATCGACACCAGGCCTTTGAGAAAATCCTTGTGCAACAAGGCGTGCCTTATATCTTTGTACCTTGTTTTTCTCATTTCTCTTGCGTACAAAGACCCATCTATAGCCAACAGGCTTAACACTATTAGGTGTTTCAACTATAGGCCCAAAAACTTCACGTTTTGCAAGTGAATTCAATTCTGATTGGATTGCTTCTTGCCATTTTGGCCAATCAAGTCTTTGTCGACATTCTCCAACAGATTGAGGTTCAAGATCCTCACTTTCTTGCATAATGCTAGATGCAACATTATATGCAAAGACATAATCCACCACTATATCCACTCGATTAAAATTTGTCTCAATATCGATTGGATTTATTGATAGTTCCTTATTTTCCTGAGTCTCAGGCTCAATGGATTCTTCATAAATCTCAAAATTTATTAAATCGTGAATTTCCTCATGAGATTCTTTCGTAGTGTCATATTGATCATTTGCTTTCCTTTTTCTAGGATTTCGATCTTTGGAACCTAATGGCCTACCACGTTTTAGGCGTGCTTTCGACTCATTAGATATGACACTAGAAGATTGTCCAATAGGGACATCAATACGGATTGGAACATTCTCTGCGGGGTTGTGAGATTTTGTTATCCTTTTCAAGTCCGTGAATGCGTCAGGCATTTGATTTGCTATTCTTTGCAAATGGATAATATTTTGCGCCTCTTTTTCACAAATAGAAGTATGTGGATCAAGATGAGATAATGATGGATTTTTCCACAAAAATTTCCCGTTTGGTTTCACCAACTTCTCCCCCTAATTTTGGAAAAAGTGTCTCATCGAATCGACAGTCTGCAAATCGTGCAGTGAACAAATCCCCTGTCAATGTTTCGAGGTAGCGAATAATGGAGGGCGATTCAAACCCAACATATATTCCTAACCTTCTTTGCGGACCCATTTTGGTGCGGTATGGCGGTGCTACAGGCATATATATTGCGCATCCAAAAATTCTTAAATGGGATATATTAGGTTCATGACCCAAAGCTAATTGCAACGGGGAATATTTGTGATAATTCGTCGGTCTGAGACGAACTAGCATTGCAGCATGCAAAATGGCGTGACCCCAAACCGAAGTGGGTAGCCTCGTTTTCATGAGTAATGGTCTTGCAATCAACTGCAGACGTTTAATTAAAGATTCTGCAAGACCATTTTGAGTGTTAACATGAGCTACAGGATGTTCCACTTTTATCCTAATTGATAAGCAATAATCATTAAATGCTTGGGATGAAAACTCAGCAGCATTATCTAGTCTAATGGACTTAATTGGATTATCAGGAAATTGTGCTCGTAATCGAATTATTTGTGCCATTAATTTTGCAAACGCAAGGTTGCGTGATGACAATAGGCACACATGAGACCATCTAGAGGATGCGTCTATTAAGACCATAAAATATCTAAAGGACCCACTAGGTGGGTGAATAAGTCCACAAATATCCCCTTGTATACGTTCCAAAAACGTAGGTGACTCAGTTCCAACCTTTGTTGGTGATGGTCTAATAATTAACTTGCCTTGATAACAAGAAGTGCAAGAAAATTCATTATTTAAAAGAATCTTTAAATTCTTTAATGGATGCCCATATGAGTTTTCTATAATCCGTCTCATCATAATTGATCCAGGATGTCCCAATCGATCATGCCAAAGTACAAAAGTATTGGAATCAGTAACCTTTTGGTTTACTGTGGAATGTGCCTCAATTGCACTAATTTTTGTCCAATACAGGCCACAAGATAAAGATGGGAACTTCTCAATAACCCTCTTTTGGTCAGAGACATTCTTTGTAATGATGAGGTATTCAAGATTATTCTCATCTATTGTCTCAATATGATATCCATTTTGACGGATATCCTTAAAACTCAACAAGTCCCTCTTGGACTTGGAAGAGAACATTGCATTCTCTATGATAAATATTGTTTCTTTAGGCAGAGTTATAGTTGCTCTTCCGGAGCCTTCAATCAATTTACTACTACCAGAAATTGTAGTATCATCTGCCTTACACATACTTAAATGAGAGAAATATTTCTTCTCTTTGAATATCGTATGTGTGGTACATGAATCAATTAAACAAATATTTTTACAATTGGACGTTGATCCAAGTTTGCTTTGTGAGATATCCATATTTGCTTCCCATGGTTTGACATACAAAAGAAATATACGAAAAATATTAGTATTTAAACAATATTTTCAAAATCTGCTGAGGTTAGTTGATTAATCAAATAGATAATCGACTAACCTGTTTCAACGTTTAAAAACTAGTCGATGAACAGGCAACGGACATAAGGTTAATCGATTAACTAAAGTGATAATCGATTAACTTAGGTAACAGTCATTAGGTTAGTCGATTAACTAAATCGGATAGTCGACTAACATGCCTTGCGGAAAAGGTCCAGTTTAGTAGAATATATTGGTTAATCGATTATCTGTTATGTTAATCGATTAACTTACTGAAAAATCATTACAAATAAAGCATAAGATGAATGTATAATCTAAAGTTATAAAACTTTAGATTATTACTAAAATAATATTTATAATAATAAACAAAAAGATATTAATAAAGCATAAGATAAAAGATAATTATCACAAATATTCTTTACTAGCTTAAAGCAGAAAATATAAAACCATATCACAATAATAGATAACTTATGTAAACTATGATAATTGTTTATTCATTAACTACTACGAATAAGTAAAAATAAAAATATCAAACTGCTCAATCTTCTTTAACTATGGATCCATCACCGATCAAGTGATCTATTTTCCCCTCAGGGTGCTCAAAGAAGTCTGCCACATCCAAGTGGGTGATGTCAAAATTATTGTCAGAGACAAAATTGATTTCAGGGCCTTTACTCTTTAGAGATGCTTGATAAAGTTTAACCAAATGTCTTGGTACACGGCAAATTTTTGCCCAGTGCCCTTTTCCACCGCAACGATAACATATAGTTTCTGAAGTATTTGCTTTTGGATTCTCATAATTCCATTTTCGCTTTTGGTGGTTATATTTCTTTGGGGGGTGACTAACACCAGGAAAATTTCTTCCTTGTCCACGTCCACGTCCATGACCCCGACCACGACCACGACCATGATTAAAGCCATAGCCTTTTCCACGCTTAGCATAATGGGAATACACCTTATCTACTTCAGGCAATGGTGTAGACCCAGTGGGTCGATTTTCGTGATTTCTCATTAGCAGGTCATTGTTTCGCTCAGCCACAAGTAGAAGAGAAATCAGCTCAGAGTACTTTTTGAAACCTTTCTCTCTGTACTGTTGTTGCAGAACCATATTGGAGGCATGAAACGTTGTAAACGTTTTTTCAAGCATATCATAATCAGTAATAGTATCTCCAAAGAGTTTCAATTTAGAAGTAATTCTAAACATTGCAGAATTATATTCAGAAACAGACTTAAAGTCTTGGAGCCTCAGATGAGCCCAATCATATCGTGCTTGTGGCAGAGTGACCAACTTTAAGTTGTCATATCTCTCCTTTAAGCCATTCCACAAGATAAGTGGATCTTTGACTGTGAGATATTCAATTTTCAAACCTTCATCAAGGTGATGGCGCAAGAAAATCAAGGCCTTAGCACAGTCTTGGGTGGATGCATTATTTCTGTCTTTAATGGCGTCTCCAAGACCCGTTGCATCCAAATGGATTTCAGCATCCAACACCCATGTCATGTAGTTCTTGCCCAAAATTTCAAGGGCAACAAACTTTCTTTTCATAATATCAGACGTAATTAAAACAAAATTAGGAGGGGAAAAATACCTTAATTTGCTCAAAGAGATTCTTGAGATAGTAGAGTTTCGTGCTGATAACGTGTTATAAAATATAAAGAACAAGAGCAATATTGCAGAGAAAGAGAGAGAAAACTCTTACTGAATTTTGGGGTGTTTTACAATGGGGTAATACCCCTCTATTTATAGAAGAAAAAATTACTTAGCCTCAAAGTAAAACTCTCTATAAGATAGACATTCACTCTAAATAGAATTCTATTCTTAACAGAAGGAGTTTTTTTTTTCTTTCTTTGTAATTTATATCATGATTCAATAGAATTTCTCAAGATAGTATAATTTTCGTTATACCAAATCTTTATTCTTTATTTTTTAATAAGGTGGATTACTAGTATATCTCGTTTGTACGTGTGGGGTACGCTTTCTATATTTTAAGCCAATAGGGAGTGGATTAGTGGCCTTGGATTCCATGACCCTCAGAGTCTCGTTTTTCATGATTTTCCAATATGTCCGATGCAGGAAACTTTGACTATAAGTGGCCCAAAGAACTAAATTTACTAAAATTCCATATTATTATTTACATAATGGGAAATGCATTTACATTGAATTGAGCTTCCCAATACCCGGATATCGTGTACTATTAATTAATCTTTGAAAATACTTACTCCTCTGTGCACTTTAAGTGATTTTTGATTATTTTTTCACGTATTAAAAAATTTACTTTTTATATTATGAATCTTAATTTATTTATTAAAAATATAATAAATATTTTTAGACTCTTTACTCTAAAAATAAATTTTAAAAGAAAAAGATTAATTCTTTTTTATATTTAAAAAAATAAATATTATAGACCATAAAAAAAGAGTAATAAATTAATTCAAGTGAATAGGAATAGTAGTATTACGGAAGAATATTAAAATCACGACCCAATGAGACCATAATATGAATCCACTAGGGACGATTTCAATTTTTTTAAGAAAAAGATCACCCTTTCTCCACTTGCAAATTGCATTTATTAATGTCATTGCTAAAATTGGAAATCATATTGTACCTGATCAATGAATGATTATTCATCGATTAGATACATTTTCTCTATATCCTTTCTTCACAATAATTTTCAGTTGCTATTATAGGCCCACAAATCTTTGAATTTAGGCGTTTGAATATTGAAAATTTTAATTGTTAGACTCCTAGTCGTTTGATCATGTGATTTGGGCTTGCCAGTCCCCACATCACCAGATTATAAGGACACTTTGCTAATAATTGTGTCAAAATTCACTTTAGAAGGGCGAAAGCGAATTGACGATATTTCTTTTTTATTTTAGTTTAAAATAAGTGTTCAGTTATATAATTAAGAAAAATTTAATTTATTTTAACAAAATAATCTTTATGTATATATTTTTATAAAGTTTTTTTATTCCTCATATTAAATGTTTAATTAGGATTAATTTAGTAATAGTAAGTATTTTTGTATAGAATTTAATATTTTTTAATAAATATAGTAAAAGTAATTTGATCACATGTGAATCGGATGAAGTAATTGCTTAGCAAAGCAAATTGGTGTTTGTTCTCTTCTTTTGAGAGATCGAACTATTATTTCGCCTTTAATGAGGAGGTTCTTCTACCAAAAGCAACCTGATTTTTCTCTTCACTTTTAGACAAGTTTCAACTTTCTAAGGAAATATTCTCTAATCTTTTTCATTTTTTAATTCAACTTGTTATCACTAATGCTGGTAAGAATCTCGTGTTTCTATTGAAAAAACAATTTCTAGATTCATTAAATGAAGAATCATTTAAAGAAATATGTCTTAATGTCTATAGCACAAAGATGGCATAATGATGAAAACTTGAAAATTAACTAAGGCCATGCACTCCAAGGCTGCTGTATGAGAATTACTTTTGAAGTTCACCGGAAAAGTCATCTTTCACGTGACTTATAAGTATGTGGCTTGGAATCGTAAAAGCAACCACTTATAAAATGTATTAAGATAGACGGTTTATATTATCAGGGAGGATGCAGCGAGCTAGTTATGGGATACTGAATAAAAATATATGTGTAAAAAATTTATTAATATTAAAAAATAATAGATATGAACCCATAACTTCAAGAATATAATAAGTTTTATGTTAAAAAAATTTAAAATTAAATTCATAAAATTTATACTCTAAATCTGCTTATATATTATACCTGCTGAAATACAGCGGACCGTGCGATGAATACGGAATGCTTTGTTAGGCCAAATATATTAAATTTTGCTGTGAGTTGAATTTGGAAGAGGAAAAGAAAAAGTAAATTGCAGAGGCAGAACGGCTAGTATAAAGTAAGATTCAAGATCAAGACTTCGGCAGACAAGCTTTACCTCTTTTGCTCCTTTTCGTCTCATTTCTTCTACATTTTCTCTGTGTGTGTGATAGAGAGAACGCTTTATTGCCTGCAAACCGGAGTGTGTATAGTTGAAGCTGTTGAAACTATTCAGACTTCTTTTTCATTGCTGGACTATTGTTGGCAATAATTAATTTTGACCCAAGCCTTGAAGCCCATTTCAGATCACACGTTTGAGCAAATTTACTACTCATTTTGTTAGAATCTTTTCACACATGTCTGTAAAATTTAAAATTTTATGGCAATAGTAACCTTTTAATTATAATGACTGAAAATAGCTATTTGTGGATTTAATCTCAAGTCTTGTTTACTCCTAAAACGGATAACAACTAAATTTGTATCCATTTTAAGGATATATGAATTGATTCAACATAGATAATTAAAAATATTAGATAAACAAATTAAAAATGAGATAAACAATCAAACCAGTTGTGACTTTGAGTCCGAGCTCAGATTTTAGGTTAACAATAGCTTTGTCCTAGACCGGACCCTCGATTCAAAGTTAAATGCGTATGAAGAACTATGATTAAAATAAGATCCTTTCAATAGCTAGAAAGCAGAGAAATAATTTAGTATTGTCTCCATAGGCGTGTTACAATGTGTATTAAATGAAAAAGCTTCATCTTTATCTATTAGGAGAGTTTCATCCCTAATACAACTCTAAAAAAGGTAAAAATCCTCTTTGTATATCAATCACCGATACGTTACGGGCATCGAGTGAGATCCATGCCGTGATATCCGGTTGTGTTCGGATATCACGACTTTCTATTAGTCGTGTACAACCTTTTGCAATACTTTCCTGAGGTATTGGAACCAGAGATTCTGGGTTTGGGGGGTGCTGACTTGTCGGGATCGATGGTTCCAGCCTCGAACGAAAGAGTTCTCAGATTTAGTCTCTATCTCGCACATTCATATTTCGTCCGACTCATCGAGAACTCGGGGTGTGTGCTAATTCCCAGTTCACCCATATACAGATAGTCCCCTGATTTCTTAGAGAGTTGGTTTGCCGAAATGATGAAAAACGATAGATGTACCCCCAGTCCTTCCTTCGTACATTACAATCGAGATGATAAAGAAGTTGAAATGTCCTATCAGTCACATCGTTCTGACTTCGGACACGTGTTAACCATCGGCTAGTCGCCCCCGAACGTGAAACGTTTGTGCAATGATTACCTTTTTCTCCCATAAAAGCTTCGACCTTATGTACTTCTTTCACTTTCCTTTCTCATTTTTTTTCTTCGAAATCCCTAGCAGCTATCAACTCTTTCGAATCTTCATCTCTTTACCTTTGATCTTCAAACCTTTATAATTGTTCTTAAGTTTCTACCCAGATCTTCATCCTACCTTCAAACCTTCATATAATATTTTTAAACCCTCATATCTTCCCTTCAAATCTTCTTATTCTCATATTACGATGGCCAAGACTTCCAAATCAATTCCTCAGAGGTTGCCTCTTCATCTTCCCATCCGGCCACAAGTACATAGGCTGCCGTTTCTGAAGTGGTTATTCTCGAAATAGTTGCTCCCGAAGTGGTTTCCACGAAAGCGGCCCAGAGCCCCCTTGAAAAGCTTTACTTCCATGGCCTATTCAATCCTAGACAATTTCAAAGTCGAGAAAGCCTTATCCAACAAGACCTAGGTGAAGGGGCATCGAGGTGTATATGCTCTATCATTGAAGATACCCTTCCCATTGTCTGGGTTTGAGGACGATATCGCCACTCATGTGGAGAGGTATTTAAGTGTTTACACTTAGACATTCACACTGAGTCCAGTAGACTTTGTTGTACTGGTCATTTGCAAGAGATATGAGGTGTGTCTTGGGTAGATTCACCCATCTCTTTGGAGGATCGTTATCCTCCTCCGCTGTTTTGTGAACAACACCGAGTCTCCTCGATTCACTCTCGGCTACCTTCTCTGTCTATACAATCCTCGAATTATTTGAGTAGGATTAATCAAGCTCACTCACCGGACTAGCAAGGCCCCCTTTTTTAGCATCAACGAGGATCGAGATCGAGGCTGGTAGGGGTGCTTCGTTCAGGTGAAGACTAAAGATTTGATCCTTTCAGGATTTCTGTCATTTCCCGAAAAATGGAATGCATCTTGTAAGTGTAATCTTTCCTCAAGTGGAGTCTTTTTTGTTCCCTTTCTCACCAGTATTTGTGATTACACAACTCTTACTCGAGTTCCTACTGAGTCGCCCGGCTCTAGGAGTAGATCAAAGGAATCTACAAGCGGATATCGTATTTTAAGGGCTCGTGGCGCAAGCTTTATAATGGCCGATGGGAGGCCCGTTCTCATAGTAAGGCTTCTCTCAGAATAATTATTATTATGCCCCAAACTTACATAGCACTAACCCTTTCTTTTTCCTTCGCAGGTTTGCCTAAGGCCACCAAACTTAGGCCACTGAAAAGAACGAGGATGCGTCACTATCCGTTGACCCCTTCGTTACGGGACAGCCTGGGGCTGCCGCAGCGGAGAAGAAGGGAAAAGAAAGTCTTCAGGCTCCCCTAGTCTCGAGGTAAAGCCAAAAAAGATGGCAGTTTCTGATCGCTGCCAACTCAACACGACACGAATGTAAGGAGAGCGGGTCACTACAGATTTTACCCGAATAGTGGTTCGGGGTCGAATTTCCACAGGGATCTTGGAATGGAGTTGTATTGTCTTTTTAGCCTAGACTTGAATTTGTACTTCTAATTGTACTCCTAAAATTTTTGCGTTTTCTTTGTATTAACAACTACTATTATGAACTAAAGATGAAGACTAAATTATGCTTAGGAAGTATTGCTTGGTTGTAACTAATAGGAAGAAAGGCACTAGGGTAATGGCATCACCTAGGTGGTTAACTAACGGGTAGAAACTACTAAGAATAGATTGACATATTCGGGATTTATACATTAACCATTGCACAATTGTACCCACTCTCACACCTCTCGGTAGAGAGAATGATTTTGCCCGATTGACTCTCTCGAGACCAATTGGGTAGGCCAATTGACCAAGCAACTAGGGTTCAAGTAGGGTGATTACTCTCTCGAGATTTAACCTGTTAATTGGAACTACCATTTCTCATGGGTCCATCCCAATTCTTTGTTGGATCAATTTTAGGGTCATAGATTCTCTTTCTCAAGAAGAGTCAAAACCCACTAAGGTAGAATTAATGTTTGCAACCACCAAACCTTAATTTAAGCATAAAATTAACCCAAATAATAAATACCCATAGCAATCTATCGTTAGAAAGCAACACCCATCAATTACCCACACTAGGGTTGAGCCACAACCCTAGCTAATAAGTTTAGCTAGACATAATTGAAGAAGCAACAGAATAAATAGAAGGAGAAATATACATAATAATTGATTATTAAGATTAAACAACAAGAATCTATGGAGGAATTAATGCTAAAATGCCAAATAGGCTAAAACTTTCGTCCTCACGAGCGCATCTCCGTTCAATAAAAAAAACCTAAAAGAAAACTCTTCTAAAATTGATAAAATATTCTATTTATAATGGGATGGAAAAAACTGGACAAAATTGCCCCTACAGGGTCAGTGTGGGCCGCGCAATTACGACCGCGGCTGCACTGGCTCTTTGGCTTCAATTTCTATCTTCTCTGAAGTGGCTGGCGCGGACCGCGTAAAGGTGTGGCACGACCGCGTGAAGGTCTGGCGCGGACCACGTAATAGTGATCGCGGCCGCGTGGCTTGCCTTTGCTCAAATCTCCATCTTCTTTGAACCTTGTGATGCGGGTCGCATGCCATAATAGCGCGGCCACGTGAGCTGAACGCGGGACGCGTTGTGCAATTCCTGATTATACTCTTCTCTGAAACCCTTAGTGAGACCGCATGCACAATTGTTCGGTCCGCACTAGGCTCCTCTTTCCACCACTTCACTTGGCCTTTGATACCTGAGCAGGTTTTACTCCGTTTTGAGCCAATCTTTGACATTTCGTCGCATTGTCGCTCACACCTGCAATGAAGCACAACATGTAAGCATTTTGGGACTATTTTGTAGAAAATTATACTCAAAGCATAGGCAAGTAGGGGCATAAAACACATTAAAATCCTACTTATCAACTCCCCCAAACTTAAACCTTTGCTTGTCCTCAAGCAAACAAAATAAGACCCTCCCCTTAAAGAAAACATCCAAGTAATTCCTGCTATCCTAAGGTGATCTCAACAAGCATCAATTGGGACTAACAACTGCCCTCAATATGAATGCATCATTAACACATTTAGACTTTGAAAACTTGTGGATCAAGTATGACACAAGAGCATCAATAGTTGGCACATTTCATCAAGGAACTTCTCTCAATAACTTTGGTCATTGTGGAACCCAAACTCACACATCCTCAACTCTCCCTAAGCAAACCTCACCTTTTAGAGTATTGACACACAAATCGAGGTTGATGGACTTTCACTCATATCTCGCAAGAATAATGTCACAAGTCCGGCTCCAAGTACCATACACTTGGCCCTTATGTAAGTATCCACTAATGTAGGTTCCCTTTAACTCAAGATCATATAGGGCTTTTGTGGAGTCATTGTGATGGCTTTTGGGTAAGGGTAGGATATTTTTGTATTCCAGTGAGTACAATCTTCCCTTAAGCACTTCTATTGATTCATTTAGGCGCACTTTCTTGACTCATTTGAGTATTTCACTTCCCTTCAAGGGTTAGAGGGACAATGTCGCTCTTTCTTATGCAATAAAACATTTCTCCCTTTTTCTACTTGTTTCACGCCTTTTTCACTTTTGTTTTTCTTGAATCCCTTTTTTTATCCTTGTTCACATTGGATTTCCTTTTTGTATTTTTCTTTTCTCTCTTTTCATTGCCTTCCTTTTTTTTGCTTTGTACCTTTTTCCACTTTGTTTCCTTTCTTATCTCCCCCCCCCCCCCAAACTTAGACATTTTCCATCACTCAAGGGAAGATTTGGGTGCCAAGAGAGGGTATCATTAAGAACGGGTATAGGCATGTAACATTGGTTCTCGAAAGAAAAAGGTTCAAAGCTCAAAAGGGTTAACTAGGGATCATTTCATTGGTAGGCCATGGAATTGTTCAACTTAGCATTTGATTCGAGGAGAGCCTATAATCACTTCTCAAGTCAAATTTCACCTAGGATTTTGCCTCAACGAACATTCAGGGAAAGTTTTAGACCATCGTCTCGGGACTTGGACTCATAATTCGAGTTCTCACCACACACACTCAAGGATTGCTAAAGACATCGAGTCGAGGGTCCACAACGACCTTAGTTTCGATTCAAATGCATAATGGTCCAAAACGACCACATGATGATTGTTTGGACAACACAAGAGTCTCAAGGCCATGACTTTCACCATCTTAAACACAACATTATGTCTTTGATCAGGGTATCAAAGGAAATATGTTAGGCCTAAGTGAAGCCTTGCCTGAGGTACCCTTAACTATGAAATATCAAAATAAAAAACAAACTCAAATCCTTAAGAAGGTTGTCATGCCATCTATCACTGGGAAGAGCCACTCGGTTTGCACAACAGTTCACCCTTAGAAAGAACCGTGGCATTAAGAAAACCAAGGGCTTATTAAAAATTCCAAAACAAAACAAAAGTCTGTGAGCCTATCTATGACGTTGAAAACGAAATTATCTTTTACGAAAATAGAAAAACCGAATGAATATGTACAATGGGCGAGTAAAATATACAACGAGGGATAAATATATACATAAAGTAACTTTATATACAGACCAAGAGAAAAAGTAAGAGAAAAATAGCTAAAATGTAAAGGTATGTACATACCAACTAGAAAATCAAATTAAAAAAATAAAAGGAGTATCTAATATATACAATCATTCAAATAGATAAACAGTAGGGCACACCCCTACGAATTAGAGCTGGCATTATCCTCAATGCCAACTACCAAAATAAGCATAAAGTATCAAAATAGAAAATATCGAGGGCTCCCTAGGCCTGGTCCATAGGCATGGGATCATAAGTGGTCTCCTGATCTCATTATGGTCGGGAACCTCAGACTGGTCCCCCGCTTGCTGTTGGAATAGGGTCCTGCTGCTGGACCAGCTGAATATCGGGTGCATCACTGGAGGGAGTCTCCTGAATCTTAGCAAGCTGAATCACTAGACCCTCAGTACTAGGTAGCTTTCTCTTCTTCCTCGGAGGCCTGGATGCCGGCTCGCTGTGGCTCTAGCACTGGTGATGCTGCTGGAGGGGTTGACTCCCCAAATAACACGTCAAAAGGCAGTTGATCCGCCAATAGCTTGTTCACATCTGTTCGATGCACCTTCACTGACTCCTTGGATGCCCTTGTCTTTATCATCTTTTTGTGCTCTCGGGCGAGCTCTTTCAGAGCTATGCCATGAGAATCTACCGCCTTAGTCAAGGCGACCTGAGTCTCTATTATCTTCTCCTGGTTGGTCAGGAGCTTCTTCAATGTTTCCTCAATAGACTGAGGAATCTGGACAAAGTCTGGTGCAGAGTGGGGCTCAACTAAAGTGGCCAATGTGGACAACTTGGATGTCGCAGCTGACACCCAGTTGTTTAAACTAGCCAAGGTCTTTGCTTAGTGTTGGGCTGTCAAAGGGTTGATCCATGAAGATGGGACTGTTGGGTCAGCTGAAGAATAGGACCTGCAGAAGAGGACGGCGCATCATCTGGGACAGAGACAACTGGAATGAAGGGGAGCGCAGTAGAAGGCTCGACAGTAGACTCTACCGCAACTGGCTCCTCAGATTGGCCAGTCAGGATAGGGGTGGATGCCTTGTGCTTTTTGTCCTTTGGGTTGTTCGGACCCTGAATGCTGAACCATGAGAACGGGGACACTGGGTGCACTGTCACATCATAGGACATTTTCTTCACCTTCAAGTCTTGGAAGTACATAGTGAGAGTGTTGGGGTATGGGTAGTTCCAAATGCCGTCAACCCCCATTGAAGTGATCGCCCTGTACAATACATTTCCCACATTGATAGGGAAGCCAACCATGATGGATGCAATCAGCACAGCCCGGGGTAGTGGGATAGTCTGGTCATGGGAAGTGGGGTCAAGCCTGTTGCATACAAAAGTGAGCCACCCTCTAGCCTCGAAATTCAAGTTCTTCCTCAAAATCTTTACCCCCGCTTGTATCCAATCCGGAACAACACCCGGATGAGCCAAATATTCAGCCAACCATTGCTGAGCCTCCTCCTTCATCTTCAACTTCTTGTTGTATTGTGTCTCATCTTCATCGTCGAAACCCAAATATCTATTGAACACCTTCCCTGAAAACACCACAATTTTGTCGCGCACTTTGGTCACAGCAGAGTCCTTTTTGGTGTAGGATACGTTGCAATAGAACTCCTCGACCATGTGCGCGTTTGAATCAACCAGATCATCTCTAAAATGCTCCCAACCGACTCTGGTGCAAAATTTCTCGTGCACATTGGGAAGTATGGTCAATAAGTCTCGGGTGATTCTACTCTCTTCGAAATCAGTTTTCGTGTTGGCCACATCTTTCTGAATTTGTGAAAGACCACTTGACTAACAAAGTGGTCCTCCCACACTTCTGCTTTTCTTGTTCTTTCTACACCACCAACCTCGGGCACCCCACTACATGGGACCTCATCATCACTGTTGTTACCACTTGTTGCACTCTCCCCGAATATTGAAGCTGTGGGGGAGGTGGAGAATTTGCCGCTACCCGCTGCTGAGCCATCAGACGAATCAGGCTGTACAACTAGTGGAGCTTGGGTTGAAGGTGGGCTGGGACTGAGGGGGCTTGCCTCGAGTCAGTTGAGATGTCCTGAGAGGGCAGGTACTCACTCCCCGACTTGTCGTCATCACTCACTACTTGCTTTCTTGTTTTAAGTTTTGGTCGGGGCGTGAGTTTTGTTTGTTTTCCTTTTCCTCCCTGGGAGGAGTCCCCTCGGCCGGGTTGTTTGGTACCACGTCCTTTTAGTTTAACCATTTTCTACAAGCAAACACGTCTAACTTTGTTAGTTGAAGCATAAACAGTGTATAAAGTGTTCAAAACAAGTGCAGAATAACAGCATGAACAATTGCAGAAAACATCTCAGAACAAGCTACCGCGGACCGCATATTCTAGGGCGTGGCCGCGGGGGAGGCACCACGGTCCACGTGATCACGACCGCGGGCTGGAAGGACCAACCAACAAAAACTTACCTTCTCTGAATCTCACTAACGCAGGCCGCGTAAAAAGAGGGTGCGGCCGCGTTGGTCCAGCGCAAACCGCACAAATACGGACACGGCTATGCTGAAAACAGATAGCTTTTTAGATCAAGGTCCATCGCAAACCACGCCATTAGTAGTGCGGCTGTGTTAAGGTCATACGGACCACGTTAGAATAACTGCGGGCTGTGCGGGGTGAAGAGTTAGGAACGAACTAGGGTTTTACACATTTGCCCATTTTGTTCAAGTTTTACATCCTACTTTGTCCCTACTCGATTACCCACTATAAAAATCATGCCCAGTATCTAAAAGCTAAAAATAAACTAACCTAAACATTCAATTTATGCAAATACAGAAGAACAAAGAAGCTACACTACTGGGAAATAACAAAAAATTGAAATTAACAACTAATTAATGATCATTGTGAGAATTGGTTACCATGAATATGGATAATTTACTCTTGATGCAAGCACAAAATTAGAGTCTTAGAGGTGAACGGTAAAATTGAGGGCTCTGGTATTCGATTTGGAAAAAAGTTTAAACAGAGGACCTAAGTCCCTATTTATAGAAAACTTGTGGGACCCTATACGTACCCTCCAGCGCGGCCGCGTAAAATTGACTGCGGACCGCGCTGGGTCTTACCCTGTGCCTTTGCAGAAAGAAGCCGCTGCAGGCTGCACAAAAAATTCTTTGGCTGCGCGAGACCTTCGCGGACCGCTCAATCATGACCTCGGCCGCGTGGTAAGCTTCAGAGACCAACCACTTTCAGCTTATGCTGGTGCGGACCGCAAAAATCTTACCGCAGCCGCGCTGACAATTTTCAGAGTCTGTGCATTTTTTCACTTTGTTTTTCACTTCTTCAACACAAGTCCTGCAACATCTCACAAACAATTAGCTCAAAAATCCTAATCTACAAAGAAAATCAAAGAGAAAGGAAAATACATGGGTTGCCTCCCAAGAAGCGCCTGATTTAACGTCGCGGCACGACGCATGTTACCATCACATCAATTTAAATGAATGAGAGTCACAACGTGGCTCTCTTAGAACTTTCCCAAATAATGCTTGACACGATGCACATTCACCCAAAAAATTTCAACACTCTTGTTCTTGATATCAAGAGAACCAAAAGAAGTCACACATACAACTTCGAATGGCCCACTCCACTTTGACTTGAGCGTCGGGAATAACCTCAACTGAGAGTTGAAAAGAAGAACCATATCACCAACCTTGAATTCTTTCCCCCGAGCATATTTTTCGTGGAGATACTTCATCTTGTCCTTATACAGGGAGGAGCTAGAGTATGCATGAAATGTAAACTCATCAAGCTCATGAAGTTGCTCAACACGGAGATTTGCTGCGACATGCCATTCCAAGTTCAACTTCCTCAAGGCTCACATAGCTTTGTGCTCAAATTCCACCGGTAAGTGACATTCTTTCCCAAATACCAAACGGTAAGGAGACATACCTAATGGGGTCTTGTACGCAGTCCGGTAGGCCCATAGAGCATCATCTAACTTTTTGGACCAGTCGGTCCAATTTTCATTAACTGTTTTGGATAAGATACTCTTTATTTATCGGTTAGAGACTTCCACTTGGCCGTTGGCTTGAGGATGATAGGAGGTAGTTACTTTGTGATTTACTCCATACATGAAAAACAATGAGTCAAAAGCCTTGTTGCAAAAGTGGGACCCCCCATCACTAATGATAGCATGAGGAATGCCAAACCTTGTGAAGATACACTTTTTCAGGAATGCGACAACACTTTGGGCTTCATTGTTGGGTAAAGCCACGACTTCAACCCACTTTGATACATAGTCCACCGCCACGAGGATGTAAGTGTTCCCACAAGAGCTCATGAAAGGACCCATGAAATCGATACGCCAAACATAAAAAATATCTACCTCAAGAATCGTAGTGAGGGGCATCTCATCCCTGTTTGAGATTCCGCTGGCTCTTTGGCATGCATCACATCTCTTTACTAAATCACTAGCATCTTTAGACAACGTCGGCCAATAGAAATCGAAACTCAAGACCTTTGAAGCCGTCCTCACCCCTCTATGATGGCCACCATAAGGATAGGAGTGACAAGCCTCCAAAATGCTCAATTGTTCACCTTCAGGGACACATCTTCTAATCACACCATCTGTGAAAATTTTAAATAAGTATGGATCATCCCAATAAAAGTCCAAACTATCCCGCTTGAGTTTCTTCCTTTGGTTGGAAGAGATCTCACATGGGACAATTCCGGTCATAATGAAGATTTCAATGTCCACAAACCATGGCATGTCACCCATTGACACAGAAAGAAGTTGCTCATCGGGGAATGTCATTTATTTCAAGGCTATCGCATGGTCTACCTTCTTCCTCCAACCGAGTCAAATGATCCGCAACTTGATTCTTACTTCCCTTCCGATCCTCTATTTCTAAGTCAAATTCTTGGATAAGTAACACCCATCTCATCAATTTCGCCTTGGAATCCTTCTTGGTCATCAAATACCTCAAGTCGGCATGGTCATGTGCACAATCACCTTGGCCCCCATAAGATATGGCCTAAATTTTTTCATGGAAAATACAATTGCCAACAGTTCCTTCTCCATTACTGTGTAATGACGTTGAGCTTCATTCATCGTCTTGCTTGCATAGTACACGAGATAAAACATTTTACTAAGTCATTGACCCAACACTGCCCCCACCGCAACATCACTTACATCACACATTAGTTCAAAGGGAAAACTCCAATTGGGTGCGGTGATGATAGGAGTTCTGGTCAATTTGTGCCTCAAGAGTTCAAAGGCCTCCATGCATTTTTCATCAAAAACAAACCTGGAATCTTTCTCTAGCAACTTGTAAAGTGGATTCACAACCTATGAGAAATCTTTGATGAATCACCGGTAGAACCCGACATGCCCAAGAAAACTCCTCACCTCTTTTACAGAAAAAGGGGGAGGAAGCCTTGAGATGACCTCAATTTTTGCCTTGTCTACCTCAATCCCATGCTTAGAAATCTTGTTACCAATACCATACCTTCCTTCACCATAAAGTGGCACTTTTACCAATTGAGAACAAGATTAGTTTCTTCACATCGGCCAAGACTCTATCCAATTTTTCCAAGCATTCTTCAAATGAGTCACCAACCACACTAAAGTCATCCATAAAGACCTCCAATATGTCTTCCACCATGTTGGTGAAAATGGCCATCATGCAACGTTGGAAGGTCATCAGAGCATTGCATAGCCCAAATGGCATCCGGGAAAAGGCTAATGTACCATATGGGCATGTGAAAGTGGTCTTTCCTTGGTCCTCCGAGGAAATTAGGATTTGATTATAGCCCGAATACCCATCCAAAAAACAATAGAAAGCTCGTCATGCAAGGTGGTTAAGAATTTGGTCCAAGAACGGCAGTGGGAAATGATCCTTCCCAGTTACCTTGTTGAGTTTCTGGTAGTCCATACAAACTCTCCACCCGGTAATGGTCCGAGTGGGAATAAACTCATTGTTGGAATTTTTTACCACCGTAATTCCCCCTTTCTTTGGCACACATTGGACTGGAGAGGTCCATGAGCTATCGAATATTGGATAAACCACACTGGCGTCAAGTCACTTGAAACCTATTTCTTTACCACTTCTTGCATTGCTTCATTTAATCTTCTTTGATGTTCAATTAAAGGCCTTTCATCCTGCTCCAAGATGATTTTATGCATGCAAAATGCAGGGCTTATTCCCCGAATATCGGCTAATGTCCACCCAATCTCCTTTTTGTGCTTTTGAAGAACCGCCAAAGGATAATAGGTAAAGTAGAATTTGAACCCAAGAATTCATACCTGAGGTATGGAGGAAGGGGCTTCAGCTCCAATATTGGTGGCTCCTCAATCGATGGCTTTGTTGGTAGAGTTTTGCGATTTCAAGATCCAAAGATAACTTTCTAGACTCATATGAATATGAGCACATGCCATGCAATGCATTCACGCACTCCACTCTACCGGCATCCTCATTGACATCCATGTTAAGAAGCACAACCTCAAGAGGATCTTCAACATTTATCATGGAACTTGTGTCATCCACGATCGCAGCTGTGACAATGTCCACAAATGAACACACCTCCGTGCTATTGGGTTGTCTCATTGATTTGCAAACATGGAATACCACATTTTCATCACCCACATAGAATGTCAACTCTCCTGCTTCAACATCAACCAATGCCTTCCTCGTAGCTAAGAAAGGTCTTCCTAGAATAATCGGCACTTCAAGTACACCTCACAATACAATATGACAAAGTCGGCCGTCAATATGAATTTACCAACATTAACAACAACATCATCAATTATGCCTAAAGGTTGTTTCATCGATCGATCCGCCATTTGAAGTCTCATGGAGGTTGGTCTAGGTTGCACGATTCCCAAGGTCTTGAAAACCGAATAAGGCATCAAATCAATACTAGCCCCCAAGTCACAAAGCGCTTTTGCAAAGTAGGTACTTCCAATGGTACAAGAGATAGTAAATGCACCAGGGTCCTCAAGTTTTGGATCTATAGAATGTACAATTGCGCTCACTTGATGAGCCATCTTGATTGTCTCACACTCCATTGACCTCTTTTTTGTAACCAAATCCTTCATGAACTTTGCGTATCCCGGCATTTTGTCGAGTGACTCCACCAAAGGCACGTTGATAGTTAGACTCTTCATCATCTCAATGAATTTTTTGAATTAGTTGTCACCCTTTTGCTTGGCCAGCCATTGAGGATAGGGCGGAGGAGGTCCATGCAAAGGTGCCTTGGGTTGGGGCACCATTGGTTCGGGCATATCAATCACGTGTTCCCTAGACGGGTTCACGGCCTCTTGTGTCTCCTCCTCAACCTCATTAATATCAATCCGCACATCGTTATTCACATTGGGTTCCACTACATCCTCAACCACCAAAGGCATATCATCATCTCGCAACTCATCCTCATCAACCATGACTTAATTTATTTTTGAGGTATGCACATCACCGCCTCTTCCACTTTGCGTTGTCACCGCCATCACATGATTGTTGTGCCCACCCTTAGGGTTTACTACCGTATCACTTGGTAGAGCACCCTTCGGGCAAGTATTTAACGATTGAGAGATTTGGCCTAGTTGCACCTCCAAATTACGAATAAAGGTATTGTGGGAGGCCAATTGAGAATCAGAATCTTGGTTCTTCTTCATCATTTCTATTCTCGCCATATCACTACCCGACAAACTAGACCCTTGAGATTGAAAAGGCGGTGGATTGTTCGGTTGTTGGTACATGGGGGGCCTTTGCGAACCTTGCCCCCCTGTTGCTTTTGTTTCCACTATTATTCGACCCTCCTTGATTGTAGTTATTGCTCCAATACTGTTGTTCCCATTCCAATTGCCTTGATTATTACCTTGATTGCCCCTATTTTTTCTTTGATTGTTGTTGTTCCAATTGCCACCACCTTATTGTTGGTTGTTACTATTCCAATTCCAGTAGCCTTGTTGGTTACCCCAATTGTTGCTTTGATTGTTGTTGTTCCAATTGCCACCACCTTGGTGTTGGATATTACTATTCCAATTTCTGCTTCCTTGTTGATTTCCCCAATTTCCTTGTGGACGCCATTGCTGATTCCCTTGATTTCCTCTATTTCCTTGGTAGTTATTGACATATTGACATTCTTCGCTTTGATCATCATAGCACTCATTCGAATAACCACCACCACCATTGTTGTTGTCAAATTTTTCATAATTACTTTGAGATTGTTGTTGCCCTCTTTGCCTCCTTTTCAACATAGAAACACCTTCCATTGTATTGACTTGGTGTGAGTTTTGGACTTGTTGCAATTGTGCCTTTGCCAATCGATTCATAGTTGTTGTAAGCTTGACAATAGCTTGGCCATGATCATGCAATTCCTTGTGCAAATGTATGACATTAGGGTCACCTTGAGGAACATTTTTTCGGCTTTTCCATGCCGACGGAGTATCGGCCATTTCATCTAAAACATCGCAAGCTTCATTGTAGGGAAGATTCATAAAATTTCCTCCGCCAATTGGTTCACAATACATTTGTTGGTTGTGTTAATGCCCCTATAGAACGTTTGTTGAATCATCGCCTCAGTCATATTATTATTAGGGCATTCCTTCACCATTTTTCTATATCTCTCTCAGATTTCATGCAAAGGTTCCGTTGGCTCTTCCTTGAAGGCTAAAATGTTATCCGAAGTTCCACCATATGACTTGGTGAGAAAAACTTGACAATGAATTTATCCGTCAACTCATTGTTAGATAATACGCTTAACGCTAGAGGGGGGGTGAATAGCGTTATAATAAAAATTAGTGTAAACTTGCGGAATTTAAAAACTTGCAGGAAAAATAAGTGTGGAAATTAAATGCAATAAAGAACAAACGCACCGATGTATTCTGGTTCACCACAACAAGTGGCTAGTCCAGTCCCCGAGAGACTCTCTCGAGATTTTCCACTAACTTGTCAAGCTTACGGGTGCTCAACAAACCTTTACAACTTAAGGACACAAGCCTTAACACCTTTGCTCGGATATACAACACTCCAAGACTTCACTGTTAAGCTTACGGGTGCCTAACCAACCTTTACAACATAAGGACACAAGCCTTAACACCTTTGCTCGGAGATACAACACTCCAAGACTTCACTGTTAAGCTTACGGGGTGCCTAACCAACCTTTACAATCTGTGGACACAAGCCTCAACAATCTTGCTCGGAGATACAACACTCCAAGACTTCGACCAAGGAAACACAAGTTCCTTACAACAAGAGAATCACAATTCTCTTCAAGTGTACAAAACACTAAACACTCAAACAATACACTCCTTTATGAGTAGATATGAGTAGAAGAAGTAAGCTCAAGATCACAACAACTTTGGACAAGAATATGGCTCTCAAACTTATGTAATGAATATAAAATGATTAGCAATAGAGTATGCAAGCTTATAGTAATTGTATGATCAGTTGTTGTGTGCTATTGTGTTTAAAACACTGAAATGAAGATGTATTTATAGTTGAAAAACTTGGCATTACCGTTGCCTAATTGCCAATTAAGAGTTGTTGATTTTACTGTGTGACAATCGATTGTCAAGAAGCCACAATCGATTGTTTGCCAATCGTTCCAAAAATCAATCCCAGATTTTACGCTTAACAATCGATTGTCCAAGATCAACAATCGATTATCGGCAATGTTCAAAAAATCATTTCCAGATTTTACGTAAAACAATCGATTATACAAAATCAATAATCGATTATTCAGCAACGTTCAAAAAATCTTTTCCAGATTTTAATATCAACAATCGATTGTACAAGATCAACAATTGATTATTCAGCAACGTTCAAAAAATATTTTCCAGATTTTAATTTCAACAATCGATTGTACAGAATCAACAATCGATTACCTGACGGTATTTGAAAACTTTACGACAACGGTCAGCTTCACAATCGATTGTGCAATGTTAACAATCGGTTATTTATCAGACTTTGAAAATCATTTTAGACACTGCCTCTTGACAATCGATTGTTATATACTCTCAATCGATTATTTAATAATTTTGAAAAAGTCTGGAAGACACTGTCTCAACACAATCGATTGTCATATGTTCACAATCGATTATTTTGTGACTTTTAAAAATCTGATGGACACTGTCTCTTCACAATCGATTGTCATTAGCTTCACAATCGATTATTCTGAGTTTTCAAAAATTTTGATGTACACTGCCTCATCACAATCGATTGTCATGCAGGTTTGAAAAACCTAATGCTCACTGCCTTAACACAATCGATTGTCATTAGTTCACAATCGATTGTCATGCAGTCTTGGCTTAACATAATCGATTATCATAAGTACATAATTGATTATCTTAGTCCAGATTTTAGAGACATGTTTAAAAATCATTTTGACTAAAGTAAATATGCATGATTTAAAATCATTTAGCATTAAATTAAATATGCATGATTTTGTAAAAATAATTTTACGAGAGAAGCCATGTCATGAGTCAAGTGGTCGGATCAAGATCACAATTAAGAACGACTCATGTAAAACTATAAAACTTGGTCTTGTGCTTGAATCTCGTTATATACCAATTGTGCGCTTGTACTTGAACTTCGTCATATATCAATTTGTGCTTGTTTGTCATTCATCAAAACCTACACATAAGAACACACGTTTTAGTATAAAGCTTTGAGAACGTGTTTCCAACACTAATCCCAAGTTGTGATGGAATGATTGCGAAGCCTTTCTAACCAATCCAATGCTTTACCCCGAAGAGGGAATGGGAAGAGCCTCAATCTCAAAGCATCATCGGATACGTTTGTTTTCTTGCTACCCCAAGATTTATCAACGAACCCCTTAAAGTTCTTGTATGCATTTTAATCGGAGGTGACCGTAAAATTCCCTCTTTGCTCGAGCAAGGTTAACATGACATTTGTAATTTGGAAGTTCCCCACTCATATTCGGGGAGAAACGATGGCACTTGCATATCCTTGATTCGGGAGTACTCTTGGCGCTGGACAAGGAGTGTCTCGAATATTCTCATTCAGATTCACGTTTGCATTGGCATTTCTACCTCTACGTGGAGCTTGATGTATAAGTTCATCTTTATCAATATCTTCAATCTCTTCCCCCGCCAAGACATTGCCAAGAGGGTCATTTGCATTGAGAGTCATTTGTACCTGACTGATTGAAACAAAAAAATTAGTAAACAAGAAGGAAAGAGAAGCAAAACACAAAGCTAGATAAACAGATAGTCAACACAGTAAGCTCCCCGACGATAACGCCAAAAAGTGATCGCTGCCAACTCAACACTACACGAATGTAGGGAGAGCGGGTCACTACAGATTTTACCCGAATAGTGGTTCGGGGTCGAATTTCCACAGGGAGCTTGGAATGGAGTTGTATTGTCTGTTTAGCCTAGACTTGCGTTTGTACTTCTAATTGCACTCCTAACATTTTTGGGTTTTCTTTGTATTAACAACTACTATTATGAACTAAAGATGAAGACTAAATTATGCTAAGGAAATATTGCTTGGTTGTAACTAATAGGAAGAAAGGCACTAGGGTCATGGCATCATCTAGGTGGTTAACTAACGGGTAGAAACTACTAAGAATAGATTGACATATTCAGCATTTATGCTATGACCACTGGACAATTGTATCCACTTTCACGCCTGTCGGTAGAGAGATTGATTTTGCCTGATTGACTTTCTCGAGACCAATTGGGTAGGCCAATTAGACCAAGCAACTAGGGTTCAAGTAGGGTGATTACTCTCTCGAGATTTAACTCGTTAATTGGAACTACTATTTCTCATGGGTCCATCCAATTCCTTGTTGGGTCAATTTTAAGGTCATAGATTCTCTTTCTCAAGAAGAGTCAAAACCCACTAAGCTAGAATCAATATTTGCAACCATCAATCCTTAATTTAAGCATAAAATTAACCCAAATAACAAATACCCGATAACAATCTATCACTAGAAAGCAACACCCATCAATTACCCACACTGGGGTTGAGCTACAACCCAAGCTAATGGGTTTAGCTAGATATAGTTGAAGAAGAAACAAAAGAAATATAAGGAGAACTAGACATAATAGTTACTTACTAAGATTAAACTACAAGAATCTATGAAGAAATTAATGCAAAAATGCCAAAATAGGCTAAAACTTTCATCCTCACGAGAGCAACTCTATTAAGTAAAAAAAACCCTAAAAAAAACTCTTCTAAATTTGGTAAAATATTCTATTTATAGTGGGCTGGAAAAACTGGACAAAATTTCCCCTGCGAGGTCAGTGCGGGC
The DNA here is from genome assembly GCA_034376525.1 of Nicotiana benthamiana. Lineage (NCBI taxonomy): Eukaryota > Viridiplantae > Streptophyta > Magnoliopsida > Solanales > Solanaceae > Nicotiana > Nicotiana benthamiana. Next base: position 87,616,107 of record CM067333.1, on the reverse strand, counting down.
CGCGCAATTACAATTGCAGCCTTATTGGCTCTTTGGCTTCGGTTTCTATCTTCTTTGAAGTGGCTGGCGCGGACCGTGTAAAAGTGTGGCGCGACCGCGTGAAGGTCTGGCGCGGACCACGTAATAGTGATCGCGGCCGCGTGGCTTGCCTTTGCTCAAATCTCCATCTTCTATGAAACTTGTTACGGGGGCCGCATGTCATAATAGCCTGCCGCGTGAGCTGAATGCGGGACGCACATTTCCAACCGCGGCCGCGTTGTGCAAGACCTGATTATACTTTTCTCTGAAACCCCTAGTGCGATTGGATGCACAATATCACGGTCTGGACTAGGCTCCTCTTTCCACCACTTCACTTGGCCTTTGATACCGAGCAGGTTTCACTCCGTTTTGAGCCAATCTTTGACATTTCGTCACTTTGTCGTTCAAACCTGCAATCAAGAACACCTGTAAGCATTTTGGGACTATTTTGTAGAAAATTATACTCAAAGCATAGGCAATCAGGGGCATAAAACACGTTAAAATCCTACTTATCAGCTTCCTGGGCTTATAAGCCTAAGAAGAGAACCAACTCCTCGGTGTTGGATTATTACTCACTTCTCCAGCCCAGGGATGAGTTTGAAGAAGATGATATTTTTGTTGCTGGTAGATTGACCCTTGCGGGGGAGCAGGCAGCAGTAGAGGGGAAGAGATATGAGGCTGACTTCCCTTCGACTCGAGAGGCCGAGTTGGAGATGAGGGCTGAGGCCTCCTCAGAAGCTGCTTCTGCTACGAACGAGGCAGTCGATATAATTAACATCATGGGGACGCGCTCCTATACCGAGTTTATGCTTGAGGAGGCCCAAGAAGGTAAAGAGAATTTGAGTGAAGGTGTTCTTGGCAGGGATGACCCTCTTCACTCCTTTTTCGATGGCATGGACTTGTCCACTATGGAAGACTTTTTAGAGCTAGGCAACCTGGAAGTCCCGAAGAAGGACATGTCTTCAGAAGCTGGCAGGCTGAGTTTGAGTGAAGCAGTTTCCTACTCCGAGTGTTGACCCTGGCCGTAAGAGAATGGTCATTATTACTCTTCTTGAGGGTTCTCGAGTTTTGAATGCTCCCGTGGGCATAGACAACTACCCCTGATGCCTAGTGACTGAGGAGGAACAGGAAAAGATGAATGAGGTGGTCATGTCATGTCTCATCAACGAGGCAGAGGAGGCGCTGAACTGGAAAAGCATCAATACTCCGTCTTGAATTCTATTTAGGTTCCGCTATCCCATATAATTGTTTTGCATGCCTCGACACTTCACCATGAGAGATTTCATTGGTACTAGTTCGAAATCAGTTAACTCGAGTTCGAGCTTAAAATGAAAGCACAAAAAAGGACATGTTCAAACTCTTTAGTGAGCAACGGGACGGAGACCTGGAGGAGGGAACATTATGATCTAGTTGAAAAGGTAAAGGTCTTTTAAACTAAAAACGAGGAGCTAGTCATGGTGACTAACAGCACAACCTCGCAGGTTCAACAGAAAATCGACCTAATTGACCAACTCTGAGCTGAGATGAACAAGGTCCAAGCCATGGCCGATGCGTGAAAAAGTAAAATGGACTTCTTGGATTTGGACAAGGAAACAACAGGGTGAAGTTAGCATCGGTAGAGGTCCAACTCTGGTTGGCGAAGGAGAATGTTGACAAGTGGTCTCAACTGAATGACGATCGCCGAGCATAACTGAGCTCGACTATCATAGAGTGGGATACCCTCGGTAGAGAATTAGAGGCACTAAAGTCCATGTTAAATACAACCTTTCCAATACGAGGCCGATGAGGAGGCAGCATGTCATAACTCCAAATACCACGGTCATCATGGCGCCTATCACTGTACTAGGCAAACCAACCAAACATTTACCGTATTGAAAATTTTTATAAAAAATCATTTTTCTAATATCGAATAAGTCCCAAATTCATCATATGAAATAGATGAATAAAACAAAAAATGCGGAAAACCAGTTCAAAATACCAACACAACCCAACAAATCTGGTGTCACTGGTCAAGTGCCTCTAAGTACAACTCAAAACTGACTGAATAATACATCATAAGTCTGAAATAACAGAGTACTAAGATAGGAAGGAGGAAAGCAGGGCCGAAATTGTCGTACACCTACCTTGCGATCTCCAAATGATGCTCTAAGAGTACTGGAAGCTCACACTCTGATGTTCAGGCACCTGGGTCTGCACACAAAGTGCAGGCAGTAACGTTGTCACGACCCGGATTTCCCATCCTCGGGGGTCATAATCGCGCCTACTCGTGGTAGCTAGGCAAACCAAAAACCCTTTCAAACATTAACCTATATTATTTAATACATGATTAGACTATTAAATTATCAATGGATAAGCAGTTAAAAAGACAACAAAAAGTAAAATTTAGTGGAAGTCTAACTAAATATAGGACCAACGTCTAGAAAACCAATACAAGTCTCTACCCAGCACCTAGTGTCACAATAATACACGGACTGTCTAGGATTACTACAAATAAGGGTTTTAAATAAAAGACATAGTTTGTCTTGAATGCAAATGTCAACAAAACATGAAAACTGAAAGGAAAGACGCCAGGACTATGGACGCCAGCAAGGTTACCTCGGAGTCTCGTGGACTGAAGGTCGGTTCCCTGACTACTGCTCTGCACCGTAAGCTGCTCCGACACCTGGATTGTGCAAAAGAGCATAGAGTGTAGTGTTAGCAAAACCGACCCCATATGCTGGTAAGTGCCTAGCCTAACCCCGATGAAGTAGTGACGAGGCTAGACAAGACTACCATATAAATATGTGCAATTATATATATATATATATATATATATATATATATATACAGTGGGAAACTAACAAGAATAACCTTTTTAAATGGGACGGGAACATGCTTCGGGGATACCAGATAATACAGAAATTCAGGAGACCAATAAGGAACATTAATAAATTAAATCTAACACGGATAAGGGAAATAATAGCATATTTTACTTTTAGTACACATCTCGTTGCAAGCGTGCTACCCGATCCTATTTCTCAATGTCTTCATGGTAGGTGTACCACCCGGTCCCATTTCATCAATATCTTGTGGTAGGTGTACCACCCGCTCCCATTTCATTCAATATCTTGTTGCAGGCGTACAACCTGCTCCCATTTCAATCAATATCTTATGGTAGGCATACGACCCGCTCCCATTTGAATCAATATCTTGTGGTAGGCGTACCACCCGCTCCCATTTCAATCAACACAAAGTCATAATAAAATTTCGGCAAGGAAAATAAGGCAATATAATAATAATTTCCCAGCAAGGGAACAACAATATCAAAATAACCATCCCAACAAAGGAGAATCAGCTATAACCAAATCTCTGCTCAGTATTAAGAGTCATCAATATAAAGCGTCTTAAGTGTCATTTAAGAACACAATAACAATCAATTTAAGACTCATGGTCATGATCGAAAGCAACGTATAGATACTCTTCACCATGCCAATACGTCGTACTCAACAAGAAGCAATTAGCAAATAAGACTCAACTCCTAGTCCCTCAAGCTAGGTTAGACCAAACACTTACATCAATGCCTTGAATACAACAAATTTTTCAAAGTTAAAATGCACTTGTGGCCTATCCAAAACTCACTCGAGCCCTCGGGGCTCCAAACCAAATATACACAAAACCTCAAAAACATCCTTCGGACTTATTCGCGCGATTAAACTGCCAAAATAACATCATAAACATTGAATTAAACATCAAAATCCAAAAATTCTTTCAAACTTTATAAAACATCAAATTTTCCCGTTTATGTCCGAATCACATCAAACGGCGTCCGTTTTCAACCAAAATTCACAGAAACATAATAAATTATATATGAGACCTGTACCGGGTGCCTGAACCAAAATACGGTCCCGATACCAACACGTTCTAAAAAAATTTCATTTTAAATTTCCTTAAACAATTTGAGAAAAATATTTTATAAAAAAATTCATTTCTCAGGCTTGGGACCTCAAAATTTGATTCAGGGCATACGCCCAAGACCCCTATATTCCTACAGACCCCTTTGGACCGTTAAATCACAGGTCCGGGTCCGTTTATCCTAAAATTGACCAAAGTCAAATTTATTCATTTTAATATCAAAACTTAGCATTTTTCACAGAATTTCAAATTTAAGCTTTCCGACGACGCGCCCGGACTGCACATGCAAATTGCGGTGACTCTAGATGAGGCTTTCAAGGCCTCGAAGGCACATATTATTTAAAAACAAGTGATGACCCTTTGGGTCATCACATTCTCCACCTCTAAAAAACTCGTTCGTCCTTGAACAGATAGAAAAGAGAAGTACCTGAGTCGGGGAAAAGATGAGGATAACGGCTCTGCATATCGGACTCGGACACCCAGGTCGATGCCTCAGGAGGCTGACCTCTCCACTGAACACGAACAGAAGGGAAACTCTTGGATCTCAACTGACGAACCTGCCGGTCTAGAATATCTATCGGCTCCTCCTTATAAGACAAGTCCTTGTCCAACCGGACAGTGCTGAAATCTAACGCGTGGGCTGGATCGCCGTAATACCTCTGAAGCATGGACACATGAAACACTGGATACACGACTGATAACCTCGGCAACAAAGCAAGTCTATAAGTCACCTCTTCTGCTCGATCAAGAATCTCAAACGGACAAATGAACCTAGGAATTAGCTTGCCCTTCTTCCCAAATCTCATAACGCCTTTCATAGGCGTCACTCGGAGCAATACCCGCTCACCAACCATAAAAGCCACATCTCGAACCTTGCGGTCTGCATAGCTCTTTTGCTAGATTGAGCTGAATGAAGCCTATCCTGAATGATATTGACCTTGTCCAAGGCTTCCTGAACCAGATCTGTACCCAACAATCGAGCCTCTCCCAGCTCAAACCATCCAACCGGAGACCGACATCGCCTACCCTATAAAGCCTCATAAGGAGAGATATGGATGCTCGACTGGTAGCTGTTGTTGTAAGCAAACTTTGCTAAAGGCAAGAACTGATCCCACGTACCTCCAAAGTCAATAACATAAGCTCGGAGAATATCCTCTAAGATTTGAATAGTTTGCTCGGACTGACCGTCCGTTTGGGGATGAAATGCTATGCTTAACTCAACCCGTATGCCCAACTCTCGCTGAACTGCTCTCCAAAAGCGCGAGGTAAACTGTGTACCTCGATCCTAAATGATAGACACGGGCACACCATGAAGGCGAAAAATCTCCCGAATATAGATCTCAACAAACCTCTCAAAAGAATAGGAGACTGCCACAGGTATGAAATGCGCTGACTTGATCAGCCTATCAACAATGACCAATATTGCATCAAACTTTTTCCGAGTCAGCGGAAGTCCAGTAACAAAGTCCATAGTAATCCATTCTCACTTCCACTTGGGAAGCTCAATCCTCTGACATAAACCACCAAGCCTTTGATGCTCGTACATAACTTGCTGACAATTCAATGAACGAGCCACATATGCTATGATATCCTTCTTTATTCTACGCCACCAATAATGCTGCCACAAATCCTGATACATCCTCACGGCGCCCGGATGAATATAGTATCGGGAGCTATGGGCCTCCTCTAAATTAACTCTCGGAGCCCATCTATATTAGGCACACATACTCGACCCTGCAATCTCAAAACTCCATCATCATCTTAGATAACATGCATGAAACCTCCGCATTGCACTGTGTCTCTAAGGACACACAAATAGGGATTATCATACTGCCGATCACAGATACGTTCCAATAATGAAGAACAAGCGACCGTGCAAGCTAACACACGACTGGACTCAGAAACATCCAGCCTCACAAACTGATTGGCTAAGGCCTGAACATCCAAAGCAAACGGTCTCTCAACGACCGAAATATAAGTAAGACTTCCCATACTGGCTGACTTCTTGCACTATGCATCGGCCACCACATTGGCCTTCCCCGGGTGATATAAGATGATAATATCATAATCTTTCAACAACTCCAACCACCTTCTCTACCTCAAATTCAACTCCATTTGCTTGAACAAGTACTAAAGACTCTTGTGATCCGTGAACACCTCACATGCCACACCATACAGATAATGCCTCCAAATCTTCAATGCGTAAACTATGACTGCCAACTCCAAATCATGAACCAGATTGTTCTTCTCATGAATCTTCAAGTGCCTCGAAGCATAGGCAATGACTTTGCCATCCTGCATCAACACTGCTCCAAGCCCAACACAGGAAGCATCACAATAGACTGTATAAGGCCCTGAACCCGTTGGCAAAACCAACACCGATGCCGTAGTCAAAGCTATCTTTAGCCTCTGGAAGCTCGCCTCACACTCGTTTGACCATCTGAACTGGGCACCCTTCTGGGTTAATTGGTCATCGGGGCTGCAATAGATGAAAACCCATCCACAAACTGTCAATAGTAGCCTGTCAACCCCAACAAATTAGATGAAAACCCTCCACGAACCGTCAATAATAGCATTTCAACCCCAAGAAATTCCAAATATCTGTAGCCGATGTTGGGCTAGGCCAGTTCTTGACTGCCTCAATATTCTTTGGGTCCACCTGAATACCCTCTGCTGATACAACGTGACCCAAAAATACCACTGAACCCAACCAGAATTCACACTTTGAGAACTTAGCATACAACCGACTATCCATTAGAGTTTGAAGAACCACTCTAATGTGTTGCTCATGCTCCTTATGGTTGCGAGAGTATATCAATATATCATCAATAAAAACTATCACGAATGGGTCCAAATAAGGCCTGAACACTCAGTTCATCAAGTCCACGAAAGTTGTTGGGGGCATTTGTCAACCCGAATAACATAACCAATAACTTACAGTACCCGTACCGAGTGCGGAAGGCTGTCTTAGGGACATCGTGTTCAACAAGAATCAATTAGCAAATAAGACTCAACTCCTAGTCCATCAAGCTAGGGTTAGACCAAACACTTACCTCAATAACTTGAATACAACTCAAGCCTCAATTACCGTTTTACCTCTTGATTCCACCACCAACTCGCTCGTATCTAGCCACAAGTTACTTAATACATCAATAAATGCTAAATGAAACAATTTGAATGCATGAAAATGAGTTTCCCAAAGTTTTATCCAAAAAGTCAAAATTTTCCCCCGGACACATGTGGACAAAACCCGAGGTTCATCCAAAACCAAATTACTAATTTCCCCACGAACTCAAATGTATAATATTTTTTGAAATCGGACCTCAAATTGAGGTCCAAATCCCTATTTTTTTAAAAACCTAGGTTCTACCAAAACACTCAATTTCCCCCATGAAAATCTATGATTTTAGGTTGAAATCATGTTATAAGTTGTAAATGATTGAAAGAAATGAGTAAAAACTAACTTACAATTGATTTGAAAGAAGGTTTGTTCTTGTAAAATCGCCCAAAGGAATTGTGTTTTGAAAATGGGGTGAAAATGACCTAAAAATCGACTAAGTTTAAAAATTTGCAGGTTGCAGATAAGGGCATTGCGAACAGGCAGTCGCAATTGTGAACCCCGACCTGACGTTGGAATTATAAGGCCATGTTCGCATTTGCGAACACTGATCAAAACGGGGGACTTCGCATTTGGGACCACAAATGTCGCATTTGCGACAGTCCCAGTTCTGCATTTGCGATGTAAACTTTGCAATTGGGAAGGAAGCTCCCCAGGTCACCTTTAGCTTTTGCGATAGCAGGCTCGCAATTGCTATCTCACAGTTGCAAGACAGGCTTCGCAATTGCAAAGCCTGCAGGTCTGAAACACCAGCAAATTTTTCAAATTTAAAAATACACTTGTGGCCTATCCAAAACTCACCCGAGCCCTTGGGGCTCCAAACCAAATATATACACAACCTCAAAAATATTCTCTAGACTTATTTGTGCGATCAAATTGCCAAAATAACATCATAAACATTGAATAAAGCCTCAAAATTCAAAAATTCTTACAAACTTTATAAAAACATCAAATTTTCCAATTCATGTCCGAATCATGTCAAACAACGTCCGTTATCAACAAAATTTCACAAAGCATCTTAAATCATATATAAGACCTGTACCAGGCGCCGGAACCAAAACCCGGTTCCGATACCAACACATTCTTATTGATTTTCATTTCAAATTTCCTTAAACAATTTTACACAAAAATTCATTTCTCGGACTTGGGACCTCGGAATTCGATTCCGGGCATACGTCCAAGTCCCGTATTTTCCTACGGACCCTCCGAGATCGTCAAATCATGGGTTCGTGTCCGTTTACCTAATAATTAAACCAAAGTCAAATTTATTCATTTTAATATCAAAACTTAGCATTTTTCACAGAATTTCACATTTAAGCTTTCCGGCTAGCGTCCAGACTGCATACCCAAATCGAGTTGACTCTAAATGAGGTTTTCAGGGCCTCGGAAGCATAGAATTAATTAAAAACAAGTGATGACCCTTTGGGTCCTTACAAATGTGAGTAAGCCAACTCAGTAAGTAACAAAAGTACATAAAGTCTGAGTGTAGTGACGAGCATTTAAGATCACATATCATGAAATCTCAACAAAAATATCAAATTAAAAATTTGGAGTTCAATAGTCAATTTAATGCTAAAATCTCCAGTTTAAATCAAAGTCTTTGAAATCATTTATTCGACATGTTCAATAGAGGCTTAGTATAAAATAGTAAATATCATAAACAGTCCCTTCGGCAAGATATCACTCACATGAATAGCCCTCGGGCAATACTCTCAGTGACTCGTGACTCAGCTCTAGTGACATAGTATTCACTCTCAACACTCCAGCTCAATAATTAGCTCATAGTAATAATAATAATAATAATAATAATAATAATAATGATAATAATAATAATAATAATCACTTCAGGGTGCAACCCACTCTAATATATGTATAATAATCACTGTGGCGTGCATCCCGATCTAATATTTATAGTCTACTATGCTCACTGGGGGTGTACAAACTCCGAAAGGGCTCCTTCAACCCAAGCATCATATCGTTGCGACACGCAGTCCGATCCAATATATCGTCGGGACATGCAGCTCGATACATATATATATATATATATATATATATATATATATATATATATATATATATATATATATATATATATATATATATATCACTGCAATGTGCAGTCCGATCCATAAATATAAATAATATTGATGTGGTGTGCAACCTGATCCATATATATGATATAGTTCTCACCATCCGGCCCTCTTCCTCTCTCTCAATAATGAAACTCATAGCCACTCGATCATTTGAGTGAGAATTAGGGAACTCAGCCCAAACACTTTTTTTAATTTAAAAGTAGAGTAATGAAACCGGATTTAACAGATAACAAGTATACATGACTAAGGTTATGCTTTCAACTCAAACAGTGTGGGAAAAATCGATAAAGCACCCCTAAGGGTCTAAACAGTTCGGCACAAATGCCCAAACATGGCATTCAGCCCAAGTTAACAAAACAATTTATATAACACAAGGATATCATATACAATATATCAAAATACGCAGCTATATAGTTGCCACGGGTCGGACCAAGTCATAGTCCCTAAGGGAGCATGCCCACATGCCCTTGCATGCCCATCACCTAGAATGTGTGTCACCTTATTATCAAAACAGTACAAAATACCGGGATTTCATACCCTGAGTCCAAATGTACAATCGTTACTTACCTCAAAACGGATGAAATATTGCTCCTCGACGCCCTTGCCTCTCAACTCGGCCTCAACTCGCGTTGAATCTATCCAATAACAAAATTATAACATTAATATACGCTAAGGGAAAGAAGACCATGTAAAAATAATTAATTTACATCACAATTACCGAAATTGACCAAAACTCGACCTCCGGGACAACGTTTCGGAATCCAATAAAAATTACATCAATAAAATTTTTATCCTCCCGCGAGTTTATACATACAAAAAAATACCAAAATCTAACCACGAATGACCTCTCAAATCCCTAGATTAAGGTCTCCAATTTCCAAGCCCTAAACCCCTAATCTTCGTTACTAATTTCCATAGATTTCAAGCTTAATTAGTCAAAAACCATCGTAGAAACAAGTTTAGGGTCCAAAAACCTTACCTCCACGAATCCCCTTGAAATCCCTCTTAAAAATAATCCCTCAAGCTCAAATCCGAATGAAAATGGTGAAGAATAACCCAAAAATCACGACGGGGGATTTATATACTTTCTGGCCCAAGGTTTTCGCACTTGCAGCCCATTTTCTGCACATGCAGAGCCGCTTTTACGGCCAAACAACCCCGTATGCAGTTTCCACTTAAATCCACAAAAATGCACCTTACACATAAATTACCGCACATGTGGTCTCGGAGGTGCGACCCAACTTCTGCACCTGCGCCTTCAGCTCTTCTCACCCAATTCCGCATCTGTGGTCCTCAATCCGTAGGTGCGGTTATGACAGAATTCAGCAGCTTCAGCTGCAAATTTCCACCAAACTCCCAGTCAACAATTTGAAATCAACCTGAAGTCCCCGGGACCTCAACCAAAAGCACAAAAAAGTCAAATATCACAATCCAAACTTATACCAATCTTCGACCACCTAAAAAACATCAAATCAACAAAATACCATCGTATTCGAGCCTAAGGCTCCGAAATCATTCGAATTCCGCTTTTGATCAAAAAGTCTATCAAACCTCGTCCGAAGAACCTTCAATTTTCAAACACATCACAAATGACACAACAGACCTATTACAACCCTCATAACTCCATTCTGATCCCGATATCAAAATTTTCACTAACAACCGAAAAACACCAAAATCAATTTTCGCCAATTCTAGCCTAAATCTACTCCGGACCTCTAAAACACATCTGATCATGCTCCTAAGTCCCAAATCACCTCCCGAAGCTATTCGAATCATAAAAATGAAATTTTGAGATTGTTTGCTCACAAGTCAACTTCCAGTTGACTTTTCCAACTTAAAAGACTAAGTGTCTCAAACTTTTCCAAAACCATTCCGAATTCGGATCGACTAGCCTGATACCATATAACATAGATAAACAAGGCATAAAGAAGCAGAAATAACGGAAACAGAGTGGTAACTCATGAAACATCCCACTGGATTGTTACACAGCTGATGTAGAGGTAGTCGAAGTCTGCCCGTAGGCAAAAACCGAATATATGAAACGGCTATCTTGAAGATAGACATTCGAGGAGATCCACGCCCGAGGTTTTTACCTGTAGATTAAGATTGAGAGAGCTAAATAATTCGAGGATGAGGCGAAGAAGCTTTACGAGCATGAAGGTACGCAAGGCTTTGAGGGTTCTGAGGTCTCGGAGGATTCCAAAGGCTCTTATGGCTCTGGAAACAATTTGGACCCTAGTGAAGATTAGGAATAGATACCATAGTACTATTTTAATTTTTGTCTTATGAACATTTTTTTTTTATTTTGAGGTCGTTTTTGGGGCCTTTGTAAGTATATTCCGGAATATATATATGGTTTTACGTTTTTTGGAATTTCGAGTCATTACCTTTTCAGCATCTTTTCATAATTTCTGATCTTGAAATGTTTCTATTGCCTAACATATAATCAAATATAATTATAGGTTGTTCGATTTTCAAAGGTCCGGATAGAGCCCAAATTCGATACAACTTTTATTATTTAAGGCTTTGAAAACTCGTTGTGACAAGATGCTTAAGTGTTTTAGACGACATCTATTCCTAAGTGATTTTGAAAACTCGTTGTGACGTTTTCGGACGTCTCTGAGCCGTCTTTAAGGCGGCTTTAGCCTTTTGTACCTAGGCATCGCCTAATAATTTTGGTGCCTCCGGATTGAGTAGCCTAAATTTTCCAAACTTTTTTTGGACGATAGTCCCGAGTGAGGGTAGCCCTTGGGCTCGGTAGTCCTTGAATAGGGTATCTCGTGGGCTCTTAGGATCCGAAATTTAAGAGGCAATAAAATGTGTAATACAATGGTGGACTTTCTTTTATTTTTGTGTGTAACGTACATGATCGAAAACGCATAAAAGCTTGTGTCATAGCTAAAGTAACCTATGTGGGAACGATTCACAAGACCATTTGGCCCTTATAGTGAATCCTAACCATCGAGCCTTATTTTCTAGCTTACAAGACTTTCTCTTTTTCTTGCTAAATTTTCCCGTGCCGAAAATCTTAGTCCGAGGGTAATGGTCCCTAATATTCGAGGTTGAGCTTGAGAGGGCTCAGATACTGTTGATGCGAAATGAACGACCATTGACTCTAGTTTGAGACCATCCTCCGAATCTAATTTAGCATATTTTATTGTTGCCCTGTTAAAAACCTTGACAAAAAAACCCATTTTGGGACAAAATCGATTTAAGGAAAAAAGAGTGCAATGCGTGCTTTCAAACCTACTAACCACATCTATTCTTGAGCATTTTCTGCAAGTGTTAGTTCAATTCATAAAATGATTAAAGAGTAGTTGAAGTCGTACCTTACCAGTAATACCGTTTTACGTGCATCACATTCCAATTTTTTGGCAGTTACACATTGTTTCCAACTTTGATATTGTATGAGCCTTTCTCAGTAATTTCAATGACTCAGTGCGGTCCTTCTCTGTTCGATCCCAACTTTTCCTCGTACGGGTTTCGGGCTTGAAATGTTACTTTCCTAAACATCAAGTCTCCCATCCTGAAGTGTCGGAGGTTGGCTCTTCGGTCGTAGTATCTTTCTATCCGTTATTTCTAGGTGTCCAATCAGACTAAAGATGTCTCACGCCTTTTATTCAATAGTTCTAGTACTATGACTATGGCCTTGCCATTTGACTCTTCGGTTGCATATTGGAATATGAGGCTTAACTCTCCTATCTCGACTGATATCAAGGCTTCGTCCTTGTAGAACGATGAAAATGTAGTGGCCCCGATACTGGACTTCGAGGTTGTATGATATGCCCATAGGACTTCGGGCAAGATCATTTCCATTTCCCTTTGGCATCGGTCAACCACTTTTCTAAGTTTTGAAGTATAGTCTTGTTTGTTGATTCCGCCCGGCCATTGCCACTAGGGTGGTAAGGTGTTGATAGTATCATTTTAATCTTGTGATCTTTGAAAAATTTGTTTACCTTACTGCGATGAATTGCTTCCCACTATCACACGAGACTTCGGCCGGTATCCCAAATTAATATATTATGTGGTCCCAAATGAAATCAATGACTTCTTTTTCCCAGATCTTTTTGAATGCTTGGGCCTCGACCCATTTGGAAAAATAGTGCCCATGGTAGGGAGCCAACAATGTCCATTCCCCATTTCATACATGGTGATGGGGACAGGACCTAGACTGTAGCTCCCCCAGTTGATGGATCATTGGTGCGTGTTTTTGGTAGCCGTTGCATTTTTGTACGAAGTCCTTCGCATCCTTATACATTTTGGTCTAATATACCAGCCTTGATTAATTTCCGAACCAAAAATTCTACCGCCAAATGTATTTTGCAAGTGTCCTTAGGAACTTACCTCAAGTCGTACTCGGTATATCCCGATTCCAAGTATCTAGCTAACGATCCGTCATATATTCTTCTAAATAATTCCCCTTCGACCAAGCTAAAACTGGCAGCCTTGGTACGCGGGGTTCTCAATTCTTTGGGATCCGAGGGCAATTTCCCAATTTTCAAGTAGTCTATGTACGTGTTCCTCCAATCCGAGGTTAAACAGTATGTCCTTCTTCTACTACATACTTCATGGATGTACGACTATTCCCGAACTGAATTCATCATTATCAATGATAACCCCAAGTTAGAAAGATCATCGGCCTCGCTATTTTGATCTCGGGGCACTTGTTGTAGGGTCCATTCCTTGAATTGATGCAGTTTTACCTGTAACTTGTCTAAATCTTCGCATTCGTTCCTATTTTACTTGAAACGTCCTATTGACTTGACTTACCGCAAGGAGGGAATCACACATAGCTTCAACCACCTCGACCTCAAGGCTTCCAATTCGATACCTACAATCATGGATTCATACTCGGCCTTATTGTTCGCCAATTTCACGGTTCTAATAGTCAGCCTAACTATATTTCCATTAAGGGGCTTCAGTAAAGAACTTTTTGCATTCGAGGCACCGTCCGTAACAAGGGTCCAAATTCTCGATGAATATCCTAAGGCTAACAATAATTCTATTTCTACTTCAAGTACTAGGCCAATGCAAAGTCTGCCATGAAGTAGGCTAAAATTTAAGATTTTATAGCAATTCGGGGTCAATACTCGATATCGTGGTTGTTAATTTCGATGGCCCATTTGGTCAATTGACTCGATAGCTCGGGCTTGTGCATGATTTTCCTCCATGGGTAAGAGGTTACGACACATATGGGGTGACACTGAACGTACGGTTTCAACTTTCTGGGGGCGCTTAGCAAAGCGAGCACCAATTTTTGTAGATGAGGGTACCTTGTTTTGGCCTAGCATAGAGTCCGATTGACATAGTAAATAGGGAAATGCGTACCTTCCTCTTCTTGTACTAAGACTCCACTTAGTGCCACATCTGAAACCGCTAAGTAAAGGTACGGTCATTCGTCCGCCTTCAGAGAGGGACTCGAGAGGTACCACTTGAGTTCTTTCAAAGTTTGTTAGCATTCTAGTGTCCAGGAAAAGTCATTTTTCTTCTTTAATAGTAAGAATAATAGATGGCTTTTATCCAAGGACCTCGATATAAACCGGCCCGAGGCGGCTATATGCTCGGTTAGCCTCTGAACGACCTTGATATTGTCCATTGCGGTGATTTCTTCTATGGTTTTGATTTTGTCGCGATTGATCTTGATCCCTCGATCGGCTACCATGAACCCAAGGAATTTTCCAAATACGACCCCGAATGCGTATTTTTTCGGGTTCATCTTCATATTTTATTTCTTCAATACATTGAAGGTTTCCTGCAAATGTTTCATATGGTCCTCTACTCGCAGGGACTTAACCAACATGTCTCCAATATAAACTTCCATTAATTTTCCTATCTGGTCTTCGAACATCTAGTTTATTACACGTTGATAAGTGGCACCGGTGTTCTTTAATTCAAATAGCATTACGTTATAATAATAGGTGTCAAATTTAGTGATAAAAGAAGTCTTTTCTTGATCGTACGGGTCCATCACAAGTTAGTTGTACTAGGAATAGGTTTCGAGAAAACTAAGTATCTCGTGCCCGACCGTCGCATCGATGATTTAATCGATGTTATGCAATTGAAAAGTATCCTTTGTGCACACCTTGTTCAGATCTTTATAATATACACACATTCTTAGCTTATTTCCTTTCTTAGGTACGACCGCTATATTGGCTAACCAGTTCGGGTACTTAACTTCCCAAATGGATCCTATCTTAAGGAGTTTAGATAAATCTTCCTTGATGAAGGCGTGCTTGACCTCGAACTGCGGTATCCTTTTTTATTAAACCGGATAGAAATTCGGGTCTCAGCTTATGAGTGGTTACCTCCGGTGGGATCCCTGGTATGTCTAGATGGGACCAAGCGAAACAATCTATGTTATCCAAAAGAAATTCAATAAGTTTTTTTTTGAGCTCGCTAGTTAACCCCGTGCCTAGATATACCTTTCGGTTGGGTTAATTTTTGATCAATATGACTTGCTCCAGCTCCTCGACCGTCGATTTGGTGGCATCAGAATTATCGGGAGCAATGAACGACCTAGGAACTCCGTAGTCATACTCCTCAGTCTTCTGGTTTGGTCGGGGCCGGTATCGATGATTGCTATTAATTTCTTCCCTCCTGGTTTGCTCTGTGTTTTTTGATTTTGATATCACGGGGACTAGGATCACCTCGTCGACTGCAAACATTTCTTTTGTGGTCAGTTTCTCTCCCTAGACCGTATTAATTCTTCCTGACATATGAATTTTAATACCTGGTGTAAGGTTAAAGGTTCTTCCCTCGTGTTGTGAACCCATGGTCTTCCGAATAAGGCGTTATACCTCATGTCCCTTTCGGTCACAAAGAATTACATATCTTTAGTTGTCCTGGTGGTATTCACTAGCAAGGTTATTTCTCCCGTAATGGATTCGCATGTCGTATTAAACCCGTTCAACATTCAGACAGCCGATTATATTTGATCGTGAAACCCCAACTGCTCGACAACCCTCGACCTGATGATGTTGTCCAAGCTGCCTGAATCAATCAACACTCATTTAACCCAAGATTTATTGATAAGTACGGATATCACCAGTGCACAATTATGAGGTTGTACGATGCCTTTATCATCCTCATTGCTGAACGAAATGGTTCCCTCCAGTATGTAATCTCGGGTTCGCTTTTCTCTCGTGGTGGATACTTTAGTGTGATTTATCATCGGTACCTGGGGGATATCGGCCCCTCCAATGATCATGTTGATGACATTCTGAAGTTTTTCTTATTCGGTCTGTTTGTTGGAGCCCTAGTTCCTGAAGTGGTTTTTGGCTCGATTACTCAATAATTCTCGAAAATGCCCGTTATTGAATAGTCGGGATGCCTCTTCTCTCAAATATCGGCAGTCCTCGATCCTATGGCCATGACTGGCATGATATTTACACATCAAGTTAGGATCCCTCTGAGTAGGGTCGGACTGCAATGGTCGGGGCCACTTGGTTTCCTTGATGCGCCCAATGGCTGAAACGCTTCTGGCTGCATCAATGCTGAAGTTGTACTCTGATAATCTTGGCGCTTCCCTGCCCCCGAACGGCTGTCCTAACTTACCAATCTTTAGACGTTAATCATAGACTAACCAAAACTAGCCATACATATATAAAATTAAAAACCCAAATATAAAAAGTTATTTCTTTCCAAGAATCATACACAAAAGTTCTCCTTCCATATTTTTAAGCGTGATCAATAATATTTGATGAACGACGGAAAGGAAATTTCATGGATGAGGTAGCAAACAAGGAGCTAATATATATATATATATATATATATATATATATATATATATATATATATATATATATATATATATATATATATATATATATATATATATATATATATATATATATATATATATATATATATATATATATATATATATATATATACACATATATATATATATATATACATATATATATATATATATACATATATATATATATGTATATATATAGCCATATATATATATATGTCATATATATATATATATATATATATATATATATATATACATATATATATATATATATATATATATATATATATATATATATAGTAGCTCGTTGTTTGCTACCTCATCCATGAAATTTCCTTTCCGTCGTTCATCAAATATTATTGATCACGCTTAAAAATATGGACGGTGACCTTTTGTGTATGATTCTTGGAAAGAAATAACTTTTTATATTTGGGTTTTTAATTTTATATATGTATGGCTAGTTTTGGTTAGTCTATGATTAACGTCTAAAGATTGGTAAGTTAGGACAGCCGTTCGGGGGCAGGGAAGCGCCAAGATTATCAGAGTACAACTTCAGCATTGATGCAGCCAGAAGCGTTTCAGCCATTGGGCGCAGTATATATATATATATATATATATATATATATATATATATATATATATATATATATATATATATATATATATATATATATATATATATATATATTCCAAAAATCTATGCAAAAAAAGAACTTTCTTTCAATGGGTATGTTTGAAATTCATTGAAAACATGAGTTAAAGTACAAAATTTGAGGAAGATTAGAGGTGATTAGGATTGATTTGATATCAAAATTCGTAGTTAAAATCAATTTTAGAAAAACTCTTATGTAACACATGTATCGTGGATGTATCTCACACACAGGTGTACATGTGCTACACATTTGGTACAAATACGATATAAATATAAATATAAATATATATATATATATATATATATATATATATATGTGTGTGTGTGTGTGTGTGTGTGTGTGTGTGTGTGTGTGTGTGTGTGTGTGATACACAAATAATACACAGTGTATACACATTTTTATAATTTCATCTTCTACTTCGAATTTATCCATTCAAACCACCTCAAATCTCCACTAAATTATCTCAAAACTGAGATTCAGCTCCTTAAGATTTACGCAATCTATTCTGATAACACCCACTCAAAAGAAAGTAAAAATTTGCCCAATTTTGTCTACAAGTAGCTATTGGCTAATAAGTATTGATAATATTAGTAATGTTTTATGAATTGACCAATTTTTGTAATAAGCTACTTATAAATGGACATAGATGGTAGTTTTCCTTTAAAATTTTTCAAAGCAAGCAGGTTTTGGATCCAAGCCCATCAGCTTAGGAACCGAATTGAGTCGAAAAAATGACATTGTATACCTGCTCTAAAAATAATAGCCGAAAAAATATACAAAAATTATATATATTTTTATATATCTGTACGTTATATACAAAAATTATACAACTTTGACACACTGTTTCGGCTACTAGATATAAATAATTTCTGGCGCAGGCTAAATGTGATAATACCCCGTCAAAATAATAGCCGAAAAAATATATAAATTTTGTGTATATATATGTTCTGTATGTTATAAATAAAAATTATACAAACATTATACACTTTTTTGATTACCATATAAATAATTCCTATCGCGGGCTAAAAATAATAATACTCCTATTTTTACAGCGACAATACAATACCATTTTCTCGTTTTATTATAATATTCCATGTTGAATATGAAACTCCGTGACAATGACTATTTTTTAATCATAGGGTCACCGGTCACCATTAAAAGAGAGATTACCAGTAAAGCTAGGATTAATTAAAAAAAAGAGACAAATGTTCAGTCTCAGAAACCAAGAACTCTTGTTTCCAAACACCTCTTTTATAAACTGAAATTCTTATTACAGATACACTATCCTGGTACCTTCATGGCCACATCCAAGACACCCTCCCTCTACACTGGCTTTTATATGAACCAACAACGTGTAAGAGAAGTTTCAAGCTCAGCTGAGAGGAAACACAGGTAATTAAAGGAAGAAAACAAACTGCATTAAGCTCATCACAGTCCACTATTGTATAAAACCAATCCAATAATCAGAAAGGCAAAGACTGTACGAAATGTCTATTTCTAATATAAGCAGCTCAACAATCCTCTTATGTACCTTCAACATGTTCAAAAAATTATTTGAATTGTCCCCCACATTACCACTACCTTTACACACCCCAGAAAACAAAACAAAACAAAAAATATAGAAAGGGAAGCATAAAGCTGTTTTCTGAACCAACTAAAAACATTTTAAGACTTCTTTGCCCCGTTGCTCGACATGCCCATGACATTGCACTATGGACCCTTCCAAACACCAAAAACAATGGAGAGCAAAATGTAAGAAAAAATGAAAAAGCTGTAGATTTATAAGAAGCTACAAGCCTTATACACAATTATTGTCATTTGATATCGACGAGTTCCCCTCCGAAGAAAAGTAGCACATGATTTTACATGAGAGAGATTAATGGCATTTGGGTACGTAACAAATCCCCAGCTTCAACTTCTGTTTGTAAATGAGCCTGAAAGTTGCCCATTAAGGTCAGTCACAATATTCACAAGTGCAATATTGCTGTAATTATAGGCATGGCTGACAATAAAGATGGTCGGATGGATGACTCACCACTTCGATGATGCCTTCCGATGTACATCATGGTTTTATTAACCAG
Source organism: Nicotiana benthamiana (assembly GCA_034376525.1). Lineage (NCBI taxonomy): Eukaryota > Viridiplantae > Streptophyta > Magnoliopsida > Solanales > Solanaceae > Nicotiana > Nicotiana benthamiana. The sequence continues at coordinate 87,596,491 of CM067333.1, read as the reverse complement.
TGGCAGCTCAGCTGGATCCTTCCTCAATCCTAGCACTTTCATGCTGTACAGTTTCCGTTCAAACAAGAGAGCTCAAGTTACTAAACCACAAAAGCTAATTTGCAAGTGAAAAACACCATGCTATAATATCCAAATATAACTAGCCAATAATCCTATTACCAGCAGATGGACGAAAAATAAAGTTACTCCATACAGGAAGAAATGGTGAATGGCTATAGTGAATGATACGGCAAGCTGCTTGAAGCAAGTTGGACAGATGACAAGATGGCAACGAAAAGAAGATTTAAGATGTTATGCTTTAGGCAATACTATTGGATAAACATGTTCTTACTGGAAATAGATGCATTTAGTAAACCCTCAACACTTTGAAATTTGAACTTGTGGTATGTCATTTAACTCACTTACGGTAAATGGTCTCAAAAAAATCATACTTTTTACTATTCAACTTCAAGATCGTGTATAAAATGTTAGCTAATGCTTTGTTTTTTTTAATCTGTTTTACAATTTTGAAGTAACGTGTTTCCTGATTTATCATATTGATTTTTCAGCAGATAACTTTTTCATTTTGAAGAGAACTTTCCAACAACTACTTTTAAGTAACCCTTGAACTATTTAAATGTCACGATCGCCATAGATATGTCTTAAACAACTAAGTAAAATTTAACGTTACTGTTTTTTTTTTCTTTTGGGGACAAGATTTTGCTTTGATTATTATTTCACACTCTTCGTACTTTTAACAATAAGAAGTTGTAATTACTTTTTATTAAGTTTATACATAAAGAAATTTTATTTCAGAAATATCCAACGTCCAAGTTCACACCGCCATTTAGTGCCTTGATTCTCGTACATGAACTCTGCCACTCCTGAGACAAAGTATGTTTTTTCTTACAATTGAACCAATAGACGTGGCAGTTGCTTACCCTTCCATTAATTTGAGTTCAGAGTTCTGTTTAATTTTTGCTATAAGTATTAATTAATCCGAGTTTACAAGATCATCCGAGTTCTTCTGGGCAGTCAAATGGAGCTTCTTCTAAACTCTTTTTGTGCAAGTGCAAGGAGCACCTTGGGCGTACATTTGCTGCACGACTTGAACCCTGATCAAAAGAAATACAAGGCACATATGCTCACAGTTTACTAGAACTTATTGGACTGGGAAAAGGAACCTAAGTTGCGGAGTTTCAATGCAGCAATAATTTGTATAGCTGAAAGCTGAGAGGAAAACGAGATTAAGTTTTACTATGTACATTTTTCTTAACCAGCGACAATAAGAGGATTTTAGTTAATTCTCCTAAATTACAGGAATCTTGGTTTCGTGGGAGAAATATAAAAGCAAGGAGCAGCCAATGATAATGTCTGCTTGTCGTAGTCCTTTGACATCCTAGATATGTCTCTAAAATTAAGTTACCTGCAAACTATCTTATCAGAAAAATTAAAACTAATCAATATGCACAAGGCTAATACACAGAACTCATGCTCTAGATCTTAATGAGAAAGCCTATACTTTTAGCACTTATTATCTTTCCTAATCCATATGCCAAAGACATGCAACAAGAAGGATGTGAACGTAATTCCTTCGATATTTAGCTAAACATTAACCCTAGACGGCTAGACCCCACTGGTGGGATTTTACTGGGTTGTTGTTGTTGTATTTAGCTCAACATTAAGTTGGTGAGGCATGACCAATGTTTTCTTTTGGAAGTTACAAGTAGTTACTCCATGGGAAATTATGTTCGGACGGGCAAGAAATAAGAGAATCATAAGGAATGAGGAGTCAGTGCTCCTAAAGTTTTCGAACACCAAAAGCAAGTTTTGGGAACGAGTACTCTGCGACATTGACTGGAGAACTGCCTCGATTTACCAGTTCTGGAAAGAAAAGTGTTCTGTATTATAACCTGAACCCCACAACATTCCAATAAACCCTCATATCCACCAATACGGTCTTTAAATAGGTAGCCACTTCAATGAATGGGTCACAGATTATGAGATATATGAATCGGTCACAGATTATGAGATTCGGTGACAAGTTTTTGTTTTTCGACAGAAGAATTCAGTGACAAGCTAGCGGAATGCTATACAGCGATGGCTGATCTGTGGACTCAGACAATCCCTGTCCATTGTTCACTAGTTGCCAGAGGGGACAGGGCTTGGCAGCCAACTGCAAGCAAGATAAATGATTGCAGAGCTCTCATGAGCAAAATGACAAACTGCCTTATCAAACCATGTACACAAGGGGTTGATAAAAGAAAGACAGACTAGCAAGTGCTTCAACGTTGATGTGTGAGGCTGTTAGAAATCATATTTGCATTTGAGGGTAATTTTACTAGCTTTTGAAGCTATCTCAAGACTGAAAGTTAATCTGTCAAAGAGTAATGTTTATGCTGTGAATTCTGATGAATATATCGAAGAAGTGGCTGAAATTTTGGGATGCCACATTGATAGGTTTCCTGCAGTATATCTCGGTCTTCCTCAAGGGGCCAAGCAGAGGGATCAAGCAATGTGGCAAGGACTAGAGTGTTGGATAGGTGTGAGAAAAAATTATCTCTCTGGAAGAAGCAATATTTATCTTTTGGGGGCAGGCTTACACTTGTGAGAAGTGTTCTTGAAGGCATGCCTGCTTACTTAATTTCCCTCATTACCATTCCAGCAAGCGTAGAGAGGAAAATTAAAAGATCGAGGAGCAGCTTTTTATGGGTAGAAAATTCAGGAAAAAAAGTAATTTCATTTAGCTAGATGGCAAGATGCGATGGTATCCAGAAAGGAACGAGGAATGGGAGAGAAGAATCTCTGGTTGCATAATAAAAGCCTGATGTATAATGGCTTTGGAGATACAACAAGGATAAATTGGAGAACCGCTCCTTTATGCATCTTATAGAGTACATGGTGGGAAAGGAATAGGAGGTGTTTTGATGGAGAGAGGAAACAAATAGCAGTTGTAAAGTATAATTGTTTAGAAAATCTGTTTCAATGGTGTAAGGAGCGGACAGTAGAAGACTTCTCTGATGTTTTAGACTTCTTAGATTCATTGAGATGAGTGTACTTAATTGCTATATGGTGAATTCTCTACTGTTTTAAATTTGTTTTTGCAGTGCCATCTTGATACTTGCCTTAATATTTAGTTATCTTATAAATAAATAAAAAGTGTGACATTGAGACGGAGTTAGCAGCCCTGACTAACTCCAAGCATGCAGGTGTGGGCTTTAAGAAATATAGAAATTATATTAAATTGAAATATTCCCGCTTTAGTCTTGTTTATAGTCACTCTCAAGCCACTTCCTGTTTCACTTCCTTAATCTCCAGTTTTGCTTCCACTCCTCTAATCGCTCCTTTATATAAAGTGTATATTCCTTCATAAATGCATATGCTCAAACCCTGTGAAGGTCAAGTTATAAACCGGTCTTTAATGATACATAAGCTCAAGCAGAACTTTCAATACTTTATGACTATTCCGGACTAGATATTTGTAGGCTTGGGAATGTATTGAATCTAACTATTCCTGATTAGGTGCCGCAAGGCTAGGGAATTTTGCTTCTGAAGATACCACTAGGCTGGGATCTACCTTTCCTGCCCGGTAACAACAAGAAAACATTCAGCCATTCCTCTTGGCGTGTTTCAAAGAAAAGCTAGTCTTCATAGTATGCTCAGGAACTACCTTTTATTTTTTATGAAAGAACAGAATTTTAAGTTATATTGACAATTAGTTTCCAACATATATATAACTAGTACCTATAAAAATCACATAACTAGCAAAAATCTTCTAATAAAACAACAACAACTACTACCCAGTATAGTCCCACAAAGTGGAGTCTGAGGAGGGTACTATGTACACGGGTCTTACCCCTACCGAAAGAACAGAGAGGTTGCAAAAATCTTCCAATAACTAGGAATCAAAATAAGAAGGGCGTAACAGTAAATTCACCTGGTATAAGGGAGAGGGCAAAAGATGATCAAGTAATCAGCAGAGGCACAAGTGAAGGTACTAGTCTTGTCATCATAAGCATAACTGTAAGAGCGAGGGCAGGCGTGCTTGAAGAAGAGCGAGTAGATCGAAGGCTGACACGTGTCAGGCGTATTGTGCGCTTCGCTACAACAGTATATTGGATCATTAAACGCCAAACACGCGCTCTTACAACCAACGCTCTCACCATGACTGCCCTTCCCACTCACAACCCTCAATCTCTAGGACACGCGCCGTTCAAGTCCACTAAACATACCGTATCACTGCATCCCCCTCTTGTACCTCCTTTAGCAACTATAAGCATAGGAAGGTTGTACCCATCCACAAGACTGACGTCATAAAAATCTAAACCCTGGTCGCCGTTAAGTATAAATTCAGCTAACGTCGCCGGCGGTATAGCACCGCCTCCAGCGCACTCTACCTTGCCGGAGCCGCAATCTCCGGTGACGCATGTAAATTTACCACCGTTGTTGGGGTCGTTAGAGCAGAGGGTCCGACCCCAAATCCGACCCGACCAAGACCTGGGCATTTTGAGGGTCCTAGATTTGCCACTCTTGAGAGTAAACCCGGTTGGGTTAACGGGCGTTCTGTCAGCTCCGGTTAATACTCCCGGCCATACTGTGTGACGGCACTTGTTGACTATTTTGAAAGTTGTTGACTGCACCTCTGTTAAAAAGTTAGTAAAAAATTTATAATCAAGAACGAAAAAAGATTAAGATTTTTAACAGGAATTATAAGGAAAGTGAAGGGATTAGTAATTATTGATTACCTGAGAAGAGAGAGAAAGTGATGAGAAGAAGAAAGAGAAAGATGGGGGTGATGAGAAGACGATCCATTGGTGATGAGTAGTGGGAAGTTAGTGGGAATGGTGAGTGTTTGATTGATTTTCAGGTTTCAAGTAAGTTTCAAAGTAGTCACTTTGTTTTTCGTTTTCGTTTTCTATTGGTTTCCAGAGGAATAAAGAAAGGAAAAGTTGATACAGGGAAGAAACAGCGCGAAAAAAATAGAAAGAGAGGGAGGCACTGAGGTAGGCACTGATACAGGGTACTTTTGCTCAAATTGAAGATTTGGATTCTATTGAAAATGGTTACTTCTCAAACGGCCGCTTTTCAAATTGTGACTTTGTATGTTGCTCTTTATCTTTTTTTGAACTGAGGTTAAACGGACTCAGATAAGATTTATGTATATATTAATTTTTAAAATTTTATTAATAAAATTATATTAATATATTATTATTATTATTATTATTATTATTATTATTATTCATATGCTATACCATGTAGTAGGTAATCAAGGGCGAGTTTACCTAAATACACATTTGTAGAAATAATGTTAATATTATTGCCGAAATTTAACCAGAAGAGCAGATATTCTCATTAAATATTTCAGGTCAACGGCTCATAATTTAATAGACATTTACCAATATTCATTGTAACCTAACCTAATTATAGTAAATATTTTTTATACCTCAAGGCAACATTAAAATTAGCGGGTACGGGTGGGAAGTGGCCGAGACACCACCGGCCAGCCCACCAAAAATAGGGGCTTAGTTGGGCTTTTTAATCTTAAGATTTGTGCCGCTTCAGGGCCCAGTAGCGAAGATTATCCCAGAACACAGTGTGCAACATCCGGCGGCCCAACACACTAATTTAAGGTTTTGAACTTTCGAGTTTTTTTTCCATCAAATTTTATGATCTGTTTATAAAATGCTTCAATTATTAAAAGTACATGGCTAAAATAAGAGCTGGTGGGTCTCTATTATGCAGATATATATAGTATTAGCCCTAATTTTATAAATATAATGTGCCGTGAAAAGTGGAATGTCCTACTTATTCATTAGGCTATTCAGCATATTTAGCGGGGAATTGCATTCATTATTGTTCATCTTAGGCCCATACAATTCGGTAATTCAGCAAAGCTCGACACCCATTACAAAATAATAATCAATAATTACTTTCAATTTCGAATGGCATTTTTACATACTTCGTGCCAAATTTAAATTTTCAGAAGTACCGGTATCACCGACAAAAATTGTAATAGAATAGTAAGTACTCCATTTTTCATAATCAGAGATTTTTAAGTTCTGGGAATAAAATCGTCTTTGGTAAAAATACTTTACCCTAAAGTGGAATTTTTCGATGCAAATTAGGATTAATCGATCCTCAAAGCATATACTCAATATTGAATGGTAATCAGAAAAAAGAAGTATTAGTCTATTAGTATCCCGTTGAAGTGGACATTAATCAAGTGGTTAATATAATGGACCTTTCTTTGTGTATCACTGTGCTAACATATTCATTCCATCTTTAAAACGAGTGCTTAAAGGCATTATTTTGGAGTAACTGTGGATCATCATAGATTGGCCCGAGTTCACAGTTATAGCCATTCTCACGCCTGCTTTTCTATTTTGGGGAATTATATTCATTATTTTTCATCTTAGGCCCATACAATTCGGTAATTCAGCAAAGATCAACACCCATTACAAAGTAAAAATCAATAATCACTTCTAAACTCGAACGGTACTTTACGTACTTCGTACCAAATCTAAATTCCCAGAAGTAGCGGTATCACCGCCAAAAATTGTAACAGAATAGTAAGTACTTCTTTATCCATAATCAAAGATTTCTGAGTTCTGGGAATAAGATCGTCTTTGGTAAAAATACATTACCCTAAAATGAAATTTTTCGACGCAAATTAGGATTAATCGATCCTTAAAGCATATACTCAATATTGAATAGTAATTAGAGAAAAGAAGTATTAGTCTATTAGTATCCTGTTGAAGTGGACATTAATCAGGTGGTTAATATTATGGACCTTTCTTTGTGTATCATTGTGCTAACACGTTTATTTCATCTTTAAAACGAGTGCTTAAAGGTATTATTTTGGAGTAACTGTGGATCATCATAGATTGGCACGAGTTCACAAATATACCCATTCTCACACCCACTTTTCTATTTTGGGGAATTGCATTCATTATTTTTCATCTTAGACCCATACAATTTGGTAATTCAGCAAAGATCGACACCCATTACAAAGTAATAATCACCGTTTGTCGGTTTGGAGTTCCAATGTCAATTATCACCGAAAAATGCCGCCAATCTCTATAGTGATCTAATGAAGGCCATGTGTGAAACTTTCAAGATCAAGCATAAGAATTCCACAGCATACATGTCGCAAATGAACGGAGTTGTAGAAGCGGCCAACAAGAACATCAACAAGATACTAAGGAAAATGGTAGACAATTACAAATAATGGCATGAGAAGCTGCCATTTGCTTTACTTGGGTATCGTACCAAAGTTCGCACATCAACTGGGGCAACTCCCTATCTATTAGTTTAAGGTACTGAAGCGGTTATCCCTGCCGAAGTAGAAATCCCTTCTCTAAGAATCATATAGAAGTTGCGTTCATGACGTAGAATAGGTGCAGAGCCGCTATGAACAACTGGCTCTCATTAACGGAAAAAGAATGAAAGTGGTATGTCATGGCCAACTTTACTAGAATAGCATGGCAAGAGCTTTCTACAAAAAAGTAAGACCAAGGCAATTCGCACCGGGCCAATTGGTGCGAAAGTGAATCTCTCCACGTCAAGATGAAGCCAAGGGAAAGTTTTCACCCAACTGGAAAGGTCCCTACATGGTTCATCGAGTAATAATAGGAGGAGCACTTATACTTGCAGAAAATGGAAGTAGAGATTTGGCCAAAAACTATAAACTCAAACGCAGTCAATAGATACTATGTTTAAGCTTGTTTACATTTCTTCACTTAATGTAACTAAACTAGGCTTGACCTGATTCCCGTTTAAAAAGGGATACATAGGCAGCCCTGTGGGTTTGATCACATCTTAATAAAAATTATTTTTCCCATGATCGGAAATTGGGACAAGATTGCAAGGTCAACCAATTTTATCATATGTGGAACAACCAAAAAGTATTGTATTTAAACTGGACAGAATTATGAGGGGACCCTCAAAATTCTAAGGCAGGGAGGTCATTATGTCTCTAAAATATGTCACAGTTACTGGTTCATCTCAATTATTTGATATCACTGCAATACATTTCAAACAACTATATTTTGCAAATAATTTATCAAATGTATGCATATTTTTTTAAAACTTTGTTTCTATGAATGCCAGACGTTGGAGTAAAGACAGAGCAAGAAGACAAAAGCACGAACCGACCTCCCCCTACCCCCTATAAAACTCACGATTTTTCTTTGAATGCAGACACGATAAGACAACAATATACATGAATACATCAAATCACTACCTTCAATAGGACAAGTTACCAAACGCAAACACTTCCAGCTAAGAAATACTTTACTTTCTCACTATCGCTCATCGTTTTTCTTGCATAAGGCTAAGCATTGTATTTCCTTGCATGAGACTAAGCATTATCTCCCCTCTTTGCATGAGGCTAAGCATTGTCTCCCTCTTTCCATGAAACTAAGCATTGTCTCCCTCTTTGCATGAGACTAAGTATTGTCTCCCTTCTTTGCATGAGGCTAAGCATTGCCTCCCTCTTTGCATGAGACTAAGCAATGTCTCCCTCTTTACATGAGACTAAGCATTGTCTCCCCTCTTTGCAGGAGACTAAGCACTATCTCCATTTCATATGTGAGGCTAAGTATTGCCTCCCTATTTGCATAAGGCTAAGCACCACCTTTCCCTGCGCGAGACTAATTACTGTCTCCATTTCCTCCGTAATTACATAAACCTAAGCATTGTCTTTCCTTGCAAGAGACTAAGCATTATCTCTCTTTCTTGCATGAGACTAAGCATTGTCTCCATTCTTTGTATGAGAGTAAGCATTGTCTCTATTTATTGCATGAGGCTAAGCATTGCCTCCGTAATCACATAAGACTAAGCACTGCCTTTTCCTATATGAGACTAAGCATCGTCTCCATCTATAGTATGAGGCTAAACATTGCCTCTGTAATTGAGGCTAAGCACTGCCTTTTCTTCGCATAGGACTAAATACTATCTCCACTATGCTACCTAAGACCTAACATTGTCTCGTTGTTCACCTAGGGATAAGTACTGCCCTCATCTCACACAAGACTAAGCCTTGTCTTGTATCATCCTCGCATATGACCAAGCATCCTATCTTTGTATTTCGTAGGCTAAAATATTGCCTTTTTTTCCTGAATGCGTCATCCTCATAATCGAGAGACACCATTCCATGCGCGTGAGGATCTCTCAAAATTGCACATTTTTATTCAAAGGCGTCATAGCCCAGAGGCACCATCGTCATGTCCCGAGGACATCATTTCATGGCCTGCGAATCCCTTATCATGTATTTCATTGCCCAGGATAGCATGGTCTTAGGACATCATCCCGACCCTACAAAGACAATCTTCATGGTCCATATGGAATTTTTATCACGTTTAAATTTTCACAATAATTCGGGAGGTAATAGTTCTGCAAACATAAGCAATCTTCCCTCCGATTTCTATTCATAATGTTCACATCCTTCAATTGTTTCAAACGTAACTGACCAGTAATTGCCTACTTTTTTCTCTATGACCGTTCAGATATCTGCCTTGTGACACATTCATAACGTTTCAAATTCATATTCACAACTCCGCATAAATTCATGTGATACTATCGTACTCAAAAGATGCTCAGTCCCGTTTTTGTACAGTTGTATTTCTATTAGAGGTCCGTAGACACTTATGCACAGTTGGATAGTATGTGGCCTTGTCGGCTTTCAGTTTTGGGTAAATAATTGTCTATTGCGGCCTTGTCGGCTCGCCCATTATAATCTGCACGTATATATATACATGTCTTTTGGAGAGGTTTTCCTCGCACATGTTATTCTCATAATTTAGCAGACATTATTCATATTTATATCTTAATCACATATTTAAGGGTATTCGACAGGTAGGACTCAAGCACTCATCGCGATCCATCAATTTGGATCATGACAATTTCAATTTTCTGTTCTCAATCGTCAGGCTAATCTAATAACTCCCCTTTAATTAAAAATGAATCATGAAATCCCCTCCCCCCCCCCCTCCCCAAGGATCCCACATATGGCCTAAATTAAATTTCTAATGTTCTTGGCGTATATATATTATTGATTTTGTCTTGTCCATATTAATGCCCAATTCTATATGGATTTTTTGATACATGGACTAAATTATTTTGGAACTATAATTCCGGTATTAATTTGTGTTATCGTTTGTCCGTGTTCAAAGCAACGAGAAACTGGAAACCAGTAAGAAGAAGAGACACAAACAGAACGTATGTAACGTTAAAAAAAAAAAAATTCACAGAAATGAAGAAATCCGAGACCACAGAATTCACTGTGTGTCCTTAAGGAATTTAACCCCCTCACTGTACCCGAGGTTGTGGATTATTTCCTCCCAGGATATAACGGATATACCTGTCGTAGGAGTGGCGGTACCTCAAACGCCTACGACTTCGACGAACTCAAATTCGGGAACGGAATCACACTATGACTCGATAGGTTGCAGTTTGCAGAAAAGAATGCAGAATTTTTAATGCTTCCAGTATACGAAAATGAGGCATTGCCTCAGTATATATAGCCTCGAATTGTGACTGTTCGGAAAGGCTTGGTGCCTGTTCGGGAAAGGCCATGCCTTTTCCTGAAAAATAAGAACGTTGGGAAGTTTACAGTTAACAAATTAATATTTTTTCCCGCGGGAATTAAAATTAATTTCAGAAAATGAAGATTGAATTTTAAATAAATTTGGTCCAAAAAGATTATCAATCAATCAGATCATTTGACCAAATCCAAATCCAAATCCAAATCCAAATCCAAATCCGAGCCGAGCGACGACGACGGCGCGAGGGGAGTCCCTCTTCTTAACCCTTTAAGAGCTAGAAGAAGTGCTTTCTAATATAAGCACATAACTTTCCCTTTCTACCACCAATGTGGTACAAAGCTCCTTTTCAAAGGAACTTTGCTTTGAAACTTCATTTTCCTTCTATTGTCTTCTTCCCTCCATTTCTCATTCACACCAACTTAGCTAGCTTTAATCATTAACTAGCTTTAACAATTTGTACCACTTTAAATATGAGATAAAATAATTTTATATTTGATGGAATAAGTGAGATAAAATTTGGGATTATGTTTATACCTTATTTGGTTGGAGATATAAATTTATACCTCTAATCAAACAAGGTAAAAATTTAATCTCAATTCTTATCCCACCTAATATCTCATAGCAAACGACCCCATAGGCTATAACACTCAGTATTCAATTAGATTACTCAAACTTTTAGTTGTCAAATATCTATTTTACCTTTTAAATTATTAACTTTTATCTCTCTCATTTTCTTTTTACTTTTTAATAGTATATTGGTTTTTCTTTTTAATTTATATTATGCACTTACTTATAGAGCAGATAAATTTTATTTATAAAACAAAAAAAAATTATTTACAAATAAAAATTTATTTGTTCTATAAATAAATCCATATTGTAGATTAAAAAGAGAGAAAAAATTAAAAGTTTAAAAAATATAGTTGAATGACCTTTTGAGTATCGTAGATATAATTAAGTAATTTTTCTCCAATAGAAAAATTTGTGTTTACGTTAATCAATTGTTAACGTACATACAAATTCTTACCATCAAAAATTAAAGATGATGAATTGAGGTTTTTATCCAACAAATGATGCTCTTGAATTCACAAACCGGTCAGTAATTACAAATTAGCCTAATCATACATTTACAAAATTATTGCTGCACAGGATGATGTTTTTAATTCTTTTAATTTATTTTTCTCCGTTTGAGATAGCCAATATCTTTCCTTGTTTTCAATGTCACGCATTCTCTGTAAAATCTTGGGACTGCAAATCTGCAATATTACCTAAAAGAAGTAAAATAAGGTTCAACCCACCAGCGCCAGTGACTAGAAAATTTTGTGAGCCAAAAGAAGAATAAAATGAAATCAAGTTGAGTTCATATATAGCGAACACAAACAGTAGAATGAAATCAATAAAAATTTAAACAAGTGTAAAATTGTGTGCTACACAGACAAAAGAGAGTGAACAATTTAGCAGTCAAAAGGGGGACAAATTTACTAAGGGAATGTTTCTGGTCCCATGAATATATGTCATGTCTACAAAGCGTGACATAACATTAGGAGTGCTATTCCTAGATTGAGAGCTCTCCCATTTATTCCAACAATTAACATCAATATGTTTCACTTCACATAACAATATGCTCTTTTATGTATATCAGCTCAAAAGGGGCTGGCTGTACTCTTTGCTGATAAATTCTATTCCCCGCTTTTCTTTGATTTCATAATCAACAATTGTCGTCTGCTTTAGCTCAGATAGAGATGCTTATATAAACTAGTTTTAGTATATGCACGTTCTACATATTTTTCATGTTAATAAAAATAAATTTTTATAAATAATATAAAAAATATTTAAAGACGTATTTGCGTTTTAATATAAAAACTAATGAAAATTTGTAAATCTAGAAAAGATCGATATTAATTATTTTTAGGAGTTTGATCAACTTTATTCTATCCGGACCTTTGTAAACACATGCATCCAAACTTAGTTATTAACAACTCTTAATGTTATGATTTTTTGTATAGTTTAAATAAGGAAAGACTTAATAATTAAAATTTTAATTAATTTCAAACTCCTAAATATTAAGAAAATAATTTAAAAAACAATTTTGTCAAGTGTAAAATTTATTTTTAAAATATAAAAAAAGACGAACGACATTTCATTAAAGGTATTCATGCTTATATATAGATTTGAATTTTACTTGAAAATAACTTATAGTGTTATTAATCAACTATGTAAATTAACATGATTTTTACTTAATTAAGCTAAATGACCAATGAATATTATAGATGCCTCCTGCATGTTTCACCATCATAGCATTACGAATTATTAATGATAACTCTAAGTGACATATTCAAATTTAAAAAAAGACCTCTGCAAGAAGCAGAGGACAGATATAATTAAAGGTTCTTGGAGACTGAATAGTAACAGAAAAAACATTTTGCCTTTTAAATGACAAAATGCAAATTAAACCAATCTGAATTTAAGCACTTTTTCTTTTTGTCTTGCTCTAGTAATAAGTATGCTCTATTTAGTCCCCCTAACTTTTCTGAACTTTACTTAGACATCCCTTATTTCAAGCTTGGGTTCTTATGAAATTCACTAACTTTTGACACTTTCTGCTGTTTCATTTTATGATAAAAGCTTTGTCCTTTTCTTGTCTTGGTTTTGGGGCTTCGTTGGTACCTATTACGAAGCGTGTTTGCAAAATGCAATATTATAAATAAATCTAACATTACAAAATTTTGGTGGAAAAAGAATAAAGAAGAGATAGAGGGAATTACAAGAGAAACCGCAGTTCCAAAGGCACATGGCCAAACAATTCTCAAAGAGGCTTTTTCTCATGTCTCTAAAATGTATGTAGATAATTAGTGTTAAGACCATACGAGTTTTTATGGGTAATTGTGGCATAAAACATTAAAACGCTTAATCATAATTTAAAATTTGTGAAAGAGTTTAAAATTTTATATAATATGAAAAACGTACATTTAATCTAATTAAAATTTGTAAAATTAACTCATGAAGTGAGAGTTATTTAAGAGCATATAATGAGACAATACTAACAAGGATTTATATATGGGTAGAGAGAGAAGCTCCTCCTTCTCTCTACCTTTCTTCCCCAACCCTACTGTTTCATCGCCTTCCTCTATTGCAACTGCTAAGGTGAGTTAACCTAGCAGACTGAGTCATGGCAAAGAGAAGAGGTCGCCCAAGAAAAGAGTTAGTTCCAATTTATGCGAGTGATTTAGTCTTCCAAAAAACAGTTAACACTGTTCCATCGGTTGGCATCACTGTTCCATCGATTTCATCTGTGAATACTGGTCCATCGGTTGGCATCACTGTTCCATCGATTTCATCTGTGAATACTGTTCCATTGGCTCAACCAGTCTCAGATTCACAAGGCACAATGTTACAAGCAACTACTGTTCCATTGGCTCAATCAGCTCCAGATCCACAACCATCTAATGTCCCTATGTTACAAACAGCTCCTGCGAGAAGTATTGTACATCCAGTCATACCTATGGAAGGCCCAAAGGAGAAGGAAAATGGGGAAAATACGTGCATGCAACAACCAACTACTGCAGATTCTACTAAAGCTGCAGCAGAGGAAATCTCAAATCCACCTAAACAGTGGAATAGCCTCTTCCAAAGCAACAGATTGGCTGCAAATGGTATGTCATTAGAATATATTCCTCCTATACTAGTCAATGGGAAACCAGTTGGTCAATTGGTAAAGGAAGAAGTAGAGGAGGAAGAAGGGAAATGGAAAAGTGCTCTGGTGGTATTTGTGTTAGGCAATAGCCCTGGGTTCAATGGAATGAAGAGATTTATTAATCTCCATTGGTCGCATGTGCCTGATCCTGAATTGTTTTATCATGAGGAGGGGTATTATATTGTCAAATTCAATTGCATTGAAGATACTAAAGAAATATTGTGTGGAGGACCATATACGATTGCTAATAGACCAATGATTTTGAAACAATGGTCTGCAGATTTTGATTTTAAAGCAGCTTTTCCTACTGAGATTCCTTTATGGATAAAATTCCCTAACTTACCAATGTCTTGTTGGGGTAGCAAGTCCTTGAGTAGGATAGCTAGTGTTCTTGGGAAACCAATATATGCTGATGAATGTACTACTAAACAGACTAGAATCTCTTATGCTAGAATGCTCATTGAGGTAAATGTATCAAAACAGCTGCCTTGTGAAATAGAGATTCTAGATCCAAATGGAAGGAGTTTCATACAGGATGTACTCTATGAGTGGAAACCTCTATACTGTGAGAAATGCTTGGAGGTTGGACATAATTGTCTAACCAAAATTTCACAACCTATGCAAAAAGCCAAGGTAACCCAAGAATGGAGAGTGAAAGCACCAATTACAACAAGCCAAAGCTGCCAGGAGCTTCACACCCAGAGTCAAGTAGCAAGTAAGGAGATCATTCAACCTCCTACTGTGATTGAGGAAAAACAGAAGCAAGTTGTCCATGACTCTCCAGTTTTCAATATAACCAACTTCCCTCCATTGTCCCCTCTTGTTTTGTCCAATAGGTATGAAATTGGGTCAGTTAGATGGTCTGATCATCCCCAAGATGAAGGGGGAACAAGTAAAACCCAATGAAGTGGATCTTTTGGAATATTAGAGGTGTAAATAAAAGGTTCAAACAAAAAGAAGCTCAGAATTATCTTAGGAATAATAAGTTTGACCTGGTTGGACTAGTTGAGACCAAGGTTAAACAACACAATGCAAATAGAATAGCTAGTTTTCTATTACCTAACTGGAGTATGCTCACTAATTACAACAGTGCAGTAAATGGTAGAATTTGGATCTTGTGGGATCCTTCAAAACTTGTGGTGTCTGGTCATATAGAGGAGGCTCAGATCATTCATTGTAAAGTCCAACACATCACTGGGGAGATTATCTGCTGGCTCTCAGTAATCTATGGTTTCAATGACTGTGATCAAAGGAAGCTACTATGGAGTTCTATTGTGAATCTATCATCTGGTATTACTGATCCTTGGCTCATTGCAGGGGACTTCAATGCAATTCTATCCACTAAGGAGAGGCAATCCAGCCAACAAGTGAAGCAAAGGGAATTGGTGGACTTTAATAACTGCATTCAGCAATCAGGGCTTATTGAACTACCTTGGAAGGGGAACTTTTTCACCTGGTCTAATCAACAAAGTGGTAATGATAGAGTATGCAGTAGATTGGATAGAGTGTTTAGCAATTTTGAGTGGCAGATGAAGTGGAATCATGTACATACTGTATATGGTCAGCCACTTATATCTGATCACAACCCTATGCTACTAACTCTTGCAACTGATACAGCAGTAAGGAAAACTCCATTCAGATTCTTCAATGCTTGGATCCAGCATAAAGAATATCATGGTATTCTCTCAAGGTATTGGAGCAGCAAGGAGAAACACAACCTTCAAGGAGTATGGAATAATCTTAAAGCACTTAAACAGCCTTTAAAATCTCTTAATGTTAGAGACTTTAAAAACATTTCCCAAAGGATTGAAAGCAGCAGGAAAGAATTGATAGATATGCAGCATCAACTGGATCTTTCTTATTCAGACAATCTCCAACAAAAAGCAAAGGAAATGGTGCAGCAACTGGAGAAATGGTCACTTGTAGAAGAGTCAGCCTTACAACAAAAATCAAGAGCTAAGTGGATCAAGCTAGGGGATTCCAATAATAAATATTTCTCAGCAGTTATGAAGGAGAGGAATCAATATAAAAACATCATTGAACTATCCACAGAAGGAGGTCAGAAGATAAATGATTCTGAAGAATTGAAGAAGGAGATCAGGGATTTTTATCAAGCTCTGATGGGAACAGCAGCCAACACACTTCCAGCAGTAAATAAGCTATATATGAGGAATGGACCAAAACTATCTCAAATTCAAAGGAAGGAGCTTATAGCTGATATATCTGAAAGGGAGATAGTTGATAGCTTGAAGGCTATTGGAAATGATAAAGCTCCAGGTATAGATGGATTCAATGCCATGTTCTTCAAGCAGTCTTGGCATATCATTGGGAGGCAGGTGATGTTAGCAGTTACAAATTTTTTCAAACTTCCAAAATGTACAGTCCAGTCAATTGTGCAACAATTACTTTGTTACCCAAGGTTCCCAATCCCCAAACTGTGAAGGAGTTTAGGCCAATAGCTTGTTGTTCAGTCTTGTATAAGATCATATCCAAGTTGTTGGCTAATAGACTCCAAAAAGTGATGAGTAGTATTATATGCAACTCCCAGGCAGGATTTATACCAGGAAGAAGAGTAGCAGATAATGTGATATTAGCTCATGAGCTAATAAAACAGTACTCCAGACAACACATCTCTCCCAGATGCATGATCAAGATTGATCTCCAAAAAGCCTATGACTCTGTGGAATGGAGCAGTCTACAACAGATTATGGAAGAACTTGATTTCCCTAGCAGGTTTATTAAATGGATCATGGAATGTGTTCAAACTGTTAGCTACACTGTTGTAGTTAATGGTGAAACAACAAAACCCTTTCAAGCTGCTAAAGGATTGAGACAAGGAGATCCAATATCTCCCTTCTTGTTTGCTATCATTATGGAATATCTTAATAGAGCTCTGGCACAATTGCAGCATACTAAGAACTTCACATATCATCCAGGATGTAAGAAGCTGGGAATCACTCATTTGAGCTTTGCAGATGATTTGTTATTATTTGTCAAAGGGGAAACTCAATCAGTAAGTGCTATGTTTCATTTCTTCTCTCAATTTCTAGCTGCTACTGGGCTGAAGGCTAACCTAAACAAAAGTGCAGTGTATTTTGGGGGGGTTGCAATTGAAAAACAACATCATATCCTCAATTTTCTTGGTTATGTTAAAGGCGATCTTCCTTTCAAATACTTGGGAGTCCCATTAACTACCAAGAAACTATCAGTTACTCAATGGCAACCTTTGGTTGATAAGATCACAGCAAAGATAACATCCTGGACAGCAAGATATCTATCCTATGCAGGCAGATGTCAACTGGTTCAATCTGTTATTCTTGGAGTCCAAGCTTATTGGGCTCAGCTATTCATTATGCCTTCTAAAGTTGTCAAGCTATTGGAATCTATCTGCAGAACCTACATTTGGTCAGGGTCTGTGACCATCAACAAGAAAGCATATGTAGCCTGGGAGAAAATGTGTATGCCAAAATCTGTTGGGGGACTTAACTTAACTAACATCTCATTGTGGAACAAAGCTGCAATAGCTAAGCTAGGATGGGATTTAGCTCACAAGAAAGACCTGCTATGGGTCAAATGGATT
The DNA here is from genome assembly GCA_034376525.1 of Nicotiana benthamiana. Classification (NCBI taxonomy): domain Eukaryota; kingdom Viridiplantae; phylum Streptophyta; class Magnoliopsida; order Solanales; family Solanaceae; genus Nicotiana; species Nicotiana benthamiana. The sequence goes on along the minus strand of CM067333.1, from coordinate 87,578,697 downwards.
CACAGTGTGTATGTTAAACAACAACAACTGGACAGCCTCACTATTCCAAATAATGCTAGCTGGATGGTAAGGAAGATTGTGGAAGGAGTAAAGCTACTGCAACTTCATAATTTGCTCAATGAAACTGCCTGCACTATAAGGAAAGTGTACTTGCAGCTGCTTGGAGATTCAGCCAGAGTTCCATGGAAGAATTTGGTTATACAAAATGCAGCTAGACCAAAGGCTATCTTTAGCGTATGGTTACTGCTGCAGGATCGACTGCCTACCAAAAATAGACTGCTGCAATGGAAATTGAATATCTCAGGGATGTGTGTTATGTGCCAGCAAGAAGAGGAAACTAGAGATCATGTCTTCCTACATTGTATCTATGCTACACAACTGAGACACAAAGTTCTACAATGGCTGAATATGGATGACTTCAATGGACATAACTGGATGCAATTCTGCAATTGGATCATTCTACAATCCAAAGGGAAATCTGTCCGAGCTCTCACATTCAAGATGACTATCACAGAAATGTTCTATAGTATATGGTTGGAAAGAAATGCAAGAATCTTTGAAAACACTTACTGTAATTGTGACAAACTCCTAAGTAGTATAGCCTATATTTGTAATGTTCGAGCTCATCCTAGGCTTAGTATACATATTCAGCAGTTCATGATATGAATACTGAATATTAGAGTAGCATAGATTTCGTGTTTTTATTAGATAGACAGTTGAGTTTAAAACTGTCTTTGATATGTAAAGACCTTTTGGTGATTAATAAAAATTTTTAATTACCAAAAAAAAAATGAGACAATACTCATTCATATAAAATTTTAACATTTTCTCGTACGTTCAGGTCAGGTATATAGAATATTTAACAACATAATATGGAGTCCCAAATATTAGATCAACCAAAAAAACAAGGATGAGTTTAATTTTGATACCATGTTGAAAAGATGATCATTTAGCCTAATTCAATCTGAAAAATTTGCTCATCAAGTAAAAAATATCAAAATTATATAAGGAGACAACAACTCATTCTTTTTATTATGTGACAGTTAATATATATAAGTAGTTACTTACTAAATTTATGGTTAAGACTTAAAAAGATGAATTACCTATCTAATTTGGTAAAATTACATTTAAGATATAAAACTAAGCTTGATAGTGATCAAAAGGTGGAATATAGAAGAATGTAAATTGAATGGATTTTTTCCTATCTATACCATATATGAAACCTTATTATTAAATGTGCATATTTTCATTATTACCAATCATGTTTATATTTTTACTATAAAATTTATATCATTCATTAAATACCTAATATTAAGAGTGATGACTACAATTAAACTGGAATCTATATTGAAAAAAAAGTGATTACTGCAAAAATTTTTCCTAATCTACAAATTTCCTACAAAAAATCTACGAATAAATTACAAATCAGTTTACGTGTGTATAAAGCAGTATTGTTTTGAAGGGTATTTACAAAATTACTACATTTATAATACAATTACACTACTATCTATGTTGGAAAAAAATGTTGAGTACAAAATTTTCTCTTCATCTACAAATTTCTACAAAAAAACTACAAATAAACTGCAAATCGGTTTAAGTATTGTATAAAGTTGTATTGTTTTTAAGGGTATCTACAAAAGTACTACATTTGTATTACAAATTAAACTACAATCTTATGTGAAAAAAAAGTTGACAATAAAATTTGCTCTTCATCTGCAAAATTTCTACAAAAAGCTACAAATAAACTACAATTGCACCCACATTGTCACACTTACAGAAGATTCATATAGCTACCCCATAAATTTACAATTAAGAATTGTTGATTGATCGATTGAGGAAGTCTTTTGTATCATATATCTACTCTCGATGTTGTACTTGTTAATTCAAAATAATATCTGACAATTATCAGAAATTACAACAATCGAAATAATGGGTTTCATATTGAATCTCTTTGGCTAAAAATCTGATTATACCCAATGAGTCTTATCTTTGTATTTTTTGAGAAGAAGAAGGAACGGAGAAGAGAAAAAAATGTGAGGAAGAAAATGACGCTGAGATAAGGAGAAAGAAATGTAGGAGTTAAGGGGAGAGAGAAATATGAAATATATGAATATCTTTAATTAAAAAATAAAATCTACCTATTAATTAAACTCTTAATTAAGTATAATATAAAATTAATAATTTAATATACAAGTTTATAATTAAATCAAATTTTAAATATAAAAGGTCAAAATATTGCCTATATAATATAAGAATGTAAAAATCCCTAAATTGAAAGTAGAAATGAAATATGGAGACCATAAAGGTCTTTCCTCCGAAAGCCATGTGAGAAAAGCAGCTTTTTCTCTCCTTCTTCCTGCTATAAAGCGACCACGCCCCTTTGCTTGTAATCATTTGGTCTATTTTGTTATAATTCCCTCTCTCCCTCTCTTTTCTCTTCTATTATTCTCAATTTTTCTTTTCTTTTTTATCGCCCTCTTTAGTTCTCGTATAATTTGCAGTAGCGCAACTAAAATTTTTATTTTAAAAAAATAAAATATCAAAAAATAAACTCACCAAAAATTTAAAATATTTTTTTTCTCTTCGGGTCTTCCCCTCCTCCATTTAATCCTACACTCCCCGCTTAACCCCTTTTTAGACTAAAACTTTTAATCTTTTATTTACTCATTATAGAAAAACATATTAACAGTTAGTGTAATTTTATTGGTTACAAAAGATTATTTAACATCTTTCTAATCTTTTGAATATTGTAGAAAGAAGGTTTTCGCATTCTTCCTCTAAGACTTGCATTCTTTCTACTCTGGGGAAAAGTTGGTGTCCGCCACACTTGAAATCCAAAAAAAATATTTAAAGAGTTTGTTACTCTTATTAACATTGAATTTAACGTCATTATTACATCAGAGAAAGACAAAAAATGGAGGGTTAAACAAATTATTATAGTACAATTAATGTGAATTAGGCAATGTCTCAATGTTCATCATTTCCTCATTTAGATACAAGTACTTTAATACTCAAAAGTATCACTTTAAAAATAAAATAACAAAGCGCCAAATTAATTAAATACTGTATATTGCTCCATATATATCATGGGAAGAAGAGAAGCCCGCTCGTGCGAAAAAGCCAGCCACGCTCCCATAATTACATTAGGTTCTGCACTAAAAGACAATAATCATGTTTAACTTAATTAAATAATTTGCTAAAAACTAAAGATTTAATCATAGGAACAATTGCTTTTGGCACGAAAATCACCGTTATTCGTCAAAGCTCGCAAAGTTGAACTGTTTCTACTTGGAAGCTATAAATTCTGGTTTTTCATACACTTCCCCAATATCACACCCCTTTGTTAGTTCTAAGAGGTATGTATCTTTGATGGACTGATTCAAAATTCCTTAAACAAGGGGTTTTTTTTGTTTCGGTTTACCAAATTAATTCCAACATAAAATTTAAACGTCTAGTTGGCTTTATTTATTTTTGTATTTATGAATAAATATACATATAAATTATGTGAAAATGTGCATATTATTTATGTAAAATAAAATGCGGAGTAAGAACACATTTTTAGCAATATATGAATACGAATAAATGTCCTAAAAGTAAATAGTTATTGCATAACAATGTTATTTATCGCATAATAATGTTCACACTATCATGCAACCTATAACCCGTTTATGCATAACTAGCACCTGAATCAAACGAACTTTAGGAGAAATAGTTTACAATACTAACAAGCATTCAATAATATATGTCATATATATTTTCTTATTTTCGGATTTTTCGGAGTTTTATTATTATTAGTTGATTCTTTTGCCTCGATTATCTTGTTATCTTGTTGATGTTATTACTGTTTTATTCTTTATCTTTTTTTGAATCGAGCATCTATTGAACATAATATATTTATCTTCTTAAAGTGCGAATAAGGTTTACACACACATTATCTTTTTAGATCCTATTTATAGTGTTATAGTGAATTTGTTATTATTCGTTGTTTGTAGTTATTAGTAAAAATAGCACGATATAGTCAATTTTTGGACTAGTCAATCAAAAATAGTCGGCGTTTACCCAGTCAATGAAAAATAATCATTATTTTACTGTGATAGAGATAGTTCTAGTATAATATATTGGAATTCAGTGCACTTGTATATGAACTCCAACATATTATGCTGGACCGATATACTTTGCTGGTCCCAGTATAATATACTGGAGACTGGAGCACCGGTGCTCCAAACTCCAGTGTATTATACTGAACTAGTATACTTGCTGGAACTCTAGTATATTATGCTGGATTTCTAGTTTACTTATGCTGGAACTTCATTATATTATGATGGAGTTCTAACATACTTATCCGGGAACTCCAGTATAATATGCTGGAGTTCAAATATACTTATGCTGGAACTCCAATATAATATACTTAAGTATTTTTCGGATTTTGAACAGTATTTTTGCTCATATTAATTTTCATATTAAAAAATGACTAAATTTCTATTACCTTTAAAATTGGACTAAATTGGACTATTTTTTATTCACATTCTAATTGTTTAACTCTAGTCATTCCCAGTACCGTTCAAGAATACCAATTCCTCGTTCATTCTTTCGTTCACTATTTCACCCCTTGATTTCTTTTGAAATATTTTTTTTAAAAGAACAATAAAAAAAGGGAAAATTAGAAAGGAGAGAGGCCCCACCCACCAAAATTTCTTTAACCTACATTTCTCTCAATATAAATATGGCATAGACGAGTAAGCTTCCTACTAGCCAGCTTTTTTTAAAAGTCCATTTCTATAGTGAGAAGAGATTCAAAAGCCTATTCAGTAAGAAGAGAGTGAGGAGAGAAAATATAAATAAAAAGAAGAAGAAGAAGTAGAAGATGGAATCTTCAGACAAAGTGGTGGAAACAGTGATAGTAGGAAATTACGTGGAAATGGAAACTGAGGGAAAGTCTAATGACATGAAATCTAAGATCTCTAATTTATTCTGGCATGGTGGTTCTGCTTATGATGCTTGGTTTAGTTGTGCTTCTAATCAGGTTAAATTAATTAATTTCTCTTAAAATATCCTTTATTAATGCACACATTGATAGATAAATTTGCTATGTTTTTATTTTGACTTTTTTTTGGTGTACATTCTCAGGTAGCTCAAGTACTATTGACATTGCCATACTCATTTTCTCAACTGGGAATGCTCTCTGGTGTTTCATTTCAACTCTTCTATGGTTTATTAGGCAGTTGGACAGCTTATCTCATTAGTATACTCTACATTGAGTACAGAACTAGAAAAGAAAGAGAAAAAGTTGATTTTCGCAACCATGTCATTCAGGTTTCTCCTTTTCAACAACCTTCTCATCACTACCGTACTCAACATTTTAATGGAATAGTACTATCAATTTACTCTCACAATTCGACTCATTCTTGTATAAGAGCAGCCGGTTGCACTAAATTTTTATTATGTGCACAATAGAGTCGGACTTGTGTCAATCAAAAATCTTTCTTGTTTTGAAAGGGTGTATCAGTAAAGTCAAACCTTTTTATAACAACTTTATTCGTTCCAAATATTAATTAATATTATAGCAAAGTATTGTTATAAAGAATATATATTATAATATAACAAAAAAATTAATTCCGACAAAGTTTAACTTTTATAACTAAGTCTTCTTATAAAGAGGTCTGACTTTGCTACTAAAATCTAAATTTACATAAGGGACATGACAACTGTATAAATCCATTTTTTCACATGGTATACTGGGTTTATTATACTATTTTAATGTCTAAATTATTATATGTAATTTCTGTATTACAGTGGTTTGAAGTTCTTGATGGGTTGCTAGGAAAACATTGGAGGAACGTGGGTTTGGCTTTTAATTGCACATTTCTTCTGTTTGGATCTGTAATTCAACTTATAGCCTGTGCAAGGTCCGTCCTCTTTAATTTTCTACCTGCCCCTACATATATTATTCTGTCTTTATCTACTCATATAAATAACACAATCTATTTTATTTAAATTGCAGCAATATATATTACATTAACGATAATTTGGACAAAAGAACTTGGACTTATATATTCGGAGCTTGTTGTGCTACTACTGTCTTCATTCCTTCTTTCCACAATTATCGAATCTGGTCTTTCCTTGGCTTATTAATGACCACTTACACTGCTTGGTATCTTACTGTCGCTTCACTCCTCCATGGCCAGGTACATATCAGTTTAATTTCACGTATAATTATTTAACTTTATTTACTATAATCTTTAGTCTTTTATTAGAGTAAGGGTTGCAAGAGAGCAAAGCATACCGCTTTGACATTACGGCCTATACATTTATGCTTTTTTCTTCGACTTAAAAATAGGTGGAGGGGGTAAAGCATTCGGGCCCAACAAAATTGGTGCTATATTTCACAGGAGCAACATACATTCTCTACACATTTGGGGGACATGCCGTCACTGTGTAAGACAGAATTATTTTTATTTGCTTTTGACGATTATATTTGCGAGTTCACATATTATAGTTTCCCTTTTCTTTTTCTAACATTCAAGTGCAAGGCTAAAAATATAAATAGGAAAAATGAGTTGTATAACCGCTTTAAAAATAATAGTCGAAAATATATATAAAATTTGTCTATATATACATCATATATATTATATACAAACATTATATACTTTTTTGGCAATTGAATATAAATAACTTTAACGCGAGTTAAAAGTGATAATAATTTCTGACACAAACTAAAAATAATTCTTTATGAAAATGACTTTACCTTGACTTCTTTCGACAGATTCTGAAGAAATAATCTAGTGGAAAACTATTTTGTGTCTAAAAGATTAATATTTTCTCAAAACTTAACATTTACTACGCCATGACCAATCATTGTCAAAACACTATTATTGTTATTATTCTCCACAACTGTGCATATCACTTGTAACTTTTACTTTTAGCTTTTCATATGCATTTGTGGCTAAAATATAAATAGTGGTTTCAGCATCTTTTTCCCATGGCCAGATTCCCTTTTACCCTTTTCAAGTTAAAAAGTCAGAACTCTTTTTCCGAATCACTTTGCTTTTATTGCTGAATCAATGAAGGAAAACTGTTGAAACTCTGAGCTCCTCCTTTTAATGTTCTTTTTCTGTTTCCTTAGCATAAATTCACAGAACCATTAACCAAGGTAAAAAGGAAGAAAGAAATCCATCATAAATTTGATAGTGAGTACTGCAAAATTAGATCTTGATTTTTACTCAACTGGATTTTTTAGCTTCTGTACAACTGTAAAAGCCATTTAATTAGGTTGTGGACTTGTGGGCATGGAGGTATAGGTCTGTCTGTAGCTCAGAGGTACATCTGAAAAAAAAAAACATCTAAAAATATTGTATTCGATGTAGATCAACTTAGGTGAACATATTTAATTGGACAAATAGTTTAAGAAAAAAGAAAATTTAAACTTTTGGTCTTAAATATGCCAATAAATTTGTTCGTAAAACTTGTGGTTGTCAACATGTTGGTAAGTAATTTAAATTATTTTCAAATTAAAAAAATCATTCTTTTTCAGATCAACTAAAAGAGAAATAAGTGTCACTTTATACTTATAAGGCAGGGGTAAGGTCTGCTCACATAATATGCTCCCCAAACTCTTATGGATGCGTACACAATATCCTCCCCAGATCTTACGGAATGAAATAATATTGAGTATGTTGTTGTTATTAATTAGTAACATATTCGAAACCGCGGGAGTGATATTGTTACTCTATATAATCAGAATTTTAATTTACATACATTTCTTGAGAATAATACATGCATTTCTTGTGAAGAACTTAGTATACTACAACAACAACACAGTATAATTTTATTTAGTGAGGTTTGAGAAGGGTAGTGTGTACGCAGGTCTTACCTCTATGCTGGGATAGGAAGACTGTTTTCAAATAGATCATCAACATCCTTTCTTTCAAGAATTTTTCACCTTATTTTTGGAAAGACTCAAACTCACGACCTATCAATTCAAAATAAAGTTTTCTTACCATGCAACTTAATATACTATCTTTAGTATTTTAAGGGAGACTAAAATTTTGTGACTTTTTGGGCAGAGAGGTAATGCACGCGATGTGGAAACCACAAAAATTTAAGGCAATCTACTTATGGGCAACAGTGTATGTGTTGACACTAACTCTTCCATCAGCAGCAGCAGTCTATTGGGCATTTGGAGATTTACTTCTTGATCATTCCAATGCCTTTTCTCTCTTACCAAAATCGCCCTTCAGAGACATAGCTGTCATCCTTATGCTCATTCACCAGGTCCATTTTAAATGTCATTTTACTCGATTTTTATTAATTTTATTAAATAATCTTTTTACGACATTAATATTGAGTTGTTTTACTTTTGTGGCAGTTTATAACATTTGGTTTCGCATGCACGCCATTGTATTTTGTATGGGAGAAAGCTATAGGGATGCACGCGTGCAAGAGTCTATGCAAGAGGGCGGCGGCGCGGTTGCCGGTGGTGATTCCGATATGGTTTTTGGCCATAGTATTCCCATTTTTTGGCCCTATAAACTCCTCTGTTGGCTCACTTCTCGTTAGTTTTACGGTCTATATTATCCCGGCACTTGCTCATATGTTCACCTTTAAATCAGCTGCTGCCAGAGAGGTACTAATCTTTATTTTCCTATACTTCAAAAATAGAAAAAAGTAAAAGAATCTTATACTATGATTTCTAAGAAGGGAAGTTTTGGGTAAAACTTCATAAAACCCTTCTTGGATAGTTGGTATAGCTCATGATTCCTCAAGGGAAGGTCACGGGATCAAACTTCCTCGGAGATTGTTCAACTCATTGATTTCCATACCCCACTTTGTGAGACTATACTGGGTAGTTGTTGTTGTTGAAGTTTTGGGTAAAAGTTGTTGTCATGCAACCAAAAGATCACGGATTCGAGCTGTAAAAATATACTTTTGTAAAAATGCAGGATAAGACTGCGTATGATAGACCTCTTATGATCTCGTATTTTTTCGAACCATGCGTATAATGAGAGCTTAATACAACAAATTGCTATTCCTAAGGGCCCAATAGAGAATAAAGAGAAATAATAAATGGGAAGTCACGTCTCACACAGTAATAGTACTTTGATTTTAACTGAAAAAAGAGACTATTTATTCTTGGAGCTATATATATCTAGGAGGAATCGTACAAACATAAAGATATTCCTATTAACACATAATGTCAGGTGACACGTCTCAGTCATCTCAGTCCCTTTCAATTTTGTCTGAAAATCACAATGATATTGGATTACTATTTAAATTTTACGTTAAAAATTAGATAATATTAGTATGAGGTTAAAAAGTGTTAAAAGGATATTAATAATTCCTAATTTATTTTGTTTATGTTTTTCTAACCTTCGGTGTGTTATGAGTATGTGTTGATTGTAAACTTTATATTATGCAGAATGCGGTAGAGCAACCACCGAAATTCGTCGGACGTTGGGCTGGAACATTTACAATAAACATATTTGTGGTGGTGTGGGTACTGATTGTTGGGTTTGGATTTGGTGGTTGGGCTAGCATGACCAATTTTATACATCAAATTGACACATTTGGTCTTTTCACCAAATGTTACCAATGCCCACCTCCTCCGGGATCTCCACCGCCGGTCCTCCCTCACGTTGGCGCTCCACGGCTGGCTCCGGCCAACGCCACGCACCCTCACCACCTATGAGTTCTTTGGCATTCTTGCCGAAATTTAACATGGTTAAAAGGCGTAGTTGGCTGATGTGCGCGTCAATTGTAACACCTATATAAGTTGAACGATAGATGAAAATCAAGAGAGATCAAGATGAGTTGTCTGCCCAAATTAGCAAAGCCAATTCAACCCACCCTCACCTTCGCTTTTATCTTATATTTTAAATTTAGCTTGATTTAGTTATCTTGTTAGGAGTTGGTATCTGAAATGTAATATGCGACTTGCTTTGGAGAAGAAGAGATTTGTTATTTTTGTCTTACTTTTGATAGTTGATTTTGGATAGAATATAAAGGTTTACCAAACTCTAGAAATTAGGTTTTCTATCAAATTTAATAGTACACACGCACACTACTGTAAATATGAGTAAAAAACTGTGTGGGGTAGCCACTTTTTAAAGTGATATTTATTTGTTATTCAGTATTTTTAATGTTGAGCAATAATAGCTACTAGTTTATTAAAATTAATATAAAAAAATAGTATTACCCTTTCCTTCGGAAATACCCCGATTCATTCATTTCATTAATTACCTCAAAGTCGAAAAATAGTTGGTGGACTTATATGTCGTTGTACTTGCTGTTTGTTTACAATAGAACTAGAAGACATCTAAGAGCAGTGATGCTCAAAATTCATATACACATTCTGCTAAAAGTCTCATGTCACTCATTTGTAAACCATGTATTTCTTAATTGGATCGATGAACGGATAGGCGTCATAGGACATAAATGTAGTATGACTATTATATTTTAACAATTTTAAATATGATACATCTACATGTTGTATATAATATACATATTATAGCTAATAAAATTGAAGTTAAGGATATGTACTCTTGAAGTTCTAAAGTTAAGGACATGTAGTACTGAAGTCCTGAACTTAGAGTTCCAAGTTCAAAAGTCAATGTTGTAGTCCTGAAGTCTTTAACTTAGAGTTACAAGTTCAAAAGTTAAGGACATGTAGTCCTAAAGTTAAGTTCAAAAGTTAAGGACATCTAGTCTTGAAGTTCTGAAATTAAGTTCAAAAATTAAGGACATGTAGTTCTGAAATCTTGAACTTAGAGTTCCAAATTCAAAAGTTAAGGACATTTAGTCCTGAAGTCCTTTACTTAGAGTTACAAGTTCAAAAGTTTAGGACATGTAGTTCTAAAGTTAAGTTCAAAAGTTAAGGACATCTAGTCCTGTAATTCTGAAATTAAGTTCAAAAATTAAGGACATGTAGTCCTGAAATCCTGAACTTAGAGTTCCAAATTCAAAAATTAAGGACATGTAATCCTAAAGTCCTAAACGTAGAGTTACAAGTCCAAAAGTTAAGGACATGTAGTCTTGAAGTCCTGAAGTTAAGTTCAAGAGTTAAGCACATGAGCAGAAGAGTATTTTCATCGGGGCAGTTAAAGTTTATTCAAGCAGCGACTAAAGACTAAAAACATTTTAAACAATGGCTTAAAAATAAATACATGTGTTATTAGTGGCTAACCATGCATTTTCCCCTAAATATGACAAGAGGAATTTTACGTGAAAAATTTTCAGCTCAACAAAATTAAAATCATAACCTACCCTATAGGATTTCAACTTCACTACTGAGCAACTTTTAGATTTCAACCTATGCAACTTAGGAATTAACCTCTTAAACTCTCACTAACTTATAATACTCTATTACAAGCCATTTTATAATAACTCTATTATAAAGACTTTGCAACTTGACTAACTTTAGCCAAGACTCAAACACACAGGTTTAAGATTTACAACGGGTTTCCTACAGAATGCTTCTAAACAAGCTAGGTAGGAATTAAAATTGAAAAACTATTACAAAGTTACAACTCAACTAAGGACATACAATAACTGATGTGGGAAATGGTCTATAGTTATTTTGTTCTTTGTTCTTGATGCACTTGAGAATTACTTCCCTGATGATCACATGAGGGAGCTTGAGTAAAAATCTCAAAGTGTTCAAGTGAATATGTTTTACCTCCCTTGATGTTAATAATACATGTGTGACCTTATATACAATGATGTAAGCAAGGTAAGTAAAAAGTCTTCTACAGAAAGTTGAATGCTGCACTATTCATGTGTTGTAGCGTATACATGCAGCAACTTTCTAGATGGAGAGTTGGCTTCGTACAGTCACCTCGGGAACTGGTAGGGACATATTCCCTCATCTATTCCTTCTACTCTGAAGAGTTGGGCCATATACAAAGCTGGAACCTTGTGATCTTAAGGTTTTATAAATGTGTAACGGGTTCCTTATCGAGTTCTGGATAGTAAGTTTGTTAGATCATAAAAATATAAAATAAAGTACTTATGACCAAGGTAACTGTAACCTATCAATTTTTTATTTTTTGATGATGGCAGACTCATAATTGAAAATCCCAAAAAGAGCCATATAGAATAGACAACGAACTAGAAAGATTAAATTTCCCCAGAATTTTTGCATTCCCCCTTTATTTGTACATTTACCTCTTAGTGCATTCCCCCTGAATCTGTATTTCTCCCCCTTCATATTATTATTCAACTATGTTCTTTATTATTCAATTAAATCTTCCCCTTTTGGCATCATAAAACACAGAACAAGTAAGCATCATAAAGAAGTCTAGCGTGGTTAACTCATGCAACTTGTGTGCACAAAGTATGAGAGAAAACATAGACAAAAGAGTAGTAGCATAAACAGAAAAAGAAAACTACTTGCATTAACTAAATTTGAACCTTTACAGGTGGGAGCAGAATCATTGTTATCATCCATATTTCAAAACAAACAAAATCAATTACCAAAAATAAAATAAAAAATATCACCAAAAACAACTAAGAAGATGGACACTTGAAACTTGACACTGAGGGGACATCCTTTAGGGGACACTGGAGGAAGGGGGCTTGGAAGAGGAAACACGGGTTTGGAGGACAAGATCCATGTGAGCATTGGCAGACATATGCTCATTGAGTATTCTTTCTTTCAGGTCCTTCACCTGTTTTCTGCGCTCAACATTCTCCTTTGTTAGGCGTGCAACCTCTGAGCTATGAGAACTACTAGAATTATGTGCCTCTTGTAACTGACTGAGCTGATTCTAAAGAATCGCGTTCCTAGCCTTCAAATTTTAGATATCTTCTGTGGCACTATTCTAAGCATTTATCAGTTGAGAGATAGTGGAAGTGCTTCCTACTCCCCTAAACTTTTCTATACACTCACACTTCTCAAGAGTGATTTTTGAAAATAATAGCTTTTTAGTGCCTACTTTGGCATGTTCCAAAGGCACTTTGAAGAACTCAAAATACCTTTGTGAGAAGAAACCCATAAGGTAGCCCATGATTCTTATCCTTAAGGTTTGCCACCTTCTGCATAAGCTCAATCATTACTCCAATAAATTGGTAAAATTATCCAAGGTTTCCATAAGGAACAGGTCGACATTGGATGCAATAGATCTTCTCCCAGTGCGGGGAAGCAACACTGTGTTAACCATCTCAAAAAGCAACTGATATACTGGAAGGAGTGCCTTCTTATGCACATGTTCCCCGTGTTGGATTGTCTTGTCCTTGACAATGGAATATTTGAAGTTTGACATGTAGGAACCCTGAACAAACAATAGTCCTTCAGCAGGAATGCCTAGAATTGTCCCTAATAAGGCAGAGTACATTATTATGTCCACCCCATTTATCAACACACAAATTTAATCACCATGTACTGTGAAGAGGTCGGTATAAAAATTTCGTTCCTCCTCCTCATACACTTTTGGAACATCATTTTTAGACAAATTAGTCCATTAGTTAAAATCACAAATTTTCACTAAGTGTATCATCCCATCAAGTTCTAGAATGTGAGAGGTAAATGTGCGGCCCTACAACACTTTTTAATTTCTCAACTTCCTTTTCTTAGAACTCAGAGACTTACCAATTTATCAGGTTCCTCATCATCATCCATTTTTCTTTTTACCGACTTCCGAATAGAATTTCCCTTCTCCACTAACTTTTTATGCATATGTTGACCAGATTTTTCCACTTCCTCATCATCATACTTTTCACCACTCTCCTTCACTATCTTGTCACCAGAATTTATCACCAACTGTTTACTGGAAGCAGCATCAACACTCTTGGAAGGACTTTCGGCACTTGTAGAAGTGTGTCTTATGGATTGAGAGTGAGAATACTTCTGCTTAAAGGACTTGTGGGTTAAGGAACAAGGTTCCACTTCTGCTTACTCATCCACATTACCGCATGGACGACTTTTTCATGCACAACTTTTTCATCCTTTACTAGTCTTCTTTTTCTCTTACTCCTTAGACTTTTCTTGAGAGCAAACTCCGTAGCCTCCATTTTCTGCAACCGTGTAGTAGGCCACTTAGGGATTGGATATGGAGATGCAACAGGCTTAATCCAAGCCCTAACAAAACTAGCAATCACCAAATCCTCTGCGTCTTCTTCAATATCATACTTCATCTCAGGAACCACCATATTCAGAGGCTTAGCATAAAAATGGGGAGAAGGAGCCGGATCAACACTGACCCGGGGAGATGACCCCTGACCTGGATCCTATATGGACGGATTAGGTTCATCACTTGTGACCCCCAGTAGTGCTATGGACTGAGGCTCTTCCCCTTGAGACTCAAACTTTGCTCCATATTCCTTTACCACAACCCCTTCTGAAGTAATGGAGAGCATATTGTCTATTCCCTCGTTTTCTTGTGGTTTCATGGAAATTTCAACAAAAAGAGGAGTGATACCTGTAGAATCGTAGCCTGTCATGGTTGTCTCAATCTGTTAGCCCAAGTAAAGGTTAGTTTTGAAGATTGTTAAAGGAACTCATACATGAACCAGGTCTGTATCAGTGGAGCACAGATGTGGATTAAGCATGTGGGATGCACGTGAAAGAGATAAACCTAACTTGACAGATTTGATATCTTCTACTACTGATCGAAAAAGGTTGCATAATTGATAAGGAGAAGGACTCCTTACTCAAAGAAAATACGGTTTAAGAACGGGAAAGAGTTGGAGGTTGAGATCAACTAAAACTCTTCCACCAAGGAAGAGAAGCATTAGAATTTCAGTCAATCTTTATTTACATATTAGTGTTGTTCTCTTTTATAGGTAACACGTATAAGCATAAGTTAAATGTGAATTGAGATCATAATAGCAAGGCAATTTTACAAACAGTTCGTGTGTGATTCAAGTGTGCAACCTGAAGCTACTTGGACAAGATAGAAGAACCAGTTCCAAGTGTCTGTCTGTTATTCTAGTTCAATTGTAGTAGATGTTTTCATATTGTACCTTTCAGCTTTATCTAGAGGCAATTGTAATATGTACTTAAAGTCTTCAAGTTAGAGTTAACTTGAATTTGTCGCAACAGTTATAGGTTGTGTGCGACATTGGGATTAGAGTTAGTCCTAGGTATATAAAAGAGTTTTTGTAAATGCAATTTTTGGCTCAATGATTCTAGCGAAGGGTTTGGGAAAATCCTACTGAAAAGTAGGTATTGGTTTTTTTACCTTTTTGATCCAGGTAATTTCCACGTAAAATACTTATATTCTTTGCTTTTCGCATTAACTATTTCTGCAATAGTAAGTTAAGGAACATTTAGAAGATCCATGTGTTTCCATAATCAGTTTAAGCAAAACATTTGTCACCACACAAGTCACCCCCCCTCTTGTGTGGTTTTAAAGTACAAAATATCAATTGATATAAGAGCGGGTTATTCTTAAAGAGGCTAACACCTTAGGAACATATCAAGATGAGTGCACCACTTAGAAATCGGGAAGGGAAATCCACTGTTAGGCCTTCACTTTTTAATGGCCAGTACTACTCGTGGTGGAAAAATAGGACGATAGATCACATCATCGGAGAATATAATGAGTTATGGGATATTATCACTAATGGTCCCCTAGCTACCATGAAGAAGAATGCTGAAGGAGTAGACGTACCAGAGACAAGAGTTGACTACAATGTTGAGGACTTGAGGAAGTGGGAAAAGAATGCTAAGGACAAGAAATGGCTTGTCTGTGGAGTTGGTCTAGACGAATACAGTAGAATTCAAAATTGTACCACTGTTAAGGAAATTAGGGACACTCTGCAACTGGCTCACGAAGGAACTCCTCAAATGAAGAGATCAAGAGGATCATTATTGTGTTCTCAATATGAAAATTTCACCATGAAGAAAAGAGAAACCATTCAAAAGATGTATACAAGGTTCACCACACTAACAAATGAACTTAAGTCTCTTGGAAGGGTTAGTCTTCAAGAAGACAAAGTTGAGAAAATTTTGACAATGGTTTTGCTAGTCACTTGGGAAAGAAAAATCATAGCAATTCAGGAATCAAAAACATTGCCACCCTTAAGTTGGACGAGCTAATGGAAAACCTCACTGCCTATGAACTTAGAAGGCAAACCATGAAAATGGATGTACCAAAGAAGGAAATGAGTCTGGCTCTCAGAATCATTGAAGGTGCTGATCTTGAAGAGGATGAAATGACTATGATCACTAAGTATTTCAAGAAGTATCTTATGAGAGGAAAGGGTTTTTCAAGAGGTGCAAGCTATAACAAACCAAGGGTTACTAAAAAATAAACCAACGAGGGCTGCTACAAGTGTGGTAAGACTAATCACCACATTAAAACTGTCCTCAGTGGGAA
This sequence comes from Nicotiana benthamiana, assembly GCA_034376525.1. Taxonomy (NCBI): domain Eukaryota; kingdom Viridiplantae; phylum Streptophyta; class Magnoliopsida; order Solanales; family Solanaceae; genus Nicotiana; species Nicotiana benthamiana. The sequence goes on along the minus strand of CM067333.1, from coordinate 87,562,384 downwards.
ATTGAATGGAAGAAGGAAAGGACTGAACGACGAAACGGGAAGAAGGAATAGGTTCATCCCAAGTAGAACAAAAGACCAACAAACTCTATGGTTGATGCCTGGGGAGAAAGTTCGGATGGAGATTCAGAGGATAAGATAGAGATTAATAAGCACTTATGGCCATTGGAGAATCTGACGATGAATCTGAGGTACGCATAATTCATCTTAAAGACGGGATTAATTTTTTGTCCAAAGAAAATCTATCTGAGTTACTTTTGGATTTTTTGATGAATCTGAGATCATAAACAATGAAAAAGAATAGCTATCTAAGGAGTGTGTGATTTTGGAAGCTGAGTGCAAGAATCTGGAACTTAGGGCTAGTGAAAGTGATAGTAAAAATGTTAAGTTAAAGAATCGGGTTCTAGAACTTCATACCACTGTGTTAGAGCTTAGATCTGAAAATTTAAAACTAACATTAGGAACAGGTAAAAAGAAAGTTGATCACTCACATATCACTTTAGAAGAAAATCTAGGAAAAATAAAAGATGAGTTGTACAAAAGAGATGAACAGATAAGAGTCCTAAAGGATGATCTAAGTAAGGTCAAGCACGAGGTAGACAAAACTTGTAAATGGAATAGGTCCTCGAATGCACTTTCATAGCTACAAGAACACCATAGTGGAAATAAGAGAGCACTTGGATACGGGACCCTACACCTATGTGGGATCCCAAAAGCAAGTACATCATACTTCCTAAGAAGAAAATCTGCACACACTTTAGTAATACTGGTTACTACCAAAGTGAATGTACTGCAAAAGAAAAGTCTAGTCAAAAGAACAAAACATTTGTTTAAGGGAAGAATAGGCTACTAGGATGGGCCAAAAAGAATTCAATTCATCCTTTTGCCTATAGAAAAGGACCCAAACTAGTTTGGGTTTTAAGACTAACCCCTAATATCATTTTGCAGGTCCTAGTGAAAGGGAGTAGTCAAGTATGGTACATGAATTTTTGGCTGCTCAAAGCATATGATTGGAAGCAAGAACGAGTTTCTTTCACTTGAGGACCTCAAATGGGGTAATGTCTCATTTGGAAATGGTAAAAAATGTGAGATCATTGGGGTTGGAAGGGTAGGTAAGACAGACTCACACTCTATTGAGAATGTCTACTTGATAGATCGTTTGAAAAATAGCCTAATCAATGTATCACAACTGTGTGACAGAGGCAACTTGGTAGCATTCACCTCTATCAAATGTTTTGTGATAAACCTTACCACTGGCAAGATTCTTTTGCAGGAAAAAAGAGTAAACATATATACATTATAGATTTGTCCACTCTTTCAGAAAATAAACTCACTTTCATAAGTATGTTGGACAATGATCCCCTCCTTTGGCACAAGAGACTTAGACATGCAAGTCTAGGTCAACTCAACAAATTAGTCTCCAAGGACCTGGTCATTCCTAACATCAAGTTTAAGGAAGACAACGTTTGTGAGGCTTGTGCAAGGGGTAAGCAGGTAAGATCCTCTTTTAAATGCAAGAAAGTGGTAAGCACGACCAGATCGGCGTAACTAGTCTATATGGACCTCTATGGTCCAATGAGAACATTAAGTAGAGATGGTAAAAGATATGTGATGGTGATTGATAATGATTACTCTAGGTTTACTTGGACATTATTTTTAACATCTAAGGATGAAGCATTTGACATGTTTATTTCTTTTATTAGAAAACTCATAAACAACTAGGTAATTAACTTACATCAATTAGGTCTGATCATGGAACTGAATTTGGAAATGCTAAGTTTGCTGAATTTGTGATGCGCATGGCATAGATCACAATTTTTCTGCCCCTAGGACTCCACAACAAAATGTAGTAGTTGAAAGAAAGAATAGGACACTTGAAGATATGGCTAGGACTATCCTTCTTTCTAGTAAATTGCCCTATAGATTTTGCGCAAAAGATGTAAACACTGCATGTTACATCATTAATAGGGTATATGACTAGACCTCTTGTAGAGATGACTCTTTATGAGTTACTTAAAGGGAGAAAACCAAATATATCCCATATTAGGGCATTTGGATGCAAATGATTTGTGCACAACAATAAAAAGGACTCCCTAGGTAAGTTTGATCCCAGAAGTGATGAGGGAGTATTCTTGGGATATTATTCACATAGCAAAGCTTATAAAGTGTACTACAAAATAGCTATGTGTATAGAAGAAAGTGTACGTGTAGTTTTTAAAGATACTAACATTTTTTCTGAGAGACATGAACATGAAAATGAAGCTTTTGGGCTGGTAAAAAGTTTAAATGAAATCACAGCCCAGGCTAAAGATGCACCGGAAGAAGGAACATGTGATAGAACTGGTTTGTCCATCCAGGGCAACCTGATAGAGGAAATTGAACAAAGAGGAACTGAATCTACTATCTCAATGGAACCTGTCCATGAGCATGTTCCTCAGCAACAAAACATTAGAGAAACATCAAAAGGAAACCAGTTGGTTGTGAAACCTTACAAGTATTGAAGTTCTCATCCCATTGAGAACATAATTACTGCTCCAACTTCTAGAATTAAAACTAGATCTTCATTAAAGTATCTTTGTGCTTTGGATGCTTTTTTATCTCTTATTGAACACAAAATATTGATGAGGCTTTGCATGATGCAGATTGGGTAAATGCAATGCAAGATGAACTCAACTTGAAAGGAGTCAAGTTTGGCATCTGGTTGTAAGACCCAAGGACAGATCAGTAATTGGCACCAGATGAGTCTTTAGAAACAAACTTGATTATGATAGATCTGTTACAAGGAACAAGGCAATATTGGTGGTTCAAGATTATAGCTAAGAGGAGGTCTTAGACTATGATAGGACATTTGCTCCAGTTGCAAGGTTGGAAGTAATAAGACTCCTCATAGCCTTTGCTACATACATGGAATTTACTCTTCACCAGATCGACGTCAAGAAGGCCTTCCTCAATGGACTTAATGGAAAAAGTGTTTGCCAAGAAACTTCTAGGGTTTGAAAGCAAGGAGTGTCCTGATCATATATACAGACTTGACAAAGCACTCTATGGACTCTAGCAGGCTCCTAGAACATGGTATTAAAGACTATCAAAACTTTTGCTCGAACATGGCTACAAGAGAGGTAAAATTGATAACACTTTATTATTGGGGGAAAAACTACTAAAGACTATAAAATCTTCTAGTAGTACATGTTTATGTTGATGACATAAGTTTTAGAACAACTACTGAAAAACTAAGTAAGGAATTTGCTAAACTAATGGGAAGAGAATTTTAAATGAGTATGATTGGGGATCTTAATTTCTTTTTTGGCTTGCAAATTAAACAAAACTCATATGGAACTATGATCCATCAGCAGAATTATGTAAAGCAGTTGCTTAAGATGTTTAAAATGGAAGAATCAAAGGAAATAGATACTCCTATTGCAACAACTACAAAACTAGACATATATTAACTTGATTCATCTATTGATCAAAAGTCATAAAGGAGTATGATTGGCTCACTTTTGTATCTTATTGCTATCAAACCTGACATTTTCTTTAGTGTATGGCTTTGTGCTTGATTTCAAGAAAATCCAAAAGAATCCCATTTGACTGATGTCATGAGAATATTGAGATACTTGAAAGGCACCGGTGACCTTTGTACTTGGTCTCCAAAGGGTAGTAATTTTAACCCTGTGGGATATGATGATGCTGACTATGCAGGTTTTCTTGTAGATAGGAAGAGCACTTTGGGTATGGCTCATTTTCTTAGTTCGTGTCTGTGTCATAGGCTACTAAAAAGCAAAATTTAGTGGTCTTATCTACTGTTGAATCTGAGTATGTTGATGTTGCTTCATGTTATGCTCAATTGTTGTGGATAAAATAACAATAACTGGATTTGTGAATTGATATTGGTTGCATCCCTATTTTTTATTATAACACTGTGCTATTAGTATGACAAAGACCCGATTCATCATAAGAGAAACTAAGCACATATATGCTAAGCAACATTTTTTGAGGTACAACTATGAGAAACACTTGATCAATGTAGAGTTTTGTGCTACTGATACGTAGATCGCTGACATCTTCACAAAAGCACTAAGTAGAGAGAACTTTGAAAGGAACAAGTTAGAATTAGGGATGATTAAGATCATATAATGGAACCAGTTCAGAATGCAAAATGAAAAAAATTGTTGAAAAAAATATGAGAAAAAAATTTGGTTAGAAAATTCGGAACTTGTGTAAATAACTAGATTATTCTTTGCTTAGTCTCATATTGTAAATAGCATACTCCTGTTCCATGTGTTAATATGACTCACTGATATCTGATAAATTTTTCTCTATTTTGGAAAACTAACACATGATCAATAGGATTCTCTATGAAGAACCTGATTCACTAGTACTGATTCATTTGAATAACGAGGTATATTTTCTACACTTTGTACAATTTGAAATACTAAAATCTAATTCATGAGAAGAATCCTACCTACATTTAAAAACTCAAAAGCCTATCTTTTTAAGTTTGAACCAATTCTGTTTCAACTAGAATCCTCATCGTCTTTAAATGCCTATATTTTAGGGAAGCCTTAGCCTATTCAACCTATAACTTCAGGGTGATTAGAATTCTATTTGACTACTAAAAGTTGTTTTTGTGTATTAGTTGACCTTCTCCTTTAAATTCATCATCATCATCACCATCACCGCCACTCTCCCATAATTTTCAAAAATCGTCAAAAAAAATCTGTCTTCTCTTCTCTTCTCTTCCAAAATTCAAACCTCCAAACTTTTTAGAATCTAGAGAGCATGACAAACCCCCAATATAACCCAGGCACACTTCCTCCATCTACCCTATCCAATTCTTCCACTACTCCTCAACCCAACACCACCCCTCAAACTAGGAAAAGGTGAGTAAAGCTACTTGCTCGTAAAACTATGGCTACAGGTGCGCTTTCAAGGCAATTAAATGCCTAGTTAAAAGCTAGACAAGTTTAATATTCCCAAAATTCTGATGATTCTTTCAAGTCTGCGAGTAAGGGGGAAGGAACTAGATCTTCCGATTCAGAACATTTAACTTTTGTACAAAATCCCTCTACTGAGGTAATTTTCGATGTGGCTAAAAATCTGGGAAAATCTATTTATTTTGGTTGGGTATGTTTTGGATGTGGAAATGATTGAGTAAAGAAGGAGATGATGTAAAAATAAAAGAGAAAAAGAAACTAAGAGTGAGGGTGTGTGTAGTGATGAAAGGGGAAAAGGGAAAGAGGTGGCTGATTCTTCACCTACCTCTGAAACTATTAAAATGGCTATCTGTGGAGCTGAGCCAGAACAGGTGGAAGAAAGTAGCAAGAAAGCCAGGGAAGTGGTTCAGGGGAAGCTGCTGCAGGACTAGTTTATCTTGGAAAGCACACAGATGAACATGGTTTATATGTGGAAAACACTCTAGCAGATCTTTTGAAAAGGGTGGGTGATAGCTATAACCCCAAGAAAAAGAGAACTCCAAAACCAAAGACTCATGGAAACATCAAGAGCTAGCAAGAAAGAAAGCTACTCTTTCTGACACTACTGAAACTCCTTTTTTCCAAAAGGAAGGGCCACAAGGAGCAAGCTGGAGCAAAGTGAGGAGAAGTTGCTGAGAGCTATTGAAGAAAGTAATAAGAAAAGGATGGACAATAGGAAAGAAAAGGTGACAGAGCCTGTTGAGGCTATTGATATGGATGAGATGGACCTGGTCCATTAAGGTGAACATGTGACTGTTGAGGTGGAGGTACAGACCCCTAAGCCCAAGAAAGCCAAGACTTCCTCAAAGAAGTCTTTCTTTGTATCTAAGTGTGCTGAACCCTCTACCTCGGCTAAACGGACTAGGTCTGATGTGAAAGCCAAACAAGTTAAAATTACTAAATAAGAAGACTGGAGTTGGTGAAGAGGAGGATGAATCAAATAATGAACATGAAAAGCTGGCCAAGTTTGGCAAAAGAACTATCTTAAAGGGTAGACTCTTGAAAGACTTGGAGAAAGAATGGATGGTTCTACTACTTGAAAGGCTAGAGTTACAGGGGTGGAAGGACATGGTCCTTCAGTCAGATGGCAGACTAGCCCAAAATGAGATTATTGAATTCATGGCAAATGTTGGGGTGAAGGATGGGAGAGTTATCAGCATAGTAAAAGGGGTTTAATTGTCTTTTGATGCAAAATAGTTGGGCAAAATCCTTGCCATACCTTTTGAAGGTTATGATGATTACACAAGGCAAAATGGCCAAGTGTGGACTCTCTTCCTACTTCCCTAGACATCACTAGGACAACAATAACAACAACAAACTCAGTTTGATCCCAACAGGTGGAGTCTGGGGAAGGTAGTCTGTACGCACACCTTACCCTTACCTAATACAGGTAGAGAGAATCACTATGAAATTTTGTGATAACAAAGAGGTCAATGCCCCAAAGGTTTTCTATAAGAGTGAAATGAAGCCTTCTCACAAGGTACTATTTCAATTCGTCATCAAGTGTGTGCTGCCTAGGCAGGAAAGAAGGCACATTGGCAACTACATGGACTTGGTTTTGATGGAATGTCTGGACAGTGGGCAGCATATCAACTAGCATGGATTTAAAATCAAGCTTTTAGATTGGGTTATGAATAGCTCCAAGGCCTATTCCTTTCCTTATAGTTTCATTCTCACTATTGTTCTTGTTCATTGTAAGGTGCATCTGAATCAATGGGAAATGTCCACAAGCAAAGATTACTTTGGCATCAATACTCTTCTCGCTTTCGACTATGAGATCACTGCCACTCCAATGAACCTGGTTCATCCAAAAAGACACTTATAAATAACAAGGTCAGAGCTCTACTGTAGGAGAGTGGGGAAAATGATGCTGAGATAGCAAGGTTGATGACTCATTTGGATGAGGTAGAATCCAAGAGAGATGCTCTCAGAACTGAGCTCACAAAGGAAAAGGAGAATAATGATGGAAATTCTTCAAGACATGTTGCAACTTCTCCAAGCCAAAGCCCAAAACCCCAATTTTTCAAAGCCTTAATTTCCTAAGCCATGCCTAAACCTTTCAATGACCCAGATTAGGGATTCTTTTGCTCGTGTTTTAACTATTTTTGTTTCTTTTTTTAGATTGTGGCAGAATCATATTCTCTATCTATGAAGTTTTCTGCTTTTGCTCTTATTGGCTGCTAATATTTCCTTGATAGTTTGAACGTGTAGTTGATTACTGATGATAAATCTATGAATGCATGTGCAGTTGCCCCAGTAGACATGAGTAATTTTTAAAATCTCAAAATCACACATTATTTATGAAACATTTCTATGATGGCAAAAGGGGGAAAAGAAAATGTGCTTTACATTCTGAATAGTGATGTATAAATACTAATGAACATGATCCTTGATGATAAGTGAAAAGTGTTGCTAACATTACATTGATGTTAAGCTGAGTTCTAGCGTGGCTTAAGTGTATGAAAAGCACAAAGTTCGTCATCATCAAAAAGGAAAAATTTGTTATCCCAATTAAAGGTTTGTTTCGACGACTGAAAAAGGAACTCAGATATGAACCAGGTCCATCTCAGTGGAGCACAGGTATGGATAGACTTAAGCATGTGGGATGCACGTGAAAGAGATAAACCTAACTTGACAAATTTGATATCTCCTGATCCTAATCGAAAATGTTTCATAATTGATAAGAAGAAGGACTCCTTACTCAAAGAAAATACGGTTCAAGAAAGGGAAGGAGTTAGAGGTTGAGATCAACTAGAACTCTTCCACAAATGAAGAGTAGCATCAAAATTCTAGTCAATCTCTATTTACTAACTCTATAAATTTTAGTGTTGTTATCTTTTACATGTAACACATATAAGAAGAAGTTAAATGTGAATTGAGAGAAAAATAGCTACGCAGTTTTGCAAGCAGTTCGTGTGTGATTCAAGTGTGCAAACCTGAAACTACTTGAACCAAATAGAAGACCAGTTCCAAGTGTTTTCCTTTTATTCTAGTTCAATTGTAATAGGTATTTTCATATTGTACCATTCATTTTTATCTAGAGTCAAGTGTAATAGGTACTCGGAGTCTTCAAGTTAGAGTTAACTTAAAATTGTCGCAGTTATAGGCTGTGTGCTACAATGCGATTATAGTTAGTCCTAGGTTTACAAAAGAGTTTTTGCAAATACAGTTTTTGACTCAGTGATTTTGATGGAGAGTTTGGGAAAATCCTGCTGGAAAGTAGGTCGTGATTTTTTTACTTTTTGAGCTAGGTTTTTTTTTTTACGCATTTACTATTTCTGCAATAGTAGGTTAAGGAACACTTAGAAGAACTAGGTCCTTCGATAATTAATTTAAGCAAACAATTGGTCACCACTCAAATCACCCCTCCCCCTCTTGTGTGGCATTGAAGTATAAAACATCACAGTTTTTTCATGACTAATCACTAGATTTTCACTAGATTGCAAAACAATGGAGAGAGTTAGTGTTTCTTAAACAAAGTTCCCTTGTTTATCTTGTTCACCCTGTTCACTCTGTTTGACCGGTGAGACTGGAGGAGGACAAGTATTCTCAAACTTGCTCAAAGTCATCTCCTTATGACTGTGAAAATGAACAGAATCGGAGTGGGAAGGAGAGGGAGTGGAATGTGGATGAGACTCGACTTTAGGATTTGGACTAGTGATTTTGTTGGGGGAGAAGTCTACCACTGGAATGCTAACTGGTGTGGACTCAATGACATATTTGTCGGGTACATTGGAGGTTGCTTGATTTTCAGACATGGTGAATCTGTACTCGAAAGGTTTGTGTATTAAGAAGAGTGAAAATGCAAAGAGGAGGTTTGAATTTGGAAGTGAAGGATTGTGATGTTGATTTATTTATGATGAGGTACCGATCTGAAATGGCAGCAAAGTTTAGCTTGGGGAGTTGTATCATTCATAAAAGGCGTGGCGCTTTGGATGAAATGACACAACTTAACGAGACTGGCATGCTGATAATATGGCATTATTTTGTTCATTTTAAATTATGCATGAAAGAACAAAAAAGCTCGTAATATGTATCAAGAAAACTAGGTTCCCTAATAGGTCTGGCAAGTGAGTTTAACCACTTTTTCCAGCATGCACTGCAAAAACTGCTCTGTAGTCATCATGTGTGTCTACCTATAACGGTACAGAGTTGAGTAGACCTGGCCAGAAAACACTTTAGCTAAATCTTACCTGTATATGACTTTCATAATGAATCATGTAGAACGAGGTCCTCTATTGGGTTTTATCACCCCAATGCAAAGGCAATTTTTCTCTGAACATTTTCTACTCAAGGCTTTGGTAAAGATGTAAACAACCTGATCTTGAGCAGTCAGTGTATTTGGACTCTTGAGTTGGACTCAAGGTCTTCCAATTTGCTGCGTGATCCACAATATTTGAGCACAGTAGGGGGCGACTGCTACATATTATGTTTCAGCTATTGAGAGTGCCATTGAATTTACACCGTGAGACAAGACAGGAACCCATAGAATGTCCTATTTTAGACGTATTTTACCTATCCATTACTTGAAGGATAGTAGAGAACCAGGTCTTGTGTTCTTTTAAGCTATCTCAAAATTCTTTCAGCAGCTTTCAGATGAGACTCCTTTGGATTTGACTGAAACCCTGCGCAGAACCCCATTCTTAACATGATGTCTGGTATGCTTGCAGTGTGATATTGGAGTGATCCAGTGATGTCTCTGTGCATGGTTTGATTTAGATGAGAACCAGTTGCATCAATGTCTAGGTGTGTAGTTGTGGCAATGGGAGTGCTGATGACTAGTGATGTTTTTATGTCAAACCTTTTTCAACAACTCGATTTTCAACTTCTGTTGTTGTAGTCGTGGGACCAGGTTCCTCGCTAGAATCAATAAAAATTCTACATCTTGATCACTATTTCTATTCCCTCTTGAAACGAGTAAATCAGGAAGATTCCTACATCTCTTTTAGCATCAAATTTTCAAAGTTGATCCTTGCCATTGTTGAGAACATAACAGTCCCTAGATATCCTCAAATAAGTCAGCAACTTTGGTCAAGATGCTTGCAATCCCTCTATCCATTAATATTGATCGCGCCAAATCTTCAAGAGTCATGTTCGTCTTTTCCAAACTCCATTTGTTGTGGTGTTATTGGACCAGAGAAGTTGAGTAATCCTTCTTTCTATGCAGAATTCATCCACTCTAGCAGTATCAAAACCTGTTCCATGATCTAATATGATGCAATCCACATTTGTTTCCATCTATACTTGGATCTTCTTGACAAAACCGACAATTACTTGAAAGATATCATCCTTGGTTCCGAGAAACAGAGTCCAAGTGGACCTGGAGTAGTCATTCACTGTCAAACAAATATATCTTCTTTCTTTCCTGTTTGTCTCTCTCACTGCTCCACATAGATCTATATGAAGAAGATCAAGTGGCCTTGAGGTGCTGACTGCCCCCTTTTGAGCAGGACTGGAGATCCTACATACCTTCCTTTTGCACATGTATTGTACACTTTGTGTTCCTTGATACTCAACTTGGTCAGACATGAACAAGGTCCTTTAGGGCTAGTTTATTCAGTGATGAAAATTTATATATCCTAGCCTTCTGTCCTATTGTTCAGCATTGTCTTCAACAGCTCTCGACAACCTTATATCACCACTCTACAGAGGCTCAAGCATAGCAACATAAATATTCTTGTATCTTTTGGCTACAACATCACCTCACCAGTCACAAGATTTGAGGTTGTGCATATCCTGAACGAGAATTCCACTTTATTTTCCTTGTCATATATCTTCCAACTCCTAATGTGTACCCCTTTTAGCTATTTCCAAAAGGGTACACTCTCTCCTTGTGGGGGTTTTAGTGAAGGAAAATCGATGGTCGTTTCTGTCATATGCTTTGAGCAGCCGTTGTCCATATATAATTATTGGTTGCTCTCCGTCATTGCTCCCTGCACAAGGAAATCAAGGTTTAGATTTAGGAACCTAAACGAGTTTGGGTCCCTTGTTATGAGAGAAGGGATGAATGAGTGCTTTTTTAGTCCAAGCAAGCAGTATGTGTTTCCTATTTGATGGACCAGGTCCTCTAGCAGTAGTTACTCTCTTAGCAAAAAATTTATTTTTCTAAAGAGACTGAACCCTGGCCATGCAGTTTTCCTTGAGGCGCCCATTGTTATACAAAGCCAATTGTCGATTACAATAACATACTTGCAATGAGGATTGAAGGGAATATTTTCCCTTTAAACCCCAATCCCCTACATGTTTCCTTCGCTATTAGTGTACATGGCAATAATAGAATTAGAGGACCAGGTCCACTTATGCGATTTTTCAAGGTCACTCTTTACTTTCCCTAGTTCATCCTGAAACTGTTTATTTTTCTCAAGCTGAGCACATAGACTAGTATTCACCAAATTTAACTCATTTTCAAATGTAATGTGTGCCTCACTTGCAACTTCCTTTCCTTTTTCAAATTTTCCAGACCGACTTACCGTTTTAAATTCCTCAATTCTCTCTTTCAAGTCTACTACCACCACTACGAGGTCGCTTTCTCTTGCTCAATGATAGCAACTCTCTCAATCAAGGTCTCTTTTTCTTTACTTACACACTCAATTGTTTCTTTTAAGTCCACCACAACAACCATTAGATCATCTCTTCCATGTTCTATATTGGCAATTTTCTCATCTAACGCATCCTTTTCCTTTTTCAGGTTCTCTATTATTTCTTTCATATCGACTACAACGACTACTAGGTCATCTCTGATTTGTTCAGCTTCCCCTAGTGTCATAGTTAATGCATTTTTATAATTGATAAGACTATGGTACACATCAATTAATACTTTTGCTAATGACATGAGAGTTTTAAGAGAGTAGGATTTCAGATTTCTCTAAACAATCAGAAAATTTACCTCATCACCATCACCATCTTCATCGTCATCAGATTGAGCCATTAAAGCAATGATTGAATCATACTCAGTAGTTTCATTTTTCACTTCCATCATTGAACTACCACCATGATCATTTTCTTCTTCAGATTCGCTGAAGGAGTTTCCCCATGCAGCAAGAGTTGGCTTTACAACATTGCCAACATTAGAGGTGTGAATATGCCGGGTTGGTTTGGATTTTTTAATTACCAAACCAAACCAATTATCTCAAATTTTTAAATTTATAAACCAAACCAAACCAATAAAAGTCAGTTTCTTCAATCATGATTTTTCTCGGGTTTTTCGATTTTCTTAGGTTCTCGGATATTCCGACAAAATCCTCATAGAATAAATTTTATAATTCTTGCTCTAATATTTAGGTCCTAGTAAAACTATATAAGATGTTACTCAATAAAATAATATAAAATAATGTGATATGTGTCATGATTATACTAAAATACTCAACAAATTGCAAAAGATAAATATTGCTAAGTAATAAGACATAACAATAATAAACATAATCTAAAAGTACTAAGTCATATTAAAATAAGTATGACTAATAAGTACTAAGTATTAATTACATGACTAAATAATACTCCCTTCGTTTCATTGTTTGAGCTAGTTTGACTCGGTACGGAGTTTAAGAAAAAAGAAGAAGACTTTTGAAACTTGTGGTCTTATAAGTTTAAGGGGTAAAAGGTTTGTGGGGCCATACCATTCGTGTGACTATAAAAACTTCTCATTAAGGGCAAAAAGGTTAAAATGAAGAGTTTAAAGTTGAATTATTTCCAAATATAGAAATGTGTCATTTATTTTGGAACAGACTAAAAAGGGAAGTAGCTCACTAATATGAAATGGAGGGAGTATTAAAAGTGAGTTATTCATTTTCACTATCTAAATCAATAAAAAAGTAAACAAATAAATATCCAATATTGTTGTCATTTATAGTATTGAATTAATTTTTTTTGTTAGCAGTAGTATTGATTTGATTTTGCTTTGGTGTTTATTTGATTTATTAACTTTTATGGGCTATAAAATATATTTGACCATTCAAAAGTTTTAAGTTCAAGTTTGAAATAACACATTAAAAGGGAGAACTAATAAAGAGTTTACATTATATTTATAAGTTACAATATTATATTTATGTATAAAATATTTTTAAAACTTGTATACATGTAATATCAGGTTGGTTTAGTTTAGTTTTGGATTGACCTTTTTTTAGTTAAAACTAAACCAAATCAATTATGGTTGGTTTTTGTTCTAACACCAAACCAAACAATAGTCGGGTTTTTTTCTCGGTTGGATTATCGGTTTGGTGCGGTTTGTTGGTTTCCTTTATAAACCCCTAGTCAGCATCATTCTTTCTCTTCAAGTGTTTGTCGGGAACTTGGTTCCTCTTGGTTGCTTTGTCAAAGTTGTTATTGTACTGATCTTGCTTTAGGAGAGAGAAATCCTTGGTGAAGTGTCCTGACTTGCCACGTTTATGATAGAGGACATAATTTCTTGGCTTGCTAGAACTTCCCCTTTTTGGAATGCCGCTATTCCTATAAACCATCTTCTGGAATCTTCTTGTCAAGTAATCCATGTGTCCGTCTTCACCACTTGAATCGTTGTTGTTCGTCTTGAGGATCAGGTTCTTCTCTCTTGGACTCTCTTCTTTCACTGTCCTTCTTCTTCTTCATTTCATAAGTTTTCAAGTTTCTAATAAGTTCATCCATGGTCTGTGTCTGCAAGTCCTTCGCCTCTATAATGGCGTTTACTTTCCTTTCCCAGGAACTGGGCAGTACACTAAGGATTTTCCTGAAAGGCTTGTTTCTCGGAATAATTTCACCAAGAGAGTGAATCGAGTGTGCATATCTTGGATGATTTTCATCATCTTTTATTCTGAAGAGCTCATATTCAGTTGTGAGCATATCGATCTTGGATTGCTTCACCTGTGTTGTTCCCTCATGAGCTATCTGAAGAGCCAGATTTCTTTTGCAAATTGACATGCTGATATCTTTTTATATTCATCAGGACTAATTACACACATAAGAATTTTCTTTGCACAAAAATTCTTTTCTATGGCGTTTCTATCAGCGTCATTGAATTCCTTCCTCGCCTTGGGAATGGCTACAGTTGGGTTGCCAAGGTTCTTGGTAGGGACAAAATGTCCGCCACATATGACATCCCATAACTCAAAATCTCCAGTCATGATGAAGTCATGCATCCTAGTTTTCCACCATCCATAATATTGAACGTTGAACCTTGGAGGTTTGTAAGTAGACCGGCCTTCTTTGAAGTTTGGAGATGCAACCATGAGGATTCTTTCTAGGTGTTAACCTAATAGAAAGAACCTGCTCTGAAGATATAAGAGTCCACCAAACTCTATAGAGAACTAGGTTCGTCATCACGTTCAAAAGTACACACGCACACTGTAGTAAATAAATGACAAGTCCCAGCTCAACGGGATTAAAAATTACAACATATCTTAATAGGAATTCAACTTCGCTACTGCGCAACTTTTAAATTACAACCTATACAATTTAGGAATTAACCTCTTAATCTATCACTAACTTGTAATACTATATTATAATCCACTTTGTAATAACTCTAGTACAAAGACTTTACAACTTGATTAACTCTAGCCAAGACTCAAACACACATGTTTATGGTTTATAAAAGGTTTCCTAGAGAATGCTTCTAAACAAGCTAGGTAGGAATTACAATTGAAGAAGTATTATAAAGTTACCACTCAACTAAGAACATACAATAACTTTATGTGGGAACTGGTCTGTAGTTGTTTTGTTCGTTGTTCTTGATGCACATGAGAATTACTTCCTAGACGATCACGTGATGGAGCTTGAGTAAAAATCTCAAAGTGTTCAAGTGAATGTGTTTTACCTCTCCTGATGTTAATAATACATGTGTGACCTCACATACAATTATGTAAGCAAGGTAAGTAAAAAGCCTTCCACAGAAATGTCGACTGATGCACTGTTCACATACTAAAGCGTGTGCAGGAAGCAACTTTCCAGCTGGAGAGTTGATTTTGTACAGTCACATTGGGAATTGGTAGGGACATGTTCCCTCAGCTGTTCCTTCTACTCTGAAGAGTTGAGCCATATCTCAAGCTAGAACTATGTGATCTTAAGTCTTGTAAATGTGAAACAGGTTCCTTGTCTGATTCTGGATAGTAAGTTTGTTAGATCATCAAAACATAAAACAATGTACCTATGACTAAGGTACTTGTAACCTATCAATTCTTCAATCTATTTCAAAGTTAGTTAGACTAGATTCATGTGTTACGATCACTTAAGACGCTCCTAATGAACAGACCTATGACCAAAGCAACTAAATTAGAACTAGAGAATTTCACGAGATCAATTTTTTTTGCTTTGATAAAACAAATATGCAACAATTTAGACCTGAGTATTACTTCCTTAATCGTTAACTAAATACATGTGCGGCACTTGAAAACTCACTCACGATCTTGTATAACTTGTTCACGTTCTTGCTATGCCAAGTCAGCCTTATTATTCTAAAGATTTCTAGAATATTAGAACGCGGAAGAATTGCCAAAGAAAACTTTTGTATTAGAGAGCACTTGATTGATTTACTTGATGATTTACAAATAAATACGCCCTTTTATACTTGTCACCCAGGGACTAGTGTATAAATAATAATTATTCCACAACTCCTACCATATTTATAAATAAAGTACACTCTCTAGAATCTTCTATATAGCTAGAACCTTCCAAGAAGTTTCCTAGTAATTCCATAGGGTTCTATGGGTCTTCCAAGGAAACCACTATATTTTTCTAAAACCTTCCTACAAGTGCAAGCCTCTTTCTTATGTAAGCTTTCCTCATAACAAAAATATATGCAAAAGGGTACCTATGTGGCATGATGATGTGGTGGTCCATGACATTCTCCCCTACTCAATTTTGTGACGCCCTTGACACAAAGCATCGACACGTATGCGTGCAAGCCATGATGCTTTATGGAGCGATTTTCCTTACCATGTCACAAGGTAATGATCACCTTTCTTCTTTTCCCATTTGTACTTTGGAAGGCTAGAAATGATGGCCTCAATAATCCACCCATCAGATGCCTCACCTTGCTCTTGGCCTGAATCTCCCATGACTCAACCAAGTATAGCAACTTCTCAAGCATCAGGCTCATGGTTCCGATCCCTATTTGGCTACCCTCTATGGTCCCATCCTTGCAGGCAAACTTTACCCCTCTGTTTGGTACATTATCTAAGTGTGATAGCATGCCATCACTTTGTAACTCGCTATCCTCTTCAACTATGTCCGCCCAAATTTTCTTGTTGCTGTTAAGATCCATTTGCATGGCGCCAAGATAGGCTTTGGAATCCCCTAATTTCGGCTCAAATTCCGAGTGCATCCCTAAAATGTAAACGGTCCTTACTGCGTCACCCTTGTGTGCCTGAGCAAAGTTCTCGATCATTGTTGCATGTTTCCCTAACTCTGGGAATTCATTTGGATGATATGATCCTTTACAAAAGTAGCACTCTCCCTTAGGAACATACTCGCTGCCGTTTTCTGGCCCCTTGCTTGGACCCATATCCATTATGGGATGGCCTCTTGCTATTACCCCTGTATACCTCGGCTATGTCTTTCCTATTGTCCTCGTCATGATCCATCTTACCCCTCTCGGCTTGGCCTTATTTGTACTTGGTAGGATCCATCTTGAAGTTGACAAGCGATTCAGTTACCGCTATGGCCTCGTCCACATTGGCTACTTGATTTCTTCTTAACTCCTGCTTTGCCCAATTTTGTAACCCATCTATGAAGGAGAAGAGTGAATTTTCCTTGGATAATGACGGGATATGCAACATTAAGGTAGTGAACTCGTGCACATACTCCCAAATTGTGGCCGTCTATCATAGTTCTCGTAGGTTCCACCTATCCTCATACACCACATTCACCGGGTAGAATTGCTTCTTCAACTCCTTCTTGAACTGCTCCCACTTCTCAATTTTGCATAGCCCTTTCTCTATGTCAGCACACCTTCGATGCCACCATAACGTAGAAATCTCTATAAGGTACAATACATCAATGTTGATCTTAGCCTCATCATTCCTCAGTCTGTCATTCCTGAAGTTATACCCCAAGTGCCAAAGGAAGTTCTCTAGTTTTATGTATCACAAACACCTTTGAACATCGACGACTTCGGAGCTTCAATCTTGGCCTCCCTCGTCACAACAACATTACTTTCTGCCTCGGTCACGACAGCATCAACACGCTCCTTGAGTTCCTTTAGCTTAGACTTCATGGCGTCGATAGTGCATATTGCCTCCATGAATCTGCATTCTAAGGTAGTGATATTTTACCTTAGCTCTATTTTAGTTTGTGTACGTCCCTTCAAGTCATTTAGGATACTTTCAATCTCCTCGAGAACGTGTTCCTCAAGAACGGTAAGGGAGCATTCCACCTTTATCAAGCGTTGGCCAAAGATCTTGACGGCATCCATCCTCCGTTCACCTTCATCACCCACTCTTTACCGAGTGAGACGTCCTCCGGCAGGATCTCCACTTCTTCTTTGCTCGCCTAATTCGTAGATGGTTCTTAGGATGTAAGCTCCTCATTTGTCACAACCTCAGGTGGCACCTTTTGACTCTTGTTGGAGGCATTCCTTTTTTTGTTACAGTCGTTCTTGCCAGTAATATCCTGGACGATGCTAGCTTGGGTGTTGTCATTTCTCCGTTGTTCACCATTCCCTTAGTTGCAATCTGGCTCTGATACCACGTTATTATGTCCTTAGTCGTAACTAAGTACACGTGCGACACTTGATCGCAAAGGAATATTAGAACATAGGAGAATTGCCAAAGGAAGCTTTTGTACTAGAGAGAACTTAATTATTTTTTACATATGAATACCCCCTTTTATACTAGTAACCCATAGTGTGCAAATAATAATTGTTCGACAAGTCCTTCTATATTTACAAATAAGTGGACTCTCTAGAATCTTCTATATAGATAGAATCTTTCAAAGACTTCTCTAGTAATTTCATATGGTACTAGGGTCTTTCTAAGAAAAACTCTATATTTTTCTAGAATTTTCCTATAACTGAAAGTCTTTTTCTTATGTAAGCTTTTCATATAATAAAAATATATGTCAAGTAACAGCTACGTGTGGCACGATGATGTGACGAGACATAAAAAATATTATATCTATGTTGTTCGAAGGTACGTCGCAAAGTATGCTACAATGAAATGGAAAACAGACAAAGGAACCATTATGAAGAATACAAATGTCGAGTGAGAGCACAGCAAATGTCTGTAACCATTATGAAGAATACAAATTTCGAGTGAGAGCACAGCAAAATGTCGCATCTAATGTGCAGTGTGACTATTTAGTTACATATTTTGTCTGCATTTTTGGAAAAGACAAATTCAATGAATTATCGTCTGTGTATACAATTAATTGAGATTGTTGTAATACATATGCTCCAATTTTACATGGTGGCTATCTTTTGCATAGGTGTGGCATATTAGTTCAATTATCGATAATTCGATATTATATCTTTTCTATTAATCAAAGCCCATTCTCACACTTCAAAAAGAACAACAAATAACACATCTAAGTGAAGACTATCCGATATATAGGCTATTAACATCTCAAACTCGACTTTATAATATTACATTATCTTTATGCCAAGTTAGATGATATGGATTTCAATAAATTGATGAGTAAAATTTATTACTTAATAGATTTATTACAATATAGTTATGCAAATATATGTCCTAACTAATAGTCAAAATATGCTCAAAGTATTTGATTACTTTAAAATTTGTACTGATAATCGTAACCCTATCAAACAATTCAATGGACCCGGTCTGAGAACAATGTTATCAACAAAATTAAGAATTACAAAACCAAACTAAAGGTGCTATTTTACCTATCATTCTACAATTTAACTGCTACCTTCCTCATAATTCAATATCTAAAATGCACCCAACTCTTGTTCTAAAGTTAGAGGGTATTTGAATTGACTTTTAAGCTAGTCAAATTATCTTTTAAGTTTTTTTCTTAGTTTTCTTCGGTATTTGACAAAGTCAAAAATTACTTAAAATAAGTTCAAAATTGCTTAAAACAAGCTTAATGTTATGAAATAATATAAAGACAAGAACAATAATGCAAGAACAAGAGCAATAGAGAGAAGAGTAGAGAGAGTTCTTCTTATTGATACTTAGAGAATGTTAGGAGTGATTTACAATGGTAGAGGGCACCTCTATTTATAGGGAGGAGGATGATTTAGCTACCAATAATAGGACTCTAGAATCTCTCTAATTAAAACATTCACCTTAAATAGAAGTGTAAAATCTCTCTATTTATAACACTCCCCCTTGAATGTCTATTCAATGATGTGCCTCGTTAAAACCTTAAAACAAAACCCAATGGGAAAAATTAAAGTAAGAAAAAAGAGTACACATGTTTGAATATGCGCCTATTGGTTGCCTCGTTAAAAACCTCGCAAGGAAAACCCGGTGGGACAAAACCTTGTAAGGGAAAAAGAGTGCAACACGCATTAACTCCCCCTGATAAGAACATCAATTTATGTCCTTAAGTCTTCGCATCCCGATCTTGTGAACTAGCTTCTTGAAGGTTGACTTTGGTAGAGATTTTGTGAACAAATCAGCCATATTGTCGCTTGAACGAATCTGTTGAACATTGATATCACCATTCTTTTGAAGATCATGTGTGAAGAATAACTTTGGTGAAATATGCTTCGTTCTATCTCCTTTTATGAATCCTCCCTTCAATTGAGCTATACATGATGCATTGTCTTCATACAAAGTTGTGGGTAGTTTATCACACTTCACACCACATTTGCCTTGGATATGATGTATTATAGACCTCAACCACACACACTCCCGACTTGCTTCATGAATAGCAATTATCTCGGCATGATTAGATGAAGTAGCCACAATTGATTGCTTAGTCGATCGCCAAGATATGGCGGTTTCTCCACAGGTAAACACATAACCCGTTTGAGATCGAGCCTTGTGTGGGTCGGACAAATATCCAGCATCAGCATAACCAACAAGATCGGGGCTGCAATTCTTGCCATAAAATAAGCCCATATCGGTAGTTCCCTTTAGGTACCGCAATATGTGTTTGATCCCATTCCAATGTCTCCTCGTAGGAGCCGAGCTAAATCTAGCTAAGACATTAACTGAAAAGGATATGTCATGTAGTATTTGCAAGATACATTAGTGCGCCAATTGCGCTAAGATATGGTACTTCAGGACCAAGTAGCTCTTCATTCCTTTCTTGTGGTCGGAATGGATCTTTGTTCACATCAAGTGATCGAACAACCATCGGTGTACTTAAAGGATGTGCTTCATCCATGTAAAACCGTTTCAGTACCTTTTCTGTGTAGGTAGATTGATGAACAAGAGTTCCGTTTGCCAAATATTCAATTTGCAAACCAAGACATAGTTTAGTCTTTCCGAGATCTTTCATCTCGAATTCATCCTTTAGATAATCAATTGCCTTTTGGAGTTCTTTAGGGGTTCCAATAAGGTTTATGTCATCGACATATACGGCAAGTACAACAAATTCCGATGTTGTTTTCTTTATAAAAACACACGGGCAAATGGCGTCATTTATATAGCCTTCTTTTAACAAGTACTCACTAAGACGATTATACCACATTCGTCCAGATTGCTTTAGACCATACAAGGATCTTTGCAATTTAATTGAGAACATTTCCCGAGATTTTGAATTATGCGCGTTTGGCATCTTGAGTCCATCGGGAATTTTCATGTATATCTCATTATCAAGTGAGCCATAAAGATAGGCAGTAACCACATCCATTAAGTGCATGTCAAGCTTTTCATGGACAGCAAAACTTATGAGATAACGAAAGGTTATCGCATCCATTACAGGCGAATATGTCTCTTCATAATCGACACCAGGCCTTTGAGAAAAACCTTGTGCAACAAGGCGTGCCTTATATCTTTGTACCTCGTTTTTCTCATTTCTTTTGCGTACAAAGACCCATTTATAGCCGACAGGCTTAACACCATTAGGTGTTTCAACTATAGGGCCAAAAACTTCACGTTTTGCCAGCGAATTCAATTCTGATTGAATTGCTTCTTGCCACTTTGGCCAATCCTGTCTTTTTCGACATTCTTTAACAAATTGAGGTTCGAGATCCTCACATTCTTGCATAATGCTAGATGCGACATTATAAGCAAAGGCATTATCCACCATAATATCCCCTCGATTAATATTTGCCTCAATATTAATTGGATTTAGGGATAGTTCTGTATTTTCCAGAGTCTCGGGCTCAATGGATTCTTCATGAATCTCAGAATCATGAATTTCCTCATGAGATTCTTTCGTAGTGTCATCTCGATCGTTCTTTTTCCTCTTTCTAGGATTTCGATCTTTGGAACCTAATGGTCTGCCACGCTTCAAGCGTGCATTTGACTCATTGGATATGACACTAGATGATTGTCCAACAGGGACATCAATACGGATTGGAACATTTTCCGCGGGAATGTGGGATTTCGTTATCCTATTCAAGTCCGTAAATGCGTCAGGCATTTGATTTGCTATTCTTTGCAAATGGATAATCTTTTGTACCTCTCTTTTACAAATAGAGGTATGTGGATCAAGATGAGATAAAGATGCATTTTTCCACAAAATTTCCCGTTTGGTTTCACCAACTTCTCCCCCTAATTTTGGGAAAAGTGTCTCATCGAATCGACAGTCTGCAAATCGTGCAGTAAATACGTCGCCTGTCAATGTTTCGAGGTAGCGAATGATGGAGGGCGATTCAAACCCAACATATATTCCTAACCTTCTTTGCGGACCCATTTTAGTGTGGGATGGCGGTGCTATAGGCACATATACTGCGCATCCAAAAATTCTTAAATGGGATATATTGGGTTCATGACCCAAAACCAATTGCAACGGGGAATACTTGTGGTAATTCGTCGGTCTGAGACGAATTAGCATTGCTGCATGTAAGATGGCGTGACCCCATACCGAAGTGGGCAGCCTCGTTCTCATAAGTAATGGCCTTGCAATCAACTGCAGGCATTTAATTAACGATTCTGCAAGACCGTTTTGAGTGTGAACATGAGCTACAGAATGTTCAACTTTTATCCCGATTGATAAGCAATAATCATTAAATGCTTGGGATGTAAACTCAGCAGCATTATCCAGTCTAATGGACTTGATTGGATTATCTGGAAATTGTGCTCGTAGTCGAACTATTTGTGCCATTAATTTCGCAAACGCAAGGTTGCGTGATGACAATAGGCACACATGAGACCATCTACAGGATGCGTCTATCAAGACCATGAAATACCTAAACGACCCACTATGTGGGTAAATAGGTCCACAAATGTCCCCTTGTATACGTTCCAGAAACGTGGGTGACTCAGTCCCAACCTTTGTTGGTGATGGCCTGATAATCAACTTGCCTTGATAACACGAAGTGCAAGGATATTCATTATTCGAAAGAATTTTGAAATTCTTTAACGGATGCCCATATGAGCTTTCTATAATCCGTCTCATCATGATCGATCCTGGGTGTCTCAATCGATCATGCCAAAGTACAAAGGTATTGGAATCAGTAACCCTTTGGTTTACTGTTGAATGTGCCTCAATTGCACTAATTCTTGTCCAATACAGGCCACAAGATAAAGACGGGAATTTCTCAATAACCCTCTTTTGGCCGGAGACATTCTTTGTGATGACGAGATATTCAAGATTATCTTCATCCATTGTCTCAATATGATAGCCATTCCGGCGTACATCTTTAAAACTCAACAAGTTTCTCTTAGACTTGGAGGAGAACATTGCATTCTCTATGATTAACGTCGTGCCTTTAGAGTTACAATTGCTCTTCCGGAGCCTTCAATCAATTTACTACTTCCAGAGATTGTAGTAACGTTTGCCTTACACATATTTAGTTGAGAGAAATATTTCTTTTCTTTGAGTATTGTATGTGTAGTACATGAATCAACTAGGCAAATACTTTTACAGTTGGACGTTGATCCAAGTTCGCTTTGTGAGATATCCATATTTGCTATCCCATAGTTTGACATACAAAAGAGATACACGAACATAAGAATAAACAAGTTCAATTCGTTTGTGTCACATAATATTTTCAAAATCTGCTGCTAACAGTTGACTAACAAAATCAGATATGTTATCCATAATTGATTACTTTGCAGTTTGAAAATTTCAGTTTAAGCATTTTCTTCAAACAATCGATTGTTAAACACAAACAATCGATTGTTGAACATTGACAATCGATTGTTAAACACACACAATCGATTATTTGTTACTTTGAAAAACCTCAGATCACACTGTCTTAAGACAATCGATTGTTAAGCATAGACAATCGATTGTTGACTATTTTGAAAAATTCTAGAGCACACTGTCTTAAGACAATCGATTGTTAAATATAGACAATCGATTGTTGGTTATTTTGAAAAATTCCAGAGCACACTGTCTTAAGACAATCGATTGTTAAACATAGACAATCGATTGTTGACTATTTTTGAAAAATTCCAGATTACACTGTCTAACGACAATCGATTGTTAGACATAGACAATCGATTGTGGATGATTTTTGAAAAATTCCAGATTACACTGTCTAATGACAATCGATTGTTAGACATAGACAATCGATTGTGGATGATTTTTGAAAAAATTCCAGATTACACTGTCTAACGACAATCGATTGTCGATCAATTGTTTTTCAGCTTTAATGCAAAAATATTAGATAATCGACTAGTTTTTCAGGCTGGTCGATTACCCCTACTGGAAAATAAAAATATTATTGATATTTGAGCATATTGAAGACATTCTAAAGAACTACTGCTAACATTGCATCATGAACTAACTAATACGAGCTAATACTAATGACTATTAGTTTATTCACTAACTAATACAAATAAGTAGAACAAAATCAAATAACTCCATCTTCTTTCATCACGGACCCATCACCGATTAGGTGGTCTATTTTCCCCTCGGGTTGCTCAAAGAAGTCTGCCACATCCAGGTGGGTGATGTCCAAGTTGTCGTCACAGACAAAATTTGTTTCAGGGCCTTTTCTCTTTCGAGATGCTTGATAAAGGTCAACCAAGTGTCTTGGTATACGGCAAGTCTTTGACCAGTGCCCTTTCCCACCGCAACGATAACATATAGTTTCTGAACCATTTGCCTTAGGATCTTTATGACCCCGTTTCTGCTTTCGGCGGTTATCTCTCCTTGGGGGTTGACGGGCTTCATTGGAATTTCTTCCTTGTCTACGTCCCTGGCTATGACCCCGTTTACGACCATGACCATGGCCCTTTTCATGTTTAGCATAATGAGAGTGCACCTTATCTGCTTCAGGCAGTGGTGTAGACCCAGTGGGTCGATTTTCGTGATTTCTCATGAGCAGGTCATTATTTCGCTCAGCCACTAGTAGAAGAGAAATCAGTTCAGAGTACTTTGTAAAGCCTTTCTCTCTGTACTGTTGTTGCAGTACCATATTGGAGGCATGAAATGTTGTAAACGTTTTCTCAAGCATATCATAATCGGAGATATTATCCCCGCATAGCTTCAATTTAGAAGTAATTCTGAACATTGCAGAATTATATTCAGAAACGGACTTAAAGTCCTGGAGCCTCAAATGAGCCCAATTATATCGTGCTTATGGCAGAGTGACCAACTTCAGGTTGTCATATCTCTCCTTTAAGCCGTTCCACAAGATGAGTGGATCCTTGACAGTGAGATATTCAATCTTCAAACCTTCATCAAGGTGATGGCGCAAGAAAATCAAGGCCTTCGCACAGTCTTGGGTGGATGCTTTTTCTCTATCTTTAATGGTGTCTCCGAGACCCATAGCATCTAAGTGGATTTCAGCATCCAACACCCATGTCATATAGTTCTTGCCCGAAATTTCAAGGGCAACGAACTTTCTTTTCGTAATGTCAGACATAATCGAAAATTAAATTAGGAAGAAGGAAATACCTTAGATTTTTCGAGAATGGTTCTTGAGACAGTAGAGTCTCGTGCTGATAACGTGTTATGAAATAATATAAAGACAAGAACAATAATGCAAGAACAAGAGCAATAGAGAGAAGAGTAGAGAGAGTTCTTCTTATTGATACTTAGAGAATGTTAGGAGTGATTTACAATGGTAGAGGGCACCTCTATTTATAGGGAGGAGGATGATTTAGCTACCAATAATAGGACTCTAGAATCTCTCTAATTAAAACATTCACCTTAAATAGAAGTGTAAAATCTTTCTATTTATAACACTTAAGAGTTATTTCTATTAACAAGCCACTTTTTTAATCCACCCCAAATAGACTCTTAATTTGCTAGCTTTCGAAACATGTGCATAGGGGCGAAGGTACAATGTAGCAAGGTGGTCAACCGACCATCCTTCATCGAAAAATAATACTATGTATATAGGTAAAATATTAAACTTTAAATATATGTTATACATATTGAACACCCTTGTAACAATAAAAAAGCATAGTTCTTTGACAAAGGGCGGTCAAAACGCCTCAGATGCGCAAGTTCGAACTCCTCGCTCCATGATTTTTGTTGCAGCACAATTCCTTTTAAGGAAATTAGACAAGCAGACTAAACGATGTTGTTTTCTTTTTTTGATTTGCTTTATAATATAAAAATCAAGAATAAACAAATCTGTATAAAACATAAATTGTGAATAGACAAATCTAATCCCTGAAAGTCAAAATCGATCCATCACCAATTCCTCAATCTTCACGGCTCGCGCAAACAAAAAAGAAAACCCCTAGATCAATTTTGGTCTCCATCTTCTTCGATTTCTATGCCAATGACCATTGAACTTCTGCGTTTGAAAGTTCTTGCTGATCTCCGCCTCTCTGTCTTTGCCGGCGTTACTCCGACAGTCAGACAACTCCATTTCGCGACAGCCGTTAAACTGGTTCGAACTTTGAATTTCTTATCTTTTCATTTCCTTTTTTGCTTCAAAGTTTCCGTTGTGTTAAATTTTTGTGATTTTTGGTTTGATAAATATTTTGGGATAGTACACTAGGGGTAATTAGTAAGCATTTATGTATATTGCTTATTGTAAGTTCAAACACAAACTGTTGACTTTATGTTCCTTTTGTCTATTTAACAATATGTTTTAAGTAGTTTATACATTCAGCATATTGAAGTTGCAACGAACTTGTTGAAATTTTACAAAAAAGTACCAAAAATAAGTTCGTCTTCTCAAAATCAATAGAAGAAAATGCCGAATCAGAGCGAATTTCCCTCGCATTCTTCTTTAAGACAAGAAACTGATACAAATGGTCCAACATATGATCAAGCTGAAAGAACTCCAATATTAGAGTATCGTCCACACCTTCGCGATGAAATAAGGAGGTCATACATTCAAATGGTCCTTGCCAACCTCGGTATTACGAATTTCCTCAATCTGAATTTTCTGGATTCCAGCGTCGTTTTAATCCTACATTGATAGGTTTTTAATGTCTTTGCCTTATGCTTCTTATCGTTTGATGATCTAATAAAATTATTGTGAAGAACTAGATAGAGAACCTATGTACATTTCATATGAATAGTGTCCATTCTAATCTCCAGCAAATGAATGAACAACCACAAAGAGGAACACATAGAGATCTGGTGACCTGGTCCCTTAGGGTTTTCCAACAGAAGTACAAGTCAGTGATTGTCCACAACTATTACAAATAAGAGCACAACATGGACCTGGTCCCTTAGTGTTCTCTAACGGAAGTACATGTCAACTGTACAACTAGAACATAACGACATAAAGTGACTGTCTCACAACTGTTACAAAGAGGAACACAATAGGGACTTGGTCTCTTAGTGTTCTCTAACAGAAGTAAAAGTCAACTATACGGCTGGAACGCAACTGCACAAAAATGACCGTGCAGTAGACAGTGCTGTCGCACCTCCTTTTGGCTACTACACCCAGCGAATGGGTGTAGATAAGGGAGTTTTTTCAATTAAACAACAATCAAAACGGGATTCAATTATTTAAGAGAATTTCAGAGTCACCGCTTGGGAAATTTATCGTCTCCCAAGTCACCGTGTAGAATCCCGAATCGAGGAAAGAATGACTCTTTTTAACAGCCCATGAACCAGAAATTCGAGTAAGGAATTCTGTTAACCCGAGAGAAGGTGTTAGGCATTCCGAGTTCCGTGGTTCTAGCACGATCGCTCAACTGTTATATTTGGCTTAAACTATTTTATTTTTGTACCATTATGAACCTATGTGCATTTTAAATCTTTTAACAACTTTTATTATTATTATTTTTAAAGAGAATTGCAAAGTCGTTAAAATATGTCTTGAACCACGTCACGTAAATGCACCCGTGGTTTTGACACATTTTAACTTCGTTTAGATTTGGATTTGGGTCACATAAATATACACTCAAGTTTAGGAAAGGTAAATTATTAAGCTAGCGCGCCTAAAGTAATTATATGTCCGCACTTTGCGAGAGGCATGGAATTTATTAAACGGCACGCCTCGGAATCTAAGGATCAATTTAAGAGTAAATAAGCGGTGGGATGCGCAATTGTTAGTTTATTTAGCACAGCTCGTCTCAATCTATTATTTTAAAGGACGTCTCTAAAACAAACTATAGTTCTCTACTAAGTTGGTCTCTAATAAAGCTGATTAGTGGGCATTTCATAGCTTAGACTTAAATTCCAAGCCATTGGGCTTTTAAGTGGGCCCAAGGATGGTGGATTCTTTATCCAGCCTTGTCACACCAGTCGTTGAAGAATCTCAGTAAAGTAAAGCCAAATTGGGCTATGCAGTAGCCCTGGCTGAGGCCCAGCTCACCATAGACAAGCTGCTGAGCCCTGATCCTTGGCGGATCAATATCCTTATTCGCATATAAATTTGCACAATTATTTCCGGAAAAATTTAAATGATAGAACTATGTGTTCGATATATGAGAACAGACTGATGATTATTCAACTAATACTCACAGGATTCAGGGAACTAATATAAAACAACTAATTAAAACTTGACTTTTAGACTCACGACCAACGATTCTAAAGTGACATTGATTATGAAAGGAAAACTTCGTAATTTAAAGATGGTATATATGAACTTACGTGAATGAACACCTGATTTCCAATTTCATGTTATTGAAATACAATAAATACCACATTAATGACCCCTATTGATGATTGATAAACTTCGGAACCTTTTAATCAATTTACCTAATCTAACAATATACTAGACGAACCTTAATCAAATCAAATAAAAGCCTTCAGTCAATCCTTATAAAGTCCATATACAAACCAGATGAATTGAAATTAGAATGAGTTACACAAACATATAAATTAAACATAAATTAAACTACATAGAGTATACTACTTCCTAATCAGCTATACGATCCAAGTAGACACCAAATTGTGAAGCCAGGCTTCCTTTCCATTTAAATTCAAAAGATTACATCAAGGACTTTGGGTGTGTACCTGGAATGAAGAAGAGACCTATAAGTAGGCAGTCATAAAGCAAAACAGCAACAGCAGTGATAAATAACCCCAGAGTTGACGAGAAAATCAGTGAATAGACCCCCAAATCAATGGAACCGTAGACTCAACACTTTCAAAACCCAGGAGATGCAAGTCACACAGCCAACACCAATTTTAAATAGCCAAACTAACTCGAACTTCACCCAAACAAACAACCAAGCAATTTAACTTTTAGTCCATGATAATAAGAAGGAATCAGAACTGGTTTTTGGATCAGAATTTTAAAGTTTTAAGCTGAGAGGATTGATTGAATTAGCAGCTCTCTCGTTTTCTATATTTTTCTCTTTTCCTATATTTTTCACCATTCCCCCCTCTTTTCTGAGTGCTAGTATATATATCCTCACATATAGGGCTACCTTCAGATTTTTAGTTGCCCTTTAGTCCCTATTTTATTTACTACCTTAGTCCCTCATTTCATAGCTTGATACCCAAGTTACTACAAAATAGAGATCTGAATTGCCCTTTATTCCCTATTCCAGAAGCTTCTTAACTTAACTGCCAAAGATTCCTTGTTAAACTACCCAAATTAACCTTGAGTTGTTCCTAAAATTACTAACCCTAACCCATCTCTAACCTAGTTAACTTAACTATGATCGAATGTCCTAAAGTCTAAATCACAAGACCCAAATCATCCTAAATGTTTGAATTAATTGGCCAGGGTCCAAATCAACTACAATTATGCAGCAACACAGGTCTAACCAAAGCAAACTAAAAAAATCAAAACAAGATCATCCTTATCAAAACTCAAGGTATAAACAAAGGGTTGCCTACTAATAACAGACTCAACTAGCCCAATCAGTCAATGATGGAAATAATGAACCAAAATAAAAAGTCATTCAGGAGAGGAAATGAATCAATGAGCGTATATATTTATCCAAAGATCCAAAGATAATAAATCAAGATCACAGAACAAACACAAATTTCCTTTCCATAAACAGATTCAAAATAAGGTCAACCAAAATAGAACAATGAGCCAACATAAAGGACACTCAAAAGAAGACATATCAATGAGCGTATACATTTACCCAAAAGATCAAAAGATAAGAAATAAGAGTCAAGGAACAAACACCAATTGACTTTTCATAAATACCCCCCCCCCCCCCCCCCCCCAATAATAAGGTCTGCCAAAATAGAATAATGGACCCAAAATAAAAGCACTCAGGAGGAGACCAAAGGAACAACTATGCTCACTATACTATCAGCCTATCAAATGAATGAAACATGAATTAAACCAAATAGAAAAAAGAAAGAAAGAGAGGAGAGCATGACGACTAAGGATATATTGAAACAAACAGAAGAGGACTCTACAATGATACTCTACTAAAATTAAACAAAGTTAGATAACTTAGCTTAAAATCCAGCTTCAGAAATCACATGCATCACTATACAATTTCCGGCTAATCTTTGATTTAGCAATCAATCAAGACAAAGGTGATTCGAGGTCCATGAGGCATGGATTTGGGTTGAGGGGTGTAAGGAGAGTGTACAGTGTTGGTTTGACAGATATTGGAAATAGTTAGGTTTTGACCGGGCTTTCCAAATCAATATTCAAAAAGATGTAGTGTGATTATAGGGATGAATGTTTTATATTTGTGATGAGGGTAGGGTGAGGAATCTAGGGTGTAAAACTTGGGATGTTTAGTGGACGGCGAGACTGTCGAGTTTCAGACGGATATTCGGCGAGATAGGGGATTATTTGAGGGTAACCAATGGTGGGGTTGGAAATAGGGGGGTGAGGAAATGATATGGTGTAGTTTTGGGGTCCATCGGAGCTACACCGCCAGCGGCGACGTTTTTTGGTCGGCGACAGACGGCGGAGAGAGGATGGTGATATGGTGGTGCTACACCAGAGGATTTTAGGATTGTGTTTGGACAATATACTATGTTTTCTGGTATGGGGTGTTATATGACACTTATATAGTGTGACACCCCTGCATCTCGACCGTTCGATCAAGATTGATCAACGACTCAGATTCCTTTGGCGTAAACGACATCGTTTTGGGATCTAGTGTTTTAGACCGGGTGGGGGCTTTGGGTCTGGGTTGATTTGGTGGGTATGGTGGTTTTTGGGCCAAGGTTTAATATTAGAAATGGCCTAAATCATGGTCTTATGAAAGACCCGAGCTATATACATTTATTAATTCTCTTTTTATAATTTTATTATGTTTTCAGATTTTTAGTAATAAAAACAAAACTAAACAAAGCATATTTAACTTCCTCAAAATAAACTAAATAGAATCCTAAACTCAAAAAAAAATATTGAACAAATGTAAGAATAACAAATTTTTGTTACTTTTTCTTGTTTTCTATATTAATTAACTAATAACCCAAAAGAAAAATGTAAAAATTAAGTCCTAAATGCAAACATGCCATTTTTATATTTTGTGAATTATATTAATTAAAATGTGCAACATGCAAATAAACACAAAATTATGCACTTAATTCCTAGAAATCAAATAATAAAAAGAAAAATACAAATAAACATAAAATCACGCAATTAATAAAAGGAAAATCCTAATTTTAATGAATTTTATAGGAACATTTCGAGAGAAGCAAAAATTGCGTGCTCGCAAGTGCAACAGTCACTTCTCATTGGGAAGAAGTGTGTACCAAGAATTGACGTCACATCCATTGTGATGTCTTTTGTGGTATAACAACCTGGTGCAAGGCACAAGAAATTCACTTGTGCATTCAGTGATTATCTCAATCGTAGCAGTGTTTATCCGACATTGAATTCACTAGTGTGTTAAGAACAAGAAGACAACTCCACTAAGGATTGGTTTCATAATGAGTTTATGTATATCCGTAGTTGAGTTGTAATCTTATTATTTTTTCTTCATTGTATCTCCTATACTGCTTTCTTAGAAGCTTTGTCTTAGGAAAACTAAAAAATCCGTAAACTTTCGAGTTTATGTTGTAACTAGGTTTAGTCATAAGCTTAAAGCCTTTGTAACTAGA
This sequence comes from Nicotiana benthamiana, assembly GCA_034376525.1. Classification (NCBI taxonomy): domain Eukaryota; kingdom Viridiplantae; phylum Streptophyta; class Magnoliopsida; order Solanales; family Solanaceae; genus Nicotiana; species Nicotiana benthamiana. The sequence continues at coordinate 87,531,026 of CM067333.1, read as the reverse complement.
AGAGTCATAAAGTGGCTTGTGGTGAGAGCATCATAAGTTAGTTGAGGTCTTTGTAATAGAGTGATTACAAAGTGGCATGTAATAGTGAGATTGCAAGTTAGTGAAGTTAAAAGCCTACAAGTGTAAGTCGTGGTTTTTTGATCCCCTTGTGTGGGATTTTTCCACATAAAAATCTCTTGTCTTCTATACTTACAGTTTCATTAGCATTCTCAGAATAACCTCATAGAGGACCACATACTCTACTATTTTATGGACTCATACACACTAATAATTGGTATCAAAGCGAGTTCTTTTTAAAATGTTAACACCTAGAAAGGATCTCAATGGCTACTCCACCCAACTTTGAGGAAGGACAATCAATCTACAGACCTCCTAGATTCAATGATCAGTACTACGGCTGGTGGAAGCCTCGCATGCATAATTTTGTAATGGTCGAAAATTCAGAGTTGTGGGACATTATTTGTGATGGTCCACATGTTCCTATGAATAAGCTTAAAGAAATTGGACCAATGGTGCCAAAATACAGAAAGGAGTACAATGATATTAATAGAAAAGCTGTAGAAAAGAATTATCGCGCTACAAAAATCTTGGTATGTGGCATAGGATCCGATGAGTACAACAGAGTCTCAGCTTGTGATATTGCCAAAGAAATATGGGAAGCATTGCAAACCGCACACGAAGAAACTACTCAGGTTAAACAATCCAAAATTAACATGCTCACCATAAAGTGTGAGCTCTTCAGGATGAAAAATGATGAGTCTATACATGATATGCACACCAGATTCACATCCATCATAAAATGAGCTTCATTTACTTGGAGATGTTATTCCCATAAACAAGTTTTTAAGAAAAATCCTCAATGTTCTACCTGGTTTTTGGGAAATTAAAGTAAATGCCATCACTGAAGCTAAATATCTACAAACTCTAACCTTAGATGAGCTTATTGGCAATCTGAAGACATACAAAATAAAAAGAAAGAAAGACAGTGAAAGAATAGAGCCAAAGAAGGAAAACAACCTGGTACTCAAGGTCGAAAGTATTGACTCGAGTGAAGAAGATAGTGATATGGCCTATCTTACTTAAAGATTTCAAAAGATGTTCGAAGGAATGGTGGTATACCAAAGAGGGGCAGTTCAAGTAAAGCAAGGAGCAATGATTTTTGTCACATGTGTGGAAAGCCAAGGAATTTTATCAAAGATTGTCCACTTGTGAAACAGAAGAAATACAAACAAAACTCTCACACAACAGCAAAAAGGAACCTGGGAAAAACGATTCAATCAAAAAATTGCATCTGACAATATTGTAAAGCAGGCTCTTGCTGCTTGGGGAGACTCCTCCAGTGAATTAGAAAGGGAACCAGATGTAGAAAATAGCTCAATGATGGCAGTGGAAACTGAAGCAACGAAGTATGACTCATAGGTCACGCTGATGGCTCAGTTTGATTATGATGAAGAAGATGAAGATGATGAGGTAAATTTTAGGGATGTTCAGAGAAATTTGAAATCCTACTCTTCTAAAAGTTAAGGTCATTAGTAGATGTTTTAATTGATGAACATATGAGGTTTCAAATTGGTAGACTGATATGATGAGTAAGATGGAAGAGACAAGTGAAAGACAGTGCAACATCCTCCTCCAGTTCTCATATGGAATTTGGTACTTCTATTACTACCACTGAAGTTGAAGAAAGAGTTTAGATGTTGTACAAAGGCTCTCCACAAGTTACAGAACAAGAAGTTTAGGAAATCTAGTTAACCTACCAAGTTCCTCTATCAATAAAACCTCAGTCCCAAACTGGAACAGAATTCAAGTTCAAGTTGGAGTCCTACTTGAAGGTTGCCAAAAAATGTTTGAGATACCTTAAGGGAACTCAGGACCTGGTCATGTATTACCCGTCAACTGACAGTTCTTATCCTATTAGGTATGCTGATCTCAACGATGCAGGTTATCTTGTGGACAGGAAACCACTTATGGAATGTCTCACTTGCCATGATCATGTCTCATCTCTTGGGTACAAGGAAGCAAAACTCAATGGCTTTGTCAACGGCTAAAGCAGAATGTGTAGCGGCAACATCCTGATGCGCTAAAACCCTATAAGTTAAGCAGCAACTGAATGATTTTGGGGTATCCTCTGATGGTATACCTTCTCTATCCAGTTCAAGATAAGAGGACCAGTTACATTGAGGTGAAACATTATCTTCTGAAGATCAATATGGAGAAAAAGTTGATTTGTGGAAAGTCCTGCAGCACAAGAAGACCAAATTCCATATATCTTCACCAAAGCCTTGATGAGAGGACATTTTGGAAGAAACTAGTTGAAGCTGGAGTTATTGAAATCTAATGGTGAACCCGATTCTCCATCAGTTGGTTATGAAAAACACCTTCAGGTAAAATTAGCTAAAGTGTTTTGTGGTAAAGCCTAACTCACATCGATATCGTTGCAGGTAAACACGCATGACGATTGTAGAAGCTAAAGGTACAGTTATGAACTACGAAAGAGGAGCAGCTAAAACCTTTTTTTAAAAATTATTGGAGCATCAGGTTCCTATACCACAGGTTAGTAGTAATGTGCTTGTTTTGCATGCCTTCTCAAAATGTTAACAAAATTAACTCATCTGGCACATCATCTGACTTTTTAGAAATCCACGTGTCATGTCTTGTCTTTTACATCCCTTCATCCCCTTTGTACTATAATGTTTTCCCACAAACTTACTGCCGTTTTCAGAACTATTCAGAACCCATTTCTCTCTCCTCTCATCATTAGCTCTTCTTCCAATAAAACTTTCCTTCTCCCTAACAGCAAGTCATGAACCTTCATCTCTCTCTCACTCTCTCTTACTCTACTTGCTTACCAAATACTCCTATAATGGAAATCAAACAATCTCTTTCTTCTCCCACCATTAACACCACTTCCACTTCTATATCACCTTAAAATCATCCCCAAAGATTCATTATTCCACTCCCTCCAAAGCTATTGTGTCCCAACCTAGTTCCTCATCTTTTCCTACAGTTTTTTCTTTTTTTGACAAACCCTATTTTCCTTCCATATATTGAAAACCCTATGTCTCATCCTTCCTCTGATCTCATCAAAGAAAACTCAAAAGCTTTTACCTCTCAAGTGTCAGATGTCTCCGAGGATGATCCTGATCAATATCTGAACTCTTCCATTCTGGACTTAGTAGCTCTCTCAAAGTCACATTAAAAGAAAGTAGCACATAACATCATGGCTATTGCTGCTGAGAGTCTGATGAATGAAGGATCGCATCTCTCATCAGAGTATCAGGGGGAAGGAACTCCTTTCCTAGGAGATGTAAGAACCACAGTACCTCTCAAATATTTAGCTCATGAGACGTTCCTAGAAAAACTTCTGAAGAACCTGATTCTATTTCATGCAGGAACATTCCTGCACCTTCTGATCATACCAATCTCTTAGAATCCTTCTTTAAGTCACCCATTGTCAAGTCGTAGCAGAAAAAGGTCTTCGAGCCTACATTGCAGATAAGTAGGAGGAGTGTCAAGACAAGGAAAAACAAGTTAATGAATCAAAGGGAATGTGTCATGGACAAGAGTGTTCCAGTAGGTGTGGTTGACAAAAATACTCTAAAGGAACTTGGTTCTTTAGTGAAACAATCTATAGAAGCACAAAAATCAGTGGATAAGGCTTCTGATGAAGCGGTAAAGAAACAAAATAGTGCATTCGTGAAGGGCAACATCAAGACTGAGAAAAGTCCAGTAGAGCAAGCCAATGTCTGAAGATGATACCGTGGGGGTAGGAAGTTGGAAAAGAAAGTTTGTTGAAAGGGCTAGCAAATAAAAACGGCAAACTATAAGAGAACCTGGTTCTCTGAGGACCACTCCCAGTGATAGTGGTCTTTAGCAGGAGAGACTAAGAACTCAGAAAGTCTTATGGGGTCGTACATTTGACCTTGAAATTTCAAAGATGGCTGGTATGAGACAAATTCTAGAGATAATGGAATTTCAGCAATGGAAGCACCTGTTTGAGGGAGCATGCTTCTGGTGTACGATGATACGATACAAAATTTCTATGCATCTCTCTTCACTGTTGAGGGCGATCACATCTGTGCACTAGTAAATGATGTAGACATTGTACTCTATGCTTCAACATTGGGAAAGGTTCTCAAACTTCCATGTGAAGGAATGTCAATAGTCAAAGGTATTTATGGTGTGAACTTTAGGAGAGCTATCATGAAAGAGCAAACTATTCATCAGGGGGAACAAGTACATAAGTAGGTGTTACTTCCTAAGTATCAACTTCTTTTTGAACTAGTCAATAAGGTGCTCTTACCTCGTTTTGAGAGGCTGTCTATTGCTCCAAAATCGGATATGGTCTTGATGGAGGCTCTTGGTGAGTTTGTCACAATCAATGTGCTAGCAATCATGATAGATCATATGAAAAAGATAGCAAACTTTAAAGGTGGAAACCATGGAATACCATATGGCTTTGTCCTCACTCAAGTGTTCAGATTCTACAAAGTTCCCTTGGGTGATCCTAGAGTGGGCACACACAAGTGAACCTTCTCTAGAACCACTCTAGAAGAATGTGAGTGCGTAGAAAGAGTTGGTGGAAGTATCTCAACCATTTCTCGTATGATCAATGTTCAAAATGCAGTGTCTGAAGAGATTAGAAGGTTGAGGGCTCAAAATGCCATACTGAAAACTCAGCTCAGTCAAGTAGCTAAAGGACCCGATTTCGCTAATGAAAAATTGCCCAACTAATAAAGGAAAATAATAAGATTCGCGCACAACTGGTTGAAGAATAACTATCTGCAAATGCGCGACTGGATCTGGTTTTCAAAATCATTGTTGCTTCCTCTTTCAAGCCTCCTTCTCTTAGTGTCCCCTTGGATCCTCTCAGTGGCCAGCTATTTTTTGGCTCTAATGTTTTTGTGGCTGTTGGTTTCCATTTGTTTTTTTTTTGTGATAGGCATGCTGGATTTCACCACTGCTGATCTTGTTTTGATCAGTCCATTGTTAATATTAATGACATATCTTCTCTTTTGCATGTACAATGTTGTTTTCCTGTGGCTTCTCTTTTCTATCATGCTCTGTGTACATATGTTTCTTGAGTTGGCTATGTTATACTTCTTTGTGCTGATTGCCTGTTTGTGTTTCTTTTTAATGATGCCAAAAGGGGGAAAATGTCTGGGAGTTAGGGGGAATTGTGTAGAAACTTGTTGCTTGTTGCAAATATTAGGGATCTGATTAAGGGGGAATTAAAAGTGAAAGGTTATTGGTATCTTAGCTGGTTATTTTTGCTCTAAGCAAATACTATCAATGCCTAAGTTTGTCATCATCAAAAAGGAAAAAATTGATAGGTTTTCAATGTCTTTGACTTACGTTTCTTATATTTTGATAATCTAACAAACTTATTTTAAAGAACCAAATAGAGAACCTGTATACATTTTAGATGAATAATGTCAGTCTGATCTCCAAAAAATAAATGAACAACCGTAAGAAGGAACACAACAAGGATCTGGTGACCGGGTCCCTTAGGGTTCTCCGACAGAAGTACAAGCCAATGACATTTTGCAACTATTACAAAGAATTACACAATAGGGACATGGTCCCTTAGTGTTCTCTGACAGAAGTACATGTCAACTGTACAACTAGAACGTAACAGCAGAAAGTGACTATCTCGCAACTGTTACAAAGATGAACACAACAGGAACCTGGTCCCTAAGTGTTCTCTGCCAGAAGTACAAGTCAACTATATAGCTAGACCACAACTGCACAAAAGTGACTGCACAATAGACAATGCAATAGTCACTTCTCATTGGGAAGAAGCATGTGCCAAGAATTGGCATCACCATCCATTGTGATGTCTTTTGCGGTATAAAAACCCGGTGCAAGGCACAAGAAATTCACTTATGCATTCAGTGATATTCTCTCAAGCATAACAGTGTTCATCAGGCATTGAAGTCACTGGTGTGTCAAAACAAGAAGACAACTCCACTAAGGATCAATTTCATAATGAGTTTATGCATATCCGTAGTTGAGTTGTAATCTTGTTATTTGTTCTTCATTGTATCTCCTATCTTTCTTTCTTAGAATCTTTGTCTTAGGAAAATAAAAAAATCTGTAAACTTCCGACTTGTTGTTATGACTAGGTTTATTCATAATTTATAAGCCTTTGCAACTAGAAGAGTCACAAAGTGGCTTGTGGTGAGAGCATCACAAGTTAGTTGAAGTCTTTGTAATAGAGTGATTACAAAGTGGGTTAGTGAGATAGCAAGTTAGTGAAATTAAAAGCCTACAATTGTAGATCATAATTTTTTGATCCCCTTATGTGAGATTTTTCCACGTAAAAATTCCTTGTCTTATGTACTTACAGTTTCATTAGAATTCTCACCATAACCTTATAGACGACTAGGTATTCTACGGTTTGGCGGACTCATACAAACTAACATACATTGTTTGATGAATTTGAATGGTTGAAGTACAGTGCAAATACTGATGCTGCAAACTAAGCGTGAGTATTGGCTTCGCTTAAATGCTTCAATTGTTCTGGTAAGGATTCTCTTGAATCAAGGATTTGCGTTCCGCGATCATCATTGAAAAGGTTAATTTTATTGAAATTATTTCATGGTATGAGGATAAATGTGATAAGATTACACCCTTTGTGATAGCATGTAAGAAAGAAAAATTAAAGGTATAATGGAATATCGAAATGGTGACTACTTTGGTTTATTAATTGATGAGTCTTTAGACGTATCATGCAAAGAGAAAATGACAAATGTTTTTCGATATGCCAATAAAAAAGGAAGTGTGATGGAGATGTTTATTGGCATTGTTCATGTTCTAGATACTAGTGCTTTATCTCTGAAGAAAGTAATTGCGAACGTACTTGTTCATCATTATTTAAGTTTATCTTCTATTCATGAACAATGTTATGATGAGGCAAGCAATATGCAAGGTTATGGTAAAAGTCTTAAGAAGTTGATTAAACAAGAAAGCAGATCGGCTCATTCAATGCATTATTTTGCATAATAACTTTAACTGACTCTTGTTGCGGTTTTAAGAAGTGTGTTCAAGTAGGTGATTTTATATTATTGGTTTTAATGTTTTGAATGTGTTGGGGGCTTCTTTTAAACGTGTGAATGAATTTTGAGAATCTCAAAACGAAAAAATCCAAGAGGCACTAGATATGAGTGGATTAGAAACGGGTAGAGGCTTGAATCAAGAACTTGGTCTTGTTGGAGCCGGTGATACTCATTAGGGATCTAACTACAAGTCATTTTGGAAACTTTATTCGTATTTTTGGCTCTATTGTTGTTGTTCTTGATACTCTTGTTGAAGATGCAAGTACTTTAGATGATAGAGTTAAGGTACCGAGGAATCTCATTGCTTGTCAAACATATAACGTTGCATTCTTGTTGCATATAATGACAAATATTTTGCGAATCACAAATTAGTTGAATGTATCCTTACAAAAAAGAGAGCAAGATATTGCAAATGTCATGCTACTTATTCAAGTAGCAAAGAAAAGATTGCAAACTCTAATGATGAACGGGATCCGTTTGTTGATAAAATATCTATAGTTTGTATCAAACATGATAATTTGGTGCCTAATTTTGATTATCTACATGTTAACTCCGGAAGATCACGGCGAAAACCTACTGATCATAATGTCTTTCATCATTATCGTGTCGAAGCATTTATTAAAGTTATTGATTAGCAATTTCAAGAACTCAACGATCGGTTTGACAAAGTGACGACTGATTTGCTCCATGGGGTTGCTTGTTTGAATCCAATTGGCTCATTTTCAAGTTCTGATATTAGAAAAATAATGAAAACGGCTGAATTGTATCCTGATGGCTTTGATGAATTTATGATGAGTGCTCTTGAGAATCAACTTGCAAGTTACATTATAGATTTTGAGATTTTGATAAAAGGTTCTCCAATCTAAATGGGCTTTTTGATCTTTCAGAAAGATTAGTTAAGACAAAGAAGCATTCAGTTTATCCACTTATATTCCTCTTAGTGAAACTTGCATGGCTTCTGCCGGTTGCCACTGCAACCATTGAAAGAGCTTTCGCAGCAATGAAATTTATCAAGAATGACTTGCAGAGTCGAATGAATGATGACTTTTTAGGCGGTTACATAGTGCCTTATGTAGAAAGAGAAGTATTTAGTACTATTTCTAACGAGTCTATTATAAAAAATTTAAAGAGATGAAGCCTCGCCGAGTGCAATTGTAATAAGTAGAATCTCTTTTTGATGAGTTCTATATATTAGCTTGGAATATCCGATTGTTCGTACTATTACACCTATAATTTAGCTCGATATCATGTTGTTTGATTTAAATTTTTTGGTGCGCCTATTTGTTGGGAAATTTTGTTTTCTTGTTCAAGTTTGAACACTATTAAAAAAATTTCTAGCTTTATCTTTGCACGTGCGTGACCGTACTCTCGTCAACATATTTTGATGCTAAAAATTAATTTGTCCATTTTGTAATTAAAATAAAGAGGTTCCATAGACAAATGAAATATACAACTGCAAAAGATAACAATTAAAGATTATGTAGTAGAAGATAAGAATTCTCCTCCTGCTTGAAGACATATGATACCATTATTTCTACTATCATTCTATGGTCTTGACACTATCACCTTAAATACAAGGTGGCGAGGAAAGAAGCAAAGCTGGCGGTTACGGAAGCTAAAAATGCGGCGTTTGGTCGCATGTACGAGGAATTAGGGGAGAAAGGCGGGTACCAGAAGTTATTTCGGTTAGCTAAAGCAAGGGAAAGGAAGGCGTGCGATCTTGACCAAGTTAGGTGCATCAAGGGCGAGGATGGTTGAGTTCTGATGAGGGAGTTTCAAGTCAAGCAGAGGTGGCAGGCGTACTTTCGAGACTTACTTAACGAGGAGGGGGATCGTAACATAGAGCTAGGAGAGTTGGGGCATTCAGAGCAATATAGAGACCTTGGGTACTGAAGGCGCATTTGGGTGGATGAGGTCATGAGGGCTTTGCATAGGATGAGTAGGGGTCGAGCGACCGGGCCTGACGAGATCCCGGTGGAGTTCTGGAATGCATGGGTAGGTCAGGAATGGAGTGGCTCTCCAAGTTGTTCAATGCGATCTTCAGGACCAAAATGATGCCGGAGGAGTGGATGTGGAGTACAGTGGTGCCCTTGTACAAGAACAAAGGGGACATCCAGTGCTGCAACAACTATAGGGGTATTAAATTAACCATGAAGGTTCGGGAGCGGGTGATCGAGGTGAGGGTGAGGGAGATGACATTTATATTTGTGAACCAGTTCGGTTTCATGCCGGGTCGCTCCACTACAGAAGCTATTCACCTTGTCAAGAGGCTGGTGGAGCAGTTCAGGGATAAGAAGAAGGACCTGCACATGGTGCTTATCGACTTGGAGAAGGCGTATGACAAGGTCCCAATAGAGGTGCTATGGAGATGCTTGGAGGCGAAGAGCGTGCCGGAAGCCTACATCAGAGTAATCAAGGACATGTACGATGGAGCTAAGACTAGGGTTGGACGATGGGTGGCGACTCGGACCATTTTCCAGTGGTTATGCGGCTCCATCATGGATCGGCACTTAGCCCTCTCTTGTTTGCCTTGGTGATGGATGCTCTAACCCGACATATTCAAGGGGATGTGCCTTGGTGTATGCTATTTGCTGATGACATAGTCTTGATAGACGAGACGAGGGTCGGTGTTACTGAGAGGTTAGAGGTATCAGAGTTGTAGGATAGGGACTCCTAGAGTTTTTCGTACTCCTCACCCGGGGTTGGGTGAGGCTTGGTAGGGCTACCCATAGATTATTTGTGTATTGGATTGTGTCTCCCTTATGGTAGTTATTTATGGTAGTTACTGTCTAATACTGTTGCATGCTATTTTATTTATGGTTCTTATGATTAGATAATTATTTACGCTATTTCTGCTGGAGTTACTAATGCTCTTTTGTTTTTGTTTTTGTTTTTGTTTTCTTTTCCTTCATTGAGCCGAGGGTCGATTGGAAACAACCTCTCTGCCATTTCGGGTAGGGGTAATACCTGTTTACACATTACCCTCCCCAGACCCCACTTTGTAGAAATTTACTAGATAATTGTTGTTGTTGTTGTTGTTGTATTACTTTACTTACATTTAAATGGAAACCCCAATTTTATCACATTCAACAAGGCCTTGTACGTCAACAGTTTAATTCACTGATAAAAACATTAAGGTATCGTTTGGCATGTGAGATATGATTAAATGCCAGATTGTTATATTTCGCATTTTATTGAATATTTTAATCCAAAATTAGTAATTTCGAAATTAATTATTCCCGTAATTAAATTAATAATAGTGAGACTGAGTGGAATAGGTAGTTGGATAAGGGTGAAAATGGAATAAACTCGCTAGCCTCTATACTCTACGTTACAGGCCTAGTTTTTACCTGAACATTATGACAGACATAACTCTTTGACTGCTATACAAATACTACAGCAACATTTTCTGCATGATCAAGTAAATGACTAAACTATCCCAACTAACCAACGAAGCACTCCCATTCTATTCATTGAACAAGGAGGATAAAATCGCTAGTTCAAATGAAATTTGACCATTGGTCTTACCCTCGGCTCAAATGTATGACCCTGACCGTCTAATTTCCTTGAGAAATTCCAGCCGTCGATTGAATTCTCCATAAAGAAACATGGCCCAAAATCTCTGGGCCCACTAATTCACCCCGAAAACGTGGCACTGCGCTCCACTATATAATCAGCTGTTTCTTAGAGGCAAACCCACGGTGACATAACCTAGAGAACACAAAAGGGTTTTAGGGTTTTAAGCTTTTTAGGGTTATTGTGAGAAATGGCGGAGGAGAGTGGACAGAGGGCTAAGGGAACCGTCAAGTGGTTTAGTGACCAAAAAGGTTTTGGTTTCATCACTCCCGATGACGGCGGCGAAGATCTGTTCGTTCACCAGTCCGGTATCAGATCTGAGGGTTTCCGTAGCCTAGCTGAAGGGGAAACCGTTGAGTTCGAAGTTGAGTCTGGAGGTGACGGCCGTACAAAGGCTGTTGATGTTACCGGCCCTGATGGTGCGTCTGTTCAAGGTGGTCGTGGGGGCGGGGGCGGTGGTCGCGGCGGCGGCGGTTATGGAGGCGGCGGTGGAGGGTACGGTGGAGGTGGCCGTGGTGGTAGCCGTGGATATAGTGGCGGTGACGGAGGCTATAGTGGTGGTGGCGGATACGGTGGAGGTAGCCGTTATGGTGGCGGTGGAGGTGGATACGGTGGAGGCGGTGGCTATGGAGGTGGTGGAGGAAGCGGTTGCTTCAAGTGTGGTGAATCTGGTCACTTCGCTAGGGACTGTAGCCAAAGTGGAGGTGGCGGCGGTGGTGGCAGGTTCAGTGGTGGTGGTGGAGGTGGCGGCGGTGGCTGCTACAAGTGTGGTGAGGATGGTCACTTTGCCCGCGAATGTACCAGTGGAGGTCGTTGAATATTGGTTGAAACCCTTTGTTCCTTTTATCTTTTAGCCTGTTATGTTTTTGTCTTAATGTGGTGCCTTTTCCAACCTTTAGTACGTGTCTTTGCTACTTTATTTCTTCGGTTATGGTTGTTTGCTGTTTTTATTTTCTGCTCCTTAGTAGTATCCGTTATACGGTTTAGTTCAGTTTGAAACTTTTGGTAATGGGGAGTCTCATATTTTGTGGTGCTGCAAAGAATACTCTCTGTACATGTTTACACACATGTTTCTTAAGAAATATCAATTAATCAACTGACAATATTTGTAGCCCTTTAATTTCTTTTTTGCATAGATCATTCACTCCCTTTTCCATAAATATCTTCTGTCCTTAGGTTTGATTATCATTTACATGTGGTATGCTTTGTTCCTTGTTAATTTATTGGTGTATGTATAATTTGTTGATATGATGCATTGGTTATTCTCCAAATGTTGTTGCTATGTCTTTTAGATTGGTATGTTGTTTGTATATAAGTGGTCCTTGAAAAGGGCAAGGCTTGGTCACAAGTGTGATGCTTATTCTGTGTTTAATGGAGTGGTTCTCTTTGGTATTATTGAAGGAATAACTTTTGACTTTGTTTTTTTCCCATTTATTTGTCTAGCTGTAGCGTTCAACAGGATGCCTTGGAATACCTATTCTCAAGTATCAAATAACCTAGTGTATCTATTTGGCCTTTCAGAATATTTACTCTTACCTAAGTGCTCTTCTTGCAAAGAAAGATGCCATATTTCTCAGTGTAATTTAGCTCCAAATCACTACTTGGCCAAAAACAGAGGATGTTAGCTTGAAAAAGTATCACAACGTTCGCTCCTAGTATTTTAGTAATCTAAATACCTAATACAGTACTTATTTTCATTCTTTTTAAAGAATATGGTCTTTCCAAGTATATATTAATTCCTGTTTCTCTCGAATTTTAGAATATGTGGTTTCATAATGCAGTTCCTTCCCACTTTACTAGGGAGAATTCTAATTCTAGCACTAAAGAATTGAAATATAAGATCAATACTAGTTACTCGTAAGCAAATATCTACCAGAACTATTGAAGGTTGTTGGTTGTAGGCTGTGCATAATTTGAAAATTTTGGTATTTGGTTTATTGTATTTTGGTATTTGATATGGTATTTGGTTTAATTTTATAAAAAATTGGTATTATGTATGATATTTGGAATTTTAAAATAAAATACCTAAATATCAGATGCCGTATTGAAATACTGATATTGTATTGAAATATATATTATATTACACAAAACATATATTATCAATTATCACATAAATATTAAAATGTTATAAAACAATAAAAAAAGAAGAGCAATATTGCAGAGAAAGAGGGAGAATTCTTATTGACTATTTGGGTGATTTACAATGGTGTAAGATCCTTTTTTTATAGGAGGAAAAATGAATTAACGTCGAAATAAAACTCTCTACAAGATAGATATTCACTCTAATTAGAATTTTATTCTTAACACTCCCTTTTGAATGTGTACTCAATAAGTAGTGTGCCTTGTTAAAACCTAAACTAAAATAAAATCCAATGTGAGAAAAAATTCTAGAAAAGGAAAAAAGAGTACATATGTTTAGAAATGCGCCTATTGGTTGCCTCGTTAAAAAAATCTTACAAGGAAAACCCAGTGGGATAAAACCTAGTTAGGGAAAAGAGTGCAAAACGCATTAACTCCCCCTGAAGAGAGCATCAATTCATATCCTTGAGCCTTCACATCCTAATCTTGTGCACTAGTTTCTTGAAGGTTGACGTCGGTAGAGTTTTGGTGAATAAATCAGCCATATTAACTCCAATGAATATATTGCACCTTGAAAATCCTCACTATCATATTATCATGCTTATAGTTATAACAAGATACGAATGTGCGCAAATTGCACTAAGCATGTGGTACTTCAAGACCAAAATTCATATATGCTTTAAGCGGTTTAAGTCCTTCAATGATTGTCATATAAGTTAAGTCATATAAGCCATCTAAAGAGGCTTTAGTGCATATCAAGTTTTATGTCTTGCATAGACATATAAGATATCGAAAACTGATTGCACATATCATTGACTTTATATTTTCAAGTATTTGAACTACATGTCCAAAACAATATATCTTTGATATGAAACCAATTCTACTTGAATTGTTTCTCTAGACTTAAAATCCTCATATATTTAGTGCTATCATAGATGTTGTCAACGAACATTTTATATCGGTTCGAATATTTTTCATAAAGACATAACATAGAGATCTTTTCATTTATATATTCAGGTACCTGAGTCTCTTATGAGATTTTATGAAGTGTTATGTCATATGATCTTCTAGATCACTTGCTTCCTTTATTATGATCACTTCGATCATTTGCTCATCTTCTTTATCAAGAAGTTTATTCGAAACCGATTTTTCTATATGGTTTAAGCGTACCATAGACTTCGTCTTTCTGGGACTTAATATGAGCATTTGCAATGAGAATATAGTTACTTTCTTTGGGTTAGCAAATGCGTATGGCATGCGTTGCAATATGTTGCAAATGAATTATCCTTTTATGAACTTCAAGTTCATATTATCCTATTCGGGGATCTATATGTATAAATAATAACTTATTCCATGTAACTTTTTTCTCAACTGTTGTATCTTGTTTCCCCCTCATGTTAGAAAAACTAACTTGCTTCCTCAACTTTGGAAATCCATCTTTGTGCATTATAGTGTTAATGGAAATATATACCGCACATCAATAATAATAAGATGAAATTATTTGGTTCTTGACCCTGAACCATTTGTGAGGGGAAAATGTAATATACTTTCGTATATAACCTTTATCAAACTGATATATTCTCATAAGCAATAGTTTAGCTATTAAGTAGATGAACATAATAAATTATTTTGCTAAACTCGCTGTGACGTAAATCAACTTATCAAGATAATCTATCTTGGACAGAAAATCTGAAAATTATGTTCTAAGTTAACTTATTGAGCAAATTACCTCGCAAACACCAAGTTGCAGGTTAATAATAATCGCACATGTAACCATCTCATAAATGCATCTTATGTGGTATATACGACAGGTGAATAGGCCCATATTCACCTTTGATATTTCCAACATTCATGGGATTCAATCACAATTTTTAGTTGGTTTATTAATTAATGAGAACAAACAATATAAGAGAATCCATAAAGAACTTTCTAATTCTTTAATATTTACCAATGTGAATTCTCTATTATTTTTGCGCATCATACTTAAATTGATACGGCTAAATTCATTGTGCCAACTGAATAAATTATCAATATTGATAAGTTCATGTTTACACCATGACATGTGCAATTCTCAATAAACTTCAGGTTTATTATGATATGGGTTTTTATATCAATAAACATCCACTTTATTGTGCTATTCGTTTATTTGTGTAGTACAGATTGAAAAATAAAGCGGGTAACTTTTTGCATATATATTACCCCGCTACAAGTTGTAGTAATGGAAGATATCAAATCTTGTCTTTATTTATAGTCTCAATATAATCAATCGCTATCGCGTTTACTTTGGAAAGAGACTTACTACAATACAATACCTTATCGGTAATCAATTGTGTTTCTCCACAATAGTAATAATTGGCTCTTCTAGAGCTCTCAATTAATTTTGTACTGCCACAAATTCATCAACATCCATGTGGTGAATATCTCTTTTAAAGAGAAAGTTATACCATTATGATCATGGTCAAAATTATATGCAAGATATGTTTCTTGCATTATTGTTGTTCTTTAATAATGCCAAAATATTTTGGCGTACAATAGGTACATGATCAATGACCATTCATGCCATTATTTATTTTTTTCATCTCAATCCCCTTCTAGAGGTGAGTGTGGTATATTCAATACCAATATCACGTTTATATTCTTCCAAATATGAATATGTCTTCATAAATCAGATGTTGTCACATTCCCATCATGAATGGACCATAATCATCTATATGTGCTATATAAAATCTCATGTCAAATCGATGACAGATATTACTTTCACAGAGTGAATGATTATTTTGAGAATCCTTATTATCTTTATTATCACAATGATGACGATTATAATTTCGTCTATTGCCACGTCCACATCCATTGATACCTTCACGGTAATAATTTTATCTTTTTTCATACTTATCACATACTGCTATCACATTCTCTACAGGGAATGAGAATGGAGCAAATTCGATGGGACGAGTTTTCAATTCTTTGTCCACAATCCCACATGAATTTAATCATGGCAAGGAATAGAAATTTTACCACATCATGTGGGTGTAATTTTTTACAAAGTCCATTAGAGTTATAATCAAACTTTGTTGTCTTTGCTTGTATATAAAATCAAATTACAGAATTTCAAGAATTTGAAAGAAAAAAAAGTTAAATACTTACCTTAGATCCAGAATTTAATCATGAAGGAAGTTCATAAAACAATTGACAATCATTATGCTCAATCCAAAGCTTCTACTCAATTGGTTAGAGTCTCGTGCTGATAACGTATTATAAAACAATAAAAGAAGAAGAGCAATATTGCAGAGAAAGAGAGAGAGAATTCTTATTGAATTTTTGGGTGATTTACAATGAGGTAAGACCCCTCTATTTATAGGAGGAAAAATGACTTAACCTCAAAGTAAAACTCTCTACAAGATAGACATTCACTCTTATTAGAATTCTATTCTTAACAAAAAATTTAAAATTCTACTTTCATTTATTCTCTAAGTTCATCAATTAACTCTAAATAAGTAAGAAGGCATTTCTAATGATCAAATATTTTTTTTATGTACAATTTTCTCTATTTGGATTAATATTTTCTATTTTTGGACAAAATTTTGGTCTAACAAATATTTTCAATTTTGTAATTTTGAGTACGTTGATTAAGAAAATGAGAGTCTATGGCTTTAAGTACTAGTTAGCATTCAAACGGAAAGGAGAAAAATCGAATCATACTAAATTTAATTAGATATGGCATAGAATTTTAAGAAATCAAATACTAAAAATATCGAATCAAAATGATACCGTACTACGGACGAACACCCTAATTGATTGTAAATAGTAGCCCAGGAAAGTGGACCATTGTTATACCTAATCTCTCCAGTTATTTGCAATTGAGACAGTTGAGTCTTGGTGCCTGATAGTTTCTATGGGTAGGTTTTCTATAGTTAATTCGGGCTTTCCTTGCTTGTAATTGGATTCTTGCACCATTTACTTGTTGACATTTCCTGCGTTTAGGTGTAGGCCTTGATTTCGAGCACGTTAAAAGTAAAACTTGAATATCCAATAACATTTTTTTCCAGTGTCATTTACTTAAATAAAACATGTTCTTTCACCCTTTTGGGGATAATGTACATGGTATATAGCTATAATAGGAGTAAATTCCCAGGAAGTCGAAGACTATAAAACGAAATGATGACATTCTATCGACTCTTTCCATTTCTTACCTTCATTGTTCTCTATACATGCTTTCCGTAATTCACAACACGTTACAAGCAGTAGCGAAATCAGTAATTTCCTCAAGTATGATCAAACTTAAAGAAGTGAAAAAAATCTCTAATAAAGAGTGTTCAATATATGTTATATGCCTTTAAAATCTAATATTTTACCTATATATGCAATATAAATTTTTTTCGAGGAAGGATAGTCAGTTAACTACTCTTTGGGATATGTAGCTTCGCCCTTGGTTACAAGCTATGGGAATGAATGACAACAGAGTAGTCTATAGTCAATCTCGAGGTAACAGCTTTGTAGTCAAGAAGTCACAACTCGAATTCTACAGTATCACCATTTGGCATTGTGGCGTTGCTCTGGTACACATTGGTTTCACTTTCATCCCACATGAAGAAGACTTCAAAATTCAACCTAAACCATGATAACGATAGCATGATTGTTTTAAACTCAAGTTAAAGGCAAAAGTACATTGAATCCTGCAAAACTAAACGTCTTAGGCCTAATGAAATTTCTCCAATCCATACTTAGGAGCAGAAATGTCTGCCCTATCCAATTTGGCGGTATGGGAAATGTAGAATTATAGGAACTGAGTAAGACGAAGTGCGAGTAAATCAATAACTCAATGATTTTCTTACGAAGGTAAGGCTGCAACTACCCTAACTCACATGATGTGCAAAGACGAGAGATTGCAGATGATGTACAACACTAGGAAGTCATAACAGCCAAATTTAGTGGTTGAAAACTTAGCCCTTCCAGCTTTAGGAACAGATATTAAAATAACCCTGTTGCACCCAGTAATTCGAGGGTAAAACTCAACCAGTGGCAAAGCAAGGAACAAAGCTGGATGACATACAATCAAAAGTTCGGGATTATGTGATCCAAGTCAACCTAGAGGCAAAGCAGTTCCTTGAGTTTGTCCATTGAGTCAGTAGCACACTTGCAAAGGGTGCAAAGCGGACAGGTATCATCGAATCGGACGTGAACAAATTCCTGAAATCCACTCTTGGAGTTCGAGAATCCAAGTGCTGGCAAGCCAGCTAGTGAACCAAGGGGCAAAGAGAGGGTCAAAAGTCAGTTCTGCGCCTATAGTCATTCCTCTCTCTGGTAGCAATCCGATTGTCAGTGGGTTATGCAAGGGTGTTCAAACTCTATTTTTTAATCAGCAACACATAATATTTTACACTATACATAATATAATTTGAACATGTATTTTACCTTATACGTAGTATAATCATGGCCATACGTAGCTTCGCCCTTGAGCTCAACTAACAAGAAAATCGAATAGACAAAACTGGTGATTTGAACATATATATGAGCAAGGTACATGAAGCTAATCTTGTATACAATCCAAGATTACTGAAAAAGAAATTTAGAAAGGAACACTAAGAAGTGCCTAATTTTTCAGATACTGTGGAAGTATTATACAACTTGATAGGTTCACAGCCGTGAGCCTCTGGATTGATAAAGTTCCATAGTTTCTCTGCCTTTGTTCACTAATTCTTCAACTATAGGATCTTGCATTAAGTGCCCTTGTTTTGTAGCCCATTCCAACACTATATGTGCGTTATCATCAGCTAATGCCTCACTATCAGGTACATGTGTTGCTATGTAACTCAAGAGTTTCAAACAAGGAATCTGAACCATTTGTTCTCCAAAATAAATCAATGGAACTAAGTGTTTTGTGCCTCCTGCCTCAATTATTGCCTTGCAATGATTAACTCTTAGAAAATTTTCTGTGCAAGCAAATTTGTTGAGTGCATTTGCAGCCTCAATAGTTACTTCTGGTTCTCTATCATCTAATAGAGCCACCAATGGACTAATAATTCTTGTCTCCGTTGCTCGAAAAGTCCTAGCCAAATGCCCTATAGATTGGATGCTTGGAATGAGCAATTCTGAGTCTTCCTTGTTGATAATTCTCAAGAATTGATCTACCACGGCTTTGGCAGCTGGTGCTGTGGGCTTAAAGGCAGAGCGTCTCAAGTCTGCATTTTTCTCAGCAACTCCTGTGAATTTAGGAGTGTCAAATGAGCAGTTGGACTAAAACTAAACAAGTTAAAACGGGTTGAATCAATAAACCGTCAAAAGTTTGTTAAGGCCAAGATGAGCTAGTCAACTTGGGCTAAACAATGTGCCATACACCACCTTGGTTTTATTGTTATGATTATATCCGACCAACCAAACAAACAAAAATAATATATGCGCTATATGAATCCTCACTGACCATGTTACTCCAATTAAGTTCATCTTTGGCCCATATTATACAAACCATACCTAACCAAACAACCCAAAATATTTTTTTAATAAGTGTTTTAAGGGTCTCCTCTCAAGCTTTCGAATGGACCAATTTGGTTATGCTCAAAATATTCTGCCAATGAATGTACACACAGCCTAATTTTTATGAGCTAAAGTGATACACCTACCTGTGATCTCCATTAGTGCATAGGCTGAATGATATTGTACTTCATCAGGGCCTTTCTCCAGCAAAACTGCAAAGCATAATAGAGCTCTGGATTCTGTAATACTACTACAAATGCTAACATTTTCAGCACAAAGATGCCTAAGTGCTCTCGCAGCCATTGCCTTCATTTCAGCCTTTGTAGCTGGATCTTCATATTCCCTCCCTTTAATGCTAGTCCCAGTCAATCCAACATGGTGCTGCCTCTGCTGATTCGCGTGTTGTCGCTGCTGCTGCTGCTGATTCAGAATTACTATAGGATTGTTGGGCTGATTTTGTGTCTGGTTTTTCACGGCCATTGCACTTGTAACCAAATTATGCATTTGGTCAGTCCTTTGATTGTCAATAGGGTGAGGAATTTTACTCTGAGTTCTATTATCATCATCGTCAACCTTGCCTCCAGAGTGAATATCACTGAATTTGCTAGTACTAGAAGCATTAGAATGAGCCACTGCAGCAGCGTGTATCAACATATGATGTTTGTTTGCAGCAATAGCATACTTACTATGTTCTTGAATTGTTTCAAAAGCAAGATGACTAACCAATAACCTAATAGTATTAGTTTGAGCAAAATGATCTTGACATTTGTGATGATTTTTAGCCAATTCTGAAATAGCCCATGCCACCACTATCTGAACTTTCATTGGCCCATCTTTGAGAATT
Organism: Nicotiana benthamiana; assembly: GCA_034376525.1. NCBI lineage: Eukaryota > Viridiplantae > Streptophyta > Magnoliopsida > Solanales > Solanaceae > Nicotiana > Nicotiana benthamiana. The sequence continues at coordinate 87,510,998 of CM067333.1, read as the reverse complement.
TTAGCAAAGACAGAACAAACACCAGCATTCACAATCTGTTCAACACTCTCAGGGTCTCTACCAAGTAATCCAATAGCCCTCGACGCGTTCTCCTGACACTCCATTCGTCCCTCTTTAGCCAATTTCAACAATGGCGCGACCCCACCTTCTTCTATAATCAACTTCCCATATCGCTCGTTGTCACGAGCCAATGACACAAGCGAAGCGGCCGCATCAGAACGGTCCTCTAATGACCCTGTACACAAAATAGCAATTTGTTCCCATATAAGACATAAAATTGGCTCATTAGCTGCAATTGGTGGAAGCCCGAGATATTCATCATCGCGATCGTCCGCTGGCGTTGAGACACGTAGCAGCCATTGAACATCACCTATTGAATTCTCAAGCTGTTGAGCCGTTTTTTTTAAAGCAGCAGTTGGGATGATCGTAAAAACACGACTCAATCCTCTGGCACAACATTTGAATACGAGGGTGAGAGCCTTGTCCAAAACTTGTTCTGTGTCATCGATGATTCGACGCGTTGGACGTTCGTACAAGTCGTTGCTAGCGCGCGCGGCTTGTCGGAGGAGAGCTGCGAGTCGCTCTGTTTTGGCTTTGATTTCAAGACAATCTTGTTTGAAATTGCAAACCTCGTCAGCAGCTTTTGTTACCTGGTCTGCCAATTGTATTGGCCTTGCTAGTATTTGTTTTACTATGTCCGCCATCGTAATAGCGGACTCTTAATATTTCCTTAAATACCACAAAATCAAGGTTTCTTCACAAGGAAAAATGAAACGAAACCACATAGAAGAAGAATATGAGTAAAAGGGATACAAAGAAAGAAAAAAAGGGGGGGGGGGGGGGGGGGGATTGCGTTAAACTTTATACTAAAAAATGGGAAGAAAACAAGAAATGAAAAAACATGAAAAGTTCTTTTCTTCTTTTGCTTGTTTCGTAATTGAATGTCTGAGTTCTTGATTTTTGATTCTAAGGGGGGTTTAGGGAAATGATGATGTTGGCCATAAACGGAGGAGGAGGGTTGTGATAGGCTGACGGCGGGTTGTAATGGAGGGAGGATGGATTCAGTATGGGTTTTGGAATGGTCAAACGCAAATATCTCTTTTAGGCTACCATGAAAATTGAGAACAAACATTCATGCATGGCCGTTACAACCTTATTTATAGGAAACATATGTTTGTACTAACCAAAGAAATTAAGTCAGCAGCTAATATATAAAAGCCATTCTATAAACCTTTGGATATCATATGTCAATTTTCAGTTTAAGTGGATGGGAATGTTAAAGGTTGGATTTCAAGTCATTCGTTGTTATAAATAAATTTCTTTTTAATGCACTTAGGGGTTATCTAAACTCATAGATTTTTATTATTATCTCATATTATACTTTCTCAGACGTGCAATTTCTGAATTTAACAAGTTTCTAACGAACATCAGATCTAATATAAGTGCCACAATAAAAAGTGAACTTTAATCTACTTGGCATCGCTTGTTCGTTGTCCTTAGCTAAGTGCACAATGATTTTTTTTTAATAATTATGGTGTCCGGATCAGCTTACGCACACCTCGATTAATTCCACAATATATGTGTCATCTCCCACCAATAAGTATTATATAATTCTATCAACCTAGGCTTGGATATGAGAAGATATCGTGACATAATGTTTCTTGCCTTTGCTGGGATATGAACCCCAGACCTCAAGGTTCTCACCCACTTCATTAATCACTAAGTTACTTCGACTAATCCCACGAGATACTTGCTATACATATCACTAGATTCCGCCAAGACTTGAATAGAGTAGAAGAAACCACCTAATATTTTTTTCCTTTGCTGGAAATTAAATATGAAACTTAAAGGGGCTGATCACCCACCTCATCAACCATTAGATCATAGCCATAGGTGCTAAATCCATATTGATTTTGAAAGATTATATGTTTTGCTTATACAATTTTCTTACCTAAACGCTTCATAAGCATATTGTAAACTGTGTACGTACGATGGACATACTGTAATTAGTACGATTCCTTTTTCTCATAGACTCACACGATTAGTAGTTTTCGATACCAATCCGCCCTTATATTGGTTGTACTCATTTTGCTGACCCTACATTTGGTATCTGACATCAGCTAACAACTCGTAATAATATTTCTCTAAACTTATTATTGAAAAAAGTAATAACGTTAAGCTATATATATGAGTTTTTCTAGCTTATACTGTAGTAATGTTGTGCTATAAAAGGTTCCGACCATCACCTTTTGACCATCACAAATTCATTAACTCAACCGATGAACACCTAATTTACTGCTGATGTCAGAGTAAGAATATCTCACACATTATTCATATATTTTGACACATCAAAGTAATTATATTTTACCCACTATAACGATAAAATTTTGTCAATAAAGGTGACTACTGTTATGGTGAGTAAAATCTTGTGACTTACTTCCCGTTATAGAAAATAAAATTTAATAATTTTTATGTGAAAATAAATAGTATCATTGACTTTATTATTATAGTGAGTAAAATTTAAAGCTAAATTTGAATAATCACACGTGAAATTATTCTCGACAGATAAGCTTTTGAAGATGCAGTTCATAAAAATACTTAAAAGGGTTCAACTTTTTGTGAAAGGATAGTCAAAGTCACTCGAAACAGAGAAAACCACCACAATATACTAAGTGGAATATTACTTTTCAATCTAGTCCTGTCCCAAAGGCAGTATGCACTGAACTTGGCAGAAATTTATGACAATATTATGTCACTCGTCAATAACTTGATTAGCGTTCCCACGACTTTTATTCGTTAGAACGACATCTCAAAATTGTACTCAGTTTGAGACAATTAGTTTTAGTAATCACGAAGAATACTATGAGATGGGTGAAGTAAATCCAAGGTAGTATAGTATTAGCTATAATAGCAATTATTATGCCTCGATTCCCAGTAAATTTAGTTGGCATATATGTTAGATATTTGTCATGATATTTTTACTATATTTAGTTTTTTTATTTTTTAAAGAAAGAAATAACATATTTATGATAATTGAATTTTTTTTATTGTAGAAGGAAATTATAAATTTTCCATATTAGATAGTCATTTTTGTTGGAGGAAAATGTTTAGACTTCTATAAATTAAAGACTGTTCCTAATTTTCATTCAGTAGCATCCATAATATACCCATATGTCATTTGAGATTCTTCTTTAGAGGGAGAACTTTACGGAATAAGTGCTAGGGTATGTGTGCCTATTCGTGATGTTGTTCTCTCAATACTTTGTACTCTTTTTTATATAGTGGATTGCTCATTTCTGCATGTGGATGTAAGTCAGTTGACCGAATCACGTTAAATGTTTGTATCTCTTTTGTTCTCTGATTTATCATCGTTTAACGTCTCATTTATTAGCTTCCGCACGAATCTCATTATTTCGGTCTTAACAATACCCTATGCTGATAAATTGAGATAGCTTGTCACTTGGAAAAAATATATAGGGGTTAATTTTACTGATGATCATTCAACTATTTTTCAATTTCACTAAAATCATTCAACTATTTTTATCACTTAAAAGTAACTAAACTTTATCATTGTCATTTAAAAGTCATTATGGTTCAAATTCCTACTATAAATATGACATGCCATAAAATTTAATTAAAAAATCCAAAATTAAATGCCACATAAGATTAAATGGGCCATATTTATTTTAGATCCATTTATCCCTTAATGTGATTTGACCTATAACCTAAATGGGTTTCAATATAGGAAAAACCGCACACCCCTAACCAAATTAGGTCTTGTGATTTTTATGGGTTTCTATCGTACAAATAAAATCTTTCTTTTGTCTAAACGATAGCAATAAGTTATCTGTAATTGTATGTTCATTGTGAAAATAGACTCTTATTAGCCTTATTATTCTTGTATGCTTATGATACATTAATATGTTATATATCTTTTTTTTGGCTAAACAATTACAGTAGGTTGTCTACAATTGTATGTTTATTGTGAAAATAGACTCTTATTATCCTTATTATTCTTGTATGCTTATGATACATTAATATGTTACATGAGATGGATACAATATTATTTTAACTTCACTAGAAAATTATAAATATGTTATGTGAATGGGATACAATAGTATTTTTACTTCAGTAGAGTTATAAAACTACTCGATTGGGGCATACAAACAATTTTATTTTTTTTAGTATAGAATAACTATAAATGGGTATTATGTAACAGAAAATGCAAGAATTTTATAATATAAGATAATCATTTTAAACTAATGTGGAATTTTATACTTGTCGAAACTATTTGGGTTATGGGTCAAATCACATTATGGGGGAAATAGATATAAAATGGATATGGTTCATTAAGCTTATGTGGCATTTATTTTTTGATTTTTTCATTAAATTTTATGCCATGTCATATTTATGGTAAGAATTTGAGTCAAAATAACTTTTAAGTGACAATGATAAAGTTTAGTTACTTTTAAGTGACAAAAAATAGTTAACTGACTTTAACGAAATTGAAAAATAATTAAATGACAATATGTGAAATTAACCTAATATATAACTACACATAGCACGAGCAGAATTTGACTTGATTATTTTTCATTAAAAAAATTCATTGGCAAATCACCCTTAAATTCTAAAAATCTTTAATTATCCATGTTTAGGGACCTTAAATCAATGTTTAAGCCCTCCCAATAAACACATTATTTACTATAGTATTCTTAAAAGAACGAGACATGGAATTGAGAAATATATGCAAGAACGTTAGTTGAGTTATTCAGCTATTGAAAGTGATAAAACATAGTATATGCAATGGACCCAACTTAAAATGAACTCTAAAATTTAGAAAGCATTCTTTTTTAAAAAGAAAAGAGAGAAAACGTAAAGCAAAAGCATTTGTTACTAGATAGCTACAACACATGCAGAACTATATAGTGTGATGTTTCAACCTTTTGCTTGGAATTATTAGCGACATAAATTTTTAAAAAATTAGGTATGGTGCACGATATTGTGTACCAATTTAGTTAAAAAAAAATCCATGCAAAACTTCGTATAATTCTTCAGACTATCATTATATTCCATATATACGTTCTCAATAAAACAAGAAGAAAAAAACATACGTACTATTTTTGTTAGGATCACCATGATTACTTGTACTGATATTAATGGTACTCTTTCTTTAATAATTGATGTAGTGATGGAACTAGGTATTTTTAAGTGCATCAAGGTTCAGGACATATCACATTCTGAGATTCACGGTTCAAACATTTAGGTGCAATTCGAAAAAGAAACATCGAGCATATGGATTCTGAATTTGGTTCCATTATCATTGTTAACAATACCCTTATCTCTTGTTTCCTTTATTTTGTGAAGTATTTAACTTATATGTATTGATTGATAGTATACTTTTTTTTAATCAGTATTGTTTAATTGGTTTTCCCCAACTAGTGGTAGCAAATGGATTAACAAAAACAATTATCCATCCATATAATCTATTAAAAAATGAGTTGAATAATGAATCTTTTAAAAATGAATTAAATATAGATAAAATTCATATTATTAACCAATAGATTTAACTTTTTAACTATGCAAAGACTCAAACAGGGGGTTTTCAAGTTTGAAAGATTAGGAATTATCTCAAAAGTGATCATATTCAAAAAGTCATGGATAAACATCCATATTATACATTGCTTAGCTCATTCTCTATTGGTGTTAAATATGGATCGGATTGGATAATTTATTCATTTTTTGTATAACTCATTTTCTACCCGCCCATATCCGATCCGAGCTTCTCGTTTCCACCCCTCTCCCCAACAGTAAAACCAATATTTTACAAAGAGGGTAAAAGAAATACTAAAAAATATTACATGAAGCAACTTTAATTTGAACCCCTTTCCACTAAACTAAAAAACTCATTTTAAAGGGATTCAATAGCATATATGTAACACAAGAAAAGCCATTTTTGCTCTATTTTCACATTATGCGTTTTTGACGAATAGGTTTCATTAAACCCCGTTCTCTTCACTTTGAGCTGCCTCTGGTTATTATATAGCATTATATTAGTTTCTGATCCTGTAAAAAACTGTTAGTGAATATAAGTTAAATCTTTCGTGAAGTAATAATGTCAACTTGGCAACGATAAGTTTTTTTCTTTTAAAGAATATTCATCTCAAAGAGTTAAAAGCTCAAAATGATTGAGAACTTAGATCGATGTACGAAGAAAGTCCTTGTAGTCTCACAATCGAGTTCGCTTTAAGGTTAAACATTATTGGAAAGTGCAAAGAAGAGTCAAATATTTGTAACGAGAATGCTGTGACATAGTAGGTGTGTAGATGTGTAAGAATATTCTAAATTATCAAATATAGTTAGATGGTTAAATAGTTTGTTTGCAAGTTTGTGAAAAAGTAGTCATTAGTATTTTTATATAATGTACATACACTGTACAAACTACTCAACCGAAAATAAAATTATTTTTCTTTCATGAAATATATATCTCTCTAAAATCTCTTCCCAGTTCTCTTATGTCAATTAGGGTTCATAGATTGCTCCCAAAATTCAAATGGTATCAGTGCACTCATCGCAATTACGAGTGTGAGTTGCTGATTTTGGGAGATCATGTTCCATATACAAGTAAATTGCAGAAATTGCAAGCTCAACATCACAACATGGACATAATTGGACCATAATCATTCATTATTTCTTCATCCCTCAGATAAAACAGGAGCACCGATAATATCGATCCAGCTGACTAGTTCAGACAACTACACTATTTGGAGTCGAACGATGGAGATCCAACTACTTGGAAAGAACAAGCTGGGACCGGACGACGAGACTTTGAAAAAGAGTTTGATAATGAACTAGGTCACTAGTGATATAGTTTTAAAGCTGTAGTTTTAGGATGGATAATGAGCTCATTATTGAGGGAATATATAACAGGAATAGTCTATGCCAAAAATGCTAGAGCTATTTGGGAAGATCTGAGAGAGTAATTATACAAGGAACTGACGGTGTATTGTGCACTTCTCTAAATTGTGCAACCGCTATGATGAATTTGTCAACATGGTACCGCATCGATGTGACTGTGCAAGGTCTAGAAATTTCATTGAGTTCATGAAGAAACAGAAGCTTCTACAGTTAATAATGGGAGTACGCGAAATCTTTGATCATGCTAGAAACCAGATTTTGATGACTAGTCCAATTCCAAGCATTTACAAGACGTACTCGATGCTAGTTGAAAGAGACAGTCAGAGAAAAGTAGCTAACAATATGATAGAAGAGGAATGGAAATGAACATTCAACTCTTCTAGCTGGTAAAAATGATGCATATAAGAACTATCAGAAGCCAAAAGAATTAGAATGTTCGGTGTGAGTATTGCAAAATGAAGGGACATACAAAGGTAGGTCCTACAAGTTGATTGGATACCCAGTAGGCTTCAAAGGAAAAAGTAAAATGAACATGAACACTGCATATAATGTGTATGCTGAGAATGCTAATCCAAACATAGGCAATGGGAATGCAGAAAACATTGGGCAGCTTGATGGTTGTAGTAAAGGAGAAATGTCTAGAGCACCACAACTGACTGCAAAACAGTATGATCAAATAATAATAATGCTGAGTCTCAATACCAACCATGAACAAGCACGGGAGAATATAGCCAACATGGCAGGTAATACTGCTTACTCATCTCTTTTTGATGTAGCAAAAGCTTAATGGATTATAGATACAGGCACAACCAATCATATGGTTGCTGACCTAAGGTTGTTAAGCAACATTAAATCAGTTGATGTTAAAGACACTAAGAGGGTTAATTTGCCAAATGGAGAAATAGCACATGTTACACATATTCGTAACTATGGAATAACATACACATGTGAGGTTAAAAATGTTTTGTTTATACCAGATTTTAGTATAATCTCAAGTCTGGTTCTAAAGTGACAAGAGATCTTAGGTGCTTAGTTCCCTCATTTTTATTTACTCTAGGACTTCTTCACTGGAAGGTGAAGAGTATTGGTAAAGGAAAGAATGAACTTTATTTGATGATTTCACAAACGAACAATCTAGCAGAACTAAAAGAAAGGGAGAATGCGAGGGGACTAACAACACAAGAGAATAAAGTTGAAGTAATCATCTGGCACAAGAGGCTGGGGATTCTCCAAGAGGATCTATGAAGAAGCTCTTAGGACATAAATTATAATTGTCAGTATGTAGTAGATAAGTGTGAAGTATGTCCATTAACTAAGCATTATAGATCACCTTTCCTTTTGAGTACTATTAGATCAAATAAGGTGTTTCAAATATTGGATTTAGATGTACTGGGTCCTTGTACTCCACCAACTTTTGATGGATATAAATACTTCCTAACTGTTGTGGATGACTATTCTCGTGTGACATGAATTTTTCTGTTGAAGCTAAAATCAGATATCATTATAGTTTTGAGGAGCTTTATTAAAACGGCTGGCACTCAATTCAATGTTGTAATTCGAACAATTAGATCAAATAATGGAGGGAGGTTTATGAACTCAGGAATGCAGGAACTATGTGAAGCAATTGGAATTATACACCAGAAAATATGTGTATACACACCTCAACAGATAGGGTGGAAGAAAGGAAGCACAAATATCTACTTGAGGTTGCTAGAGCAATAAAGTTTCAGGGTTACATTCCTCTTAAGTTTTGGGGCCATTGCATATTAGCTGCTGCGTATGTGATAAACAGACTACTGCGTATGAGGTTTTCTTTAACAAGAAACCTTCTATTAGTCACTTATGAACTATGGGATGTCTATGTTATGCTACAAAATTGATGGTAGGCTAGAAACCCATATTTTATCCGTAGTATTACACTTTAGTTACAACAATTTACGTGTTGTTTGAGCTTAAATGATAGTAAATTATACTTATTATGTGTTTTAGTTTAGGTAATTTGGAGTGAAATTGAACAAGTTGGTGCTTTGAAGTTTGAGTAGAAGCCCAAGAACTTAATTTGGGATCACGTTTGGAGTCGAGGACCAAGTCCAACTATCAAAATATGAACAAACAAATTTACTCTGAGAAAAGCTACTACCGGACCGCATGGGGTGCCACAAGGCGCGACACGAAAGTGCAAAAGTGGTCTGCTAAGCAAAGTGCAAGATCTTTGTATTTCTTCACTAGCGAGCCACATGGGGCGGTGCGACATGCGACGCGGTTATGCAAAATCATAAAATTGATTTTCAAATTTGACTAGGAAAGGGTAGTTTTGTCTGGGCTTCTGTCTACATGGTATAATTACACAAAAAATACGATTTTGAAGGGACTTTTTTTGACCTACAGAAAACTAGAAAACCAACCAAAGGCAAGAAGACTCTAGGATTCATCAATATTTCGACCTGCAATTGGTGCAATATGGGAGCTTGTATCGAATCATTAGAATTGATGTGTTCTTTGTTTCTGAACCTTATTGAGATATCTTACTCCATTGTTATGTAGTAATTTTCATTAGGGTTTTGACAGATATTGTATATTGATAGCTTGATTAGGATTCGATTATTGGTAATTGTTAGAATAAATTGAAGGAGATTTAATTTTTATTATGGAGTTATTTATTTGCTTAGTCGAACGAGGAGTTTGATATTGAATTCCTTCACATATTATGCTCTAGTTCAAATTTGTGACTCAAATATGAAATTGAAAGAGCTTCTTGAACTGTTAATCGAAGTGGAAAATAGGGAAATATTGTGAGAAGTTACCCTTTAGATCATAACCATTATTTTATTATTGTAATTTTACCGTGCTTCAATTAGATTATTTATTAAAATTATCATTTCATCGAAAGAGGAACTTAATTTTAATTTTAATCCAATTAACTGTTGAATTCATGAGAATTAACAATATTATTAACTCAAGAACTGGATCCCGAGTCAGTTATCTTACATATATCTAGTCAAATACCCTTATTTCTATCATTAATGTTTCTTCGTCGCTCATTTAGCTGTCTTTTGTGATCAATTATTAATTGCTTAATATTACGTAGTTAATTGTAGTAATAGTATTGATTTTCTTGGATAGTAATTAACTGAATATTATTCAAATACTATTTAAATCTAATCTATGTGGAGACGATAATTAAACTATACTATCTTAGGCTAGCAAGCAATAATTTTGTGTTGTGTTTCGTGCTCGTCTAACATTACCAAAGGGAGATAAATTTGCAAGTAAGGCAATAAAGTTAGTACTGTTGGGATATTCCATTGTAACTAAAGGTTACATTATGTATGACTTCTCAAACATGTATTCTTTACCAGTAGGAATATTACTTTCAAGGAGGATGTATTCCCATTTCAATTGCAATCAGCAGAGACAAGTCGGACAATGGATCTTTATTTCATGTATGATGATCACAGTTTACCAAAAACTGTTACAATACCAAGCCATGATCACAATGTGCCCACAACCACAGTAACACCATGTTCACCTGCATTGATTTAGACTCCATCACCACAATTGATCCTGTAATTGGAAATGACTCCCATAATACTTCACTACCCGAGGATGCTCTTGAGAATGAGATCCTTCAAAATATATCCACATCTCACGGACCATTGAGTCATCTGATTCAGTTGCACCTACAGAGGAGACTCTTCCAACACCAAACTGTGTTGGCACGAATGTATATTTGAGAAGATCTCAAAGAGGATCCAAGGAACCTGTATGGATGATAGACTATGTCACCAACAAACCTTCCGCTAGATAAGTTATGCATCTTATTAAAGAATCTGTCACATATAATAGATTATTATCATCCCATCAGCTGTATCTTGGAGCTTTTACAACAATCATAGAGCCTAAGAACTTTCAGCAGACTTCTCAAGATCAAAGGTGGGTAGATGCAATGGAAAGAGAAAGTCAGGCATTACATGAGAAAAATAACTTGGAGATTGGTCAAGCTACCAGCATAAAAGAGACCTATAGGGTGCAAATGAGTTTACAAGGTGAAAATCAAGGCCAATGGAGAAGTGGAGACATTTAAATCTATATTAGTCGCTAAAGGCTATAATAAAAAAGAAGGTTTAGATTATAATGAGACCTTCTAACCAGTGATTAAAATAGCCACTGTTAGAACTAGTCTTTCACTTGCTGATGTATATAAGTGGTTTGTTCATCAAATGGATGTATATAATGCATTCTTGCAAGGGGATCTTCGTCTTTCATAAACAACCTCTCTACTCTTTTGGGTAGGGGTAAGGTCTACATACATACTACCGTCCCTAGATTTTACTAGTGTGATTTACTGGGTTGCCGTTGTTGCAAGGGGATCTTATACGGAATTTCCACAAGGTTATACAAGTCAGGGGCGTCAGGTATGGCCTCCAGACCTGTAAGACCCTTTTACGGACTTAAACAACCTAGTTTGCAATAGAATCTGAAACTAACAAAAGCACTCTTATGTTCTAGTTTTCATCGTAGCAGCCTATATCATTCATTGTTTATAGATAGCAGGATTCATATATTTTTGTGATCCTAGTCTATGTGGATGATATGATGGTGATAGGAAGCAACCTACAGCTAAATGAAGCCACCAAGGACTCCTTGCATCAGGCTTTCAAAACTAAGGATTTAAGAGAACACAATTTTTTTCTTGGAATGAAATTCAGTAGATCAAGAAAAGGCGTACGAATCAATCAATGGAAATATGATTTGGAAATAATATGTGACATGGGGCCTACTGGGGCTAAGCTAGCTTGGACTCCCTTAGAAGCAAATGCAAAGCTAACAATACCAGAACTGGATAAGTTAACAAGAGTTGAAGATGATATGTTGTTGGATGACATAGCACAATACCAAAGGCTTATTGGCAAGCTGCTATACCTAACACTCATCAGATCGACCTGATAAGCCTTCTCAGTGCAGATACGTAACCAACTTTTGCAAGAAGTCTCATTGGGAAGCAACTTTGACAGTAGTAAGGTATAATAAAGAGAACCATGGGCATTCTATTGAGCAATAACAACAACACTTGATTGAGTCTATATTGAGATGCAGATTAGGCATCTTGTCCCAAAACAACGAAATCAGTATAAAAGTTTTATAGTAAAGTATGGAGAGTGACTACTTTCTTGGAAATCAAAGAAGCAGAACACATTATCTAAAAGTTCAGATGAAGCTGAATACAAAAGCATGACTAGTGCAGTCTTAGAGGTAGTTCGGTTGAAACCACTTTTGAAAGAACCTGAGACTAATGTGGAACTGCCAGTCGAAATATACAGTGATAGCAAAGCAGCACTGCAGATTGCATCCAACTCAGTGTTCCACGAAAGAACAAAGCATATAGAGATAGATTGCCATTTCATCAGGCTAAAAATTCAGGAAGGATTGATCAAGATAAAGCATGTGGGCACCATGAATCAAGAAGCAAACATTTTAACAAAGGGGTTAGCAAAGGCACTAGGAGTGCTAAATAATTTTTCATCACCTAACTTGAGGGGAAATAATGAGAATGCTGTGACATAGTAGGTGTGTGGTTGTATAAGAATGTTCTAGATTATTAAAGCTAGTTAGGTGGTTAAATAGTTTGTTAGCAAGTTAGTGGGAAAGTAGTCATTAGTATTTCTATATATATGTACATACACTGTATAGACGACTTAACCAAAAATGGAAACATTTTTCTTTCATGAAATATTTCTCGCCCTAAACTCTCTTCCCCAATTCTCTTCTGCCAATTAGGGTTCATAGATTGCTCCCAAAATTCGCATTTTGGACACTTCTTGGCCTAACTTGTAACTCCATTTTGAGAATTTCCATAACTCATTCATGGGATCAAATTCTCTCTTTTATTTTATTAATTATTCAGTCTGCCCAAGAAAAACCGCCCATTTCGTCAATGTTATCAATAGAGGATTCTAAATTTGGATAGTCATCAATCAGCTTATCACAGTACGGCAAAAAAATCAATTAACTTATCACTTCTTCCATCTATCTTTTAATGTAACTCACCACTAGGTTTCTCTAAAGAAATGCCCATATCATTTAGAACAGTGATTTTAACGTATAAGCTATGCAAATACTTGCATGGAAAGATTTCCAAAATCTTTCGATGAGTTTTATTTCACAGGGATGTATCTAGCTACAGGAGAGGGGGTAGTACGCCATCCGATCACTCGGATAGAATTTTATGTACTTACTGGTAAAGTACCAGTATATCACGTAGAAAATCTATAAGTATAGGATGACACCCTAAATCGCAAAATGGCCATAGGTGCATGGTCAAGGTGCTCAATAGAATGCCCATGCACGGTTCATCTTTATAATTTTCCACCCATAATGGAAAGCCTATTTCATTATTCAATTTCCTTTTCTAGATTGTTTTCTTTTCATCTCTTTTTCTTAATCTTTTTCATCTTCATCTTTGTGTAATCCCAATTTTACTACTTTTTTAGATTATAAAAGTATATTTACTTATGTTTTCTTGTTTTAGATCTCAATATTTTTTATTTGAATATGTTTTTAATCATTTTTTCTCTAGCTAAGGTTATTTTTTCTCGAATGGAGATCAAATATTTCCAGTTTTGGTTATTGAGTATTTATTTATGAACCAAAAAATCTTATAAAGTAAACTAAATTAATTCAAAATAAATTGAACCAATCAAATTGAATTAATTCAAAACAGAGCAAATTGACCCACCTTAATTCAACATCCTTCACAACTGATAAGTTTACATCAAATACAGTGGTACCTAGATCCACCTTTGATTTTACGATTTTTTTCTCACATGCCATCCTAGCTAATCTATAATTAAAGGAACTTTTCATAACTATACAAATTTAAAAGGAATATTACAAATTTTGCTTTCATCTGTACCGAAAGAATTATTTAACAAGACTTCGTTGTATTTTGCTTTCGAAGAACAAAACAATTGTTACTCAGAAGACTGTAAAAATAGTTGTTTCCTGAAAAATGAAAGAGCCAAACTCCTTGTTTGGCTTTCTATAGGCCTTCCGTAGAGTTGTCTCATTTCCATTTTCATTGTGTTTAATATTGTTTCATTTTTTTTCTTTTATCTTTTTCGAATAAAAGGCAGTTTGAATTATTTTTTTCTTCTATTGGATAAGTTAAATATAGTTGACCCGCACGTAAACCTTTGACTACCTTTCCCTGGAGAATGGAAATAATGACAAAATCAACTTAACACCCTCCGCGAGAAAATCTACATATGAAAGTATCAATTTTGGACCAAATTAATATCCGAACACTAAGTCATGAGTTGAGAAGTGTACCAAATCAAATAAAGAGACTACAATATACATATATTTCTCGAATAATTAGTGGTACTTAACACTCCCACAACGGGTACGATTGAATATCTAGAGCATGTACAATCTAATATACGATCCTAACATGGGTGACCCAAGAATCAGATGAGTATTGCACTAAGAAACTATGTCAAGAAAATTATCTAGCGTCTAACTTAATATCAAAAACTAGCTCATGAAATGAAGAGTCTAAATTTCCTCGACATAGAATACTTAAACACTACACTCTCAAGTATAATGTTCTTGCCATATTCCTGAAAGCTGCCTTAATCTCTACTGTATTTGCAGTCATAGGTGTTAGAATATGCGCAAAGGAAAGCATACGAACCAGACATTAAATATGTTAGCCCAAGTAAATGTAAAGTTTTGAAGACTAACAAAGGAACTCAGACATGAACCAAGTTCATCTTGTGAAGTACACTTATGATCAATTCGAACATGTGAGATGCATATAAAGGAGATAAACCTAACTTATCACAAGTGATATCTCCTTGTAACAATCCATATAATTTTATATATAGTTATTTGTTATGACATTAGGAAATTAAATTTAGTTTAAAACTATTGAGTCAAATAGCAAGCTAGTGAAATAAAATTTATTATAATACATTATAAGATAGTGTATTACATAAGTAGCTTGTAACTATTGAGTCAAATGACCTAGATTATTATTGGTGTCCTTAGTTTACGAGGGAAAATAATTCACGCACTGGGATTTTGGGAATGTTTGCGGCGTAACACCATTAGCAGTCTCGCTATTTGGACAATGGAGGAAGCATCTTTACCAAGAGAACACATATTGAGGTCATTGAAGGCCATCCGGTTGGTTTCCAGATGTCTCAAGGTTGAGAAACTTGTGGTGGCGAGGTAAGTGAGACTTTAAACTTGGATACTTATTTTCTAAACTCATTTTGAAAGTATGTTTTCTCTGTCTGATTTATGTGTTGGGACAAACTTGTGCTTGAGCGAGTCAGTGATCTTAGACTAGCCGCTAACATATTATTTTATGAAAAAATATTATTTTATAAGTTATTTGATAGTATGATACGGCTGTGCGCCATGAAGTTGAGTTTTATAGTTTGATATGGTTGTGCGCCATGATATTGAGTTTGATACGGCTGTGCGCTATGATGTTGAGTTTGATACGGTTGTACGCCATGATGTTGAGTTTGATACGGCTGTACGCCATGATATTGAGTTTGATACGGTGGTGCGCCATGGTGTTGAGTTTGATACGGCTGTGTACCATGATATTGAGTTTGATACGACTGTGCGCCATGATGTTAAGTTTGAAATGACTGTCCGCCATGATGTTGAGTTTGATATAGTTGTGCTCCATGATTTTGGGGCATTGTATATGCCTTTGTACATCACTCGAGCATTGTGTGTGCTCTGTCACATATTTGAGGCATTGTGATGCCATTGTGGACTCCTGGCATATTGGTAAACTTCTTTCACTGCAACTGTGTTAAGTTCTTAGTGGGTATTTGTTGATATTCATTTTTTTAATATTTTTAAATAAGAAAAATACCTTCAAATAACTTATATATACATATATAAGTATATATCAAGGTTTCATTATTTTTCTTTAATTTTTCAAAGATTTTTAAATTAATTTATTGCCCTATCTTATCAAGAAAAACCTAATAAATGTCCCAAAATTATCCTTTTTGGTTATTCATTTATTGAATTCTCATATTTATACTAAAATATAGTTAAGATATTTTTTTACAAATTTTTTTAGCATTTTTAAGGATAAAGTTGCTTAATTGCAATATTAGCCATTTTTAGATTTAAATTTATCTCATATTTATAAAATAATATTTTATATTTTTAAATTATTAATTATATATTATAAACCATTTTAATGCTTTAATTTATTTTTAAAAATTTATTTACTATTTTCTATAAATTAAATGAGAAAAAGAGCTATTTAACTTATAGCCAAATTTAGCTTTCGAATTTAGCCTAAATCAACCAGACCCCAACCAAATTAAAGAACCCATTGGACCCAAGTCCAAACCCAAACCATGCCCAACCCATCTACCCTATTGAATCTGGATCGTTGATCATTTAGATCAACTATCCCCATTCTCCTTTCCTAAATTAAACCAACCGACCCCCCAAACCCTCTCATTCCTCACTCAACGGACTCTCATCTCTCTTTCTCTATCTCTGGTTCTCTATCGAACCTTCCCCCTTCCTCTTCGCTTAGATGAACTTCACTCGCCCTCTCTTGCCACCTCATTGCCTGAATCCATGGTGGTCTCACCACTTGCCAACATTATATGGATCCTACACGCTTGGTTACTAACTTTCAAGGCCTGAACACGAAGAAGCTTGGCCCAGACCTTGTTTGATTCACGTTCTATGGCCATCTCCGGCCTTGCTCCAGCAAGCCATGGCTGTTCGAGCCTGACCTCAACTCCTCCTGCTTAGATCAACGACTATCCCAGCCTTTCTCGCCATCTAGGTTCCGCAGGAACCCTAGCTTTTGAGGTTCTTCTAATTTCTTTAGATCTATTCTAGATCCGTATTTTCCCTAAGCTTTTAAACAGTTTCTTGAGATTTCTTTCAAAAACCTATGATTTCAAAACCTTTATTTTTTTTTCGATTTATGGGTTTTGAGTTATTTAGATGTTTCTCTGATTTTATTCTTCTCTTGTATGTTTCTTCTACTATGTTGCTTTTAATGTGTTTCTCTGTGTGTTTCTTCTACTATGTTTCTTCTACTGTGTTTATTCTACTATGTTTCTTCTACAATATTTCTTTAGGTGTCTCTCCTACTGTGTTCTTACTAGTTCTTCTACTATGTTTTTATGTGTTTCTTCTACTATGTTCTTATGAATTCCTCTACTGTGTTTCCATGTTGTTCTTTTACTATATTTCTCATGAGTTTTTTTCTGCTGAAAGAGCATGTTAAAGGTCTCAGTTCCTTTCTAAGACCTCTGAACTTGTTTCGTTAGTATCATTTTCCTTGATTACTTGTCCTTTTATCTCTGCATTTGATTGATGGCAGAACCCTAAATTTGGGGACTCATTTGAGTTTTGAGACCATTGGCTATGTGATTTTTTTGATCTTCATCTATGAACTTGTTTGATTTTTTTTTTAAAAAAAACCCCTAACCTCTTTGAACCTATTTCGAATTTCTGAAATCTACTACTTGATTAGGCTTCAAAAGCTTTGTCTCGACCTTTGTTTCTTTAGATGGTTCTGATTCCCTGCTAAACTTTTCTAAGGTCCTTATACTGGACCCTTTATATGCCATTTGATACTATCTCTCTTCTACATTGCTGAGTTACTGATCTGACCAATGTGACTACTATGTTTCTATAGTCTACTACTTACTGATTTTGCAATTGCATGACGTTTTCCTTGTCCTAAACTTAGACTAGCATACTTGTGTGCTCTTTATATGTACTGAACCTCCCTCTAAAATGACTTTCAATTTTTGATTAATTTCAGGCTTCCTTCTTGAAAGCCTGATTGATTTTTTTTCCTTGTTTGCTGATTTCCTTGTTACTTGGTCTGAGTCGAAAACTTTCCTTAGCTTTTCTAAATTGGTTCATTCATGGACCAGTAATTACAAATATCTGAATCCTTGATTTACAATGTACTAATTGATTTTTTACCTTATTTATGTAACCGTGTATTTCAAAATTCTTCCCATAAGTAAATTCCTATGCATCTACCCCTGATTGCCTACTTTGCACAAAATGCTTACTTGACCCATTTCCTTAAATAAATTGGTTCATTACGGTTTAAGTTTGAACTTATTAATTAAATGAAGTCTTGTACTATTTGATTTTAATTGATACCCAGTTCCATAATTAATTTTATTACCTTCTTTTCGCTTGTTTTCACAATATATATATATCTGACTCTTTCACTGATAAAACATGCGAATACTCTTAGTTTTCTACACACCAACACTCATAGTCTTTCTGAACTTATACTCACACTCAAAAGATTTTTCTCTTGTAACTTGTACTAGGGTCTATTTACAAGTCTTGATGTCTGTTTTTCCTTATTTGCTTCTTTGAAACTTGTATGTACTGATTTAAGGTTTTCAGTACCACAATAATGTGTTTATTTACTACCTTTGTATGCATATATGCTTACTGCTTCTGTATATTTCAACATTTAATGTAGCATGCTGAAGTTTCTTTCTTCCTGTTCTACTATGAATCCAAAACCCTTACCCCTATGTGTTCATGCTATGGCTTGAGGCATAGTAATACTGCAAATTATTGTCCATGAATCAAACTTGATCCCCTAAGATCCTAGCCTCTAATAGTATGTATTCTGGCAGAATTATAAGTATGCTAGCACTCTCCGTTGCTGGGATGCCTAAAGTCTGCCCTTGCCTAAGAAATAGGCTCTTGACAATCCCCCTATTCCCCTGAACCCCTTATGTGTGCTTATTTGAAGCTGTTTCCCTCTCTTTTTCCCTTTAGCATTCTGGTTTTCACTTGCACACTTTCTTAGTATTTAAGTTCTGTCCCCCTCTTGTGAGCCTTGCCTTTAGGACCCTTTAAGCTCCCTATGAACTTGGACACTTGAGGGCTGGCCTTTCCACACTACACTTATCCCCGTTATGGTAATACATTTGGGTGCGATCATTGCCCGGAGTCCCATTAAGGCTCTTAGGGAACTTTGACACACTCAAATCGGAGAAAGGCTTTGGATCATGATCTCTTGGAGTTGGTTTACCTCATATTTCAGATATGAAGTCTGAATCAGGCTTTCCTTGGTTGTACTTTTATTTATATTTTTCCCTTCTGATGTATTTTATTTTATTCCAGGCTGTAATAATTTGTGACAGAACTCTCGGGGATGGTTAGTGAAAAGGGGTGGGTAACTATGTATACAGAGGGTAAATACCATGTCTATAGGTATTTTTGAATTATGCATATCCAATTCCCATATATATACCATAGCTATATGTATTTTTTGAATTCTACATATCCAATTCTCATATAAATACCACGTCTATTGGTATTTTTTGAATTCTACATATGCAATTCTCATATAGATACCATGTCTATAGGACTTTTGAATTATGCATATTCTAATGCGTATAGAAATCATGCCTATAGGTTATTCTGAATTCTCCATATTCACATGCATGTAGAAGTTATGCCTATAAGGTTGTTCATATCTGCATATTCAATTCCACCTAGACATCATGCTTATAGGCCTTAAATAAATTCTACAAACTAGATATCATGTTGTAGGTTTAAAATCAATCTTATGCATATAAGGTTTTCTGCATTTTTACATCATGTCAACAAGGTTTTAAAAAACCGACAACTCATAGAAAGCATACCTATAGGAACTTCTAATCGAATCCGAGCCGCTTCACGCACGTATAGAGCTAAAATCAGTAATAATGGGTACTATCAACTAACCGAACTTATAACCTTCGTCAAAACTTGCCTCTCTTTTAACAATCCGATTACCTTCACTTAGAGAGTTTAACCATTATGTTTAAGACCTTGTTATTTCATTGCTTTCTGAATTTAGTAGATACCATGCCTATACACTCCTTGTCCAACACTTAGGCAAGCCTTTGGGTAAAATTTTAAATTAAATCTATTCCATTGACTACAACCAGCAGGAAGGCCTGATTTGGGCTTCTTATCTGAATTAAGTAATAAATCCGTCATCCCAACCTTTAAGCTCTTTTATGTCTAGTAGTCGATTAGAGTCTAAACAGTATGTGTAAGTCATGCTAATTACGCGATTCTTATTTTAAAGGGGGTATATCTGAGCCTTTGCTTGTTATGTGCTTTCCCTAACTTGCAATATGTGTTTTGTATGCAGCCTTAGAATTTTGAAACTACAAATAAGCCTAATATCTCTCCCCTTTTGGATTAGTACTCCTAAATGCCTCCGGTACTGATAGGATTGGGACGGGTAATAGCATGCAATAAGTAAATGATACCATTCCGCACTTTCATACCTTAATAGGGTGGGAAGGGGTAGATATGGATATAATGACCATGCAATAATGTCACGTGTTGTCCCTCATTGAGGAGTGGTTACCTGACGTTGTGTGAGGTGATCCATATATTTAGTAAGCCTAGGATCCCCCCTCCTTTTATTCTTATTTCTTTTCTTTAACATTTTTATGTTTCTAAATCAGCTTCCCTAAATTGTTCTTTCAAACTGTTTATTTCCAGACCCTTATATGTGAAATCCCCTCTTATTTGAGCCTTATTTGTCTATATGTTCTTTGCACCTAAACTCACAACAATTATCTGGCCGGGAACCACACTGGTGATTTCTAAGGGGTACCTAACGCCTTCCCCGTGGAATAATTTCAAGCCCTTACCCAATCTCTAGTTACTCAAATCAAACTCTCTTGGTGTCCTAATGCACCCTAATTATTAGGTGGCGGCTCTTCAAATCACACCCAATTCCCAAAAGGACTGAGTTGGCCTCCCAAATGTCATAAACCCAATTTCACGAGAAAAAGGGGCACGACAGCATGGCGAATCTGCTGAGGATTTCAGGATTATACCATTTCATACGTTTATTGTGAATTTATGCTTCTTCACGCATAATTATTTGTTTATTTCATTAAAGCATTCAATTTCCATTTTGATTGCGAAATTGACTTGTCTTTTTTTTTCTTTTCTTTCCTGCTTCTTTTACTACTGCTTTACATTATGAAAATGTTGTATTTACTGCTTCCTTAACATGCAAATACATGACTACATGCCTTTAACTGTTGCATAATAATGCTTAGCATCATATTCCACTCGTGCCAAACAAAATCTTATAGCAACACTTATAATGAGTGGTTGCGCTCTTATGATATTATCACCCCATAAATCTGGAAAGGGCATATTTGCGGTAAATCCAGTTGATCAATGGTGTATTCGATGGTTCCGCACCTCTCCCCCTTGAGTTGTCCGCTCAAAGGTACCTGTCTAAAACCCTATAGAAACCTTACTCCGATTAAAATTGTGCATGCATCATGGTCAAACCTAGCCGAGTCAGTTATGTTGTCCGTATAGTGACTCTTTAATGTAGCCTTGTCCAAAGTCCATTGGGTTTCCCTAGAACCTAAACAAACATCGTCACATTTTTTGAAATCATTTAGAGAACTAAATGCTCTTATGTCAGTTGTTGATATTAAATAGTCGAGTCTGATGGAGATGAAGGCCTGACCCTTTGTCTTGTAGAAATATGAGGCACGAAATCCCCAGATTCGGCATAGTCACCAACATCCACCCCAAACTCCTAAGCAGGTGGAAGAATTTCACTCCAGTGATCATACTCTCGTCCGGAAATATTTGGGAAACCTACCTTCTCTCATGGAAATTCAACCCAACAATAAGATCATAGAAGCTGCCACTTTGTTCTGGGATTGCGAGAGGTTTCTGTTCCGCTTCGGGGATATTGAAATGACTCCCTTGCGACACATACACACACACATAGACGGATGGAGCAGCCATCTCCAACATCAGACCTGCCGAGAAATTGGCAGCAGCAATACACCGAAAAAATCAGCCACTACCTTCTTCACTACTATCATTGTTCCTCACGCCCCTCACCCTTCTGCCTTTCCAACTTCACCTGGTGCAACATTGAAAAATTGACTATCGTAAAATTAAAAACAAGGGTTATCACTATCAAGAATAATAGGAGCAGCAGGACGGGTAAATGAAGAAGGTCGGGGAGCTGGGGGAAGTGTAGTAGGTTGGCGACTACTTTCACCAATTTTAGCTTTTCTCTTACCACCAAACATTTTTTTCAAAGAAAATGCCATATTAGTTACAATTATGCAAACTAAAACACACAAAATTATATTCTTAAAACTTAAGAGTTGGAACGAGTTTATTGAATTGCCGAACAACTTCTTGAATATTGCAAATCGTTGAAGACTTGAATACTTCAATTCACCAACTTCATAATTTTTTACGAAATTGCAATAATAAATTAAGCAATTATAGAAGAGAAATTAGATATAGATTGAGAGAGATTGAGAGAGCTTGAGAGAGATTGATGAATTGGTGAGTAAAAATGAAAGAATAAGTGGGTATTTATAATTGAGAATTGGGAAAATGTGTAATTATTTAAAGTTTGGAGACCAAATGACTATTTTTTAAAGTGGCCAACGGATCAATTTTGAAGGCTAACAGCTAGATTTTAAAAATCTAACCGTTGACAATTTTTTAAAAAAAAATTACCGTGGGAGCCCGTTAGGCCCACCTGGGCGGTCCCGGGTTCACAGGTTATTTGTCCTGAACCAGCCCACTACGGGCTTTTGCACCACTAGAGCCTAGACCCACCAAAATCGGCCCGCTAGGCCCTTTAGGACCGCGATCCTAAGCTGATCCCGGACCACAACACAGCATTACATGTAGAACAGTCGGGGGAACGGACAAAAAAGGGGAGGCGAGTCAGTCTATGAAATTCTATTGAAAACATCTCTTGAAGCTCCATGAAAATTTACTAAAGAACAGCTCAAAAATACCAAAATAGATCCAACATCATTCGTCGACCAAAGAGGTTCGAATGAGTTGAGGTTCGTCGAGGTCGGCGGCGCGGTTCACTTTTTCAGTCAGCTGCAAGCAGTAGGATTCTCTCGAAGTTTATATGTTAACATTAGAAATTTGCTCTCCGTGAGTTCCAATCCCTTTTCTCTTTTTTAAATCCTTAATTTTATTATGTGATTATTTGTTGGTATTGATGCTCTCTTTAAAGTAATCAAAGTTCTTATATGATTCATTATTGGAAATAGGACATTTATCTTTTGGAATCTAATTTGCTTGCCGTGATTGAGTTGGACTATTTCATGAATTAATTAAAGGAGGAAGTTGAATTAATTAGTCGAGTTGAAATGTTGAATATAAGTCCGTAGAAGTGAAAGTTGAAGATAACAGAGTTGTATTTATTGTGACTCGCTTTAATACTTCTATTTAGTTATTGTTAGCTCTTTCATTGAATGCAAGGAGTAAGTTTAGGCCGACTACACTTGGGTATGTAAATTTTAAGGTTTTTGTTAGTTTTGAGGCGAGAGGTCGTTTCCTTAGTTAAATTTATCTGGGAAATGCCCTGAAAAATTTGTATATATTTTATTCCGGAAAATGCCTCGAAGTATTTTGTAATTGGAGGACAAAAGCAAACTCGTAGTACTTTTATTCTTGTTTTATATTTATTTTTATTTTATTAGGTGGGAACGACTCGAGCCTTTTTCGATTGTCTATTTTATTTTTGTGTGTTTTTACCTTAATTTGAATATCTTAAAAGTCAACTTGATCGAGTGCATAACTGTAATAGTTAGGGGACTTGGGGAGTGTCTAACACCTTCTCTCCGAGTCAAATGAACCATCTTACCCGAATCTCTAGTGCATAATTAGTTTTGACGTCGCAACTGTTTTAAAAGAAAAAAATATATTTAAAAAAAAACGGTGACCTGACAAACCGAAATCCATTGTCAGGTGGCGACTTTGAGTTAATCCTTTTGAACACAGATTTTTGTCACTTTCTAATTGAAAACCCTTTTCAATCTTTACAAATCTTTTCTTATTTATTTAAGAGGGTTTAGTGAAGTTGGTAAAAAGGGGTGTAACACTCGTTTTTCTCTTCCAATGCATGTTTGCTAATAACATGTACATGGAAAATTTATAAAAATAGCACGGGCTAGCCAATTTTTGACTGGGCATTCAAAAATAGCCAGTGTTTGCAAAGTCATTGTAAAATAGACACTATTTAGTTACAACACGAAAAGTTCCAACATAATATTCTGGAGATCGGTGCACCTGTATATGAACTTCTACCATATTATGTCATGACTCCAACACGCGGAAAGTTTCAGTATAATATACTGGAGATTAGAGCACCGATGTTCTGACCGTCAGTATATTATGCTGGACCTGTATATTATATTGGAACTCCAATATACTGGAGTTCTAGTATATTATATAGGAATTCCAATATAATATGTTGGAGTTCCAATATAGTATATAAGAATTCCAATATATTATACGTGAGTATCTTTTCTGATTTCGAACAGTATTTTTGTTCAATTTGTTTGTACATAAAAAATAGCTAAACTTCAATTATTTTGAAATTATAACTATTTTTGAATGACTACTTATAAATCTGACTATTTTTTAATTTCTTCCGAAAAATTTCGCGCAGAAGCAGATATGTTGGGCCAGCTAACAACAAAACGTAATACTTAGGCCCACCAAAAGAGATTTACCATAAACAACCCAATAATGGAGCGTAGTAGGGTGATTTACAAGAATAGCCTTGAAAGTGGCTGATTTTGAATTTTTTGATCGTGCTTGCTCCGTAACCAAAACATCAAGTTTACCAGTGTTAATTTTATTATAATATTTCAAAATTATGGTTCTTATGTTTCTTATGTTTAGATAATTATTTATGTTATTTCTGTTGGACTTACTAATGCTTTTTTGTTTTTGTTTTTGTTTTTGTTTTTGTTTTTGTTTTTGTTTTTCCCTTTCCTTCACTGAGCCGATGGTCGATTGGAAACAGCCTCTCTGCCCTTTCGGGTAGGGGTTAGGCTCGTCTACATATTACCCTTCCCAGACCCCACTTTGTGGGACTATACTGGGTAGTTGTTGTTGTTGTTGTATTCCAAAATATTAAAAGTCACCTGAAAATGTTAATTTAAAGATTCTTTTTAAAATTCTAGGAAAAAGTGAATGAGGTTTTATTTTCTCATCTGAAAATTTTAAGGCTTTTGAAAGAAATTTACTTTACTCATTTATACATACAAATATTATTGGATGCTCTAGAAACGATAATAGTCCATAATAATTGAAGGTAAAAATAACAATGAATAAAACTGTTACTCTTTGAATATGTAAAATAACATTAAAATAGAAAAATGCTTTACCCAAAATTTAAAAATTGAAGTACCATTTTAATATTTGCAACAATACGAGTAATAAAATGGATCAAGACAGTTTGAAGATCTTAAAATAGTATATTTCATGAAGTAAAATGATGGTTTGAAACTCAAAAGATAATATTAAAGGAGTGAAAAAGATAGGCGTGACATTTTAATCCCTGTACAATATCATTGCTTAAATTCTTTAATTATTTAAAAAGTATATGCTATAAGGAATGGTATCAATTGAGGGTTATTTTTGACATTCTAAAAAAACATGCAGTGACTTAGCTAATTTTCACCTATTTTTAGCCACTATTTTTAGTAGGTAAAAAGACTCTTTTATCAAGTATGAGTTATGTAACCAGCTCAGAGAAATAGCTATGTTTGGACATTAACCCAATCAGTCTCATCAATTTTGTATCACCTCACCATCATCATTTATGTCACTGATGGCCACTTTTGCTTTCAAATGATCTTTCTCTGGCCCTATACATGTGAATGGAATTGTAACACGCGGCATAAATTGCTGCATTGCTACAATGGATATCTTCTTTTGCTTATTTGGTTAGAAAGTGACAGGAAATTCCGATTGTTAGACTGGGTGATGGGGTATTTTTATATCAAGATTTTAGTTTATATACACTAAATTTTAACGTATTAATATGTCTCTTTAGTTGTGGCTATTGATTTGTTTTACTTTTCACGTTATTAATTTTACATTTTATGATCGATATATTACGTTATAGTAGTGTCAAGATGAAGTATTAAACTACATAAACAAGAAATTCTTAAAACGCTATTGTTCAGTTAATTAAGATATTGGAGAAAACATTTATAGCATTTTTCCCGTTTTAAAGCTGCTGAGTATACTTTTGATGAACTTAAGAAAACGTTCGAATTATCTTACGTACACTAGAGTTGGGAAAGAAAATATAGGAAACGTTTTTGGTTAACCTATATTAATGAATACAAAGCTCGTTCGAAACAGAGTGGAATTTCATTACAAAAGTCATCCCTCTACACTAAACTTTAGTTATGCACGGAATTCAACAAAAGACCGGATGACAAGCGTCTAGAAATATTCGTTGTTCGTTTATGGTAGATTTTTCCTTAAAAAGAAACCAAACCAAGTAAGTTATTTTTTCAAATATTGGAACAAAATCAAACCAATTAAGTCGGTGTTTTTATCGATTTGATTTTTGTCAATTTTTCAAAAACGCATATTCCGGCGACTATATTTTCAACGTAACACTATCAAATCAATTGTTCTTTGAGAAATATATCATTTACCGAGATATTGATGATAATTGAATCAAATAGTGATGGATAATTTAAATACTAAATTAAAAATCTAAGTATTATTTTACACGAAATAAATTTTTGTACTTAGCAAAAGAAAACTACCAATCAAACTAGAATGTAAAGGCGAAGAATTAGAATGTTATAATAGCAAAAAAAAACTAGACTAAAATACAAATGACTAATATGTACCATAAAATTTTAGAAACTTTATATAAAAATATAAACATATATAGGTGTAATAATAAATTTAAATAGTTACTTTTATAGCCGGTTTGGTTCGATTTTTTGATTATTTTTTTATTAAAACTAAAACTAAACCAAATTTGATCGGTTTTTAAAATTCAAAACCACAACTAAACCAAACCAAACCTAAAAAGTATCGATTTTTTTATCGGTTTGGTTCGGTTGTTTATGAACACCCCTATAAAGGTTTATCGTACGCAGTCTTACTCTGCGTTTTTACAGTCACAACTCGAACTTGTGATTTTCTGATCACATAATAACAACTTTACATGTTACCCCAAGCTTCCTGTTCAACTTATCTGTAATTTCATTTACACGCAATTTAATTAACACACAAAATCTCAAATCAAACAATCTTTACAAGGTATAACAAGTTGGAATTAAAACACACACGACCAGATTCCCGTACAAACCAAGAAACAACTAATAATTCTCATAGTATTGAAATAATGTAACAGAGTCCTCCACTTCAGACCTTGTCTTCAATCCTTGCATTTGTAAGCCCCACACAAGCATCCACAAAATCTTCATCAATAAAATCAGTAGAATATATCTGTAACCGATCACCATAACCTCTAGAAATACTTTCAGTTATAAACAGCCTTGCATATGGATGAATCCGGTTCGTCACCGGTTTAACACAAACCACCGGATTATCCGCCTGAGGTGTCACTGTATTCTCCACCCTATAAAAATATTTCCGAGATGTTACCGGCGGTTGTTCACTCAAATGCTTCATATTACTCTCAAATTTTGTTTCAGGCAAATCAGTATCAATCCAATTATCTTTTAAATACCCAGCACTCCATAATGGACTACCATGTTTTGGCTGTGGAGATTTTCTAGGTTTCCACACGCAAATTACTCTTTTCGGCAATAATTCAGCTACTGTCTTGTGAAAAACAGAGTCATCTTGGTGGATTAAATACTCCCCAAGTTGATCTTCTAAGTATTTATCGAATTCCGGTGGATCTTCGTGTCCGAACTCTGTTCGGATCTCGAGGATTATGACCTCTGATTGGGTTTCGGACAGGAATTTTTTGACGTCGTTGATAACAACGTCAACGTTGTAAGAAAGAAGAATGCCATGGCATACACGACGATCTTCTTGAACTCGAATGTCAAGAACTCGAGTGCCCATTACCTGTTGTTGAACGTATAATTAAGTTAAATAAAAATATACTCTTTTTAATAATTTACGTTTTTTCAGATCACACAATTTAACATGATATAAAAGAATATTACCAGCTGTTTGTAAATGGATAGAGATTGGGTTCGGGCGAAA
Source organism: Nicotiana benthamiana (assembly GCA_034376525.1). Classification (NCBI taxonomy): domain Eukaryota; kingdom Viridiplantae; phylum Streptophyta; class Magnoliopsida; order Solanales; family Solanaceae; genus Nicotiana; species Nicotiana benthamiana. The sequence continues at coordinate 87,483,008 of CM067333.1, read as the reverse complement.
GGGCGAGAAATAAATGGAATCCCAATTTTGTTAGTTGCAGAATCATGGGTACCAGGCCAAATTATCTTGTTCACGTGGAGTTTCTCCGGAGTAAGTGTTGCCATCCAATTTTTTCTGTCTTCCACGCCATAATCTGAACCAGGGAAATCACTGCTATTTTTTTCCTTGAGATCATACAAAAGTTTCTTTTGAGTACGAATTGCTTTTCTTCTTTCTACCTGTTTAGAGAAAAAAGTACCCATTTTCACAATACCTCAAAAAGAAGAAGAAAAAGAAGAAGCAATAAAGTCACTTCTCCTTTTCTTCTCTCTAGGTTTTGTAGTTGAACAGGATTAAGTTTTTGCGTTTAATATATATGCATTATAACGCCTTTATTTTTTATTTTTAATACAGAGTAGAAAGTTTCTTCAATTATGACAAATAAAGAAACTTCCTTTTCAATATTTTAATACGCATGTATTGTCTTCCATGTGGATTGGTCCAGTTGTCTTAGCTTGAGGGGCCGGCTTCGTTGGAATTATTGGTACAGACTAAGGAAAGTCACAATCTTAATTTGTATTAGTCCAGCGTATAGCTGTTGTTTCTCCATTTTTATATTATTGGGTCTGATTTTAATTTATTTCTATTTCATTCTTCTTTCTTCTACATGATCATAGGTTCGGCTGGCCATGAGGGACGGAGCTACATACTGGTAAGAGGGTTTAATTAAATCCTTTATATTGGAAAATCATGCCACGCTAGTAACTGCAACAAAAAATGGTTTATTTTATTTTATAATAAATTGTTGAATTTCCTGACATAAGAAAAAAAAAATTAGTCTAATGATGAAGGAATTTAAAAATTGCCCTAAATCAAAAGTTGAACCAAAAATTGCCTTAAATCAAAAGTTCAACCATAGGTGTGAACGCGAATGAATGAAAGTATGGAATATGATAATTATCCAAGAAGTTGCAACTAATTCAACAACCACGATAACAATACTTATGATGCAGCATTATTCTAAGCCTTGAGTGTAATTTCTATATAATTTGAATTAATGTATTAAAACGTGCAGCAGGTGGAAAAGGCCTATCACTTAAAAAAGGTAAAAATTGCACTCGTCTCTATTTAATCTATACTTATTTTTTTTAAATATTTAATTTGTGTTCATTTTTTAAACAACTTCAGTTCCCAATCTCATTCTCCTTCTCCTCCTTCGTTTTCTTTTTTCTTCTTCTACAACAATAACTTCAACATTGCTCTTTTTGATTAATAACTTAAACATTGCTCTATTTGATTAATAAAGCTAAAGCAAATATACCGAAGATTTTCATTTGGATTATCATAACATTAAAAACCAGTTTTCTTATTGTCGGGAAACACAACTCCGCATCTATTGCTGGAAATTTACTTGATACCATGAATGTCTTTGCACAAGGAACCCGGCCTTTTAACTGTAAGTTTCAAATTCATTCTTTCCCATGCTCTTGATATATTTAAAGCATGAAAATTAACCGAGTACAGAAGATGGAACCGAAAGATGGATCTGATTATATAAATCTAATAACTGTAAACTAAAGTTGGGTGAGTTATCAAAAACTAGAACATTTTGACAGTGGATTTTTCAGTTACAAAGACAAAATTTTCATTTACCACATAAAAACTTCAGTTCTAGAGTTGAACTTCAGGTCTGGCTACTAGAATGTTGAAGTTTTGCGTGATTGTCTTTGTTACTTCAGCCCGTATGCTAAAGTTATGCAAAAAACCGGGTACGCTTGCATTTTTTTGCAAAGCAGACACAAGTTAAAATACGACACAAAAAATGAGTATAGATACAAATGCCCCCTTAAAAAGATAAAAGGTATATATATTTGGGAAACTTACACAAATATTCCAAATAAGTTTCAACTTACCAACCTCTAGACATTAGTCATAGACTTACCAAAACTAGTCAAATATATATAAAAATTAAAAAACCAAATAAATAATGTACTTTCTCTCAAAAAATCACATGCAAAAATCACATTCCATATATTTTAAGCGTGATTAGCAACATCAGATGCAAGACGAAAAGGAAATCTCATGGATGAGGTAGCAAATAAGGTAATGAAATACAAAAAAATATAATATTCTAAAAATCTAAACAAAAAAGGAATTTTTTAATGGGTATAGTTGAAATTCATTGAAATATATAGATAAGTCAACATACAAAATTTGAGGAAGAATTGAGGTGATTTGAACTGGTTTTGTATCAAAATTCATAATTAAATCGAGTTCAAAAATTCTTCTGCGATACATGTATCAAACATGTATCACGCATGTATCTCACATACAGGTATACATGTGATACACAATTGATACAAATATGATACATAAATAATACACGGAGTGATACACATATCATTCTTTTTCATATTCAGTTTTTACTTCGAATTTTCAATTCAAATCACCTCAAAACTTTAGCAAATCACCCAAAACTGAGATTCAAGCTCCTTAAGATATACCCAATCTATTCTAATAGCACCCATTAAAAAAAAGCAAAATTTGATATTTTTTTGCTACAAATAACTAATTGGCTAATTTGGCTAATATTACTAATATTTTATCAATTGGTCAATTTTTATAATGAGCTACCTATAAATTGACATAGCTGATAATTTTCCCATATATTTTATTTAGGGTTATGCTAAACAACCCAACTGTTGTGATCCAACATTGGCCACACGCGTGAAAAAACATCAAAGACCCCCTAACTAATTAGTTTACATTTTTCCCTCTAAAACACAAAATTAAACCTCAAGCCTTGAAGTATACAAAAATTAAATGTAGCCAGCGAAAGAGTCTTTTGCATTATATTTTTATTTTCATGTATTTATGTGTATTTTATATGAATTATACGATTTACTATTTTTAACAAGAAAGAATTACAAGAAAATACACTTGGCTTCACATCATAACAAAAAATGGCTCATGTTTTTAAAGTTAACCCACTATAGCCCAGTTTGTATAGAACTTGAAGGAAAGATTCCAATCACTAACCTAGTTATCTTTTTCCCTACACGCCCAAAATGCTCTCTCTCTCTCTCTGCACCTCTTCACTCTCTATAGGCCATCATCTTCTATCTTCTATTTCTTTGGATCTATCTCTCATATTCATCTTCTATATCCCATAATTTTTAAATTTATCTTTTATCCTATATTTTCTCCTCTTTAATTTCCAGATCTATTTTTTTACACTTTTTCATTTCTCTCAAACTTTCCTAATGCAAAAAGTTAAAAGTTTAGAGTAAGATGAAAAGCATGAAGCTAGTTGTTCGTTTGAAAGGATTGAGGAGGAAAACAATTGACTCATTAATGATTTAAGTATTTTTGATTGATAAATCTCTGGTCTTTTAGTGTGAGCATTCGGTATCAAAATATAAGTTTCAAAAATCATAATTCTGCCACTGACGAAGCTCAAGTTTTCAGATCTGGAAGTTTTTTTTGTGTATTGGTGCTTCAATCCAGATGAATATTGACTAATAATAGTATTATTGATCGGCTAAGACAAAATTTAATAATTTGGGATTCATCTAAACCTATCTTGAGATAATTGGTTCTTTTTCTTCTTTTTCTTGTTCTTTTTGATAAATTGGTGTTAAAACATAGGTATAATAATGGTCATAAGATATTTTTCAGTGTATATACGGTATAATTTGTATTTATACACACAGATACAAATATTATATAAGTATATACAAAATAGGTATAACCGTATAAATTTATCAGTAATAATATATAATTATATTTTTTTGTGTATAAGGGTGTATATATATATTATCATTATTGTATAAGAGGTCTTCATGAAAGTTTGACACTTTTTTATATGGTAAACTTTGTGTTAAAATAATGGTTTAATGATGGCTGAAAAGTTTTTCTAGTGTAAAATATGCATATTGAATTTATGTACATACAATATATATGTTGTATACTCATACATATGTATTATATAGATCGTATAAATATGTATATAAGTGTATATAATTATATATATACGAGCGTATAATAATGTATTTACATTACATTCCAATGTAAAATTGTGTAGAATATATATATATATATATATATATATATATATATATATATATATATATATATATATATATATATATATAGTCCTTTTTTGGTAAATTTCAGACAAAAATAAGGCAAAGAGAGGGGTAAAAGTAAGAATATAAAACAACGTGATGACTTGACTTTTTGTCAGATAGTCACATTAATCTAGAAAAGAAAAGAACAAATAGGAGAAATAGGAAAAAAGAAAAAGGAAAGAGATCATTATGAGATTGATGTTACGCGATAATGTTAGTCATACAATGATGTTAGAGGACTTCATCAGCTATACGGATGAAAACTTAAAATGGTGGCTATGCGGATGAAGAGCACCTATGTGGGTTGTAGTTATGTGAAATTGTCCCTTTTAACAAATTATTATATTTTCTTCCTTTTTAAAAACAAATACGGTATATGATTTTGTACACTTCCTCCCTGTCAAACCAAGTCAAGTGGACACTTCTCCTTCTTTAAAAATAGATTCGAACTAAGAAAAATTGCCAGTGCAACAAAATATGAATCCAAATGAATAACACGAATACAACAACCATAAATGTTAACCAAGATAATAGGTTTGATTGAGTTAGAGATAAGTTGTACAGATAATTAGAAATGACATTGGATGATGGTTTATTGAATGAATACGATTGGTTCAATGTTGATTATCACGGCAGTTTCAACAATTTTATGCACTTAGAAGATGATGATGATGACGAACCCAATGGAGAATATCACGGAGAAGCAAACGATGATGAGGAGCTGGTTTTAGGAAATAAGTTAGAGTTATGTGATGTTCATTGGGAAATGGAGAATGAATTAACTGAAGAGGATGTGATTGTATGTCTAATATTTGGAATGTGATTTAGAGATAAAGATTCATTGTTTGCATTCTACAAAAAACATGCACGACTGAAAGGATTCTCCGTCATCAAAAGAACTTCCAACAAGAAGGGTGGTGATACTTCCAGGTACATTAACTTACTATTATGATTGGGCTAGGATTCGTAAAACCAAGTTTACCACCAAGAATAAAAATTGTAAAGCTATGATCACGCTGCTGTTTTGGATGATTCTGGTTGTTGGCGAGTCTCTAAGGTCATTCACGGTCACAATCATGATTTGCTCCTATCCATATAGCGCTTGATGGTTGGATATGGGTCCGTTTGTGATTTTTTAACGAGGGATCTTGTAGCTCACGATTGATCTGGCATTAGACCCTCCAAGAATTCTAGACTTCCGGAGGTTCAACGTGATGGACCAAAAAATTTGGGTTGCACTCCAAAGGATTGTAGAAGCTTTATTTTGAAGAGTAGGAATTTTGAAATTCAAGAAAGGAACGCACAGTCATTTCTCAACTTTTTTCGTGAAATGTAAGTAAAGGATAGAGAGTTTTTCTATTCAATAGACATTGATAATATTGGTAGCCTGCAAAATGTAGTATGGGTGCATTCAGAATGTAAGGCAGCGTATGAGAAATTCTATGATGCACTATGCTTTTATACGACGTACCTTGGAAATCGATATAATATGCTATGTGCTACATTTGTTGGCATCAATCGCCATAGACAGTCCATCTTACTAGGACATGCTCTCATGTCTCATAAAGATATTAATAGTTACAAATTAGTTTTTAGAACTTGTCTTTAGGCCATGGGAAATGTTCATCCAGATGTGATCATAACTGATCAGTGTCAGAGCATTAAGGTAGCTATTACTGAAGTGATGCCAAATACAATATATAGGCATATATTTTTAAAGTTTCCTCTTAACTGAAGTGGTGCTCGTCCTTCTAAAATTGCACGTGGAGAATTTAAATCCATAGTCCTTGATAGCATTATTGAAGTTTTTGAGAGAAAATGATCATAATATATTGCAAGGTATAATTTGCATACAAGAAATTGGTTCAATAAGCTTTACTCTGAGAAGGAAAAATGGGTTCCTCTCTACCTTGATGTGTATTTTTGGGCTAGTATGCTATCTGCGTAAAGAAGTGGGAGGATGCATGCGTTCTTTGATGGATATATTACCCATAAAAACACTCTTAGGATATATGTTCATCAATATGAGTTAGCTATAAGAGCTAAGCATGAGAAATATTTGGAAATGGAGTACACGTCTAAGGGCTTTCAAATTGTGTGTGAGTCAATGTTCAAGTGGGAGAAGTAGGCAATTCAGTGTTATACGAGTACAATGTATGGCTTTTTCAAGACAAGGCTAAGGAAATTGTATCGTTGTGAAGTCAACATCCCCTACGATCATCAAGTTATCACTGATGTTGAAAAATTTATTGTTAGTGATTATTCAGTTTTAAAAAAAATATGGAAACCCTGTTGAGTACACTGTTGAATATATACCTATCGGTGAATATTTTAGTTGCAGCTGCAAATAGTACGAGTCTAGAGGGATACTTTGTTGTCATATACTCAAGATCTTGTTGCACAAGAAGATTGATAAAATTGATTAATGGTATATACCGACAAGGTGGAGAAGCAATGTTATTAGGCCACACTTGAATCAGTTCCATCAAGTTGGTTACCCAAAAATGACTCCTGAGTACGAGACATACATGAGCATGTTGAAGTATTTTGACATGGCCTTTGATATAGCACTGGGCACTAGCGTAAAGGTTCAATATGTTAAACATAATTTGAAAAAAGACTGTGCATGATCTTCAAAACTAGGACGACGAAATGATCATTCCAAACTCCGACCAGGATGACTCAGATGAAACATAGTGCATGAAGTGGTTGACACAGGGGTAGGGGCAATGGGCAAGAAATAGATACAAACATTGAGCGCGATGGTTCCCTATGTGTGAATGAGGTATAATTTTGCGATTGCATTTGATTTATTACTTAAAGATATCATCTTTTCTTATAGTGTTTGTTTGATTTTAATTGTAGAAAATTGATGCTACACAATCGCAATCAAGCTTGTTTGGTCTCAGTGCCGAACCAGAATTGGAATTATAATAAAGAATATTGCTGAAATTTAGAGTTTTCAGTAGGCCTAATTGCAGTGTTGTTTTGTTTGGTCTAGAACTTTTTGATTTTGAAGAAATTTTGCTTGTGTTTGTAAAAACTTTGGTGTTTAATGATTTATGAAACTCAAACATATCCATTTTTTTCTTATAATGTTTGCTTGATTTTAATAGCATATTAGCTACTACATTATTGTTGCTATCTCTCCCTACAGTAACGACCTAGCTACTTTTTTTAAGAATTAACGCCCTGATCCCCTGTTAATTGCTTTCCCTATGTCTTTTTCTGCTATTGTAATTTTCTGGAATTATTTATTTTGAGTTTGGAAGTATTTTGGGACACTTAATCCCTATATGAGAGTTAAGTCTTGAAATTATGACCGTAGTCGGAATAGTAAATTTAAATGGGTTGGTATGTTATTAGTGTAGTGTAAAAGTGAACGCTACATAGGAAAACTAAATGCAAACCATGAATCATGTGAATAATTTCGACAATTCAAATCAAAACAGATAGTGTTGCAAAAAATATGTTATTTTTCACTGATAAGATTTTTTAAGCTAACTAAATTGGAAGATTCATTAGGATATATTTCATTTCATTAAGAATATTGCTACTTAGGATTCAAATTTAGGATGAAAAGCGACAAAATTAGAATTAAAACATTATTTGATTAGCACTCAAACGATATGATACAACGTTGTCAAAATTGTACGAAGAAAAAAAGAAAAAATTAGCATCCAATACACCCTTTTTGATCAGGAGGGTGTTTGAAATATTTTTTGGACTGGGTATGCCCCATATATATGGTCACGCACACTCATATACTGAAACACTAAAGACCTAAAAACACTCACCGACAAACCTTAACTATGGATGCCTCTCCCTTACCAAATGAGCCCTAACTTACTCTCCTGCTAGTGATAATAAAGAAGAGAATCATCCAATATTTGAAGTGGTTATGAATGATTCGTCCATCAACTACGACGATCTGGTTTTGCATCAGCATTGTATACATATTTTTGTGTTTCAGTTTTATATTTTCCAAAAACTTAGTAGTATTGTTTTTTCTTCCTTTTTAGTATATCCCAAGAAAAGTCTACAAGCATCTTACTCCAACAGTTAAAACCGAACTTCTTTATTATCGTGGCAAAGAATGGTTTGTATCTATGAGCATTGGTGATCGAAGAAGGTTCAAAGTAGGCTGGAAACTTTTTGTTTTGGACAATTATGTCAAGCAATATTTTATCGTCAAATTTACGTTGGTTGATGTTGCACTAGTCTATGTTGACTTAATACTGAAGTAAAAGGAGAAAGAACTTCAAATCATAATCTGGTTGAAATTGATTAGTTTTTAGGATGTGTTTTGTGTTTTTTATCCCTTTATTATATTTTATTTTCATGTTGATTTAGTTATGCTAGCCGTGCCTTTGATTTTCTGTTGAACTATTGATGTTTCAAATTTGATTTCATCATACTTTTTTCTTTTCTATTACAATTTTCATCTATTTCGTATGAAATCAATTTCAAAGACTATCTTTTATTTTTATTTTTTCTTAAAATCAATTCTTCAAGATGAAGAATTAAATCAATTCAACTTAATTCTGCCTACACACTACAAAAACAGTTTAGATTATATATTATGACCACTTGATTTGCTAGTAAATTTTGTGTTTCGAGCCTTAGAGGCCTCCTTTTTCTCACCTCGATTTGCGTGCACAGTCCGAACGTATATCCAAAATGATTTTATGTGGAAATTTGAAAATAAATGCTAATTTGGCCATTAAAATTTTAATTTAAGATGACTTAGGTTAATATTTTAGGTAAACGAACTCGGACCCATAATTTGACGATCCCGCATGGTCCGTAGAAAAATATGAGACTTAGGCATATGTCCGGAATTGAATTGCGAGGTCTCAAGCCGGAGAAATGAATTTTTTGAAGAAAATTGTCTAACTAAAATTTTAAGAGTCTTTTGTGTAACGACCCGACCGGTCGTTTGAACTTTAAGGTATTCTTCAGCGGTTTGAGGCCATGAGCAGCTTCATTTCAAGCAGTATGACTTTTACGCATGGTCAGAATTATATTTCAAGAAGTTTGGGGTGTATTTGGAAAGAGAATTCTTATTTCGAAAGTTTTAAGTTGAAAGAATTAACTAGAATTTGATTTCTGAGAAAACGACCTCGGAATCAGGATTCAAAGGTTCCAATAGGTTCGTATGATGATTTCAAACTTGGGAATATGTCTGGGCTGGGTTTTGGAAGATCTAGGAACGTTTCGGCGTCTATTGTGGAAGTTAGCATTTTCAAAGAATCTCATAAGTTTGGGTTGAAGTGCATTACAGTGTTATCAATGTCTATTTGGGATTCCGAGTCTGAGAATAGCTCCGTATGATAATTCTGGTATTGGGAGCACGATCAGAAATGAATTTAGAGGTCCGTAGGTCATTTTGGAGTCATTTGGTTAAAGATAGAAATTTGAAGGTTTTTGAGAAGTTTGACCGGAAGTGGACTTTTTTATATCACGGTTGAAATCAAATACTGGAAGTTGGAGTAGGTCCGTAATGTCAAATGTGAATTGTGTGCAAAATTTGAGATCAATTGGTTGTAATTTGATAGGTTTTGACATCGAATGTAGAAGTTTGAAGTCTAAAGTTCATTAAGCTTTAATTGGGGTGTGATTCATGATTTGATATTGTTTGATGTGATTTAAGGCCTCAAGCAGGTCCGTGTTAAGTTATGGGACTGGTTTGTGTGATTGGAGGGGGTCTCAGGGGCCTCGGGTGTGTTTTGGGGTAGTTAAGGATCGAATTTGGATAAAAACCTAATGTTGATTGCTGGTATCTGGTTTCCTTCTTCATGAACGTGAAGAGAGTCCCGTGTTCGTGAAGAGAAAAATGGGAGGCTATTGGATTTGGCCTTCGAAGACACGAAGTGGAAACCGCAAACGCGAAGGGGTGGGTCGAGTTGACTATGCGAACGCATATGGGAGATCGCGAATGCGTAGAAGGAAAAAAGGGAACGAGGCCTGGAATGCGAACGCGTAGGGTCCGGGAAGCTGGCCTTTGTGAACGCAAGCGTTGGATCTCGAATGTGGTGAAGAAATTTTGGGGCTGAAGCAGGTTGTGCTTCACGAACGCGAGGGCATTTCCGCGTTCGCGAAGAATCAGTGCTGGGCAGTGAGTTGTTTTAAGATGGGATTTGGCCCAATTTTTCATTTTTCTCTTCGCTTGGGCGATCTTGGAGGATTTCAAGCGGGGTTTTCATGGCAAGGTAAGTTATCCCCACTTATTAGGAGTAAAATACATTGATTATGTATGGATTTTAACCTGGAAATTAGTGAAAATTTGGGGTTTTGAGGAAGACCTAGAAATTTGATATTCTTGAATTTGACCACGATTTTGGGCATGAAATTGAGAGAAAATTATATATTTGGGTTCGCGATATTATGGGTAAACTTTTTCTTCAAAAAATTTGGAATTCGAGCACGTGGGCCTAAGGGCATTTTTGTCAACTTTCGATCGGGGTTAGGAATTGTTATGAAGTGGATTGTAATGAGTAATTGAACATATATTAGTGGATTTAATAATTATTGGCTAGATTTGGAGTATTTAGCATCGAATCGAGTCTTCGGAAGGGAGTGGAATGCCGGTTATGGATCTTCGGAGCGAGGCGAGTCTCCGTTCGAACCTTGTAAGAGGAAATGTCCCCATAGGTGAATGTAACGATTCGACCAGTTTTTTTTGAGCTTTTGTACTTTGATCGCCAGTTCTTGGGCATGACTTTCCCCATGTAATGTATTATGACTGATGTAGATTGTTGGTTTTGATTTTCAGGAATATTTGGGGATGAATTTGAAAGAACAGTCTCAGCTGAAAGTTTTGAATTTGAAAGGTTTGACCAAGAGTTGAGTTATATGTATATGATCTCGGATCAAAATTTTAATGATTTAGTTAGATTAGTTAGGTGCTTTATTACTTAGAAGCGCAATCGTAATGCATTTTAGAAGTTCGTGGAAGGATTTGGCTTGAATTGACAAAGTTAGTGTTTAGGCGAATTTCGGTTGATAGGTGAGATTTTGATATAGAGGTAAGAATTGAATTCTGAGAGTTGCAGTAGCTTCATTATGTCACTTGGGGTGTGTGCACAGAATTTTAGGTTATTCGGACGTCGTTTGGCCGGGTTTTCGGTCGAAAGTATATTTTGAAAGTTTTTGGAAACTTAGACTTGAATTCGATGAGTTTTGAGTAATTTGATGTTGGTTGGGGTGTTTTTGTGATTAAAACAAGTTTGACTGATGTTATGGATTATGTTGGTATGTTTGGTTGAGGTCCCGAGGGCCTCGAGTGAGTTTCGGATGGTCAATCGGACCATTTTGTGCCTTAAAAGATAGTACAAATTGTTGTCTTCAGTTGCTGGGATACGGTCACATAGTTGGGTGAAATTGTTCTTCGCGAAGGCTGCGTTCGCATAGAGTAAAAAGGACCTGAGGTATTGATTGGAAATTTGTTCATCGCGAACGCAGAGTGCGGTCCGCGATCGCATAGTGTAATTTGTCATTACATTGCGTTTGCATGAGATCTATTGCCTTCGCATAGGGTTAATTATGGGAGTTGAGTTTTGTTCTTTGCGATCGCGAAGTGATTCCCACGATCGCATAGAAGAAATATTGCCTCGACAGAATGTTTTAAAGGCATTTTATTCGTGAATGTGGGGGTATTTTCCACCGTAGCTGCTTATTTTGAATGGTTTTTGAAGGTTGTTGAAGAGAGATTCAAGGGGAAACGTTGGTAGGTAAGTTTCTTGAGCTTAATATGCATTTTTATTGTGAAATCCACCTAGAAAACATGGAAACTAAGGCTAAAATTAAAGAGCTAGGGCTTGAGAAACTAAACTTTTAAATTGGGATTTGACGGACCATTTGAGGTCGGATTTTAGAACTTTTGTTATGTATGAACTATGGGAGGATAAGAAACCCATTGATGTGAAAATTTTTGAGTTTCAAGAAGTGGGATCGGGGCTCGGGTTTTGGTAATTTCGGAATTTGTGCCCGATAGTGATTGTTTTCGTTTGGGTTTTGTTCCCTTAGCATATTGTGACATATTCGTTCTGAATTTGGGTAGATTCGACGCGTGTGGAGGCTAATTTGAGGGGCAAAGGTGTCGCGAGCTAGAGATTTTGCCGGTTCGAGGTAAGTAATGATTGTAAATACTGTCCTGAGAGTTTGAAACCCCGAATTACACGTCATTTTGTTACTTTGAGGTGACTTACATGCTAGATGACGAGCGTGGGGTAGAAAACTGTTGAGGATTGTGACCTAGTCCATTCCGAACGATTATTTTAATGCGTGTTTGATAGTTGATTGTTTGATTATTTTACATTTTGGAATGTATGCCATGTTTTGGGCTTCGTGCCGACTTGTTGAGACCCTTAGGGGCATATTTACTATCTTTCCTCACTCTACTTGTTTGAAAGCATATCCTCAGTCATGTTTTACCTGTTCATTACTCAAATCTGGCTTTATCACTATATTCTTAAAAGTGTGGAAAATGTTTTTTGGGTTGAGTTCCCTGTTTTACTAAGATAGATTGAGGGTCTGACTATGAGATTGATGAGTAAGATAGACTGAGAGTCTGATGGTGAGGTTAATGACTGAGAGAGGCCGAGGGCCTAGTGGTGAGGATTATATATCTTTGGATTGGGTTGCACGCCGCAACAACATATATAGAAGTATACGGATCGGGCTACACGCCACAACAACATATGTATATATATATACGGATCGAGCTGCATGCCGCAGCGACACTTACATGGATCGGGCTGCACGCCACAATGATACTTACGTGGATCGGGCTGCATACCGTAATGATATAGGGCTTGGGCTGTAGAAGCCCTCCCGAAGTCTTCACACCCTTAGTGAGCACCGTCGATGAAGTATATGGATCGAGTTGCACGCTGCAACGATATATGGATTGGGCTGCACGCCGTGGCGGTTACTATATGGTACCTATAGTAACCTGAGTGCGAGATTGATTGGTAAGAGATGAGTCACGAGTTACAGAGAGGCTAGCCTGAGTGGCGATAGATATATACATGCACATGAGTGATACTTTGCCAGAAAGACCTGTTTATGAACTTATTGATTTCACTCCTATTTAAAGAGAGTTTCTATCGGGTATGTTGATTTATTGACTGTTTTCACTCATCTTTATATCGAGTCTCTGTCGAAAAGTTGAACAAATATTTTTATATAACTTTTATTTAAACTGGGGTTTATGAGATGTTTAGAAATTAATCGTTGATTTGGTATTTGGCTATTTCCACTGAGATTTTCAAGTTATAAAGTGTTTATGATTATTGTTTTTCCCGAGGGGCTATTTTTGAACTATGTTTTCCCCATGCCGATTATGGATTTAATCTTTATTATCATTTTCAATGGTATTGAACCCCTACTGAAATTGGTGGAAAGTATTTCAAAATGATTTTTACTAAAAGCCGAAATTTAAAGGGGAAGGTTGACTCGTATTATGATTTGAAAGCCTGTTGTATTTATTAAACCTAACGTGAATATGGATTCATTGTTTCCTTCTGTTTGGTCTTTATTTACCCTTATTACTTACTGGGTGTGAGTACTCACATTACTCCCTGCACCTCGTGTATAGATACAAGTATATCGGAACTCGATAGCGGGTGTTGATTTGCTCAGACGCTGAGTCATTAGAGTTAGCAGGTAGTTGTGTGACATTCGCAGCACCGCTCCCTTCCTCACATTGCTATTACTATAATTAGTACATTATTTTAGACTTCTTGTTGTATTTAGACCTTGATATATGCTCATGACTAGTGACACCCCGATGTCGGGCTAGTATTGTAATTCTGCACTATTTTCCTTCAGATTTATATTACAAAATATTGCTCTTATTAAAGGTTTAAAAATGACTCTTAATTATTAAAGGGTTGATATGAGTGTTGTGTTGGTTGGCCTTGTCTTCACGAGAGGCGACATCATGACGGGCCATTTGGGATCGTGATAAGTTGGTATCACAGCCTAGGTTACTTGGTCTCGCGAGTCATGAGAAAGTTTAGTAGAGTCTCGCGGATCAGTATAGAGACGTATGTATTTATCCTCGACGTATGTATTTATCCTCGAGAGGATGCAAAACCTTTAGGAAAATTTCACATTCTTGAATTGTTATCATGCGTCTCTGATTCAGATTGAAAAGTAACTTTTGAAATTCCTTCACGTGTTCGCATACGTGCACGATGTCTCAGTATCAGATGTGCCTTGATGCCTTGTGATTCCCTGATCGAGGGGCGAGACGTGATCTCTGTGAGTTTGATGTTGGTCTGGTCTAGAGGACTTGAGGCCGGATCTTTGCCTATGGCTTGAGCACCGAGGTGCTGATTGTGTGAGCAAGTATTTTGAAATTATATGTTCGGTATTGTCCCTATTAGTGGGAGTGACGACTGGATAGCTATATGATGAGCATGTCAGTATTGTGAGATATATATATATATATATATATATATATATATATATATATATATGTGTGTGTGTGTGTGTGTGTGTGTGTGTGTGTGTGTGTGTGTGTGTGTGTGTGACTTGGCAGTTACGAGAAAAGTCTGTTGGATGATAGAAGAACTATTAGGTGTTTCCATTGTGATTCGAGGTATAGCCCCGAGTTATGGGCATGTGAAAGATTTTTTCATGTTTTCCAATTGAGAGTGAAGTAAATTTTATGTTGTTGTATGAGTTCAGAATTAAGAAGACTAAGTGACTGCGTATAGTTTATGGCAGTGGAAGGTATACAGAAAGGTTAACTGAAGGCGAAGTAGGTGAATTATCTTCTGCAAAGAGTTCTGGGGTTGTGTGACCCTTATGTGATTGTTAGAAGATGTCATGTGCAAGTGAAATGTAAGTGTTGGAATTTGAAATTTTGGGTCGCTTAAGAGAGTGGGCTTAACTGTTGCGAGATTTGTAAAAGATTTAATGTACTAGATGATTTTGCTTGCACAAGCTTACAAAGGATTTGACTTCAATCTCACTATGGTATTGTGTCATCAATAGAGTATTAGTGTTATGAGTTATTAAATATATTCCGATCTATTGCGTCAAGTCAAGTGGAGGAGTTTGCTATTGATTAGTTGATTGCTCGGTTATGTGCTATGTTGGTTTCGATTTGAGGCATATGGTGAATCAGTTCTGGTTGCAGAGATTGAGCCTGAGGATAGCTCGAGTAAAGGAAATTTTGACTAAGGAAAGGGTATGCGCTGCAGTGTCAGAAGTGCCAATGAGGAGCTGGTTGTTCAGTTCTATTGATCGGTCTAAGTGCAGTATGAATAGAGTTAATGACTCTAAAAAATGGTTCTAATGTGTTCAAGATTCTTCATGTTGCAATTGGGTATCTCAAAGTCGTATATGTGGTTAGAAACCGTGTTTTCATTGGAAGAGTTCAAGACTTGTGGTATTTCTATGTTAATTATGGGATTCTATGTGTTAGTATCAGGAAGATAAAGGTAACAGATTTAGATTCACGAGAAGTTTTTTAGAGTAAGATGTTTTAGAATCTAGTGCTTTTGGGAATATTTAAGAGAGTATTCAGCGGCTTATGGATCTTAGACAGCATGGATTTATGCTTGGGCTTCGTATGGTAAACCTGATTGAGAAATTATGGTGCTATAGAAAGATGGGGCATCAAGTGAAAAAGAATCAGAAGGAAATTTAGATAGATGGAGTAGCTTGATAGTAGACCGAGTTGGTATAGTAAGGATATGAATAATTGCTTGTGTGTGTTCGAGTGAGTTCTTTCAAGTACTTTGCAACAATGCTCTTAGGTTTTGATGGCTTCCTTAGCTCGATCGAGTTAGAAGGATTCACTCCTGACAGGTCGGATTTGTGCAACGGGAACACAGAGAGTTCTTTATGGTTTTCTCCATGGTTTGGAGATGTGGATTTTCTATGGGCATGCAGAGCATAGAAGTTATAGTGATTTTTCTTCTAGATGGGACCAATGGGAAGTTCCTGACTAGTGGAGTGCATAGTGGTCTGTGGCTCGGAAGGAAGACGAAGTCCTCATGTTATCCTAGGACGATACGGTATATGCGATATGTTGTGAGGATCTAGATTTGCATGTGTGAAGTTGCGGTTTGGTTCTGAAAGGAAGTTCATGAAATTCTTAGGCAGCAGAGGTGGTTTTAGATGATTAAGGAAGTGGTATTGCTAATTGGGGTTATTTGACGAGGGTATATGTTTCAGAAAAGACAATGTGGTTAAGTTGATGGTACTTCGGTAGTATTATGGCACTTTCTTGTTGGACCAGCTACTGACATTCGAGTTTTCTTGGCAGTACAGAAGAATGGTAGAGTATATCGCATGGAAAGATTGAGTTTAATGCTGATGTGTATGCGAGTGGCAGAATCGGGATCATATATGGTAATTGTGTGCCAAATGGACTTGGAGACTACAAGTTCACATACACATGTTAGCTCGTGGTTGTGGTGGCAAATGTGGGTAAGTTAGTCAGATGTTAGTGTATGGTATGATTCAGTTATTGTGAACGTTCGAAGGATTTTTTATTTGATGTGGCTATCTAGAGCTGATGTGTGGTCCATTGGTAGACCTAAATCGATATGTGTCCGACATCAAGATGGATTGACTTTGTGTTGTTGTTGGCAAAGGATGTATTGATTCGGTTATTTTTGAGCTATTAGCAGTCAGGGGGATCTATGAGTTACCTTTCAGTGTTATGAGACGTTACGATCTATTGGTTATAGGCACCTATGGTGCGGTTCTATCGGAATTTCAGAATGGAAGTCGAGCAGGAAGTGTAATTGGGAATTTCTTGGTGAGTGGCGTATCGAATATTTTCTATTGATTTACGTTATGTATGTCATTTTTTTCACTGTGGGCATAATGATTAGCTTTGATTCCATACATCAGATTGTGCGTGGTTGTCAATTTCGAGCATAGTGATTTGAGGGTCCCGTGTGGAGCAGTGTTGGGATAGCATCACGCATTGTAGCATATCTATATGGAGATATGATCTTGCGAGTTAGATTTGTGTGTTCTATTCTATGATGTGAGACGGCCTCTCAGCCTTGTGTTGTGGTGGTACTGGTGAGCTTGAGTTACAGCTCTTTCATTTTAGTCATTTCCATGATTTGAGAATGTTCAGATTGTTGCTTATTGGAGTGCGTATTATGCTAGTTGTGGATTAGGCCTTTATTGATGTGTCGTGTCGCCATAGTGGTTTGGTTGACTAGAGGAGATCGTTGGGATCATTAATGAATATGGACGGATTCGATTTCAGCTTATTTCATGGATAAATATCGAAATTCGGCTTAGAAATTTGCTATGGTCCTTGCTAAAGGAGAAGTAGCCCTATGGATGGTTTATCTCAGAAATGGTTATGATTTATTGTGTGTTCCTTTATCATGGACAGTATGTGGAAGTGTTGGAATGAAACTTTAGATGCTAAGAGGTTTTCTATCGGTATTCGGTTGTTAAGTGCAACAGCTGGGATTATAAGTTATTGCCGCGAGTGTTTGAGTTATGCGGTATATCAGGTGATTGTATCTGAAATAGCAGATATGGTTTGCTATAGCTTGTTTTGGACTTATTCACAGTATAAATGTGAGATTCGGATCGTATTGAGGGTTTTAGAAGCAGAAATGTGGTTCTATGGTTTATGGCCTAGAATAGATTGTCAAATTTCAGTGATATCGTGCATTCAGAACTATATGAGATTGTGACATGGGATCATCCCCGAGTATATGCATGGTAAGGTTATTCACCGATTGATTGTCTTTTAGAACAACTCTGGGTACGTTCGAGAATAAACGTGTGTTTAAATAGGGGAGGATATAACTACATGATCGGTCGTTTTGAGATTTTGTACTTTGATCGCCAATTCTTGAGCATGACTTGCCCTGTGTAATGTATTATGACTGATGTATATAGTTGGTTTTGGTTTTCAGGAAAATTTGGATTGAATTTGAAAGAACAGTCTCAGCTAAAAGCTTTGAATTTGAAAGGTTTGACCAAGAGTTGACTTATTTGTATATGAGCCCGGATCGGAATTTTAATGATTTTGGTTAGGTTCGTTGGGTGATTTATCACTTAGGAGCACGATCGGAATGCATTTTGGAAGTCCGTGGAAGGATTTGGCTTGAATTGGCAAAGTTAGTATTTTGGCGAATTCCAGTTGATAGGTGAGATTTTGATATAGAGGTCGGAATGGAATTCAAAATTTGTAGTAGCTTCATTATGTCATTTGGGTGTGTGTGCAAAATTTCAGGTTATTTGGACATCGTTTGGTCGGGTTTTCGATCGAAAGTGTATTTCAGAAGTTTTTAGAAACTTAGGCTTGGATTCGATGAGTTTTGAGTAATTTGATGTTGTTTGGGTTGTTTTGGTGATTAAAACAAGTTTGAATGATGTTATGAATTATTTTGGTATGTTTGGTTGAGGTCTCGAGGGCCTCAGGTAAGTTTCAGATGGTCAATCGGACCATTTTTTGCCATAAAAAATAGCAGAAATTACAGACTTCAGTTGCTGGTATGTTGTTCATTGTGATCGCGTTAGTGCTATTGCGATCGCGTAGAAGCTTTTGGAGGTAGTTCATTTTTGTTCTTTGTGTTTGCACAAGTTGGGATGCGATCGCACAGTCGGGTGGAATTGTTCTTAGCGAATGCGTAGCGAAGGCCGCGTTTGCATAGAGTAAAAAGGACCTGAGGTATTGATTGGACATTTGTTCATCGTGAACGTGAAGTGCGATCCGCGATCGCATAGTGTAATTTGGCAGTACATTGCGTTTGCATGAGATCTATTGTGTTCACATAGGTTAATTCTAGAAGTTGAGTTTTGTGCTTCGTGATCGCGAAGTGTTTCCTGCAATCGCATAGAAGTAATATTGCCTGGGCAAAAAGCTAAAAGCTTTTTGTTCGCGAATGTGGGGGTATTTTCCACTATAGCTGCTCGTTTTGAAGGGTTTTTGAAGGTTGTTGAAGAGAGATTCAAGGGCAAACAATTGGAGGTAAGTTTCTTGAGCTTAAAACTCATTTTTATTGTGAAATCCACCTAGAAATTCATGGAAACTAAGCCTAAAATTGAAGAACTAGGGATTGAGAATTTGGACTTTTAAATTGGGATTTGACGGACCATTTGAGGTCGAATTTTAGAACTTTTTGTACGTATGAACTCGTGGGAGGATAAAAAGGCCATCGATGTGAAAATTTCTGAGTTTTGAGAAGTGGGTCCGGGGCTCGGGTTTTGGTAATTTCAGGATTTTTGCCCGATGTTGATTGTTTTTGCTTGGGCTTTGTTCTCTTAGCATATTCTGACGTATTTGTTCTGATTTTAGGTAGATTTGACGCGTGCGGAGGCTGATTTGAGGGGAAAAGTCGTCGTGAGCTAGAGATTTCCCCAGTTCGAGGTAAGTAATGATTGTAAATACTGTCCTGAAGGTTGAAAACCCCGGATTAAACGTCTTTGTGTTACTTTGAGGTGATTTACATGCTTTATGACAAGCATGGGGTAGACCCCCGCTGGGGATTGTGACCTAGTCCATCCAGAACGAATATTTTAATGCGTATTTGATAGTTAATTGTTTGATGTTATTATATTTTGGGATGTATGCCATGTTTGTGGCTTTGTGCCGACTTGTTGAGACCTTTAGGGGCATTTTTACTATCGTTCCTCACTCTACTTATTTGAAAGCATATTGTCAGTCATATTTTACCAGTTCATTACTCAAATCTGGCTTTATCACTATATTCTTAAAAGTGTGGAAACTTCTTTTTGGGCTGAGTTCGTGTTTTACTAAGATAGTCTGAGGGTCTGATGGTGAGATTGATGACTAAGATAGACTGAGAGTCAGATGGTGAGGTTACTGACTGAGAGAGGCCGATGGCCTAGTGGTGAGGATTATATATCTTTGGATCGAGCTACACGCCGCAACAACATATATATAGATGTATATGGATCGGGTTGCACGCTTCAGCAACATATATACATAGATATATACGAATCGGGTTGCACGCTGCAGCGATATGTTGTATCGGGCTGCACGCCGCGTCGACATAGTGCTTAGGCTGTAGGAGCCCCTCCTGTAGTCTACACACCCCGAGTGAGCGCCTTTCACGAAGTATATGGATAGGGTTGCACGCCGAAATGATATATGGATTGGGCTACACGCCGCAACGGTTACAATAGGGTACTTATAGAGAGTGAATGTTGGGTGTGAGTATTGATTGGTCAGAGATGAGTCACGAGTGATAGAGAGGATAGCTCGAGTGGAGATAGATATACATTCACATGAGTGATACTTTGCTTGAAAGTGCTGTTTATGAACTTATTGATTTCACTCCTCTTTAAAGTGAGTTTCTATCGAATATGTTGATTTATTGACTGTTTTCTCATATTTCTACATAGCCTTTGTCGAAAAGTTGAACAAATGTTTTAAAATAACCTTTATTTAAACTGGGGTTTACGAGATGTTAGAAATTAATCACTGATGTGGTATTTGGATGTTTCCACTAAGATTTTCAAGTTATAAATTGTTTATGATTATTGTTTTGCCCGAGGGGTTGTTTTTCGAACTATGTTTTGCCTGGGGCCCGATTATGGCTTTAATATCTATTATCATTTTGAATGTTATTGATCCCCTACTGAAATTGCTGGAAAGTATTTCAAAATGATTTTTACTAAAAGACGGGCAAGGTTGACTCGTATTATGATTTGAAAGCCTATTGTGTTTATTGAACCTAACGGGAATGTGGATTCATTATTTCCTTCTGCTCAGTCTTTATTTACTCTTATTACTTACTGGGTTGGAGTACTCACATTACTCTCTTCTCCTCGTGTGCAGATACAGGTATATCAGAACCTGATAGTGGGTGTTGATTTGCTCAGACGCGGAGTCATCAGAGTTAGCAGGAGGTTGCATGACGTTCGCAGCACCACTTCCTTCCTCACATTGTTATTACAATAGTTAGTACATTATTTTAGAATTCTTATTATATTCAGAACTTGATAGATGCCTATGACTAATGACACCCATATGTCGGGCTTGTATAGTAATTCTGCACTGTATTCCTTTAGATTTATATTACGAAATATTGCTCTAATTAAAGGTTTAAAAATGACTATTAATGATTAAAGGGTTGATATGAGTGTTGTGTCGGTTGACCTTGTCTTTACGAGAGGCGCCATCACGACCGGGCCGTTTGGTGTCGTGACAAGTGAAATAATTAAATATGTACTCCAAGTTGTGGGGGCTATGTACATACGAGGTGATGAGAGTCCATGTGTGGCTACTATTATGTTTAAGTCCGGGTAGTCTAGGACTCAAAAGCATGCTATACTTTGACAAATTATAATCTTATTGACAGTTGAATTTCTTAAATCACATCGAAGTAGTAAATAAATTTCTAAAAAAAAAATTTAAACTTCATTTTCTTAAGTTGTTAAAAAGAGAATTAGTCTTCTTTGGATAATTATTTCTTGATGACTTCTTGATTGACTGTCTATGCCTTCTTAAATTCTAGAACGGGCCGAACACCTCGGTAGCTTAAATAGATGCATCTATGGTTCACGCTATGCCATTCAACGCTCTAGCAGTGCATAGTTTAAATATTATTGGATCGAGTTGTACGACCCCGACATGATTTGCACATGCTTGTATTGCTTGCCTTGAAACTTATTGAAGTTGTTATTGCCCCTTCCTGGCTTGCAAATATATGTATAAATGATGAAAAGAAATTTGGAAATTTCCTATTAAAAAAGAATTATCTTCTTGATTCAAATCTATTGAATTACAATCATGTTTATATAAATCCACGATTTTATATATTATTGACATAACATTATTGGATCACTAGTAAGTTTCGAAGTCGACCTCTCGTCTCTACTTATTCGAGATTAGACATGAAACTCATTAGGTGCACATTTCTTTCGTAGTCATACTACATTTTCGTGTATTTTTGTTGCATGGGCACATGTATCTTTAGTGGCCTAGTGGGCGTAGCAATATGGTTGATACAGAGACTTAGACGAGTCACACTTCTCAAAGCGATCCGTGGCCAGCAGAGTCTTGTTCAGGTTACTGTATTTATTTTCTATCCAATAATGTATTCCTGACGGTTGTCGTATTGAATTATTTCTTAGAAACTTCTCATGCACTTGTGACACTGGGTTCTGGGATAGTTATGGGGTATTTCATATTGACTTCTTGAAAAGTATATTTAAATTGAACTGAGTATCTTTCACTAGTAAAATTGAAGAAAAATTAAAGTTTTCGCAATTGTTTAAATGAGAATTTAATTAAGTATTTTGGTTGGCTTGCCTGACAGCGGTGTTCGGCGCCATCACGACCCTTGGTGGATTTTGAGTCGTGACATTTTGGAAATTTGAATGTGTTTGAATCTGGTGGTATCGCGCCCATATTTTCGTTCCGAAGCCCGGTACAGTCTTATATGGTATTTAAGTTGTGAATGTAAAATTTGGTAAGAAAACAGAGGTCACATGACATGATTGGGACCCTGAGTTGTAAAATTTGAAACTTTGAAAGTTCTTGAGATTTTCTTTGATTTGGATGCTAAACACGTAGTTGTTGATGTTATTTTGATAATTTGATTGCACGAGCAAATCCGTATGATATTATTGGACGTGTTCATGTGTGGTTTAGAGACCCGAGGGATCATGTGAGTTTTGGATAGGCCACGGAGTGGAATTGGACTTAGGAAAACTGTTGTGTGTTGCAAGTCTTCAAGGCTTCACAATTGCGAAGCCTGGCTCGCAATTGCGTGCTCGTATTTGCAACTAACCATTGCATTTGCGATGATGGGCTGGGGCAGGGAACCTTCGCATTTGTGAATCTTATGTCGCAAATGCGACCTTAGCAGGCTCCACAATTGCGAACAGTGTTCGCGTTTGGAAGAAAGCAGAGTCAGGCCTTCCTTCACAATGGCGAATCTTTGGCCGCAATTGTGAGTTCTCTTTCGCAAACATATCATCGCAATTGCGAATCTGCGCCTGTATAAATCATAACTTAGGTGAAAATTCTCCATTTTTCAAACTTCCTCAAACCCTAAGCTCTCTTGGGCGATTTCCTAAAGACAAGTTTTTCCCCAAATCAATTGTAAGTCATTTCTAACTCATTTTCTTTAATCCATAACATATTTTTACATGATTTCAACTCAAATAAAGGGTTTTGATGGGGAAAATTGGGTGTTTTGGGTAGAACCTAGAATTTTTAAATTTTTGGGGTTTGGACATCATTTTGAGGTCCAATTTCAAAACAAATTATATATTTGAGTTTGTGGATGAATGAATAATCAGGTTTTGGATCGAACCTTGGGTTTTGACCATGTGGGCCTAGAGTTGAATTTTGACTTTTTGGGGAAATCATTGGAAAACCTATTTTTATGCAATAAAATTGATTTATTTAGCATTTATTGATATTGTTAAGTAAATTGTGGCTAGATACAACTAAATTAGTGGTATAAATAAGATGTAAAGCGGTAGTTGAGGCTTGAGTTGTGTTCATGGCATCGAGGTAAGTATTTGTTCTAACCTTAGCTTGAGAGATTAGGAGTTGTGTCTTATTTGATATGTGTTAATTGTTGGGTACGACGTATAGGCGTGGTGTTGAGTATCTATGCGTAAGAGTCAAGCATGCCTGTGAGTGTTATGTTATGGTTAATGTGACTCTGTTTTGTATTGTTCATGATTTATATGATGATTTCTACTGTTGAACAACGCTTGTGGAAGTGTTAATGGTAATTGAACATTGTAGAGCGTTGGAGAATTGAGTTGTGAAGTAATTGTGAAAAAGAGAAAGGTTTATGATATTGTCTCCCTTGCCGGGATATTATTACTTTTGATATTATCTCCCTTGCTGGGATGTTATTGCTTTTGATATTATCTCCCTTTCCGGGATGTTATTACTCATGAACCAGTTTCCCTTGCCTGGATATTGTTGTTATGCTATTGTTCCCTTGCTGGGATCTTGTTGTGAAATTATTAATTACCTTGCCCAAATTGCTTTGTGATTGTTTCTTGGGTGAGGAAGAGTGTAAAGCATAAAGGGTTATGTCGTGCTTGATTTTGAGAGTGTTAACGCATGAAGGGTGATGTCGTGTGCCGATATTGTAAGGTAAAAGCATGAAGAGTGATATCGTATCGTGCGATTTACAATAATGTGCCATGATATGAGTGATAATACATAAAGGATAATTTTGTGCCATAATTATGTGTGGTAATGGCACGGCGGATGATGTCGTGCCAATTCCATTGATTTTTAAGGTGAGGATAAGAGTAAAATCATGAAGGGAGATGTTGTGCACGTGTTATTAAGTTCTTGATTCTTGTTGATAATTGATTTATGGTTTTCTTTACATTCTTCCATTTTCTGGTGTTAGCTGATATTCATCGCAGCATGTTTCCCCCTCCTACCTTTAACTGTAAATACCTATCTTTATTTTCTGTAATATATGATTTAACTGCACAAGTTTATTTGGTAGTCTGGTCCTAGCCTCGTCACTACTTTGCCGAGGTTAGACTTGGCACTTACCAGCACATGGGGTCAGTTTTATTATACTACACTTTGCACTATGTGCAGATCCCGATACTGTAGCTTTTGGACCACAATGAGGTTGTTGCCTTCAGTCCATCAAGCGAACCAAGGTAGTCCTGCAAGCGTTCGTAGGCCTTGGCGTCTCTTCTATTTTTCCATACTATTTCTTTTGTATATTCTAGAAAAAGCTTTGTATTTATCTTTCGACCTCTATTTATATTATTCCTAGATGGTCTGTGAGATTGTGACACCAGTTCTGGATAACTTATGTTATGGATTGGTATCTGCGTTATTATTAAATTGTTACATTTCAATCTTCCGCTTTATTAATTTCATGGTTTATATAATGTTTATTCACCATCTTAAGGGATAAAAAATGAAAAGGTTAAATAATTGGAATGATTGGCTTGTCTATTTTTCACTTGTGTGCGCCATTACGACTCTTGAGGGTAGGAAATTTGGATCGTGACAAGTTAGTATTAGAGCTTTAGGTTGCTTAGGTCTCACAATTCATGGACAAGCTTAGTAGAGTCTAAGGGATCGTTATGGAGATGTCTGTATTAATCCCCAGAGGCTACAAAGTTAGGAAAGACTTCACATCTATTTTTTCATGTCGTGCGACTTGATTTCTCAATGCTGATCGAACTTCCACTTTATATTTTGCAGATGGTGAGAACATGTACCGCTTCATCCGCCGATCAGCAGCCAAAGCCCCCAGTTGCAGCTCCTGTGAGGGGCAGAGGTCGAGTTTGTGCTAGGGCCCGAGGTAGAGGCAAAGCTCAGCCCAGAGCTCGAGCATCAACACAAGCGGTTGAGCCTCGAGTTGAGTTTTATGATGAGGTTCCAGCCGAGGCAGTTCCAGCAAGACCAGCTCAGGTTCTAGAGGGGTGCATCGCCACCCCGGTACTTCAGGATACTCGGGTCCATCTAGTGGTCCTTATGGAGAATGTCGCCCAGGCAGACCTGCTTCTTGTAGCACCAGTCATCTCTCAGGCTGGCATAGAAGCCCAGCCTCCTACTACTCGCACTCCGAAGTAGATGGGTCCCAGTTTCAGACTCTAGCAGCTCACCCATTTGGGGTAGTATAGCCTGGTATTGTGGCATAGACCGGAGATGGACCAACTATGCCTGTTGATGCCTTGTGGAGATTAGACAGGTTCATCAAGATTTTTACTACTACTTTTGGTGGTACATCTTCTAAGGATCCCCATGATTATTTGGACATCTATCATGAGGTTCTTCGGAACATGGGGATAATGGGGACCAATGGGGTTGACTTTGCTGCTTTTCATTTATTTGGATCTGCCAAGACTTGGTGGAGGGATTATTGTTTGGCTAGACCAGCTTGGTCACTAGCTTTGACTTGGTATCAGTTTTCTCAGCTATTTTGGAGAAGCTTCTTCATATCACTCAAAGGGAGAACTATCAGAGGTAGTTTGAGTGTCTCTAGTAGGGTTCTATGACTGTTACTCAATATGAGACCAGATTTATTGAACTGGCATGTCATGCTCTTCTTTACTTACCACTGATAGAGAGAGAGCGAATGAGGAGGTTCATTGATGGACTTGTTCAGCCTATTCAATTGCAAATGGCTAAGGAGAAGGGGAGCGAGATTTCTTTTTAGGATGCCGCCAATGTGGCCAGAAGAGTTAAGATAGTTCTATCACAGGGGGACGTCAGGGGTCTGATAAGAGGCCTCGTCATTCGGGCAGGCTCGATGGTGCCTAATTTGAAGGCTAGGATTCTTTTGGTAGGGGCCATTCTTCCAGGTCATTTCATTCAGCACTTCAGGCTTCTCACGGTGCACCAGGTGGTCATGATTCTCATGCAGTATTCTATTCAGTTGCCCTTTCAGTGCACTACCAACTCCTATTAGTGCATTGTTACTCTAGAGTTTTCAGGATGTTCGTTCAAGCTGTCAAGGTCAGAGAGTCCTAGTAGCCGAGGGCTTGTTATACTTGTTGCAATACGAGGCATATTGCTAGATTTTTCCCTCGAGTATCGAGCAGCTATCAGCATCAGGGTTCCCGTGCCATAGTTCAAGCACTGAGTGTTCCATCGCCTGCTCAGCCATCTAGAAGTGGGGGTAGAGGTGCTTAAGGTGGAGTTAGAAGTACTAGAGGTAGATCTCAGGCCGCTAGAGGTGGAGGCAAGCCAATAGGAGGCCATCCCAAAGATGTAGTTCATAGTGGTAAGGCCCAACCCCGATATTATGCTCTTCCAGCCAAGCCTAAGGTTGAGGCTTCCGATGCAGTTGTCATAGGTACTATTCTGGTTTGTAGTAAGGATGCTTCATTACTATTTAATCAAGGGTCTAAATACTTCTATGTGCCATCTTATTTTGCACCGTACTTGATCATGCCTAGTGATTCTTTGATTGCTCATCTATATGTGTCTATACTGGTAGGTGATTTTATTATGGTAAATCGTGTTCATCATTCTTATGTAGCTGTGATTGGGGGTTTTGAGACTCGAGTAGACTTGTTACTTTTGGATATGGTTGATTTTGATGCCATATTAGGGATGAACTAGTTATCACCTTACTATGTTATCTTGGACTGTCATTCCAAGATTGTGACCTTAACCTTGCTGGGGTTTTCTCGTTTAGAGCATAGAGGGAATCCTGGTAATCCTACATGTAGGGTTATCTCATATATGAAGGCTCTGCGTATGATTGATAGGGGATGTTTGGCATATTTGGCGTATGTTCCTGATTCTAGTGTCAAGGTTCCTTCAATGGATTCTATGCCTGTTGTTCATGAGTTTCCTAATGTATTTCCTTCAAACATGTCGAGTATGCCTCCCAATAGGGATATTGACTTCTGCATTGGTTTGGCTCCGGACACCCATTATATCACGTAGTATTGAATGGCCCCGCTAGAGTTGAAGGAATTAAAGGAGCAATTGCAAGACTTGCTTGATAAGGGCTTTATTAGACCTAGTGTCTCGCCTTGGGTGCATCAGTGTTGTTTGTTAAGAAGAAGGACATATCGATGAGGATGTGTATAGATTACCAGTTGAATAAGGTTACAATTAAGAATAAGTTTCCATTGCCAAGGATTGATGACTTGTTCGATCAACTTCAGGGTACCACGTTATTTTCTAAGATTGAATTAAGACCTGGCTACCATCAGTTGAGGATAGGGCATTCGATGTCCCTAAGATAGATTTCTACACTCGGTACGAGCATTATGAGTTATTGGTGATATCATTCATGTTGACAAATTGCCCGGTAGCATTCATGGATTTGATGAACCGAGTGTTCAAGCCTTACTTGGATTTGTTCATGATAGTATTCATTGATGATATTTTGATTTTTTTCCGCAGCCGGGAGGATCATGAGCAGCATTTGAGAGTTTTTCTTTAGACTTTGAGAGATAGTCAATTGTATGCTAAGTTTTGAAGTGCGAGTTTTGGTTGGGATCAGTTGTTTTCTTGGGTCATGGTGTATCAATAGAGGGTATTTAGGTAGATCTGAAGAAGATAAAGGCAGTCATGGACTGGCCTAGACCCGCATCCGCTACAGAGATTCGGAGCTTCTTGAGTTTGGCAGGCTATTACCATCGCTTTCTGGAGGGCTTTTCATATATTGCAGCCCCCATGACCAGGTTGACCCGAAAGGGTGCCCAGTTCAGGTGGTCGGACGAGTGTGAGGCGAGCTTTCAGAAGCTCAAGACAGCTTTGACTACATCACTGGTGTTAGTATTGCCTATAGGTTCATGGTCATATATAGTTTATTGTGATGCATCTCGTATTAGACTCGGTGCGATATTGATGCAGTATAGCAAGGTAAATGCTTATGCTTTGTGACAGTTGAAGATTCATGAGAAGAATTATCTAGTTCATGATTTGGAGTTAGTAGCCATTTTTCATGTGCTAAAGATTTGGAGGCACTATTTGTGTGGCGTGTCATGTGAGGTGTTCGCGGATCACACAAGTTTGCAATACTTTTTCAAGCAGAAGGAGCTAAATTTGAGGCAAGGGAGGTGGTTGGAGCTATTGAAATACTATAATATCACAATCTTATATTATCCGGGAAAGACCAATATGGTGGCCGATGCTTTGAGTAGAAATCAACAAGTATATGCAATCTTGTGTATATTCCAGTCGGTGAGAGACCGCTTGTTTTGGATGTTTAGGCTTTAGCCAACCAGTTTGCGAGGTTGGATGTTTCTGAGCCCAGCCGTATGTTAGCTTGCACAGTCGCTCGTTCTTCATTATTTGAGTGTATCCGAGATTGGCAGTATGATGATCATCATCTGTGTGTCCTTAGAGACACGGTGCAACACAGAGGTGCCAATCAGGTTACAGTTGGAGATGAGGGAGTTTTGAGGATGCATGTTCGTATTTGTATGCCTAATGTGGATGGACTTTGAGAGTTGATTTTAGAGGATGCCCACAGTTCTTGATACTCTATTCATCGAGGCGCTGCTGAGATGTATTAGTATTAGCAACAACAATATTCGTGGATGAGGATGAAAAAGGATATTGTTGCATATATGGCTCGGTGTTTGAATTGTCAGTAGGTAAAGTACAATCATCAAAGACCTTGTGGTTTGTTCCAGAAGATTAGGATTCCTGAGTGGAAGTGGGAGCGCATAACTATGGCCTTCCTTTTTAGACTTCCACGGAGTCAGAGGAAGTTTGATGCAGTGTGGGTTATTGTTGATAGGCTGACCAAGTAAGCACATTTCATTCCTATGGCAGTTTCTTATTCTTCTGAGAGGTTAGCTGAGATCTATATCCAGGAGATTGTTCGTCTTCATGGTGTGCCCGTGTCTATCATTTTGGACTGAGGTACACATCTTACCTCACATTTTTGGAGGGCAAGTCTGCGTGAGTTGGGCACACGGGTCAAGTTGAGCATACCATTTCATCCTCATACGGATGGGTAGTTCGAGTGTACTATTCAGATTTTGGAGGATATGCTCCGAGCTTATGTTATTGACTTTGGAGGCTCGTGGGATCAGTTTTTTCCTTTGGCGGAGTTTGCCTACAACTCTACTAGTCGAGCATCTAGATGGCTCCTTATAAGGCTTTATATAGTAGGTGATGTCGATCACCGGTTCGGTGGTTTAAGCCAGTAGAGGCTCGATTTTTGCGTACAGAGCTAGTGCAGGGTGGCTTAGACAAGGTCAGATCATTCAGGATAGGCTTCGTACAGCTTAGTCCATGCAAAAGAGTTATGCCGGCTATAAGGTTTATGATATGGCATTCATGATTGGTGAGCGGGTGTTGCTTCGAGTGTCTCCTATGAAGGGCGTGATGAGATTCGGGAAGAAGGGCAATCTAAGACCTAGATTCATTGGTCCTTTCGAGATTCTTGATCGAATGGAAGAGGTAGCTTACAGAATTGCGTTTTCGTCGAGCTTATCAGTTGTGCATCTAGTGTTTCATGTGTCCATGCTTCGGAAGTATCACAACGATCATCCCATATGTTAGAATTCAGCACTGTCCAGTTGGACAAGGACTTGTCATATAAGGATGAGCCGGTAGCTATTCTAGACCGACGGTTCATCAGTTGAGATCGACGTGTTTTCCTTCTGTTCGTGTTCATGTAACGATCCACCTAGTCGTTTTAAGAATTTAAACTCCATTTAGCGGCTTAAGGTCTAGATCAGCTTTATAATACGAGTATCAACTTGCATGCATGGTTGAATTGAGTCAATGGATGATTTAGAGTCAAAATTGAAAGAAGGAATTCAGTTTTGGAAGTTTGAACGATGAGAATTTGACCGAAACTAGACTTTTGAGTAAACAATCTCGGAATGAAATTTTGATGATTCCAAGAGCTATTTATGGTGATTTTGGACGTAGGCGCACGTCCGGGTTCATATTTGGACGTCTGTAGGGAAAATGAGGCATTTGGCGAAAGTCAGAAAAAAATTGAAGTTTGGAAAATGAAGAAGTTTGACCCATAGTTGCCTTTGGTGATATCGGGATTGGAATGCGATTCCAAGAGTTGGAGCAACTCCGCCATGTCATTTTGGACTTTGCTGCTAAATTTGGCGTCTTTCCAGATTGATTTGATAGCTTTCGGCACGAGTTTAGAAATTTGAAGATTATAAAGTTCATAAGTTCGATTTATGGTTTGATTCATTGTTTCAATGTTGTTTAATGTGATTTGAGACCTCGAGCGAGTCTGTGTTAGGAAATGCAACTTTTTTATGAGTTTAGACGGGGTCTCGGGGGTCCTCGGGTGTGTTCCGGGTGGGCTATGGGTATTTTCTCCCATTTCTGGAACTATTTATTTGCTGCTTCTGGTATCCTCCTTCGCGATAGCGAGCATCCTCTCGCGTTCTCGATGCCTTTTTGTTGACCACCCTGGAATCCTTCTTCGTGTTCGTGTCCGTCATTTCGTGATTGCGAAGCTCTGCATTTTCCTTCTTTGCGCTCTCATAAATCCTTTCGCGTTCGCGAAGCCCTGTATTTTCCTTCTTCATATTCGTGTCCACACCTTTGTGTTTGTCTAGGTTCCTGCACCTTCTTCTCTACATTCGTGAGATGTTTATTGTGTTCGTGATGAGAAAACTGGATTGCCCTAATATTTCTTCTTCGTGAACACATTCCTCTCTTCACATTCACGATGCACAAAATCCTAGGCGAACAGAATATAATCCCAACTCGAGGGTTTAAACATATTTTCCATTTTACGAATTGGGAGCTCAGGAGGGGTATTTTAGAAGACTTTTGCAACTTGAAAACTTGGGTAAGTGATCTCTACTCAACTTAGATCAATTTCCATGATTCCTAACTTAAATCTAGCCTTTAAATTTCGAATTTAGCGGAAACTTTTGGGGAAAATTGGATAAACTTTATAGGCCGAATTATTGAGTTTTGATTAGGTTTTTGACATCCTATTTGAGAGATGCTTATATGAATAGACTCGTGTGAGTGTGATGATTCTAAAAATATAAATTTCACTCTATTTTGAGAGAGCCCGAGGGGAATTTTGGTCATTTTGCATAATTTCACGTATTAGCTTAGAATTAAATTGTAGAATTGGCTACTTGAAGTATTATATACATTATAAAATGGAATTGAATAGATTTGGGCCATTTGGAGTCGGATACTCGTGGCAAGAACGTGGTTTTTAGTTGATTTGGAGCCGATTCGAGGTAAGTATCTTGCCTAACCTTGTGTGGTAGACTTCTCCTTAAGACTGAGTCTTCTCTACTGATTGTAATCCGGGCATGCAAGGTGATGAGTGTCATCCTATTTGATTTAACTGAAGAACTTTGTCTCTCTTATCATCATGCTACCTTTTTATAGATACATGTGTTATTGAGAGTAATTCTCATCCCTCCTATGTCGTAAGTGCAGCTAGATCACCTTCCCTAAACTGAAGTTACCGAATGTTCTTGTAAGTTTCAAACCTTAAACAGAGTTTAGATGACCTATATCTTTGTCGAATTGCCTATATTGGGGACTACTAGACTCGTGTTGTCTTCCCTGTACTGATTTTGGTTATTTGGGATTGTCACTACATGCTAATTTCCCTTTTCATTGAACTGTTCCCTTTATGCCTTTCATTTTTCTTACTATGTTTATCGTTGTGAACTGGCTATACCGATTCCTTGAAATTTGAAGTTTTTGGAGTGGATTCTCTCGCTATATTTTGTACTATTGTCACGGTTATTGTTGTGTGGTTGTGTTGGTGCACGAGGTCTCTACGGTGCGGTTGTGGTTGTGTTGGTGTATGAGGTCTCTGCCATACAGTTGTGTTGTGTTATGCACGAGTTGTCGTACGTTTGTTGTTGAGGGGTTGTATGAGGTCTTTGTCATTTTGTTGTTACTATTGATATATTGCACATGTAGTGTGATAAAGGTGGGATGTATTTATATGCTTATATGTAGGTTGTGCATGTGTCAAGATAAGGTGGGAACATTATTATGCATGTGTGGCGAAATAAGGCGGGTACTCATTATGTTATTATTGGCACACGTGGCGAGAAAAGGTAAGCTATGTCAGGGTTGATTGTGAGATTTGTGATGGCCTGGAGGCATTCTTGTTTGTTTGATACTATGATTGTAGTACGCTCACCTCTATGAGTTTTATCTCGTGGAAGTTATGAGGAAATATCTTATGTGTTGTCTGTTCTTCTCCTTACGTCTATTTTTAGTAGGGATATTGTTAGAGCACTTGCACAAGCATAAACTCCTATTGGATGTGAAGTCCTCCTGATTTTGCTGAGTATAGATGTACACCCTCGTTTACTTATTATATATGTGAGAGTGGCCCTTGTTAACAAGTGAGGTGTCAGTATATCCATGAGGCTGATGGCGCACATGATGCCAAGTGTTATATTCCAAGTACTGGGATTCGTAAGTTGTAATTTGTCCGAGATTTGGTATTTCGTGGAAATTGTTGAATAAGACCTGATGTGAATATTGTTGTAGGATCTGATTATTGCTTACCTTTAGTGTATTGTGACTCTAGGACTTGGGTTGTGTTTTTGCTCGCTCTACTCTGCCATTATTTTGGTATTTTCGTGTTACTTGCGGGTTTCTTCCCTTATTGAGCTTTTAGTATGGTTAACAATTTCGTGTGGTCTTTATATATACATTATGTCCCGTTGTTCCTATATTTGCACAGTTTACTAGACTGGTAGGTGTCTTGACTGTTCCTCATCACTACTCCATCGAGGTTAGCCTTGATTCTTACTGAGCGCTGATGTGGTGTGCTCATGCTACTCTTCTGAACATTTCTGTTATGCAAATCCAGGTACTTCCAGTCTGTCTTATCATCCTTGAGGTGAGGCTACACTTTTGTAGAGATTTCGAGGTATATCTATCGGGTCCGCAGACCGAGGAGTCCCTTTCTATCTTTACGTAACAGTATAGCCCTTCAGTAGTTTTCCTTTTGTTAGACATTCTGGAGTTAGAGATACTTATGTATTCTCTTATCTTGTGATTCATGAGATTTTGGGTTTCAAAAATTGTTGTTAGCTTCAAGAGTTGTTATTGTATATGCCGAGCGGCACCTTAAACATTATTATTCCATTCATTTATTTTGGTTTTTGATTATTCCTTCCATAAGATTTGTTATGTTCCACATTTATTAGGCTTACCTAGTAGTAGAGATTAGGAGTCATCATGATAGTTCATGGAGGGCAAATTGGGGTCCTGACAGGTTGGTATCAGAGCTCTAGGTTCATAGGAGTCATGATTCACAAGCCGGTTTATTAGAGTCTTATGGATCGGTATGGAGACATCTGTACTTATCTGCGAGAGTGTATGTGACTGTTAGGAAAAAAATTCCATTTCATTTGATTTCTTTGTCGTGCGAGATTTTGGTGTCGCAATTCTAAACTTCAGCTTTCTATTCTCTCACAGATGGTGAAAACACGTGCTACCAGAGATGATCATCTACCCGCGCCCCCTACAACAGCCGTCAGAGGACGGGGTTGGGGTAGAGGCCAAGGACGCACACGTGGTGCAGCCAGAGCACCCGTACAAGCTGCCATCGAGGTAACAACAGTAGTCCCAGCCGAAGTCTAGGCACCTCATACGCCTACTGCTACTACTACTACTCCAGCTCTTCAGGAGATTCATGTGTAGTTCATCGGAGTGTGAGCACGTGATTTTTTCCTCGCTTGAACTATTCCTATAAAACTCTTAAAATTAGAATTTCCCATTATTATTTGAATTTTAGGGAATTAATTGTATGATTTTGTGTTTGGTTGCATTTTTGTGCATTGTTAATTAATGTAACTTATAAAAATACAAAAATTTGCACATTTGCATTTAGGACCCAATTTTATATTTTTCTTAGGTTTATTAGTTAATTGACATTGCAAAAATAAGAGAAATAGCAAAAATTAGCTCTTTTACATTTTTAATTTTAATTTTCGGATTTTGTCATAGTTTTTTTTAAAAATCAGGATTTAATTAATTTTTAGGAAAAGTAATTATCTTAGTTTTAGATTGGAATCTAGTATTTTTATTTTTAATTATGTATTTAACAAAAATCTAAAAAAATTAATTGAAATGAGAAAAAAGAAGAGAAATGAAAAGAAATTCAAAGAGTTAAAAATACAATTGTTAGACCAGCCCAAACCAACCACTCCTCTTATACCCATCTCACTCAAGCCCGGATCTATATCCACGCCCGGTTCAGCACCCACTGTGAAACGACGTCACTTAGACGACTGACAATCGCAGCCGTCCATCCTTTTTGATCCAACGGTGTCCAAGCCTAGGGTCTAACGCGTATATAAATGTTCCATCACCCACCCTACTAACAAAAACCTCATACCATGTTTCTTCCTAACCATAACTGTGCCAATGTAACGCCGCCACCAGCCACTATCCCACCGTCGTCCGCCGCCAGCCGAAAATCGCCTCCGCCATGTGATGCTCTGATCAACACCAAATTTACACCCTCGACTCCTCTCCTCCTCCTCTTTCCAACGCCGCAAATACCAACCTTCGAATCATAGCAAATCTTCTCGAATATCCATTCAAAATTGAGGCTGCTCCGCCACCCATGGCGGCGCCACCACCAAACGGCCCCAAATTTACACCACATAGCCTTCTCATCTCCCTCTTTACAAATCCATAGCCTATAATCCTCAAACAATACCAGTTCTTATCGAATTCCAGATTGAAGTTTGACCTAGAACCCTAATCTATCCAAACCTGGATTTAGGGCTTCCGAAAGTTTCAACGCAAATGCATGAAGGAATCCTATTCGAAATTCCAGGTTCGAAGTGAAATTAATCTAAGTTTTCTGTATATTCTTTAGTTTCCTTCTCCTTTATCTTGTTTTTGTATATTTAGTTATTCATGCTTGATTCCTGAGTTTAGATTAGGTTTTAGTTTGATTTAATCGCACTAGCCTCTTCTGATAGTTCGTTCTTCATGCCTGATTCCTGAGCCAAGTTAATGAGGATTTGCCTAAATAATAACAACTAGATTTTTTTAGAGACGTGCATGTTCAAGTATATTTATCAAGTCCTCTGGAACTTATTTAGATATATTTCCTTATTTGATCAATTGATGCCTCGTTTATGGCTTATGGAGTTCATTTGAATTTTTCTTCTCTTTGATTCATACTGATAACATGAGCCTGCATGTTGATGCATTTTTGTTTCTTAAATTTCTATTGATTAACAATTGGTAATAGTAGTTTAGCTCTAATTTTCTAGCTTAGAATAGGTGTAGTTGAATTAAGTAGTTTAGTTTTGGGGTTTTAGTTAAAATAAAATCACAAGGTGTTTAAAAGTTCATGACTTGGTAATTAACCATGGTCACATTTGACCAAGTCAAGAGGTTTAGGTTTGGTCTAACCTGGGTCAGTAATTTCAGGATAAAAAACAGGGGTGGTCAGGGGTAGTTTAGAAATTCTAGCTTAGGGAATCCCTTTATAGTTGATCTAGAATCTTCTAGGTCGAGGCTTGAATAGTAATTTGTAATTCTTGGCACCATTCCTTGGATAATAAGTCATGAATTGAGGGATTGATTGGATAAAATGAAAAACTAAAAGGACTAAGTGTTAAAATAAGAGCTGAAGTTTGCCCTAGTTACTTACCTATAAAGGCATTTGCTTCTTGACCAAAAAGGCACCTTGGACCTTCTAGAAAAATTCTTCTGAATTTGTCACGAGTGACAGAGCAAAAAATACAAAACTAGGAGATCTGATTTTAGGGAAAACTCTTGAAAATTAACACACAAAATAAGTAGAAAATACTGTTTTATTAACATTAATTGCTCTTTGAAACTGTTCAGTTCAGTTCCAGATTAAAAAATGCAAAATGGTTTAAGTTGGAGTCACTTGAACCTGTTTTGAGGCTTCTTGGATCCTGGTCTAGTTTAGATATTCTTTTGTTTTTCTTTTGGGTTTCGAGCTTTGTTTTGATTGCTGCATCTGTTGAGTTGGATTTATTGTTGTTATTGCTTCCTGCCTACATACTCATTGGTGTTTATTTGCTGCAACCAGGTACACATCGTGTAATCTCCAAGTTGTGGACATGAATTGAGTTACATCATAGCTTTATTTTCTGTTAATTTTCATATTTGATTTCCTATAATTTCATGAAGTTCAATAGACCTATTTGTAACTAAAACTGGATTGATTTGAACTAATGATTTGTATTAGACTGTTTATATTCATTAGCCTAGTGTAATTTTGTTTGGCGATTAATTTAACATTAACAACGGCATAAATGTAGAAATTGATTCTAGGTCCTCATGTATTGCTAATAACTTAACACTCGAATAGGTGTGAGTATTCCACAAAAGCAGGCAGTGGTATGAATGGATTTATATTTGCCAATTTAGTGTTTAAAAAATGAATTTTACTTGGACTGCATGTTCCTAAGTGTAAAATCAGGTTGTAAGATGTTTGGCATGATTTTCGATGAATTCTTGATCCATTTAATCATTATAAATATTGAAGTGGTAAATTGATTCGCTTCAGTTCCCAGAAACAATCATGTATCGCTATGATATACCAAACATGAAAACTACATAAGCAATTTGAGTGTTAAATTGTATTGTCAATTGGAATTGCGATTAGAAGTTGTCTAGGTTATACATTGAATTTGAAATCAAATATCCATAACTCATGCTCATTGTTATGACTTGGCCAAATGTTAGTATAAGGTGTTTAGCTAGGATGAATCTGAATTTTTTGCCTACTGAGCTAAGTTTGCTTGCTCAGTTAATTTGAGCTATAAGTTTGAAATGAGTTATAGTTGGATTATGCTCTCTGTCATACTAGGCTAAAACACAAGGCCCAAACTATCGCATTCAGCTTCATAGCTAAAAGTCATGCACTAACACGCCCTAGGCCTGATCCTTTCGCTATAGGACCAATCGTACAATCGGTACAAGATTCTCAATCCACACTATTTAAGTACAATTCATTTTTCAGCTTAGCCCCATGAACAGCCGAAGATCTGGGAGACATTTATCTAACCGTAGTGAATCTTATCACTTTGGAATTGATTTTAAAACCCAAGAAAGTCAAGGGTTTAATTCATAATTTGAAATAATACCGACTTTGAGCTATTCAAGCTAGGTAGCGGGTTCAAATTAAGAGGTTCTTCCCTTTTGTTTGAATTCGGACTTGAACTTGAGGCTCGAATTTTATAATATTAATTAATTAGTCCTTTAGAGATAAATTCAATAGAAAATAACAATTTTCTCTAGGTTTGCCTTCTAAAAATAAAATGAGGTGCGTCGCGCTAAATAAAACTCACAAATTGTGTGGCCCTCTTTAAATGTTTATATTAAAATACATAGAACTTAGGACGAGTCGTTTAGCAAACTTTCACGGCCTCACGCGAAGTTAACAACACATTAGTCGCTTTAGGCGCGTCCTTTAATAATTTTACCTTCCTAAATACGGGTGTGCATTTCATGTGACTCAAATCCAAATCCCAAAAAATTGGATAAAATGTGTCAAGGATCCGGGTGCATTTCATGTGACGTGATCCAAAAACATTTTTTAAATGACGTTCAATTTCCTAAAAATTGTTATTTTAAAGTGGTAAATAATCCTAAAAATGACACTATAGGATGGCATGTATTAAAAAATCAGATTTTTAGCCAAATATAATAGTTTACGCGACCGTGCTAGAACCAGGGGATCCGGGGGTGCCTAACACCTTCCCTTGGGTCAACAGAATTCCTTACTTAGAATTTCTTGTTCGCAAACTCCATTTGGGAAGTCAAAAATTTCCTCAAATTGGATTCAAAACAAATCGGTGACTTGAAACACCTAAAGCCAAGCCTATCCTAAGTGGTGACTCTAAATAAATAAATAATCTCATTTCGAATAATGTCACTTAAATTGGAAAAACTCCCTTATATATTTATCCTTCGGGGTAGCCGTGTAAAAGGAGGTGTGACAACTCTGGTGACTCTGTTGGGGATGAAACCCAGAATCTCTGGTTCAGGGTTCAATAATTCGAGCTTAGAATAACTGTTATATTTGGCTTTTCTGATTTCCCTACATGTTTCATGCTATATGTGCTAAATGTTTTACTGCTTTGATATTTGTTGAATTGTATATAAACTGTTATAAATCCCTTCCTCTCTCTGAGTCTTCTACAACATGGAGAAGGGTGCACTTCGTATATCTTCTCTTTTGTTTAGAGTCTTTTCCCATTTAGAACGAGAACCGGATAAGCTACTAAGCCGACAGAGCTTCTGTATCCCTGGTATATTGCCTCCCCCCACCCGGCTCGAGTTGTCCACTCGGGTAAGCCAGGTCTAGAAAAATAAACTCATGGTTTAAACCTAGTATGACAAAACCTCATGCCGGATCCCTAGTAGGAATATTTGTTTGCCTCACGTGCGTTTGTCTTAGAGGACTCAACACAGGGATTGGGTCCGTCTAGGACAGTTGACCTGAAACGAAAAGACCATCATAATGCATCTTACGTGCTACTTGTGCATTTATTTGCTTTGGATTTGCATGTTGACCGGCTTGCAAATAATGAGAGAAAATTGAGAAAATGGTAGTGTTAGGGCTAAATGAGAGTAACTACTTGCTTCGAAAAATCAAAAAGTACTGAAATGCTGCCGGATTATTGGAAAAACAAAAAAAAGAAAAAAAAAGAAGACATTTTAACAAAGTTTTTGGTTTAGGCAAAACATTTTTCCCGAACTACGCCAGTTTGATTCTCACCGGATGTGAGATACGTAGGCAACCCTCATTAAGTCCAAATCCCTTTTGAATAAAAAATATAAAATTCTGAGTTTAGCCTCAAATAAGTCAGGTGTTGCCATTCTTGTCCGAAATAAGCCGAATGTCCCCAAAAGGGAACCGGAAGGCTGTTTTGCAAGAAATACCACCTTAAACCATTTTAAAGGTTAGCAGGCACAGCCTTAAAATCTTCTTCCCCAACGTTCTAAAAGGTCGTATCTGAAAAGCCGAACTCTTGATTTTAGAATAAAGAATTGAGAAATTTCTGAAAACAAAAGCAAAATGAAATGACGTTGTTTTCTTCATTCGGGGTCACAATCGGTTTTCAAAAATCACCCTTAATAAATTTGCAGGATGAGCACAGATGAAATTTAACCCTCCACGTCCCTTAAAGATATCGCTTTGATGCTCCATATGTGGTGGGATGACTTAGGATCGAGTAGCAAAGATTTAGTTATAAGAGTTCTGGGAGGCCTCGTCGGTTTATTAAAAGTCAAGCTAAGGTTAGACATAGTCGAGGCTTTGATACCCTTCTGGGACCCCACTCGCAACGTGTTCCGCTTCTCTGATTTCGAGCTCACATCGACATTGGAAGAAATAGCTGGTTATGCGGGTTTAAATGGAAATCTCAGAAGCCTCTATCCATTGGCACCAAGACCGATGACTCCCGTAGGTTCCTAGACTTGTTAAGCATTAGCCGGAATGTGCGGAAATATATCGGAAGGGTTTTGCACACTCCATTTCTTGTATCATCGATAAAGCAAACCCCGCGGTTTCAAAGAGCCAAACACGGGTCTGGCCCATGTTGGAAACAAAGATAAGTGGGAGGCAATATGGGGCCTAGCTTTCATGGTAGCTTTCTTGGGAGTTGTGGTTTGTCCACAAAAAGATGGTCATGTAGAGAAAGGCCTTGTGGGAATGCTAGATGTTGCAACCAAGCGAGCCAACAACATGGTGGTTTCTCTAATCGTGTCTGAAATCTATCGAGCTTTGACCATACGCCGAGAAGGGGGAAAGTTCCTTCTGGATTGCAATATATTGCTACAACTGTGGATACAAGAGCACCTTTGCCACCAAACTGGGTACATGAACTATGGTTTGACCGGGTTGAGTTACATTGAATAATTTGGATCATCGGTAACAGGTACTGAGTTCCCTGAGGGCACTGAGGCTTGGTTGTCATTCTTGAGATCTTTGACTGTGGACAAAATTTAATGGGCTTTCGAAGGGCTCCCCGCTACCGAGGTTGTGAACACATCAGCAGAACTACCTTATATTCTTTAGATGGGGCGTCCGGAGCATCCAACCCTACGCTCCTTACCGAGTCCTACGGCAGCTAGGAAGATTCCAAACCATCCACGGTGATGAAGATCTGAGTAAACAAGTCATCGAATTAGGCCCGAAAGCTGCATTCCCAGAAGGAAAGATTCACCAAATATGGAATGAATGCAGGTATCTTGAGCATAAAACCATAGTGCAAGATCGAGCTAGGGGCAAATTAGACCCCAAATACTTGGTTTGGTTTGGTAAAAGATTTAAAATTCTTGAGAGACCCGCCAAGAGGCCACATGTTCAACACTTCACTGACAAAGCTTGGGGGATTGGTTAGCCAAGGATAGGAATACAGGGCCCGAATAGGAATATTGGAAAAATAGGTTCAGGATCTCCGGTTTGAAAACAGCTTGCAAGGCGCGGCCGATGAAGGTGACAAAAAGAAGCTGACCCAAGAGAATGAAGCTCTGAAGACTCAAATCTAAAAAATGAAAATAGCTGCTAAAAACCAAGACAGAATCCAATCCGATGAGAGATTGATAAAAGGGTTGAAGAAGAAATTCTTAAAGTGACAGGAAGAGTTGGAGAAATCAAAAGGGAATATGGCAAAAATGTGGGCATAGAAGACAGGGGAAAGAGCCCAATTTGTGCGACTCGAAAAGAAATTATGAGTGAACCATTACTAATTTGAGAAGGAAAATGACCACCCTCAAGAATGAAGCATCCAAACAAGCTAAAGACTTTAAACCAACAGGGACCATCGCTATGACTTGATGGCCCAAATGGAGGAGGAAATACAACAATTACAACTTCAGCACCTTCATGATGCCTGGGTTTTGGAAGCCAAGAATGATCAGATAGGGCGGTTGCTCCAAGAAAAGGGCAGAATCAGGGAGAGGATCCTGACAATTGCTCACTATATCACTAGGAAATTCCAAGCATGCGAGGACATGACTCGCACTACCATTTTTGTGGCAGTAATGATATTTCTTAAACAGATAATGAGTGACCTGGATAGGCTTCAAGGGGATCTTGCATATAGGCCCGCGGCTAGACCGAACGATGTCCCGCAGGCACCAGGAGCTTCAATATATTCATGATTTTCATATTGAGTCTGTATTTCCTTTTTCACAAGAGTTTGTACGTTTTTAGAGTCTGTCAAGTTATTCGAGCCTGTATTTTCTTTTGAAGAAAGATATTTGAATTTGGAGTCTGTATCTTAGTAATCAAAGTATTTTCCATCTATGAAACTTGGAAATCTAAAAAAGAATTTTGTTTCTAGTCACATTTTTCATGAACTATGCTCTATCTAATTCATGTCAGGTCATGATACGTAGGCAATCTTCATAGGATTCGACCGTAACCCTAAAAGAGAAAAAAAAAAGAAAAGAAAAAACCCTAAGAGAAAAACAAAAGAAGGGGCGAAAATAAAAGAAGAACAAGAGAGGAAGAGAAATAAAGAGAAAAAACAAAGAGTGAAAATCAAAAGAAAGAAAATGGAAGAGAAAAGCCAGAATGACATATTCAACAATTTCAAACATGTAGACACCCGTTTAACTGTATAGGTCCATCACACCTCAACGTGCGATTCCCTATCTGTTACTTGTCTCAAACTAACCGTTTGTTGCTGTCAATTCCAGCTTAGGTCTTTAGAAATGGTGGTTGGTTTATGGTAAGCTGGCATCACATCGGTATTTTACCAGATCAAAAAGAAGTAGAGAAATGTCGTCTAAAATGACCTTGCCGGCAATTCCCATCTCGGAAGATAGCCCAATCTCAGGCATCCTGGCCTCAGAGTTTGCAGCAGCCGAGGAAAACAGGATCCTACGCCTTAGGGTTATGGAGATGTGGGATGCATGGACAAATGGAAAAGATCCTCTGAGCGCCATCCCTGGATTCCCCGAGCCCTTCCCTAGATCAGGAGGTACCTGAACTATTCCCATTAGTCATCGAGGCATCCTATTAGGAAAGCCCACCATACCGACCAATTTTGTTGGAGCACCTTCTGAGGTCCGTCCCAGGTGTTCACATCCGGAACAATCCCTAATATCTATATGGCTCCCCTGTGTGCGGCCACAACACAGTCCCCATTGCCTAAACCCATGTTTGATCCATCGGCCTTTACATTCCAAACACCCACTTACCAAACTGAGCCTCCTCAGTACACCACCTACACTTATCCTCAACCACCTTTTGAGTTCAACCCAGGACAAGATAAAATTCCCAAAGCTCCTGAATAGGAAGAGATGGACAAGGTTTAAGTGGGCAAAAAGTGTTTCTTATACAGATCAGTGCATGTTCCATCACGTGCACCTACCCATGGGATATAAAACGTCAAAGTTCGAAAAGTATTGCAACCAATTGCGCGGTGGTGGCAGAAAAGAAAAGTTGTTGATGGCATACTTCAAAGAAAGCTTAGTAGGCATTGCCTCGGAGTGGTATATGGATCAAGATGTCTCATGATGGCACATTTGCGACGATCTTTCTAGAGAATTTTTAAGGCAGTTTCAATACAACATCGACATCACACCAGACAAGAACTCTTTGGCAAATTTGAAGAAGAAGCCTTCAAAACGTTTCAGAGAATATGCTATTAAGTGGCGAGAACAGGCATCGAGGGTGAAACCTCCCATGGATGAAATAGAAATGGTCATTGTCTTCCTTCAGGCCCAGGTAGCAGATTACTCTCAGAACATGATGTCGGCCAAGGGCAAACTTTTTGCAGAGGCAATCAAGATTGGTGAAATGGTAGAAAACGGTTTGAAAACGGGTAGGATTTTGAGTAAGTCAGACATCAGAGCAAACTCCCATGCCATCCAAGGCGGGTCTAGAGGAGTCACAAGAGGCAAAAAGAAAGAGGAAACCTCGATGGCAACATCGGGTACGAAAAGACATCATGCTCCTTGGCCCATGTTCTCAGGAAGAACCCGTCAACATTATTATCCTCACCAGGACATGTCTTATGCTCCATAACCATATGTGGTTATAAAGGCTCAACATTTTGCACGACCGCAGCAACAAGCCAACAAGAACCAAGCTATGAGAAACTAGCCTCTCACCCAAACCACTATAACCCTCGTCCTCTTCAAAATAACTTCT
Organism: Nicotiana benthamiana; assembly: GCA_034376525.1. Lineage (NCBI taxonomy): Eukaryota > Viridiplantae > Streptophyta > Magnoliopsida > Solanales > Solanaceae > Nicotiana > Nicotiana benthamiana. The sequence goes on along the minus strand of CM067333.1, from coordinate 87,439,357 downwards.
GTCCCCGTGATCCACCCAGAAGGCAAAACTTTACGCTAATAGGGGAGTCCTACTCCAGTATATTCCCAAAACTTGTCCAGTTGGCTGTTTTACAACCCTTACCTTCTAACATACAAAACCTGGAATTGCCTTCCTACCAACGTGGTGCTCGGTGTGCTTATCACTCGGGGGTTGAGGAGCATGACACAGACAATTGCTGGACTTTGAGGCGAGCCATAGAAGATTTAATAGAGAAAAGGAAAGTAGTGTTGAGGGGAGGATGTCCTTAATGTGACTAACAACCCGTTACCGGCCCATAACAACAGACCGGTATTCGGGATGATCTGTGAGGATAAAGAATTCGACCCGGCTTTGAAGGCCATAATTGCCATTGATGACGTAGATAGAAAGCCAAGAGCTTCCCCCAGGAAAGATAAAAGGGAAAAGAAGAACAAAACCACGCACCCTGAAATTGAAAAGAAAGTGGAAGTTAAAACTGAGACGACACCCGTCAAAGAAGCTGTCGTTTATGTCCCATGAGGTCGTCAGGAAAAGAAGTTGTCTCTGAGTCCCCCAAAGAGATTCGAGTTGAACAAGACTACTTAGATGTATATGCCAAAAGGAACCTATGTGGTGGGGGGCCAACTAATCCACCAAGTAAGAGTGAGCCCGTGGTTGTTGGCCGCCCACCTCAAAGGCCTATGACATACCCCACTACAGTCCTTAGAATTATCATGAAACGGTGGTGACATATAAGGGCAAAGAAATCTCTGGAGAGACTCAAGAAAGTTACCCAGTGAAGAAATACTCTGAATTGGAAGAAGTGAACAGCACCACTAAGAAGTGGTTCCCACCCAAGAAACCAATGAGCGCCGAAGAGGCGGAAGTTTTCTTTCGAAAGATGAAAATGGCAGACTATGAAGTAGTGGATCAGCTTCAGAAATCCCCTGAACATGTCTCCTTGCTATCCTTGCTCATGGAATCTCCTGAGTACCAGAGGGTACTAGCAAAAACTCTCAGTGAGGTCTACGTGCCAGCTCAAACCTCTGTGGAACAATTAGAAAGGATGGCGGAAAGATTCTTCGCTATCAATCAGATAACATTCAGTTAAAATAACTTTCTCCCAGAAGGAGCTGCTCACAACAAAACCCTGCATTTAACTATCAAATGTGAAAGTTATTATGTCAAAAGGGGTAATGGTAGACGGAGGCTCTAGGGTGGACATATGCCACCTGTCAACTACAGAGAATGAAAATCGGGACTAAAAGGATTCGTCCCAACAATGTATGTGTTCAATCTTTCGATGGTATCAAAAAGCACACAATCGGAGAGATCAAAAAACAGTTGGAGGCGGGAGTAATCCGGGTGATACAGTACACCACATGGCTGGCCAATATAGTTCCAGTGCCAAAGAAAGATGGGAAAACCCGAGTGTGTGTGGACTACAGAGATTTGAACAAGGCAAGTCCCAAAGACATGTTCCCTTTGCCCAATATTCACATCCTTGTTGATAACTATGCCAAACACGAGATACAGTCTTTCATAGACTGCTACGCAGGATATCACCAGGTGTTGATGGATGAGAAGGACGCCGAGAAAACTGCCTTTACCATACCTTGGGGAACCTATTGCTGCATGGTTATGCCTTTTTGGTTAAAGAACATTAAGGCAACATATATGAGAGCCTTGACCACTATCTTCCACGACATGATGCATCAGGAAATAGAAGTATATGTGGACGACGTGATTATCAAGTCTAAAACTCAATATGATCATGTGCGGGACCTAAGAAAGTTCTTTGAAAGGCTGGACAAGTACGATTTGAAATTTAACCCAGTCAAATGCACATTTGGGGTCTCGTTAGGCAAACTTCTAGGGTTCATAGTCAGGCGGGGGGTATTAAGTTAGATCCGACAAAGATAAAGTCTATTCGAGACCTACATCATCCGAAGATAAAAAAGGATGTAATGAGCCTATTGGGGAGATGAATTATATTAGATGATTCATCACTCAGCTGACTTCCACATGTGAGCCCATATTCAAATTGCTAAAGAAGAATGCAGCGATCAAATTGATGGATGAGTGTCAAGAGGCTTTTGATAAGATTAAAGATTATCTGTCCAATCCACCAGTCTTGGCCCCGGCGGAACCAGGAAGGCCATTGTTTCTATACCTGACAGTCCTGGAGAACTCCTTTGGTTGTATTCTCAGGCAGCATGATATTACTGGAAAGAAAGAATAGGCAATATACTACCGGAGCAAAAAGTTTACCTGTTACGAGGCCAAATACACCCTGCTAGAAAGAACCTGTTGTGTCTTAAATTAGGTCGCTCATAAATTGAGGCATTACCGACAAGCACACACCACCTACCTCATAACCAGGCTGGATCTTCTGAAGTATATATTTCAAAAACCAATGCCCACCGGGAGATTGGCAAAATGGCAAATCCTTCTCACCGTGTTTGACATAGTCTATGTCACTTGCACAGCAATGAAGGCTCAGGCGTTAGCAGACCATTTAGCCAAGAACCCGGTGGATGGTGAATACCAACCCTTGAATACTTATTTCCTAGATGAATATGTGAATTCGGTGGAGGTAATGTTCGAAGACAACACCACTTTAAAAATGTTCTTTGATGGAGCGGTAGATGAAAAATGGGTAGGAATTGAGGCAATATTAATTTCACCCACCGGTCAGCACTACACAGCCACGGCTCCGCTTCAGTTATTTTGCACGAACAGTACAGACGAATATGAAGCCTGCATCATAGGCATAAATATGGCTATCGACCAAGACTTCGAGGAACTATTGATCATGGGGGATTCAGATCTAATCATCCGTCAAGTCCAACGGGAGTGGGAAATGCGAGATGTCAAACTCATCCCTTATCGGCAACATGTGGAAGACCACAGAAAATGGTTCAAGTCGATAGAGTTCAGGTACATCCCTCGTTGTCACAATGAACTAGACTACGGGCTTGCTACTTTGGCCTCGATGTTGCCTTATCCAGGAAATGCCCACATCGATCTCTTGGAAATCAAAATCAGGGAAGGGCATGGGTACTGTAATGTGGCTGAGGTAGAACCAAACATCCAGCCATGGTACCATGACATCAAGATGTTTCTGAAAACACAAGAATATCCCGAGCAAGCGACGGGAGATCAAAAGAGAACCATTAGACAGCATGCGAGTGGTTTCTTCTTGAGTAGTGATGTCTTGTATAAAAGGACCCCATATCTCAATTTTCTAAGATGTGTTGATGACGAGGAATCTGGAAAGATTATACATGAAGTACACGCAGGACTGTGCGGGCCCCATATGAACGGGTATGTGTTGGCAAAGAAAATAATTTGGGCGAGGTATTACTGGATAACCATGGAGATGGACTGCTTCAGCTTTGTTCAGAAATGTCATCGGTGCCAAGTGCACGGTGATTTGATTCATTCAGCAACAACTGAACTGCATCTTATGTCAGCACCTTGGCCATTTGGTTCCAAGGGCATGGACGTCATTGGACTAACCAAGCCAAAAGCCTCAAATGGACATAGATTCATATTGGTTTCTATTGACTACTTTACGAAGTGGGTTGAAGCAATCACTCTTAAGTCAGTTACCAAGAAAGCTGTGGTGGATTTTGTGCATGCTAATCTCATTTGCAGTTTTGGCATCCCAGCCACTATCATCACGGACAACGCTGCAGACTTGAACAGCCGATTGATGGGGAAGATATGCGAACTATTCAAAATAACATATAGAAACTCCACTCCCTACCGGCCCAAAGCCAATAGTGTCGTCGAAACAGCTAACAAGAACATCAAAAAGATCTTGAGAAAGATGATTCAAAGCTATAGACAATGGCATGAAAAGTTGCCTATTGCATTATTTGGATATCGCACCACTATTAGTAGGAGCAACCCCATACTTATTGTTCTATGGAACTGAAGTTGTTATACCCGCAAAGGTAGAAATCCCTTCACTCCAGATAATCATTGAAGCAGAAATTGAGGATAGTGAGTGGGTCAAGACTCGGGTGGAACAATTGTCATTAATTGATGAAAAACGAATGGCCGCGGTTTGTCAAAAGCAGTTGTACCAACAAAGAATGGCCCGCGCTTATAACAAGAAAGTGCGGCCAAGAAAATTTAAGGTTGTGCATCTTGTATTAAGGCGCATTCTCCCTCACCATCAGGAAGCAAAAGGAAAATTTGCTCCTAACTGGAAAAGCCCATACATTATCAGGAAAATATTACCGAAAGGGGCATTGTACCTAGGCGACATTGAAGGGGATGATCTCGAAGCAGCAATAAATGCAGATGCAGTAAAAACGTACTACGTCTAGACTCCATGTAGCAATGATTCAGTCTATTTAAGATGACGAAGGCTTTCATTCTCGCTAAATACTATCAACTTTGGTAATCACATTTGAGCCTGTTACTTTTCCGTGACCACCCTCTTTGGAACTTGGAAATGTTATTCAAAAAAGAAGAAGAAAAGAAAACAAAAAAAACAAACAACAAAATGAAAAAAGGTGAGGAAAAAAACAAAAAAAACAAAAATAGTTTAGGAAATACTCCTGAACTACGTCTAACTTGATTCCGAAAGGATACGTAGGAAGCCTCTCGCAATAGTTTAGGAAATTCTCCTGAACTCATAAAGAGCACTATCAGGCAACGGTGAGAAGAGAAATGACAAAGGTCGATTGGCGAAAACCAGCAAAGGGCGCTGTCGGCCAAAAAGAAGATATCTCACCACTAAAAGAGTCCTTGCAAGTTTCCTTGGTTTTGAAATGTGGAAATACGATTCACGAGAAGCTCAAAATTTTGTGTGGGTCGGGCATCCATTCTGAGAAGCATGTCATGTTCATTTGAAGTCAGCATGCACCCCCAAATAAGACATTCTCTTTTCCCGAAAGGGATTCTTCTCTTGGAACTCATATGATTTCTTTTTGTATACTTCTTCCTTAAATCCCTTTCGATTTAACTTTGATTCCATGACTATTACAAAAGAAAAGGTGGCAGGACTGGTTTCAGAGGGCTCGCCAGGCAAGGGCCAAATAAAATACCCAGTCTCAACGGGCGCATCTAGCTGATCCCAACTGGCCATGATGGCTGATGCTTCGAAAGTAGAAAGGGTCTGAAATTAAAGAAAATCGAAGTCAAAATGCCCACAAAGGCAAAATGAAGTTAGAAAGATTAAGTCCCGGTGGGCTAATTGTCTCGACAAAGTTTCAAAGTCAAGCTACCCAAAGGTTCTAAAATGGAAGTTGGGGTAAAGAAATCATAACAGAAAGGCCTACGAAGGCGAAATAAATCTGAAAGATGATTTTCCACCGACCAACCAGCAAGGAAAAGTCTGGAAAGTTAGACATCTTCTCAAACGGAAGCAGGGTCGAGATCAAGCAATCAAGGACACAAAACCAACCACTGTTTCAAACTAACCATCGTGCTTTGTTTGAAAATCTAAAACAGGTGTAATTCAAAGCAATTGGGAGAAAAAGGGAAGTTCTCTTCAAATCCAAAAACCGACAATGATCAACCCAAAAGGGAAGTTCTCTTCAAATCCTTTCCCGCATTTTTAATAAAAGAAAGAAGAAAAAGGAGAATCACAAAAAATCATGGTAGCATAGTGCCCCCAATCCTTAACTCCATCCTTCCAAACCTAGGACCACATCCCCTAGTTGTCCCCAGCATAACCTATGGACCTCCCCTACATAACTCGAGGATCATTTTCTTTCTCCCCAGCATAACCTATGGACCTCCCCGGCATAATCCAAGGAGCATTTTCCTTTCTCCCCAGCATAACATGAGGACCCTTTTCCTTCATTCCCCAGCATAACCCGAGGGTCATTTTCCTTTTATCCCCAACATAACCTAAGGTCTTTTTCTTTTCTCCCCCGGCATAACTCGAGGGACATTCTCCTTCTATCCCCAATATACCTTTTTCTTTCTATCCCGGCATAACCCATAGATCCTCCTAGCATAACCCAAGAGCCTTTTTCTTCTTATCCCAGCATAACCCGTGGATTCCCCTAGCATGATCCAGGAGCCTTTTTCTTCCTATCCCGGCATAACCCGTGGATTCCCTTGGCATAACCCAGGAACCTTTTTCTTCCTATCCCGGCATAACCCGCATATCCCCTGGCATAACCCAGGAGCCTTTTTCTTTCTATCCCGGCATAACTCGCAGATCCCCCTGGCATAACCTAGGAGCCTTTTTCTTCCTATCCCGTCATAACCTGTGGATCCCCTGGTATAACCCATGAGCCTTTTTCTTCCTATCCCGGCATTACCCGTGGATCCCCTTGCATAACCCATAAGCCTTTTTCTTCCTATCCCGGCATAACCCAGAAGCCTCTTTCTTTCTATCCCGGCATAACCCGTGGATTCCCCTGGCATAACCCAGGAGATGTTTTCTTCCTATCCCGACATAACCCGTGGATCCCCTGGCTTAACCCAGGCGCCTTTTTCTCCCTATCCAGGCATAACCTGCGGATCCCCCTGGCATAACCTAGGAACCTTTTTCATTTATCCCGGTATGACCCGCGATTCTTCCTAGCATAACCCAAGAATCTTTTTCATTTCATCCTGGCATAACCCATGAATTTTCCTTTTTCATCCCCAGCAGGGACCCTTCATTCCCATCCCGGCATAACCCGTGGATCCTCCACTTATCCCAGAAGGGACCCCTTTCCCTTTCTTGGCATAACCCGTCCATCGGCCAGCATAACCTGGTAATCTTTCCAAAGGATACACAATCCGGGCTTTTATTGTTTTCAATAAAGAAATATCTTAAGCTCACTTTGCAAATAAATCACGAAATCCTCCCAGTTCGTTTGTTTGCTTTTGGTGTCCGGACAGGTCTTTACCTCGAGACGCAGGATTCGAGGTGACTAAAAGAATGAGTCTCAAGCCGAAACGAAGTAAATAAGAAAAGAAATAAATCCAGAGTGATTGAAGAAGAAAGATGTGGACTGCTCAAATCTGATTCAAAATCACAAGTTCCACATGGCCCTCTCCGCTAAAAATGATTAAGAAAGAACTAGCACCTACATCTTACGAGCATCAAGATTCAGACCAAGTCCACGGCAAATCTAGCTGAGACTCAAGATCAAGTTTCAAGAGATTTATAGATATGAATCTTGTAACTCATAGTTGATAGGCATAGCTAGCTTAGCTTTTGATTTTCCTTTTTGTGTAATAAGGAGGTCAACAAGCAGTAGCAGCGGCATCAGCAGTGAAATCACAGCTCTTGGTAGTACCAACTACCAAAACTTTCAAAACTACACTAACCTGATTCCTTTTCTAGCCAAGGATATGTAGGCAACCTCTGAAGCAAGGTTTGGTCAGACATTTTTCAATTAATGCTTCTCATGGAATGTCAAGCAGGCAAAAATCTCTCAGTTCCTCATTTATCTTTGCCCGAAAACCCTTCGTGTCTCCAAGCGAAGAGGGGCAACTGTGAGCACTGATTTTTGTCTCGTTTGAACTATTCCTATAAAACTCATAAAATTAGAATTTCTCTTTATTATTTGAATTTTAGGGATTAATTGTATGGTTTTGTGCTTGTTTGCATTTCTGTGCATTTTTAATTAATATAATTCATAAAATACACAATTAGCACATTTGCATTTAGGACCCAATTTTATATTTTTCTTATGTTTGTTAGTTAATTGACATTGAAAAAATAAGAGAAAATAGCAAAAATTCGCACTTTTTAATTTTTACTTTTAATTTTAAAATTTTGTCATAGTTTTCTTTTAAAATTAGGACTTAATTAATTTTTAGGAAAAATAATTATCTTAATTTAAGATTGGAACCCAGTCTTTTAATTTTTAATTTTGTATTTAAAAAAATCTAAAAAAATGAAATGAAATAATGAAGAAGAGAAAATGAAAAGAAATTCAAAGAGTTAAAAATCCAAGTGTTGGACCAGCCCAAACCAACCACTCCTCTTATACCTATCTCACTCAGGCCCAGATCCATATCAACGCTCGGTCCAGCACCCACTGTGAAACGATATCGCTTAGGTAACTAACGATCGCAGTCGTCCATCCTTTTTTATCCAACGGTGTCCAAGCCTAGGGTGTAACGCGTATATTACTTTTCCATCATCCCTTACCCACAAAAACCTCGTACCATGTCTCTTCCTAACCCTAACTATACCGACGTAGCGCCACCACCAGCCACCGTCCCTCCGTCGTCTACTGCCGGCCGAAAATCGCCCCCGCCGGCGGCGATGCTCCAATCAACACCAAATTTACACCCTCTCCTCCTCTCCTCCTCCTCCTCCTTCCAACGCCCCAAATACTATCCTTCGAATCATATCCAATCTTCTCGAATATCAATTCAAAGTTGAGATTGCTCCGCTGCCCATGGCGGTGCCACCACCAAATAGCCCCAAATTTACACCACATAGCCTCCTCATCTCCCTCTTTACAAATCCAGAGCATATAACCCTCAAACATTACTAGATCTTCTTGAATTTCAAATAGAAGTTTGACCCAGAACCCTAATCTACCCAAACCTGGATTTAGGGCTTCCGAAACTTTCAAAACAAATGCATGAAGGAATCCTATTCGAAATTCCAGGTTCGAAGTGAAATTAGGCTAAGTTTTCAGTATATTCTTTAGTTTCCTTGTCCTTCATCTCATTTCTATATAATTAGTTATTCATGCTTGATTCCTGAGTTCTGATTAGGCTTTAGTTTGATTTAATCGCACTAGCCTCTTCTGATAATTCGATCGTTATGCCTGATTCCTGAGTCAAGTTAATTAGTATTTGCCTAAATAATAAGAATTAGATTTTATTAGGGACGTGCATGTTCAAGTATATTTGTCAAGTCCTCTAGAACTGATTTAGATCTATATCCTTGTTTGATAGATTGATGCCTCGTTTATGGCTTACCAAATTCTTTTGAATCTTTCTTCTCTTTGATTCACACTGATAACATGAGCCTACATGTTGATGCATTTTTGTTTCTTAAATTTCTATTGATTAATAATTAGTAATAGTAGTTTAGCTTTAATTTTTCTAGCTTAGAATAGGTGTAGTTGAATTAAGTAGTTTAATTTTGGGGGTTTAGTTAAAATAAATCATAAGGTGTTTAAAAGTTCATGACTTGGTAATTAACCATGGTCACATTTGACAAAGTAAAGAGGTTTAGGTTTGGTCTTACCTTGGTCAGTAATTTCAGGTTAAATAACAGGGGTGGTTAGGGGTAGTTTAGGAATTCTAGCTTAGGGAATCCTTGTATAACTTATCTAGAAGCTTCTAGGTTGAGGTTTGAATAGTAATTTGTAATTCTTGGCACCATTCCTTGGATAACAAGTCATGAATTGAGGGACTAATTGGCTAGAATGAAACACTAAAAGGACTAAGTATTAAAATAAGAGCTGAAGTTTGCCCTTGTTACTTGCCTATAAAGGCATTTGTTTCTTGACCAAAAAGGCACCTTGGAACTTCCGAAAAAATTCTTCTGAATTTGTCATGAGTGAAAGAGTAAAAAATACAAAAATAGGAGATCTGATTTTAGGGAAAACTCTTGAAAATTCACACACAAAATAAGCAGCAAATATTGTTCTATTAGCATTAATTGCTCTTTAAAACTGTTCAGTTCAGTTCCAGATTCAAAAGTGCAAAATGGTATAAGTTGGAGTCATTTGAACCTGTTGAGGCTGCTTAGATCCTAGTCTAGTTGAGAAACTCCTTTGTTTTGCTTCTGGGTTTCGAGCTTTGTTTTCATTGCTGCATCTATTGAGTTGAATTTACTGTTGTTATTGCTTTCTGCCTACATACTCATTGGTTTATTTGCTTTAACCAGGTACACATCGTGTAATCTCCAAGTTGTGGACATGAATTGAATTGCAGCATAGCTTTATTTTTTGTTAGTTTTCATATTTGATTTCTTGTAATTTCATGAAGTTCAATAGACCTATTTGTAACTAAGACTGGACAGTTTTGAACTGTTTGATTTGTATTGGACTGTTGATATTCATTAGCCTAGTGTAATTTTTTTTGGCAATTAGTTTAGCATTAACACAACATAAATGTAGAAATTGATTCTAGGTCCTCATGTGTAGCTAATAACTTAACACTCCAATAGGTGTGAGTATTCCACAAAAACAGGTAGTGGTATGAATGGATTTATATTTGCCAATTTACTGTTTAAAAATTGAATTTGACTTGGATTGCAGGTTCACAAGTGTAAAATCAGGTTGTAAGATGTTTGGCATAGTTTTCGATGAATTTTTTATCCATTTAATCGTTACAAGTGTTGAAGTGGTAAATTGATTCACTTCAGTTCCCAAAAACAGTCATCTATGGCTATGATATAGCAAATAGGAAAACTACATAAGTAATTTGAGTGTTAAATTGTATTGTCAATTGGAATTGCAATTAGAAGTTGTCTTGGTTATACATTGAATTTGAAATCAAATATCCATAACTCATGTTCATTGTTACGTCTTGGTCAAATCTTTAGTATAAGGTGTTTAGCTAGGATGAATCAGAATTTTTTGCCTACTAAGCTAAGTTTGCTTGCTCGGTTAATTTGAGCTATAAGTTTCAAATGAGTTATAGTTTTATTATGCTCTTTGTCATACTGGGCTCAAATGCAAGGCCCAAACAATCGCATTCATAATCATATCTGAAAGTCATGCACTAACACACCCTGGGCCTTGTCCTTTCGCCATAGGCCCAATTGTACAATCGGTACGAGATTCTCAATCCACACTCTTTAAGTCCAATTCATTTTTCAACTTAGCCCCATGAATAGCCCCAAGATCTGGGAGACAGTTATCAAATTGTAGTGAATCTTATCACATTGGAATAGATTTCAAAACCCAAGAAAGTTAGGGGCTTAATTCATAATTTGAAATAATACAGAGTTTGAGCTATTCGAGGTAGCGAGTTCAAATTAAGAGGTTCTTCCCTTTTTTTGAATCCGGACTTGAACTTGAGGCTCGAATTTTATAATATTAATTAATTAGTCCTTTAGAGATAAATTCAATAGAAAATAACAATTTTCTCTAGGTTTGCCTTCTAAAAATAAAATGAGGTGCGTCGCGCCAAATAAAACTCACAAATTGTGTGGCCCTCTTTAAATGTTTATATTAAAATACATAGAACTTAGGACGAGTCGTTTAGCAAACTTTCACGGCCTCACGCGAAGTTAACAACACATTAGTCGCTTTAGGCGCGTCCTTTAATAATTTTACCTTCCTAAATACGGGTATGCATTTCATGTGACTCAAATCCAAATCCCAAAATGTTGGATAAAATGTGTCAAGGATCCGGGTGCATTTCATGTGACGTGATCCAAAAACATTTTTTAAATGACGTTCAATTTCCTAAAAATTGTTATTTTAAAGTGGTAAATAATCCTAAAAATGGTACTATGGGATGGCATGTTTTAAATCAGATTTTTAGCCAATTATAATAGTTTAAGCGACTGTCCTCAAACCAGAGGATCCGGTGGTACCTAACACCTTCCCTCGGGTCAACAAAATTCCTTACTAAGAATTTCTGGTTCACAGACTCCATTTGGGAAGTCAAAAATTTCCTCGATCTGGGATTCAAAACAAACCAGTAGCTTAGGACACCAAAAGCCAAGCCTATCCCAAGTGGTGACTCTAAATAAATAAATAATCTCATTTCGAATAATGTCACTTAAATTGGAAAAACTCCCTTATACATTTATCCTTCAGGGTAGCCGTGTAAAAGGAGGTGTGACAAGGCATATATACCACTTTGGCTCAGGAAGGGTTGCTTTCCCTTACTGTAGCAACATCTCAGGTCGGGGGAGGAGCAGAGACTCCCACCGCCCACACTTCTGAGTAGCGAGTGCATGTTGAGCAGGCCTCTTAGATTATTCCTGCACCGCCTGCAATGCCAGTTCAGCCCGAGGATATGGCAGCGGCTTCCAAGTAGGAGCAGCTGAGACTTGAGAGGTTCAAGAGGTACAAGCCTCCAAAGTTAAGTGGTCTAGCATCGAAGGATGCTCTGGGATTTCTTGATGAGTGTTACCGCATTCTCCGTACTATGTGTATCTTAGGATCGAGCGGGGTTTCTTTCACTATTTTCCTTCTTCGAGGAGTTATCTATGATTGGTGACTGAGTTAGATAGTCCATAAGAGCTTCACTGACTTGGACTTAGTTTTCAAATATGTTCCTGAGAGAGTTTGTCCCTTAGAGCCTCAGGGATACATGGCGCACCGAGTTTGAGCACTTGCGCCAGGGTACATGATCGTCTTGGAGTATATTGTCTGTTACACTAGCTTGGCTAGACATGCCGCAACCTTGGTTTCTACTGTTCATGAGAAGGTTCGTCAGTTTATTGATGGGCTTATTCCTAGCATCAGGTCTAGCATGGCTTGTGAGTTGGAGATAGACATTTCTTATCAGGGGTGGTAAACATTGCTAGGATGATAGAGGGTATGCATGCTAGGGAGATAGAGGATAGGCGGGGTCATGAGATAGAGGGGAGACGAGATCAAGAGAGAGTTTGAGAAGGCGAGGAGACCTCGTAGACTAGGGAGATATAATGGTCCTTACTTTAGAGGTAGGGTGCGTCATGGTAGACGTTTTGCGGGTCAGCCAGTTCAATTTGTGCTTTAGACTTTGCATAGTGACTCAGGTGTTCATGGGTCTCGGAGTGCCCATACCGCACAGTTCCCACAACCTTATTGGTATAGAGGTTGCTTTGAGTGTGGAGACACTAGCCATATGGTGAGAGACTATCCCAGACTTTAGTCCATTATGTCACAACAAGGTATTCAGGTGAGTAGAAGGTGCCCAAGAGGGGAGACCCGGCTCATTAATGTGTTTCACATAGTAGGCTTGAGACCTCCGTGCTAGCTGAATATCATTCAGGTATGCCTTTGGTTTGTTATAGAGAAGCACCATCCATATTTCATTACAGTTCTGATTATCGTGGTGAGTTTCCCTATTTGCGGCTCCATTAATGGTGCATTTCATGATTAGCACTCGGTTTACGTGATTACCCTGTTGGGAGGTTCTATGAGTGATATCTGTGTCTATCATCTATTTCTAGCCATTGTCGGGATTTATGAGACTAGTGGTAAATTCATGTCGTCCTTTTCGGTAAGTTTGATGTGATTTTTGAGTATTTTTGGCTACAAGCTGTGATTTTTATGCTCCAACAGTGTGGGAGCCTGTACATGTTGTAATCTTGGTGACGGAATTGATCTAGTGAGAGTGTCCAGCTGATTTGATGTGTACTCTACTTGTGATTTAGAGTGGAGGATGAGAACCCCGTGATTTCATGTGTTTTAATGTGTTGAAATCGGGTTGTGTACCGCGATGGGAGTTATATCAATATGAGAGCCTTGTGATTCTGTTATATGCTTTAAATCTTTCTTATTAGATTGTTTTGTAGATTAGTGTTGATAGAAAATTTGTGCTCGTCTGGCTTTTATGGTAGTTCCCTTATATGTTTCCCTTCCCATATTTAGTCATTTTCTTTCTGTGCTTCTTGAGTTTCGGCTTGTGGGGTGGGTGCCCGTTGGTATTAGCTGAGATTTGGTGATTCGGGTGTTTAATTATGTGTCTTTCATGGATACTGTATCGTTGTCAGTGTGGTGGGGGGTTGAAACGGGTTCCCGTTGAATATGAGGCTTATGGCTTGTGCTAAATTTGATTTCAAGCGAATATTGGGATCAAAAATATTAATGTAGGCCTATATGTGATGTGTCATGTTGTAAGGTTGTACTATATAAGTTTTGCTATAAATTGATGCAGTTGGTTGAGACTGATACCGGGTATGAAGTTAGAATCGGGTCTTTTGAAAATGGATAGAAGATGAGAATTATAGTTCTAAGGCTTATTAGCATTGCTAGAAAGGCTAAATTTCAGTTGAGATGGTGTCATCAGGCTTATGTGGACTGGGGTGACATAGGATCACCCCTAGGTGCATGTTGGAAGTGTTCATTCAATAACTTGAGGACTTCGAGACGAATCTTGACACGTTCGAGGACGAACGTTGGTTTGAAAAGGGAGGATGTAACGATCCGCCAGATCTTTTTGAGAATTTAAGCTCCATTTAGCAGCATAAGGTTTTGAGAAGCTTCATAATATGAGTATCGACTTGCGTGCATAGCTGAATTCAGCCAATGGATGATTCAGAGTCAAACTGAAAGAAGGGATCTAGTTTTGGAAGTTTAAACGGTGCGAATTTGACCGGAATTGGACTTTTGAGTAAACAACCCCGGAATGAAGTTTTGATGATTCCAATAGCTTCATATGGTGATTTTGGATTCAGATGTGCATCCGGGTTCAGATTTGGGGGTTTGCAGGGTAAATTAAGGCATTCGGCAAAAGTCGGGAAAAAATTGAAGTTTGGAAAATGAAGAAGTTTGATCCATAGTTGACTTTGATTATATCGGGATCAGAATGTGATTTTGAGAATTGGAGTAGCACCTCCATGTCATTTTGGGATTTGCTGCAAAATTTGGCATCTTCGAATTCATTTGATAGCTTTCGTCACGAGTTTAGAAATTTGAAGATTGGAAAGTTTATAAGTTCGATGGTTTGATTCATTATATTGGCATTCTTTAATGTGATTTGAGACCTCGAGCAATTCTGTGTTAGGTAATGTGACTTGTTTTTTAGTTTAGACGGGGTCCCAAGGGCCTCGCGTGTGTTCCGGGTGGGCTATAGTATATTTCCCCATTTTTAGAACCGTTGATTTGCTGCTTCTGGTATCCTCCTTCGCGATCGCGAGCAGCCTCTCGCGTTCGTGATTCCTTGTTGCGGGCCACCCCGAAATCCTTCTTCACGTTCGCGTCCATCACTTCGTGTTCGTGAAGCTTTGCATTTTCCTTTCTCGCGTTCGTGTCCATCCTTTCGTGTTCGCGAAGCTCTGCATTTTCCTTCTTTGCATTTACGTCCATACCTTCGCATTCGCGTAGCTTCTTGCCCTTATCTTCTCTATGTTTGTAAGCTCATCATCGCATTCATGATGAGAAACTTGGGCAGCCTTAATATTTCATCTTCGCGAATGCGGTCCTCTCTTCGCGTTCGCGATGCACAAAAGCCTAGGCAGACAGAACAAAATCCCAACTCGAGGGTTTAAGCCATTTTTCCATTTTCCGAATTTTAGAGCTCGGGAGGGGCGATTTTTGGAGACTTTTGAACTGAGAAACTTGGGTATGTGATCTCTACCCAACTTAGATCAATTTTTCATTATTCCTAACTTAAATCTAGCATTTAAATTTCGAATTTGATGGGAAAATTTGGGAAAAATTGATAAACTTTATAGGCCAAATTATTGAATTTTGATTGGGTTTTTGACATCTAATTGATAGATTCTTATATTATTATACTCGTGTGAGTGTGAGGATTCTGAAAATATAAATTTCACCCGATTCTGAGATGTGGGCTCGAAGGGCATTTTGGTCATTTTACATATTAGCTTAGAATTTAGTTGTAGAATTAGCTACTTGCCATATTATTTACATTATGAAATGGAATTGAATAGATTTGGTCTATTTGGATTCGGATACTCGTCGCAAGAACGTGGTTTCTAGTTGATTTGGAGTCCGTTCGAGGAAAGTATCATGCCTAACCTTGTGTGGCAACTTCCCCTTAGGACTGAGTCTTATCTGTTGATTGTAATCCGTGTATGCGAGTAGGCTTCTTAGATTTACTATGTATGGAGTTATTCTTGATATGACTGAGTTCCTGCTTATTAATTTAGTCTCTACATGCTTAGTTGGAATTGTTTGCTGCATGATTTATTCTTATTGCCTAATTGTCATCCTATTTGATTTAACTGAAGAACTTCGTCTCTCTTATCATCATGCTACCTTTTCGTAAGTGCCTGTGTTACTGAGAGTTATTATCATCCCTCCTATAACCGCCTAGTCTTAAGTGCAGCTAAGATCGCCTTCCCTTAACTGAAATTACCGAATGTTCTTGTAACTTCCCAACCTTAAATGGATTTTAGATTACCTATGTCTTTGTTGACTTGCCTTTATTAGGGACTACTAGACTCGTGTTGTCTTCCTTATACTGATTTTGGTTATTTGGGATTGTCACTACATCCTAATTTCCCCTTTCATTGAACTGTTCCCTTTATGCCTTTCATTTTTCTTGTTATGGCTATTCTTGTGAACTGTTTATATAGATTCCTTGTGATTTGAAGTTTTTGGAGTGGATTCTCTCGCTATATTTTGCTACTGTCGTTGTTATTATTGTGTGGTTGTGTTGGTGCACGAGGTCTCTGCCATGCGGTTGTGGTTTTGTTAGCGCACGAGGTCTCTGCCGTGCAGTTGTGTTGTGTTGTGCACGAGGTCTCTGCCATGCAGTTGTTTTTGAGGGGTTGCACGAGGTCATTTCCATGATATTTTTACTATTGATATATTGCATATGCGGGGGTGACAAGGAGTGATATGTTTATATACTTATATGCCGGCTGCATATAGGGAGACATAAGGTAGGAACATTATGATGCACGTGTGGCGAAACAGGTGGGCACTTACTGTATTATTATTGGTACACGTGGCAAGATAAGGTGGGCTATGTCAGGGATTGATTGTGAGGATTTGTGATGGTCTAGGGGCATTCTTCTTTGTTTAATACTGTGATTGTGGTACCCTTAGCTATACGAGCTTTATCTCGTGGAAGTTGTGAGGAAACATCATATGTGTTGTCTGTTCTTCTTCTTACGTCTATTAGTTGGTAGGTATGTTGTTAGAGCACTTGCACAAGCATACACGTAGTTGAACACTCCTATTGGATGTGTAGTCCTCCTGATTTTGCTAAATATAGATGTACACCCTTGTTTACTTATTATATATGTGAAAGTGTCCCTGGTTAACAACTGAGTTGTCATTATGACCATGAGTCTGATGGGGCACATGATGCCAAGTGTTATATTCCAGGTATTAGGACTCGAGGGTTGTAATATGTCCGAGATTATGTATTTTGTCGAAATTGTTGGATAAGACCTAATGTGAACACTGTGTAGGATCTGAGTTATTGCTTACCTTTACTGTATTGTGACTCTAGGACTTAGGTTGTGTTTTTGCTCTCTTTTCTGTGTCATTATTTTGTTATTTTTGTGTTGCTTGCGGTTATCTTCCCTTATTGAGATTTTAGTATTGTTAACCATTTCGTGTGGTCTTTATACATGCATCATGTCCCGTTGTTCCTATATTTGCACAGTTTACTGGACCGGTAGATGTCTTGACTTTTCCTCGTCACTGCTCCACCGAGGTTAGTCTTGATGCTTACTGGGGACCATTGTGGTGTGCTCATGCTAATCTTCTACACATTTTTGTTGTGCAGATCCAAGTACATCTACTCTGTCTTATCATCCTTGAGGCGAGGCGGCGCTTCTGTAGAGATTTCGAGGTATATCTGTCGCGTTCTGTCTTTATGTAACAGTATACCCCTTCAGTAGTCTTCCTTTTGTTATACATTCTAGAGTTAGAGCTACTTATATATTATCTTAGCTTGTGATTCTTGCGATTTCGGGTTTTCAGAATTGTTGTTAGTTTCAAGAGTTGTTATTGTATGTGTCGAGCGGCATTTTAAACATTATTGTTCCATTCAGTTATTTTGGTTTTTGATTATTCCTTCTGCAAGATTTGTTATGTTCCGCATTTGTTAGGCTTACCTAGTCATAAAGGCTAGGTGTTGTCACAACATGGAGGGAGAACTGGGGTCATGACACTTTAGTGGAGAGGTCAGCCTATTGAGGCAGCGACCTGGGAGTCTGAGACCGATATGCGAAGCAGAAATCCCCATCTTTTTCCCGACTCATGTACTTCTTTATTATGTCCATTTGGGATGAACAATTGTTTTAGAGGTGGAGGATGCGATGACCCAAAAGGTCATCACTTGATTTGCAAGGAAATTCTATGTTTCGAGGCCTTAGAACCCACCTTTTTCCTCACCTCAATTTGTGTGCGCTATTCGGGCATATATCTGGAATGTTTTTATGCGGAAATTTGATAAAAATGCTAATTTGGCCTCTAAATTTTTAATTTAAGTTGACTTCGGTCAACATTTTGGATAAACGGACTCAGACCCGTTATTTAACGGTCCCGGAGGGTCCGTAAGAAAATATAGGACTTGGGCATATGTCCGAAATCGAATTTCGAGATCCCATGTCCGAGAAATGAATTCGCTTTCGATGACCACGTAAAACGAGTTTCATTTTACTTATTAATTCATCTTTTTTTGAAGAAAATTGTTAACTGAAATTTTAAGAGTTTTTGGAAATTTGAATGTGTTTGAATCTTGTGTATCGGGCCCGTATTTTTGTTTCGGAGCCCGATACAGTTCTTATATGGTATTTAAGTTGTGCCTGTAAAATTTGGTAAGAAACGAAGGTCATATGACGTGATTCAGACCCTTAGTTGTAAAATATGAAACTTTGAAAGCTCTTGAGATTTTCTTTGATTTTGATGATAAACTCTTAGTTATTGATATTATTTTGATGATTTGATCATAAGAAAAAGTCAGTATGATATTTTTGGATTTGCGTGAATGTTTGGTTAGGAGCCTCGCTGGTTCGGAGAGTTTTGGATAGGCCACGTAGTGAAATTGGACTTAGAAAAATTGTTGTCTTGCAGGTCTACAAGCTTCCCAATTACGAATCCTGGCTCGCAATAGAAAGCTCGCATTTGCAACAACCATCGCATTTGCGATGATGGGCTGGGGCAGGGAATCTTCGCATTTGTGAAACTTATATCGTAAATACGACCTTAGCAGGTTCCTCAATTGCGAACAGTGTTTGTATTTGCAATGAAAGCAGAGTCAGGCCTTCCTTCGCAATTGCAAAGTTTTGGCCGCAATTGCAAGTTCGCATTTGCAAACATATCATCGCAAATGCGATATCTGCGCAATCATAACTTAGCCAGAAATTCTTTATTTTTCAAACTCTCTCAAACCCTATGTTCTCTTGGCGATTTTCTAAAGACAAGTTCTTCCCCGGATTGATTGTAAGTCATTTCTAACTCATTTTCTTTAATCTATAACATCTTTTTACATCATTTCAACTCAAAATCAAGGGTTTTCATGGAAAAAATTGGGTGGATTGGGTAGAACCTAGGATTTTCAAATTTTGGGGATTTGGACCTCGATTTGAAATCCGCTTTCAAAATAAATTATATATTTAAGTTCGTTGGTGATTGGGTAATTGGGTTTTAGATTGAACCACGGGTTTTGACCATGTGGGCCCGCAGTCAAATTTTGACTTTTTGGGGAAATCATAGGAAAACCTATTTTTATGCATTAGAATTGATTCATTTAGCATTTATGATATCTTTAAGTAAATTATGGCCTGATACAAACGAATTGGTGGTTGAAACAAGAGGTAAAGTGGTAGTTGAGGCTTAAGTTGTGTTCGTGGTCGAGGTAAGTGTTTGGTCTAACATTAGCTTGAGAGATTATGAGTTGTGTCGTATTTTCTATGTGTTAATTATTGGGTTCGACATATAGGCATAGTGATGAGTATCTATGCGTCGGAGTCAAGCATACCCCTGAGTCTTATACTATGGTTAATGTGACTCCATTTTGTATTATTCATGCTTTATGTGATGATTTTTATTGTTGAACAAGGCTTGTGGAAGTGTTAATGGAATTGAACATTATAGAGCATTGGCTCAAATTGAGTTGTGAAATAATTGTGGAAAAGATAAGAGGTTTATGATATTATCTCCCTTGCCGTGATGGTATTGCTTTTGATATTAAATCTCTTGCCGGGATGTTATTACTCATGATATTGTTTCCCTTGCTGGGATATTGTTATTATGCTATTGTTCTCTTGCCGGGATCTTGTTGTGAAATTATTGATTACCTTGCCCAAATTTCTTTGTGGTTGTTGCTTGTGTTAGAAAGATTGTAAGGCACGAAGGGTGATGCCGTGCATGATATTTAGAGTGTTAAAGCATGAAGGATAATTCCTTGCCGATATTGTAAGGTTTAAGCACGAAGGGTTATGTCGTGTTGCGCGATGTACAATGTCGTGCATATAAGTGATAATGCATGAAGGATAATTTTGTGTCATGATTATGTGAGCTAAAAGCACAAAGGGCGATACCGTACACGTGTTATTGAGTTCTTGATTCTTGTTGATAATTGATGTATGGTTCTCTTTATATTCTTCTATTGGTTTCTTGTTGTTACCTGATATTCCCCGTAGCATGTTCCCCCTACCTTTAACAATATATATGTGTTTTTTTTCCGTTGTATATGTTTTAACTGCATAGGTTTATTTGGTAGTTCGGTCCTAGCCTCATCACTACTTTGCCGAGGTTAGGCTAGGCACTTACCAGTACATAAGGTTTGTTGTGCTGATACTATACTCTATACTTTGTGCATATCCCAGTGCTACAGCTTTTGGACCACAATGAGGTTGCTGCCTTTAGTCAATCAAGCGACCCGAGGTAATCCTACAGGTGTCTGCAGGCCTTGGCGTCTCCTTCTAACTTTCCATACTGTTTCTTTTATATATTCCTGAAACAACTTTGTATTTATCTTTCGGACCTCTATTAGTAGTATTTCTAGACAGTCTGTGAGATTGTGACACCAGTTCTGGGTAGCTTATGTTATGGATTGGTATCTGCATTATTATTAAATTGTTATATTTTAGTCTTCCGCTTTATTATTTCCGTTATTTATATAATGTTTATTCACCATTGTTAAGGGATAAAAAATAAAAAAGATTAAATAATTGAAATACTTCGCTTGCCTAAATTATACTAGTAGGCGTCATCACGACTCTCGTGGGTGGAAAACGGGATCGTGACAGAATAATAAATGTTTCAATGAGAAGCTAAATAGCTGGCATGAGAATGGTTATTATATGGGATTCAAAAAAGGGAATTTTAGTTATCAATGGGAACCTATCAGATTCTTTTTGGAACAAAGAAGATAAAATTATAAAAAAAAATATTAAAAGATGTTGTAATAGAAAATAATTTTTTCACTGAAAAACCATATCCAAATGACAAAAAATGTAGGCTAATTAGTTACTAGAAAATAGTGTTTTCTTTGATAGTGTTGTTTTACTGAAAAGTTTACTGGAAAATTATATCCAAACCAGATATTCTCACAGTTGGATGAAGAGTTCATGAAATAAAATTTAGGTAAACTAAATGGATGCATTGAAGAATCCAAAGTCTTCTTTGAGGAGTGTAAAGGGTTAATCAAAGATTGTGATTCAAACTAAAATAAGAGAGAAGGAAATGGAAACACAATTAATAACCCTAACCCTAACCCTAGAGATATTCAGAAAAAACATACTATAAATACAACTACATTATTAATCTCATCATCCAAATTATCTACTCTAATTCAAAATTCTGTGAAAATAACAATGGAAAGAACCCCTACAAAGAAAATTATCGATGAACCTCTTCGTGGTTCACTCATTAACCACAACAACCACTATCAGGATGTAAAAAACACTTTGAAAATTCTGAAAATAGAGACAAACCTATTGATGCTTAGGTTGACGGGGAAAATTAGAGCGAACTATGTGAAAAGATTTCTTCTATATTCATGCCATCTCACTTCATGTTATGATATGTTTGAGGAATTACTCACTGAGCAGGATGAAGAACCCGATACTCCTGTTATCATTATAAGCAGTGATACTGAAACCACCTCTAAGGCATCAAAATTTGTTAATCAAAAGACTGAGAGTAGTAAAAGATTGGGTTTTTAAATTGTTTTGTTATGCATGCCATGTTGTTAGCATGGTATGCTAAAAGTATCTTCAAAATATTATTTGAAATATGTTAAAAAGTATCATTTAGTCAATGAAAATACTTATTTAGTATTTTTTCTACTTTATTTACGTTTGACTCTTATATTTTTGCTACATGTTTTAAAATATTTTTGCTTCCTTTATTCCCTAGTTCCAAATATTATCCTTTTTTTTTACAAGTTTCAAATATTCTTAAGCCAAAAATAAACCCTTTTTGATGTATAAATATGGTCACTTTGCCTTAAAAATTGTCACTCTAATATTAAAAGAATAAATTAAGGAAGATTTGCTAGAAAAGAAAAACGAAACATGCTTCAAAGAAATTACTCAAATCATGAACTCGAATAGCCCCATGTAGATCCTTGGATGCATTTTTGTCCCTTTTAGCAATACCAACAGAGAATCAGTTGAACATAAGTTTTGCTAGATATGAAACTCAAAAGCAACCATAACAAATTTGCGAAAAATTAAACAAAAATTCAAGAGCCACACTATGAACTAAAAATAATACCAAAGAGCATGGAAAGCTTACTATAAATAGAGTATCACAATTGATATGGGTTAGTATAGTTGGTCAAGTATGACTATTTAGGGAGTAAGGATGAATAGAAGGGAATCAATAAAATATAGTTGCTGGTGATCAATAAAAAATTTATTTTCACAAAAAAAAAATTAGGAAGAACATAGGAGAACATTCACTCCATGAGTATTATATTCCTGACCTTTTATCAGAAAATATAACATATACTTTTGAAGCATTATTCTTCTTTGAATGTACCATTATTGATTCCTTAATCTATTAACTCAAACTTAGAAAAATATAGGAGTTTAAATGAAGGTTTTCTTAAGTATATTTTTGGCCATCTAGGGTTTGTTTAGGTAGGATTTCGTCCATCTAGTTTTGTCTAAACAATATGGCTTTGAAGACCTACTAATAATATACGAAATACACAATGAAATACTAAAAATATACGAACTAAAAATTCAAATACATGTATACATATATGAATAATTTCGAAATATATATGTATGTAATACATAAAAAAAGGGCTGAAAATACGTTTAAAAAAAGGTTTATGGAAAATAGGGTTTGCAACCTTTGAGATTGTCCATGCATTGGGAAGACAACTATTAAATGGGTGAGAGAGAAATATTCAAACCTAACTAAAAGGGAATTACTAGTATAAAGATTCGCCTAAAACCCCAATTGGAGCGTAAAATTACCTTAATGATCCCATTTGGATCAATCTGGCCAAATATGGTGCGGCCAAAAGGATGTTTCCTTTTGTTTAATAATCTATAATGACCCGATCGGTCATTTTGTACTTTCACTTCGCTCGCTAGTTCTCGATCACGACTAGCCCCGTATAATATATTGTGACTTTTCTAAATTGTTAGTTTGGTTTTTAGGATAATCGGAATAGATTTGAAAGAACAATTCTTAGCTTGAACCTGTAAATTGTAAGGTTTGACCAAGCTTTGACTTTTAGTATTCGACCTCAGATTTGAATTTTATAGTTGGTTAACTCCTTTAAGTGATTTTTGGACTTGGGGACGCATCCAGAATGTGATTTCGAGGTATGTGTCATCATTAAGCTTGAAATGGTGAAATTGAAAATTTTGGCATTCTCAATTGATAGTGGAAATTTTGATATCGGGGTTAAAATAGAATTTTAGAAATCTATAATGACCCGATCGGTCATTTTGTACTTTCACTTCGCTTGCTAGTTCTCGATCACGACTAGCCCCGTATAATATATTGTGACTTTTCTAAATTGTTAGTTTGGTTTTTAGGATAATCGGAATAGATTTGAAAGAACAATTCTCAGCTTGAACCTGTATATTGTAAGGTTTGACCAAGCTTTGACTTTTAGTATTCGACCTCAGATTTGAATTTTATAGTTGGTTAACTCCTTTAAGTGATTTTTGGACTTGGGGACGCATCCAGAATGTGATTTCGAGGTATGTGTCATTATTAAGCTTGAAATGGTGAAATTGAAAATTTTGGCATTCTCAATTGATAGTGGAAATTTTGATATCGGGGTTAAAATAGAATTTTAGAAATTGGAGTAGATCCATTGTATTATTGGGGATGTATGTAAAATCTTTCAGGTCATTCGGACGAGATTTGATATACTTTTTGATTGAATCGGAAGTCAGAAGTTTTGAAATCCTTAGGCTTGAATCCGAGGGTAATTTGATGTTGTTCTGAGCATTCCAAAAGTTGGAACAAGTTTAAATAATGTGATGGGATGTGTTGGCATATTTCGTTGAGGTCCCGAGGGCCTCGGGCGAGTTTCAAATGGTTAATGGACTAATTCTTGGTTTTGGAGAGTTAAAGATTTTCTAGTATTTTTGTTGCAGAGATTTGTTCTTCGCGTTCGCGAGAGGGCACATGCGTTCGCGAATAGATGTTCAGTGAGGCAGGAGAGTTGCCCTTTGCATTCACGATGTTGGTCTCGCATTCACGAAGGTTGAGTCAGAATGTGCATCACGAACGCGTGGCATAGTTCGCGTTCGCATAGAAGGGTGAAGCAGACTTGGGCATGACTAGAGGAACGGGTTCACATAGGCTAAGATGAGCAAGGAAATGCGTTAGCGTTCGTGAAAGAGAAATATTTGAGATGTGATGTTTTTTTGCTTTGCGAACGCGAGACTTTGATCGTGTTCGTGAAGAAGGAAATAATGCCTGGCAGAATGTTTAAATAGTTGCCTTCGCAATTTTTAGCCCATTTTCTACCATTGTTAAGCGGTTTTGAAGCTTTTTGAGAGGGATTGAGGAAAGATTGAAGGGAAACACTTGGAGGTAAGATTTTGAACTCAATACTCGATTTTATGATGATTTCTAACTAGTTAGACAAGAAATTAGTGGGATCTATATTCTAAAATTGGGGAATTAGGGCTTGAAATTTGAGAATGTAAATTGGGGATTTCAGGGACCATTTGAGACCTGATTTTGATATACTTGGTATGTACAGACTCGTGTTTTATTAATTTAATTTCTATCAAATTCCGAAGCATGGGCTCGGGGGTCGGGTTTGACCGATTCCTGAATTTTTGATTTAGTCTGATTATTTTTGCATGGGCTTCGTGCCCTTAGCATATTGATGATATGATTCTAATCTGGATAGATTCGGGGCGATTTAAGGCCGAGTCGAGAGGCAAGGGCATCATGGTGTAGATTTTCATCCGGTTTGAGGTGAGTAATGATTATAAATATAATCCTGAGGGGTACGAAACCCTGGATTTCACATTATTGTGCTACTTTGTGGTGACACACACGCTAGATGACGAGTAAGAGGTTGTGCACCATTGGAGATTGTGACTTGGTCCATCCCGTAGACTATTGAGTCGCGTATTTGATTGAAAATCATTTGGTACTATAGTGTTTTGAAAAGTATTATCATGTTTTGAGATGAATGCCATATTTGGCCCTCGTGCCTACTATTTGGAACCTTAGGAACTTTTACTACTATTCCTTACTATTTTGACTTAATATTTGTACTGAGTCATATTGTATTTTACTGATTTCATAACTAAGCCATATTTACTCAATTTGATACTATAAGTGATATTTTGGGCTGCACGCCTTGTTTTACTGATAGTCCAAGTGGCTTGTAAGGTTAATGGTTGTCTCTCAGCCGAGGGCCTGATTGTGAGAATTATATATCTATAGATCGGGCTGCATGCCTCAACGATATAGAATTTGGGATGAATGACCTCATCCAGAGTCTGCACACCCCAAGTGAGCATAGTGGACTATATATTTATAGATCGAGTTGCACGCTGTAGAGGTTATTATAAGGTACTTACAGAGTGTGCCTGCTAAAGAATAAGTGCTTATTGATGCGAGTTGAGTCTCGAGGGACTGAGAGGCTTGCCCCAGGGGCTATTTATATATGAGTGATGTTTTGCCTGGGGGCTTATTTTTTATGAAATTACTATTTTCACTCCGCACTTTTAGCTAATTGTTTCCGAACCATGGATAGCTCACCTTCTGCCTTATTCAAGTCAAACCCATACTCGGTTACTTTTCGCCCCAAATTATTTATGGAGTTTTTCATCCTTCGAACCTGAGGGGATTCTTCGCGGCTGCTTTTATTTCCTGGATTTGGGCTCGCAACGCCTCGTTTTTTTTTTGTTAATCTTTTCTTTTTCCCCTAATCTGCGGCGGCATGCAAACCATTTTCAAATTGAAGCTCTTTGACCTCTTTGTCTATTCTTCCAATGGTGGCCCTGTATTCATTTTCCTTGGCTAGCCAATCTCATTGCTCTTGTGATGTTTCAAGAAATTCTTGGAGGTGCGGTCTCTTAGCTAGCCTTCCGGGCTCTATTTCTTTTTACACCAAGAAATGTATCCCGGTGCAACCTCGCCTTTAGGTATGTTACATACTCGGGTACCCGCTGTAAAGTATTGACATTTTCTCCGAATTTGACAAACGACGAATTTAGGGAATTGACCATTCGGTCTAATCTCAACCGCATGGCGGCTAATATCCTCGTCCCTGGGAATCATTTGGCATCTACCTAGTTGCCTTAGTACTCTGTATGGCGCATAGGGTTGGATACTTTGGAGACCCATCAGAAGGAAATAGGGCCCAATGGCTGGCATATACACAATTTCATCCACAGGGAGCCACCCGAACGTCCACTCTCTCTGGTTTGCAGTGACAACCCGGAGATGCGACACCCATTCTATGACACCCACAGGTAACCTAACCCCATCAACCTTGTTGTAGAATTCTTCTATGCAGATCTCTGTTGGCGACCTGTAATTCATGAATAAAGGCTGGTGGCATAAGTGCTCGATCATCCATATTTGTAACAATAGGTTACATCCTTCAAAGAAGTCTCCTCCGCTTTACAGGCGGTGAGAGAACGGAAGGTTTTGGATAAGATCATGGGAGCGAGGGTGCTCTTGGCTTGAGTTATTAAAGTGCTGACAACTCCTGCTACTAGTATGTCATTATTTCAATCTTTCCGCGAAAACACCAAAAGACCCAAGAAGAATACCATGAATGCAAAACATCGATGCTCCTCCCATTTGAGTTGGTTTCCTTTGCTACAAATATGGTTTTCCAGGTTATTAAATCCTCTTATGTTCCCGTACCTCTGATATATAAACTGCAGGGTACAGAAGCCGGCAGACAGGTCTGGGTTATAAACCTTCCTACTGATTTTTAAGGAATCCAACAACGTGTGCACGGCGATGGCTCTTGGCGCAATCAAGTATTGGTGCCTCGGGGGAATCGCATAGGTCCCAATATATCCAGTTATTTCTTCCAATGTCGGCGTAAGTTCAAAATCCGAGAGATGGAATGTGAGCCGAGTCCCAGAATTTTATCAATGCATTTATGATATCTCCCCTAGGGTTAATTTTCAGCAACCCAGTAAGTACTCCCAAATGCATGTCGACCCAGTTTTGCCCCGCTTCCCCCAGGTCATTCCACCACATATGTAGCTCCAAGGGAATTTTCTTCATGAATGTTATCGGCAAATGCTGATCTGTGCTCATTCTGCACATTTATTAGGGTGAATTAGTATCTCAAGCTTTTATTCTATTTGACTCCACAGAACATTAAAATTGACCTCTTTCATTTATGAAATTTTATTTTCCAAAACCAGGGCCCAACTTTGCAAATACGACCCTTCAGCACTTCCAAATGAAGATTTTAAGGTTGTGCTCGCTGACTAGCAAAAATATACTCAGAAGTGGAAATTTGTGCAAAGTCAGCCTTCCGGTTTCCCTTTCGGTAACATTCGGCTATTCTAGGCAGTAACGGCATCACCCGATTTATTTAAAAAAAAATAAAATTCGACATTTGTTTTTCTTTGTTTTGGTCATTTTTTCAAACAAGGAGGTTGGACCCAACAGGGGTTTCTTACTTATCTCATATCTGTCGAGAATCAGACTGGCGTAGTTCAGGTAAAACAATTTGTAATAATCACAACTTTGTTCAAAAGCCCCCTTTTCGTGTTCCCCTTTCCCTTTTGTTTTTTCTTTTTTTGAAAAAATCTGGCAGCATTTCGGCGCATATTTGAGCATTGCTCTTTACAAAACAAATGATTAAGCCCTAGTATCACTTATTTTCTCAAATCTCTTTCCTTATTCGCAAGACGGTCAACATGCAAATCCAAAGCAACTAAATGCACAAGTAGCACATAATATGCATCATGATGGTCTTTTCATTTCAGGTCACCTGTCCTAGACAGACCCAACTACTGTGTTGAGTCCCCTAAGTCAAATGCATGATGCAAATAAGCATTCCTACTAGGGATACTGCATGAGGCTGAGTTATTCTAGGTAAAAAAAACTTGGTATATGTTCTAGACACTGTACCCGAGCGGAGAACTCAAGTCGAGGAGAGGGCTACGTACCGGGAACCAAAAGGCCATCCGGCTTAGTAACCTGTGCGGCCTCTTTCTTATTTCAGGGTATGACCAACGGAATAGGGAGTCTCAACTAGTAAGCACATCCCCAGAAGTGAGAAGAGAAGGGTTTCGTAGCAGTTTATACGTACAGTTCAGATAACATCAAAGCTGTAAAATCATCATTTTGCACATTAAGCCAACATGTAAAATCAGATAATAAAACAAGCCAAATACAACAATTATTCTAAGCTTGAATTCTTGAACCCTGAACCACAGATTCTGGGTTCGCTCCCCAGCAGAGTCGCCAGAGCTGTCACACCTCCTTTTGGCTACTACAACCCGGCAAAGGGCGTAAGATAAGGGAGTTTTTCCAATTAAAGGACAATCGGAATGGGATTCAATTATCTAAAAGATTTCAGAGTTACCACTTGGGAGATTTATGGTGTCCCAAGTCACCGTTTAGAATCCGGAATCTTGGAAAGAATGACTCTATTTAAGAGTCCGCGAACAAGAAATTCGGGCAACGAATTCTGATAAATCGGGAGAAGGTGTTAGTCATTCCGGGGTTCCGTGGTTCTAGCACGGTTTCTCAACTATTACACTTGGCTTAAATTATCTGATTTTTGAACATGTTTTAACTTATGTGCGCTTTGAATCTTTTAGCCACTTTTATTATTATTTTAAAGGGAATTGCAACATCGTTAAAACATGCCTTGAACCACGTCACATAAATGCACCCGTGGATTTTGTCATATTCTAGCTTCATTGGGATTTGGATTTGGGTCACATAAATGCGCACCCACGTTTAAGGAGATAAAATTATTAAAGACGTGCCTAAAAGAAACTATCGTGTTATTATCTTTGCGGGAAACCGCGAAATTCTCTAAGCAGCATGTCCCAAATCTCTAAGTATTTTAATACAAATATTTCACGAGGGCCACGCGGGTTATAGGTATCGTTTATCATGGCACACCTCGTTCTTATTTTAAAGGGACGTTCCTAAAGAAAGCTACTAAAGACTCCTATTAGGATCGTCTATATTCGGACCTAAGGTATGGGTAATACGTTATTTATAAGGTCAAAATTCCTAAACAAGTCTACTATGCATTATTCCAGTTTTGTTTGACTATTCTTCAAAATCTGGGCCTAACCATAAGCCCAAGACCTCATTCTCCAAAGAAAGGACTGATTGGGCTTTCAGTAGATATCAATGGCCCAAATAAGCTGTTGAACATACATGAGACCTACTGGGCTCCAAAATGAGCCCAAGCTTTAATTCAAAACCTTCGAGAAATCCAATACAAACAACTATATTTGATCACAACATTTAAACTCAGAAATTCACCAAATTCCAGTTGACACAACTTGCAATAACCAAAGAAACTCTAATTTAACAACAGCATAAACGAAAATCCATTTGAAATACATAGTCCTTGGAGTTCAATTTTTAAAATAAACGCATGAAAAATCAATCCCAACTAACAAACTAGAATGTATTATCCTACACAGTCCGATCATACAAGTCTGAATAATATCTACAATAAGTATTCAAAACAAACCAGTATGCGGAAAAACAATAACAGTAATCCTTGTGCATTCATGAATCTGGACAACTGAGTCCTCAAATTTCAATCACATGTCAATTAACAAACTTCAAATGGTAAGTTCCTTGGCCTTTGGCCACTATAAATAGAGCAAATACCTAGAATGAAACCAAATATGAAGAAATAGGGATCAGCACTGAGCAATAAAAAGATCAGCAGCCAGCAAAAGACCAAACAAAGAGCCCAGATTTACACTAAATAGAAATGAACCATCACAACCTCCATACAACTTAAAACCAAGCCCAGAAACTCGAGGATTACCCACAACCCAAATTAATTAACACAAAACCTAGAAACAAAGCTCAAAATAGACCTTAGAACAGATGGACCTCTAATGAAACAGTACTTTTGTTGATTTTCAGTAGGTTTGCAGAGTTCTAATGCCCAGGGTTTGATGGAAGGACTCTCAAGTGTTCCAACTAACTAACATTTTTTGAGTTTTGTTATCAATGCAGAGATTGGAAAGTTAATTTTCTGGCTATTGTTGGAAATTTTCACAAAATTTTTCAGACTATCCCCCTTTTTGAATGACTTGGGGTCCCTTTTATAGCCAAAAGCCAGGACAACCCCCTTATTACACTTTACCTACTTGTCCTTCCTTTGATTTTCAGATTTTAACTACTTGGTCCTTTATTTTATTGCCTTATTTCCCAAGTTACTACACTAAACTACTAATTTTTAAACAAAACCACCCTTCTAGAAGGGTCTAAAAGATTCTAGCATTGTTCTTTACTTGTAAGATACCTATACTACCTTGTTTTATTCCAAAAACTTTCAAAACTAAGTTAAATTCTATATTACCCCTATTTTGTTCTAAAAATTATCAGAACTTAGGTGGAAACCCTATATCACCCTTTTACTGCTAAAATTACTATTTTACTAATACTAAATCTTGTAATTAACTACTAACTATTTAACAGCTATAACCAATCCCTAATCGCATTGAACTATTTATCAGGAATAATCAATAATAATACTTAGAAATCAAGACATTACTGAATCGAGAATCAAAATTATCACTGAAATTAAAGGCAAGCATGGAAGGCTGCTACTATACCATTTGAATAACCCAAATTGAAACATAAACAAATCCCTATTAAACTACTACTAATTATTTGACGAATATCAAAATAAGCTAACTCAACGAACATGTTCAGGAATTAAGGCTGGATAACACACGCAGGCCAAAAAAATGATCTCCAAAATCCCATTAATTCTGAACAAAATCAATCAGTATCTCTAACTAAACTAGTGGCCAAAACTTAAGCGAGATGAAGGAAACAAAAAAATAAACAGAAGGAACGAAAAGGAAACGACACTTACCAGCTGCTCTTCGAAAACTTAATTGAATTTTATTTGAGCCTCCTAGCGGAGTCACGCGTTTGTTTTTGTCCAAAATAAATGTGCGCCTCCGTTTGAAACTCAAACGGCCTTTGAAGATTAAACTTAAAAATAAGTCAGGCTGGATTTGGAAATTTGAGGGGTTTGGAAGTTATTTGAGAGGAATTGGATTTATTTTTGGGTAGAGGAGGCCAATGAGGATGGGTGGTGTTGATTTGGAAGCCAATGGCATCAGGTCACATCCGTGTATGGCGGAGCTGCCAAGTTCCAACAAAAATTTGAACGGCTAGGGCTATATTCGAGGGTGCCCAATGATGGGGTTGGAAAGAGGGGATCGAGGGGAGTGTATGATGTTATTTGGGAGGCCATTGACAACCGGTCCTCGCCGTGGACGGCGGAGCTGCCTAGCTTCAAATGGATATTCGACAAGTTTGCGTGGGTTTCGAGGGGTGATCCTAGGGGGGTTGGAAAGAGGGGAGCCAAGGGATTCTGGGGTGTAATTTGGAAGCCATTGGAGTTATGCCACCGTCAGCGACGATTTTCGGTCGGCGGCGGGCGATGGTTATACAGCAGGGATGTGCGGTGTTACACCGGTGAGTTTAGGGTATATTTTGGACAAGGTACGTTGTTTCCATGGTGGGAGGGGTATTGTGGGACAATTATATAGGGCACCCAACCTTGTATCTTGACTGTTTGGTCAAGATTGATCAACGGTTCAGATTGCTTGGCACAAAACGATGTTATTTTGTGCCCATAACTTTTGGACCGGGCAGGGTATTGGGTTTGGGTCTATTTTTGTGGAGTTTGGTTATTTGGGTTGGGTTTAGTTCAAGATCTGGCCCAAAATGTAGCCAATATTGTATACCACACATATAATTTTGTATTTGTTTTATTATTATTCTTTCAGATTTTTAATTCCCTTGTTCTACAGGTGGGCGCCTGATTACTAAAACCTGAATTTTGAAAAATATTCTCTTATTCTACAGGTGGGCGCCTGATTACCAAAACTTGAAATTTTGAAAAATATCTCCTTGTTCTACAGGTGGGTGCTTGATTACCAAGACTTGAATTTTCAAAAATATTCTCTTGTTCTATAGGTGGCCGCCTGATTACCAAAACTTTGAAATTTTAAAAAATATTCCCTTGTTCTACAGGTGGGCGCCTGATTACCAAAACTTTGAAATTTTGAAAAATATTCCTTTGTTCTTACAAGTGGCCTGATTACCAAACTTGAAA
Source organism: Nicotiana benthamiana (assembly GCA_034376525.1). NCBI lineage: Eukaryota > Viridiplantae > Streptophyta > Magnoliopsida > Solanales > Solanaceae > Nicotiana > Nicotiana benthamiana. The sequence continues at coordinate 87,407,086 of CM067333.1, read as the reverse complement.
TTTTGAAAAATATTCCCTTGTTCAAAAGGTTGACGCCTAATTACCAGACTTGAAATCTTGAAAATATTCCCTTGTTCTACAGGTCTGCGCCTGATTACCAAGACTTGAATTTTGAATAATATTCGCTGAGACCTTTGCCTGTGTACCTGATCACAACAAAACAAACAAAACACAAGAAATTCTTCCTGCCCCCTTTTAGTGTTGGGCGGATCTGTGAGTGTTAATCGAATCCTCTTGCCAAATATCTCTAAATCTAAACTAAGTCACATTATCCAGGAGGGTCCTGACAATTCTTAACTGATGATACTTTAATATTATGTTATGTTTCTCAAAAGGTGTTATTTTCTACTATATCTTGTTTTGAGTTATATCTGTCGAGGGTCTGCGGGTGATTGGTGATTAAAACTGCTTCCCATTATCCAGGCGGGTCCTGACAACTCTTAATTAGATGAAAAAATGTGTATGCTGGGGGTTAGTATTTAGAGCTACGTCCCATTATCCAAGGGGGTCCTGACAACTCCTACGACTAGATTCCATTATCCAGGCGGGTCCTGACGACTATTGTTAACTCTTGCTGGGAAAGTATTTAGGTTTGACCATGCCCGTTGACTATTTGTGTTCTAGGCTAAGTCCCAATTTTCAGGAGGGTCCTGACAACTCCAAACTGAATCCTACTTCAACATGCAAGTCTTTTTATGCCCCTTGCTGTCCATGATTACCTTTAACCTTTAAATAAGTCTCATTCTCCAGGAGGGTCCTGAAGGTTCCAACTTATATGCCTATTCTAACTTCTGGTTGTTTCTACTAGTGATTATTGTCCAGGAGGGTTTCTACGACTCTTACTGGGAAGGTGTTGGTGCTTGCCCATGTTACCCGCAGCTGCTTGAGTTTTAAACCGCATTCCATCTCAACTTCCATGCTTCTTTTAATTCTTGGTTGTTTCTAGGAGGATATTTATGGCGAACTATGTCTCTTTTGAGTTTTAACTGAGTCCCACTTCCATGTGGGCCTTGATATTTCGATCATACATGCCGTGTGCCTGCCTTCTCCTGTAGGCAGCCTCCCCCTTAGGCTCTTCCGGAATTTTTTTGCCCCTGTGTCAATCAAAGAAAACTTGTCAGTTTGAAAAGTGGTGGTTAGTTTGCGACATTCTTGTTGAAAGCAGCCTCCCCACTGTCGTGTTCAGTTGTATTCTATTTTCCATGTTAATGATGAGTTTGTTGAACTGCTCAGCTGACCCCTCGAAGCTTTACAACTTTCCTTTTCTCCCCATAATTGTGTTACATTTCTAGCCCTTTTGCTAGAATTCTTCCGCCTTTCTCGAGATTGCCAAGTCAATGTATTATGCTTGGCTGACCCTCTAACCCTTGTGGCGTATCTTTGTGTTACATTTCCGACCCTTCGCCAAAATCCTTACACCCTTCCTTGAAACCACCCGGTCTGTCTATGATGTTTGGTTGGCCTTTTCCCTTTGTGCCATTACGTTGCTCCCTACTTGGTGTTGCACTCCCAAACTTTTGCCAGAATTCTTTAGGCCTCTTTCCGACAATTGACGAGTTGATATATCATGCTGGGTCAACCCCCATCACCGTCTTTGTCTTTGTGTTGCACTTTTGCCTCTTTTGCGAAAAGTCTCATACCCTTCTTTGACGACTACCGAGTTGATATATCCTGCTAGGTCAACCCTCGTTACCGTTTTCGCCCTTGTTGTGCTTTTGCCTCTTGTTTTATACCCTTTTTTGACGATTGCTGAGTTGGGGGTATTATGTTTGGCTGATCTTCTCACACTTGTGGCTTTGTTTTGTTTACATTGTCGAGCCTTCACCAAAATCCGTACACCCTTCCCTGAGATTACCCGGCCCATTTATGGTGCTTGACTAACTCTGTATCTTTGTGGTTTTACTTTGCATCCACATCTTGCGTGGTGTTCCTTTACTTTGCCGACTCTTGTCATTTCTTCTTCTGTTGTGAATTCCCCACTTGTTGTTCCGCACTTGTTATCTTCATTACGTTTTTGGGCATCATGCGCTTTGTCCTTTTGGGAGCTAACAATCGTGTTTGAAATTCCTCTTGTTCGCTTAAACCTAAGACTTTAAAGGTTCGAAAGAAAAGTGAAATGCAATGACTCCAAACTGTATCTAGGGTAAGGAATTGCCGATTTACTGGTTGTTGGAGAGAAAGAAAACTTATCTGAAGAGGAACGGCTGGTTCTCATGATCATGAGATGCACTTCGGCCTATCGCCTAATCCGCTTTGATGACCGACCTTCTGTTATCGTGATTTTGTTGCTGTGACCTTCCTAACCCAATTCCTTCAACCAAACCCTAGCTTGACCTGCCTTACAGAGTTCGTCCACCAACAGTACCATTCTGAGTTTTGCTTTTTTGCCTCACCTTCACCTCACGTGCCCGTGAGAGTTTTCACCAATGAGTCTCTCTCATTTTTAATTCTCTCAACTCTCGTCGCCTTAAGGTGCCCGTGAGGGTTTTCACCGGTAAGACTCTCTCGTTTTATTATCTTTCCTGCTTGTCCCAGAGTGTTGCCCCTAATATAAATCAACTCGACTTGATTAACTCGGCATCTTTTAAAGACTGATTAGAAGGTCTTTCTTTGGACCGTAACGTAGGATTTTGGATAAGGTTAGTAAGAAAGGATATCAAAGGCTCAACTCAATTCAAATGGGTTCAAAAGTACAACTTTCGGAATCAAATTCTTACAACACAACTTCTGCCCCAATTTCTTGCTTGGGGACTTTTGGATTTTTATTTTGACGAGACCTAATCGTGAGGCTGCCTACGTACCCTTTTTTAAAAGGAATCAGGTCAAACGTAGTTCATAACGATTCCTTGTTTTTGCTGTTATTTTTCTTCTCCCTTTTTCTTTTTGTTTCTCTTTTCTCTTTTTCTTTTTTTTTGTTTTGTTTCCTTTTCTTTTCTTTCTTTCTTTTCCTTTTCTCATTGCTCTTTCCGCTTTTCTTTTTTTGTTATTCTTTGCTTTTTTTCTCTTTTTTTCATTCTTTTCATTCTTCCTTTCTTTTCCTTTCTTTTTCTTCTCTTTTCACTGCTTTCTCACACTTGCGTTTATGACTTTGTTGCCGCTTCCGAGAGAGGGGTATGAAAGAAAATAATCAAAGCTCAAAAGGGTAGCAAAGGATAAAGTTTTTAGATAGTGGAATAAAATGCCTTCGCCATTCAAATTTTCAAAACATGCCAGTACAAACAAATGCTGAGTATAGACAATGATCTGGAATAAAATCAAACATAATATCTTCTGACAACATCCGAATTGATAGCCATTTCCACACATTTCCCTTCCACAACCGTCAGATACAATGTTCCATTAGACAACACTCTTGATACGACAAATGGTCCTTGCCAGTTTGAGCGAACTTGCCCTTTGCCTCGGCCTGGTGAGGGTGGATGCGCTTTAATACCAGTTGACCTACTTTGAACTTTCTAGGATGCACTTTCTTATTATATGCACTAGCCATCCTTTGTTGATACAACTGGCTGTGACATAGTGCTGCCAATCTTTTCTCGTCGATCAAACTCAATTCCTCCAAACGAGCTTTGACCCATTCTTCGCCGTCGATTCCTGCTTCGACCACGATTTAAAGAGAGGGGATTTCAATTTTAGCCAGGATTACCGGCTCTGTTCCATATACCAGCAAGTAAGGGGTCATCCCTACTGAAGCCTAACAATGCAAAAGGTAGCTTCTCATGCCACTGCCTGGACCCTTCCACCATTTTTCGTAGTATCTTCTTTGTGTTCTTATTGGCTGCCCCAACTGCTCCGTTTGCCTTGGGGCAGTAAGTGGTAAAATTTCGATGTGTGATCTTGAATTGCTGACATACTTCCCCTCATTAAGTGACTGTTGATATTTGACCCATTGTGTGTGATGAGCGTCTTGGGGATTCCGAATCGACAAATGATATACTCATGCACAAAGTCGACCACGGCCTTTTTGGTCACTGCCTTGAAGGTTTTGGCTTCAACCGATTTGGTAAAATAGTCAATAGCAACCAGGATAAATATGTTCCTGTTAGAAGCTGCTGGCTCGTTTGCCCCGATGACGTCCATGCCTCAAGCAACAAAAGGCCATGGTGCAGATATCGTATGTAGTTCAGATGGCAGAGAGTGAATCAAGTCTCCATGCACTTGACATTAGTGACATTTTCGCACAAAGCTGATACAATCCCGCTCCATAGTGAGCCAATAATACCCTTCCCAGAGAATCTTCTTTGCCAAAGCATATCCACTCATGTGTGGCCTACAGATGCCAACATGCACCTCATTCCTGATTGTTGTCGCCTTCCCTACATCTATGCATCTTAGCAAACCAAGATCTGGCGTTCTTTTGTATAATGTTCCTCCGTGAAGAAAAACCCACTTGACAAACGACGGATTGTTCTCTTCTGGTCACTCGTGGCTTGTATCGGGTACACGCCTCTTTTGATATATTCCTCGATATCGTGGAACCAAGGCTCGCCATCAATCTCTTCTTCCACCATGTTGCAATAAGCATGTTGATCATGGACCCGAATATGTATCGGGTCAACATAATCCTTGTCCGGATGATGTAACATTGATGCCAAAGTATCCAGGGCATCGACAACCTCATTGTGAATTCCACGGATGTGCTTGAACTGTATTGACTGGAATCGTTGGCATAGATCATCCAAGCATTGCCGGTATGGTATGAGTTTTAAATCTCTCATTTCCCACTCCCCTTGAATCTGGTGTACCAGAAGGTCCGAGTCTCCCAAGAACAAGACTTCCTGGACACCCATGTCTACTGCTAATCTCATACCCAAAATGCACGCTCCGTATTTTGCCATATTGTTGGTGAAATAGAACCAGAGTTGAGCTGTGACCGGGTAAAGATGCCCTTCCTCATAAATGAGCCTCGCTCCTATCCCAACGGTTTTCATGTTGGCAACCCCATCGAAGAACAATTTCCATCCCGATCTCTTATGCTGTTCCACTTCGTCAATATGCATCACTTCCTCGTTTAGGAAGTACTTGTTCAAGGGATCATATTACTCATCTATCGGATTTTCAACTAAATGATCTGCCAATGTTTGTGCTTTCATGGCAGTCCTAGTCACATAGATAATGTCAAAGTCTGTGAACACAATTTTCCATTTCGCGAGCCTTCCCGTGGGCATAGGCTTCCGGAAAATATACTTCATTGGGTCCAAACATGAGATGAGATAAGTGGTGTATGATGACAAGTAATGCTTTAACTTTTGGGCTACCCATGTCAAAGCCCAGCACTTCCTTTCAAGATGGGTATACTTAACCTCGTAGGCCGTAAATTTCTTGCTGAGGTAGTATATGGCCTGCTCATTTCTCCCGGTGACATCGCGCTGACCCAACACGCACCCAAATGAGTTGTCCAAGACTGTTAAATATAAGATCAATGGCCTTCATGGTTCCGGAGATACCAATACCAGCGGGTTTGACAAATACTCCTTTATCTTGTCAAAAGCTTCCTGGAACTCTCATGTCCATTTCACCAAAGCATCCTTTTTTAACAACTTAAGAATGGGCTTGCAGATGGCTGTGAGCTGAGAAATGAACCGACTGATATAATTCAATCTTCCTAGTAGAATCATCACTTCTGTTTTATTCCTTGGCAGCTGACTATGAACCCTAACAAATTTCCCGAGGGGACCCCAAATGTACATTTTGTCGGTTTGAGTTTGAGGTCATACCTGCGGAGCCTTTTGAAAAATTTCCTCAGGTCTTTGACATGATCGGATTGCTTTCTGGACTTGACTATCACATCATCCACATAAACCTCAATTTCCTTATGTATCATATCATGAAAAATGGTTGTCATGGCCCTCATGTATGTTGCCCCGGCGTTTTTCAAAACAAAAGGAATGCTCTATAACAATATGTCCCTCATGGTGTGATGAACGTTGTTTTCTCCGCATCTTCTTCAGCCATTAAGATCTAGTGGTAGGTTGCGTAACAATCCACAAACGATCTGATCTTGTGCTTCGCGCAATTGTCAATCAGTATGTGAATGTTTGGCGGGGGGAAGTTATCCTTCGAAGTTGCTTTATTGAGGTAACGATAATCGACACAGACTTTGGTTTTACCATCATTCTTTGGTACATGCACAACATTAGTTAACCAAGTGGGTATCGTGTGACTCGGATGACTTTTGATACAAACTGCTTAGTCACTTCCTCTTTAATTTTCACGCTCACGTCAGTTTTAAACTTTCTCAACTTTTGCTTGACAGGAGGGCAGGCTGGGTCAGTGGGTAACTTGTGAACCACCAAGTCAGTGCTCTATCCGGAATTTTTTTGTAGGACCATGCAAAGACATCTTTGTACTCAAGCAACACATCAATTATTTCTTCCCTAAGTTGCCGCTCTAGATGGACACTTACTTTTGTTTCTTTGACATTATTCGAGCTTCCTATATTGACCGCCTTTGTATCATTCAGGTTTGGTTTGGGTTTCTCTTCAAATTGGTTCAATTCTTTACTAATCTCATCATATGCCCCTTTCTTATCATACCCTGGTTCATCATCATATTCTATTTCCTGAATTATTATTTCCGAACTAGACCTATTTTGAAGACTGGGCCGAGGAGTCCTTATGCATGTCAGATCAACGCAACTGGTGTAAAAATAACTGTACAAAAGAGAAAAGAAAGAAAAGTAAAGAGAAATGGAATCTATCAGCATTGCACTTCATTAGAATAAAAAATAACAGAGTTTACACATCCAAACGGACGGAAATAATAATTGAATTAACAACTCTGAAACTAATCCAAACTAGACTAAGAGGAAAATCAAAGCCTACTACCACGACTCCCTCCGAGTGGGAAGAGGAGTGGCTTCCTAGTTATTGATTCGTGCGCATGCTCCCACAAACTACACATCTTCCCTGCTCAATCCTTCTCCTACTTCGACCATATTTGCCTCATTGAACATCCTTTCTAACCCTTTATCAAGATCTTCGTCCGCGTTGATTAGCGGGCCTGAAATCTTTGATCTGGAACCATTGCTAGTGCTGGGCTTGACAAATGATTTGGACAACCTTGGGATAGGCTTTGGGAGAGCCCAAGCCTTTTGCATTAGCTTTCTGGCTCGCCTTATGTCTGTGGCTGTGGACTTGAACCCTAGGCCGAAAGTGTCCAGATTTTTGGGGAGGGACACTGGTTGCACAATGCCTTGCAGAGAAGCACCCAACCCCTTGTCTGGTATAAGACCATTTTTCAACAATTCTAAAGCCACCATGACAGACGCGGTTGTTATCTTTGGGGTCATGACAACCTCACCTTCTGGGATTTTCTGAACTGACACAGTATCAAACACCTGATAGACGCATGGCCCTTTACTTTCCTCAGATTCAATAAAAGGTATGATTGCATCACCTCAAATGCACTGATTGTCTTCACCATGCACCACAATCTCTTGCTTGTCACATTCAAATTTGACCATCTGATGCAGCGTAGATAGCACTGATTTGGCTGCATGAATCCAGGGCCTACCCAGCAACAGGTTATAACAGACTACTACATCCAGCACTTGGAACTCCATGGTGAACTCACCAGGCCATATTGTCACCTCCGGCACTATATCTCCCATAGTATCTTTGCCTCCGCCATCGAAACCCCGAACACAGACGTTATTCTTACGGACCCTTTCATTTTCCACCTTAAACTTGGTCAATGTGGAGAGTGGATAGATATTTGCGCTGGACCCGTTGTCGACCAAAAATTGGGTGACTACAGCATCTTCACATTTCACAGTCAGATAAAGAGCCCGGTTGTGCTCAGTGCCCTCCATGGGCAATTCATCGTCAGAAAATGTGACCCGGTTTACCTCGAATATCTTGTTTCCAATCTTTTCCAAATTATTTACTGTTATCTTGTCTGGGACATGGGATTCATTCAAAATATTCATCAACGCCTGGCGGTGTCCATCTGAGTGGATTAATAAGGATAATGAAGAAATATGAGCTGGTGTCTTCCTCAACTACTCTATGGAGTAGTCCTGCATTTTCATTTTCTTCAAGAATTCCTCTGCCTCTTCTTCTAACACCGCCTTCTTCACTGGTTATGGGTTATCTTTAGAGATTTTTCCCTTCCTCAATTCTTCCGGGGCAAAGCACCTTCCTGATTAAGTTAAAACCTAGGACTCACATATTTCCTCCCTAACTTCCTTTCCTTTGTACATCACTATTGCTTGCTCATATCTCCAAGGAACGGCTTTGTTGTTGATGATTGGTGGTTGGATTATTGGTTTTACAATAACTAGCTCTATGCGAACACCTTCCACAACCACGACAGGTTCTCTAGCTGCCCCATGTACTGTTACTTTTGCCTGTTCCTGCTTTGGCACAACCACACATGTTGAGCTCCCCTGAACTATGACAGGTTTGCTACCTCTTTCTTTTGCCCCAGTTACTAGCTTCTCACTGCTTGCGTTCTCAGTTTGCTTAACCTCACTGGCTTTAATCATCATTACTGTTTGTGGGGGCCTTTTGGACTCTACCCTTTTTTCCACGATCTCAATCACATTGGTCTCCTGATGGGGTGGCAGCAGGTTTTGGTTAATATTGGGTGCCTCTAAAGTCTGCAACTCAATCCAGTGAAAGTCAATAAGTTCCTGAATGGCGTTCTTTAAATGCCAACACTTCTCGGTGTCATACCCTGGTGCACCGAAACAGTATTCACAACTGACAGAATAATCAAGATTCTTCGAAGGAGGATTTGGAAATTTCGCTTCAATTGGTCTCAACATATCCAATTGTTGCAGCCTGTGAATAAGCTAGTGTAGGATTCTCCCAGCAGAGTGAAAGTCTTCTTCTTCTGCACCCTTTCATTTCTTAGGACCGGGTTGGCTCGGAAGGCGGGCTTCGGGTGTTGTTGGTAGGCTCTTGGAGGTGGGTAATGATTTTGTAGAGTTGGGTAGGTATTTTGTGGGGCTGGTGCACGCCATTGTGCGTGAGCGGGAAGTTGGGTATATGCTTGCGCGTGATGGGCTGAGAAGCGAGGTTCTAATGGTGGATAGTAATGTTATGGTGGGCCGTATGGAGTGTGTGGGTATGTTTGGTAGTGAGGACGGGGATGGGCGCAATGACATGGCTCCCGAGGTCTTAACCAGGTTACCGACTCTGGCTGCTTGTTCACTCCACCGGAAACCATATTCCCTAAAACTCTCGGTGTGTCTCTTCTCCAGCTTGGTCAGATATAGACGATCCGGGACAATCTCGAGATTATATTGAAAAGGGCAAGTAAACGCTTGTGCCACATCATCCCAAGTATACCACCGATTGTGATCCTGCCAAGTGTACCACTCCAGCGCCGACCCACTCAAACTCTAGCTAAAATACGCCATTAGTAATTCATATTTTCCCCCTACTCCTCTCATTTTGCTGCAAAACCCCCTTAGATGCGCGATCGGATCACCATGCCCATCATATAAGTCAAATTTAGGCACCTTAGAACACGGAGGCAACTGCACGTCTGAAAATAGATAAAGATCCTTGAACGCCACGCTCACCTGGCTACATAATCCCCACATGTCCCTAAATGATTGTTCCAGACTTCGGACCTTTTGTAGCATCTCTTCCTGGTTAGAATTTTTGATTGGTTTTTCAACTCCTGCCGAGATTTTGGGATGGGAAGCATAGGAGTAAGGCTCATGGGCTTTATAGCGGGTTTTGGTGGGTAGTATTGAGGGTCGTAAGCTTGAAGCAGGGTTCACTTGATGACCTATGGAGTGCAGGAAGCGGAGGTTCCACATAGATAGGGGAAATTGGCGGAGGAGGGTGAGGAGTGACTTTGGGTAGTGGAGCTGGTGGTTGTTGGGAGGTAGTATCCTGATGCTGTGAATAGATAGGAAAACTTGAGGGTGGATCAGCGGGGACTGGTCAGGTTCTTGGGCCAGCGGCGGGATGAAGGTTGGATTAGCCAAATAGGTCAGGGGCGGCTGTCCTTTTTCCCATGCCTGGTACATCTCACACATTTTGTATTTTAGATTATATATTTCCTCCTTCAAAGCATCAACGTCCAATTCCTTTACGTCCTTCGAGGGGTCAATAATGCTTACATCGGTTTCCTGATTGGTCATGACTTGCTTGCTCTTAGACCGCGTGTTGTAGGATTGGGTTGCCAGAATGCCGTAAGTACTAATCACATGTCTAGTCTAAAACTCGTACAACACCAAAAACTCGTTAATGGTTAGGTTCTAACACATAAGCGGCCACATATTGGGTATAAATGCACCTAAATAATAGTCGGTCACTACATGCATTAGTTGTTTGCGTCATCCTGGCTTTTATTTCTTTGTTTACGAAGCCCCTTTGTTTTGGCCTTATTCTCTCCATCTTTCCTATTTTATTCAATTTCTCTCTTATTTTATTCAATTGTGGTCGAATCCTATGTAGATTGTCTGCGTATCATGACTCCGCATGAATCAGACGGAGCGTAGTTCTTGCAAATAAAACGCGAAGCATAAGATATTTTGGAAATTAACAAACTTCAGTTACAAGGACTCTTACAAGGACTCAACAATACTGACCAATTAAACAAGCCTTGATAAAACAAACTACAGACTCGAAGAACAATGAACTATGCATAAAAAGAAATACAGACTTCGAGTTAAACAAAGGGACTTTTAGGTATATTTGACAATAGGAAGTGCAATGTTTATGAATACGTTAATGCTTCAAGTGCTCCTGGGCCCCGTGAGGCATCATTCGGCCTTGCCGCAGGCTTGTGTGCTAAACTCCCTTGGAGGTGGTGGAGGCCTTCCATCACTTGCGAAGAACATAGATCTTGTCATATCCTCGCAATGGTTACACTTTGTGGTGATGTAGTATGTGATCACCCATACTCTTTCCCCGATAACACCCTTTTCTTGCAACAATCGCCTAATTTGCTTGGCCCTTGCATCTAGACTTCGCTTGGCTACCTGATTCAGTTCTTGGAATTGCTGCGAATCCATCTCCAACCTTGCTATCGCTGCATAACAATGTTCTCTCTCAGCTTTGAAATCCTTGGCTTTCTTGGACACTCTGTTCTCAGCCATGATGACCTTCCTTTTTAACCGAGCAACCTCATCGTCATGCCTTTCTTTTAATTGCTCAATGATGCGGGCTCGTTCCTTCGCACTTTTAGCTAATTGTTTTTGAACCCTGGATAGCTCACCTTCTGCCTTATTCAAGTCAAACCCATACTCGGTTACTTTTCGCCTCAAATTATCAATGAGTTTTTCATTATTTGCACTCCTGGGGGGATTTTCCGCAGCTTCTTTCATTTCCTGGATTTGGGCTCGCAGCGCCTCATTTTCTTTGGTTAATCTTTTCTTTCCCCCTCATCTGTTGCGGCTTGTAAACCATTTTCAATTTGAAGCTCTTTGACCTATTTTTCTAATCTTCCTATGGTGGCCCTGTATTCATTTTCCTTGAATAGCCAATCCCATTGTTCTTGTGATGTTTCAACAAATTCTTGGAGGTGCGGTCTCTTAGCTAGCCTGCCGAGCTCTATTTCTTTTTTATACCAAACAATGTATCCCGGTGAAACCTCACCTTTAGATATGTTGCGTACTCGGTACCCACTGTCAAGTATTGACATATGCTCCAAATTTGACGAATGACGGCTTCAGGGAATTGACCATTGGGGCTAATCTCAACCACATGGCGGCTAATATCCTTGTCCCTAGGAATTATTTGGCATCTACCTAGTTGCATTAGTACTCTGTATGGCGCATAGGGTTGGATACTTCGGAGACCCATCAGAAGGAAATGGGGCCCAATGGCTGGCATATACACAATTTCATCCACGGGGAGCCACCCGAACATCCTTTTTATCTGGTTTGTAGTGATTACCCGGAGATGCGACACTAATTGTGTGACACCCTCAGGTAACCTAACCCCATCAACCCTATTGTGGAATTCTTCTATGCAGCTCTTTGTTGGCAACCCGTAACTCATGAACCGAGGTCGGTGGCATAAGTGCTCGATCAACCATATTTGTAACAATAGGTTACATTCTTCAAAGAAGTCTCCTCCTGCTTTACAGGTGATGAGAACATGAAAGATTTCAGATAAGATCATGGGAGAAAGGGTGCTCTTGGCCTGAGTTATTAAAGTGCTGAAAACTCCTGCTATTCATATGTCAATATTTCCATCTTTCCACGGAAACACCAAAAGACCCAAGAAGAATACCATGAATGCAAAACATCGATACTCCTCCAATTTGAGTTGGTTTCCTTTGCTACAAATATGGTTTTCCAGCTTATTGAATCCTCATATGTGCCCGTACCCCTGATATATAAACTGTGGGGTACAGAAGCAGCCAGACATGTCTGGGTTATGAATCTTCCTACTGATTTTTAAGGAATCCAAGAACTTGTGCACGGCGAGTGCTCTTGGCGCAATCAAGCATTGGTGCCTCAGGGGAATCGTAGATGTACCAATATATCCAGTAATTTCTTCCAATGTCGGCGTGAATTCGAATTCAAGAAATGGAATACTTTGTGAGCCGAGTCCTAGAATGTGATCAATGCCTATATGATATCTCCCATCAGGTTAATTTTCAGAAACATATTAAGTCCTCCCAAATGCATGTTGACCTTGTTTTGCCCCACCTCCCCCAGGTCATTCCACCACATGTGTAGCTCCAAGGGAATTTTGTTCATGAATGTTATCGGCAAATGCTGATCCGTGCTCATCTGCACATTTATTAGGGCGAATTAGTATCTCAAGATTTAATTCTGTTTGACTCCACAAAACATTAAAACTGACCTTTTTCTTTTATGAAATTTTATTTTCCAAAACCAGGGCCCAGCTTTGCAAAAACGGCCTTTCAGCACTTTCGAAGAAAATTTTAAGATTGTGCTCGCTGACCAGCAAAAATAAACTCAGAGGTGGCAATTTGTGCAAATTCAGCCTTCCAGTGTCCCTTTCGGTAACATTCGGCTATTCTTGGCAGTAACGGCATCACCTGATTTATTTTTAAAAAAATTGGACATTTGTTCTTCTTTATTTTGGTCATTTTTGCAAACAGGGAGGTTAGACCCAACAGGGATTGCCTACGTATCTCGTACCTGTCGAGAATCAAACCGGCGTAGTTCGGGCAAAACAATTTGTCAAAATCACAACTTTGTTGAAAAGCCCCCTTTTCGTGTTTCCCTTTCCTTTTCTAAAAAAAAAATCCAACAGCATTTCGGCACATATTTGAGCATTGGTTTTTACAAAACAAATGATTAAGACCTAGTATCACTTATTTTCTCAACTATCTTTCCTTATTCGCAAGCCGGTCACCATGCAAATCCAAAGCAACTAAATGCACAAGTAGCACGTAATATGCATCAGGATGGTCTTTTCATTTCAGGTCACATGTCCTAGACGGACCCAAACCCTTGTTGAGTCCCCTAAGTCAAATGCATGATGCAACTAAGCGTTTCTACTAGGGATCCGGCATGAGGCTGAGTTATTCTAGGTAAAAAAACCTTGGTATATGTTTTAGATAGTGTACCTGAGCGGACAACTCGAGTCGAGGAGGGGGCTACGTACCGAGAACCAAAAGGCCATCCGGCTTAGTAACTTGTCCGGCCTCTTTCTTATTTCAGGGTATGACACTAACAGAATAAGGAGTCTCAACCAGTAAGCACATCCCCGGAAGTGAGAAGAGAAGGGTTTCATAGCAGTTTATATGTACAGTTCAGATAATATCAAAGTGGTAAAAGCATTATTTTGCACATTAAGCCAGCATGTAAAATCAGATAATAAACAAAGCCAAATACAACAATTATTCTAAGCTCGAATTCTTGAACCATGAAAAGAGATACTAGGTTCGCTCACCAGTAGAGTCGCCAGAGTTGTCACACCTCCATGTGGCTACTGCAACACGGTAACGGGCGTAGATATGGGAGTTTTTCCAATTAAAAGACAATCGAAACGAGATTCAATTATTTAACAGATTTCAGAGTCCCACTTAGGAGATTTATGGTGTCCGAAGTCACCGTATAGAATCCCGAATCGAGGAAAGAATGATTCTAACAGTCCGCGAACTAGAAATCCGGGCAAGGAATTCTGTTAACCCGGGAGAAGGTGTTAGGCATTCTCGAGTTCCGTGGTTCTAGCACGGTCGCTCAACTGTTACAATTCGCTTAAATTATCTGATTTTAGAATATGTTTTAACTTATGTGCGCTTTGAATCTTTTAACAACTTTTATTGTTATTTTAAAGGGAATTGCAACGTTGTTAAAACATGCCTTGACCACGTCATGTAAATGCACCCGTGGATTTTGTCATATTCTAACTTCGTTGGGATTTGGATTTGGGTCACATATTTGCGCACCAGCGTTTAAGGCGATAAACTATTAAAGACGTGCCTAAAACCAACTATCGTGTTATTATCTTTGCGAGAAACCGCGAAATTCTCTAAGCGGCATGTCCCAAATCTCTAAGTATTTTAATACAAACATTTCACGAGGGTCACACGGGTTATAGGTTTCGTTTAGCATGGCACACCTCGTTCTTATTTCAAAGGGCCATTCCTAAAGAAAGCTACTAAAGACTCATATCAGGCTCGTCTCTATTCAGACCTAAGGCATGGGTAATACGTTATTTATAAGGCCAAAATTCCTAAACAAGTCTACTATGTATTATTCCAATTTTGTTTGCCTATACTTCAAAATCCGGGCCTAACCATAAGCCCAAGACCTCATACTCTAAAGAAAGGGCTTATTGGGCTTTCAGTAGATATCAATGGCCCAAATAAGCTACTTAACATACATGAGACCTGCTGGGATCATAAATGAGCCCAAGATTTAATTCAAAGCCTTCGAGAAAGCCAATACAAACAATTGGATTTGATCACAGCATTTAAAACTCTGAAATTCACCTAATTCCAGTTGACACTGCTTGCAATAACCACAGAAACTCTAAGTTAAAAATGGTGTAAACGAAAATCCATTTGAAATACATAGTCCTTGGAGTTCAAATTTTAAAATAAACACATGAAAAATCAGTCCCAACTAACAAACTAGAATATACTGTCCTACACAGTCCAATCATACAAGTCTGAATAATATCTACAATATATTTAAAGTATTCAAAACAAACCATTATGTAAAAAAACAATAACAGTAATCCTTGTGCATTCATGAATCTGGACAACTGAGTCCTCAAACTTCAAGCACATGTCAATTTACAAGCTTCAAATGGTAAGTTTCTTGGCCTTTGGCCATTATAAATAGAGCAAATACTTGGAATGAAACCAAAGATGAAGAAATAGGGATCAACACTAGCAATAAATAAATCAACAACCAGCAAAAGACCAATCAAAGAGCCCAAATTTACACCAAATCAGAATGAACCATCATAGCCTCCATGCAACTTGAAACCAGGCCCAGAAACTTCAGGATAACCCACAACCCAAATTAATTAACACAAAACCCGGAAACAAAGCTCAAAATAGACCTTAGAACAGCTGGACCTCTAATGAAAGAATACCTTTGTTGATTTTCGGTAGGTTTGCAAAGTTCTAATGCCCAAGTTTTTATGGAAGGACTCTCAAGTGTTCCAACTAACTAACATTCTTTGAGTTTTGTTATCATTGCAGAGATTGGAAGGTTAATTTTTTGACTATTGTTGGAAACTTTCACAAAATTTTTCAGACTATCCGCCTTTTTGAATGACTAAGGGTCCCTTTTATAGCTAAAAGCTAGGGCAACCCCCTTATTACAATGTAACTACTAGTCTCTCCTTTTATTTTCAGATTTTAACTACTTGGTCCTTCATTTTTTGCCTTGTTTCTCAAGTTACTACACTAAACTACTGATTTTTAAACTAAACCACCCTTCTAGAAGGGTCTAAAAGATTCTAGCATTGTTCTTTACTTGTAAGATACCTATACTACCCTTGTTTTATTCCAAAAACTTTCAAAACTAAGTTAAATTCTATATTACCCCTATTTTGTTCTAAAAATTACCAGAACTTAGGTGGAAACCCTATATTACCCTTTTACTGCTAAAATTACTATTTTACTAAAACTAAATCTTGTAATTAACTACTAACTATTTAACAGCTATAACCAATTCCTAATCACAATGAACTATTCAGGAATAATCAACAATCATACTCAGAAATCAAGACATTACTGAATCGAGAATTCAAATTAACACTGAAATTAAAGGCAAGCATGAAAGGCTGCTATTATACCATTTGAATCACCCAAATTGAAACACAAACAAATCCCTATTAAACTACTACTAATTATTTGCCGAATATCAAAATAAACTAACTCAACGAACACGTTCAGGAATTAAGACCGGATAACAAATGCAGGCCAAACAAATGATCACCAAAATCCCATTAATTCTGAACAAAAACAATCAGTATCTCTAACTAAACTAGTGGCCAAAACTTAAGCGAGATGAAGCAAACAACAAAAATAAACAGAAGGAATGAAAAGGAAAAGACACTTACTAGTTGCTCTTCGAAAACTTAATTGAATTTTATTTGAGCCTCCAAGTGGAGTCACGGGTTTGTTTTTTGCCAAAACAAATGTGTGACTCCGTTTGAAACTCAAACGACCTTTGAAGATTAAACTTAAAAATAGGTCATGTTGGATTTGGAAATTTGAGGGATTTGGGAGTTATTTGATAGGAATTGGATTTATTTTTGGATAGAGGAGGCCAAGGGGGGTGGGTGATGTTGATTTGGAAGCCAATGGCAACCGGTCACCGCCGTGCATGGCGGAGCTGCCAAGTTCGAACAAAAATTCGAATGGCTAGGGCTATATTCGAGGGTGCCCAATGATGGGGTTGGAAAGAGGGGAGCGAGGGGAGTGTATGATGGGATTGCCAAAAACATATTTATCAAGAAATAAATCAAATAAAATCCTAAATTCTAAATTTTAAAGAAAATTAACCAATTTGTTAATTTTTCCTTCATTTTCAATATTAACTAATTAATAACCTAAAAATGTAAAACTTAAATCCTAGATGCAAACACGTTATTTTTATATTTTTATGAATTATGTAAATTAGATGTGCCGCATGCAAATAAATACAAACTTATGCAATTAATTTCCAAAATTCAAAGAAAATTGCAAATAAACATAAAGTCACGCAAATATATCCTAAAAATTCAAATAGTAAAAGAAAAATGAAAAATAAACACGAAATCACTCAAATAATTCCTAAAAATTCAAATAATAACAATAAAGAAACAAATCCTAGCTTAAGGAATTTATAGGAATATGTCAAGCGAGGCAAAAATCACGTGCTCACGCCGACCATGTTGGTCTTAAGGTTGTCAGATCATTGTAGTAGATGCTCATGACTAATGATTCCAATACCGGGTTTTTTTTTCCGCTCAGTTATCTTGTTTTAAACACTATATAAAGGTTTATTGTTAATATATTTTATTTTATTCTAAAAATAGAAAATACTAATTAGTTTTGGGTTTGTATCGGCTATCGTAATTTTATGCAAGGCTCTATTAAGATCGAATTGGTTTTAAGGTTGTGGCACGATACATGACCGATAACAGCTTCTTAATTATCTATTGAGATCTACCAGTTCAACGAGATTCATGAAATCAATGGATATGTCTAAATAACATCATGATGGGACCATCATGAACTTGCACCTTCTCCAATGTGTGCATGTTTCGGTATGTGATTGTTAACTTTATGCATAACCCTAGACCTAGATAGAAATAAAATGTTCACTAATAGATACAAATCCTAGGAAGAGGGAAAGTAGAGAGTAACTATCCGACAGATTTCATTAGTACGGAACCTAGTCTATTATCTGTACAAAATAAAATGAAAAAATGGCATGGCATGACAACACGTAAAGAAAATTAACAATATTTTAGCTCTATATTAAATTTGGCAAAGATAACCCCAATATCATATATATACAATATAATTCTTTTATGGACGCCCGTGTATATTATATTATATATCATATATAACATAATTTTTTTATGGATATACATAGATAAACATGATATAAATGAGATATCAATGATATACATGAGATATATTGTACGCTGAGATATACAAAAAAGAAAAAGAAATTGATATAAATCTTAATATATACAATGACGGAAAATAAAGGTGAGATATATATTTTGATATAAACATTATTTGATGTGTTATACATAGTGATATACAAACAACACAATTATTTTTGTGTTATACACTTAGATATAACCATAACAATAAAAGATACAACAACAACAACCCAGTATAATCTCACTTAGTGGGGTCTGGGGAGGGTAGTATGTACACAG
Source organism: Nicotiana benthamiana (assembly GCA_034376525.1). Taxonomy (NCBI): domain Eukaryota; kingdom Viridiplantae; phylum Streptophyta; class Magnoliopsida; order Solanales; family Solanaceae; genus Nicotiana; species Nicotiana benthamiana. Next base: position 87,388,799 of record CM067333.1, on the reverse strand, counting down.
ACCTTACCTCTACCCTGGGCTAGAGAGGCTGTTTCCAAATAGACCCCCCGACATCCTTCCCTCCAAGAACTTCCCACATCGCTCTTGAGGAGACTCGAACTGACAACCTCTCGGTTACAACAATAAAAGATAAATAATTATATTTATAAATTCATATTTTAAATATAACAAAGAAGGAAAATAAGATTTTGATATACTAAAAAAGAAAATTATAGTATTATTGTTGTGATATACATTTATTGACCATTTGATGTCAATAAATTAAAAATAGGTTAATTCTAGCCAATTAATAGACTGAGTTGATATACGGTGCCAAACTCCGATATTGATTTACCTGTTAATTATTTGGAAGTTTGGCACCGTATATCAACTCAATTTGTTAATTGGCTAGAATTAACCCATTTTTAATTTATTGGCATTAAGTGGTCACTAAATGTATATCACAACAATAATACTATAAGTTTCTTTTTCAGTATATCAAAATCTTATTTTCCTTCTTTGTTATATTTAAAATATGAATTTATAAATATAATTATTTATCTTTTATTGTTGTGTTTATATCTAAGTGTATAACACAAAAATAATTGTGTTGTTTGTATATTACTATGTATAACACATCAAATAATGTTTATATCAAAATATATATCTTTCTCACCTTTATTTTTCGTCTTTGTATATATTAAGATTTATATCAAATTTTTTTTCTTTTTTGTATATCTCAGCGTACAATATATCTAATGTATATCAGTGATATCTTTTTAACATGTTTATCCATAAAAAAATTATGTTATATACGAAATATATTACAATATACATGGGCGTCCATAAAAGAATTATATTGTATATATGATATACAAAGTGATATATACAGACATCCTTGAAAACCTGTGTGTGATATACACTAATGTACATGATATACAATGTGATATACACATATCGTAGTTGAAATTTTAGGTCTGAATTTTCACCTGAAACCAGTCAAAATCACTTCTAATCTTGCTTGAATTTTGTATATAGCCTCGTTTAGGTATTGTCAACCAATTTCAATCACACCCGCTCGTTTAGTCCAACCAAAAAAGAAAAAAGAGAAGAAAAACAAAGTTGAACTATAGTTTTTCTCTCTTAGTTTTTGCTTTTGATTTTCTCTGATGTAAGATCAACCTTACCTTTTTATTTTTTTATTTTTGCATAATTTGCAAGAATGAGGATGAATTCACCCATCAACATCAAAAATTGGTCATGTGACAAATAATACAAGAAAACATCTATTTACAAATTAGTTGAAGAAACTTTCTATTCGTTTAACTTGGATTGTACTGGAGACACGAGAAACCAATTGAGTTCACATTAGGATTATGTCTATTATGACAGTGTTAATTGGTTCCTTTACTATCCGCAGAAAAACCGCTTCTCCTCACCTCCATGAACCTATAATATTTCTGGAAAATGTATCAACCATACAATTTTTCAAAGATTATCAAAGAATACATGCTCTTCCAAATACAGATTGAAGAACAAAATTTGCTAGATTTAAGAAGAAGAAAAAAATAAAAGATTGGAGAAGAAATACGGGACAGAGAAGAAAAAGTACGAGGAGAGAGAATAAATAAGAAATTAGGGTTATTTAAATTTGGCTATATAATGTCAATTTTTTGGGGTTAGCTTTGCCAAACCTAATATAAGGCTAAAATATTGTCAGTTCTCTTTACGTGTTGTCATGCCATACCATTTTTTCTAATTATTTATTCGAAAACTATATTGTATAACCGATCTCAGAAATAATAATCGGTAATATATATACACAATATAATAGATGAATATTTTTATATATTTAGCTAGTGGATATAATTATTATTGGCCGAGTGGCCAAATATTTAATTTGTCAGAAAATACAATTTCTCCAAACGCCAGTTCGCAAGAATACTTTCGTACATGCTCTCATAAACTAAACACTCCAAAATAAAAACAACAATATGGAATTAACAAAGTTGAAAGCCCTGAACCCGAAGCTTTCATCTTCCATATCCTCATCTAAAATCACACACAACACTAAAATGTATTTAAAGCTAGACTACAGACTGTTTATTAAGATCTATTTTTTAATCGTACTAATATCAAAAGAATCAGAAGATGAAATGACATAACACATAATATTGTTAGTACAATAACTACACACATCGAAGAATTAACTGGTTATTAGATAATTATCATGTTCGGTAATGTTGCTGAAATGAGGTATAAGTATAAGGCCTATAAACTATGAAGGTGCGCTAAAATAGACACATGTATAGTGTACTTTGTTAGATCAAGTGACCAACAGATAAAAGGTCAAAAGACTTCACCATTCGATATGGTTTAATGAATCATTATCTTTTGCCTGGTCAGAGCATTCTTTCTTTCTCTAGAAGTGGACTCCCTGCACTAAGGATGCAATTGTTGTTCAACTTCTAGCTAACGAAGAGCTTGTTCCTTATCCCTCTCATTAATAACTCGTGTCACTTCCTATGTTCAGAATTCCTTCTCAAGCAATCAACTATCGATTAATCTCGAGGAATTAGCTTATATACACCGGTAATATACCGGATTATGAAGTTCATGCATATAAACTTTTAGCATATTATATTGGGTCGTCACTACATAATAATATTTCTATTAAACTCGAATCTCATATATAAAAAAATTGAATCCAACATAAACTTTTCCGAAATTATAAAGGTATTTTTTTTAGATTTTATTTTTATATAAAAAGTGACTACATTTCGATTATGTTACGATCCTAGTTCTCCCTCCGTGAGCCATCATGACGGCGCCTATTCTCTACGACTAAGTAAGCCTACCATTGCGGAAAAAGGACGAAACATAAAAGCTATCGACTAATAAGTAAATTTAAACAAGGAATGTGATGCCGCTCGACATATACAATAATCACTTCCGAAGAGTACATAAACTCTCCGAAAACCCGAAATATTATAAGTCACAAGCTAAAGAAGGAAAGTAGTACTCCCATACTCTAGAGTCTAGTACAAGAAGGGTTGACATGGGGTGGAAAAGATAGGGACTTCGAGGCCTGTGGACGCGATAGATATACCTTAAAATCTATACAACTAACCGCATCACTGGTGATATGGCTGGTAAGAGATACATGGATCTGCACACGAAATATATGTGCAGAAAAGGACATGAATACACTACAACGGTACCTAGTAAGTGCCAAGCCTAACCTCGGTCGAGTGGTGATGAGATCAGTTCTAGACCCTACTGGTATAATTATAATGAAATAAGACAGAAAATAAGTATACAGTGAAATAAGTACAAAAATTTAACAGGAATAAAATTCAATGAAAGCCAACAGCTCAAAATACAGTTATAGCAATAGGGGATCTCCCAGGATACTATCATGTAGTCCCAAACAAAAATGTGCAGGGGGATCTCTCAAAATAATGTTTCGTAGTCTCAAAATAAATATACAATATTGAGGGATTTCCCAAAATACCGTTCCATAGTCCCAAAGTAAATATTCAGTACAGGGGGATCTCTCGGAATATCGTTCCGTAGTTCCAAAGTAAATATGCAAGCTCAAACAAACAAAGATAACAACTATAGCAAGAAACCACACAATTTAGGCTAAATCCGAATCAAGGGAAGAACATGAAATCTCACTAAAACATACTGCACAGAGTCCAGATAGGCAATTAAGGCGCGTAGGTATGCTTTCTTAAACAAAATTGGATAGTGATATATACTAATGTTGCTTAATTAAAGAAAAATAGATATTTTCTTAATGAAAACATGCGTAATTTTAGAGCAATTGGAAATGTAAAGAATCTAGTGTAGCAACTCTTCTTCTAAATAGAAGAAGTAGAGACATAGGTATTTTGGTAGTCATGCTGTTTGTGTAATCTGTTCTTTTGATCTAGCTAGCTGGGAGTGGCTTGTTATGTTATACTGTTGCTGCTGCTGATTAATAATAAATTTTAACTACCAAAAAAAGGGAGGAATTTAAAAAATAGTCCGCGTACACACTTCACCATGCGTACTGCGCTTATATATCAAATAGTACCAAATCCTAAGGGAAGTTCTACCATACAGTTTAGGCAAACCACTTACCTCGAACCTAGCTCGAATTAATCTGAAATACTACTCTTTCTACGAATATCCTGCTCCAGATAGCCCAAATCTAGCCAATCAATTATATAACATAAATATAGCTACAAACAACTAATTTAGCTAATGTAAGGCAAGAAAATAGAAAAATGTCCAAAAGTCCTCCCTGGGTCCATGTCTCGGAAACGGGTAAAAGTCACAATTTATGAATACTCATTCACTCACGAGATCACTCGTACAAAAATTATCCAAATCCAACACCTAAATCCCACCCAAATCTCAAATCCTTGGTTGGGAAACTTTTCCCCCATTTTTCCGACTTCCTCACTCAAATCCATCAATTTAATGAACAACACAAACTATGTATTAATGAAATATGATCAAAACATGATTAGGAATCATTACCTAATAATTTCCTTTGAAAACACTCTCGAAAAATCGTCTTCCTCCAAGCTTTAAATCATTTTTTTGTGAAATGAATTTAAAACCCTTGAATTTTCCCATCAATTGACGCACATGCGGGTCAAGGATCGCATATGTTGTCCCACACATGTAGAATTTCCATTGCATGTGCGGCTTTTCTCTTAAAGTGCCTCGTCCGCATCTGCGATCAAGAGGTTGCACGTGTAGACCCTTGTCCGCCTCTATTGTCCCAGACTACTCATGCGGTTCCTTCTCTCGCACCTGCGGGCATCGCATCTGCGGAACTTCCCTTGCACCTGCAATATGAGACCTCCTTCACATTTTTGCTTCTGCGGTTCCACAACCGCTTATGTGGCTCCGCACCTACGACCCAAAGTGCGCAGGTGCGAAAACACCAGGTGCAACAACTTCAACAACTTGCATAAGTCTCAAACCAATCCGTTAAGTACCCAAAACTCACCTAAAGCCCTCGGTACCTCAACCAAACATACCAATCAATCCTAAAACACCATACTAACTTAGTCGAGCTCTTAAACTACACGAAACAACGCAAAAATCATGAATCGCCCTCCAATTCAAACTTAAAGAACTTGAAACTTCAAATACTTATAACCGATGCCGAAACCTATTAAACCATGTCCGATTGACCCTGAATTTTGCACACATGTCATAATCGACATTATGGACCTACTCAAACTTTTAGAATCGGATTCTGAACCCGATATAAAAAATTCCACTACAGTCTTAATCTCCAAAATTCGATTTTCGCCATTTCAAGCCTAACAGACCTCCAAAACATAATTCGGGCACGCCACAAAGCTCTAAATCACTCAATGGAGCTAACAGAATTGATAGAACGCCATTTTGGAGTTGTCTTTACACAGTTCCGACTACAGTCCATATCTCAAGACATAAGCTCCCATTTAGGGGCTAAGTGTCCAACACTCCAAAACTCAAAATGAATTATCCCGGCAAGCCACAATAGCAGTAATATACAACGGGGAAGCAGTTAATAGGGGATTGGGCGCTAATTATCAAGATGACCGGCCGGATCATTACATCCTACCCCTCTTCGAACATTCATTCATCCTTGAATGAGCATAGAGACACACCTGAAGTGGTGAAAATATGAGGATAACAGTTGCGCATATCTTGCTTTGTCTCCCAAGTCGCCTCCTCAACTGGCTGACCCTACCATTGAACCTTTAAAGATGCATTGTTCTTTGACCTCACCTTTTGAACCCGCCTGTCCAATATAGCCAGTGTCTCCTCAACATAAGATAGATCCTTGTTCAACTGGACTAAGCTGAAATCTAACACGTGAGACGAATCGCCGTGATACCTCCGGAGCATCGAAACATGAAATACCGGATGAACTCCTGCCAAGATGGGATGTAAGGCAAGCTCATAAGCAACCTCCCAAGCACGCTGCAACACCTCAAAGGGACTGATAAACCTTGGGCTCAACTTGCCCATATTTTCGAATCTCATAACGCCCTTCATAGGCGAAACCCGAAGCAAGAACCGCTTTCCAATCATAAATAAAACATCACGAACCTTCCGGTCCGCATAACTCTTTTGTCTAGACTGGGCTCTGGGAAGTCTATCATGAATCATCTTAACCTTCTCCAATGCGTCATGAACTAAGTATATACCCAATAATCTAGCCTCGCCCGGCTCGGACCAACTCACTGGGGACCGACACCGCCTACTAGAGCCTTATATGGTGCTATCTGAATGATGGACTGATAGTTTTTGTTATAGGAAAACTTCGCAAGTGGCAGGAACTAATCCCAAGAACCTCCAAACTATATCACACACACACGGAGCATATCCTTAAGGATCTGAATAGTGCGCTCGAACTATCCATCCGTCTGAGGGTGAATGTCGTGATTAACTCCACTTGAGTACCCAACTCATGTTGTATGGATCTCCAAAACCAAGATGTAAACTGCATACCCCAGTCAGAGATGATAGATACTGGCATGCCATGAAGTTTGACAATCTCACCAATATAAACTTGAGCCAGCTACTCTGAAGAATAGGTGGTCACCACAGGAAGGAAATTGACTAACATGGTCAGTCTATCTACAATTACCCAAACTACATCAAACTTCTAGTGAGTCCGTGGAAGTCCAACAACGAAATTCATAGTGACCCCCTCCTATTTCCACTACAGAATCTCTAACTTCTGAAGTAATCCACCCGATCACTGAAACTCGTACTTCACCTGCTGGCAATTTAGGCATCGAGCTACATATTCCACTTTGTCCTTCTTCATTCTACGCTACCAATAATGCTGCCTCAAGTCTTGATACATCTTCGCGACACCCGGATAAATAGAGTATCGCGAGGAATGAACCTCCTGAAGGATCAACTCACGCAAAACATCCACATAAGGCATACATAGCCTGCGATGCATCCTCAATGCACCGTCATCCCCAATAGTGACCTTTTTAGCATCACCGTGCTGAACCGTGTCCTTAAGGATAAACAGATGAGGGTTACATACTGATGCTCCCTAATATGGTCACAAAGAGAAGATTGGGAGACCACACAATCCAATACTCTACTAGGCTTAGAAATATCCAATCTCATAAACTGGCTGGCTAAGGTCTGAACATCCAACGACATAGGCCTCTCTACTGCCGGTAGATAAGCCAAACTTCCCAAATCATCAACCACCATATTGGCCTTCCCCAGATGATACAAAATAGTGATATCATAGTCCTTAAGCAGCTCTAACCACCTCCTATGTCGCAAATTAAGATCCTTCTGCTTGAACAGATGTTGCAAACTCTGGTGATCACCATAGATCTCATAAGGGACATCGACAAATAGTGCCTCCAAATTTTCAAAGCATGAACAATAACTGCTAGCTCAAGGTCATGGATAGGATAGTTATTTTCATACGCATTCAACTGTCTGGACACGTAGGCAATCACCCTACGATCCAACATCAACACCGCGTCGAGGCCTACTCGCGACCCATCACAATAGATAATCTAAGACCCCGAACATGTGGCAATATCAATACTGGGGTCGTAGTCAAAGTTATCTTAAGCTTTTGAAAGCTCTCCTCACACTCCTCCGTCCACCTGAACGGAGCACCCTTCTAGGTCAGCCTGGTCATAAGTGCTGCAATAGATGAGAATCCCTAAACAAATCGACGGAAATAACCTGCCAAACCAAGAAAACTCCGGATCTCTATAGTTAAGGACAGCCTGGGCCAACTCTGCATTGCTTTCACCTTCTTCAAATACACCTTGATCCCTTCACTCAACACTACGTGACCTAAAAATGCTACAAAATCCAACAAGAACTCACATTTTGAGAACTTTGCATATAATTTCTTTTCTCTCAAGGTTTGAAGCATTGTCTTCAGGTGTTGCTCATGATATTCCCGACTAGGGGAGTATACCAGAATGTCATCAATAAAGACAATGATGAACGAGTCAAGATATGGCCGGAATACACTATGCATCAAATACATAAATACTACTAGGGCATAGGTCAGCCCAAATGACATAACAAGGAACTCGTAATGACCATACCGAGTCCGAAAAGCAGTCTTTGGGATATTTGGCTCCCGAATCTTTAGTTGATGATAACCTAAATGCTCGATCACCTTGTAACTGATCAAATAGCTCATCAATACCAGGCAAAGGATACAGTTCATTGTCACTTTGTTCAACTGGCGATAATCAACGCACATACGTACAGAACCATCCTTTTTCTTCACAAACAAGGCAGGAGCACCCCAAGATGACCTACTGGACCGAATAAAGCCTTTATCAAGCAATTATTCTAAATGTTCCTTCAACACTTTCAACTTAAGATGGGCTATACAATAAGGAGGAATAGAAATAGGCTGAGTGCTCGACAATAAATCAATGCCAAAATCAATATCTATGTCGGGTGGTATGCCTGGAAGATCAGCTTGAAACACATCAGGAAAATCCCTCACTATTGGAACTGAATCAACTGTAGGGGTATCAATACTAACATCTCTCAAATAGGCTAGATAAGCGTAATACCCCTTCTCAACCATTCGTTGAGCTTTAAGAAATGAAATAACACTATTGGGAGTGTAATCTAAGGTAACCCTCCACTCTAATCGTGGTACACCTGGCATTCTAGGGCAACAACCATTCCATTCCCAAGATAACATCAAAATCTACCATGCTAAGAAATAATAAATCGGCTCTGGTCTCAAAACCGCTATGAATGATCAAACACGACCAAAACACACGGTCTATAACAAGAGAATCTCCCATATAAGTAGAAACATAAATAGGGGAACTCAAAGAATCCTAAGATACACCCAAATGCGAGACAAAATAAGATGACACATAAGAAAAATTGGAGCCTGAATTGAATGAAACTGATACATCCCTATGACAGACCAGAACAATACCTGTAATGATAGAATCGGAAGCAACAACCTATGTACGAGCAAGAAGGGCATAGTATCTGGCCTGGCCTCCCCCTTTAGGGTGACCTCTACCCCCAACCTCCACCTTGGGTTGGCTGAGTAGGTGAGGTGGCAGCTGGTGCTGTAATCATATCTTGAGGACCTGGTAGAGCACGTTGTGACTGAGAAGTCTATGGAGGTGCATCCCTTCTAAGTCTGAGGCAATCCCTCACTATATGATGAGTGTCGCCACACTCAAAATAAGCTCTGGAAGGAGGCACACGAGGTGCATAATAAGGCTCCTAAGGTCTAGGAGGAGCTGGAATACTACTAGCGACTGGAAGATTCGGATGAATGGGACGACTCACATAGCCCTTACCAAGACGAATTGCAGCTGGGGCACGAGCACCAGAATAATGGCCCGATTCTTGAGACCTTTTGGGCTCTCTCTCCTCCCTATCACGATAAAGCATGTCCTCTACTCTCCTACCAATACTCACTACATGCTGATACGCGATATCCATCTCTAAGTTCCGGGCCATACTAGACCTGATCCTTTGAATGAGCCCTTTAATAAATCGGCGACCCCTCTCTCGAACTCTAGAAACCAAAGCCGGTGCATGCCTAGACAAGTCACTGAAACGAACAACATACTCTGAAACAGTCATAGTACCCTGACAACACTACTCAAACTCTGTGCGTCATACGTCCCTGAGGCTCTGAGGGACATACGCTATACAAAATATATCAAAGAACGGAGTCCCGGTAAGGGAAGCTGCCTATTGCCCAACTAAAAAGTACGCCACCACTAATAGGCTGCCCCTCGAAGCTGGAAGGTAGTAAAAGAAACCACAATCGACTCTACTATGCCCATAGTGCAGAGGATATGGTAGCACTTATCAAGAAATACCTAAGCATCCTCTGATGCAAGACCATTGAATGTAGGAGGGTTATACTTCTTATACCTCTCAAGCCTATGTTCCTCCTCCTATGAAGTTGTTGCCCTACCCTTGGGCTGAACTGGGCTACACGTGGTACCAGTATAATCTATGGGATCTGATCAACCTAAAGCCACTACTTTGGGGTATGGGCAACATGAGTCTATGCTCCTCCCCCAGCCTAAGATGTGGCTACAATAAGGGGAATCAACATTGCCTGAGCTAGAGTGTTGTACATGCTTATGAACTATGCAAGTGTCTCTTGAAGAGCTGGAGTAGTAGTAATAGGCGTATCGGGTGCATGTGCTCCGACTGGAGCTACTAGTGGCTCATATGCAAAAGCTCGCACATGTGCTCTGGCTGCACCACGTGAACGTCCTCGACCTTTACCCCAGCCTCTGCCTCGGGTAACTCCAACAGGGGCACGAGCGCGTAGTCATCTCTGCTAGCACGTGTCCTCACTATCTATGAGAGAATAGAACATAGAAGTTTAGAATTTCGAAGTCAATAGTCTTGCACAACAAGGGATCAAATGAAGTGGAATTTTCCTAATAGTTCAATACTCTCTCGAAGATAAGTACAAATGTCTTCATACCGATCCACAAGATTCTAATAAGCTGGCTTGTGACTCACGACTCATATGAACCTAAATCTCTGATACAAACTTGTCACGACCCTAGTTCTCCCTCCGTGAACCACCATGACAACACTAAGTCTCTACGACTAGCTAAGCCTAACATTTGAGAAAAGGAACGAAACATAAAAACTATCAACTAATAAGTAAATTAAAACAAGGAATGCGATGTTGCTCGGAATATACAATAATCACTTCCGAACAGTACATAAACTCTTGCGAAACCCGGAATGTCATAAGTCACAAGCTAAAGAAGGAAATAGTACTCCTATACTCCATAGTCTAATACAAGAATAAAATACAAGAAGGGTTGACATAAGGTGGAATAGATAGGGACTTCGAGGCATGCGAATGCGACAAATATACCTTGAAGTCTCTACAGCTGACTCGCTTCACTAGGGATGTGGCTGGTAAGAGTTACATGGATCTGCACACAAAAAATATGTACAGAAAAGGGCATGAGTACACCACAACGGTACCCATTAAGTGACAAGCCTAACCTTGGTCGAGTGATGACAAGATCAAGTCAGGGCGCCACTGGTATAAATATAATCAAATAAGATGTAAAACAAGTATTATGGTGAAATAAGTACAAAAATTTAACAGGAATAAAATTCAATGAAAGCCAACAGCCCAGAACACATTTATAGCAACATGAGATCTTCCGGAATACCGTTCCATAGTCCCAAACGTAAATGTGCATAGGGATCTCCCGAATTATTGTTCTGTAGTCCCAAAGTAAATATATAGTGCTGGAGGATCTCCCGAAATACTGTTCCGTAGTCCCAAGATAAATATGTTGAACAGGGGGATCTCCTAGAATATCGTTCCGTAGTCCTAAAGTAAATATGCAGCTCAACCAAACAAAGATAACAACTACAGCAAGAAATCACACAATTTAGGCTAAATCTGAGTCAAGGAAGAACATCAAATTTCACTAAACATACTACACATAGTCCAGATAGGCAGTTAAGGCACGTAAGAATACTTTTCTAAACTAAACAGGATAGTTACATATACTAATGTTGCTTAATTAAAAGAAAATAGATATTTGCTAAATGAAAACAGGGGGTTTCAACAAATAACCCGCATATGTACTGATCACCTCGCTTAGACGACGCTTTATCAAACAGTACCAAATCCTAAGGGGAGTTCCCCCACTCAAATTAATCCGAAATACTGCTCTTTATATGAATATCCGGCTCCGAATATCCCAAATCCATCCAAATCAATTATATAACGTAAACATAGCTACAAACAACTAATTTAGCTAATGAAATCAAAGCAAACGCAAGAAAAAAAGCCCAAAATGCCTCCCCGGGCCCATATCTCAAAATCGAGTAAAAGTTACAAATTATCAACACTCATTCACTCACGAGATCACTCGTGCAAGAATCATCCAAATCCAACGCCTAAATCCTACTCAAATCTCATATTCTTAGTTGGGGAACTTTTCCCCAAGTTTCCCAACTTCCTCGCTCAAATTCATTAACTTAATGAAGAACACAACTATGTTTAATGAAATATGATCAAAATAGGATTAGGAATCGTTACCTAATGATTTTCTCTAAAAAACTCTCGAAAAATTGCCTTCCTCCGAGCACTAAATCAAATTTTTGTGAAATGAATTTCAAACCCTTGAATAGCCCTTTTCTGCCCAGCGAGTAATGCACCTTCGGGCCTAGGATCACATATGCAGTTCCGCACCTACAAAATTTCCATCGTAGGTGCGCCTTTTCACTTAAAGCACCTCGTCCGCATTTGCGATCAAGAGGTCGCACCTACGTACCCTTGTCCGCTTCTGCTCTCGCACGTGCGGGCATCGCAGATGCGAAACTCCCGTCGTACCTGGATCCCAGACCTCCTTAACATTTCCGCTTCTGCGGTTCCACAACCGCTTTCACGACTTTGCACCTGCAGCCTAAAGTGCACAAGTGCGAAAACACCAGGTGCAACAACTTCAGCAATTTGCATAAGTCTCAAACCAATCCGTTAAGCACTCGAAACTCACCCGAGGTCCTCGTGACCTCAACCAAACATACCAGCTAATCCTAAAATACGGTACGAACCTAGCCGAGCTCTCAAACCACATCAAACAATGCTAAAATCACGAATCGCCCTCCAATTCAAACTTAAAGAACTTGAAACTTCAAAATTTTACCACCGATGTCGAAATCTATTAAACCATGTCCGATTGACCCAAATGTTGCACACAAGTCATAATCGACATTATGGACCTACTCAAACTTCTGGAATCGTATTCCGACCCCGATATAAATTTTTTTAATACCGGTCCGAATTTCAAAAAAATTTGACTTTCGCTATTTCAAGCCTAAATAAGATACGAACCTGCAAAACATAATCAGGACACGCCCCGAAGACGTAAATCGCCCAACGGAGCTAACGAAATCGACAGAACTTCATTCCGGAGTCGTCTTCACACAATTCCGACTATGGTCTAAATCTTAAAACTTAAGCTCTCATTTAGGGACTAAGTATCCCAAAAGGCTCCGAAACTCAAAACGAATCATTCCGACAAATCAAAATAGCATAATAAATAATAGGAAAGCAAATAATAAAGAATCACAAATTCTCAAAATAACAACAACAACAACCCAGTATAATCCCACTTAGTGGGGTCAGGGGAAGGTAGTGTGTACGCAGACCTTACCCTGAAGTAGAGGGACTGTTTCCAAAAAAAATGACCAATCAAATTGTTATAAATTACTTTTGAAATAATGACTGATTTTCAATTAACAAGTGTAATAAACCAGCATATTTTTGATTTCCCCCAAAATATACTTGACTATAACAAATCAGAAGCAGAAGATAGGGTCCAAGTCACTAAGGTATTTAGCTACCTACCATTTGTCCAACTCTATATTTTACGGGGAATCTTGCGGACATCGACGCATATTCCAATGAATATTATCATTTTTGACTTGCTTTAGAAATTATTTATATACGTCAAAATAATATATAAAAATTATATAATTTTTATATATAGATACAAAATATTTATTTATAACAGAAATATATTAAAAAATACTTTTTAATTATTGTTTTAAGAGTAATTATATAGTGTCATTTTTCCTATTTCAAAAGCAATCATGCACAAGTTTATCCAAATCGAAATAAACAGAACCAGCATGATAGTACTAATAAATTGCACATAAATTCTCGTAGTAATTGGACAGTTTAAGAGTAAGGAAGAGGTATAACGGTGACAAAATAGTTAAAAGAAAATAATTAACTGTCCATAATATTTATTTAAAAATGGATTAGATAATAAGCTTATAAATAACGAAAAAAATATGGAAAGAATCATATTATCCATTTGGAAAATAGATAACCAATGAATAACTAATGAGTTTAACTTTTATATTTGTAAAGCCTCAAATTGAGGGTTTCTCAAGTTTAGACGATTAGGAATTTTAAAAAAAATTATCATATTCAAAAAAAATCATGAATAGTATGGTTACTTGTATTATCATCGGTTAACATGTTTTTATATGTATTAAATACAAGTCAGGTTGTATTATTTATGTATTTTTTATTATCCATTTTTAATACGTATCATATCCAACCTGACCGTTCGTTTGCCACCCTAATTCACAGGATGAGCTTAAATTTGAAGGCCATATTGTTTTCTGGATAACTACTTAATTTACGATTAATGCTCGAATGTTCCTGTTTAATATTCAATATAAAATTTAAAATTGAGACTAAGCTATTTTTTCGTACTCGAGTACTTGTTAGCTATTAAGAACAATTGAATGGAACCAAATGGTTAGGTATTCGTCTTTTTAAGATGTCCCATGTTTGATACTTATTGGTACTTCAATTAGTTTGTATTACGTCGTGTAACGCATATTAAAGAAGCAAGCATTTTTAACCAGAATCTTTTTTATAATTAGAACTTAAATTTATAATATGTATTAAAGATAAAAAGGTCATATTTATCCGATGGTTGAATATTCGATTTGACTCAATTTAATTACAATACTCTAAAAGATAGAAGTTACGTGTTTTCTTTCTCTTTGCCTATTTCTTCTTCTTCTTTTTGTTCTTTTTTCAAGGGATTAAAAGGAGAAACATGCACCTTTTCCCCCTTAAGGAGGACGTTAAGTCATTTCACATTGCTTTACTTTCTATTTCATTGCAAATATTCCATCTAAAACGATGACAATGCAATCGTTTGACTAACGTAGTAAGTAAAAAATATTAGTAATTTATATTGACCTTGGCCGTATAAAAAGTTTTCTTCCCTAAGAATAGTTTAAAGGAATGATTCTAGTGGAAGTTAAGAGAGATGAAAAAAAACCTTGATTACATGATCATTTTAGAGAACATTAAGTAATAATGTAGAAATAAATAAATATTTCATTACTTCTTCAATGAGAAGAGAAGACGAATATGGTTCTTAATTAAATATGAAAAATAAGGAAAAAGTCCTCCAGTAATATGAGAAAGTCCTTTCTTCTTTCCAAGGGGTCACTTCTGCCCCGAGAAGAATATGAACTGATAAAACTTATTGAATTCATCATAACGTAAACAGAAAAATATCAAATGAATATTCCAATTTATAAAAAAAATATAGATCTGAAAAATATCAAATGAATATTCCAACGTATAAAAACTATAAATCTTCAACCACCAATGAAGATGCTCATCCTTAGAGCCAGTTTAGACATAAGAAATTTTTCACTTTTTTTCGAAAATTATTTTTTATTTTTTTCGAAATCACCATTTCGTCTTTAAATTTATAATTTTCACTTGAAGATGCATTTTGAATTTTTTGAAAATTTAAAAACTTTAAAAGTTTATTTTCCAAAATTTCACTTAGATCACTCGCAAAAACTTCAAAAAATATTTAAAATTATATTAATGTCCATACACAACTCTAATTTTTAAATTATTTTTATTAAAAAATTTAATATTTTTTTGAAGAATTTTACAATTCTTATGTCCAAACGCCCACTTAATTAGTCATTTCGAATTCTAATAATAGAAATAAAAAATTTTCTCGCATAACTGAAAGCCCACACAAGTTCAGGACATAGTTAGAAATTTAGAATTGCGAGTTAATACTCAGACCATATAGTTAAAAAATTTACCAAATAAGATAAGTTATAGATTTCAAAAAATCTAAGTAAATTATGTGGTAAGTTAACTAAAACATACAAAATTTAGATCCTGAATATTGAATTCAAACTGGTAAAATTTAAATCCTAAATCAAAATTGCTTAAAAATTAATCAAACGTATGATAAGGAACACGTGATAAAGAAGGTGATATTTGGCACGATAAAACCGAGGCTGCATCTCATCATCACCGTTGATCTCAAACCCTCAAATCCGTCGATAAACCCCTCTCATCCTCTCTCTCAATTTCACCTACTCTTTCCCACTGCTCTCTCTGCTTTTCCCTTTTTTCGCCTCTCCAGAAACTGAGGCACAATTAGAAAGATCTTCTCTTTTTCTGCTATATATCTCTTAACCATACCCTTTTTCTTTTCATCACCGACATAGCCTGGTAATTTTCTCTCTTCTTTTGGTCGTTTTTACTGTTTTTGTTACCATTATTACCAGTTTTTACTGTGTTTTTAAGGTTCTTAATTTATGCTGTACTATGATCTGATTTTACTATAGTTAATTGAGTTTCTGTGTTTTATGTGTCCGAATAGATGATATAGTCTTTTGGGTGCTAGGGTTTTCATTTTACTCGGCTTTTGTTTGCTGCTGATTTTTAATTGCGGAAAAAAGGAGTTCTATTATGTGTATTCTATCGTATATTAAGATCTCATTCCACTGTGTTTAATTAGGTTTCTGCGTTTTAATTCCTTTGTATCTTAATTCCTTTCTATTGCTTTATGGGTCGGAATTGATAATGGAGTCTTCTGGGTGCCTGGTTTTTTTGCCTTGATTTTGTTTCCTGCTGATTTTAATGGATACTCTTAGCTCTATAGTGATTTTACTTTAATTAATTGGCTTTCTGGCCTAGTGCTGACGGTCTGTTGGAAATAACCTCTCTGCATTCATTATAGGGTTAAGGTTTGCATACTATCTACACTCCCCAAACCCCACTCATGGACTATACTGGGTTCTTTTTTGTTGTTGTTGTTGGTGTAATTGGGTTTCTGGGGTTTAATCTATTTTTATTTCCTTATACGTACGAATAAATACGAGTCTTTTGGGTTGTATGATTTTTTTGCCTTTGATTTTTGTTTACTGCTAATTTTTTCATGATTGTTTTGTGTTGTTCTTTGTTTGTTTTGATTTATATTGCTCATAGGTCGGAATTGAAAATGTGTGCCTTTTGAGTGCTAGCATTATTTTTTGCCTGATACTAATTTCTTCTTGATTTGTTTCTGTGTTTGTTGTTGATTTTGTTATGTGAATCTAGGTCTCGTTGAGGTTTATTTGTGATGGAAAATGGGGAGGAAGTATTTGGCAAGGCTGGGATAGGGGAGAGGAATGGTGTCATAGATGAGACTGTGGAATTGCAGGTGGAGGATAAGGCAGCTGTGAGGCCAGATGTGTCAAAGGATTTGGAAGGGGATGATGTGTTTGAGGAAGCAATAGAGCCAGGGACTACTGGTGTTGGTGTTGAGGATGGAGTTGTCAGTGAGGCCAATGATGGCAAGTCTGGGAATGTTAACTGTTCTTTGGAGGACGACGGGAATTCTGATTCAAGGGATGATGTTGACAACTTTGAGGAAGCAGTTGAAGCTTCCAATGAGATACAGCATGCTGATGATGAGTCTAATCAGAAGTTAGAAGATAAATGGAACGAGGAGCCTTCAGTTGAGAAGCAAAGTGCTGATGAAATAGCTGCAAAGGGAAACTCTGATTCAAGGGATGATTTTGAGAACATTGAAGAAGCAGTTGAAGCTTCACACGAGATACAACATGCTGATGATAAGTCGAATCAGAAGTCAGAAGCTAACTGTAACGAGGAGCCTTCAGTTGAGAAGCAAAGTGATGATGAGATAGCTGCAAATAATGAAAAAGAAGTGGTTGAGCGGAATAACATAGTAGACAATGGTAAAGATGAGGTGGCTGTTTCAGATCTGGGTGCTGCTGTAGAAACTGAAATTTCAGTAAATTGGGATGAAAAGAAAGATAAGTCAGCTGAACCGGTTGAGAAATCTGAGAATGGAGTTTCCAATCATGTGAATGTGGGAGAGGCTCAAACTCATGATGATGCAGAGGAAACAAATCCTGATGTTCTTGGAAAATTGCACACCCAGGATGCTGACGAGGCAAAAGTGCATCTTCAGAACCAGGTTCATTCTTACAAAGATGCTTTGCTACGCGATGAAAAGAATGTTGATGTGATTGAAACATCTGCTGTTCAGCCTGCTGGGCATCAGGACACTGCTGACATCCACAACAATGTTTCAGTCAGTTCTGGCTCCGTAGTGAATGATGAAAAAAATATTGAACGGGAAGGAGTGCATTCTCTTCTTGTAAAACCTGTGAATTCTGATGTTAAGGATGAAGAGCTGAAAGATATTTCCCATAATGATGCTTCCACAAATGGTCATCTTGGAGAAAGCTTGAACCCAAGTGATGAACTTGAAGAAGTAGTGCCTAGTCCAGAACAAATTAATTGTAGTTGTGTGGATGAAGAGCATTTGGATATAGAAAGAACAGTGCCTAGTCCGGAACAAGTTAATGGTAGTAATAAGGATGAAGAGCTGCAGATAGATGGAGAAAAAGCAGTATGTAGTATAGAACCAGTTAACAGTAAGGATGAAGAGCAAATAGATGGGGAAAAAGCCGTGGCTAATCCAGAACCAGTTAATGGTAGTAGTAAGGATGAAAAGCAGATCAACTGTCCAGGCAATGTTGCTGCTTCTACTCTGCAAGGAGGAAGCTCCCCCTTAAAGGCCGAATTGAGAGACGAAGAATCAGCTAGCCCAGAACCAACTCACGAGTACATGGTGGAACAAAAGGATATTCAGAGCGGTGATGCTACTGATCATCAAAGACTGGAATTAAACGAGTCGCCTGCTACTGGACCAGGGAATTTGAATGACAAGGTGAACAAGCAGAAATATGTTTATGTTTCTGGCACTCCAGCTTTTGAAAAGCATTTTGGAGATTCTGTAAGGAGTAGAACCACTGCACTGGATGAAATGTCTGAATCATCAGAAGTGTTGACATCCAACAATCATGAGAAAGTCTCCGAGGTTCCTCGACCTCCCGTAGTTGATGCAGGTGTTGGAGTCGATAAAGTTGCTGTGAAGGAACCAGAAGCCAGATCTGCAACGGGGCTCCCGTCATCTTCTGGTGCATCTGCAACTCGGATACGCACACCTGCTCGACCTGCTGGCCTTGGTCGTGCTGCCCCGCTATTGGATCCTGCTCCTCGAGCAGTCCAGCAGCCTCGTGTAAATGGAACAGCATCTCTTGCACAAAACCAGCTTGTTGAAGAATCCACATATGGGGAGGCTGATGAATATGACGAGACACGTGAGAAGCTCCAGATGATAAGAGTCAAGTTTTTGCGTCTAGCTCATAGGCTTGGGCAGACTCCACATAATGTGGTTGTTGCCCAAGTTTTGTACAGATTGGGGTTGGCTGAACAGCTGCGAGGGAGAAGTGGAGGTCGTGTTGCTGCTTTTAGTTTTGATCGAGCAAGTGCTATGGCAGAGCAACTTGAGGCAGTTGGACAGGAACCCTTGGACTTCTCTTGCACGATAATGGTTCTTGGGAAAACAGGTGTCGGTAAAAGTGCAACCATAAATTCGATATTTGATGAAGTTAAGTTTGGCACTGATGCTTTTCAGTTAGGGACAAAAAAGGTTCAGGATGTTGTTGGGACTGTGCAGGGAATCAAGGTTCGAGTAATTGATACTCCTGGGCTTTTGCCTTCCTGGTCAGACCAGCGCCAGAATGAGAAGATCCTTCATTCTGTGAAACGATTTATTAATAAGACGCCCCCAGATATTGTCCTGTATCTTGACAGGTTGGATATGCAGAGCAGAGATTATGGTGATATGCCATTGTTGAGGACAATTACTGAAATCTTTGGACCATCAATATGGTTTAATGCCATAGTTGTTCTGACGCATGCTGCATCTGCTCCACCTGAAGGCCCCAATGGTACTGTAACTAGCTATGACATGTTTGTAACTCAGCGGTCTCACGTTGTCCAGCAAGCAATACGTCAGGCTGCCGGAGATATGCGCCTTATGAACCCTGTTTCGCTAGTTGAGAATCACTCAGCATGCAGGACAAATAGGGCTGGACAGAGAGTGTTGCCTAATGGACAGGTTTGGAAGCCTCACTTATTACTTCTGTCGTTTGCGTCAAAAATATTGGCTGAAGCGAACAAATTGCTTAAATTACAAGATAGCCCACCAGGCCGGCCTTATGCCACTAGAACAAGATCTCCTCCTTTACCTTTCCTGCTGTCATCCCTTCTACAGTCAAGGGCACAGGTTAAACTACCAGCGGATCAATTTGGTGACGATGATGAGACCTTGGATGATGATCTGGATGAGTCTTCAGATTCAGAAGATGAATCAGAATATGATCAACTGCCACCTTTCAAATGCTTGACCAAAACTCAGCTGGCCAAGTTGTCCAAAGACCAGAAGAAGGCATACAATGATGAGTTAGAATACAGGGAAAAGCTTTTTATGAAAAAGCAGTTGAAGGAAGAGCGGAGGAGGCGGAAGATGATGAAGAAAATGCAAGCTGCAGCTGAAAGTTTACCACCAACTGATCCCAGTGAAAATGTGGATGAGGAGACTAGCGGTGCAGCATCAGTGCCAGTGCCCATGCCAGACTTGGCGTTACCGGCTTCATTTGATTCTGATAATCCAACTCATAGATATCGATATCTCGATTCTTCTAATCAGTGGCTTGTGAGGCCTGTCCTAGAACCTAATGGTTGGGACCATGATGTTGGTTATGAGGGCATCAATGTAGAAAGATTGTTTGTTGTCAAAGACAAGATCCCTATATCTTTGTCGAGTCAGGTTTCGAAGGACAAAAAAGACACCAATCTTCAAATGGAAATTTCAAGTTCAGTGAAGCATGGGGATGGAAAAGCAACTTCTGTAGGTTTTGATATGCAGTCAGTCGGTAAAGACCTTGCTTATACTCTACGCAGTGAGACCAGATTCTGCAATTATAGGAAGAATAAGGCGACAGCTGGTCTTTCAGTAACTCTCTTAGGTGATGTCATGACAGGTGGGGTGAAAGTTGAGGACAAATTAGCTTTTAATAGACGGGGACTACTGGTTGTGTCTGGGGGTGCCATGTTTGGCCGTGGTGATGTTGCTTATGGTGGTAGTTTGGAAGCGACATTGCGAGACAAAGATCATCCTCTTGGTCGTTTCCTCTCAACTTTGGGACTCTCGGTTATGGACTGGCATGGAGATCTTGCTATTGGATGCAATTCACAAACCCAGATACCTATTGGACGACACACAAACTTGATTGGCCGCGTCAACATTAACAATAAGGGGTCTGGACAAGTTAGTATTCGTTTGAACAGTTCAGAACAGCTTCAGATTGCCTTGGTAAGCTTAATTCCACTTGTCCAAAAGCTGCTTAGCTTCTCTCAACCAGTGCAATTTTGATGATGATGAAAATAAGGCCACTGCACCATACTGCCATTCAGTGATTCACAAATCACTTGTATAGTGGCCATCAGCTGATCGGCATCACTGAACGTGAGTATGTCCTTTTCTTTCCTGGTTTCTTTCTCAGTCATAATATTCATGGACTTTATTGGTTGCTGTTACTTCTCGTGAGCAGTTTCTGGAGATATTTTGACCCCTTTTTATGGGGGGAAAAGATGCTCCTCTTATTGTTTTACAATTATTTCTTCCATGATGTGAACTGTATTCATATTTCAGTAGCTTTTGGGTTATTTATTCCATCTGATTGCACCTCTAGTCTTTATACTCGCATTACATATGTATCTATGACCTTATAGTTGCACTTTACGGTTAGTATGAATCATTTTATGCTTATAAACTTTTGGTAATAGAACTTGCGTGCATCAAGATGATGATTCTGAGAACAGTTTATAAGACAGAAAGTTATAAGGTGGATAAAGAGGAAAAACTTGTATTATCCTATTTTGTTCCCATAAGAAGCATGATGTGATCTGTTATGCTGCTTCAAAATTCCAACCTGTCAAATCAATAACCTCTGGTGTGCCATGATATTGATAAAAAGAATGCACACTAAAGGTTAAAAGTCTATGTTTTAAGGTCTGTCTGTATACACTTTTCCTCCCCGATGAGGAACCTCTGGTTGGTGTTTGATTAATTATACTGCTGTCCAAATATTTACTTAATATCTTCCTCTATGTTGGAGAATGGTGAAGTTGATCTTTAAGTTTCACTTGCCTAAAATTTTGCCTATTGTGGTTAAAACTAGTACCTTGCAGATATGATTGTAGAACTTCCTATCTTATACCTTGTAATGTAGACTCTTCATTTTGCTAATGATATACCCGTGTCAAATGGCTGTTGAATGGGTATATATTCTTGTGGCTCCTGCAAAGTATGCAAAGAACTTGCTTTAAATTGAACAAGCCCATGTCCATATAGTAATGCTGAAGAATTAGACAAACTGAACATGATCTACTTGAAGTGGGAGCTGGATGGGATTTATATGAAGTTTGTTATTGGCTGGAAGATGTTCCTATGCTTTTGATTAATATCTGCGGTTGTGTTTAAGGAATAGTGATCTTGTATCTGAATGTTGCTTCCCATATGAGGAAATGTTATCCGTTGAGATTCAATGCCTGCCTCATTTCAGCTTTAGCTTTTTATTTTGATTCCATGTTGTTGATGAAGTGGCTTGTCAGTTCTATGTTGATGACTTCCTATGCTGATATAAACTAATTAATGTGCAGATGCACATTGTTTTCTTGAGACAAGAGAGGGGAGATGCATTACTGGGCTTCACGAGGAAAAATGCTTGTCCAATGTGATCTGAAAGCATTCGGTTGTAGCCTAAGAAGAGAGTTTAGCCACCCTCCTGTTCAAATTTCAATTTTTGTTATTACCATGATGGGGAGATTGAATGCTCTTTTAAACTTGATTGGGAAATGTTAGCTAGTTAAGTTTCTAAATAGATGATGAAAAATAGGTTAATGGTATAGCAAGTTGAGTTAACTATTGTAATATGGGGCTGCTTTTATGCTGTTGATGTGCCGTTCTAGTATGCTCTTTTCGCGGGCTTCGTCGAACTGCATTTTTTATTTGATCTGCACTTCCTTGCTGGTTAAGTAGTTTCTGGTCTTGAGATTAATTGCGAGATTTTAACGATTGGAGTTTATTTAGCCGAGTCAGATGGATGTTTGTGCTTTTATTCTATTAATAATAGTAACATACAAAGCCAAGTGGAAAATTCAAAGCAGAATAATCATCTGCTGTCTATTTACCAGACATTGTAGCCATCAACTGGCCTCTGCCATTTTCTGAAAAATTTTATTTTGTGTGTCATACAATTGACATTAGTTGTATCAGGTTTTTTTTTGTCTCACAAATTTGTGGGCCTAGAAGTGGATTGGGGTTCATAAATTTGTGAAACAAAAAGGAGCTTCATACAACTGATCTCAGTTATGAGACACAAAATAAAGTTTCTCGCCATTCTCTTATGTATCTTTTATCGGATTGAAAGTAATAGTGAAATGATTAATTGATTTTAATTTATTCATCGTTTCATATTGTTTTCAGTTGCGAGCCATGTGCTCCTTGTTGGATGTACGTTTGTCGCTTAGCGTACAAATTAACTTGTGTCAATATGTTTTTCGATTGCTCCATCAAGCCAATCTCTTTGTCCATTACTTGAATGGAATCTCCTCTAGTAGAATGTCTTATTTTAATTGCTAAACGAATGGCAATTATGTAATACTATTAATTAAATATGTAGAAAGTAGTATATTATTATGTAATTTCTGTTATAAACTAATATAAAAGACAAGAACAATAATGCAAGAACAAGAGCAAATAGAGAGAAGAATAGGGAGAGAGAAGTATTCTTATTAATACTTGGGGTGATTTACAATGGTAGGGGGCACCTCTATTTATAGGGGAGAGGAAGATTTAGCTACCACTAATAGAACTCTAAAATCTCTCTAATTAAATACATTAAAGACATTCACCTTAAATAGAAGTGTAAGAATCTTCTATTTATAACACTCCCCCTTGAATGTCTATTCAATAATGTGCCTCATAAAACCTTAAAACCAAAACCCATTGGGAAAAATTAAAGAAAGGAAAAAGAGTACACATGTTTGAATATGCGCCTATTGGTTGCCTCGTTAAAACCTCGCAAGGAAAACCCAGTGGGACAAAACCTTGTAAGGGAAAAAGAGTGCAACGCGCATTGACTCCCCCTAATGAGTACATCAATTTATATCCTTGAGCATTTGCATTCCAATCTTGTGCATCATCTTCAAAATGATCTTTGATAGAGATTTGATAAATTAACCATATTAACTTGAATAAATATTCCGCACCTTGAAATCATCATTCTTGATAGATATGAACATCTTCATATAATGTCGTGGAATAACTCTTCAATATCTCCATAGATGCATTCTCAATGTCATCATGCTTATAGTTATGGCAAGATACATATGTACACAAATTGTACTTAGGATGTGGTACTTCATGACCACGAATTGCATATGCTTCAAGCAACTTAAATCTTTCAAGTTAAGTCATGTAAGTCACATAATAAACTTTAGCTGCATATCAAGTTTTCATTAGTGATACTAAACAAATAAGATATCGAAAACTAACTATACATACCTTTGACTTTTATACTTTCAAGCATTTGAACTATAGGTTCAAAGCTACATGTCTTTCATATGGAATCAATTCTTCTTGAATTGTATCTCTTCCATTTAGTTACTTTCTTTGGGTCAGCAAATGCGTATAGCATGCTTTGCAATATGTTGCAATTGAATTATCCCTTTTATGAACTTTAGGTTCATATCATGACATTCGGGGATATACATATACAAATGATAATGCATCCCATGTAACCTTTTCTCAAGTGTTTATCATGTCTCCCCCTCATGTTAGAAAAGCTAACTTGTTTCCTCAACTTTGGGAAATCATCTTTGTGCATTATCATGTCAATATACACGGCACATTAATAATAAGATGAAATTATTTGGTTCCTGACCTTGAACCACTTGTGAGGGGAGAATATACTCTCGTATACAACTTATATCAAACTGATATATATAACTTTGTTCTCATAAGAAACAGTTTAGCTATTAAGTGGAAGCACTCAATAATTATCTTGCTAAACCAACTTTGATATAAACCAACTTATCAAGATGAACTATCTTGAGTAGAGAATCTGGAAATTATGCTCGAAGTTAGATTACTGAGTAATTTACCTCGCAAGCACCGGCCAGGCTGCGGGTTAATAACAATTGCGCATGTAACCATATCATAGATGCATCATATGTGGTATACATGGCAGGTGAATGGGCCCATATTCACCTTTGATATTCCAGAATTTATGGGCTTCAACCCGAACTCTTTAGTTGGTCAGTTCATTAATGAGAACAAGTGATACAAGAGAATTCGTAAAGAACTTTCTAGTTCTTTGATATTCACCTGTGTGAATTTGCACATCATACTTAAAATGAGATGGCTAACACGAATGCCAACTGAATAAATTATCAATATTGGTAAACTTCAAATTTACACCATGACATGTGCACTTATCAATAAACTTCGGGTTCATTATGACATGGGTTTTATACCAATAGATATCCACTTTATTGTGGCATTCTTTCGTTTGTGTAGTACAAACTGGAGAACAAAGCGGGTAGCTTTTCTTATGTAAATTACCCCGCTACAAGTTGTAGTAATAGGAGATATCAAAGCCTTCCTTTATTTATAGTCTCAATATAATCAATCGCTTTCGCGTGTACTTTGGAAACTGAATAAGTTTCTTTGAGACTTACTACAGCACAATACTCAATTGTGTTTCTCCAACATAGTAATAATTGGGTCTTCTAGAGCTCTCAATTAATTTTGTACTACCACAGATTCATCAACATCCATGTGGTGAATATCTTTCTTAAAGAGAAAGTTATACCATTATGGTCATGTCAAACTTATATGCAAGATATGTTTCTTGCATTATCGTTGTCCTTTAATAGTCATATTTCCAAAATACTTTGGCGTACAATAGGTACGTGACCAACGATCATTCATGCCATATATCATCTCAAACCTCCTTCTAGGGGTGAGTGTGGTATCATCTCAAACCTCCTTCTAGGGGTGAGTGTGGTATATTTAATACCAATTTCATGTTCATATTCTTCCAATAATGAATATGTATTCGTGAATCAAATGTTGTCACATTCACTTCGAGGATATGTGATTTTGTTATCCTTTTCAAATCTATAAATGCGTCAGGCATTTGATTTGCTATTCTTTGCAAATGGATAATCTTTTGTGCCTCTTTCACAAATAGAGGTATGTGGATCAAGATGAGATAATGATGCATTTTTCCACAAAATTTCCCGTTTGGTTTCACCAACTTCTCCCCCTAATTTTGGGAAAAGTGTCTCATCAAATTGACAGTCTGCAAATCGTGCAGTGAACAAATCTCCTGTCAATGTTTCGAGGTAGCGAATAATGGAGGGCGATTCAACCTCAACATATGTTCCTAACCTTCTTTGCAGACCCATTTTGGTGCGGGATGGCGGTGCTAAAGGCACATATACTGCGCATCCAAAAATCCTTAAATGGGATATATTGGGTTCATGACCCAAAACCAATTGCAACGGGGAATATTTGTGTCAATTCGTCAGTCAGAGACGAACTAGCATTGCTGTATGCAAAATGGCGTGACCCCAAACCGAAGTGGGCAGCCGACAAACTAAAATGATGCATGCAAAATGGCATGAACCCAAACCAAAGTGGGCAGCCGACGAACTAGCATTGCTGCATGCAAAATGGCATGAACCCAAACCAAAGTGGGCAGCCGACGAACTAGCATTGCTGCATGCAAAATGGCGTGAACCCAAAACGAAATGGGCAGCCTCGTTTTCATGAAGAATTCAAGATTATTCTCATCTATTGTCTCAATCTGATATCCATTTTGAATGATATCTTTAGAACTCAACAAGTTCTTCTTAGACTTGGAGGAGAATATTGCATTCTCTAAGATAAACGTCATGCCTTTTGGGCAGAGTTACAGTTGCTCTTCCGGAGCCTTCAATCAATTTACTTCCCATGGTTTGACATATAAAAGAAAATATACGAACATGAGAATAAACAACTTCAATTCGTTTGTGTCACATAATATTTTCAAAATCTGCTGCTAACAGTTGACTAACAAAATCAGATATGTTATCAATAATTGATTACTTTGCAGTTTGAAAATTTTCAGTTTAAACGTTTTCTTCATACAATCGATTGTTACTTACAAACAATCGATTGTTTGGCTATTTTGAAAAATTCCAGACCTTACTGTTTCAAGACAATCGATTGTTATGCATAGACAATCGATTGTTTGGCTATTTTGAAAAATTCCAGACCTTACTGTTTCAAGACAATCGATTGTTATGCATAGACAATCGATTGTTTGGCTATTTTGAAAAATTTCAGACCTCACTGTCTTAAGACAATCGATTGTTATGCATAGACAATCGATTGTGGATGATTTTTGAAAAATTCCAGATTACTGTTTTAAAGACAATCGATTGTTAATCATAGACAATCGATTGTTGACTGTTTTTGTAAAATTCCAGATCACTGTTTTAAAGACAATCGATTGTTGATCATTGACAATCGATTGTTTTGCAGTTTTTATGCGAAATATGAGATAACCGACTAGTTTTTCAGGTTAGTCGGTTACCTCTACTGGAAAGTAAAAATATTATTGATATTTGAGCATATTGATACATTCTAAAGAACTAATACTAACATTATATCATGAACTAACTAATACGAGCTAATGCTAATGACTATTAATTTATTCATTGACTAATACAAATAAAATCAAACAGCTCCATCTTCTTTCATCACCGATCCATCATCGATTAGGTGGTCTATCTTCCCATCGGGTTGCTCAAAGAAGTCTGCCACATTCAAGTTGTCGTCAGAGACAAAATTCGTTATGGGGCGTTTACTCTTTCGAGATGCTTGGTAAAGGTCAACCATACGGCAATCCTTTGACCAGTGCCCGTTTCCACCGCAACGATAATATATAGTTTATAAACTATTTGCTTTTGGATTCTTATCGTATCGTGCTTGTGGCAGAGTGACCAACTTCAGGTTGTCATCTCTCTTCTTTAAGCCTTTCCACAAGATGGGTGAATCCTTGACGGTGAGATATTCAATCTTCAAACCTTCATCAAGGTGATGGCGCAAGAAAATCAAGGCCTTCGCACAGTCTTGGGTGGATGCTTTATTTCTATCTTTAATGGCGTCTTCGAGACCCATAACATCTAAGTGGATTTCATCATCCAACACCCATATTATATAGTTCTTGCCCGAAATTTCGAGGGCAACGAACTTTCTTTTCATATTGTCAGATATATGACACAATTACATCAAGAGCGTGTTCATACTTACGGGCTCTATTACAATTATCACATTCACTTCAGGGAATGGATCACGTGCTTTACACAATCTCATGTCAGATATTCCTTTCATAAAGTGAAAGATTATTTTGAGAATCCTTATTGTTCTCATTACCACAATAATGACGATTATAACTTCGTCTATTGCCATGTTCACATCCATTGATACCTTTACGGTAATTAGTCTTCTTTCAGACTTATCACATACTGCTACCACATTCTCTAAAGGGAATGGAGCAAATTCAATTGGACGGAATCCTTAGCCACGTCCATATTCATTGATACCTTCATGGTAATATTTTAGTCTTCTTTCAGACTTATCATATACTGCTTCCACATTCTCTAAAGGGAATGGAGCAAATTCAATGGGACGGATTTTCAATTCTTTGTCCACAATCATACATGAATTTAATCATGGCAGGACATAGAGATTTTACCACTTCGTGTGGTTATAATTTCTCACAAACTCCAATAGAGTTATAATCAAACTTCGTTGTCTATGTTTGTATATAAAATCAAATTATAGGATTCCAAGAATTTGAAAGGGAAAAATAAATTACTTACCTTTAAGGTATACCAATTCTATTTTCAATGTTTTCTCCTTTCTTTCTTTCCTTTCTTTCTTTCTCTTTTCAATCTTTTTCGTTCTTTTCTCCTTTGTCTCATTGTTCTGTTTCCGTTTCTTTTCCTTTTTTCGTTTGTCCCTTTTTTTTTTCTTTCTTTTTCTTTTCCTTCTTTCTTCATTTTTTCTTTGAAGCAAAACCCTACACAAACAAAAGTTAAGACAATCGAAAATTTCAATTGGTTAGAGACTCGTGCTGATAACGTGTTATAAACTAATATAAAAGACAAGAACAATAATGCAAGAACAAGAGCAAATAGAGAGAAGAATAGGGAGAGAGAGAAGTATTCTTATTAATACTTGGGGTGATTTACAATGGTAGGGGGCACCTCTATTTATAGGGGAGAGGAAGATTTAGCTACCACTAATAGAACTCTAAAATCTCTCTAATTAAATACATTAAAGACATTCACCTTAAATAGAAGTGTAAGAATCTTCTATTTATAACAATTTCAAATTACATTCATAGTGATTTTCTAGTAGGTTGAATTTTTTAGTATTATGCGCATTATGGTCTTTATTACTCGTAGATTAATTGATCGCATATTGTTGCCTCGTGATTTGGGGACTTCAAGGTGCACAGTGATGAAAGGAATATTGAGTAGCGGAGTCAAAATTTAATACTTATGGGTTTAAAATTATAGCCCTTTTAAATTATTGTGTTCTAACTTAATATTTTTGCATATTTAATAAAACTTTTAAGACGAATATAGGTTCGTCTGAACTCATGGAAAGGTTGGCTTCGCCTCTCTCTCTATATCAAAATAAGTGATTAAAATTTTTTTTATTAGTATTAGTGAAAGTTCAATGCCATCCACTTTTCTCTCTTCCGACGCTCTCTCTTGTCCCCCCCCTTTTTTTTCTTGTGTGTGGGGTATTTTTTGTGTGATTTGCATGTATTAGAGCAGTAGCTTCTCTTTTTTCATTTTGGAGGCTCAATCTCTGTCACAGCTTTTGGCCCAAGGCTTGATTGGTTATCATTTCTGCTCCACCTATTTTGCTGTGGTTTTATCGATTTGATCCCTATACTCAGTTACTATTCTTTTTTTTTTTCGAAAATATAGTTGAAAGATTTATTCAAGATCTGCTGCAGTTTTTGCTAAGCTCAGTTGCTGACCTGCTTCTGTAGCTTATTTCAAGAAAAGGGTATTTAGGGTTTGTCAAAAGTCGAGTCCTTTGTTGAATAAAAACAGTCGATCAAGCCTAACCCAGTCCAGCATTTTCTGAATCTTATAAAAAAAATCCAAAAATTTGCATGTTTTGAGTTTGTGGGTAACGAAACCTGAAGACAGATACAGTATTTCTTTTTAAAATCCTTTTACAGAGAAGAAAACTTTCAATAAGAAAATCGCAAAGGAAAATTCATTTAAAGCAATATTGACTCTTGTCCCTACTTCACCTTTCTTCTTCTGATGTATTCTTAAAAACTTTAATTTACTTAATTTCATCACCACTTTTTATCTTTTAATTCATTCATATATTTCCCATTTTTCCATTTCTTGACTTTTATCCAAAGTTCATAATTTTTTATATTGGGTCTTGAAAAGTTCAGATTTTTTTTCGTATTGGGTCTTGAAAAGTTTATTTCCATATTCGATCTCGTCCGTGAGGGAGTAGATCTGAAATTTCTAACCCCTGTTCACTACACCGCATAAGATTCTCCAATTAGGTTTCCTTTTAGGTTTTTTTTTTTTTGAATTCTTTTTTTTTCGCCGGCGATTTTTCCGGCGACCCCTGCTCTTTTCTTCCTATTCTCTCTTCTGCTTTTTGTGGGTGTGTATGGGTGTGTTCTGTTTTCTTGGACATGTGTCTTATCTTTCCGGCAAGGATTACCGGCAAGTTACAAAACTTCCAGCGACTCCCGTTCAGACTTTTGGCAGGACGCAACAAAACTACACGTTCCGATAAGCTTCAGGAAAACTTACCCGAGGTACTAGTCGCGGCGGCGAGGCCAGTTTGCGGCGTTTGGGAGTGAAGAGCTAAGCAACACCAGCCGGGATGTGCAAGAGCCGGTAGCAGTTGACCTTGGGCGCATCAAAGCCTACTTTCAGGTTTTTCCACTGAGAGTTGGTACCTCCCGCTCTCTTGTTTACTTTGTACACCTTTTTACGTATTGTACCTAGCATTTCGTGTGAGGCTTACTCTGGTGCTATCTAGTTTGCCTCTTTTTGCGTATTTCGCTATAGTGCGTGTGTGCGTCACTATTCTCCATAGTCGGTTGGATAGTGGCCGCGACGGGGGATGATAGTGTAAGGTCATGTCCTCGGGGGTGGGGGCGGTGGCGAGGGAGAGTAGGGGGCAGAGAGTGGTCGTGCGGGTAGGTCAGGAGGTAAGGGTGGGAAGAGGGTAGCGTACGCTCATAGATTAAGTATTGGGTCGTGGAATATATGCACTCTGACGGGTAAGTCCATTGAGTTGGCGAAAGTTCTTCAGAAGAGGAGGGTTAATATAGCCTGTGTCCAGGAGACTAGGTGGAAAGGGTCGAAGGCGATGAATGTAGACGGATTTAAGCTCTGGTATTCAGGGGTCGTGAGAGGTTAGAATGGAGTGGGCATCTTGGTGGATAGGGATCTAAGAGAGTCTGTGGTCAAGGTTAGGCGAGTAAATGATAGGTTAATGTCTATTAAGTTGGTTATTGGGGGTTGCGTCCTCAACGTCATCAGCGCTTACGCGCCGCAAACAAGCTTAGACGAGGAGGCTAAGAGGCGCTTTTGGGAGGGCTTGGATGATCTTGTGAGTAGTATTCCCTAATCTGAGAAGTTAGTTATTGGAGGGGACTTTAATGGTCATATTGGGGCTGATGTTGGTGGTTATGGTGAGGTGCACGGTGGCTTTGGCTTTGGGGTTAGGAACGGAGGAGGCACGTCACTGCTTGATTTCGCCAGGGCTTCCGAGCTTCTGATTGCGAACTCGACATTTCAGAAGAGGAAGGAGGATTTGGTCACCTTCAAGAGTTCGGCGGCGATGACTCAGATTGATTACCTCCTCCTCAGAAGGAGCGATAGGGGTATGTGCAAGGACTGTAAGGTTATTCCGGGAGAGTTTCTTTCGACTCTTCATAGACTCCTAGTGATGGATGTCGGGGTATGCTATTTGCTGATGACATAGTCTTGATAGACGAGACGAGGGTCGGTGTATTTGAAAGGTTAGAGGTATGGAGACAGACTCTCGAGTCTAAGGGTTTCAAAATAAGCAGAACTAAGACAGAATACCTGGAGTGCAAGTTTAGCGTCGAGCCGAGCGAAGTAGGCAGGCACGTAATGATTAGATCTCAGGCCATCGCCAAGAGGGACGTGTCAAATATCTTGGGACGGTGATTCAGGGGGACGGAAAGATTGACGGGGACGTCACTCATCGTATAGGAGCGGGGTGATCAATGTGGAGGCTAGCATCAGGAGTCCTGTGTGACAAGAAAGTTCCACAGAAACTCAAGGGAAAATTTTATAGTGCTGTGCTTAGACCTGCAATGTTGTATGGGGCGGAGTGCTGGCCAGTGAAGAACTCTCATGTTCAGAGAATGAAGGTTGCGGAGATGAGGATGCTCAGGTGGATGTGCGGGCTCACCAGGTTAGATAAGATTAAGAATGAAGTTATTCGAGAGAAGGTGGGGGTGGCCCCTGTGGATGAGAATATGCGAGAAGCGAGGCTGAGGTAGTTCGGGTATGTGCGGAGGAGAAGTCCTGATGCCCCGGTGAGTAGTTGTGAACGGCTGACGATAGTCGGCGTTCGGCGAGGCAGAGGGAGGCCTAAGATGTATTGGGGAGAGGTGATTAGGCATGCCATGGCTAGAATGCGGGTTTCCGAGGACATGGCCTTGATAGGAAAGTCTGGAGGTCTAGTATCAGGGTTGAAGGATAGAGCCCCCTAGAGTTTTTCGTACTACTCACCCGGGGTTGGGTGAGGCTTGTCAGGGCTATCCATAGATGATTTGTATTTTGGATTGTGTCTCCCTTATCGTAGTTTTTTATGGTAGTTACTGTATGATATTATTACATGCTATTTTATTTATGGTTCTTATGTTTAGATAATTATTTACGCTATTTCTGCTGGACTTACTAATGCTCTTTTGTTTTTGTTTTTGTTTTTCCCTTTCCTTCACTGAGCCGATGGTCGATTGGAAACAGCCTCTCTGCCTTTTCGGGTAGGGGTAAGGCTCGTCTACATATTACCCTCCCCAGACCCACTTTATGTCATTTTGTGGGAGTATATTGGATAATTATTGTTGTTGTTGAAAGTTAAATGCCAACTCTTTTCATCTCTGACTAAGATCTGATCTTCCTAATAGTGTTCTTCCTGAAAAAGTCAAACATAAGCGGTTTAAAGATAATTTTCTAGAGATGAGCGTTAAATGAATATGAAGCAAGAAAGAGTATGTTGCCGATGTCAAATATTGATGTATTGACCAGTCTAATGTGACGAATGACAAATTCTGATGTATTGACTAGTCTACGATAACTCTGCTGTATAAAGAAGAATGATAGAAGCAGATACTATATTAAAGTAGCAGGTGATATCATTACTGCTTTCCTAATTTCAGAGGCGTGTAGTCTCCTTTTGTGTTGTCGAATCCCCTGCAGCATCACCTATTGGTTACGAAAACATTAAGAACAGTTTTAGTTAACGCTAGTAAACATTTTATTATTACGCATTCGTTAAACAAGCTAGAGCCGGTGATTTTGATCGTTAATCATCTATCCTAATTCAGTGAGTTGACTTTTACATCAGAATAAAACAATATTCCTCATGTTCACAGTAAATAATCAATTTACTCTTTTATTTTGGTCTAAAATAAATGTTCATTTATATAATCAAGAAGAAATTTATTTTGTTTTTACAAAATTACCCTTAAGTATATATCCCTAAAAAATTTTCTTACTCCTCACATTAAATATTTAATTAAGGGTAGTTTAGTCATACTAGGTATTTTTGTATAGAATTTAGTATTTTCTTAATGGGCGTGCCCAAAGCAAATTGGTCACTTATTATGGACCAGAGGAAGTAACATCACAGTCGATATCCCAACATTATTTGTAAGAACCGTGAGATCTAAAACTCAAAGAAACATACTCTCTTTGTTTACTTTTACTTGTCCACTGTATTTTTTTTTTTTTGCTAATTATGATTTTTATTATCAAGTAAATATTTTCAAAGCGTTCAAAATCTCTAAAGTTGGACAACAACCCCAACTTTAGTATACTTCGCCTACATCCAAGCAAATAATACTCCCTCATTAGACATGTAGTTTGACTCGACACTGAGTTTAAGAAAAAAGAAGAAGATTTTTGAATCTTGTAGTCTTAAAAACTTAAGGTGTAAAAGGTTTGTGGAGCCATGACATTTGACTGGCTATAAAAGCTTCTCATTAAAGGTAAATGAGTAAAATGAAAGAGTTTAAAGTTGAATTATTTTCAAATTTAGAAATGCATCATTTATTTTGTAACAGATTAAAAAGGAAAGTACCTCATCTAATATGAAACAGATGGAACAGAAGATTGTAACCTATGATTTATCTACTACATATGCTAACTAGGATAGTAATCAAGCTACTTCAATAGTAGTGCCAATTTCTTTCTCGTTCCTCCTTTGGAATGTATGTCATGAATAACCTGCCTCACTGTAGTTGATGCTGGTCAGATTTTTTGTTGGAATATTTTTCTATTTCTTTCCAACCAGGTATAATATACACTTCTTGTAAGAGCCATATGGTATATCTCTTCTTTGGCATTATTATCACAGGCATGCTTTTGAGCCCACTCAATTTCTTTCATTCATCCCATAACTTGTCGTTGGATTCCTTGCCGTTTGAGTAGTTGCTGCTAGTTTTGAGACGTGGTTGTGCATTTGAAGAACAAGTGCTGTACATCTTCTTCATCTCTATCACATAATGAACATGTTGTGTCAAATCCCATGCCCCATCTTTTCAGTCTCCTCTTTGTATAAAGTCTGTCTTATATTACAAGGTACAAATGAATAGTCACTTGGGGCTGTCCTGGTTGCCACATGTTAGTTTCCTCCATTGCACTTTACGATAGTTGTCTCTCAGCTTATTATGCATTGGTTTTATAGCATATTTCTCACCATTCAAAAAATTTTCTATAGTTACTCCAGCATTCTCTAAATACTGCTTAGCCTTTAGGATCTTCTGAATCAGCCAAGATGCTTGTAGAGTAGTGCTTTCCCACACTTCATTTCCCTTAGTATAGTAGATATGCATTTATTGTATCCATATCCTATCTTTTTTCTTGCATAAATTCCAATAGTCCTTGAGTATGACAGCTTTGTTCTATGTGTAGATGTCTATTATGTTAAGACCACTTGCTGATTTGGTAGAAAAATCTTGTCCCATGCTATTAGAACCTTCTTTCAACATTCATTATTCTCATTCCACAAGAATCTTTTGCATACTTATTCAATTCTCTGGATCACCTTTTGGGCAAAATAAAAATTTGGAACCAAAACTGTTGAATGGCTATGAGTACACTCCTGATTAACTACAATCTCCCTGCATAAGATAACATCTTTGATGTCCATGTAGTTACTCCCTCTATTATTCTTTCTATTAATGGTTGATATTGTCCAATCTCTAATCTTTTTGAGCTCAGTAGAACCCCAGGTACCTCAAGGGTAGATATCCCATAGAGAAGCCTAATTCTTGTATAATTTGTTGCTGAATCTGGTTTGGCATACCTCCAGAATAGGAAACATTTTTCCCTTGGTTGGCTATTAGCCCATATGCCAAGGAAAATTGCTAAAATTGTTTATAATGTAGCTGAGTAGATACCACATTCCCCCTACAAAATAGTAGCAGATCATCTGTAAAGCCTAGTTGTATTATTTTTAGCTTGTCACATCGAGGGTGGAATTTAAAATTTGGATTTTCTGCCCATGTTTTCAGTAATCTGCTAAGGTACTCTATGCCGATTATAAACAGAAATGGTGATAGAGGGTCACCCTGCCTTACTTCTTTCGTTGCAGTAAAGGGACAATTTGTTTAACATTTATGAATACAGAGTATGAAGCTATTGATATACACACCATTATCCATCTTACAAATGTTTTCGAAAAATTCAAAGCACTTAGAACTTATTCTAGGAACACCCATTCTATTGAATCATAGGCAAGTCAATTTTAATCATGCATCTTGGTGACACCCCTTTACTCCTATATCCTTTCACCAGTTTATGACTAAGGATAATATTATTTGTGATGACTTTACAAGGTACAAACGCCGCCTGGCTCTTATCAATGAGGGTGTCGATGAATCCCTGTAGCCTATTAGTGAGCATTTTTGATATGATCTTATAAAGTGTGGAGCAACATGATATAAGTCTATATTATTTTATTGAAGAAGGATTTTTTACCTTAGGAACCAAGGTAACAAATGTGCAATTTATCGGTTGGTAGAGCATCAAAGAATTTCATGATAGCTTCAGTTACCTCATCTCCAATCATGATCCATGCTTTCTTAAAGAATAGTGAATTAAATCCATCTATCTCTAGGGCTTTGGTGTCATCAATCCCCTGTAGTGCTTGCCAGACTTCTTCTCTAGTAAATGGTTGGATAAGCTGCAACTGTTGTGCTTGATAACATATTTCCCCTTTTCATAACATCCAAATTTACAACAGGCAGTGTGAGATTTGTAACCCTAAGTAGGTTCTTATAAAAGCTTAGGATCTCTTCCTCTATTCCATTTTCTGTCTGAACAATATCACCTGTTGCATTAATAAGTGATTTGATCTGGTTCTAGACTCTCATGTTTTTGGCGCTGGCAAAAAAATAAGCTGAATTGGAATTCCCCACTTTGAGCCATTCTACTCTAGATTTCTGTTTATATATACTTTCCTCTATTAAGTCTCATTTCTCCAAAGTGACCTTAGCTCTTTTTCTACTTCAAAGTTACGAGGATCCTGATTATATGTTCTCATCTGCTGCTGCAGTAGTTGAAGGTCATTCCCGATACTTTTTATTTTGTCATTTATCTCAGAAAACTCATTTGTGTTTAGGCCTTTCATTGCTCGTTTTATGGTTTTCAACTTGAGCCATATTCTTTTCAAGTACATTGCATTTATAGTGTCCTTCCAGTTGTCTTCTACTGCTTTTCCAACGTTTGGATAATCTGCCAAACAATTCAAGAATTTGAATGGTCTAGGTGCTTTCTTCCGTTGCCTCCCCAATTTAATGCTTAGTGGTGAGTGATTAGAAAAGTATAGATCTAGGACATAAATTTGAATAGGAGGCATGTTGTTCATCCATTCTCTATTAACTAACGTCCTGTCAATTTTGCTGAAGACTTGGCTATTAGTCCATGTGAATGGTCTTCCTATTATCTGTAAATCAGTCAAACCAGCATCTTCCATAAACTCTCTAAAGTCTCTTATCTCATGGTCTTGTATCACATTACCATGTATTCTATCTTCAACCTCAAGTATAGCATTGAAATTCTCCATTACAAGCCATGATTCTTGTTGTCTACTTTCTATTTCCCTAAGCTTCCTCCATAATTCCTTCCTGTCATGTACTATGTGAACCATAAACAATTGTAAAATGAAAAGTTAGTGCAATATTATAAAAGCTTATTGCAGCCTGCATATATTGATTATGTATGCTGATCTTCTTGACCACAACATACCTGGGATCCCATATCAGCCATATCTTGCCTTTATTAGTCGGGGAAGTATTTGAAAACCATTCCCATGTTGGTACTATTTTATGTATCACTTGGCCCTTTTTACATTCTTTCATTTTATGTTCTATGATTGCTATAATACTAGCTTTTTTCTCTTTAATAAACTTCCTTAGCTCCTTTTGCTTATACAACTTATTGATTCCCCTCACATTCCAAGTAATGACTTTCATCTTAGTAATGGAGGGAAATAGTTTTCATCATCTATACCACCTTGGCTACCATGTCCTCTTTCACATTGTATGCTTTGCTGCATTATCATAGCTTGGCCGAGAGGATCATTTTCCCTCCCTGCTAGTGATCTGAAGCCATTATTCGTATCAATATCTCCTTATTTGCTTCCCCCACTTTTAGTCATTATAGTAGCTGATTTTGCTTTGACCACTATCCATCCTTCTACTTGTGTTTCATTTGAGGTAATCCATGCTTTGCCTTCAAAGCCTTTTCCACCATTTGTTTGACCACTTCCATTCTGTACTTGCATATTCTGTAGTACCTAAACCACGAAAAATTTTACTCAGTGACTTCCCTCCCCAACAACTTAGAGAAAGATTTGGGAATTTAACACATTAGGATAATTTTACGGATCTCATTTGGAAAGTTGAACTCTGTAGACCATTCTTTCATTATCACACGCCTGTTATTAATTGTGTTTAGGCATGAGAACAGTACCCCATCTCTTTCCTCCATGCTCTTGAATTGGATGTCAAAGTAATCATCATTGTGGTAATATATTTGGGGCTTCTCTATGAACTTCCATTCTGTTATGAGGAATCTCGCCACTGCTCCTATCGATGGGGAATCTCCGATGACATACAAAATTATAGCCAATCTCCATTTTGCACTTTCTTCTTCTATATCCTCATGCTCTAATTTTACAATTGTCTTCCCTTTTCGAGTGCTAGGTGGTACATACCTCAGACTCATGCATTTGGATGCCAACTTATTTTTCGTAACAACACTTGCCCAGGTTTGCATGTTTCCAGTCCTCTGGCGAGTCAGTGTTCCTTAGCACCTTTTGAACTTCAACATTCTCCTTGTTGTTGCTCTATTCCTTTGTTGCAGTAAGGCTTTTCTGTATTTCTATAGCTTTAACCCAAGATGCACCCCCTACATTACAAGTGGTACTATCGCTAGTGTCAACCTTCTCGCATGTGCTTGATTTAGTTATACCAGCTATTGATTTCCCTTTCCTAGTGATTGGCGTATTCTATGATCCCTCTTCGTCCAGCTGATTATCCTTGCCTATCGGTGTTTGTTTCTCAACAAATCCATGGAGATTTCCTCCATTCGGTGATTTCCCTATTCTAGATCCTACCTTCAATTCATCAAGTAGCTTGAAATCTGTAATCAGAACCTTGTTGACCCGTTTCCGTGGTCGTCCTCGCCCTCCTATTCTAGAGCCAACACACGTTAGTAGAGTCACCTAAATGAGCGCCGAGAGAGAATAGAGGAGAGAGACTTTTTTTTGACCGAGATTTTACTAGTCCGCTATATTAAAAATAAATTTTCATTTTTACTTGTCCATTACATCAAATCAAGAGAAGACAATATTTTTCCTTCTTACCCTTATCATTAGTTACTCACTTTCAAAATTATTTCTCAAGACTTTTTGATATGCTATCATTATTAGGGGCTAAGCTTATTACTCCCCAAAAGTTAAAACAAAAAATGAAATTACATCAAAGAATCAGTAATGACGTACAATGACATTATACTCAACAATAACAGTTGTATAGCTTGAGAAATAAGTCTTAGCTGTTGCAATACCTTGAGCAAGCCTAAAAATTCCAGATCCACCAATAACTGGCAGCTCTCTGTATTCCTGCGATTCAGCAACTCGACCTACCACACTCAGAGTATTACCATTATAAGGTCCGGCAGTGAACACAAAATTGAAGTCGAAAAACAGAGCAATTTCAGTGATTGATGTAGCCCCATGAATTCCTTGGGCTCGGCCCACGTTTTTCGAATTGGGATCTGGCCTAATAGTTAATGGGTTGTCGAACCATGCCGAAGAATGTAGGTGACTGGGCCGTGATGTTGGCTTGTGCAATAACAGGAGCTGTTTCGTTATCTCCTGCGAAAATTTCGTGAAAGTAGAAGTGGAATTTTGTGATTTTTTGCTTTGCGTGTGGAAGATTTTTGAACCATTTTTTCCACCGCTTTTGGGTCTTTATCTATGATTGCTGCTGTCGCTATTACTAATATTAACAAGCTTATAAGGCGAATGGTCATTTGCTTCTCCATTTCTTTCTTTGTTTCTGCGGAAAATAGAAACTTTTAAGATTGGATGAAAGAAAGAATATATATATATATATATATATATATATATATATATATATATATATATATATATATATATATATATATATATATATATATATATATATATATATATATATATATATATATATATATATATATATATATATATTAGTTATAGCGCAAGTTCGTTTTTATTTTATTTTTTACCATATGGTTATATTTTATTTGTTTAACCAAGTTGTTGGGCTCGTGGGCCGTGGCTTCAAATACTATTCTCACCACTAGGCGTAGACTTTGTAAAATTACACGTGACACTATATTTGATTGTTTTTATTTAATTAAAATTTATTTTTAAAATTTTTTAAATTTGTATTCACTTTTTAAATAATTTCAGTCTTCTTTCTTTCTTTTTCTTCTTCTCCTTCTGAAGTTGTCTGGCACCTTTTCATTTTCTCTCTTTTTTGTCTGGCAATTATTCCGTGAATTTTGCATTCCAATTTTTGTTCATTGGCAGATGTTCTTCTTCTACTTGGTTTCTATTTTATTGTTTTTTCTGTCTGTCATATTATTAGGATGACAATAAGAATCATAAACTTGTAGGATCAAGGGAATTTCCCTTGTTGCAGAACTCATGCCAACCAAGACATATTTCTTTTCCCTTATTGTTTTTAAAAATCTTAATTTTGACAATATGTTTATATAAGTAAGAATTAAAAACCTATATAGTGCTGAAAAACTTCAGCTATTTTAGTGCTGAAGTTTTTACAAATGAACTAAATAACTTCAGCATCTTCTGTTAAAGTTTTTGAAAAAGTTTATCCAGGACAAAAAAATTTCAGCTTATTTAGTGTTGAAGTTTTTACAAATAAACTAAATAGCTTCAACATCTTCTGCTGAAGTTTTTGAAAAAAGCTTTATGACAAAACTAATGAATCCATGAAAAAAAAACTTCAGCTATTTTAGTGCTGAAGTTTTTGCAAATGAACTAAATAACTTCGCCATCTTATTCCGACAATAAAACTTCAGCGTATTGCCTTTGCCACTTCAGGCCCGTCTACTAGAATGCTGAAGTTTTGCGTGATTGCTTTTGCTACTTCAGCCTCGTATGCTAAAATTATACGAAAAAATAAGTAAGCTTACCATGTTTTTTATAAAGCGTATATAAGTTAAAAGCATAATCCAAAAAGTAAGTATAAAAACATATCCCGTTAGACTTTTAGTAATACAAAAGGATATTAATACGCCCACATTATATACTATCATTTAGCTAAATATATGAAAGAAGAAGAAGGTGGTATGATAAACAATTCCAGCTGACCGTACTGAGTGTAAATATAACGTGCTCTCAAATTGAGACCAGAGATATGACTTTATTAATTATGTCTTTGTAATTTGTTTAAATTATTAGCATTATGTTTATTGTCATGACCTGGGGTGGGTGTCAGATCCAGAGACGAAGCTAGGATTCAAACTTTATAGGTTTAGATTCTAGTTTTTTAAGTTATTGAATTTTAAATTAATAATTTTTATATATTTAATTAACTTTTTTAAAATAAATAAAAAATTTGAACCAAGGTACTGGTTCGGCAACCAATATGATTATGCTAGCTCTGCCCCTAAGTTGGACCCCCTTCCTCACCGCCCCCCTCCCCGCAAAAAGAAATGCTAGGCCAGCAAAATAATACCTTCACTTAAAATACTAAAATGCTCCAGCTGCTTACACTTTAGATCAGTGACAACTAACCCACTTTTAGTACTCGATCATTTACTTTATTTATTGTTATACACTTGGACCCTAAAGTCAAACTTCATTGAGAAGCCTTAAGCTTTTTTTTAGATTTTTACATGGTTGATATTTGTATTGGAATTTGATTATAGTTATATTCGTATCGTATAAGATTTCATTCGAGAGGAAGTGCTCCCTATAAAATAAATTTCGCTTGAATCTAAAACTTCTGGTTAAATTTTAGTAATCACTTTGTTAAGTTTTATTTGAAATTTATTAACAATTTGAGATGCAATATTATTAATAATTTATTTAGGGGTGAATCCCAAAAGTAACTATTCCTATTCCCAATTTATCTCTAAGGTCTCATATTTTTGTTTTTTCACGAAAAATGTATTTTTTCTTTGATATACTAAATGTTTTTAAAAAAAATTATTATATACAAGTATTTAATATTAGACAATTTGGGTCTCTCATAAATGTGCGGCCACAAACAGTTGCTTGACTACCTTTACCATTAGGCTGCCCCTGCCAAGCGACTTAGTTATATTATGCCATAAAAGGAAAAAAGACAACACATAATACGTACTTAATCAGATTGTAAAAATTAATTGAGCGCATTGTTTGGTTGTTTTTATTTAATTTATATTTAATTTTTTTTAACTTGTACTTACTATTTAAATAACTTCAACCCCTTTCTCCTTTTCCTTTTCCTCCTTCGTTTTTCTTCTTCTTCTTCTTCTTCTTTTTTCTTCTACTGTTGTTGGTGCTACTATGGAACTTTTGTTCATGCGATGATTGCCATAAATATGTTTATCATATTATTTAAAAATAAATTATAAATAATTACGTAAGTTAGTAGAAAATAATTTATGAATATTTTCACGTAGGTAAGTTAGTAGACAATGATAATTCTATTCTTTTCACGTTTATTGTTTCTAAAATTTATGATTTAGATATTGTTGATAATTTGATTATTTATCTAGTATGTTAGAAAGCCTTTTCAAAAACTTCAGCTTATATGGTGCTGAAGTTTTTACAAATGAACTAAATAACTTCAGCTTTAGAGCTGAAGTTCGACAGTTACAAAACAAAAACTTCAGCTTTAGAGCTGAAGTTCGCCAATTACAAAACAAAAACTTCAGCTCTAGAGCTGAAGTTTGCCAGTTACAAAAATAAAAATTTAAGCTTTAGAGGTAAAGTATGCCAGTTACAAAACAAAAACTTCAACTCTAGAGCTGAATTCGCCAGTTACAAAAACAAAAACTTTAGCAATTACAAACAAAAACTTCAGCAAATAGAGAACAAACTTCAGCTACTATCGTTAAGTTCAACAATTACAAATAAAAACTTCAGCACACTTGGTTTAGCACACTTGTTACTTCAGGCCTATCTACTAGAATGTTGAAGTTTTGCGTGATTGTTTTTGCTACTTCAGTCCCGTATGCTAAAGTTCTTCGAAAATACGGGTACACTTGTATTTTTTTAAAGTGGGCACAAGTTACAATGTGACGCAAAAAACGGGTATAGATGCAAATGCCCCTTTCAGAATATCCAACCAAATGTGTGTGGTGGGCTCGACTTCAGAGCATGTAAAAATAATTGAGAAAATTACCCTCTATAGCCCCTAAAAATTATAACAGCTCATGTGTTTTTCACTTACATGAAATGGTCCTTCGGCCCAAAAATATTACATTTAGTAGTCCGAAATATCTATTTTGTATATTTTTTGTATAGTGGCAGTCTATTTTGTATATTTTTTGAATAGTGACAGTCTATTTTGTATATTTTTTGAATAGTGACAGTCTA
Organism: Nicotiana benthamiana; assembly: GCA_034376525.1. Classification (NCBI taxonomy): domain Eukaryota; kingdom Viridiplantae; phylum Streptophyta; class Magnoliopsida; order Solanales; family Solanaceae; genus Nicotiana; species Nicotiana benthamiana. The sequence continues at coordinate 87,345,576 of CM067333.1, read as the reverse complement.
TTTAGTATATATTTTGTATAGTGACAGTCTATTTTGTATAATGACAGTCTGGTGTATATAAATTGTATAGTGACCGTTAATTTAGTGACAATCTATTTTGAGACAGTCTATTCTATATATAATGACAGTCTATTTAGTATATATTTTGTGTAGTAATAATTTATTTTGTATATTTTTTGTGTAGTGACAGTTTATTTAGTATATATTTTGTATAGTGACAGTCTATTTTGTGTATATTTTTGTAAATAATTTGGTTGTTTCCACCAAAATTGTGAGAATTTTTTAAAAGTATAACTAATTATATGTAAATAAAAGTGTACTTCTTCGATAGTTGGTTTTTAGATGATATATTGAAGCAGTAGAAAAACTATGTTTTTAGCTGAAGTGTCACCGCTATTATCATTTTATTTAAAACAAATCGCATGCCCATGAAAAGGAATCACCCCTGCACATGAAGAGTGTATCCAACGAAATGATGATAGTAACTCCTTGATACCTTACTTAACATTAATGACAAGATAGAACTGGACTTTTAATTAGAAGCTGACATATGGCTAATAACTAAAGGATAATTTTGGTCGTTGAAGTAGTCTAGAGTATTATTAGTTTATAATAGAGAATCTTACTAACCCCTTCATTCATTCGAAATTTCTTAGTGATTAACATCAGACTTCTCTTTGGAAGTTCACCAGCAATAACACTGACTTTTAAAAAGGAACCAAAAAAAAGGAGGGATGAAAAGAGCAAGGCTTAGGTTACAGCTATACGTTTTACTCTTAAAATATATTAGTCCTTCTTGATTGAGAAACAATTAAAATATTTGAGTATATTGGCATGAAATTATCCTATAAATAGTTATCTATCTTCATAAAATTCTCAAGTCAAGCTCCTCTATTTCATTGTAGTCCCATATATATATATATTCACATTAAGGTTTTCCGAATCGGAACCGGACCGAAACCGTGGCCCTGCCGGTTCCGATGGGCCGGTTCCGACGGTTCCGGTTCTACCGGTTCCGGGGAACCGTCATGGACCGGTTCTACCCGTTGGAACCGCTAGAACCGGACCCGCCAGACCCGGAACCGGCTGGCAGTTCTGGACCGGTTCTGGCAGTTTCGGTCCGGTTCAGGAGGTTCAAACGGATATTTTTAAAAAAAATTTTTTTTTAAAAAAAATTTCAGTAATGTCTCTTTGCAAAAAGTAGCCGTTTGGAAGTTTAAAAAATAGCCATTTGGCCCCCAAACTTTAATTTAACCCTAAACTTTATATAATTACACTATTTCCCATTTCTCAACTATAAATACCCCCTCATTTTTTCATTTTTATTCACCAATTCATCAATACCTCTCAATCTCTCTCAAGCTCTCTTTCAATCTTTCTAGTGCAAGTGCTTAATTTATTGGCAAATTCGTGAAAAACTGTGAAGTTGTTGAATTGAAGTTTTCAAGTGTTCAAGTTCAACGGTTTTCAATTTTCAAGAAGTTGTTCGTCAATCCGGTAAACTCGTTTCAACTCTTACGTGCTAATAGTATTTTTTTGTGTTTTTAGTTTGCTTTATTCTAATTAGTATGGCACTTTCGTTGAAAAAAATGTTCGGTAAAGGAAAAGGAAAAACCGGTGAAAGTAGTGGCCAAAATACTCCCCTTCCCCCGGCTCCCCGACTAAAAAAGATAAGCAAGTTGAAAGTAGTAGCCAACCTAGATGTCCTAATCAACTCTTCGTAATCCTTGATAGTGATCACCCTTGTTTTCAATTTAGCAATAGTGAATTTCTACATGATGTAGCAGTAGGTGATAGATTAGATGATGATATTATGAATGCTCTTTATCCTAATGAACCTATCTTGGAGGGAAATGAGGATGATGAAACCCAAGCACCAGATTTAGATGATACACCTACTAATCCTGCTCATAACTTAGGTAATGAACAGGCACACTCACCTGTACAAACTCCCACTTTTAGTAGACAACCTCCTAAACGTACAGAAACATCATTAGTTTGGCAATTTTTTAATCAAGTAAGAGAACAAAATAAGGCTCAGTGTAAAACCTGTGGGAAATTACTTGTTCATAGGTATAGTGGAGATCGTAGCGGCATGGGTAGTTTGACTAAGCATATAAAATTACACCCAAGAGATAAGGCTAGATTTTTGCAAATGAAAGCGCAACAAGAGGCGGGACAAGTGTTGATTCTCAAGTTAACCCAAGTACTGGTTTAAATCTAGTTCAACCAGGAATAACACTGTCACCGAAGGTATTTTATATTACGATCCAAATAAGGATCGTGAAGAATTAGCGAAAATGATTACTGTTATGTGCTTGCCTTATAATTTTGCTTCTAATCCTAATTGGATTCAATATTAGAAGAGTATTCAAACCGTAGAACTAGACTTAGAGAATATTTTAAAAAATATGACGAATATGGCCTTGGAGAAAGAAAGGTTCCTAAACCATGCCCTACTAGGTGGAATTACATGTACGAAATTTTAGTAGTAGCGTATGAATATAGAAACCCAATTAATGCTACGTTTAATTCTCGGGTAGGTGGTGAGGATGATGATGAAATGCTAATTACGCAAGATTGGACTAATGTTAAAATTCTTTTAGATTTTTTAGAACATTTTCAAGTGGCTACAAATGCTTTTTCTGGACAATATTATCCGACTATTTCTAACTGTTTAGTTTATATTGCCGCACTTGCTGATTTATTTGTTGGTTTTAGTGAGGGTGGGGATATTTATGAACTTGCAATATTTGAAATGAAACAAAAGTTTAAAAAATATTTTTTTCCAATCCCTCCTATTTTTGGTGTAGCTGCTATGTTAAATCCAACAATGAAATTAGGAGGTCCTCACTTTTGGTATTCTAATATTTATAGAGCTTTAGATCTTTCAGAAGACAAAATTGCTACACTAGCTGATGCGAAAGAATCAATTAAAGTTAATGCTCAAACTATTTATAATGCTTATAAACAGGCGTTAGAGCATGCTAGGCCAAATATTCCAACCCCTACTTCGTCTACATCGCAATCGTCTAAAAGAGCTGCTGGCTTAACAACTCTTAAATCGTGGACGGAGTTCAGGGGTACTCAAGGTGATAATTTTGATAAAATTTCCCATCTAAATGAGCTTCAAGTTTACTTGTCACAGGGACTAGAAAAGGAGAATCCAGACGGCTCTTTCGACCTTTTGGAATGGTGGAAGTCAAGGGAAAAGCATTTTCCCGTTCTTGCAAGGATGGCTCGGGATGTTCTGTCAATTCAAGCGTCAACTGTTGCATCAGAGAGCGCTTTCAGTCAAGCAAGACTACAAATAGGTGATCACAGAGCGTCGATGCGGGAGAACTTGGAAAAATTAGTGCTTTTTAGAGATTGGATCCGCGCAGAAAGAAGGAAATTTGGCATAGCAGAATCACAACCAGCAATAAATGAGGCATATGAAGAAATGATAGCAGAACTTGCTGAGGAAGCGACTTCACCCGGAAGTGGTGATGAACAAGCTTCATTTCCACTACCGCCAACACAACCACATCCCAACCTTGACGAATTTATGAGATTTGTTAGAAATACAACATAAATTATGATGTAACTTGTACATTGGCACGTCTTCTTTAAGTTTTTTTTTCTTTTAATGGTGGTATTAGTATCATGTTGTGCTCATTCCATTGGGGGAAGGAAGACTAAGAAAGATATGCCATTTTGGTCAATAAATATGCTCTTTATCATATCCTTGAATATCTTTTTTCTCAATATTTCTTTGGCTTTACTTCGATATCAATCCTTGAATATTTATATAACATACAATATATAACATACAACACAATATACTAATGACAACATTCTTTTATCAATATATACTACTTATATACAATCTATACTAATTACTAACTACAACACAATATACACTACTTATATACAATATATACTATTTAAATACAATACATACTACTTATATACAAAATATACTACTTATATACAATATATACTAATTACTACAACACAATATATACTATACTAATAACTTAGTACACCACATAAAATATATTCTACACTATACTAATGACTACTATACAAGATATTGAATTAAAAAAAAAATTCAGACCCGCCAGACCCGTCAGAACCGGAACCGCCAGAACCGGAACCGCATGGTACCTAGAACCGTCACAGGCCGGTTCCACCATGAGAATCGCCAGACCCAGAACTGCCAGAACCGCCAGACCCGGAACCGCCAGAACCAGAACCGCCAGAACCAGAACACCAGGCACAAATAGATCCAGAACCGGAACACGATACAGCCTTAATTCACACAGAGTTGTTCCAAGAAATAGAGGCACAGATAACAATAATGATCTCGCCTAAATTTTGTGGATCTCGTTTCGCATGGTATACTTCCGGAGGAGGGCTAGCCACTAGAATTATTTTTAGGCTATAAAATGTATCCTGCAATTTTTGGACTACCAAGTGAAATATGTTTGAGCCAATGGACAATAAATGAAGTTTGCTCAAAATAATTTGTAGTTCGAGAATCATGGAATTGATGGCAACGGTAAATTCTATTAGATCTATCTTTTGAGATGCTTAAATATTAGTATATGATAATAGGCTAGATTTATGTCGTTTGTTGACTGTTTATGCCCCAACTTGACTTCACTATTCTAGGATAGTTAAATGACGATAAAATGGCTCTAATTGTGAATTTCATATTTTGCGTGAGCTAGTTGCGCTTATGAGGACTTAGGACAATGTTTGGAGCTAAATTAAAGCAAGGAAAACCACTTGAAGCTGAGTACATGTGAAAGAAGAGAGAAACAAAGAGATAAAATGATGAATCAACCTAGCGCGGCCTTAGCGCGACCGCGCTAGTTCAAAACCTCGAGACATAATGTTATGCAATATGCATGGCCATTAGCACAGGCACGAGGATGGCCGTACTAGTCCAGTTCGAGGTACATAATTTCAGGGGTAAACTTGGAAGTTTGGGGGTAATTCCACTTAACCTATAAGAGGTCCAGCTCGCACAAAGAGACATTGTCAAGGTTTTTACATCTTAATTGAAGGCAAGAAGAGGCAAGAGACAAGGAGGATAATTTGACATCGAGTTCTGCCTTTCTCCTTTCATATTTACCATTTATGATGAATTTTGTTGTTGTTAGTACGAATACGATTATGAGTAGCTAATAATTTAGTCTAGGATTTTGATGGAACCTATTGAAGGATGAATTTCGTGCTATATTAATATAGTTTGTCCAGTTTAATCTCTATTTGTTCAAGTACGTTCTCGTTTAGTTAATTGATATGATCCTCAATTAGTTGTACCTATTTAATGTGTATTACTCGGGAGAGAGTGCATATTTAGGTAATTGTTAAACAACACCACTCCCAAAGTATATGAGGAATCAATAATCGATGGTTTAAATATAGGATTAGGGTATAAAACCTTGGGTGTGATCTAAAGTGAGCTGTAATGAAAGCAAGCCAGCGTAATTCGGGAGAGTTCTTCTAATAAATTGTTGTAATTGCTCGGGAGAGATTTACGATAATAAGAGTACTCATGATCGATAGAGATGATTAGACAATTCTATGCGAAACATAACAGGAAGGATTCCATCAATAGGAGAAATCACAAGCTTAGATCCTTCTCTTTATTTGCTTACAACTCTATCATAGTTAGATTTTAGTTTACTTAACTTTATTTAGTTATAGCTAGTAAAAATATCACCAATTGTTATTCAAAAATATATGGGAAGTTGATTACGAAGAATTTAGTGAGTCTAACAAGAGTAATTGCTAGGTTAATTTCATGTGGATTTGACTTCGTGTTAAATATTCAGATTATATTTGCAGCTATCGCTTTGTCCTTTTTATAAGGAATAGTTGGGTGTGATCAAATTTTTGCGCTGGTTGCTGGGGAATTAATGGTGTTATTGATTACAGTTGAAAGAAATACAAAAATTCTCAGTTTTCTTTATTTTTCAAATCTATACATTGAAATTTTAACTTTTGTTGACTTGTTGTACATGTGTATGCCGATAAACCTATCGAGAACTGGTGAAATATTTGAAGCATTATTAGATCCTGAGAAAGTTTTCAAGGCCTTGAATCGGGCCAACCAAAAAAAAACAACAACAATCAAATGAACAACTTGAATTAGATGTGGAGGACCGTGAGGTAGACCCACCTGCACCAGTAGTGGCACCTCTAGTGCCAAAGGCTCCTCTATATGACTGGGCGCAACCTACAAAGAGAATTTGGTCACAATGATATTAGTCCCCCAGATACAGGCCGAATCCTTTCAAATCACGAACAACATGATGCACTTGTTGCAAAATAAGGGACTATATTTGGGGTCATACATTGAAAATTCTCAACAACACTTGAAGAATTTCCTGTCAATCTGCAAAACTCAAAGGCAGCCTAACGTAACTCATGAAGCAATAAAGCTATTGTTGTTTCCGTTCTCAGTGACAGGAGCTACCTAGACTTGGCTAAATTCACTCCTATTAATTCCATCACGACTTGGGAGGAGTTAGTCAAGCAATTTGTGAATAAGTTTCATCCAACCAACAAGACTGCTCAGCAAATTGATAAAATTTTGAGCTTCAAACAGAAATTAATGGAGACATTGCAAAAAATATGGGAAAGATTCAAAGGGATGTTGGTTATATGTCCGCACCACGGTATTCCAGATCAGGTGTTGGGGCAACGATTTTACATCGGTTTGACAGATAGCATGAAGGCTAATGTTGATGCTTCAGCTGGTGGAGCATTCTTGCGCAAAACATGGAGAGAAACCAGAGCCTGTTTGATAAGATGGAACATAATTCTGGGTGGATAAATAGGAATGCACCTATCACTCAAGTAGTTCACTCAGTGCCCTTAGATCTGCCAATACTCTTGCTGAAAATATGGCCACCTTAATGACACAGATGAGTATACTCACCAAAAAGGTGGAAGATTCAGGGTAGAAGCAATAAGTGCACATTGTTGCTACTACCATTGGGGGATTATGCACATCTTGCATTAGTCAGCCAATTGGTAACAAATGGAATGCTAAAAGTGGGGGCCGACGGAATCAACCATACAAGCCAGTCCAGCCACAACTCAACAATGGAAATATGAGAGGCATGTGACCTCACAATAATGTGGTGCCCTACCAAAGGCCACAAGGATACAACAATCAAAATCAACAGCATAGTTATCATCATCCTCAACAACAACATGGTGGAAGACAGGAAGATGTATTTACTAGACTCGAGGCAATGATGCAGCAGGTTATTTGGTCAATGCAAAAATGAGTGAAAGGGTAGATGCACATGAGTCAACTATAAAGAATATTGAAGTGCATATGGGACAGATTTCGATCTCTTTGAATAATCGTCCTCATGGGACATTGTCTGCAGACATGCAGGTAAATCTGAAAGATCAAGGCCCGAAGTAGCTGATGGTAGTAAGTCTACGTAATGGCAGAGACTTAGACTTAGAGAAAGAAAGGGATCGACAAAGCAGACATGCTGAGACACTTGTACCAGTCTTCCCAGGAAGAAACCAACACACAGATTGAGGCTGAGAAAGAAGCTAAGGTAGCCCAGAAACTGATAATTGAGTGGTATCTGACAATGAGAAAACCCAAATTATTGGGAAGAAGAGACCTCCAACACCATTCCCACAGAGGCTGGCCAAATACCAGAAAGAGGAGCAATATAAAGAGATTCTTGGAGATGCTGAAACAAATCCATGTAAATATTCTATTGATTGATGCTTTGAAGGAGATGCCTAGTTATGCAAAAATGATGAAGGACTTGATGTCCCAAAAATTTGATTTCCAAGACTTGGCCACAGTGACTCTAACTCAGACCTGCAAAGCTGTGGTAACTAGACCAGTTGCTGATAAGTTGTCTGACCCAGGGAGTTTTATAATTCCCTACACCATTGGTAACTTTGCTTTTGCCAAGGCACTTTATGATTTTGGGGCTAGCATAAATCTTATGCCCATGGAGATTTATAAGAGGTTAGGAATAAGAAGGCCTAGACCCATGTCTATGTTATTGCAGCTGGCTGACAGAACTGTTAAAAACTGCTCTGGTTTCTTGGATGACGTGTTGATACAGGTAGGGAAATTTGTGTTCCCTGCAGATTTTGTGATTCTGGATTACAAGATGGATGAAGAAATTCCCATAATATTGGAAAGGCCGTTCTTATCCATAGGGAGAGCTCTCATTGATAGTGAAACTGAGGAGCTCAAGATGAGGTTGAACGATGAGGAGATAACATTCAACGTGCAGAAATCTATGAAGCGGCCAAGTGAATTTGCCATTGTTCTCTTATTGATGTCGTGGATATAATTGTGGAAGTGGATGATGAGACATTGACTATTGAGGATCCTTTTGCTGTATGTCTTGTAAATTTAGATGAGGTGAATGGGGAAGAACTGGCAAAATAGGTGCTTTCTTTAGAGGGCAGAGGGTTTTGGGAAAGAACACTTGAATTCGAGCCGCTGCACTTAGAAAATAGAGAAACTCCTCCCTCCAAGCCATCCATATAAGAACCACCAAAGCTGGAGCTGAAGCCACTGTCTGCGCATCTTAGGTATGAGTTCCTAGGAATTAACTCCACATTACGTGTTATTATCTCATCTCGTTTGTTAGATGTGCAGGCACAACAAATTTTGCAGGTACTCAATGAGTGCAAGGCTTCCATTGGGTGGACCATGGCAGACATTAAGGGGATCAACCCGGCATATTGTATGCATAAAATTCTACTAGAAAATGGGCACAAACCTTCCAGGAATCACCAACGACGTCTGAACCCCAACAAAAGGAAGTGGTAAAAAAAGAAGTGATTAAGTGGTTGGATGCGGGAATCATTTTCCCCATCTCCGATAGCAACTGGGTTAGCTCGGTGCAATATGTTCCTCAGAAGGGTGGTATGACAGTGGTAAAAAATGATAACAATGAGCTGATCTCGACTAGAACCATTATAGGCTAGAGAATTTGTATGGACTAAAGGAAATTAAATTTGACCACCCGGAAAGACCACTTCCCACCTCCCTACATTGATCAAATGCTTGACAGACTGACAAGAAGGTCCCACTTCTACTTTCTGGATGGGTACTCATGGTACAATCAAATCTCCATTGCACCATAGGACAGAAAGAAGACACCCTTCACATGTCTATATGGAATTTATGCTTTTCAGAGGATGCCCTTTGACCTATGCAATGCACCCACCACACTCCAAAGGTACATGCTGGCCATATTCACTGACATGATCGAAGACATAATGGAGGTGTTCATGGATGATTTCTCAGTGGTGGGAAACTCATTCGACGAGTGCTTTACAAATCTGACCTGAGTATTGAAGATGTATTAAGACTAACCTGGTACTTAATTGTGAAAAATGCCATTTCATGGTACAAGAGGGCATAGTCTTGGGACACCGGGTATAAATCAAGGGAATCGAGGTGGATCGTGCTAAAGTTGATGTTATAGCAAAGCTTCCACCCCTACATCAGTCAAGGCAATCAGGAGCTTCCTCAGGCATTACGGTTTCTACCATAGATTCATAAAAGACTTCTAAAATATTTCCAACCCTCTCTGTAAGTAGTTAGAAAAAGATCACCCTTTCATCTTTTCTGATGATTGCATGGTAGAATTTGAGGAGTTGAAAAAGAGACTAGTCACAACACCCATCATTGTTGCCCCTGTCTGAGAGAAACCACTCGAACACATGTGTGATTCCAGTGACTATGCAGTGGGGGAGGTGTTGGGACAGAGGAAATACAAGCTAATGTACCCAATTTACTATGTTAGTAGAACATTCAGTGGAGCCCAACTGAAATACAATGTGACTAAAAAGGAGATGCTGGCTGTGGTGGTGTTTCCATTCGACAAGTTCAGACTATACCTGATTGGGTCTAAGGTAATTATATATACTGATCATGCAACTCTCAGGTACTTGATTGAGAAGAAGGAGTCCAAACCGCACCTGATTCATTGGGTGCTGTTACTGCAAGAGTTTGACCTAGAGATTCGTGACCGTAAGGGAGCATAAAATTAAGTCGTTTTTCATCTATCACGACTTGAAGGAGCTGAAAACTCAGTTGAGGTAGAGGATATTCTAGAAACCTTTCCAGATGAGCAGCTACTCGCTACAAGCTTTGAGGAAGTGCCATGGTATGCAGACTCTGCAAATTACCTGGCAAGTAGTATAGTTCCCTATAACCTTTCCTCTGTGCAAAATTTTTTTTTTTATCGTGAATGCCACATGTATTGCTGTTTAGAATATGTGTTGAAAATATGACCCATAGGTGTGTCCCCGAGATAGAACAATCTTTCTTTTTGCAGGCATATCACACATCAGCATATGGCGCGCATTTTGGAGGAGTCAGGATGATAACAAAAGTGCTAAAGGTTATGTTCTACTAGCCAACAATGTTTAAGGATGCACATCAATGGGTAAAGGGATGCAATGAATATCAGCAAATCGGGAACATCTCTCGTTTCCATGAGATGCCCATGAACCCAATTCAAGAGGTTGAAGTGTTCGATGTCTGGGGGATAGACTTTATGGGCCACTTATTCTGCTCCTTTGGCAATAAGTACATACTTGTTGATGTAGATTACGTGTCCAAATTAGTGAAAGCTGCAACACTTCCCACCAAGAGCAACACTTCCAAATGGGTGAAAGCTACAACTTTGGCATGGCCAAGGTGATTCATGAGGACATGTTCACCCGTTGTCCGATGAAAAGGTATGTGTTCTTCTTCCCTTCTTTAGTCACTCCACTTTGTCGGGCAGCTCGGGTGCCAGAAAATCTGCCTGTAGATAGGATAGTGCCAAAAGACCACAAGTTCCGAGCAGATAAGGTCACTACCGGGAAGGAGCTGGAAGCGGCGGGTGGTGATGATAGTGGTGAATCTGATGACTCTCAAGAAGAGGAGGCTGAGTAGGTGTGAAGGCCGAGTCACCGACCCTTGAACAAATTGCATAGGCTGTAGCACCATCTAGGGCTGCTCGGTTTACCTAGTTTACAGCTTTGGAGCAGGAAGTGGTCGGATTGTGTACCTCGGTCGCTGACTTAGGTACACGTGTTGATGCAGTGGTTGCCTAGCAGGTGAAATCGGAGAAGAAAATATTGGGCTGGCTGAGAGCTTTGGGTCATGTATGCAATCTGAACCCAGACACAATCTCCGATTAAGAGTGATTCGTCAGGGAAGTTCCTTTACCTCATTGTTATTTATTTTGTATGCCATGCGGACATGTCATTCTTTTAAATGTGGGGTGGAGGAAAATTCAATGTATATGTGTATATGTAACAACTTGACTATTTGATATTTGCTTTGTTTTTCATGATTGTTTTTGGTGGTTTTGAGTAATAGTCAAATTAGGTAAGTTGACTTGTCCCGACGACATATCTCTTTCGACGGGGTTGTTGAGGATCTAAGTTGACGTGAAAATCTGAAAAAAAAAACATTGGATTCTTCCTGATGACGGATCTTCTAGATAGTTTTCTTGAGGGAAGTAAGTCTAAAGAAAATACCAAAAAGATTATTTTTAGATAGTATAGTAACCGCCCCTTGATTTTTCTTTGGGCCACTATTCTTTTTCAAGGGTTTTGCTTGAACCGGGTGTATTTAGTTTTTGTTTTTTTCCTAGTTTTTAGTTAGTACTGATGGGCTATGAGCTGCAATAGAAAGAGAAGCCCTTGGCGTTGATACACCTGACACACAGTAGACACTAGAGTGTGGCACTTAGTCTTTGTGGTTGATTCTTGCTAGAATGCCTTAAATTGTATGTTTGTAACTGAATTGAGTACTCAAACGAGAGTGTCTTGATGGGCCAATCTAGAGTGAGTCATGTGTCATGTGTGTGTGTGTGGGTTGTACTATATTCTATGCTCTATATTGATGCCTAGAACTTGCCCCGTGTGTTTTAAAGCGAAATAGTAGCTTTATTCAGTATTAGAAGTGATATAGGCATTTATTTGTTAAGCCAAATATATATAGTAGACCCACCTAAATGCGATATATCGTAGTTAACCCCGTTGAGCCTATAAGCCTGTTTCTTTGACAACCAAATTACAAACCTTACCCAGTTGTTTGAGCGTCCCATCTATTGAACCCTTTTACCTCTCATGAGCACTTGAATGGTTATGAAATATGCAAAAGCTGAAGTGTGGGATGGTGGTTTGGTTTTTGAGTGGAACCGATGAAATAAAGAAGAAAGTCCAGTATTTTGAAAGAGTAAAAGAATAAGCACCACTTAAAAAAAAGAGAGAAAAAGAGAATGAGTAAATGGAGTACTTGATAAGTGGTAATTTGATACAATTGCACCTAATGGAGTTGGGGTAATATAAATGGAAGTGTGGTGGAATGTCTAGTTTGACATAAGTATGGTTTTGAATGCTAATGTGATTGTATTAAAAGTGCTTAGGGAGGTTAGTCACTGTATTCAAATATATCCTACCCCTCCCTTAGCCTACATTACAACTAAATAAAGTCCTAATTGGTCTTAGACTGAATGAGCTCGATTAGTAGAGTAGTACACTACATGCAAGCCTATGGTGCATCTGTGTGACATATGAATTTTCTTTCAGAGAGTGAGTGAAATTTGTATATCTAAGTTCCTAATTATTCTTAATGTTATTATTTGTGAAACTACTCTCTTGTGTGATGTGAGGGCATGTGATTCACGAAGGGAAGGTAAGTCTTGACCTCTGTCAAGAGTAATTTGAGTAAGTTATGAATATTACACGGCACGTGAGAGTCGACTCTTGAGGCAAAGATTGTACACTACTAGACGTAACTTTGGCGATTTGTTCTTGGTGTGATACATTAAGGGAAAAGCTTAATGAAAGAACCTTTATAGAGTGTGGTGGATCGCTTGAGCACTAGCACTGATTTAAGTGCGGGGTGTTGATAATAGGCTAGATTTATGTAGTTTGATGACTGTTTATGCCCCAACTTGACAATGCTTCACTGTTCTAGGATAGTTAAATGACGATAAATTAGCTCTGATTGTGAATTTCATGTTTTGCAGGAGCGAGTTGCGCTTATGAGGACTTAGGACAGTGTTTGGAGCTAAATTAAAGCAAGGAAAATCCATTGAAACTGAGTACGTGTGAAAGAAGAGAGAAAAGAAGAGATAAAATGATGAAACAACCTAGTGTGGTCTTAGCGCGGCCGCGCTAGTTCAGAACCTCGAGACGAAATGTTATGCAGTATGTGCAACCATTAGCGCGAGTACGAGCGCGGCCGCGCTAGTCCAGTTCGGGGTACCGACAGGGGTAAACTTGGAAGTTTGGGAGTAATTTCACTTAACCTATAAGAGGCCTAGCTCGCCCAAAGAGACATTATCAAGGTTTTACAGCTTAGTTGGAGGCAAGAAGAGGCAAGAGGCAAGAATGATAATTCGACATCGAGTTCTACCTTTCTTATTTTTGTATTTACCATTTATAATGAATTTTGCTGCTGTTAGTATGAATACGATTATGATATCTAGTCATTTAGTCTAGGATTTTGATGGAACCTGTTGATGGATGAACTTCGTGTTATGTCAATATAGTTTGCCCAGTTTAATCTCTATCTGTTCAACTACGTTCTCGTTGTAGTTAATTGATAGGATCCTCAATTAGCTGTGCCAATTTAATGTGTATTACTTGCGAGAGAGTGCATATTTAGGTAATTGTTGAACAATACCACTCCCAAAGTATATGATGAATCAATAACCGATGGTTTAAAGGTGGGATTATGGATAACAAAACCTTGGGTGCGATCTAAAATAAGTTGTAATAAAATCCAGCCAGCGTAACTCAGGAGAGTGCATGTAGTAAATTATCGTAATTACTCTGGAGTGATTTACGGTAATAAGAGTGGTCATGATCGATAGAGACGATTAGAAAATTCTATACGAAACATAACAAGGAAGGGATTCCATCAATAGGGGAAATCACAACCTTAGATCCTTCTCTTAGTTGCTTACAATTCTATCATAGTTAGCTTTTAGTTTACTTAAATTTATTCAGCTAGTAAAAATATCACCAATTATTATTCAAAAATATCTGGGAAGTTGATTACGAAGAATTTAATGAGTCTAACAAGAGTAATTGGTAGGTTAATTTCCTTTAGATTCGACTCTGGGCTACATACTCGAATTATATTTGCAGCGACCACTTTGTCATTTGTAAGAATTATATTTACTTAAATACTACTCCAATTTTTTTTAAATAACGGGAGTTAATAGAAGTAGTGTTTAGCATAAACTGTAGTAATCTTGAATATGAAATCGATCAGCGGTGAGTATTTCGAAATATATTCGTGCTTCACAGTTGACACACCCTGTCCAAAAGTTGCATCCAAATAGCCCCCCTTCCCATTACATCCAAATAGTTGACATAGTCAAAAGTTGCATTCAAATAGTTGACATTCGCTCAATAGGACAGCTGTATTTGAACAAAAACGAAGAACATAATTTGATTAGAATTTGTGCAATATTGTACTATAACGTTATACTCAATAATAGCATCTCCAGTGGCAATGGGTCTTTGGTCCACCCCGAACCACCAATGATTTTACTTCTATTGGTTGAGGTATTGTTGTATCGAACGTCATATGCATTGCCTGCATGTTCCTGGCTAATGACCATTTCCATAAATAATTTTTGTTTCTACAATTTGTCCGACCTTGATAATATAATTGAAAATACCGATGGCCTAACAAATATTTTTTATTTGTGAATACTGAAATTTTACTGAGTCTGACGGATAAAGATGTTAAAGGCGGAAACACCTCAACGTTTTAAATTATCGAGTTTTCTTTTACAAATTAATAATTGTCTTTTTCTTTTTCTTTCTACTACATCTATTTTTACCTACCCTTTAATACAAAGTCCACAAGTAGTTGACCAACCCCAACTAAGACGCTGATGCTGTGCATCATTCATATACTTTAAGAAATTATTGGTTCAGTAATTATCATTCATGTACTTCAATTTCTTTATTGCTCACACATAAATCTTGCAAAATTAAGCAGGAAAAAAAATGAAGAACAAGGCTAAATGCATGCAGACTAGTTGCATCTATAAGAAAAACAAAAAGAGATCAAATATATGTGACAATGGTAACATTATAGCCAACAATAGCATCGCCATTAGGATTAGCTGAATAGGTTTGAGCAATAGCATACCCACGAGCCAATCGGAATAGACCGGTCCCACCAACAATAGCCATTTCACGAACCGGGTTCATCGCCGGGTTCAAGCTTAGCAGGCTAAACGAACTCCCTTGATAAATACCATCCGTGAACCCATAGTTGAGCACCATGATAAGGCCCAAATCAGTTTGACCAGCTGACCCGTAAAGTCCACGTGCTCGGCCCACTAACTTTGAAGTTGGGTCGGGTCCAATAGTAAGTGGATCATCAATCATTAGTAAACCCCAAATATTGTAGCCGAATTGTTGGTCTCAGCTGCTTGGGCTATCCTGACTGCACTTGGGTTGGATCCACTGAGTTTGTCATGAAAGTAGAATTGAAGAGTTGTTACTACTTCTTTGCCTGATTCTACCCTCTTAGCCCATGATTCTTGGTCTTGTCCTTCAGCCCATGCAAATATTGTACCTAACAATATGATAAGAGCAACTCTTTCCATGGCCCAATTACTTGCTAGATGTCAATTTGATGGATGAATAAGCGTAGTAGAAAAGAAAAAATCAATTACAAGAGAAAGGCGAAGATCTTATTTACGAGGAGGAGCCGTTGGCTATTTTGGACATGCAAGTTCAAAAGGTGGATCAAAAATATCGAAGAAGAAAAAAAAAAAAAAAAAGACAAAAGGGCAAGATCAAGATCAATTGAGCTATTGGCTGGCTAAGTACTTGCGTTTAACACAGAAATCAAATAGGATATGTTGAGCGATAGTGCTTTTTATAAGAAGGGTTGGGGAATTATTTATAAATTAAAAGCCTTTATTGACTTTTAAACAAATCAAGCAAACTACATTGCTAACTAATCTGGTCCCACTTAAAAGTTAGAGCTTTTGTTGAACTCTTGAGAAAGAACAAAAAAAAAAAAACGATTTCATATATTGAGCATAAAGTCAAGTTAGGGTTCTAGAAATTTTAGTATCTTCAGTCATGCATTGGTTTGCCAACACAAAAATACGACAAAAAAATGTTTTAAAGACATTTCAAAGTTTTAAATTATGAGCCAAGTTTTGTCAAGTATAATAAGAGCAGGTGAGGAGAAAAAAAGATATTATGAGCAGGTGGGATGGAGAAAATTGTTGTTAGAAATTTGATTGAATATGGATTTACGTCTAAAGTTGTACTTGCTTCGTTTTAAAATAAATGAACTTTTTGGTTGTTTTCACTTATTAGAAAATTCTATCTTTTAACATTAATTAATAATGAAATTGACCATATTAATTTTTATTATTTCTTCGGTAAATATTCCTAACACATACTTCAACATAAATTACTCCAAAAGTAAGGTAGGAAAAAAATAATTAATTAATTCTTAAAATCTGAAAAATTACTTATTTTAAATAAAAAAAAAAGTCAAAAAATTATTTATATTGGATCGGAAGGAATACCGTACTTGTCCGTTCAGAAGCACAAAAAGTGATATATAACGTTTAAGGAGGCGTCAAAGTCTCATTATTTGAATTTTCTGGACTAATAAGATTTGGTTGCTTCAACTTTTTGTTTTCGCCAAGTATTTTTTTTTTTTTCGATTTGGTTGTTTTTCACTGTCACCTTCCATACTGAAATCACGATAGATAGATACGCAGCAAGGTGTTCAAATGAAACAAATTGAAATTTTTTATTAACGACTTATTGGTTTGAGGGCGGATTATTTAATTTTTTAATGGATAATTCGTTAACCTATTATATATATATAAAATAATCAAAAAACCTTCTTCCTCTATTACTCTATCAAAGTGAATTAAAATAAAGGAAAGCCAAATAAAAAAAGTCATCTAATTGTGACAAGAGACAAAATTTGCTGGGTTTTAAGCCATCCTAAAATTCTATGCGTGACGAACATTTGTTTTGACAACTACCAAGCATAAATAGCTCACGTCTCACAGTGAGGCTCCCTAGCTAGAACATCCCCGCGCATAGATGAGGCATGACAGATTGATTATCAAAATCCTGAAGGTGAGCCACCTTTCTGAAAAATGATTTTTCAATATTACTGTCGGAATCATTCAACACGTTGTTCCGTTCAGCCATCTCTGGTACAATTTCCCTTCTTGATTTCTTCACAGACACATTGGGAAATGCTTCAGCTGATGCGTGGCTGAGTACCCCAAAACCCATCGACACTAAGCAGTAGAATTATTGTAAAATCTTAGCCATAATGACTTTTTTTAGTCCATGGAATAGAACAAACGTATTGTAACATGTTTTATATGACCTCAAAGACAAGAAAAGTACACAGAACAAATTTTATATGAAAGACAACAGAGATGAAAATCTTGATCCTCAACACATTTCCACAGCTTGCTGGAGTTTGCACTGTATGACCATCACAACCAAACAACACACAATCACTTTCAACGACACCACTTGCAAATAGTAAAACTTTCTCTACCACCATGCAACTTATCTTGGCTATGGTGAGATGAGTTTGTGTAATGTGTAGTATGGATTGACATTACACTAACAACTTCCCAGTCCAGCTAACCCAAAAACAGAAACAAATCTGTAAAGAATTAATAACTGATGATGTTTCAATTGTGTGCACAGTAGTTGATGACTCTATATACTTACGGAGATAAGATGCGGGAGACAAATGGATAAGCATGCAGAATTAAGGATACCGTCGACTAAGGTCAATGTGCATAAACATAAATAAAATTCCATAGGGAAGATTTAGCCATTATGGTGTCTTATCAGCTTCGTTCATCTTAGTATGTCGATCACCTATTTGAATATATAGAGACTAAATTTTATTTTATTTTGATTGAATTAGGCCGATAAATTTCCAGATTACCGTGCGATAAGAGCTGACCGATACTAATCCGCCCGATATCTTATCTGGTGGCTAGCGGATTAATAAATTTAAAAACCGATAACCGATAAGCAAAACCATTAAGAGTGAATAACCACCCAATCCGCCCAATAAACAACTGCTAATAAGCATGGGCGGATGCATAGTAGAATTATTGGCTCTAATTGAATCCGGTATTTTCAACATGAAGTATATATTATGTGTAAAAAATTACTAAAATTATAATAAATAATAAATATAAATCTATAATTTTAAATTTTGAACTCGTAAAACTAAAATCATAAATTCCATCGCGTGCTCGGTTTGAGAGGTCTGCTTTGACAATTTTGACGAGGAAGAGTTGTTAAGTGTCGGTATTTGGTATAACAGTCATCAAAATGATACACCAACCACGAGAATCTCACGCAGTTATAGAGTTTGACAATATTTGCAAGAGTTCTAACTTCGGACGCAACGCAAATACATAATTTTGTTGACCAACGTACCTAATTTTTTTTCACTTTTCTAATTCAATTTTTGTTTTTTCGCTCCCTTAATAGAATAGTGCGCTTTATCTCCAATTCTTCCATTACAAAAAGGTGTATAGGCATCTGTATACAATTATGTGAATCAGCTATTTGTCTTGAAAGTTCGAAAGCTTTTGCCAAGATGCTTAGGTCTAATGATCAAGGTTTAGGTGCCAATACATAACCCAAAGATTATGGGTTTAATCCTTGCATGCGTAACAAGATAGAATAGCTGATATTTGTATGAGTCAAAATCAGATCAGAGAAATTTGATATGCGGAGACAATTGACTGAAGTCGAGCAGTGATCTATAAGGTCGAGGTCGAGCAGTGCAAATAGATATAACATCTAGTTTGCTTTGGAATCCTCAAAGGGAATATTCTACTGATATTCCCTCTAATTGTACATTTTTAGGATTTTCTAAGAATACCCCTTATAAATAGGAAGGTAGGACTACTGAAGGGAGGACTCTCTCTCTCTCTCTCCCTCTCGCCAGAAAATATATAAACATACCTCTCTAAAGAGATTAGAGGATCTGTGATCCCGTGACCTCTACCAGATCCGAAAAGGGTCTTAAGATTCTTGTATCATTTTATCATTCTTCTTTATCAAATGAAAGAGGATCCGCCTCACTCAAGATTGGGTAAATTGTTCCTTCATTTATATTTATTCCTTTATTTATATTTTATTTAATGTTACTTAATGCATCTTTTTTCATACTATTGCTCAACTATATTTTTTTATTCATGTTATTCATCTCAGATATAGAATTAATTATCCTTAACTAGGTTTTGTCCTTGATGATATGCTATAATTACGTATTTTAGTCGCTTATTAAACTCAAATTTACTGCACTTTAATTGAGTTTGATCTTTAATCGCTAATGTCTTGCACTAATTGTGTGTTTTATGACTTGTAGGAGTAATATCGAGATATGTAGAAGTTATTGAATGAATTCAAGTAATTTGAAGCTTTGAAGTCTGAGTAAAAGCCCAAAGAATTAAGCCTGGATTGTATTGGGGGATCAACGAATTATAGAGCAAGAAAACAAATAATCAAGTAATCATATTACACACTGTCTAGTAAAATACATATAATTTTTTTCTCAGAATACCATTTGGGCTCCACAATATATAGTTAGAAAGCTAACTCAAAGGACTACAATTTTTATGTTTAGTGTTTTTCTAAATTCCAAACGAAACAGGGTGAAAAATGTGGTCGTCCGGTCGAAACCACGACCTCGGACATGAGGCGGGCTGAGGCAGTATACTTCCCAATACCTCTGCCGTAGCGCGGTTGACCGCGATCACAGCTGTCTAGACCTGAAAAATTATCTTTTTTTGCCTAGAAGAAGATATAATTATTTGGGCTCGACCCTACTTGGTATATATACATGGGAAAAAGATATTTTTGAGGGGAAGAAACCAATTTTTAACATAGCTTCGACCTAAGGAGGCAGAGACACAATAGGAGCAAGGCGGAGAATTCTTTTACGAGATTTTCCTTCCTCTTCCTATTTTTTATTGTTGGTTATGACTTTTAGTATTGTTGTTTTACATACAATTATGAATAGCTAATTTTTTATCTAGGATTTTGATGGAACCTTTTGTAGGATAAATTCTTGTTATGTTTTTATATAATTGAGTTGTCGGATTTCTCTACTTGTTTAACTACGTATTTATTTTTGTTGATTGAATGGACATCGATTGAATGTGCCTATTTATTATGTGTTGCTTGAGAAAGGATACATATTTAGGTGGTTGTTGAACAACTTCACTCCTAACGTTTGTGAGAAATCAATACAACGGGTTTAAATGTAAATTTAGATAAAGCCAATTAGCGTAGTTCGAGAGAATATGTCTAGTAAATTATTGTAGTTGCTCGAGAGAAAATTACGACACCTAAAGTGATCACAATCAGTAGAGAATACATAGGCGAAATTGCAGGGAACATAGCGGGAAGGATTCCAATAACTGGGGAAATTATTATTCTAGACCACCTTAATTTGTCTTCAACCTTTAGTATCTTTGTTGAATTTATTATTTAATTTTTTAGTTAATTAGTTAGAAATATAAATCTCAATCTTTATAATTTAAAAAATTGTTCAATCTTGTCTTCTTATATTAAACAGATACAGCTAAGCTTTAGTTCTCCGTAGGATTCGACTCTGAACTTTTAGATCGGATTATATTTGCAGCCACCGCTTATCCGTTTTAGGGCTAGAGTTGGACTTGATCAAATTTTGGCGCCGTTGCCGGGGAACTAATGGTGTACTTGTACCTGTATATATTACTAAGGTTCAAGTTTGAACTTTTATTTTATTTTTTTGTATCTTTTTATAACTATTGATTTGAGAAACATGACATCTTTAAATTAAGGGAATTTAAGTGTAGATATGTCACGCCCTAAAATCGAGGGACACGACCTGCGCTCGACCGGATAGCCCCAGTCAAGCGAAATTGGGTGCCTTTCCTATCCCATGTGTTACCCCGTAATTTCAATCCTCATTATTCAAGTGAAACAACCATTTATGATTAAATATATTCTTATGAGACATAATAATATACATGCTTACTTTACGCGATCTACAAGTTACATTTCCCGAATACATAAGTACATAACCCATGTTTCCCGTCTACGGAGCTTCTAGCGATACAAAAGAGTTTTACAATACTTGCCACTAACAAGGCTCCGGCTATACCTTACACAGATACAAAAATAAAACTCTGGGAGGGAAAAACGGCGTGAGCCACGCAGGGCCCTGAGAGGAAAGGGGCTTACCAATACAGCTGACAGAAAGTGGAGGAGGTGCTGCTATCGGTGGACTAGAGTACCTGCTATAGAACGACCTACAATCATAACAAGAATGTAACTTTCCCGGTAAAAGGGACGTCATTACATTTGAATTGTACTGGTATGTATGAACAAACTTTATCCTAAGTAAAATCAATTCAATACACAGATAATGAATAATAGTATAACAACAATAATAAAATCAACAGTCAATGCACATGAAAGGAACAACCAAGGCCAAACAAGTTTCACAATCTCTCATTTTCCCCTTTCAACATTATTTCTTCATATCAATGATTTCACAAACTTTTATTTCGGTAGTGATAATGATCACATTCCATCCTTATTACCCCGGCCACTCTTAGTACCTCGTCCACCCTTATTGTATCAGTCACCCTTATCACCCCAACCCAAAATTTATCATTTTGTGTTGCAGCGTGCAACCCAATATCACCGGACAATCACATTTCACATAACAACGATAGTTCACAGTTCAATCACATGGATTCAGGCCATCCACAATATCACTTCACAACAATAATAACAATTCACAAAGAGTTTTCATTAACATCAGTACCATTTCCATCATATACAACAACCTGTACACAACTCAAGCCACAACGATAATTTCCCACGACAAGCCATACATGGTATTACCATAGTTGGTTCAATTGTATTAATTACGACCCCTTTCCATCATTTATTAAACAACCCTTACCATATAAATACATTAACACACACACACACTTGGTTTGTTGCCATTTATTTACACCATCATATTAGAACGTTTAACCAACAATATTCAAGGCACATTAATCACAATAATTCATGAAATAGGCCATCTTGCCTTAATACCCGTGAAACAACCAAAATTCACAAATAGCTCACATAAATAACACATACCAATTACTCGTACACCAAATACGGTGACTACAAAGGTTAAAGTTAGTCATACATACCCGTAATCGAATTCTCTTTTTAACTCCTACTTTTAGTTCACCAAACTGCCTAGTACCATCAATCTAGTTCACAAGTTAATACATATATCTTAGAATTGAAATTCAAAAATACAGCCCGAACTCACTTACCCTTCTTTTTTGCAGATACTCATACCCAAATCCTCTTACTAGATTTTAGGTATTAAAGAATACTCAAAAGGGTTGGGGATTTTACCTTATATTTTCAAAATCTATTCATGAGAACGCCTTTTTTGTTTAAATCTGAAAACCAATGAAAAAGGGTTGACGATTTTACCTGCAAGAATGAAGAAGAAGATAATTACTCGAAATTTTGAGGCCTGTGTGACTTTGAAAAATCCAATTGATAGAGATGAGACTTTCTCTCTCAAGAATCCTCTCTTCCCTCTCTCTAATTTTGTTCAGAAAATGGATTAAAATGAAGGGTTGGGGTGTTTTATTGATGAAAGGTCGGGTTGTAAAATTAGAAAAATTGGAGCCCTGATGCGGAATGCGATCAGGAATGTGATCGCATTCTTGACATGCGGTCCGGAGACCAGTCACAGAATACCCCTAAAAAATGGGCAAAAATTAAAACACATTGTGCAGGTATACGACCAATATGTGGTCTGCATACACTTTATGCGATCACATAGTGCATCGCATAACCTCCCTCACCAAAAGTCAATCGGAAAGAATGCAATAACTATGTGGTCCACATAACGAGAATGTGATCGCCTTCTGGACCGCATAGTTGTCCTCCAATTGGGCAGTAGTCTGCCCATGTATGCGACCATTATGCGGTCCGCATACATGTTATGCGATCGCATAGTGCGTCGCATAACGCCTAATTTCTGGAAAATTTTATCTTTCAAATTCCGTGGTACCTTTACTCAAAAGGTCCGATCCGCGGCTCGCAAGCTTGCCGTGAAGAATTTATATAGTTATTACAACACAGGGACCTACCCGACATTATTTTAGACAAGAAATTTTATGGGTCTTTACATCCTTCCCCACTTAAAATTATTCGTCTTTAAATGAAGATTTTGGAAATCAGTTGGTTTTGAAAACATGATATGCTAACTCTCAATTTTTCACTAATTCCCATATTTTTAGAAAATTTTGCCGGAGTCTCCTTTGTAATTAGACCTATCTACCTGTCAGAGAGCCCCCGGAACATATTTCCAAGCACCATTACACAATTCCTATTATCCCTACAACAGGTATATAATTCATTAGCTCAACACTTGCACATATTCAATCACTTGTCACAGTCTTGTACATAAATTGGTCACTTCACTGAGTCCCATACAATCCAACCACTTCAATACACTATATGCATTTCAACTAATTATTACCAATCTACACTACCATTAATCATTCACTTATCACATGAGTTTTTACAAAACTTTCATTTACCAAAAGGGGTTGCACATGACTCAAATAATCACATCACATACAATTCTTGCACAGCTTGAGGAGTTAAAATAGTAAAACATTTAGGGGAAAATAGGGTGTCTTTGCACCAAATTGAACACAACATCAGTTTGCTTAGAGATAAGTTCGCACGATCACTACTAGACTTGTTCAAACATGTGGGGATATTTTTCTTTCATTTCATTTTCTGCTTCGCACGTAGCTTCCTCGAATCATTGACTTCGCCATAATACTTTAACTGAAACGATTTCCTTGTTTTTCAATTAATGGACTTGCCTATCAAGAATGGAAACCGGGATTTCTTCATACGATAACTCTTCATTAACCTCAATAGTCTCAACTGGTACGATGGTGGATGGATCTCCAACCACTTTCTTTAACATAGATACATGGAACACTGGGTACACTAATGACATTTTAGGGGTAATTCCACCTTATAAGCCACCTGCCCTATCCTTTGAGCGACTCGACACGGCCTGACATATCTAGGACTCAACTTTCCTTTCTTCCCAAATTGCATGGCTCCCTTCGTAGGAGATACCCTCAAGAACACCCAATCATCTACTTGGTGTTCCAATTCCCTTTAATGTATGTCCGCATAGGATTTCTGGCGACTCTAAGCAGTTTTCACATCTCCTGAATGATTTTAACTTTTTCCATAGCTTGGTGCACGAGATCTGACCTTATCAATTCTGCTTCACCTACTTCGAACCATCCAATCGGAGGCCTACACCTCCTTCTGCGCAATGCCTCAAATGGGGCCATCTAAATACTAGCATGAAAGCTGTTATTGTAAGAAAATTCTATAAGTGGCAAGTGATCATCCCAATTACCTTTGAATTCCAAGACACAAGCCCGCAACATATCTTCAAACGTCTGAATAGTCCGTTTCGCTTGAACATCAGTCCGTTCACTTGAGTACCCAAACCTTGGTGAAATCTCATCCAAAAATTAGCTGTGAACTGGGCTCCTCGATCTGAGATAGAAAGTGGAGTGTCATGAAGCCTTACTATGTCCTTGATATACAACTAAGAATACTGTTATGCAATATCGGTGGACTTGACTGGCAAGAAATGAGCTGATTTCATGAATCGATCCACTATAACCCAAATTGAGTCGAACTTGCGCTGAGTACGAGGTAACCCTACCACGAAATCCATGTTGTTCATCTCCTATTTACACATTGGTATTTCCATAAGCTGAGTTAACCCACCAGGCCACTGATGCTCAACTTTTACTTGCTGACAATTTGGTCATGTAGAGATAAAGTCTGCCACACCCCTCTTCATACCATTCCACCAATAATTACCTTGAGATCATGATACATTTTCGTAGAACCTGGGTGCACAGAATACCTAGAATTATGAGCCTCCGCCATTACCCTCTCCCAAAAATTACCCACATCTGGAACACATAGCCTACCTTGACATTGCAATACACCATCATCGCCACCGAGTGAAAATACCGAAGTCTTGTTATTGAAAACTGCCTTTGTGCTAATGCTGTATCAATAAACTGCTTTTCCTTGACTACTGCTACAAGTGAGGATTCTACTCCATTATGCACCATAACATTCCCTTTGCCTGAGGTCGAAATACAAACCCTCATACTAGCCAATTGATAAACCTCCCGAGCCAAGGGTCTCTGATCCGTTCCTAAATGAGCCAAACTACCCATAGAGTTCCGACTGAGAGCGTCGACCACCACATTCGCCTTCCCTAGATGGTACAAAATGTTCATATCATAATCGTTGAGCAATTCTAACCACTGTCATTGCCTTAAATTCAACTCCTTCTGCTTGAACAAATATTGGAGACTCTTGTGGTCTGAAAACACATCCACATGGACCCCATAAAGATAATGCCACCATATTTTCAAGGCAAATACAACCACCGCAAGCTCCAAGTCATGCGTCAGATAATTCTTCTCGTAATTCTTGATTTGCTTTGAAGAATACGCTATAACCTTCCCATGTTGCATCAACACACACCCCAAACCAACCCTGTAGGCATCGCAATAAACCACAAATCCTTCCGTTCCTTCTGGTAAGGTCAATACCGGCGCCGAGGTCAACCTCAACTTCAATTCCTGAAAACTTTTCTAACAAGCGTCGGACCATTGGAACTTAACTACTTTTTGCATCAACTTAGTCAATGGGGAGGCGAGGGTAGAGAATCCCTCCACAAAATCTCTGATAATACCCTGCTAAACCCAAGAAGATATAGATCTCCGTCGGGGTCATGGGTCTATGCCAATCTTTCACTGCTGCAATCTTCTAGGGATCCACCTGAATCCCTTCACTGGAAACAACATGACCTAGAAAGGCAACAAACTCCAACAAAAATTCACATTTCAAAAATTTAGCATACTGTGGAGCACGTGATTTTTGACTCGCTCGAAATGTTTCCCATAGAATCCTTAAAATTAGGATTTTTTTTCTTTTATTATTTGAATTTTTAGGAATTAATTGCGTGATTTTGTGTTTGTTTGTATTTTTGTGCATTTTAATTAATATAATTCATAAAAATACAAAATAAGTATATTTGCACTTATGACTTAATTTTTAAATTTTTTAGGTTATTAATTAACTAATATTGAAAATAAGATACAAAAATGGCTATTCTTACATTTGTTTAATTTTCTTCTTAAATTTAAAATTTAGATTATTTTAGAGGTTAATTAGTTTATTTTGTGGAAGTAAAATCTGTTTTGGTTTATTTTTATTTTTATTATTAAAATCTGAAAAAATATAAAAAATATAAAAAGAATATACACACACACACACACACACACACACACACACACACACACACACACACACATATATATATATATATATATAAATATATATATATATATATATATATATATATATATATATATATATATATTTTGGCATGTTAATGAAAACACATGATTTTGGCCCTTTCTTGCAATAAAAGCTGGCCCAAAACCCTTGAACCCAGCCAAACCAAATTAACCTAACCCAAAATCCCATACCCGATCCATACGCCCATGCCTTGGAGACCAATGAAATGACGTAGTTTAGGAAGCATACTACGTTGTTTTGAGTCATGAAATAGCAATCAATATTAGCCATTCATCCACCTTGTCACACCTCCTTTTTACCGCTTACACGTGTTTACCCCGAAAGGAGACACATGTAAAGGAGTTTTTCCAATTAAAGTGACATTATTCGAAATGAGATTAAATTTCAAGAGTCGCCACTTGGGATAGGCTTGGATTTTGGTGTCCCAAGTCATCGATTTATTTAAGAATCCCATATCGAGGAAATTTCGACTGCCCGATTGGAATCTGCGAACCAAAAATTCGTGAGTAAGGAATTCTGTTGACCCGAGGGAAGGTGTTAGGCACCCTCAGATCCCCTTGTTCTAGCACAGTCGCTTAAACTTATTATAAATGGCTTAAAACATGATTTGCTACACCTGTTGATTCGTAATTTCAGATTATTAACCGCTTTTAACATCTTTTCAAGGAAATTTGCAATGTTATTAAAACACATCGCGAATTGCGTCACACAAATACACCCGTAACTTTAGACATATTTCAATTTCATTGAGAATAGGATTCGGTCACATAAATGTGCACCCGAATTTAGGAAGGTATTTTTATTAACACGTACGCCTATAGCAACTACGTCTTTGACATTTACGGAAAGACCGTGAAATTGGCTAAACGGTACTTCCTATTTTTCTATAGGTTTTAATAAACTAAAAAAAAGCCATCACATGTATTTATTCGAATTAATACGGCTCAATTTTATTTTATAAGGGTATTCTAACATATATGGAATTTTGTTGAAGCTGTGTTTGAATGAACTAATTATTTCATGCATGAACTAGGTGCTTGGGAAGATTATATGTGCTTGGTCTCATTCATGACCAATTGAAACATAAATGAATCGCGTTTTTGGTCAGCCTTGGAGCACATATTGCTCAAGCTATATTGATAATCATTGTGACTAGTTTGGGCTATTAGTTATTCAGCCCTGACGAACATGTTGTGTGGCAAGGCCTGGGAACCTACTGGGCCTCATGAATGAGCCCTATACTGATTCGGCTGAAAGACTCCAATTGATGATAGCCTTTTTGACATTATATATACAAGATAAAATTTTCTATACATTCACGAAGGGGAATATTCATAACCATTTTGCATTAGTCTTCAACAATCAGATTGAATCAAATGTTTCATATGCCCATCAATCAGGGTATATGAACCCAACTCTTCAAAATTTGAGCACGACTTAGAATTATTTCACATGAAACAAATCTAAAAATAGCTTAACACTAAACAGGCTATGATTTAAATAGACAGAAATACTTCATAACATTTTTTGATTTGTCTTACGTGGTTATTTGAGTTATTGCCTACTAAATCCAGTAGTTCCAAATGCACATGACCAACATTCTAAC
This sequence comes from Nicotiana benthamiana, assembly GCA_034376525.1. NCBI lineage: Eukaryota > Viridiplantae > Streptophyta > Magnoliopsida > Solanales > Solanaceae > Nicotiana > Nicotiana benthamiana. Next base: position 87,317,441 of record CM067333.1, on the reverse strand, counting down.
CAACTGGACTATCATTGGAATGGATCCTTACTTAAGCACATACAAAAATTGAGCTGAATATCCAATTATTACATACGAGAAAACAGTTCAAATGTCCAGATTATTACAAAACAAATCAGTCCAATATTAACTATGACATGATGACCATTCTATTGCTACACTCACATTCAGGGTCAAATAGGGAAATGGGGGAATAAAAATACAAGAAAAATATAAATGACAAAAAGATCTTCACATTTTGGAGTATATTTCACTTTGAACTTCACATACACATGAGCTTTGAATGGTACCTGTAATGCAGCAAAGGAAACAACCTATGAGTAAGTAGAAGGGATCAGATAAGCAACCAACAATTAATAAAACAATATTTCCAGATTTCAGCAGAGTTTTGGAAAGTTAAATCTTCAGAAAATGATTCAACACAATGCTAATGGTATTTTCAGATATAGAATCAGTATTTCGGCTTTAGAATTGCATAGAAGAGTTTCAGATAAGTGTTTCTAGCTTTTAGTATTAAAGAGAAAGATTTCTTGATCTTTTTCTAATGCCCTAAAGGATTCGATTTATAGTAAAACTCTTAGGGCATCGGATTTACTAGTTTTTCTTTTTAGTCCTCAATTCAGCTTGTATTTTTGCCTAAATAGTCCTTCAATTTCTGACTTGTGCCTCAAGTTTGAGGCTAAAATTATATATTAGTCTGTACTAGAAGGTTATACAGGATTCTTATCAGATTTTTATAATTTCAGATCCCTTTTATACCCTTACCACTTTCCTAAATTACCCTACCCCTGAACTTGACCTTGGTCAGTCCTTTTAACCCCAGTTCATTTACATTTGATCTTGGTCAGCCAAATTTGGGTCTCATTTTATCCTCAGATTTAAAAACTCATGAAGGTTTTAATCAGCCAACATTAGCAGACTCAATTAGCCAAAGAATTAACAAATTTCTATGCAGGATTAATAGAACAACAGATCAAATAATCAGAAAGAATACATATCTATCAGACTTAGCTTTCAGAAAATAGTTCCAATCAAAATGTTTCACACAGCAGTTCAGTTCAGGATTCAATTTATGAAGCAAATGAGTCTAACAATGAACAATTAAGAACCCCAAACCCCCAAATCAACTTAAACAAACATCAGACAATAGAGTCAAAGGCTAAATGTCAATTGAGCCCTAAAAATAACAACACTGAGGAATTAAAGTAAATTTTCCAGGTCAAGATACTGCATGTATAAATATCCAGACTAATGCCAAATAAAACACATGGACATTCAAATTATTCAACATGCAATTGTTGAACCTAATCAGTTATCTCAGGTATGAGCATTGGAACCCAATTTCCAGAAGAAACTTATGGACAAACAAATAAACCACTAGAATCAAATAACAGAAGTTCAATCTTTAATCATCGAACCTAATCAATTATCAATCAAGCTAAATAAAATAAAAAGTAAAAAGGCAGTAAACTAACTTCTATTCTTGTTTGCATTGGAACGGATTCAATTGGACCTTGTTCTTTCACAGGGGTTCTGAAACCCTCTAAGGGGGTTTTACTCAACCTCAAAGCTCGGGGGAGGGTTCTTGAAATCTTGAAACCTCAATAGGTCTCAGATTTGGGATTTTGAGTGATTGGGGGTTGTTTGAGACTCGAGGATGGCATGGTTAGGGTCAAGGTGGGTCAGGGACTGTCCAAGAGAGTTTTGAACCGTTTTTGTTAAGTTTGGGGTTTTAGGGTTTAGCTTCGGATGAAGATTCAAGGAGTTCCATGGGGATTTTGAGGGTGGTGAGGTGCATGGTTGGAATAGGGAAATCAGGGTGTCTTATGTTGGACAATACGCTTTACGCTAGAGGGGGGGGGGTGAATAGCGTTTTAAAAATATTAAGCGTTTTAGTGCGGAATTTAAAAACTTTGTAGAAATTAAAACAAGTGCAGTAGAATAAACTTACACAATGATGTATCCTGGTTGGCCACAAACGTGGTTAGTCCAGTCCCCGAGAGACTCTCTCGAGATTTCCACTAAACTTGTCAAGCTTACGGGTGCTTAACAAACCGTTACAGCTGAGGACACAAGCCTCACCCAGGTGCTCGGGGATCACAATCCCAAAGACTTCAATTGCTCGGGGATACCAATCCCAAAGACTTCAATTGCTCGGGGATACCAATCCCAAAGACTTCAACTGCTCGGGGATAACAATCCCAAAGACTTCAACTGCTCGGGGATAACAATCCCAAAGACTTCAACTGCTCGGGGATAACAATCCCAAAGACTTCAACCGAGGAATCACAAGTTCCTCAACAAACGAGAATCGCAATTCTCTTACAAACACAAAACACACTCACTTTACAAAGCACTCCTTAATGAGTAGATATGAGTAGAAATAGTACGCTCAAGATCACAACAACTTAGCTCAATAGAATGGCTCTTCAAAAAGCTTTATGGATGAATGGAAAATGATGATCAATGTAAGAAAGCTTTTAGCAATGAAAATACTCAAAGTGTATATGTTGTTGTTGTGAAAACACTGAGTTGAAGCTGTATTTATAGGTGAAAAACTCAGTCTTACCGTTGTCTAATTGCCAATTAAGGATTGCTGAAATTACTCAGTGACAATCGATTATCAAGACTAAACAATCGATTGTTTGCCTATCAGATTAAAAATTCAATCCCAGATTTTACGTCAACAATCAATTACTTCAAATCAATAATCGATTATTTACAACGTTAAGAAATCCTTTCCAATTTTTGGCATAAAACATCGATTGTCCGGAAATCAACAATCGATTATTTTAACAACGTTCAGAAAATCTTTTCCAGATTTTAAGCAAAACATCGATTGTTAAATATCAACAATCGATTACCTGAAGGTAATTGAAAATATATGACAACGGTCAGCTTCAACAATCGATTATCAAATGGAATAATCGATTATTAATTAATTTCAAAACTCTCTGTCTCATATATAGTCGATTATCAAAAGCCACAATCGATTATCATTTTATTTAAAATCACTGGGAGACATTTTTCTCATTCTAATCGATTACCATTAGTTCATAATCGATTTTTATGAGTTTTGAAAACTTTGCCTCAGTTAACAATCGATTATCATAAGTACACAATCGATTGTTATGCAGTTTGCAAAAACCTGATGTTAACTGACTTACTCACAATCGATTATCATTAATTCACAATCGATTGTCATGCAGTCTTGGCTTAGAGATACTCGATTATCATAAGTACATAATCGATTATCTTAGCCCAGATTTTTGAGGCATGCTTGGAAAACATTTTAACAAATGTAAATATGCATAGTTTAAAATCATTTGACACTTAATTTAAATATGCATGATTTTGGAAAAATAATTTTAGTAGAGAAGCCATGTTATGAGCCAAGTTGAGGAATCAAGATCACAATTAATATTGACTCAATTATAACATTTCTAAACTTTGTCTTGAGCTTCTTGTAATGCATCCATTTTGTGCTTGTCCTTGAGTACTGCTATATATCGCTTTTTGCTTTGTTTGACATTCATCAAAACCTACAAAAGAACACACGTTTAGTATATTGCATTTGAAACGTGTTTCCAACAATTTCCCCCTTTTTGATAATGGCAAACATAAGCGGGATATATGCAATAATTATTTTGATAATCCAAGACAAGTGTAAAGTATGCAATTTGATGTTCCCCCTCAATTCATGTTCCCCCTCACTTTAAGCATGAATGAAGTTGAGAGTGATATAGCATACTTCTTGATATCCCGTTTCTTCCCCCTTTTGCCATTAGCAAAAATATATACAAGAGAAGAATATGCAAAAAAAATATGAAATAAACAAAAGTTTATTTATTGGAAAATAAAGATAACAAAAGTAATCGATTATTGATACAGTAATCGATTGTTTGACGGCGATTTTCCTGTAGAATACTTGAGTATTTTGCGTCATGCTTTTATGATCTGACAGGAATCGATTGTAGAGCCAAAACGGTAACATAAGTTTAAAACAGATAATCGATTGTCAATATATAGTAATCGATTATTTCACTCACAGAGAGTTTGGATTTTGGCAAATAATCGATTGGCAGAACAAATAATCGATTGTTTGGAAGGGGGATGCTAAAATGATGAGACTTAATTCTATCAAGCAATGTAAACATTCAACAAGATTTCATGACAAAAAAAAATTGAATCAACAAATAATCGATTATTGATACTGATAATCGATTGTAAGCATAAATAATCGATTATGATCGATTTTTCTTGTATCAAGACAATTTATACTTTCCTCTTACCTTTTGGGGGATACCTGCAAAATAGAATTAAACATCTCCGACGCTCAAGTCAGTAATCTATAAATGAAATAATAACTTTGAAACTAGTGTAGTCGGGTGAAAAACGTGAACTCTTAAGAATTTTGTCCTAGGATGTTCTTAAGAGGGTTTAGGGTACTTACCTTCCCTTCGACTTTGCCAATTACCTGATTTTGAACATCCTCCGTTCATTTTGGTCTTTTGGCTCATTCTTCAATTTAAGAAGCTTCTTCCACAATTTTGCCTTTGTCTTCCTTGTATTTTGTCTTTTAAATTTTTCGAAAATACTTCCGATTTTAAAAAAATGCCTAAATCGACTTTTCCGTCTCTTCCTCCTTCTTTGTGCTTTAATTGAAGGAATTTTGAATTCGTCTCCCGTCAAGTGTTTGGAGTATCCACTACACTTGATTCCTTCAAGCACACCTGCAAAACAAATCAATGCTCTTTTGGTACCCATGCCATTTTGGGTCCTTGAGGGTTATGCATACTATAATGATATGTTTGAGTAGCATGTCTATGTCTAGTAAAGCATGCGGGAGCAATATGACCAATTCGTCTACAATAATGACATGTCACATTTGGATTATGCATGCGTCTAGGCTCATAGTAGCTAGAATAATGCACATTGTTTACTCTATTTTCATTTCTCCTAATTTGAGCACCATAATCATTTCTAGGTTGAACATTTCGGGATCTTCTAGCATGATCACTGTTGTGCCTAAAATATGCATCATGTCTATGGTGACGATTGCTAGGCGGAAGGTCATGTCTAGGTCTCCTAATATTTTGTCTAGCATGCATGTTTGTTTTAGGAAAGGCATTTTTGTTATTAATCCTAGATTGAGCTCTAGGTGGTTGGGTTTTTGCATCAACCTCTTCTTCATTTATGAAGCCTATTCCATGCTTGGTTGATTTCAAGTTATCAAGCACCACATTCAAGTTTTTATGAGAGGAGTTGAATTTATCTAGTGTGCCTTTTAATCTACCTACTTCATTCTTAAGGTCTACACAAGAAGCACAATTTTTTGTAGAATTCTCGGGCTTGTCAGAACTTCTTTTCCCATAAAACTTGTTTTGTTCTAGTAGCTTCTCATTTTCCAAAACCAATTTTTCTAATTCTTTTTCTTTTAATGAAAACTGTTTTTGAAAATCTTGTTCTTTTAGAGAAGCACTTTCTCTTAAACTAGTGACGGTTTTTGTAACTTTGAGAAATTCAGCATACAATTCATCAAAGGCATTTCTCATGTCATCAAGAGTGTAAAAATTTTGAGAAGAGATTTGACTTACCTCACTTTGATTTTCTTCCTGTGCCATGAGGCAGAGATTTGCCGCTTCTTCATTTTCTTCTTCACTGGATTCGTCTCCGGAATCTCCTCCCCAAGATATGTATGCTCGTTGCTTCTTGAAGGGTTTCTTCTTCTTTTTAAGATTTGGGCAGTTTGTTTTGATATGCCCTGTTTCACCACATTCATAACATTTAACTTGCTCACCTTGCCTTTTCCCTTTGCGGTCATATTCTTTTCGCATGAATTTTTGGAATTTTTTGATGATGAGTCCGAATTCGCTATCTCCATCCTCTTCAATTGGTGATTGACTTGTGCTCGCCTTTAGAGCAATCTTTTGCCTTCTTTGTTCATCAATAACAGGGTTAAGAATAGTGGATTCATAAGTCTTAAGATTACCTCTAAGAGCGTCTATGGTGACGTTCGTGATTCCAATTGACTCTTGAATCGCATCGGCCTTTGATCGCCATGCCGGTGTTAGACTCCTAAGGATTTTTCGAACTAGTTCTTTGTCTGTGAACGTCTTCTTGAGCGCGTGGAGATCATTCACTATTGATGAGAACCGCTCAAACATCTCGTCTACCTTTTCGCCTTCCTTCATATGGAACAATTCGTAAGCATGAGTTAAAAAGTCAATTTTAGCTTCTCTTACCTGGTCAGTCCCTTCGTAAGTGACCTCAAGCTTGTCCCACATTTCTTTCGCTGTTTTGCAGCAGGAGATTTTCCTGTAATCATTAGCAATAACAGCACAAAGTAATAAATTAATAGCTTTAAAATTATTTTGGACCATTCGATTATCCTCGGCGTTGAATTCCTCTTCTGATTTTGGCACCCATTCTCCTTCCACCTTTTTGACAGGAACCTCATTTCCTTTGGTGTACACCTTCCACAAGTAAGGGCTGTTTGATCTGACGAATATCTGCATCCTTTCTTTCCAATATGAATAATTAGTCCCGTTAAACAAAGGAGGTCTTGTGGGGCACTGTCCTTCATCAATACCTGCAAAAGAGTCTAGAGTAGAAGCCATGGAAAGATTCTCTCAAACGGTTAAGTCTTTCAGAGAGTATGGCTCTGATACCAATTGTTGGACAATACGCTTTACGCTAGAGGGGGGGTGAATAGCGTTTTAAAAATATTAAGCGTTTTAGTGCGGAATTTAAAAACTTTGCAGAAATTAAAACAAGTGCAGTAGAATAAACTTACACAATGATGTATCCTGGTTGGCCACAAACGTGGTTAGTCCAGTCCCCGAGAGACTCTCTCGAGATTTCCACTAAACTTGTCAAGCTTACGGGTGCTTAACAAACCGTTACAGCTGAGGACACAAGCCTCACCCAGGTGCTCGGGGATCACAATCCCAAAGACTTCAATTGCTCGGGGATACCAATCCCAAAGACTTCAATTGCTCGGGGATACCAATCCCAAAGACTTCAACTGCTCGGGGATAACAATCCCAAAGACTTCAACTGCTCGGGGATAACAATCCCAAAGACTTCAACTGCTCGGGGATAACAATCCCAAAGACTTCAACCGAGGAATCACAAGTTCCTCAACAAACGAGAATCGCAATTCTCTTACAAACACAAAACACACTCACTTTACAAAGCACTCCTTAATGAGTAGATATGAGTAGAAATAGTACGCTCAAGATCACAACAACTTAGCTCAATAGAATGGCTCTTCAAAAAGCTTTATGGATGAATGGAAAATGATGATCAATGTAAGAAAGCTTTTAGCAATGAAAATACTCAAAGTGTATATGTTGTTGTTGTGAAAACACTGAGTTGAAGCTGTATTTATAGGTGAAAAACTCAGTCTTACCGTTGTCTAATTGCCAATTAAGGATTGCTGAAATTACTCAGTGACAATCGATTATCAAGACTAAACAATCGATTGTTTGCCTATCAGATTAAAAATTCAATCCCAGATTTTACGTCAACAATCAATTACTTCAAATCAATAATCGATTATTTACAACGTTAAGAAATCCTTTCCAATTTTTGGCATAAAACATCGATTGTCCGGAAATCAACAATCGATTATTTTAACAACGTTCAGAAAATCTTTTCCAGATTTTAAGCAAAACATCGATTGTTAAATATCAACAATCGATTACCTGAAGGTAATTGAAAATATATGACAACGGTCAGCTTCAACAATCGATTATCAAATGGAATAATCGATTATTAATTAATTTCAAAACTCTCTGTCTCATATATAGTCGATTATCAAAAGCCACAATCGATTATCATTTTATTTAAAATCACTGGGAGACATTTTTCTCATTCTAATCGATTACCATTAGTTCATAATCGATTTTTATGAGTTTTGAAAACTTTGCCTCAGTTAACAATCGATTATCATAAGTACACAATCGATTGTTATGCAGTTTGCAAAAACCTGATGTTAACTGACTTACTCACAATCGATTATCATTAATTCACAATCGATTGTCATGCAGTCTTGGCTTAGAGATACTCGATTATCATAAGTACATAATCGATTATCTTAGCCCAGATTTTTGAGGCATGCTTGGAAAACATTTTAACAAATGTAAATATGCATAGTTTAAAATCATTTGACACTTAATTTAAATATGCATGATTTTGGAAAAATAATTTTAGTAGAGAAGCCATGTTATGAGCCAAGTTGAGGAATCAAGATCACAATTAATATTGACTCAATTATAACATTTCTAAACTTTGTCTTGAGCTTCTTGTAATGCATCCATTTTGTGCTTGTCCTTGAGTACTGCTATATATCGCTTTTTGCTTTGTTTGACATTCATCAAAACCTACAAAAGAACACACGTTTAGTATATTGCATTTGAAACGTATTTCCAACATCTTAGTGGTGTAATTTTGGCCGCCTTTGGAATGAGGTCGCCAGAGGTAGGGTTTCCAGCGACCTTTGAATGGATATTCGAGGCGGAGGGGTGGTGTTTGAATGGAACTGATTATGGGACGGGGTAGAAGAGGCCATGGCTATTAAAGGGCGAAATTTTTGGGCTGTTTGGTTGGCGGCCGCCGCTGTGAGGCGATTCCGGGCGGCGGCAGTGGGGTGGTCAAGCGGTGGTCAAAGGCGGAGATGGGGTGGTCAATGGAGGGTCGGAGAGGGGCGGTGGATATACATGGATGGTGAGTTTGGTCGTGTGTATACTGAATATGTTTGGACATATGTATACATAAGTGGAGGGGCTTCTATGGCTGTTGGATCGGGAAAAATCAACGGCTATGATGGGAAGGGCCTTAAATAGCGTCGTTTAGCTTGATGAAGGTGTGGACTGGGATGGCTGGTTGCATTTGGCTGGTTCATGGACTCAGAGAAGGAAGCAAATTGGGCCACTCAGGTCTGGCCCAATTGTGGCCAGCCTGAGTGACCAGCTATACGTATATATGTATTGTATTTTTGTTATTTATTTTTGTCTTTTCTTTTAATTAAAATTAAATACTGAATTTATTTTAAAACTACAAATCAAAGATAAATTAAAACAAATCAAAATTGAACAAATACAATTTTAAGTGCTGGCGCGCGCACACACACACACACACACATATATATAATAAGTTTATTTAATAATTAAATCCTAATTAATTCTAAACACGCAATAATGAACATGCATATGCAATTAGATCCAAAAATTAAAGTCCAAATATCTTACAAGAAAAAATCCTAAACATTAAGAGTCCTATATGAGTTTGTTTCGAACAGTCAAAAATCGTATGCTCACACACCTTGATCCAATAGCCAAGAATCAACCTTACTTTGTAATAAAACAGTCTGAAATTATTCAGAACCTTAGAGACAAAGTCCACCTTCCTCGTATAGATTATTTACCGGAGTAATGCTGCCGCCAAATCACCATCCCTCCACCGTCAGCCGCCGGCTAGAAATTGCCGGCGGCGGAAACGTAACCCCAAATCCATCCAAATTAACACCATATATTTCCCGTCTTCTCCTATTTCCAACCCCCCCAAAGATAAACCCTCGAATCCCAGCCAAACTCTTCGAATATCCATTCAAAGAAGCGTCTGCTCCGCCACCCACGGTGGTGCCGGCTCTAATGGCCACCTACAACACACCTTATACTCCCCTTTGCCTCCTCTACCCAAAATTGAACCCCACTCTCTTCAAAAAACTCTAAGACTCCTCGAATTTTAAATCTAAAAATTGACGAATTTTGAGAAGACTGTCAAAACTCTATTTGAGTTCCCAAATGAAGTTGCATGTTTGTTTTTACCAAGAACAAATATGTAACTCTGTTTGGGGATTTAATTCAAATCCAGCCAAGTTTTTGAAGACCAAATCAGTGAGTTTCTACTTTCCTTCCATTGTTTTTATTTTTATTTCTTTTGTTTGACGATTTTGTATTGCACTATTTCTTATTATTTGTTTTTAATTGGAAATTTTGATTATGATTAGTTCTTAACTATAAGAATATTTATTTTCTTTAGTTAATTTAATTAGATTTGGTTTTAGTTTCTTGTTACCCTTTATTTCAATTGCATTTTATTTTCTGATGATTCTATGATTTTTTATTTCTGACCATGTTTCTTTTTCTCTTTAGTTAGCTTAATTTAAACCGACTTCTGGTTCATGTTTTTAAATATTTTACTTGATGATTCTTTTGCATTAGTTCTATTTTTAGCTTAACTTTAATAGGTAATCCAGTTTTTAGTGTAGTTTAGCTTAGTTTAATGTTGATATAGTCTAGTTGATGGTTTGATAGTAGTATGAACTAGAGTCAATTTTCAGTGTTGATTGGTTTTCAATAATAGGATTGCATGTTTAGCCGTAGATTTGCATTTTTCTTTTGATTGTGTTAATTTTAGCCTTTGTTTATATTCATGTTGATTAACTTGTAGTTGTGTTAGTTTTATGGCCCATTAGCCTAGGAATTCTGAGCTGATTAGTTAGGTTAGTAGTTCAAATTTGTTTGTAGTTTAGTTATAGCTGATTAGCTTATAGTCTTATACTCAATCAACTATTGGTAAATGGGTTGGGGTTTAGGCTAGTAATTTCAGGTTAAGTCCAGGGGTAATTTAGGTACTCAGAAATACAAAGGAAGGTTGTAGTTAAAACTAGAACCCTTTAGAATCTTCTGAAATAGGGGCCTTAATCAGATTTTAAAACTACAATGTTAAGACTTGGCCAACATGCTAAGAAATTAAGGACCAAGTGAGAAAAAACTGAAAATTAAAAGAGGGACTAAAAGTTAAAACAAAATAAATGGGTTGCCCTAAGCTTTGGCTATAAAAGGGTACCCTAGTGCCTTCATTCACAAGCTTTTTACACAGTCTGAAATCTCTTTAAAAAATCCCAGAATTTGAAGCCTGAAAAATCTATAAAAAAATGAAATTCTGCAAAACTTCCAGAAATCCATGTTTATCAAAGTCCTGAAATTCTCTGAAATTTAAGAGGTTTTACTGTTCAATTAGATCCTTGTTCCTCAGAATACTTCCAATTCTCAACTATCCATCAGAAGTGTTATGCTGTCAGTACTTGTCCCGGGTTCAATCTTAAGCTGGTTGGAGTTTATTCAAGCTATTTGAGTGCTTTTTGTTGATTTGGTTTGGTATTAAATCCTTCTGGATTATTGATATTATTCATGGGTTCACAACCAATCATGGGCTGTTGATTCCTGTTGATCACATTGCTGTTTGATTTTGCTGACCTCAACTTTTGTTTTGCTCGAATTCCAGGTACACTTTTGATAGCCAATGATGTACGAAGTATAAACTGGATGAATTCTCAAGGTGGAAGATGAATAATACTTGTTCTTCCATCAAGTTTTATTATTACTTCTATATTTATCGTAATTGAGACTTTTGATTTGTATAATGGGACATTTGGACTTATACTTTAAATTTATGCATTAGTCAATAGTAAGGAGAGCCAATACTGTAATTGACTCAAGTGATTCTACCCTATTCAAATGTTTCTATTTGAAGTAAAGTGAGATGTTATTTTGAAATAGCCTGAGCATTTATGTTAACAGAAAATCAGTATCTCCTGTGAATGTATAGTAGCATGTTATGTAGATTTAATCCCCTTGTGTTTGTTAAAATTGGGATTCACAGTAGTGATTTTCAATTCAAGATAGCTCGACGCTTCAGTTCATACTGCATTACAGATTAGTTTGGGAAGTCACAGTTACACAGTTATTTAAATGTCCAGGCGTGCAGTATATTAGTGGGTTTAAGTAGATTAGGCTAGTTAAATGGTTGAGATTTGGTGATTGAATGAACAAATAGTACATTTGATGACAAACGTGTTAGTAGACCCCAATATTAAAATTCATTATTCGGTTTCTCTTTTGATGAGCCCAAGCATCTCGTTTCTCTTGTGCAAAGAAAGTGTGGTCTTGTGATTGAACTTGGATTCTCAAGAGTCATCTCAACAAGTTGAAGCTTCAGCTTTCTCCCATGGGTTGCTTTAAGACCCAATTCGCTAGGAACTTTGTTAGCATAGCAGATTCAATAATATTTGAATATTTTAAAAATTGAATTGTAGATTTGACCTTTCAAATAGTATATAATAAATTAATTGAGCCTTATTAGAGACACATTCTATAGAAAAATAATAGTTTGCTTTAGGATTAGCTTTTAAAATAATAAAATGAGGTGCGCCGCGCCAAACGGAACCTATACATTGCGTGGCCCTCTTTAAACATTTTATATCAAAATACCTAGGAATTTGGGATATGACGTTTAGCGAATTTCACGGCTTCCCACAAAGATAATAACACGCTAGTTGTTTTAGGCGCGTCTTTAATAATTTTATCTTCCTAAGTACAGGTGAACATTTATGTGACCCAAATCCAAATCTCAATGAAGTTGAAATATGTCAAAAACCACGGGTGCATTTATATGACGTGGTTCGCGATATGTTTTAACGATATTGTAATTTTCTTTTAAAAATATTAAAAGCGGTGAATATTAATTTAAAATTGCACCATAGGATGAACATGTACAAAAATCAGAATTTTAGCCAATTATAATAGTTTAAGCGGCAGTGCTAGAACCACGAGATCCGAGGGTGCCTAACACCTTCCATCGGGTCAACATAATTCCTTACTTAGAATTTCTGGTTCGCAGACTCCATTTGGGCAGTCAAAAGATTTCCTCGATTTGATATTCTAAATTAACAGGTGACTTAGGATACAAAAAACGTAACCTATCCCAAGTTGCGACTCTAAATAAATAAATAATCCCATTTTGAATAATGTCACTTTAATTTGAAAAAGTCCCTTATACGTTTTTTATCCTTCGGGGTATCCGTAAATGAAGGTGTGAAGCTCTGGCGACTTTGCTGGGGATACGAACCCAGAATCTCTGGTTCAGGGTTCAACAATTCGAGCTTAGTATAACTGTTATATTTTGCTTTTCTGATTTTATTAAATGTTTGATGCTAATTTGCTAAATTCTTTACCTCTTTGATATTGAATGAATTGTATGTAAACTGTTACGAAACTCTTCTCTTCTTACCTTCGGGGATGTGCTCGCTGGTCGAGACTCCCTATTCTTCTAGTGTCATACCTTAAAATAAGAAAGAGGCTCGGACAAGTTACTAAGCCGGACGATCTTGCGGGTCCCTGGTACGTAGCCCCCTCTTCGACTCGAGTTGTCCGCTCGGGTACACTGTCTAGAATAAATACCCAGGCTCTGAACTTAGTATAACAAAGCCTCATGCCAGATCCCTAGTAGGAACGTTTGTTTGCATCATGTGCATTTGACTCAGGGGACTCAACACAAGGGTTAGATCCGTCTAGGACGGTGTAACCCGAAATGAAAAGACCATCCTGATGCATATTATGTGCTACTTGCGCATTTATTTTCTTTGGATTTGCATGTTGACCGGCTTGTGAATAAGGAGAAAAATTGAGAAAATAGTGGTATTAGGGCTGAGTGAGAGTAACCATTTGATTTTCACAACCAATGATCAAATAGCGCCGCACTACGCCGGTTTGATTCTCGTCAGGCGCGAGATACGTAGGCAACCCCCATCAAGTCCAACCTCCCCTTTTGCAAAAATAGCCAAAACAAAGAAAAACAAATGACAAATTTTTATTAGGTGTTCCAAATAAATTGGGTGATGCCTTTGTTGTCAAGAATAGCCGAATGTTCCCGAAAGGGACGCTGGAAGGCTGATTTTGCACAAACGGCCACCTTTTGGTCTTTACTTTATTCTTGGCAAGTTAGCAGGCACAACTTTAAAATCTTTCTCCAAACGTGCTGAAAGGCCGTATTCGCAAAGCTGGGCTTTTGGTTTTAGAAAATAAATTTCATAAAAGAAAGGGGTCAATTTTGATTTTTGAAGTCAAACAGGAATAAAGTCATAAGTTACTAATTCGAATTAATAAATGTGCAGGATGAGCACAATTCAAAATGAACCTTTTTCATTTGTAAGCCGAATCCCTTTGGAGTTGCGACTGTGGCAGAATGATCTAGGTATAGAAGGGCAAGATAAGGTGAAGAAATACTTGGGGGAACTTCCCGGGTTATTGGAGATTGTACCCTGAGGAGATATCATAAGAGCATTGGTCACGTGCTTGGACTTGACGCATAATGTGTTCCACTTCTCAAATTTTGAACTTACCCCGACTTTAGAAGAAATAGCTGGGTACATCAGGGATATTGAGATTCATTTGAGACACAAGTATTTGGTTGCTCCAAAAGTTATAGCTATGCATAAATTCTTAGATACCTGAAAATAAGCAGAGTGGTACACGTCTCGAACCTGGCGGCAAGGTTTTGCATTTCATTCCTGTATACCAGATATGGTCACATAGGGTTCAACAAACAAGAGAACAATATCTGCAGCAAAGGAAACCACGTCAAATGTGAAGAGCATAGACGTTTCGCTTTTATGGTGGCTTTCCTAGGGCTTCTGATATTTCCAAGGAAAGACGGGAACATTGACATACAAATAGCAGGGGTTGTCAACACTCTACGCACCCAAGCCAAGTGCACACTCGCGCCGATGATAGTATCTGAGATCTTTCGTGCTCTCACGGCTTGCAAGGTCGAGAAGGATTTCTTCGAGGGGTGCATGACCGAGCATCTATGCCACCGTCCCCAGTTTATGAGCTATGGGTCCGCATAGAAAACTTGTATAGAGGAGTTTTACAGAAAAATTGTAGGGCTCAGTTTGCCCGAAGGCGTTGCAAGATGGATATCTTACTTTCAGTCCCTCACTACCGGTCAAATAGAGTGGATGCTGGGATGGTTGTCTGTGGACGAAATCATATACATGCCGGAAACAGAACCTCACTTCCTCTTGATGGGTCTGAGGAGTATCCATCCTTACTCCCAGCACCGGGTCTTGAGACAACTTGAAAGGTGCCAGGTAGTGCCAAAGGACGAAGATCTCAGTATCCGGGTAGTCGAGATTGGACCTGATGGTCAGTTCCCCGAAGCAACAGTCCGCAAAATTTGGAATGAATTCCAAACACTTGTGTGCTGGATCGGTCCAAAGACAAAGTGTTTCCAGGATATGTTTCTTGGTATAGAAGAGAGATGAGTTCGAAAGGCCGGCCAAAAGGCCCCATCTCCTGGAATTCATTCAAGCATCACAAGAGCAGTGGGACTGGTTGGCTAAAGAACACGAGTACATGGCTATGATAAGCAAACTGGAGAAGCAGGTCATGAATTTGCAATTCGAGAAAGATTTTTAGGCCGCTGCAGATGAGGGCGAAAAGAAGAAACTGGTCAAGGAAAATGAAGCCCTTCGGGCCCAAATTCAGAAGATGAAAGTAGCAGCGGAAGAACCCGTCCGGAGTGCCAAGGATACAAAACTTATAGAGTGCTTGAGACAGAAGGTGGACGACCACAGTTTTGATTTAAACAAAACAAAAAGGGAACTAGCTAGGGCTCAAAAACAATTGGCCGGAAATACGGCAGAACAAGTGCATCTGCAGGGAATTAAAAGAAGAGTTCGATGGTAAAGTGACGGGTTTAAAGAAAAGGGTCGTCATTGCAGAAAACAAAATGCTCAAACAAGCAAAAGAGTTCAAAATTGAAAGGGAACATTGTTACACAACATTGGCACAATTAGAATTGGATTTGCAACAGCTTCAAAAGCAGAATCATGTAGACGAGCAAATTTTGGGAGCCAGAAATGAGCAGATTGGGCGGTTAATGGAAGAGAAAGGTGTCATACGAGAAAGAATCAAAAGAATCATTCACTACATCACAATGAAATGTAACAATTGTGGGGACATGTCTAGATCTATGTTCTTTACCACCATGATGCTTTTTGTTTGTCGCGTAATGGAAGATCTTCATCACCTCCGAGTTCCATCCCTAGATTTCATGAGCTCTTCTCAAGATCGGGGGGGGGGGGGTACTTCCACTATCCCCACTAGCCATCCGAATATCCTCTTGGGACAGCCTACCATACTGGACAATTTTTTCGGAGCACCTTCTGAAGTACGCCCTCAGGTTTTCACCTCTGGCACAATCCCCAATATTTTTACTACTCCCCCATGTGCAGCCATTACACACCTCGAAGTGCCAAAACCCATGTTTGATCCGATGACTTTCACATTCCAAACCCCAAATTACCAAAATGAGCCACCTCCATACCCCAAATACACTTATCCTCAACCACCATATGAGCTTACACCAGTGCAGGATAAAACTCCTAAAGTGCCTGAACAAGATGAGATAGCACGAAGAATAAAGAGCCTTGAGCAGAGCTTAAAGAACATGCAGGGCTTGAGTGGGAAAAAGAGTGTTTTTTACACAGATCTGTGCGTGTTCCCGCATGTACATCTTCTTATGGGATTTAAAACACCAAAGCTTGAAAAGTATGATGGTCATGGCGACCCCATCACTCACCTGAAAAAGTATTGCAACCAATTGTGTGGGGCAGGCGAAAAAGAAGAACTATTGATGGCATACTTCGGAGAGTCTGGTAGGCATTGCTTCATAATGGTATATTGACCAAGATGTCTCACGATGGTATATTTGGGATGATCTTTCGAGAGATTTTGTAAGGCAATTTAAGTACACCATTTACATTGCGCCAGGCAGGAATTCTTTGGCTAATTTGAAGAAGAAACCTTCATAAATTTTCAGAGAATATGCTATTAAGTGGCGCGAACAGGCGTCAAGGGTGAAGTCACCTATGGATGAAATAGAGATGGTCACTGTTTTTCTCCAGGCCCAAGAAGCAGATTATTTTCAAAACATGATGTCGGCCATGGGCAAGCCTTTTGCGGAATCAATCAAGATTGGCGAGATGGTAAAACATGGTTTGAAAACGGGAAGAATTATAAGTCAGTCAGCCATTAGAGCAACCTCCCAGGCCATCCAAGGCGGGGTGGGAGGAGTCGCAAGGAACAAAAAGAAAGGAGAAGCCTCGATGACAGCCTCTGGTATGAGAAGACATCATGCTCATAGGCCCATGTTCTCGGAAAGAACCTCTTGACACTATTATCCCCATCAAGACATGTATTATGCTCCCCAACCTTACATAGTTATGAATGCTCAACCATTTGCACGACCGCAGCAACAGGTCAATAGGAACCATGCCCCGAGAAACCAGCATCCCCAAAACCACTATAATCCCCGCCTTCCTCAAAACAATTATTGGGGATTCTTATTCTAGCATGTTCCCAGAGCTTGTCCAGATGGGTATCTTATAGCCTATGCCTCCGAATAGACAAAACCCTGAGTCACCTTCTTACCAACAAGGTGTGCGGTGTGCTTATCATTCAGGGGCTGAAGGGCACGACACAGAACACTGTTGGACTCTAAAGCGAGCTGTGGAAGATTTAATAGAACAAAGGAAGATAGTGTTGAGGGATAAAGATGTCCCGAATGTGACTAACAACCCGTTACCAGCCCACAACAATCGACCAGTAATCGGGATGATCTACGAAGATAAAGAATTCGACCATGCTTTGAAAGCCATAATTGCTATTGTTGATGCAGATAAAAAGACAAGAGCGGCCGCCAATAAAGTTGAAGAAGAGAAAACAAATAAAACCACGCACCCAGAAGTTGAAAAGAAGGTTGAGGCTAAAACTGAGGCGGCACCCGTCAAAGAAACCGTCCTTTATGTCCCACGTGGTCGTCGGGAAAAATAGCCGACTCTGAGTCCCCCAAAGAGATTTGAGCTAAACAGGACTATGTACGTACCCAAAAGGAACCTATATGGTGTGGGGACCAACTAAACCGACGAGGTGGAATAAGCCCGTGGTGGTTGGTCGCACACCTCAGAGGCCTATGACAGACCCTTCTGTAGTCCCTTGGAACTATCAAGAAACAATGGTAACATATAAAGGCAAAGAAGTCACTGGGGAAGCTCAAGAAAGTCGTCCTGTAAAGAAATATTCTAACTTAAAGGAAGTGAATAGTGCTACCCAAAGGCGATTCCCATCGAAGAAGCTAGTAAGCGTCAAAGAGGCGGACGCCTTCATTCGAAAGATGAAAATGCCAGACTATGAAGTAGTGGACCAGATCCGGAAGTCCCCTGAACAAGTCCCTTTATTATCCTTACTGATGGATTCTCTGGAGAACCAAAAGGTGTTAGCCAAAACTCTCAATGGGGATTACGTGCCGGCTCAAACCTCTATGGAAAAATTGGAGAGAATGGCGGAAAGATTCTTTACTGTTAATCAGATCACATTCAGTAAGAATGATTTGCCTCTAGAGGGAGCCTCCCACAATAAAGCCCTGCATCTCACCTTCAAAGGCGAAGGCTATTACGTCAAAAGAGTAATGGTAAATGGAGGATCCGGGGTGGACATATGCCCACTGTCAAAATTATAGAGAATGAAAATCGGGACAAAAAGGATTCGCCCCAATAATGTGTGGTTCGGGCTTTTGATGGAATTAAAAGAGACACAATCGCAAATATTGATCTGGTGTTTACCATTGGCCTGGTTGATTTTGAGGTAACATTTCTAGTGTTAGATATGGACACATCTTACAATTACCTACTGGGAAGGCCATGGATTCACGCAGCGGGGGCTGTGCCTTCTACTCTACACCAGATGTTGAAATTTGAACATGAGAACCAGGAAATCATGGTCCATGGTGAAGATGAACAGTCAATTTATCGCGATCCCTCCGTCCCCTGCCTCGAAGCTAAAGAAGGAAGTGAACATATAGTTTATCAAGCTTTCAAAATTGTGTTAACTGATCAACATGAAGAAGGAAAACCATGTCCCCAACCTTTCCTCTCCAATGCCTCAATCATGGTGGATGGAGAGATGATACGTCAAGGATTCAAACCAGGGAAGGGACTCGGAAGTTCTTTATAAGGGATAGTTGAGCCGATTGCTTTGCCCACTGTAGAAAAGTTTTTTGGATTAGGATTCCACCCAACACTAGAGGATATAACATGGGCGAATCACAGAAAGAGTAATGGATGGGCTTTACCTCAACCCTTACCCACTTGTATGAAACATTTGTGAATCCAAAGTACAGTGAGGAAGAAGAATATGAGACATTCACAGCGGAAGAAATTGAAGACATATCCGGGGCCATGAGAAAACTATTGTATGAAGCTAACATTGTCCAGCTTGGAGAAGGCTCGAGCATCGCTGAGGTGCTCTACATGGGACCTGACGCCAAATTGCAAAATTGGTAGGCTACGCCTTTCCCAGTCAGGCGGGAGGCCCGGTAGTCTTGTCTTGCCATCTTTTCTTGCATCACGACTTATTTCAGGGTGTAACTAGGGTGTTTTCCTTTAGTGTTTTGTCCTTTAATTTCCAAATGTAAACCATGTTATCTTACAATTTCAAAGAAATGAAATCAATATTTCATCATCTATATTCCTTTATTCTTTCTGGTTTTGCTGTTTTCTTTTTATTCCTTCCTTTAAGTTCCAATAATGCGGCTTTAAATAATATGACATGCTCGAGGACTTCATGCCCCGATCCAAACATGCGGCCTATTTGTGAAATAATGAACCAAGAACTGGAGTATGACGCGGAAGAGGATTTTAGGAAAATCAATCGAGAACTGGAACATTTTGAAAATAAACCTAAGACAAATCTAAATGATACCGACTCAGTTAACTTGGGTGGTCTCGGCGAAACCAGGGAAACCAAAATAATCATCCATGTAAATGAGGAAATCCAAGACTCTCTGATCCAACTTCTTGTTGAATTCAAAGACGTGTTTGCTTGGTCCTATAACGATATGCCAGGGTTGAGTATTGATTTGGTGGTTCATTAGTTGCCTACATACCCCGAATGCCTTCAAGTCCAACAAAAACAGAGAAAGTTCAAGCATGATGTCAGCGATAAGATCAAAAAGAAGTTCACAAAGCAGTTGGGGGAAAGAGTAATCCGAGTAGTTTGATACACCACATGGCTCGCTAATGTAGTCCCAGTTCCAAAGAAAGACGTGAAAACCCGAGTGTGCATGGACAACAAAGATTTGAACAAGGCAAGTCCCAAAGACAATTTCCGTTTGCCCAATATCCACATCTTTGTTGATAACTGCGCCAAACACGAGAAACAATCTTTCGTGGAGTGCTACGCAGGATATCACCAGGTGTTGATGGTGAGGAAGATGGTGAGAAAACTGCCTTCACCACACCTTGGCATACTTATTGCTACAGGGTTATGCCTTTTGGTTTATAGAATGTTGGGGCAACATATGAGGGCTATGACCACTATCTTCCATGGCATGATGCATCAGGAGATAGAAGTGTATGTGGACGACGTGATTATCAAGTACAGGACTCAAGGTGATCATGTACGGGACTTAAGAAAGTTCTTTGAAAGGCTTCGCAAGTATGATTTGAAATTAAACCCATCCAAGTGTTCATTCAGGGTCCCATCGGGCAAGCTCCTGGGGTTCATCGTCAGCCAGAATGGTATTTAGCTGGATACAACTAAGATAAGATCCATTCGATAGCTACCTAATCCGAAGACCAAGAAGGATGTAATGAACATGTTGGGAAGACTGAATTACATTAGCCGATTCATCGCCCAGTTGACTACTACGTGTGAGCCCATATTCAGGTTATTAAAAAAGAATGCAGCAATTAGATGGACTGATGAGTGTCAAGAAGCTTTTGACAAAATTAAAGATTACATGTCCAATCCACCAATCTTGGTCCCGCCAGAACCGGGAAGGCCATTGTTTCTATATATGACAGTCTTGGAGAACTTCTTTGGTTGAATTCTCGGGCAGTATGATGCCACTGGAAAGAAGGAGCATGCCATCTATTACCTGAGCAAGAAGTTTACTAGTTACGAGGCCAAATACACCCTGCTAGAAAAAACCTGTTGTGCCTTAACTTGGGTGGCTCAGAAGTTGAGGCATTACCTGCAAGCCCACACCACCTACCTCATAACCAGGCTGGATCCTTTGAAGTACATATTCCAAAAACTGATGCCCACAGGGAGATTGGCGAAATGGAAAATCCTGCTCACCGAGTTTGACATATCTATGTCACTCGCACCGCGATGAAGGCCCAAGCATTAGCAGATCATGTAGCCGCGAACACAGTTGACGATGAATATCAACCCTCCTGGATGAAGAGGTGAATTCATTGGAGGTAATATCTGAAGACATCACTGCTTGGAAAATGTTCTTCGATGGAGCAATAAATGCAAAAGGCGTTGGAATTGGGGCAATCTTAATATCACCCAATGGTCAACACTTCCCAGCCACAGCACAACTTCGGTTCTTCTACACCAATAGCATAGCTGAATATGAAGCCTGCATCATGGGCATGAATATGGCGATTGACCAAGAAGTCGAGGAACTATTGATCACGGGGGGTCCAGATATGATTTTCTGGCAAGCTTAGGGAGTGTGGGAAATGAGAGATGTCAAACTCATCCCTTATCAACAGCATGTGGAGGATATCAACAAACAGTTCAAGTCGGTACAGTTCAGGTACATTCCTTGCTGACACAATGGGTTAGCAAATGCACTCGCTACTTTGACCTCCATGTTGCCTTACCCCCGAAACGCCTATATCGATCCCTTGGAAATCCAAACCAGGGAAAGGCATGGGTAATGTAATATGACCAAGGAAGAATGAAACATTCAGCCATGATATTATGATATCAAGAAATTTCTGAAAACACAAGAATATCCCGAACTGGCCACAGGGGATCAAAAGAGAACCATCAGACGGCAAGCGAGTGGTTTCTTCTAGAGTGATGATATCTTGTATAAAAAGACCACAGATATTAAATTGCTAAGATGTTTTTATACTGAGGAATCCGGAAGGATTATGCACAAAGTACACGCGGGAGTGTGTGGGCCTCATATGAACGTGTGAGTGTTGGCAAAGAAAATACTTAGGGCAGGGTATTATTGGATAACCATGGGGAAAGACTACTTCAACGTTATTTGGAAATGTCATCCATGTCAGGTGCACGGTGATTTGATTCATACACCGCAACCTGAATTGCATCCTATGTCAGCACCTTGGCCATTCGGTGCCTGGGGTATGGACGTCGTTGGGTCCATCGAACCAAAAGCCTCAAATGGAGATAGATTCATATTGGTTGCCATTGGCTACTTTACAAAGTGGGTCTAAGCCATCACACGTAAGTTAGTCACCATGATAGCTATGGTAGACTTTGTGTATTCCAACCTCATTTGCTGCTTTAGTATTCCTACAACTATCATTACAGGCAATGCTGCCAACATAAATAGTCGTCTGAGGGAAAAATATGTGAAAAATTCAAGATAATACATAGAAACTCCACCCGGGACAGGCCCAAAGCCAATGGTGCCGTCGAAGTAGCTAACAAGAACATCAAGAAGATTTTGAGAAAAATGATTCAAAGCTCAAGACAATGGCATGAAAAGCTGCCTTTTGCATTGCTTGGATATTGCACCACGGTGCACATATCGGTAGGGGAAACTCCATACTTATTGGTCTATGAAACTGAAGTTGTTATACCCGCAGAAGTAGAAATCCCTTTGCTCCAGATAATTGTTGAAGGAGAAATTGAGGATAGTGAGTGGGTTAAGGCTCGGCTGGGGCAGTTGTCATTAATTGATGAAAAACGAATGGCCGCGGTTTGTTACGGGAAGTTATACCAACAAAGAACGGCTCGCGCTTACATCAAGAAAGTGTTCCCCAGGAATTTCAAATTCGGACAGCTTGTATTGAGACATATTCTACCTCACCATCAAGAAGCTAAGGGAAAGTTTTCCCAGAAATGGAAAGGTCCATAGATTATCAGAAAGATATTGCCAAAGGAGCATTGTACCTGGGTGATGTCGAAGGAGACGATCCCGAAAAAATAGTAAATGCAGATGCAGTAAAAAGGTACTATGTTTGAACTTCTTGCAACAATGATTCAGTCTGATTGAAATGACGAAGGCTTTTCTTTCCCACAAACCTAAACACTATCAACCCTTCGCAAAACTGTTGAGCCAGTTACGTTTCTTTGATCACCCTCTTTGGAACCCGGAAGTGCTATTCAAAAAAAGAAAGAAAAAAAAGCAAAAGAAAACAATAAAAAAAATAGTTTAGGAAATACTTCCTGAACTATGGCTGACTTGATTCCGAAAGGATACGTAGGCATCCTCTCCCAGAGGTTCAGTCATAACAAAATGAAAACCCTAATTCCCCAAAATCGAAACTGGGGCAGATAATGTGATGGTTCAGCCATGAACTTGCCAAAATGGTTCCAAAGTTGTATTTCCATCCAATTTCATTTGCCCAAAAACCTAGCCTAAGTCCTTCCGATCGATTAGAAAAGGCGAGGAAACGACAAATGTCATTGTTGGGATTGGGCACTATTCAAATTGAGAGAAATAAAATGAGTGAGTCCTATCGGTGAAAACGTTCAGGCACCATAAGGCGATGGTGAGTAGAGAAAATGAAAATGAGAGAGTCCGTTTAGTGAAAACTTGTAAAAAGCACTACCGGGCGACGGGAGAAGAGAAATGAGAGAGGTCGATTGGTTAAAACCTACAAAGCACGCTGTCTTCCGAAAAGAAGATATATCACCATCAAAAGGTCCGATCAAGGTTCCCTGGTTCTGAAAGATTGAAATATGGTTCACAAGAAGCAGGAAATGTGTACGGGTCGGGCGTCCAGTCCGAGAAGCATATCATATCCATTTGAAGTCAGGATGCACCCCTAGATAAGTCATTCTCATCTCCCCAAAAGGGACGCCTCTCTTTAAACCCATATGTTTGCTTTTGTATATCGCTTCCTTGAATCCCTTTCATCTTAACTTTGATTTCATGACTATTCCGTAAAAAAGTGGTAGGACCGGTTTCACAGGGCTTGCCTGGCAAGGACCAAAGAAAATACCCAGTCCCAGTGGGCGCATCTAGCCGATCTCGACTGGCCATGATGGCTGACGCTTCAGAAGCAGAAAGGTTGAAAGAAAGAAAATCAAAGTCAAATGCCCACAAAGGCAAAATGAAGATTAGAAAGGTTAAGCATGAGTGGGCTAATTGTCACAACATAGTTTCAAAATGCAAGATACCCAAAGGCTCTGAAACGAAAATCGGGGCAAAGAAATCGTGATCAAAATCCTACGAAGGTGGAATAAACATGAAAGATGAGATCTCCCAACCAATCAACAAGGCAAAGTCTGGAAAACCAAAGGTCTTCTTGACAGAAGTGAGGCCGGGATCAAACAAATCAAGGCCATAAAACCGACCACTGTTTCAAACTAACAATCGTGCTCTATTTGAAAATTCAAAATAGGTGTAATCCAAAGCGATGGGATAAATAGCAGATGCAACCAAAGGAAATGCACAGGAGTTGAGAATAGACTTGCAGCAATGATCAACCAAAAGGGAAGTTTTCTTACATCCCTTCCCGCGGTTTTCATAAAAGCAAAGAAGAAAAGGAGAATCACAAATCATGGTAGTATAGGACCCCAATCCTCGACTCCATTCCCCCAAATCTAGGGCCATATCCCCTAGCTCTCACCAGCATAACCTGTGGACCTCCCCGGCATAACCCGAGGATCATGCTCCATTCTCCCCAGCATAACCTGAGGATTCTTTTCCTTCATTCCCAACCTGAGGGACCTTTCTTTCTCTCATTCCCTAGCATAACCTGAGGAACAATTTCCTTCTATCCGCAGCATAACCTGAGGGTCTTTCCTTTCTTCATTCCCCAGCATAACCTGAGGATTCTTTTCCTTCATTCCCCGGCATAACCCGAGGGTTCCTTTCTCTCTACCCCCAGCATAACCTGAGGGACCTTTCTTTCTCTCATTCCCCAGCATAACCTGAGGACCAATTTCCTTCTATCCCCATCATAACCTGAGGGTCTTTTCTTTCTTTCATTCCCCAGCATAACCTGAGGATTCCTTTCCTTCGTTCCCTGGCATAACCCGAGGTTTCCTTTCTCTCTATCCCTAGCATAACTTGAGGGACTTTTCTTTCTGTCATTCCCTAGCATTCCCCTGCATAACTTGAGGATCTTTCTCTTTTCTTCCCCAGCACGAGTCTTTTTCTTTCCAAATCCCGGCATAACCCGCGGATTCCCCTAGCATAACTCATGATCCTTTATTCTTATCCCGGCATAACTCATGGATCCCCTGGCATAACCCAGGAGTCTTTTGCCAAATCCCGGAATAACCCGTGGATTCCCCTAGCATAACCCAGGAGACTTTTCTTTCAATCCCGACATAACCCGTGGATCCCCTGGCATAACCCAGCAGTCTTTTCCAAATCCTGGCACATAACCCAGGAGTCTTTTTCTTATCCCAACATAACCCGCGGATTCCTCTGGCTTAACCCAAGAGTCTTTTCTTTTAATCTCGGCATAACCCGCGAATCCCTTTGGCATAACCCATGAGTTCTTTCTTCCAAATCCCGGCATAACCTGTGGATTCCCCTGACATAACCCAGGAGTCTTTTCTTTCAATCTCGGCATAACCCGCGGATTCCCCTAGCATAACCCAGGAGTCTTTTCTTTCAATCCCAGCATAACCCCAGATCCCGTTGGCAACCCAGGAGTTCTTTCTTCAAAATCCTGGTATAACCCGCAGATTCCCCTGGCATAACCCAGGAGTCTTTTCTTTAAATTCGTGCATAATCCACGGATCTCCCTCGCATAGCCCAAGAATTTTTGTCATACCATCCCGGCATAACCCGCGGATTTTTTCTTCTTCATTCCCAGCAGGGACTCTTTATTCCTATCCCTAAATAACCCATGGATTCTCCTCTTATCCCTAGCAGGGACCCGTTTTTTTTTCCGGCATAACCCGGCCATCTGCCAGCATAACCTGGTAATCCTTCCAAAAAATAAACAAACCTGACTTTGTTTCAATAGAAATAGTTTAGATTTATGTTACAAATAACTCACGAAAGTTTCCTAGTGAAAACTGGGGTAGAAAATTTTGTTCGTTTATTTGTTTTGGTGTCCAAATAGGTTTTACCTCAAGGTGCAGGATTTGAGATGAATTGAAGAGCGAATAAAGGAAAAGAAGAAAAGAATAAAAAAGAAACAAATCCAGAATGGTTGAAGAGAAAGATGCAGATTTCCCAAATTCGATTCAAAATCACAAGTCACACATGTCCCGTTTGGTTTCAATGCTGATGAAAGAACTGACACCGACAACTTATGAGCATCAAGATTTAGATTGGGGTCCACGGTGAATCCAGCTAAGACTGAAGATCAAGCTCCAAAGAGAATAATAGACAGGAATCTTGTAACTCATGGTTGATAGGTATAGCTAGCTTAGCTTTTGAATTTCCTTTTGGTGTAATAAGGAGGTCAGCAAGCAGTAGTAGCAACATCAACAGTGAAATCACAGCTCATGGTAGTCCCAGCTACCAAACACTCTAGAACTACACTGACATGATTTCGTTGTAGCCAAGAATATGTAGGCAACCTTTGAAGTAGGGTTCAGTCAGATAGTTTTCAAAATGCTTCTCATGGAATGCAAAGCAGGCAAAAATCTTCAGTTGCTCATTTATCTTTGCCCGGAAACCCTTCGTGTCTTCGAGCAAAGAGGGGCAACTGTGAGCACGTGATTTTTGTCTTGCTCGAAATGTTACCATAGATTCCTTAAAATTAGGACTTTTTCTTTTATTATTTGGATTTATAGTAAATAATTGTGTGATTTTGTGTTTATTTGTATTTTTGTGCATTATTAATTAATATAATTCATAAAAAATACTAAAATAGCATGTTTGTATTTAGGGCTTAATTTTTACATTTTTAGGATATTAATTAATTAATATTGAAAATAAGGAAAAAATAACAAAAATGGTTATTCTTACATTTGTTTAATTTTTTTTTTAAATTTAAAATTTAGGTGATTTTAGAGGTTAATTAGTTTACTTTGTGGAAGTTAAATCTATTTTGGTTTATATTTATTTTTATTATTAAAATCTAAAAAATATAAAAAGAAAAAAAATATATAATTTGGGTCTCTTAACGAAAATCCATGACTTGAGCCCTTTCTTGCAACAAAATTTGGCCCAAAACCTTTGAACCCAGCCAAATTAACCCAACCTAAAATCCCCTACCTGGTCTAGACGCCCATTCCTGGGAGACCAATGAAACGACATAGTATAGGAAGCATACTACGTCGTTTTGAGTCATGAAATAGCAATTAATCTCAGCCATTCATCCACCTTGATCTAGTGGCCCAGACTCAACCTTACTTTGTAATAAAACGGACTGAAATTATTCACAACCTCAAAGACAAAGTCCACCTTCCTCGTACAGGTTATTCACCGGTGTAACGCTACCACTAAACCACCATCCCTCCACTGTCCGACGCCGGCTGGAAATTGCTGTCGACGGCGTAACCCCAAATCCATCAAAATCAACACCATATGTTCCCCGTCTTCTCCACTTTCCAACCCCCCAAAGATCAACCCTCGAATCCCGGCCAAAAATTTTCGAATATCCGTTCAAAGAAGCGTCTGCTCCGCTGCCCACGGCACCGTTCGAATATCCGTTCAAAGAAGCGTCTGCTCCGCTGCCCACGGTGGTGCCGGCTCCAATGGCCACCAAGAAAACACCCAATACTCCCCTTTTCCTCTTCTACTCAAAATTGAACCCCACTTCCTTCAAACAACTTTAAAACTTCTCGAATTTTAAATGTAAAAATCGACCAATTTTGAGAAGACTGTCAAAACTCTATTTGAGTTCCCAAATGAAGTGCATGTTTGTTTTTACCAAGAACAAACATGTAACTCTCTTTGGGGATTTAATTCGAATCCAGCCAAGTTTTTGAAGACCAAATCAGTGAATTTCTACTTTTTTCGATTGTTTTATTTTTACTTTTTTTGTTTGATGATTTTGTTTTGCACTATTTCTGATTATTTTTTTTTAAATTGGAAATGTTGATCATTATTAGTTCTTAACTATAGGAGTATTCATTTTCTTTAGTTAAATATAATTAGATTTGATTTTGGTTTCTGGTTACCCTTTATTTCAATTGCATTTTATTTTCTGATGATTCTATGATTTTTAGTTTTCAACCATGTTTCTTTTTTGCTTTAGTTAGCTTAACTAAAATCGAATTCTGGTTCCTATTTGTAAATATTTTACATATTGATTCCTTCGCATTACTTTCATTTTTAGCTTAGCTTTAATAGGTAATCCACGTTTTAGTGTAGTTTAGCTTAGTTTAATGTCGATTTAGTCTAGTTGATGGTTTGATATTAGTATGAACTAGAATCAGTTTTCACTCTTGATTGGTTTTCAAAAATATGATTGCATGTTTAGCTGTAAATTTGCATTTTTCTTTTAATTGTGTTAGTTTTAGCCTTTTGTATGAATTCATGTTGATTAACTTGTATTTGTGTTAGTTTAATGGCCCATTAGTCTTGGAATTCCGAGTTGAATTTCTGATTAGTTAGGTTAGTAGTTCATATTTGATTGTGGTTTGGCTATAGCCGATTAGCTTATTGTCTTATACTCAATCAACCATAGTAAAGGGGTTGGGGTTTAGGCTAGTAATTTCAGGTTAAGTTCAGGGGTAATTTAGGTACTCAGAAATACAAAGGAAGGTTGTAGTTAAAACTAGAACCCTCTAGAATCTTCTAAAATAGGGGCCTTAATCAGATTTTAAAATTACAATTTTAATACCTGGCCAACAAGCTAAGAAATAAGGACCAAGTGAGTAAAATTTTAAAATTAAAGAGGGACTAATGGTTAAAACAAAATAAAGGGGTTGCCCTAAGCTTTGGCTATAAAAGGGCACCCTAGTGCCTTCATTCACAAGCTTTTTACATAGTCTGAAATCTCTTAAAAAATTCCCGAAATTTGAAGCTTGAAAAATCTCAAAAAAAAAAAAATTTTCTGAAAAACATCAAGAAACCAAGTTTATCAAAGTCATGAAATTCTCTGAAATTTCAGAGGTTTTACTGTTCCATTAGATCCTTATTCCTCAGAATAATTTCAATTCTCAGCTGTCCAGCAGAAGTTTTAGCTATATAAGATGAAAAATAACCTGAAATATGCATATTTGAAGTGTTAAGCTTTCAGTACTTGTCCTGGGTTCAATCTTAAGCTGGTTGGAGTTTATTCGAGCTATTTGAGTGGTTTTTTTTTTGGTTTGGTATTAAGTCCTTCTAGGTGTTGACACTATTCCTGGGTTCACATCCAATCACGGGGTTGATTCCTTTTGATCATATTGTTGTTTGAGTATGCTGACCCTCAGCTTTTGTTTTACTCGAATTCCAGGTAGACTTTTGATAGCCAATGATGTATGAAGTCTAAACTGAATGAATTCTCAAGGTAGAAGATGAATATTACTTGCTCTCCCATCAAATTTTATTATTACTTCTATATTTATCGTAATTGAGACATTTGATTTGTATAATGGGATATTTGGACTGATACTTTAATTTATGCATTAGTCAATAGTAAGTATAGCCAATAATGTAATTGATTCAAGTGATTCTATCCTATTCAAATGTTTCTATTTGAAGTAGAGTGAGATGTTGTTTTGAAATAGATTGAGCATTTATGTTAACAGAAAATCAATATCTCCTCTGAATGTATAATAGCACGTTATGTAGATTTAATCCCCTTGTGTTTGTTAAAAGTAGGATTCACAATAGTGCTTTTCAATTCAAGACAGTTTGATGCTTCAGTTCATATTGCATTACACATTAGTTTGGGAAGTCACAGTTACAAAGTTATCAAAATGTCCATGCGTGCAGTATATTAGTGGGTTTATGTTGATTAGGCTAGTTAAATGGTTGAGATTTGGTGATTGATTGAAAAAATAGTACATTTGAAGACAAAGGTGTTAGTAGACCCCAATTTTAAAATTCATTATCCGATTTCTTCTTTAATGAGCCCAAGCAGCCCGTTTCTCTTATGCAAAGAAAGTGTGGGCTTGTGATTGAGCCCAGATTCTCAAGAGTCATTTGAACAAGCTTAAGCTTCATCTTTCTCCCATGGGTTGCTTTAAGACCCAATTCGCTAGGAACTTTTTTAGCATAGCAGATTCAGTAAGATTTGAATATTTTGAAAATTGAATTGTAGATTTGGACCTTCCAAATAATGTATTATTGATTAATTGAGCCTTATTAGAGACACATTCTATAAAAAATAATAGTTAGCTTTAGGATTAGCCTTTAAAATAATAAAATGAGGTGCACCGCGCTAAACGGAACCTATAAATTGTGTGCCCCTCTTTAAGTATTTTGTATCAAAATACGTAGAAATTTAGGACATGCCGTTTAGCGAATTTCATGGCTTCCCACAAAGATAATAACACGATAGTCGTTTTAGGCGCGTCTTTAATAATTTTATCTTCCTAAGTACGGGTGCACATTTATGTGACCCAAATCTAAATCTCAATGAAGTTGAAATATGTCAAAACCGCGGGTGTATTTATGTGATGTGGTTCGCGGCATGTTTTAACGAAATTGCAATTTTATTTTAAAAAATATTAAAAGAGGCGAAAAAAATTTAAAATTGCACCATAGGATGAACATGTACAAAAATCAAAATTTTTAGCCATATATAATAGTTTAAGTGACCATGCCAGAACCACGGGATCCGAGCATGCCTAACACCTTCCCTCGGGTCAACAAAATTCCTTACATAGAATTTCTGGTTCGCAAACTCCATTTGGGTAGTCGAAAAATTTCTTCGATTTGGGATTCAAAATAAACCGGTGACTTGGGACACCAAAAGCAAAACCTATCACAAGTGGCGACTCTAAATAAATAAGTAATCCCGTTTCGAATAATGTCACTTTAATTGGAAAAACTCCCTTATACGTTTTTATCCTTCCGGGTATCCGTGTAGAAAGGAGGTGTGACACATACAACTAGTGATGATGAAGAGTTTGCAGAACCGCCCTAAGGTGGTCGGCATGATCCTCCCTGCTCCGCGAATAAACTAGGATGTAAGCAATGAAACAATTACGAAGGAGTCTAGAAATGGCTTGAAGACCCAATTCATAAGATCCATGAAAGCTTCCGGGGCATTGGTTAACCCGAAAGACATGACCAAGAATTCAAAGTGACCATAGAGAGTTCTGAAAGCGGTCTTAGGAATATCCTGCTCTCTGATCCACAATTGGTGATACCCGGACCGTAGATCAATTTTGGAGAAGAACCTTGCACCTTGCAATTGGTCGAACAAATCATCTATCCGAGGCAAAGGATATTTATTCTTGATGGTGAATTTGTTGAGTTGCCGATAATCAATACACATCCGAAACGACCCATCATTCTTTCTGATAAAAAGAATCGGAGCACCCCACGGCAACACACTCGATCGTATGAACCCCTTTTCTAATAAATCCTTCAGCTGCTCCTTTAACTCCCTTGACTCCACTGGCGCCATTTTGTACGGTAGTATAGATTTTGGCGTATCTGGTAATACATGAATCCTGAAATCAATCTCCCTATCTGGCGGAATCCCTGGAAGCTTGTCTGGAAACACTTCAAGAAACTCATTCACGACTGGCACAGACTTTGGGACAGACACTTCTAAAGTGGTGTCCGCCACCCCGACCAAATGATAGATACACCCCTTCTTAATCATCTTCAAAACTTTAAGGTAAGACATAAACCTACCCGTTGACACCGCAATATTCCCCTTCCACTCAATAACCGGCTCTTTATGGGAACTCGAGCCTCATGACTCTCGTTCGGCAGTCAAGTTTAGCAAAGCACAAATAAAGCCAGTCCATCCCATAATCACATAAAAATCCACCATTCCAAGCTCGATAAGGTCGGACGTGGTAACATGACCACATACCGTGGCAACACAATTCCTATAAAATCGCAATTGTAATAGAGTCACCAACCAAAGTTGATACAAAGAATGGCTCATGAAGTTGTTCGGGTTCTATCCTAAAACTTGAAGCAATGAATGGGGTAACATAAGACAAAGAGCACCCCGAATCAATAAGAGCATAACAATCAATGGCCTAAACAGATAAGATACCTGTAACAACATCTGGAGAAGCCTCTGCATTCTGGCGACCACTCAATGCATAAAACTAGTTGGGTCAACCTCTTCCACGAGCTCCATCCATAACTACACCACGCCCTGCTGGAGCTAGAAGATGCATGAATGATATGACAGCTGAAGAACCAGATGACTGAGCAAGTAACTAGCACCGACCTGGTCTCAAGTGACTGCTTTGCTGATAACTGTGCACAGACGTTGGTGCACTTGCTGAAGACCGAGCATATGACTGAGATGGCCCTCTCCCCTGAACTGGTCTCCCTGAGTGACCCACTGATCGGGCCCTGCTGCTACTCTCCCTTTCCGCTTGTATCTTCAACTTTCTAGCATCTATGGCCTGAGCAAATCCCACCATCTTTCCATAATTCATATCCAAGTGTAAGGCCATTGTAGCAGCTTCATTCACCACCAAAAGACTAAGACCCTGAACGAATCACAGAACTCAAGCGTCCTTGGTCGATACTAACTGAGGAGCATACTTAGAAAATCTCACGAACTCCATGTAGTACTCCCAAACACTCATACTGCCCTACTTGAGAACCTCAAACTCAGTGGCATGGGTTTCCATAGTCCCGACAGGCAAGTAGTGGCCCATAAATGCATCTACAAACTCATCCCATCTAGCCGGAGGACTTTCTTCCCCACGGGAATCCTCCCACATCTCAAACCACGAATACGCTGCTCCTCTCAACCTATATGAAGCCAACTCAACTCCCTTCGTCTCTATATCCTTCATCAATCGAAGTGACTCATACATTTCATCAAGGAAATCCTACGGATCGGCCTCCGAGTCTGTGCCTGTGAATTCTAGAGGGGCCAACCGCAGAAACTGGCTAACTCTAGAGCTGACGGAATCTCCCTATCCGCTGGAGGATGCAAGGGCATCATGAGATCTCTGGGCCTGAGCGGCCACTAAATAGGTCAACATATGGATGGCTTCTCTGAGGTCCCCATCAGAAACCTCAGGACCGGAATCTAGAATTGCGTCAGGATTAGGAATATCAGCAGAAGGATGGTAGCACCCTTTGCCGCAACAGGAACATTAACGCTTTGATATAGGATAGATGGGCCAGGTAGATTCATGACCGGGGAGTCGCTCTCACCCACAATATCAGGTACATCGTTCATTGCCACACCTGGGGTGGCATTGGCCCCAAGGCCGAGTCTAGCTCACTTTTTAAGTTCCATTACTGAAAATTTCGGAATAGTGCACAAATTAGACATAAATACTTTCACTTTTCACTTCACCACACAATATAGAATAACAAAGAGGAGGGTAATTTCCTAAATGTCCATGTAGCCCCCTACTTATAAATATGGTCAACAACACACCGATAAGAAGGACTCTAATAGACACCGCTCTGAGAGATCTTAGGACTCTTTTAAAACTTTAGGCTCTAATACCAAGTTTATCACCCCTAGAACCGATGGACACGACTAGTGCTCGACCGGGTAGCCCCAGTCAAGTAGACCTTGGTGCCTTTCCTATCCCACGTGTTACCCTATGATTTTGATACTCATTATCCAAGTGAAACAAACATTTATGATTAAGCATATTCTTACGATACATAATAACCTACATGCTTACTTTACGTGATCTACAAGTTACACTGCCCGAATACATAAGTACATAACCCATATTTCCTATCTACGGAGCCTGTAGGGATATAAAAGAGTTTTACAATACTTGCTGGTAACAAGGCTCCGGCTATACCTTACACAAATACCAAAATAAAACTCCGGGAGGGAAAAGCAGCGTGAGCCACGCAGGGCACCGAGAGGAAAGGGGCTCACCAATATAGCTGACGCAAAGTGGAGGAGGTGCTACTATCGATGGACTGGAGTACCTACTATAGAACTACCTAAAATCATAACAAGAATGTAGCGTCCCTGGCAAAAGGGACGTTAATATATTTGAATTGCACTGGTATGTATGAACAAACTTTATCCCAATTCAAATCAATGCAATACACAGATAACGATCAATGCACATGAACAATATTAGAATCAACAATCAATGCACATGAAAGGAACAACCAAGGCCAAACAAGTTTCACAATCTCTCCTTTTCCCATTTCAACATCATTTTATCATATCAATGATTTCACAAACTTTTACTTTGATATTGATAATAATCATATTCCATCCTTATTACCTCGACCACCCTTATTACTCGTCCACCCTTATTACCCCTGCCACCCTTATCACCCTAACCCATAATTTATCATTTTGTGTTGCGGCGTGCAACCCGATCTCACTGGACAATCATATTTCACACAACAACAATAGTTCACAGTTCAATCACATGGTTTCATGACATCCATAATATCATTTCACAAAACAATAACAATTCACAAAGAGTTTTCATTAATATCAGTACCATTTCCATCATATGTAACAGCTCGTATACAATTCAAGTCACAACGATAATTGCCCACAATAACCCATACATGATATTATCATAGTTGTTTCAATTGCGTCAATTACGACTTATTTCCATCATTTATTACACAACCCTTACCACATAAATAAATTCATACACACTTGGTTTGTTGACATTTATTCACACCATCTTATTGGAACATTTAACCAACAATGTTCAAGGCACATTGATCAATAGAATTCATGAAATAGGCCATCTTGCCATAACACCCCTTAAACAACCAAAATTCACAAATAGTCCACATAAATAACACATGCAAATCACTCGTACACCAAACGTGGTGACTTTACAAAGGTTAAAGTACCTGGAGTCGAGTTCCCTTTAATTCCTACTTTCAATTCACCAAACTGCCTAGTACCATCAACCTAGTTCACAAGTTAATACATATATCTTCGAATTGAAATTCACAAATACAACCCGAACTTATTTAGATTATCAACCCCTATTTTTTGCAGATCTTTACTCCTACCCAATTCCTCTTACTAGATTTTAGATATTAAAGAATATGCATGTATGTTTCAACTTATACTTTCAAGAATCTATTCATGAGAACCCCCCTTTTTTTTAAAACCAATGAAAAAGGGTTGGAAATTTTACCTGCAAGAATGAAGAAGAAGATAATTAGTCAAAATTTCCAAGGCTGGGTGACTTTGAAAAATAAAATTCATAGAGATGAGACTTTCTCTCTCAAGAATCTTCTCTTCCCTCTCTCTATTTTTGTTCATAAAATGGCTTGAAATGAAGGGTTGGGGTATTTAATTGATGAAGGGGTCAGGTTGAAAAATTTTAAAAAATAGGAGCCCCGACGCGGAATGTGGTCAGGAATGCAATTCTGAAAACTGGTTGCAGAATGGCCCTAAAAGATGGGAAAATATTAAAACACGTTGTGCAAGTATGGGACTATTATGCGGTCCGCATACACGTTATATGATCACATAGTGCATCGCATAACCTCCCTTACCAAAAGTCAATGGTCAAGAATGTGATAACTATGCGGTCAACATACCCAGAATATGATCGCATTCTGGACCGCATAGTTGTCCTCCAATTGGGCAGTGGCCTGCATAGGTTTGCGACCATTATGTGGTCCGCATACATGTTATGTGATTGCATAGTGCGTCGCATAACGCCCAATTTTTAAAAAAATTAATCTTTCAAATTTCGGAGTACCTTTCACTCGAAAGGTCCGACCCATGGCTCGCAAGCTCGCCGTGAAGAATTTCTACAGTTATAGCATCACGGGACCTAACCGACATTATTTTAAGCAAGAAATTTATGGGTCTTTACAAGATAATTCTACTATTGAACCTTATACTTATTGTGAAGGAAACCACCCGTATCAAAGTTATCAAAATATCCCGAAAGTAAGTCATGCATACCAACTCAATCTTATTTGTGAATGTGAGTGATGTGTGTAGTGGTAACAATAGTCACTTTAATGGTTGTGCTTATACTTCTTATCTTCCCCCAACCCCTTACTATGACGGTTCTACCTTTTCTTGTGAAGTTAATAGGAACAAAGAACCCGGGGATGCAAACCTGAAGGAGATCAAAGATATGTTTAAGTGTCTTATGAAATAAAATAATAAAAAATAATTATAGATAAAATATTCAAGAGGCAACTATCCGCAAGTTGGAGGCTAAATTGAATCAAGTGGTTGGAGTTTTTATTGCTCAACAAGCCAATATTGATGATAATAGACAAGAAGAGTATGAATTTGAGGTTTTAATTGGGGAGGTCATAGTAGAACATCAACAATCTAGCCAACTACAATTTGAGGATGTCAATGTTGAATAAGTGAGACTAGAGTCAGCCAGGACATTGGGGATACAAATTGTGTTGACTTTAGTATCATTGATGTTGAGGATGCTAAAAGTCCTGAAGTTCATGTGTGTGAGCGCATTGGTCCTCACTCCAAATATTTTTCTACATTTTGCTTGGATGACGATATGAAAATAGAGTCACCCGAGCCGATTGAGAAGTCAAGGAATGGGGAACAAGGTGCCTATATTCTGGAATTTTTCTTGCTAGAAAGACAAGACTACATACCTCATCTAAAAGCCAAGAAGTGTAGAATAGTACAATGGTTGCTTGGGCCAATTAGAGTTGTTCCTCCACCCTAGAGCATAGGTGAAAACTTGATGCCAAATTAGGTTTCAACTCATAAGCTCGAGTTGGAGGCAAAAAATGATTTGCATCGTGCCACGATGTTAAATCAAACGCTTGTTGGAAGGCAACCCAACTTTATTGCTTTCTTTTGTTTCTTTAAATTGTATTATTTTTTTTTATTGTCAATCTTTTATTTTCTAGGAGTACGGAAAGCAAAGGTAATTGAAGGATGCAATAGCAAACCAAATGGTTGGAACTAAGTGTGAGGTACCCGCATGAAGGACCAAGCTTGGAAGAAGTCTGAGTACCCAATGAGCTATTAGTGCTTCGACCTTTGACCTATCAGGGAGTTTCTTTTACCCTTTTATTAGTTATGGTGTGCATTGGGGACAATTCATAATTTTAAGTATGGGGTGAGGAGATTGTTTGGGTGACTTTCTGTGCTATTTTAGTTGTATTAGTTTAATTGAATAATTTTGTTTTAAAATAGAAAAGATTGGACTTTTACTGACGATGGATCTATTAGACAATTTTCTTGAGGGATTTAAGTCTAAAGAAAAAATAATATAAAAATATTTTATTTTGTTAGGTAGTTTAGCAATTCCCCCTTATCTTTTCTTTGTACCGTGATTCTTTTCCAAAGGTTTTATTTGAATCGGGTGTAGTTAGTTTTATTTTTTTAGGAGTAGGAGTCATTGTGTCTTATTTTGAATTGAAGCAACATCTCTTGACTTTGTTATACCTTGAGAATAGTGAGTACTTTGATTGTGATGCTTAGGCTCAGTTTGACTCTTGTATAAGTACCTTAAATTGTATATTTTTAAATTTGCTTAACTGCTTTGACTAGGGTGTCTTGATGAATCCAATCCTGAGTGAGTTATGTGCCATTTGTGCGAAAGGTTTGGGTGTTATTTTGTGCATTTCATTTGATGCTTAGAACTTTCCTCATGTGTTTGCAAAACCAAATAATAGTTTTATTCAATTTAGGAAGTGATATAGATATTTCTTTGTTGAGCCTGATATGTATATTTTATCTGCCTAATTATTATGTATCGTAGTTAATCCATTTGAGCCTGTAATCCTGTTTCTTTGGCAACCACATTACAAGCCTTACCCATTTATTTGAATTAACCATTTATTTGAACTATTGTAACCTCTCATGAGCACTTGAATTGTTTATGAACTTCGTAAAAGTTAAAGTATGGGGTGCTTAGTTTGGCTTTTGAGTGAAACTAATTAAAAAAGGAGAAATGTACACTATTTTTAAAAAAGTAAGAGCCACTTGAATTGAAAAAAATAGTTGGATTGTTGTCAAAAAAAATTCCTTGCTACGTGGTGGCTCTTGATGTAAGTGTGCTTAAAGAAGAATAGAGTAATGTAAGTTGATGTGAATGTGGAGTTTTGGTTTGACATAAGTATATGGTTTGAATGTTAAAGTATATGTATTAAAGTGCTTAGGGAGGCATAGTCACTCTTATGTCTAAATGTATCTTACCTGTACCGTAGCCTACATTACAACTAAATAAAATCCTAATTGATCCTAGATTAAATGAGCTCGATTAGTAGAGTAGTACACTATGCGAAAGCTTATGGTGTAGCTTCTGTGGCATATGAATGTTATTTTTGAGAGTGAGTAAATTCTTTCTATTGAGTTCCTAAGTGTTCTTAAATTTTATTGTGTGAAACTATTCTATTTTGTCATGTGAGGGCACTCAATTCATGAAGGAAAGGTAATATCAGTGACCTTTATGTTAGAGTAAGTGGGTGAGTTGTGAATAATGAGTGGTACTTCTGAGTCAAATCTTGAGGTGAAGATGTTACGCTTTTGTGCTTAATCTATTTTAAATACTCTTGGTGTGATGAGTTAGGAGAATTATTTAAGAAGGTCATGTCAATAAAAAACTACAGTTTGATTGCTCGAGGACAAGAAATGGTTTAAGTGTGGGGTGTTGATAATAGGCTATTTTACATAATTTAGTCGCTTATTACACTCAAATTTACTGCACTTTAATCGAATTTGAGTTTTAATCGCTAGTGTCTTGCACTAATTATGTGTTTATGCCTTGTAAGAGTGATTCCAAGCTATGTAGATATTATGGAATGAATTCAAGTGATTTGGAGCTTTGAAGTTTGGGTAAAAGCCCAAAGAAATAATCCTAAATCGTATTCAGGGATCAACGGATGATAGAGCAGCAAAATGAAGAACCGAGTAGGTATACTGCATACTGCATACTGCATAGTAAAATGTATATAACCTTTTGCTCAGAACTCTATCTGGTCACCACATTATAAGGTTGGAAAGCTAAGTCAAAGAGATGAGACTTTCATATTTTATATTTTTCCAAATTCCAAACAGAACAGGGTGAAAAATGTGGTCGAGTCTGCGACCGTGAACCTGAGGTGGGCTGAGGCAGTATACTTGCCAAATACCGCGACTATATCGTGGTTTACCGCGACCGCGACCGTGCAGACCTGAAATTATCTTTTTTCGTGTAGGAGAAGGTATAACTATTTGGGTCCGACCCTAATTGGTATATATACATGGAAAAATGGTATTTTTGTGGGGAGGAGACCAATCTTTAACACAGATTCGACCTAAGGAGGTAGAGACACCCTAGGAAGGTGGAGAATTCTTCTATGAGTTTTTCCTTCCTCTTCCTAGTTTTTGTTGTTGGTTATGACTTTTAATATTTTAGTTTTACATACAATTATGAATAGATAATTTTTTATCCAGTGTTTTAAAGGAACGTTTTGTAGGATAAATTCTTGTTATGTTTTTATATAATTGAGTCATTGCATTTCTCTACTTGTTCAATTGTGTGTTTATTGTTGTTGATTGAATGACCATCGATTGACTGTGCCTATTTATTATATATTTCTTGAGAAAGGATACATATTTAGATCGTTGTTAAGCAACGTCACTCCTAACGTATGTGAGAAATCAACACAGCAGGTTTAAAGGTAGGTTTTGAAATAACAAAGCCTTGACGTGGTCATAATGAGCGGTTAGATTAAGCTAACTAGCGTAATTCGAGGGAATATATCTTGTAAATTGTTGTAGTTGCTCGGGAGAGAATTACAACACCTAAAGTGTTCATGATCAGTAGAGAATACATAGGTGAAATTGCAGGGAACTAAGCGGGAAGGATTCAGACAACTGAGAAAATCATTACTCTATACATCCTTAATCTTATCTCCAATCTTTTGTATCTTTGTTGCTAATTTATTATTTTAATTTGTTAGTTCATTAGTTAGAAATATATATCTCAATCTTTATAATTTAGAAAATTGTCCAATCTTGTCTTCTTAGTAATATTAAACAGATACAGCTAAGCATTAGTTCTCTATGAGATTCGACTCCGGACTTTTAGACCGGATTAAATTTGCAGTGACCGCTTATCCTTTTTAGGACTAGAGTTGGGCGTGGTCAATCCTCTATCTTTTTAGTTAATTTGTTTGACAAAAAAAGTCCCACACTTTTTTTGTCAAATAATTTGGTATTGTCTATGGGGATTTTATAGTTATAATTTTAGTTTCCTCAAGATCTAAAATTCAATTCTAGTTCCACTTTCTGTTCATTGGCATTTTGGCATCTGCATTTTCCCGCAAAAAATCAGATTCCGTCCAATACTCGCCGGATTGATCTATCTCTATCTTTAACTGCTGAGTTGCTTGATTGATCGTGGAAAGTTGTTAAGTAGCATATTATTCATCAGTGTTCACGTACTCTTAATGAGTTAAATGAGTATTGAAAATTTAGCAAGCAATGTCGGTTAATGTATCACTGAAAATCATTGTGAAAGTATGTATCACATGGTAATTGGCCATCTACTTCTAGAAATTAGACATGCTGATATGATTATAATTCACTTTAACTTACATAGGATGTCTGGTGGAACTTTTTTATGCTTAGTCCTTTGTCACAGA
Organism: Nicotiana benthamiana; assembly: GCA_034376525.1. NCBI lineage: Eukaryota > Viridiplantae > Streptophyta > Magnoliopsida > Solanales > Solanaceae > Nicotiana > Nicotiana benthamiana. Next base: position 87,277,001 of record CM067333.1, on the reverse strand, counting down.
TGGTGAGATGGCTGGAAGAAATATTGTACTTGCAGATGCTTTGAGATGGAAAATTCCTTCAGTCAGTGATATCTTACAATTATATTTGGTGTTGACGTGACTCATCCAGAATAGTCAATCAATTGCTGCAGCAACCAACAAAATTTATTGCATGCAACACAGGGAATTGGTCTGATGATGTCTCTGTCTTTGTCCTTTGGCAGTTCGTACAACATATCTAACTCCACTTTCAATTGTTTTCTTATGGACAACAGAAGACTATCAAATATTTGTTGTGTAAAAGACACTTATGTCTCATCTAAATCATGGACTATATATCCCACGATGACTGTTGTATGTAAGAGTTGGAAATTCTTCATATATTTGAATTTGGATAATGTGATTTTCAAGATTGGGATGTAGCATCGCAAGATTGGGTTACAAACGTGTTAGGATCAGGACAGGACTCAAACTCGAGTCCAGTTCATAAGATGCCCAAATATGACTAACAATGAAGCCAGGCACGAGGTTATGATTGCAGCTCTAAAGCTAATACTCGAGTACGGAGCAAAACGAGTAGTCCTACGGTGCGACTCTTAGCTCGTTTTCAATAAAGTCATAAGGACTTTCTAAGTCAAGGAAAAAAGATCGTAAAAATACCATGCCGAGATCTGCAAGTTGTTACCCGAGCTCAATGAATGCTAGCTGGACCAAATCCCTCGAGCACAGAATATCAAAGTGGACAGCCTTGCCAAACAGGTAGCGACCACTAACAGCATAACCAGAGAAGGAAACGTGGTCACTCCTCCCCACTCGCCGATCGACCAAATCGTGGTAACGAACGATTTCATTTTATTTAACTGATTATTTCTCAAAGTGGGATAGATGTAGGAGTATTCTCCCAGATACGTGAATAGGGATAAATTGCCTATATATATATATATATATATATATATATATATATATATATATATATATATATATATATATATATATATATATATATATATATATATATATATATATAATCCAAAGACGCCAAGAGACCATATAGACAGGGATTGGATTTTGCCACCGCAGAAAATAGGTAAATCCCTCCAATATGCGTAAACATAGAATAAGTGCATGAAGCTCACCCACATTTTCACCATAGAAAGCTTGCATCAATTACACAAGTTACTCTGCCTCATCTAAATCAATACTCGGCCTCATCTGAATCAATGTGCGGCCTCGTCCGAATTAATATTCGGCCTCGCTCGAATCAATACTCGGCCTTGCACGAATTAACTTTCATCCCCTTCGCTCGAATTAACAATTAGCCTCCTTGCCCGAATTAGCATTCAGCCTCCTGGATCGAACTACCATTCGACCTCGCCTGAATTAACATTCGGCCTCCTCGCTCGAATAACATTCAGCCTCTTTGCTCGAATCACGTTCGACATTGCTCGAATTAACATTCGACCTCCTCGCATGAATTAACTAATATTTAACCTCGCTCAAATTCAACTCGCATTAAACCTAGCTCGAACATGGTTCACAGTTAGACCTCGTCCGAATTAAATATGGCAATGTTTGACTTCGCTCGAACTAATTAAAGCCACTCGATCACGTTCAAATTAACACCTACCAACAATTCATTTGAAACTATCAATCAAGAAAAATGTTCAAGAAAAGGCAAAAAAAGTAGCTGAATCGCCAGTCCAGATCTGAGGACGCGGATGACCTCATCTGATGCTGCCATCCTTGACGAAGCTTCCATTCTGGCCTCGTCGGCCTTCTTTAACTCTATCATCTTCTTGATTAACTCATCACTCAAGTCATTGTCCATGATCGAACTCTGCTCAAATTCAGCATGTGGTGATACCACTTTGAACTGAAGATCGACACCCTCAACCGCGATCCACACTAGTCGACCTTCCTGATCGGTTCCAACCCTGTACCACAATGGAGGCAAGAGTGGTCGATACAACTTTTACCTAAAGGGTCGAGATCGATTTTCGCAGAGAGCTAAGATAGGTTTGGAATTGGGTTCCTATCTGACCTAGAAATGTGCGATGTTCTTAGTTACACTTTCAATCATTCTTTGTTTGGTTACTATTCTACTTTAATACTAATGAAGTAGGAAAACAATCTAAGTATGATATTTTTGTAAGGGTTTTCTTAATTGGTAAAAAGGCGCTAGGAAAATACATAGGTGAGTATCTAACAAGGTCTAAAACTTAGGACAAATTTGTTATAATTAGGATCAAGATATAGCTATTGTACATAACTACTTGCTCTATATCTATCAGTAGTTTGAGTGACTTTGCCCTAATTGGCTTTCTCAAGCTCAATTAGATGTTTGCACAACACAAGCGAAATTGGCTCAAGTCGGGTATTACTATCTCTAGGTTTAACCCTTTAATTGGGGCTATCAATCTTTAGAATGCAACCCAATTCCTTGTTAGCCTGAGTTTCCTTGATTTAGTCTCTCTTTATCAAGAAGATCCTAAGTCAAAAAGGCATAAATCAATTTGCAACCAACAATTCAACAGTTAAAGCATAAATCAAGCCAAATATCATTTACCCATAAACATTTAAAGCCTAAAATTACAGACCCATTAAACATAATGGGATTAGCTACTCATAATCAAAGAAGAAATCAAAGATTTAGATGAAATATAACCCATAAAAAAGTAACTACAAGAGAAGAATGTGAGATTAATGGTTAACCTAGCTCTAAAATTACTTAAAAGAGCAAAAATTTGTTTTACACGTGTTTCTCTAATAATAGATACCCAAAAAATCTGAAAAAGAACTATTTATACATAGCTAAAATTTTCAGACAAAATTGCCCTTACAGAGATTTCTCTGACACTGGAAAATAGGTTGCTTCAACCATATGACTATCGCGGACCGTGGTGCTTCTCTTTTTAGATGGTTTTGAACATGAGTCCACTGGGAACGGAAAAATGCCCGCCTCAGTGCTCTTTCAACCACGACCGTGAAATATGATCTCGAACTGTGCTTTTTAATTTGATCTCCCAACTGATGTTCTCTGATACTTTATTCCACTGAGGGAGAGAACTGGACCGCGGCTGTGTTAGATGATACCGCTGCCATGCTATTTCACCACGGGTAGCAGTGACTATTAAGCTTCAATCACTTTCTGAACCTCAAACCGCTGAGAGCGGCATCAGGACCGCCTCAATGGTAGGCCCCTCGCATCCGCTGCTATTTCTCGCTGTCATTGCCCCTTTAATTTCAACTTTGAACTTGTGCAGGTTTCACTCCTTTTTGAGCTGGTTATGACTTCTTTGTCTCTTTTTGACCAAACACTACAAACAAGCACGATAATTAGCTTTTGGGAATACTTGTACACAATTTAATCCAAAACCTAAGCAAAAAAAGCATAAAATATGCTAATCCCTAGTTATCAACTCTCCCAAACTTAAGCTTTTGCTTGTCCTCAAGCAAACAAAGTGGTTCCTACCTCATCAAGATAAAAGAAAGGAAAATTACAGTTGTCCTAAAGTAACCTCATCAAGAATCAATTGGGGCTAACAGTTACTCTTAACTCAAATGCATTATTAACAATACACAACCGTTTTAGCACCATGGATTTAGTGTGACACAAAAGCATCAATAGTTGGCTCAACTCATCAAGGAAACTCTTTCTATTACATTGCTCGTTGTGGAACCTAAACTCATACTCCTCAAATCTCCATAAGTAAACCTCACTTTTAAATTATATTACTCATAACAAGGATTGTGGAAAATGCTCTCATCTCTTTCAAAGGAAGGTCATAGGTCCGATTCTAAGTACCATAAGCTTGCCCCTTATGTGAATCACCGCTAATGTAAGCTCACTCAACTTAAGATCATATAGGGCTTTTGCAGGAATGTGATCAAGGCTTTTGGTTCAGGGTAGGATATATTGGTCTAAGAAGGTTTCATCTTCCCTTAAGATCTTCATTTGCTTCATTTTTGCACACATTTTCTTGACTCTTTGAGTTATTTACTTCATCTTTAGGGGCTAGAGGGATACACCGTCACTCTTTCTTGTTCATGTCAATCGTTTTTCTCATTTATAGTCTTTCCAAGCCTTTCGTCTTTGCTTTTATTGAATCCCTTAATTTATTCTTCATTGTTCACTTTCTTTTTGACTTCTTGGATTTTTTCCTTCCCTTTTCTTTATTTTGTATCTTTTATTACTTTTGTATTCCTCGTCTTTTCCCCAAACTTATTCTTTTGCCAATTTGTGCTAAGAAAAGATTAGGTGCCAAGTGAGGAACATTTTAGAATGTATCGCTTATATTATGGTTTTTCAAAGAATAAGGGCCATGGCTCAATAGCTTTGACTATGGATATCATCATTGGTGGGATATGGATGCTTTCAAGTGAGAGCCTATAATTACTTCTCAAGTCGAGCTATACTTAGAATTTCGTCTAGACAAATATTCAGGGCAACTTCTAGACTTATTGGCACGATACTTGGAATTGCAAATTTAAACTTCACTCCACAAACTATAGGATTGGTAAAGAGACAGAGTCGATGTCCTACAACAACCTTAGCTAAGATTTTAGCAACACAAATGGATTTGAGAAACCACTCGATGATTGTTTAGTCAAAACAAGAGCCTCAAAGTCACAACTATCACCAACCATAAGGTCAAAGGTAAATGTGTTTGGTCCAAGTGAAGCTTTGCCTGAGGCACTATTGTTCACTAGCTACTATTTACTCAAAAACGAAAAGAAAACAGACTCAAACCCTTAAAAAGGTTGTCATGCCATCCATCATCAGGAAAAATCACTTGGTTCATACAAACTCTACCTTTGGAAAGAACCATAGCATTAAAAAAGCCAAGGGCTTATTGATAACCAAAAACTTTGTAAAAGAAGAAGCTATGAACTGAAAAAGAAGTTACTAAATGAAATAAGAAGCTATGTTATTAAGAAAAATTGCAAAATAAGTTATGAAGTCAAATACGGAAAGTAAAGTAAGTATGTACAATAGGGGATATAGACGAATATACATAAGAGGGAATGAATATATACATGAAAAAGTAACTTTATATACATAACAAAATTGAAAAATAATAAGAAGTAAAAAAATGGTAAAGTTATATACATACCAAAAGTGCAAAATAAGCATAAAGAAAAATATTATCATGATTACAATCCAACTATCAAATCATCAAAATAGGACCACCCTCTCAAATGAAAGCTAGCATTGTCCTCAATGCTAAATAACCAAAAATAAGATCAAAAAGGGGAAAACTCCCTATAAGTCCTATGTTTGCATGGGGTCCTATGGATGGGTCCCTGGATCATCTGGCTCGAAGTCCTGTGGTTGGCCTGAGGCACCTCCCTCAGGGTCCTCCAACTCAATCTCCACATCATCAACCTGGAGAATAATTCTCCTCCTCCTAGGCTCTCTCTCAGTCTCTTGCTCCTCAACCTACTCTGACTAAGCTGATGGCATGGATCCTCCAATAAAAGCTCCAATGGTATGTCACCAGCTGACTTTAGCTTCTCTATCTCTAATGTCAACAACTTCACCGACTTTTTTGAGTCCCGAGTCTTTTCAGCTTCTTTGTCTACTTGCTCAACTCCTTAATTGATTTTCCTTGAACTGCAAGAGCATGCATGATAAGCTTATGGTTGTCCAGGAGCTTTTTTGGGTTGTCCATAATCTCCTTGAGAGACTCCTCCACTTAAGTTGGCACCTGGGGCTATGCGAGCACTGGCTGGGCTGCCACCAAACTAGGTAATACAAAAAGCTTAGAAGTTGTTGTCTGCATCCAGTTGTTGATACTGGATAGTGTTTGGTTCAACCTATGAGCAGCCAACGGGTATGCTGACGAGAAAGGAACTGAGGTAGGTGGGGAAGTAGATGGTCTTGAGGGAGGCTATGGTATGGCAGTAGGAGGCTGAGAAGTAGTGACTACCACTGCTGGATCTTTACAGTAGCCAGTAGAAGTAGTAGCTTTGCCCTTGGATTTGGGGTTGTCTGGACCCTGAAGGGTGTACTATGAGAAGGGCTTCTTGTGTTTACCTTGGTATCGAAATCCCTTTTCTCAACCTCATGATCTTCCAAGTACATGGTGAGGATGTTTGGAAAGGGGTAGGATCTTTCACCCTTGTTGACAACTTTACACCCTGAACATGATATTCCCGACATTGATAGGGAACCCCTCCATGATAGCTGCCACTGTAATTGCCCGAGAAACCGGCATTTCACTGTCATGAGTAGTGGGATCTATTCTGCTACACACAAATGTCTCCCAACCCTTTGCCTCAAAGTTTTAGGTGTTCCTGAAGATAGGGACCCCCGCCTCCAACCAAGGTGGAGTAGTATCCAGGTGGGCAAGTAATGATGCCATCCATGGGTGGGCTTTCAGGGCCACCTTCTCTAAGTACAATGACTCATCTTCATCACCAATATAATAATTCAGATTCTTTCCATCAAACTTGATCTTCAGGTTCCGCACCTTAGTCATAAATGTGCCCTGTTTGACGTGGGTGACATTGGCATAAAACTCATTGACTAGGTGCTCATTAGCCTCCGGCACCCTTCTTGAGAAGTACTTCCACCCCACTCTTTCATCAAATTGTCACTTCACATTGGGGTTGTAGGGCAGGAGATCCCTCTCTATAAACTGATGCTCATGTATGAGTGACCTGCTAGGTCACCACTCCCTAAATTTGTGGTAGGCCTGCTCACTGACAAACCTATGCTGCCACACTACTAGGTTTCTTGTCCTTTCCATACCTCCGATCTGGGTATCACTCCTATCCCATCACTCGGTGTCTCAATATCTACATATTGGGATCCTTTCCAGGTGATGAAGCTGTAGGTCAGGCTGAAGCTAAGGACTCATTACTCTCCACTAAGACATCAGATAACTCAGAGGATGTAGGAGAAGTAGGAGAGGCTAGGGTAAAGGTTCGTCTGTTAGTCTAAATCTCCTCGGGAAGTCTGGTACACGTGTGGGCACAGAGTCACTCTCTGAGGCATCTTTGTACAATGAAGGCCAATAAAAAACCACTGCTAAGCACCTTAGAAGCTGTCCTCGCCCCACCATGATGACCACCGTAGGGAGAAGAATGAAAAGCATAAAAAATACTCATTTGCTCCTCTTCCGGAACACAAATTTTAATCAAATAAGGCTCCTCTCAGCAGTATTCCAAGCTATACTGTTTAAGATTCTTCCTTAAGTTAAAAGAGATTTCACATGGAATAATACCGGTCACAAGAAAGTTGGAAACATCTGCGAACCAATGCATGCTATTCATAAATATAGATATGAGTTGCTCATCAGGGAATGAATCATTAATTTCGAGGGCATCACGGGGCCTCCCCTCATCCTCCAAGCGGGACTAGTGGTTCTCCACTTGGTTTTCACACCCTTTTCGATCAACAATCTCAAGGTCAAACTCTCGAAGCAATAGAACCTATCTCATCAACCGAGATCTAATATCCTTCTTTGTCATCAAGTAGCGGAGTGATGTATGGTCAGCATAAACTATCACCTTGGCACTCATGAGATAATGTCTAAACTTTTCCATTGAAAACATAATTGCTAGAAACTCTTTTTCGTCACTGTGTAATTAACTTGAGCATCATTCATTATTTTGCTTGAATAATAAACTGGGTGAAACATCTTGTTTACTCTTTGACCCAAGATTGCTCCTACCACAATATCACTTGCATCACACATGAGCTCAAAAGGTATGCTCCAATTGGGTGTGTTAATAATGGGGGTGGTTGTCAATTTGTACTTGAGAAGTTCAAAAGTTTTCATGCATTCCTTATTAAATACGAACTTTGCATCCTTTTCCAAAAACATGCACAAAGGATTCACTACCTTAGAAAAGTCTTTGATGAATCTTCGCTAGAACCCCTCATGCCCAAGAAAATTCTTAACCCCCTTGACTGAAGTAGGAAGCGGAAGCTTTGAAATCACTTTAATCTTCTCCTTGTTTACATCTATACCGTTCTTTGATATCTTATGGTCGAGGACACTACCCTACTAGACCATAAAGTGGCATTTTTCCCAATTAAGCACAAGATTCGTCTCTTCACACCGAGCTAGCACTTTGACAAGATTCTTCAAACACTCATCAAAGGAGTCACCCACAATACTAAAATCTCCATGAATATTTCCAATAATTCATCTACCATGTATGAAAATATTACCGTCTCGGATGTCCGTTACTACATTTCCTGAAATAATCGATTATCTCTAAAGCACAATCGATTATTCCCCGAGATGATGAATAATATTTTTCTAGTTTGCATAATATTCTGTCTTTTATTTTCATGTATTTGCAATATTGTTTATCAATAAAGAGTTAGATATTTTTTTTTGCTAATGTCAAAAGGGGGAAGATATGGGCTATGCACACTGATACATATTTGCATAAATTGAGGGGGAATTCATAACTTGAGGGGGAACTTGTTGCACATCTATATACTTGTCTTGGATCGTCATTATGAATTAATTAATATGCATATCCCGATATTGGTTTGCCATTATCAAAAAGGGGGAAATTGTTGAAATACGTTTTCAAGTCGCTAAACTAAACGTGTGTTCATATTTGTAGGTTTTGATAAATGACAAACCGACGTGAACGGAACATTGCAATATGCCGAGTCCAAGCACAAGAGAAACAAAGATCAAGATTTAGTAAAGCAACAAAGTTATACATGAGTCGTTCTATAATTGTGATCTTGATCCGACAATTGATTCAAGACTTGGCTTCTCTCGTAAAATTATTTTTATCAAACCATGCATCTTTATTTTAAAGCAAAATGATTTTCAAACATTTCAATTTTAACCAAAATGAATTTTAACCATGTCTTTCAAATCTGGACAAAGATAATCGATTATGTACTTTATGATAATCGATTATGTTAAAGCAGTGTACACCAGATTTTACAAAGCTGTAAGATAATCGATTATGTTAAGGCAGTGTACACCAGATTTTACAAAGCTGAAAGATAATCGATTATGTACCTTATGATAATCGATTATGTTAAGGCAGTGTACACCAGATTTTACAAAGCTGTAAGATAATCGATTATGTACCTTATGATAATCGATTATGTTAAGGCAGTGTACACCAGATTTTACAAAGCTGAAAGATAATCGATTATGTAATTTATGATAATCGATTATGTTAAGGCAGTGTACACCAGATTTTACAAAGCTGAAAGATAATCGATTATGTACCTTATGATAATCGATTATGTTAAGGCAGTTTTCACCAGATTTTTCAAGGCTACAAAATAATCGATTATGTACCTTATGATAATCGATTATGTTGAGGCAGTGAGCATCAGATTTTTCAAAGTAGTAAAATAATCGATTATGGCTTTTCTGACAATCGATTATATTAAAGACCGTTGCCAAAATAGTTTCAAGCGCTGAAAAATAATCGATTATATATAATCAGACAATCGATTATGTTAAGTATAAAATCAGGGATTGATTTTTGAACGTTGTTAGGTAATCGATTATACGATTTGGATAATCGATTATTATGCTTAAAATCGGGAATTGATTTTTGAACGTTGTCAGGTAATCGATTATACAATTTGGATAATCGATTATTCTGCTTAAAATCTGGGATTGATTTTTGAACGTTGGCAGATAATCGATTATGCAGAATCAGATAATCGATTATCCTAGCACAAAATCAGCAATTTTTGATTGGCAATTAAGCAACGGTCTTGGGTGTTTTAAGCACTATAAATACAACTCAAAATCACTCTTACAAGCACAACAACTGATTACATTCTTGCTAAAGCTTACATACTCTCTTTGCAATCATTTATATTCATTTCATAAGTTTTTGAGAGCCAAACTCTTGACGAAATTGTTGTGTTCTTGAGCGTATTTATTTACTCATATCTACTCTTCAAGAGAGTTCTGTTTAAGTGAGTGCTAAGTGTTTGTACACACTTGAAGGGATAGTCTAATCCCTTGTTGTAAGAAGGAAAAGTAGTTCCTTGGTTTGAAGTCTTGAGGTGCGGTATCCTCGAGCAGGTTGAAGTCTTGTAGAGTGTATATCTACGAGCAAGTGTAACGGTTTGTTAAGCACCCATAAGCTTAACGAAGTTAGTGTAAAACTCGAGAGAGTCTCTCGGGGACTGGACTAACCACGTGTTGTGGTGAACCAGGATAAAATTCGGTGTGTTCTCTCCTTATCTCTTTAATTACTGCACTTACGTTATTCCTGCAATTTTTAATTTCGCAAATTTACATTGTTTTTTATTATAAGGCTATTCACCCTCCCTCTAGCGTTAAGTGTATATTCTAACAATTGGTATATGAGCCATACTCTCTGAAAGACTTAACAGTTTGAAGAAACTTTCCATGGCTTCTACTCGTAGTGTTTATGTAGGATTAGGTGAAGGACAATGCTTCACAAGGCCACCACTTTTTGATGGCACCAACTACACTTACTGGAAGGAGAGAATGAGGATTTTTATACAATCAAACAACTTCCAACTGTGGAAAATTATCAATAACGGAGAACTACAACCTACCAAAAAGGTTGGAGAAGAACTCGTTCCAAAAACGGAAGACGAATACGACGCCGATGATATCAGAAAAATAGAGAACAACGCAAAGGCAATCAACATGATGTATTGTGCAGTGAACCCCGATGACTATCGAAAAATATCATGTTGCACCACTGCCAAGCAAATGTGGGACAAATTAGAAATCACCTACGAGGGTAAGGACCAGGTAAGGGAAGCTAAAATTGATTTTCTAACCCACGAATATGAACTGTTTCGCATGAAGGAGAACGAGAAGATAGATGACATGTTCGAACGATTTTCAAAAATCGTCAATGACCTACACGCTCTCAAAAAGTCATTCACGGATAAGGAGCTTGCCCGGAAAATTCTACAAAGCCTCACTCCGGAATGGCATTCCAAAGCCGACGCTGTCCAAGAATCAATCGGCATCACAAACGTCACCATCGACGGACTACGAGGTAATCTTAAAACTTATGAAACAACTATTCTTAACTCTCCTTTGGATGATCAAAGGAAAAGAAAAATTGCGCTCAAAGCATCAACTACTCAACCTCAAAACGATGAGGAGTCAAGTGATGAAGATGTCGAGCTTGGACTCGTCATTAAGAAATTTCACAAGTTCATGCAAAAGAAGTATGAACGAAAAGGTAAGCAACAAGGCGACCAATTGAAGTGCTATGGATGCGGAGAAATCGGGCATATCAAATCAAATTGTCCAAACATCAAAAAGGAGAAGAAACCATTCAAGAAATAAAGAGCATACATCTCTTGGGGAGGTGACTCCGGAGACGAATCAAGTGATGGAGAAGAAAACGAGATTGCAAACTTGTGTCTTATGGCACACGAAGAAAATCAAAATGAGGTATGTACTTCTTCTAAGAAGTATTTCACTTTAGAAGAATTGCAAGATGCATTTGATGAGTTGTATAAAGAGTTCATTAGCGCTTCTAAATCTATAAAAGATTTAAGAAAACAATTTTCTTCAAAAGAAAAGGATTTTGAAAAACTCACTCTTGAGAATGAGAAATTAAAAGAGGAAAACAAGTTTTATGGCAAAAGAAGCGCCGATAAACCCGAAAGCTCAAATAAGGATTGTACTTCTTGCAAATCTCTAAAGGAAGAAGTAGAAAGTCTTAGAAGCACTTTGCACAAATTCAATTCTTCACACAAAAATCTCAATGAAGTGCTTGTAAATTTGAAATCCACTAAGCACGGTATAGGCTTCAAACACGAGCCAAAAGAAAAGGTTGAGTCCATTCCTAAACCACCTAAGACTCAACTTAGGCCAAACAAAATAAATGTCATCACTCAACCTAGAAATTTTAATCCTAGAATTGCATCTCATTCTAGAACAAATGCTAGGAGAAATATTGGAATGTATAGACCACCTAGACAAGATTTTCGAAAACCACATCAAAACTATATTTCTAAAAATGTAGTAAACACTAGAAGAAACGTTGGCATGTATAGACCACCTAGACAAGATTTTCGAAAACTACATCAAAACTATGTTCCTAAACATAGAGTGAATAATTTTAGACCCCCAAATTACTATCATCCTAGAAGAATGCACAATCCGAATGTCATTTGTCATTATTGCAATAAAATTGAACATATTGCTCCCGCATGCTTCACTAGACATAGACATTTCACTGCAGGGCAATCACACCAATATGTTACACCTAACGCACAAGGACCCAAAATGGCTTGGGTACCAAAATCTCATTAATTTGTTTTGTAGGTGTGTTTGAAGGGATCAAGCGTACTTTGGTACCTTGATAGTGGATGCTCCAAACATATGACCGGGGATGCATCAAAATTCCTTCAACTAAAACCCAAGGAAGGAGGAAGTGTTGTTTTTGGAGACAATAACAAAGGAAAAATTATCGGCATTGGATCGGTCGGTAAGGACGAATCCTCCTCCATTAAGCATATTTTGCTAGTTAAAGGTCTCAAACATAATCTCTTGAGCATAAGCCAATTATGTGACAAGGGAAATCTTGTATTGTTTGACTCCGAAGAATGCTTAGTTATCCGTCGTAGTAATTTTAAAATTATTCTTCGTGGTTTTAGAATGGATAACATTTATATGGTTGATCTTGAAAATTCTTCATCAAGTTATGTGAATTGTCTTTTGAGTAAAGAAGACGACATGCGGTTATGGCATCGTAGAGTAGCTCATATAAATATGAATCTTTTAAACAAACTAGTTTCATAAGATTTAGTACTTGGTCTTCCAAACATGAAATTTGAAAAAGACTCTACTTGTGATTCATGTTAAAAAGGGAAGCAAACAAAAGCCTCTTTTAAATCCAAAAATGTTGTTTCAACCACTAGACCCTTACAACTTCTTCACATGGATCTTTTTGGACCATCTCGTGTTGAAAGTCTTGGTGGTAATCTTTATGCTTTTGTTATTGTTGATGACTATTCTAGATTTACATGGACGTTATTTCTTGCTCATAAAAGTAATGCCTTTCAAGCTTTCAAAAGTTTTCTTAAACGTGTTCAAAATGAAATGGACACAACCATCACTTCCATAAGAAGTGATCATGGGGGGGAGTTCGATCGCAATATCTTCGCGGACTTTTGTGACGAACTCGGTATTGAACATACCTTTTCGGCTCCACGTACACAACAACAAAATGGAGTGGTAGAACGTAAAAATCGATGTCTCGAAGAGATGGCTAGAACCATGCTCAATGAGGCCGAAATTCCCAAATATTTTTGGGCGGATGCCGTGAGTACCGCAAGCTATGTTTTAAACAGAGCTATCATTAGAAAGATATTCATGAAAACTCCCTATGAACTCTATAAGGGAAGGAAACCAAATCTTTCCCATCTTAGCGTCTTCGGTTGTAAATGTTTATTCACAACAACGGAAAAGATAACTTGGGAAAATTTGATGCGAAATCTGATGAAGGAATTTTTCTTGGTTACTCATCACGTAGCAAAGCATATAGAGTGTTTAATAACCGAACTAAAACTGTTGAGGAATCTCCTCATGTAGTATTTTGTGAAAATGATGCTCGATTGGCGAGAAAGGATTCTTGTGTTGATCTTGCAGATGTTTTAAAAAAAATCAATCTTCAAGACGTGGTACAAAAGGAGGATCCAAAGGAAGTTCAAGATGAAGTCATGGAACAACCTTCAGAAGAATTACCACCACAAGAAGAAGAATCGATGATGCCTAAGGCTTGGAGGACGTCTAAAGACCATCCACTTGACCAGGTAATTGGCAACATCGAGAAAGGGGTAAGCACACGAAACCTTCTTAAAAATTGTAGGACACATGGCTTTTGTTTCACAAATAGAACCTAAAACCATTTCTGAAGCAATTGGGGATGAGCATTGGACCTTGGCAATGCAGGAGGAGCTTAACCAATTCAAACGTAATGATGTTTGGGAATTGGTGCCAAGACCCGATAATCACACCATAATTGGTACGAAATGGGTTTTTCGAAATAAATTAGATGAAAATGGTATAATCACTAGAAACAAAGCTAGGCTAGTTGCTAAGGGATATAATCAAGAAGAAGGCATTGACTATGAAGAAACCTATGTACCAGTTGCACGCCTAGAAGCCATTCGTTTATTACTTGCTTTTTCATCATCTATGAATTTCAAATTGTTTCAAATGGATGTCAAAAGTGCCTCCCTCAATGGATTTATTCAAGAGGAAGTGTATGTTGAACAACCCCCGGGTTTTGAAGATTTTACATCTCCCGACCATGTCTTCAAGCTTAAGAAAGCTTTATATGGTCTTATACAAGCTCCTCGAGCTTGGTATGAACGTCAAAGTAAATTTCTCTTAGACAATGGGTTTGAAAGGGGGAAAGTTGACACCACACTTTTTATCAAAAATAAAAACAATGACATTCTATTAGTTCAAATTTATGTCGATGATATTATTTTTGGTGCTACTAATGATTTTCTATGCGAGGAATTCTCTAAGTTAATGACTAGCGAATTTGAAATGTCAATGATGGGTGAGCTAAACTTCTTCTTGGGGCTACAAGTGAAACAAATGAAAGAGGGAACTTTCATTTGCCAATGCAAATATTGCAAGGAGTTGCTAAATCGCTTTGAAATGAGCAACGCCAAAGCAATGGCCACCCCAATGAGTACATCCGACCATCTTGACAAAGATGAGAAAGGTAAGGAAGTAGACACCAAAAAGTATCGAGGTATGATCGGATCTCTTCTCTATCTTACTGCTAGTAGACCGGACATCATGTTTAGCGTGTGTTTATGCGCTAGATATCAATCATGTCCGAAGGAGTCACATTTAACTGCGGTAAAACGGATTATGAGGTATCTTGTTGGAACAATAAATGTGGGACTATGGTATCCCAAAGATTCTTCATGCCAACTTGTTGGCTATTCCGATTCCGATTTTGCAGGTTGCAAATTGGACCGCAAGAGCACTAGTGGCACTTGCCATTTGCTCGGTAGCTCCTTAGTTTCTTGGTTTAGCAAGAAGCAAGTTAGTTAGTGTTGCGTTGTCCACAACCGAGGCTGAATATGTAGCCGCTGGGAGTTGTTTCGCTCAAATCCTTTGGATGAAACAACAACTCTCGGACTATGGCCTTAGTATCGATCATGTCCCTCTTCGATGTGATAATACTAGCGCCATTAGCTTGACGAAGAATCCTATTCTTCACTCAAGAACGAAACACATAGAAATTAGACATCATTTTATAAGAGATCACGTTCTCAAGGGCGATGTCGAAATTGAATTTGTTGAAACCAAAAATCAATTGGCCGACATCTTTAAAAAGCCTTTAGAGAAAGAGTCCTTCTTCTGAATTCATAGTGAACTCGGGATTCTTGACTCCACGTTGATCTAATTCATGCATTGCATTTTTATGTTTTAACGATTACTAACTTGCGCGTCGGAGGCGCCTAATTTTTTTTTTTTTGCAGGTATCGCCCCAAAGACAGGGGGAATTATCAGACACTGGTGCAGAATAATCGATTTCTCTAAAGTCAATAATAGATTATTCCCCATTTACGCTTTATGTTCACTATGCTGGAAAATTGACATAATCGATTATACAACACTACAATCGATTATCTAACAGTTCTGGCTTTGCAGGATTTTAGCTGTTAAATATGAAAATCGATTATCACATATCCCTAATCGATTATGTTGACATTTATTTTCAAGTGTTAAGTCACTGGATGACAATAATCGATTATTTAAAACAGTATAATCGATTTTCCTATTACCGTCTCGGATGTCCGTTACTACATTTCCTGAAATAATTGATTATCTCAAAAGCACAATCGATTATTCCCCGAAATGATGAATAATATTTTTCTAGTTTGCATAATATTCTGTCTTTTATTTTCATGTATTTGCAATATTGTTTAATCAATAAAGAGTTAGATATTTTTTTTGCTAATGTCAAAAGGGGGAAGATATGGGCTATGCACACTTATACATATTTGCATAAATTGAGGGGGAATTCATAACTTGAGGGGGAACTTGTTGCACATCTATATACTTGTCTTGGATCGTCATTATGAATTAATTAATATGCATATCCCGATATTGGTTTGCCATTATCAAAAATGGGGAAATTGTTGAAACACGTTCTCAAGTCGCTAAACTAAACGTGTGTTCATATTTGTAGGTTTTGATAAATGACAAACCGATGTGAACGGAACATTGCAATATGCTGAGTCCAAGCACAAGAGAAACAAAGATCAAGATTTAGTAAAGCAACAAAGTTATACATGAGTCGTTCTATAATTGTGATCTTGATCTGACAATTGATTCAAGACTTGGCTTCTCTCGTAAAATCATTTTTATCAAACCATGCATCTTTATTTTAAAGCAAAATGATTTTCAAACATTTCAATTTTAACCAAAATGAATTTTAACCATGTCTTTCAAATCTGGACAAAGATAATCGATTATGTACTTTATGATAATCGATTATGTTAAAGCAGTGTACACTAGATTTTACAAAGCTGTAAGATAATCGATTATGTACTTTATGATAATCGATTATGTTAAGGCAGTGTACACCAGATTTTACAAAGCTGAAAGATAATCGATTATGTACCTTATGATAATCGATTATGTTAAGGCAGTGTACACCAGATTTTACAAAGCTGTAAGATAATCGATTATGTACCTTATGATAATCGATTATGTTAAGGCAGTGTACACCAGATTTTACAAAGCTGAAAGATAATCGATTATGTCATTTATGATAATCGATTATGTTAAGGCAGTGTACACCAGATTTTACAAAGCTGAAAGATAATCGATTATGTACCTTATGATAATCGATTATGTTAAGGCAGTTTTCACCAGATTTTTCAAGGCTACAAAATAATCGATTATGTACCTTATGATAATCGACTATGTTGAGGCAGTGAGCATCAGATTTTTCAAAGTAGTAAAATAATCGATTATGGCTTTTCTGACAATCGATTATATTAAAGACCGTTGCCAAAATATTTTCAAACGCTGAAAAATAATCGATTATGTATAACCAGACAATCGATTATGCTAAGTATAAAATCGGGGATTGATTTTTGAACGTTGTCAGGTAATCGATTATACGATTTGGATAATCGATTATTATGCTTAAAATCGGGAATTGATTTTTGAACGTTGTCAGGTAATCGATTACACGACTTGGATAATCGATTATTCTGCTTAAAATCTGGGATTGATTTTTGAACGTTGGCAGATAATCGATTATGCAGAATCAGATAATCGATTATCCTAGCACAAAATCAGCAATTTTTGATTGGCAATTAAGCAACGGTCTTGGGTGTTTTGAGCACTATAAATACAACTCAAAATCACTCTTACAAGCACAACAACTGATTACATTCTTGCTAAAGCTTACATACTCTCTTTGCAATCATTTTATATTCATTTCATAAGTTTTTGAGAGCCAACATCTTGACGAAATTGTTGTGTTCTTGAGCGTATTTATTTACTCATATCTACTCTTCAAGAGAGTTCTGTTTAAGTGAGTGCTAAGTGTTTGTACACACTTGAAGGGATAGTCTAATCCCTTGTTGTAAGAAGGAAAAGTAGTTCCTTGGTTTGAAGTCTTGAGGTGCAGTATCCTCGAGCAGGTTGAAGTCTTGTAGAGTGTATATCTACGAGCAAGGGTAACAGTTTGATAAGCACCCGTAAGCTTAACAAAATTAGTGTAAAACTCGAGAGAGTCTCTCGGGGACTGGACTAACTACGTGTTGTGTTGAACCAGGATAAAATTCGGTTTGTTCTCTCCTTATCTCTTTAATTACTGCACTTACGTTATTCCTGCAATTTTTAATTCCGCAAATTTACATTGTTTTTTATTATAACGCTATTCACCCCCCCTCTAGCATTAAGCGTATATTCTAACAGGAGGTAGTTGGTGCATTACACAAACCGAATGGCATCCGCTAAAATGCAAAGGTTTGTACGGGCATGTGAAGGAGGTTTTCGCCTGATCTTCTAGAGCAATCAAAATCTGGTTGTAACTTGAGTAACCATCCAGAAAGTAGTAGAAGGAACGCCCATCAAGTCTATCCAGCATATGGTCAAGAAAGGGCAATGGAAAATGATCTTTGTGGGTCACTTTATTCAGCTTTTGGTGGTCCATTCACACCCTCCATACGGTGACAGTCCTGGTGGGAATCAAATTATTTTGCTCATTGGTGACCACAATCATACCACCCTTCTTTGGCACACATTGCACCGGAGAATTCCAAGAACTATTCGAGATGGGGTATACAACCCCTGCATTTAACCACTTGATCACCTCTTTGTTGACAATCTCTTGCATAGCCTCGTTTAACCTCCTTTGATGTTCCACATAGGGCTTGGCATCATCTTCAAGTATAATCTTGTACATGCAAAAAGGCGGGGCGTATTCACCAAATATCAGCTAGAGTCTATCTAATTGTGTTCTTCCTTCTTTGGAGCACCTCTAGTGTCGAATCTACTTGCACATTAGTAAGACAAGACGAAAGTATAACATGTAAAGTTGAACTAGGGCGTAAGAATTCATACATGAGGTATGAGCGCAAAGGCTTCAACTCCAAAATGGGGAGGTTCCTTAATTGAGGGCTTTGTTGGTAGAGTATTTCTGTTCTCAAGATCCAAAGAAATCTTACGGGGCTCATAAGAATAAGAACACATTCCATTAAAAGCATTGAAAACACTACACCCTACCTTCATCATCATTCACATCAAGGTTCAACAATACCTATTCTAGAGGATCCTCCACGTTGATCATGGCACTAGTATCATCAACTATCACCTCCGTGAAAAGATCCACAAAAGAGAAAACTTCAGTACTATTCGGCTGCCTCATTGATTGGTACTCATGAAAGATAACCTTTTCGTCACCCACCTAGAAGGTGAGCTCCCTTGCTTCCATGTCAACCAATGCCTCCCCTTTTGCAAGGAAAGGTCTTCACAATATTATCGGTACCTCATAGTCAACGTCGCATTCCAGAATCACAAATTTAGCATGCAAAATAAACTTGTCCACTTGGAAAAGTATATCATCAATAATACCAAGCGATCTCTTTATTTTTCTATCCGCCATTTGCAATCTCATTGAAGTAGCTCTCAGTTGACCAATACCGAAAGTTTTGAACACGAAGTAAGGCATCAAATTGATATTTGCTCCCAAATGACACAATGCCTTTGCAAAATCCGTACTCTCGATGGTACATGGAATGGTAAAAGCGCAGGGATCTTCAAGCTTTAGAGCCATTGAGTGCACAATTGCACTTACTTGATGAGTCATTTGATGGTCGCATAATCCATAGATCTCCTTTTAGTCACCAAGTCTTTCATAAACTTGGCGTAACCCGGCATTTTCTCAAGAGCTTCCATCAAAGGAACATTAATCGACAAGTTTTTCATCACCTCAATAAACTTCTTAAATTGGTTTTTATTCTTATACTTCACAAGTCTTTGAGGGTAAGGTGGAGGAGGCCTTGGCAATAGAGCCTTAGCCTTGGGTACTAACGGTTTTGGTATGTCTATTATGTGTTCCCTAGACAGGTTCACATAATCTTGAGTCTCTACCTTATTATCATGAATATCAATTTTCACTTCTGTGTTCAAGTTCTCTTCACTCACTTGCTCATCAACTATAGGAACATCATCATCTTGCACTTCAACCGCATCACTCACAACTTCTTTTTGCTTGGAGGTATCCACTTCGCCACCTCTACCACTTCTTTTGATTACCACCGTTGCATGCTTGTTATTGTTCTCTCCCTTCAGGTTTACTATCGTATCACTATGTAGAGCTAACTTAGGGTGAGTATTCAAAGATTGCAAAATTTGGCCAAGTTGAACCTCCAAGTTTCAGATTGAAGTATTGTGGGATGCCAACTAGAATCAGATCGGTATTATTTTTCATCATTTGTTCAAATATCATCTCTGTCCTTCCTATCTCATTGTTTAATGAGCTAGGACTTTGGGACAGAAATGGAGGCAGGTTGTTTGGTTGTTGATACATCGGAGGTCTTTGAAAGCCCTGCCCCCGGTTTCCTTGATTTCCATTATTCTAACCCCCTTGGGTGTTGTTTCCTTCCCAATTGTTTTTGTTGCCACTCCAATTGCCCTGGTTGTTATGATTGCCCCAATTATGATTATTGTTCCCCCGGTTGGTATTTCCATGTTGGTTTTGATTTCCCTAGTTTCCTTAGGATCTCCATTATTGTTGTTGGTTAGGATCATTGCCCTTTTTGTCCTTGGTCATTGTTCACGTACTAGACTTCCTCACTTTTCTTATCATACCCATCATCTTGGTTGAAACCACGGTTACCCTGCTCATATTGGTCCGGACTACTTTGATCTTGTTGACCTCTTTGTCGCCTCTTGTTGACCACATATTGACACATTCCATAGCATTTACTTGTCTCGACACTTGAACTTGTTGCAACTGAGTCTTTTCCAACTGGTTCAATGTTGTAATTAACTCTGATATTGCCTGGCCATGGTCGTGGAGCTCTTTGTGCAGGTTAATGACAGTGGGATCATCCTGTAGAACATTAGCTCGACTTTTCCAAGCCGAGGAACTATTTTCCATCTCATTCAATATCTCATACGCCTCAACATTAGGTGTGTTCATAAAATTTTCCCCTTCTAGATGGTTCACAACATACTGATTGGTCATGTTAATACCACAGTAGAATGTTTGCTGAATCATTGCTTCGGTCATCTTATTATTGGGATATTCTTTCACCATTGACCGATACCTTTCCTAGATCTCATGAAGTGGTTCATTAGGTTCCTGTTTGAAGGCCAAGATCTCATATCTCAATGTCCGCATATGCCCCGGCGAGAAAAACTTAGCTATATACTTATTCGCCAACTCATCCCACATAGTGATGAAATGGTTGGGAAGTCTTTCGAGCCAGTCCAAAGCTTTCCCTCTAAGTGAAAAAGAGAACAATCTCAATCTCAATGCACCCTCTGACACATTTGTTTGTTTGCTTCCCAAGAAAGTATCCACAAAGCCTTTAAGATGTTTATATGCATTCTGATTGGGAGCATCTGTGAAGTACACCCGCTGCTCCATAAAGTCAACATCACATTTGTAATTTAAAAATTTCCCACCCGGATTCGGGGTGGGACAATTGCACTTGGGTATCCTTCATTTGGAAGCACTCGAGGAGTAACTCTTGGAGGAGGGGGGAGAGGTTCTGGAATATTGCCATTAGCCTGGTGGCCTCTTCTTTGACTTTGAGGTACTAGAGGCACCTCATCATCACCATTATCATCTACCTCCTCCCCCGGGAGAACATTTCTGAGAGGATCACTATTTGCCATTTTGTACCTGAATTGATTACTCACACAAGTTAGTAAAATAGAAGGAAAGAAAAACAAGACCTAAAACTAGTCAGAGAGATAGCCAAAACCATTTAGGTCCCCGACAATGATGCCAAAAAGTTATTTGTTCTAACCATGTACCACTATAGAATGGCAAGAGAGGTCGATGCAGCTTTTACCCGAAGGATTGGGATCGATTTCCACAAAGAGCTAAGATAGGTTTTGAATTGGGTTCCTATCTAATTTAGCAATGTGCGATGTTCTTGATTGCACTTTCAATCATTCTTTGTTTGGTTACTATTCTACTTTAATATTAATAAAGTAGGAAAATAAGCTAAATATGATATTTTTGTAAGGGTTTTTTTAATTGGTAAAAAGGCATTAGGGAAGTGACTTATACCTAGGTGAGTATCTAACGGGGTCTAAAACTTAGGAAAATTTTGTTGTAATTAGGATCATAATATAGCCATTTCATATAACTACTCACTATATATCTCTCGGTAGTTTGAGTGACTTTGCCCTAATTGGCTTTCTCAAGCTCAATTGGGTGTTTGCACAATGCAAGAAAAATTGACCAAAGTTGGCTATTACTATCTCTAGGCTTAACCCTTTAATTGGGGCTATGAATCTCCTGAATTCATCCCAATTGCTTTTTTGCCTGAATTTTCTAGACTTAGTCTCTCTTTCTCAAGAAGAGCCTAAGATAAAAAGGCATAAATCGGTGTTTGCAACCACCAATTCAACATTTATAGCATAAATCAAGCCAAATATCATTCACCCATAAACATTTAAGCCCTAAAATTGAAGATACATTTAATACCCATACTAGGGTTGAGCCACAACCCCAGTGAGCTACTCATAATCAAAGAAGAAATCAAAGATTTAGATGAAATATAGCCCATAAAAAGTAATTACAAGAGAAGAATGTAAGATTAATGGTTAATCAAGCTCTAAAATTAGTCAAAGGAGGAAAACGCTACTATTCACGTGTTCCTCTAACAACAGATGCCCTAAAAATCTAAATATGAACTATTTATACATAGCTAAATTTTTCGGACAAAATTGCCCCTACGAAAATTCCGCTGACAGCGGAAAATAGGCCGCCTCGGTTCTATGACTACCGCGGCTACACAAAAGCAAATGCAAACCACCGTTCTTCTCTTTTCAGCTGGTTCTGAACTTGAGTCCGTTGGGAACGGAAAAATGTATACCTCAGCGCTCCTTCAACTGCGGCCACAAAATATGATCGCGGACCGCGTCTTTCAATTTGAGCTCCCAACTAATGTTCTCTTATTCTTCATTCTACTCAGGGCAAAAACTAGACATCGGCCGTGTTAGATGATACCGCTGTCGTGCAATTTCACTGTGGGCAGCGATGACTGTTAAGCTTCAGAATCACTCTCTAAATCCTCAAACCACTAAGAGCGGCATCAAGACCGTCTCAGCGGTAGACCCCTCGCATCTGCTGCTATTTCTCGCTGTAAGCGCCCCTTTGATTTCAACTTTGAACTTCTATAGGCTTCACTCCTTTTTTTATTTGGTTATGACTTCCTTATCTCTTTTTGACCAAACACTGCAAGCAAGCACAATAAGTTAGCTTTCATGAATACTTGTACACACTTTTAATCTAAAACCTAAGCAAAAAGAGCATAAAATAGGCTAGAATCCCTAGTTATCACTCCTTATCAAAACCCTCGAACTAATGAAGTCTGCTAACCAAGCTCGACCAAAAGATAACCTCGATAAGCAGAGTGACTAATTGTATGGGCCAAAATCAAATAAGAGAAATTTGACATGCAGAGACAAATGGCCGAGGTCGAGTAGTGTAGATAGATATAACATCTAGTTTGCTTTGGAATTCTCAAAGGGAATATTCTACTAGATATTCGCTCTAACTATACGTTTTTAGGGTTTTCTAGTGATATCCCTTATAAATAGAAAGGGAGGACTACTGAAGGGTGGGCTCTCTCTAGAAAATATATAAACATACCTCTCTACAGAGATTAGAGGATCTGTGATCCCATACCCTCCACCGGACCCAAAAAGGGTCTTAAGATTCTTGTATCTGTTTATCATTCTTCTTTATCAAATGAAAGAGGATCCGCCTCACTCAAGATTGGGTGAATCTTTTTCTTTATTACATTTTATTGCAGTTTAATGTCAGTTAATGCAAAATTTTCATACTATTACTCAATTATATTTTTCTATTCATATTGTTTATCTCAGATCTAGAATTAGTTATCCTTAACTAAGATTTACTCTCTATCTTCTTATTTAATTAGTTTGACAAACAGGTCCCGTACTTTTTTGATCAAACAATGTTCCTCACATTTTAGTTATATTTCTATTTTTTACATGTCTCTTAAGAACTATTAATAAGATGCTTTTTTATAGTATGTAATCAATAATATTTTTACTTTAAAAAATAAAGGATATGATGGGGTTTCAATATATTTGCCTTATGATTCTTATGTTTTGATAATTTAACAAACTTTTTGTTAAGAACAAGATAGAGAACCTGACTCACTTGGTGAACATTTCAAATGAACAAAGTTCAGTCTGATCTCCAGCAAATGAACCGCAATAAAGAGGAACACAACAGGGACATGATCCCTTGGTGTTCTCTGATAGAAGTACAAGTCAACTACACAGCTAGAACACAACTGTAGAAAGTGACTGTCTACAACTGTACACACAATAGTGCAACAAACAGTGCATCAACCACTTCTCACTGGGAAAAGCGTGTACCAAGAATTGATATCCCCATTGTGATGTCTTTTGTAGTATAACAACCTGGTGCAAGGTACAAGATTTTTACTTGAGCATTTAGTGATATTCTCTCAAGCATTAAAGTGTTAATCCAACATTGAAGTCACAAGTGTTTCAAGAACAAGAAGACAACCCCACTAAAGGATCAGTTTCACAATGAGGCTATGTATATCCGTAATTGAGTTGTAATCTTGTTATTTTTTCTTCATTGTAACTCCTATCTTGCTTTCTTAGAAGTTGTGTTGTAGGAAACCCAAAATCACAAACCCTCTAAGTTTATATTGTGACTAGAGTTAGCCATAAGTAAATTCTTTGCAACTAATGAGTGACAAAGTGGCTTGTGGTAAGAGTATCACAAGTTAGTTAAGTTAAATTCTTTGTAACTAGAGAGTGACTAAGTGTCTTGTGGTAAGAGTATCACAAGTTAGTTAAATTGAAATCTTTGTAGTAGAGTCATTACAATGTGGCTTGTAATAGTGAGATTACAAGTTAGTGAAGTTGAAAGCGTACAAGTATAGCTCGTGGTTTTTGTCCTCTTGAATGGGATTTTTTCATGTAAAAAATCTCGTATCTCTCTTACTTACTGCTTCATAAGTACTCTCCATAAAAACTCATAAAGGATCAGGTGCTTTATAGTTTGGTGTACTCATATAAATTAATAGGATAATACATAATTACCTTATTAAAGTTGTTGCACTTTACCAGATCCACCCTTTTACTTTGCGGGAGTCCAACGACCCCCTTGTACAATTTTGAAATGGTATTATTACAAGCTTTTTAGGCCAACTCCACTTTCAACATAGAGAGAGGGCACGCACCGATATTTACTTGACACATGTCAAATACTAAAAACGAAAGACCAAAAAACTTAGTATTTTTTGCCTACATCCCCAAAAATGCTTTCCATTCCCTTCCCTGCAAACCCCAGCCCGTAACCTCTCCCTCACTTTCTTCTCTTGCTGCCGTCAACCACCGGCATAAAAAAAGGTCACCCTTCCTAGATTCTCTTACTTATAAAGTTAAATCAATTTACGTAGGGGACAAGGAATTCCATGACTAATTTCACTGCTAATTTGTTTCATTAGAGAATAAAATTCCAATAAATATGGATTCGATTTCACCAATATTCATTTCATCTCCTAAAATATGTAACCGAATAAAACCCATAAACATTTCAAATCGAAGCACCTGCAACTTTGCTCTTCCTGGATGGTTTTTGCGAAACAAAATTGTGGAATTTTAATTAGGTTTGTATTTTTGTATAGTTAAAACTTTCTAAACTTTTTCTTTTGAAGTTAATGTCGTAGAGATTGTAGCAATCAAAGTAGTGAGGGTGTGATATAATGGTTGAATATCACTATTAGAAATTTGGAAAAAATGGTCCAATAAATTCTATCAAAATTGGTCGATAATGGCCAATAACCATCAAAAGTGGCCATTAATATGTGATCGGTATTTTGAAGGTCAGAGGGGCATACCGATCAAAGTTGGTCGGGAATTACCGACCGATCAATTCCCGACCAACTTTGGTAGGTCAATTAAATTTAAAAAAAAACCGAAAATAATCGACCAAAGTTGGTCAGTATTTTAATCATGTAATTAAAGATTGCACAATCAGGGAATCGTATCGGGGTTTGTACCGTGACAAGATACTATTCTACTACTAGACCATTGGTGCATTTTATTTTAAAACTATCTTTTATTTCATTTATACTCTTTCATTGTATTTTCGCACAAGAATAACCGATCAAAGTTGGTCAGCTTTATTAAACAATAAAATTACTAACCGAATATGGTCGTTTTTTCAAAATGACCGGCCGATTTTTAAATATTAATTTTAATTTATTTTAAATGAAAAATCGACCAAAGTTAGTTGGTTTCGTAAAAAAATTAAAAAAATATATTTTGAAAAGTCGACCAACTTGACTGGTCGTATGATTGATTTTTGCTGAATTTCTAATAGTGTATTCTTTATTTTTTCTAAATGAAGAAAAATTCTAGTAGATTTAGTGGAATGAAGGCAGTAAAGTGGCAGAGGAGGGATCGGTTAGTAAAGATTAAAGAAGAAGGAAGGGGAGAATAAGAAAAGTAAAAGAAAAGAAAAATTATGAGGTAAAGTTAAACAAAAAGAGAAAAAAGAAAAAAAAAGTATTTATTAAATATTCTTGCAAAAAATAAATGTTTAATTTTCTTTTTTTATCCCCTCAGTCTCTTTAAGTAAGTGATATGCACTCTTTATGCCATGTGGGCTCGAAAGGGGATAACATACTAGTTCAAAATTATTAAAGGGTGTCATAGGACCCCGTAAAATAGAAGGGTGCATTTGGTAAAGTGTAACAACCCCAATAGGGTAATTATATGGCCCGTAAAAATTTTTGCTCAAAAATTCAAGATCTCGTAGTGCCCAATTAGAAATAAGTGTTAAAATTTGTCGCGGTTCGGACCCTTTGGAGATATCTATGCATTAAAAAGTTAAGAGAAAATATTTTTCAAAAGAGCGCATTTCTGCGGTCCATTATGGGTTTGGATAATAGCTATGCGGGCCGCATAATTGTCGCAGAGTGAGGTAGTTTGATGGTTACATTTTGAGGTCAATTATGCGGCCAATTATGTGATCACATAATCAATATACGAGCCGCATAATCATCGCATAATCTCCTTGGAATTTTGCGAGGGGCAGTCCTGCGGTGTATTATGCGACCGCATAACAGGTATGCCGACCGCATTCTTATTGCATACCCGGGCGGTTTGTTCATGTTTTGGGGTCCATTTTGCGGGCCACATGTCAATTATGCGATCGCACATTGTGTTGGGGCCCCTAATTTCTAATTTTCTGACCCCGACCCCATGTCGATATATTATATGATACCCTTCATTTTAGGCCTATTTTTTGATGTATTTAGAGAGAGAAAGAGGGGGTCTTAGAGGGAGAAGGGGTTCTTCTTTAACATTTCTCCTAAGATCTTGCTTAAACCTTGAAGATTTGTCAAGAAAGGCACCTAGGTCTTCTTCCTAAGAGGTAAGGTTCTATAACCCAAGCTCTTAATTACTAAACATAAATAGGGTGGACCATTAGAAGGGTAATCCATGAGGATGGGAGTGGATATCTTGCATACATGAGTTCTTAAAATATTCGGTGAGATCTCGAGCTAAGGATGTGATGGGGGATGGTAGGATCTTTCACAAAATAATTTTAAAAGCATAACGCACACTTAGTGTTTGAAAATATGCTTAAATGAGCTAGAAATATGATCACCTCTCTAAGTTGTGGTCGATTTGTCATGTTCCTAAGTGATTGACGTTACTAAGAGTCACAAAGCATAGTAGGACTTAAGGAAAGCTCAATCGAGATATGTAGGCTAAACTTTCTCTCTCGAAAGTGAATTCCATATTGTTTTCATAAGTTTAAATGTGGTTTGTCTACAAAAATGACATAGCCTTGAGTCACAATTTAAGTGAAGGTTAGTATACTAATTGGGTGAGAAGAATTTGATACGCTTAATGCTCTTAGTTGCTCTTATGTTTGGAAATGAATTGCATGAGACAGTGTGAAACAAATTATGAAATAAGCCTTGACCCAACCGTTATGAACTAACTTTAAAAAAATAGCATGGCCTAAATGTCTCATACCTGAACTATGTCCATAAGTGACTGTTTTAGATAATGCTTTGCCTTAAAAATACATTCAATATAATGCTAGTCCTTACGCATTCCGTTGTTATAATTGTGCATTTGTCATGATGAAAAAAAGGGGTAATTTAAGGATAATTGAGGTGATTGCTTGCTTATAACTTCATTGTATATTTTAATTGTTGGATGGCATGTCCCTCTTTCAGAAAAATTCTTTATGTTTGAAGTTTCTATTACTAATAAACTCGAGAATACATGATTTACGAAATATTCAATACATTAATATTGGTTGGAGATCCTTGAAAATAATGGAAAGAAAATGTGAAAAATCGAATGCAGCCTTCGTGCCATTGGAAAAGATGAATCTTGTAAAAGGCCCAAAGAGCCAAAGGTATAATGTCATTAAGACAAATTGAGACTATTACTGAAGAACTATAAAATGTGGAAGATATTGAGGTGAGAATAATTGTATTTGTGCTATATTTTTGTAATTATAGTTATACTATAATTTTGTGCGAGATCAAATCAAATCAAAAATATTTTTGAAAGTAGCATTAGCGAAACCGAGGAAGGGTGGGTAATAAGGCTCACACCTGAAACTACACGTGCCGGTATATGGGTGGATCGTGGTTATTCCCCTTAGTTAGGATGAACTTGGATACATATGTAAATTGGAAAATCCAACCCACACGGTATATGTGGGATGTCCGCCTAGCCGATCGGGCCGTGATCGGACGTCATGCCGCACACATGGTGGTACTGTGGTGGGAATCAAAAACTAAAAATTTAAAATTGAAAATTGTGATTGTGGTGCATGTCTCCAAGGGGATGACCTAGCCGATTGGGTCATGATCAGACTCCGTGCTAACAAAGATGGTGGTATAACTCATATCAGTGTTAATAATCTCCCAACCAAAAACTATACATTATTTTCGTAAACTAGAAGATTTACATGTTGCAAATTGAAAGCTTATATATTGTTGACTTTGATTTGTTGTTTCATAGTTTCCTTGCTTGTATGGTTATTCTATTCTGAAAGAGGAATATTAGCCTTACATACTAGTGTTATTCGACGGCGCTAACATTTCTTTTGCCGGGAGCACTGTATCGTTTAATGATACATGTGGTTCTACAATGATAGCGGTATTCTCTTCCTAGAATATTTGGTAAGCCCCACTGCGTCCTAGGATCATGCCACGTATCTTTTGTTCATCTTCTCATCACGTTTTGAGGTATGGCCGGAGCCTTGTTACCGGCATTTCTCTGTCGCTCTTCTATTGTATTTAGACTCTCCGTAGACTGTTGTAGGTGATGGTTGATGTCGGAAGTCCAGACTTGAAATGTTGGTATTTGATAAGCATGTTTTTCATTAAACTTCTTAAGCGAGAAGATCATACTCTTATTATTGAATTTCCATTGTTTGCACGTAATAGATCATTCTCTATGTTCTTTTTATGCTCAATCTTTCTATTTTCCTTTTTGCTGGAGCAATGACGTCATTCCTTGCGGAAACCACTGGAATATTATAGAATGGTCTAAAGAGGGTCATAGCTTATTCAACTTGCAGTCAATTAGGCTATATGATCTTTGCTTGTGGCATCTCTAACTATTCAGTTAGCGTCTTTCACTTAATGAATCACGCGTTTTTCAAAGCATTACTATTCCTGAGTGCAGGTTCGGTGATTCCTTTCATAACCAAATGAAACTGTCTAAGGTGCTATGAATGAAGTCATTAACGAAAATGAAAGTGAAAGTTGCTAATGGAAGATTGCTTAGTGTTTTGTTTAAATGGGATAACATCCCCTCTTTATTTATGAACTAGTTTGGGTAGAATAAAATTTAACAGACTTGTTCAATCAGGTTGACTCTGTTGAGCGCCTGTCACATTTCACGATTTTTGGGGCGTGACAATATTATCCCAAAAAAAACTAATACTAAAATGGGAAGAAAGTAATTAATTATATATTGATTTCTAAAAATACAAGTATTTTGATTCAATTATTTTTCGGTAACCACGACAACTAAAATGTTAGTATTTTTTTTTAAATTTGACGTTCGACTTTCATTGATATCAACAAATTTACAATAAGGAGTTCTTAGTAGTAGTATAGACTAACTACTACTATACAAATGTATCTATGATATTACATTCCTTTCACTATCGACTAGGGGTAATGATTAAGTTGTCGCAATCCCAACTGCCATTTCTTGCATTTCCTGCCTCGAATATGTACAAGTATAGCTACTTCACGACAGAATTGATTTTCATCAAATGATCTTCCTTCGAATCTAACAGAATTCCTACTTCTCCATATGAGTGATACTGTGGTGACAAAAGCAGTAGCCACCACAGCCTTCTGCCACACCTTGCTTTTAGCCAAACAGCATATCCACTGGAGTTCAACATTCCAGCTGCATATGGTTCTATTATATCCCAGCCAATAGCAAATTCTTTCCCAAAGCTTCCTAGTAACTGGACAAGTGAAATAAAGATGGTCAAACTCTTCAACAGCTTGATGACAGAACACACACTGCTCCACCACACTAACACCAGATTTCAATAGTCTATCAATAGTGGGCAGTCGACCCTGAGCAGCTAGCCATGTGGTAAACAGATGTCTTGGCAAGACATTTTTAGTCACCATAAGGTTCTTCCATTCCACCCTTGGGAAGACTGGTAGCATATAGTGATAGAGGGACTGAATCTGAAATTTTCCTGATCTGCACATGCCTGCCAGTCTGCTCACAAGATCCCCATGCAGTCTACTATCAGCCAGTATAGGGGTCCTGCATTCAATAATCTTCCTAACTACCCAAGAAGCATTCTTGGGAATATTCATAATATCAATGGCATTACTCTTTATATAGTAGTAATGGATCCATTTAATCCATAAGCAATCTTTTTTCCTTGCTAAATCCCATAACAGTTTGGATATAGCAGCCTTATTCCAAACCTGTATGTCAATAATATTGAGACCACCAGCAGTGATTGGTCTGCAGATCCTGTTCCAAGCTACCAAAGATCTTCTTGACACTGTTGCATTGCCAGTCCAGAGAAAGGATCTACAAACAGCTTTAATAACTTTGATCACCTTCTTAGGCAAGATAAATATCTGTGCCCAATATGTTTGGATTCCAAATATTACTGATTTAATAAGCTGACTCCTACCAGCATAGGACAACAGCTTGGCAGACCAGCAGGTAATTCTAGCAGTAATTCTTTCAATCAGTGGCATGTAGTGATGAATGTTGAGTTTCTTTGAATGTAGAGGGATGCCTAAATATTTGAAGGGAAGTTGTCCCTCACTGAATCCCAAAGCTTCAAGGATAGCTTGTTTATCTGTCTGATGAACTCCAGCCAAATAAACAGTACTTTTAGAGTTGTTGGCAGATAGACCAGATGCTGCAGAAAAAGTAAGAAATGCTGAATGCAATATTTGAACAGAGATGCAATCAGCTCAACAGAATAATAATAGATCATCTGCAAAGCATATATGGGCACAATCAAGTTTCCTGCATCTGGGATGGAAATTGAAGTCACCATTCCTATGCAACTGAGCCAATATTCTGTTTAAGTACTCCATAGCAAGGACAAATAGATAAGGAGACATAGGATCCCCTTGTCTAATACCCCTTCTAGCAGGAAAAGGTTTAGTGAGTCCACCATTTATCACTAAAGAGTATGACACAGAAGAAATACAAGCCATAGTCCAATCAACAAATTTGGCAGGGAATCCCAGATCAATGAGCAGTTGTTTGAGGAACCTCCATTCCAAAGTGTCATATGCTTCCTCAAATCCACCTTTAAGACACATCTTGGAGAAATACCTTTTCTGGAGTACCCCTTAAACAATTCATGACTGATCAATACATTATCAATAATGCTTCTACCTTCAATGAATGCTGACTGAGATTTACCAACAATATCATCAATAACAGCTTTCAATCTCCTAGTGATGACCTTTGATATTATTTTGTAGATAGTGGTACAGCATGCAATAGACCTATAGTCCTTCACTGTTTTAGGAACTTTGACCTTGGGTACAAGGGCTATAGCAGTAGTGTTGACCATATGAGGCATCTAACAGGTAACAAAGAATTCCTTTGTTGCAGCATATACATCTTCCTTGACAACCTCCCAGTTTTTGGTCAAAAATTCCACAGGGAAACCATCTACACCAGGGGCTTTATCTTTGGGCATGTCTTTAACAGCATCATATATTTCATCCAGTGAAACATCCTGTATAAGTGCTATTTGCTGGTCTAAAGTAAGGCATTTTCCTTCCTTGACAATAGAAGAATTAATACAAGGCAATTCAGAAGCACTCTCACCCATTAATGACTTGAAAACCTCAGTAAATTCCTGCTCAACAGCCACTGGCTCAGTTAACTTCACACCTATTTCAGTATAAATGGATGTAATGTTATTTTGGCTGGTTCTTATCTTCCACTAAGCATGAAAATATCTAGTATTGCCATCTCCACATTCAATCCAGCTTGCTTTTGATTTTTGTCTCATGATTTGTTCTTTAATATTACTTCACTTCTCAATGGCATGAAGAGCTTCTTTCTCCTCCTTAAGTAGTTGATCTGAAAAGGGATTCTGGAGCAGTTGGCTTTGAATAATATCCAGATGTTCTCTAGTATGAATCAATTTCTGCTGGTAGGAAGCCATGTGCCTGTTCATTTCTTTTAGATGCTGCTTCAGATTCTTCAACTTATACCATATCTGATGTAAAGGAGATCCCTCACTGTTTTGAAACCATACCTGCTGCAAAATAGAAGAGAACTTAGGATCCTCCATAAGAGCATAATACAATCTTAATGGCTTAGGATGTAATAGATTTTGTCTTCCAAACTGTATGAGAATAGGGGAATGATCCGAGATAGAAGGATTCATAAAGTCTGCTTCCAAATGGCCAAGCTGTTGTATCCAATGAAAATTACGAAGTGCCCAATCAATCTTGCTACAAAACTTCTTATTTGTCAATGAATACTTCCATCCTTTTGATCTAATAGGTGTAAGTTGGAGGTCAGAAATAAGTTCCTTGAAATCCTTGACTTCAGCATCTGTCACAGGTGAACCAATCCTATCATCAGAGTGTAGAACATAATTGAAGTCACCACTGATCAACCATATGTCTGAATTTGGAATGTTGATGCCTCTCATGTCATTCCAAAGTTGATTTCTCAGAATTGCAGTGTTGTAAGCATAGATAACACTCAGCTGCATTCTGATTTTATTAACAGGATCCTCTACCAGGCAATGAATAAGCTGCTCAGTTACACAGGAAACATGTAACTGTATATGAGATTTCCATATTAGCCAGATTCTGCCATTAACTGCACTGGTGTAGTTATATTGAACCTTCCAACCTTTAGCAATCTTATCAACAATCCTAAGTGCTTTGTGCTCTTTGACCCTTGTTTCAAGGCACCCTAGGACATCAACCTTATTCTTAACCAGAAAGTTTTTTAGTTCTTTCTGCTTATAGGCTTTATTAAGCCCTCTAATATTCCATGTAGCTATAGTTATGAAATATTATGAGGCTTACATAAAGAGGGTCCTGGATCCTGTTGCTGCACCATTGTTCCAGCAGTAGCTTTGCCTCTTTCTAGCTCCAGCATTACCCCAGTATATCCACTGTCATCATATCCATGGTTACCAGTCTCTACTGCAGATCCATGACTTGCAGCCATATCAGTACTGATTTGAATCCTCTGCATACTTTCAACTGGTTGAACAGAACTCACAGTCTTGTTAGGCAAAGTACTTGCATCCAATGCTTCACTCATAAGTGGAACTGTTATAATACCAGGTTGGCCAGATTGCACTGGCATGTTAGGCAATGTGATGGAGGGCATTGCTTCACTAGCCAGTGAATCTTTATTTTCTATATCAGTTTTTGGGATCCACTCCTTCCTTGGTTTTTTCCTTAGAGGCCTTTTCCTAAGCTCCTTAGTCTGCTCTGGCATCTCCTGTTGCTCAACATTGTGACCATTGTACCAACAGTCAAGGGAGTTGTGGCCAAACTTCAAGCAATGGCTACAGAATTCAGGCTTCCAATCATACTCCACCCTTTGAATATTCAATCCAAAAGGAGTTTCAATTTCAATTTCCTCAAGCAAGGGGTAGGCAGCATCAACCTCAACCAGTACTCTGGCAAAGGAGATCTTCTCAAAATGGGCTGTGATTTTGTCAGTATACAGAGGCTTACCAATTGCACTAGCTAATTTGCTAAGAATTTCTGATGACCAATATCCCACTGGTAAGCCAGGGAACCTAGCCCACACAGGAATAGTACTAAGCACAGCATTCTGAAATGAAAAATCCACAGTCTATGGCTTAAGCACCAGAGGCTTGTTCTGTAGGAGTATGGACCATATTGGATTACTTGATTCTTATCCTCAATACTGTTAAATCGAAATATGCAATATCCATCAGTGTGCATTAGAATCTGTGGTTTCGCCACAAAATTCCAGACATGCATAACATAGTTTTCCAAGGAGTTCTCAGTAGGGATTATCTCCGATAATGTACCCAATTAATGAGGCACTCCAGTACTCCGAATGGGATTCAAATTCATCAGCACTAATTTTAATCACCTTTTTTCCATCCCTTTCAGTAGGTGGTACAAATGTTAAAACCTTACCCATATTGTGGTTGCCTCTGACAACTTCAGCCATGGTAGGAGGTGATTGTTCAGAAATGGCCATATCAGAAAATTGAAGTTTCCTCACAGCTATGTTTGCAGGATCCGCAACATTTACCTTTGACTGAGGCTCAACACTATCAATTTCGTCTGCATGCAAGGGGATCTTAGCTTGAAACTTCTCGGGTAAGAAGGTCCCGAAAGTTAGTGGTTCTAATTCACGAGTTACTCCTGGAGCAGGAGTAACGATTTGAGTAGTAGGAGGCACTGGTTGACGCCGGCGACGCGCCATGAACGACGGGAAAGCTTCTTGCTAACGTGCGCCGCGATATCACTGTTCCATTGCTTATCGTGCGCCGAGTCTATTATGTTTCTTTAAATGTTAGTATTTATTATGGGTCTCCATTGCATTTATATTTAGATGTTGTAATAATAAGAGGGTGTTTGGATTGAGTTATTTTAAGTGCTTATTAGTTTTTAAACACTTTTTTAGTTTTGTGGTATTTGATAATGATAAAAAAAATATTTTAAAGCACTTACTTTGGGTATGAAAAATATAAAAAAATAAGTCAAAAATCGAAAGTTGAATTTTATCCACTTATAACTTTTAGCTTATAAGCTACTTTTTAAAAGCCAATTCAAACACCCTCTAAATTAGGCTAAAAATATAGGCGGTTTTCTAATCAAGGTTGCTTGCTCAAAGCCATAGGCAGTTTCAATTAATTTAGGCTCAGACCCTTTCAACCCACTAAAACAAATGCCAATAGGCACCCATTTGTCATATGCAGCAGGCACACTAATTGCTGGAACTCTACCAATAGCAACAACAGCAGCAATACCAGAACCAGCAGTTACCAATGCATCCAACTTATACTTTTGCATCAATTTTTGAAATCCATTTCTTGTTAATCTTGATAAATTCCTCAAAGCTTTCAATTTCTTTTCCCAATTCCATTTGTTGCTTCAGCTGCCAAACATATATCTTGACCAAATTCCTTGAGCATTTCTGGAAATAAATCAAGTTAAATGAGTTGTCAAGGTGATATCAGTTTGAATCTTGCAGATTATTTGATCATGGATAATGTACCAATTCAGAATTTTTCTGATTGAAGATTATTATATCTGCTAAAGATCGAACAGAGGAACCAACTAGCTCCAGTAGATAAGCATTTAAGGCTATCTTCATTTCAGCCAATATTGCTGATGCTTCACCGCTCAGATTAGAGTCTAAAATTGTCTCAAGGTCTGCTATGTTCACATTATCTACCAGGACTGCACCTTGTCGCCTGTATTTGAGGAAAACATTATAGACTCGTAAAAATTGTTGAAAATATATAACCATTTCATCTAAAAAATTGAATGAAATTGTCACACTCAACATGGTACCAGAATCAGCAAAAATACTGAATTCGAGTGTATCATTAAGCTTTTGAATGAGATACTCATATCTTTCAACAAAAATGATATTTTCAGCAACCACTTATAGCCTGTTTGGCCAAGTTTTCCAACTTTAGAAGCACTTTTAAAAAAAAAAAAAATTCAAAGTTGAAGTGTTTGGCCAACGTTCTCGAAGAAAAAAAAATATTTTTGAAGAGATGCAAAAGAAGTTTGAAGAAGCAGAAAAAAGTAGTTTCTCTCCAAACGCACTTTTAAAAAAAAATAAACTCAAAAATAGTTTTTATAAGCTTGGCCAAATACTAATTGATGTTCAGAAGTGCTTTTTAAATTAATTAGTCGAACACAAACTACTTACCAAAAATACTTTTGAGAAAAATACTTTTACAAAAAAATACTTCTCAAAATAAGCTGATTTTTGCAGTTTGGCCAAACATGTTAAGTTACCTGAGTGTTTGGAGATGTTTCTCAAAAGTTTGAACCAAAGCAGGATTATTTGTGAAATTGAAGAAGGGATCCCTCATTATTCCCAATCTCTTGCCCTTAAGGCCATCTACTTTCAGAAATCGAGTATAACCACCAGGAGGGATTAATTTTTCTGCTGCACGAGTTGCAGTTGCGTCATTGTGGTCAAAGCCTACAATAACATCAAGAAAATGAACAGCATCCGCTACAGTTCTGCCAATTGGCCTGTCCAACCAAAGCATAAAATTAAACAAGTTAGTATTGGTATAACTAAGAATTATCAAATCAAATGAATATGGACTTAGATGTGATCTACCAATGGAGTCTTGTCTAGGAGTGACTGGGATGACCCCAGCTCGGCTAGTGAGACCAACGGTTGGTTTGATGCCTACAACTGCATTAGAGCTGGCGGGGCATAAAATGGAACCACGGGTCTCTGTCACTATTGACACAGATACCATATTTGCTGCCACTGATATTGCTGATCCGCTACTCGAGCCACAAGGGTCTGCTGAGAGAACGTAAGGGTTCTGCACAAGAGTTGCCCACATATAACTAGTTTGGCATAGTAAATTAGGTTGCAAATTAGCTATTAAAATGTGCTAAAAGTAGTAGCTAGATACTATTAGCAGTGAAAGGGCAGCCCGGTGCACTAAGCTCCGGCTATGCGTAAGGTCCGAGGAAGGGTCGGGCCACAAGGATCAATTGTATGCAGCCATACCCTACATTTTTGCGAGAAGTTGTTTCTAGGCTCGAACCCGTGACTTCTTGGTTACATGACAGCAAACTTTACCAGTTATGCCAATGCTCCTCTTACCCTAGTAGTAGCAGTAAATACATACATAACTGGCCTTTCCTTGTCCACCTCTGGGACTCCAGCCATTGGGTGCCGTTAGCGCCCTAGAATGAGCCCACTCGCTAAGGCTAGCTTTGCCTAGTACAATTGCCCCTGCTTTTCTCAACTGTGTCACTACACCTGCATCACGGGGAACTACTGATCCCAGTAGTGAAAAAGATCCAGCAGTTGTGTTAAGCTTATCTTTTGTTGCTATATTATTCTTAAGAAGTACTGGAATACCATGCAACATGGATAAAGAACGAGATTTCATGTTTGCTTCGCTCCTCTCCTGGTCAGTTTTGTCAGCTTCCAAGAGTGCATCGGGATTTATCTGTTGAAAATATAATTAAATAAATAATTATGTGTTTTATTTAGCGGTTTGTGCTTGGTAATACTTTTTAACATCACCTCTATAACAGCATTAAGAACTGAATTAAGACGTGAAATTTCTCCTAGATAGAACTCGACCAGCTGCCTCAACGTTAGATCGTTTTGGCTAAAAGCAAGCTGAAGATCACTAATGCTAGCTTCTTTGATCGAGAATGCATGGCAGGTATCAATTTGCGACCATCCCAAAAGTGATAAGGCCGTTAGAGTAAGTAATGCAAACAAGGAATAAATGTTCATAGTGCAAATTTTAGCCAAGATGCAGTTCCTATTCCTAAAAGATGGATCTAGTTGCACTTCACTCTCCAATTTTTTATGATTTAGTGACTTTTCTATTTTGATACGAGTGAATTGGAAAATAAACAACTCTTGAAGGATATCAGGGATTAATCAAAAAATAAATATTTATAGAGTGCCAACATACTTAATTCTTGTCACGGTACGTCTGCCGGCAGCATCCGGCAGTATTGAATTTTAAGGAATTTTTCAATGTAAGGTATCTTTTTGATCGAATTAGATCCTCTACCT
Source organism: Nicotiana benthamiana (assembly GCA_034376525.1). Classification (NCBI taxonomy): domain Eukaryota; kingdom Viridiplantae; phylum Streptophyta; class Magnoliopsida; order Solanales; family Solanaceae; genus Nicotiana; species Nicotiana benthamiana. The sequence goes on along the minus strand of CM067333.1, from coordinate 87,239,007 downwards.
TTTTCTTTCTTGAGTTATTCAACAATAGGAATATTAAGTTCTTAACAGCTAACCTACTTAAGCAAATAATAAGACAGCTTTATAAGCGGCAACATCATATAGCTAGGCTGTTAATATTCTAAAATAGGCAATGGAATCTAGTCGTAATACAGAACGGGTAAATTAAGTAATTCACATATCACAAATTCACAATCCCACATAATTATTCAAGATATACTAATCTCTGTATTACTTCATAAACAATCCTTGCATTACCTTCCCTACATACCTAGAAAAGATTTTTTTTTAGCTTAACTGGTCAAAGTTAGACAAATTCAAAGGATTTGAAAAGATGGCAAGCTAATAAGATGGTACAATGCACCATTAGATGCACATGCAGCAGTAAGCGACGTTCTTTGCTTTCTCTGATTCAAAAAATCTTCTCTATTTTTCAGGGCAAACAATATCAATGTGAAACAGTTGCTTCTTTGCTTCCTTCACATTAAACTACGGAAGGAGGTCGCCGGACTTTGCTAGATTGTTCAAAAGCATAGGCAATTTCGATTAGCTTTGGTTCAGTACCCTTCAACCCTCCAAAACAGATTCCAAAGGGCATGCCATCACTTTCATAGCCGGCCGGAACAGTTATTGCTGGGTAGCATCCTATTGCAAAAACTGGGGAGGCACGTGAACCAGGTGTGACCATTGCGTCTAGCTCATGGTCCTTCATCATTTTCTCAAATCCATTTCGTGAAAATATATGCAATTTCTCCACAATTTTCTTCTCTTCCAACCCGTATCCGTCAGTCTTCTCGGCTGCTATAAAGGTATGTTGGTCATACTCGGTAAGTTTCTCCTGTGGTAAAAATGTCCATTGGATATTTTCATATTACATAGATAAAAGTATATACAGCTCAAAAATCAAGACACTATTTTTATTCCACCTCCATGTCGGCAGGGAAAAACTATCGCCTTTTACACCCAAAAGCTCCCAAAAGTATCAAAAGGTTGGGGCCTTAGACATCAACTTTATGACACAGCCATTTCATTTGTTAAGTGAATTGCACCCCGTTTAGGAAGTAAGGTAACTGTCTTGACTGTGTTTGAAACTATCTTAGCTTTCGAGTAGATGAGCTAGACTATCCTATGCACTAATTTTGACACAATGCTCAAAAATTTCGCCAATTTGGTATTTCCTCACATGGACAGAGGATGTTCTACTTAATCAAAACTAGTCTAGGGCGGAAATGAGATAATGTTTCTGGTTCTTGATATTACTTCACGTTGGTTTTAGTTAATGCATAATGATCTTTACAGCAAAGCAATTTTACGTACCAACTCAGAGTTGCGCTCATTAAAAGCGATAATGTCAGCCAATGACCGGACTGGCGAAGTGATCAACTCTTTCAGGTATACATTGATTGCCGTCTTGAATTCAACCATCATCACCAATGCTTCACCGCTGTGATTTGGATCCATAATCTCTTCAATATGTGGTATGCTCAGGTTGTCTACCAGGGTTGCTCCTTGTTGTCTTATATTCCAACATAAGGTCCACCAAATAATAACAAAGCATCATAAGGTCCATCAAATAACTACAAGTGTTCTATAACCAGGAAAGCAAGTCGTGCCTTCTTATTTTTCATTTGCAATTTTTGAAGATAAAATGTGACTTGAGGTTACAAAGCTTCATACCTTAACAAATCCAGGTGATGCTCAAAAGCTGATTTTTCAATTTCTCCATGTATCATTTCCACAAATGGATGTCTGACAATGCCTATTTGCTTCCCTTTCAGACCATCTTCCCTGAGAAACTGCTTATAGCCACCCTCAGGAATATATTTAGCTGCTTCCCTGGTGACTTCGTCTCTTGGATCCACTCCAACAATTACATCAAGCATGTAAACTGCATCAGTGACATTCCTGCATATAGGCCTGAAAAGCAAAAAATATATACACATATTTATGTTTTATGGAGGTGTGATTCACATTGCTAAAATATTGGTATGTAAGTTTCTAAAATATAATCTTAAACCAAATATTTGCCATGAAGACTAAGTGGAATCTTGATTAACACCCAACTTTTAGAAAACAAATGCTACAAATTAAATTAGGTTGAACTAAATCTACATTTATATCAAACTAGATTACAAGTAGGATCAGATCAATAAATTTCTTTTTTATATAACTTGTTGCAAGTGCTCTTCTGTTAGCTAAACTTGGAAGCACTTCTTCAGATAACGAACTTCTGTTAGCTCACAAAACACTTGAAAGAACTTTCTTCTAGTTAAGACAGCTTCTTTAACATCACTGTCCAAAAACACTTTAACATCACTGAGACAGTAACACAGGTTCTTCTTCTTTAACTTGTGATTAGTAACAATCAATTTAATGCAAAAACACATAACCTAAATACACTCACCCAATAGTGTCCCAGAGGGGTGTCATTGGTATGATCCCAGCTCGACTTGTGAGCCCAACCGTAGGTTTCAGCCCTACAACCGAATTGTGATCTGCTGGACAGATGATGGAGCAGTGAGTCTCAGTCCCTAGAGTGACTGCCGCCATATTTGCAGCAACAGATATTGCACAGCCACTACTCGACCCACATGGGGATCCAGACGGGCAATAAGGATTCTACATTATATGAAAAGGTAAACGTAATACATTCTTTAGAGGAACTTTTAGATGTTTGTAATGTTAAAAATTTGACATTTGGTCTCAGTACGCTTGTGCATGATATATAATACTCTTTCTAGCTCTACAAATAAGATCTATTCAAATCTGTAGAAGATAAGAAAATTTGAAGCATGAATGATTATCCAAACAAAGAGCTCTGTCGCATCATCCATATGCTGGTAATCTGCACAAATTGCAATCTATCACAAAATATACTCGTCATATGCTTTCAGAACTGTAGCTTCTCTCTCTGTCTCCCTTTTTTTTCTAAAATTATTTTTGCTTTCTTTTCTTTTTAATTGCAAGGAATATGTGACATAAATGACCAAAGAGTTTAAGTTATGTGCACTAACACTAACAGTAGCAAAAAAAAAAAATTATACAGTCAGGTCACATATAAGGTCATTACAACTAAAATCTCTGTGATAAACATTAATTTGTAATAACAAAGTTACCATCACAGGTTAAATTATATTGACAGTCTGCTTGCATACATCAACAACAACAACAACAACAACAACAACCCAGTATAATCCCACTTAGTGGGGTCTGGGGAGGGTAGTGTGTACGCAGACTTTACCCCTACCCTTGGGTAGAGAGGCTGTTTCCAAATAGAGCAGCCAAGGTAAAATGTAGAGCAGAACGGTGTTTAGCACTTATTTGGTATCTATTTTCATATCAAGGAAGAAGGGGAGCCTTGGCATATCTGGTTAGGTTGTTGCCATGTGACCAGGAGTTTACGGGTTCGAGCCGTGAAAATAGCCTCTTGCAGACATGCCCCTTCCCTGAAACCGGGCTGCCCTTTTATTTTCATATTAAGGAAAGCTGATAAATTAATCTTATAATCTGGGAACAAAAATCAAATGACAAAACTAGAACAAGGTATGAATCTCTCAGCTCACAACTAAAATCTCTATAAATGGAAACAGAGAAACAACATATGCATCAAATTGGTCAAATATGTATTTCTTTCGACCTTCTGAATAAAGAAAGATAAAAGAGTCAAAGAGTAACAAACCACTCCTTGTCCAGATCGAGCACACCAACCATTAGGAACTCCACTAAGAGAACGAAACTTATACCATTCGGAGAGACTCGCCTTCCCCAAAATAATAGCACCTGCTTTCCTCAACTTCGCCACTACTCCAGCATCTCGGGGCACCTCTGATCCTAACAGAGCATAAGATCCAGCAGTAGTATTCAACTTATCTTTTGTCCCAAATGTGTCCTTAACAAGTACAGGAATTCCATGTAAATCCCCTAAAAAATTTCCACCTTGATCAGTGTTACTGCTAGTTCTCTTTTTATCAGCCTCATCAGCTAAATTCTGAGCGTCCGGGTTAACCTCGATAATGCCGCGAAGCAGCGGATTTAGGGTTTCAATTTGGTGAAGGTAAAAGTCAACCAGCTTTCTTGCTGTAAGTTTGTTTTGTGCAAATGCTTGGTGGATTTCTTTAATGGTGATTTCTTCAATTTTCAGTGCCAATTCACCTTCCATACTTTTTCTGATTGTGATTCAAAGATAATTAGTGGAACTATGAGATTATGAGTATTAATATTACGAATTCGCTCTATTTCTTTTCTTTTTCCTTTTTCGTTTCTTCTGGGCAAAAGTTGCCATGTGCAGCATAACTTCGAAGATACTGTATAGAGCCGATAGACTTGGGGGAAGATTATTTTATACTTAAATCATCACATTTGATGTTGACGAAAATTATGCAATAATAAATTTGAAAATTTTATTTATTTTGAATCATAAGAAAAAAGTTAAAAAAATTTTTATTTTGAACCGATTGGAATAATTTATGTTGATTTTTATAATGTGTTTACTGAATATAATATTTAAGCAAAAAATAAACTTCTAAAATTTGTGAGAAAATTATATCATTAAAAATAAAATACAAAATTTAACATCAATGATTTAAAATATAACACAATATGTCATTTTTAAATTAAAAAAAGAAAGTGTCATATACGTAAATTGGGATGAAGTAGAAACTAGAGAGTACTTAGGTACTCCTTTCGTTCCACAATAAGAGATAAATCTGCTTTTGGTACGCTCGTTAAGAAAATACTAAATTATATACAACAATACTTAGTACGACTAAACTACCTTTAATTAAATATTTTAATGTGAGGAGTACGAAAACCTTTAAGGATATGCACATAAGAGTAATCTTGTAAAAATAAATTGAACTCTATTTTGATTATATAAATGGACAATTATTTTGAACTAGAACAAAAAAAGATAAATTGGTCACTTATGGTGGATCGGAGGAGTAATTATGAAGCGTACTACTTCCGCAAATAGGAAAGCAATTTCAAGTTTTGTATTACCTTCCATAGTTTACATTTACACACCAAAATATATCCAAATATAATATTGTTGGTTTCCCAAGTATACGCAAGTATACGTTGCCTTCAAGTAATAAAGTGACTCGAAAGTTGAATGTCGAACTTATAGAGATCGTTAACTAAGCTAAATAAAATCAATTAAATGTCCAAGATAATAAAAAATATTATTTTTCTACTAAACTACTTTAGCGAAAATTAAACAAGTAATTAGCTAAATTAATTAAGAGCAAATGATTGTGGTTAGATTTTAATCAAAGGAGATGAAAATTTCAGGGTTGTTGTTGGTTTGTAATCCTATTGGGTTCGTAATTATGTATGTTAATCCAAATTACCTATGATTGCTAGTTGGCCAGGTTGTTTATATAAATAGCATGTTCCAACAATAATATTTGTCTGTCCACAATATATTAACTCTATATTCTTGTGGTCTTGAATCTATCATGAACGAAGAAAATGTTAGAATTTATGCCCGTCACTAGAGGGGGGGTGAATAGTGCGGCACGAGAATATTGATAAATATTGCGGAATTAAAAATTGCAGGAATAAAATAAATTCGGTAATAAAAATAGCAAGGAAAGAACACACCGAATTTATCCTGGTTCACCAAAACTTGTGGTTAGTCCAGTCCCCGAGAGACTCTCTCGAGATTCCACTAACTCCGTTAAGCTTTCGGGTGCCTAACAAACCGTTACACTTGCTCGTAGATGTACACTCAACAAGACTTCAACTTGCTCGAGTATACCGCACCTCAAGACTTCAACCCTTGCTCGTGGATACCGCACCACAAGACTTCACACACTAAGACTTAGGGTACTTAGCGAACCCGACAATCAATGAGAAGATATGTTCTTCTCAAACACCTTTCTCTTTTACAACAAGGACTCTCTCAAAAGAGTAGATAAAGAGATACAAATTTAGCTCTATGAACAACTCAAAGTTGTCTCTCAAATGACTCAACAAAAGCTCTAAAATGATGCTCAAATAATGTCAATATGTATATCAATATTGGGAGGTGTTGTATGTTTAAAATCAGCTCAAAAGACCTCTTTTTATAGGGTTAGAGGGTGCAAGTCCGTTGCTTAATTGACAATCAATTATGCTGATTTTATGCAAGGATAATCGATTATTGGATTTGCATAATCGATTACCTTTTACCGTTACAAAATCGGAAGCAGATTCTGCTCATATATAATCGATTATATAGCCTGTATAATCGATTATTTTGGGGCAGAATTGAAAACTTCGGCAACGGATACATATAATCGATTATGCTCAAGTGTATAATCGATTATTCTCTTCCAAAATTGAAGACTAACTTCAAAAACCATTTTAATCGATTATGCTCAAGTGTATAATCGATTATTCTCTTCCAGAATTGAAAACTCACTTCAAAAACTATTTTGGTTAAAATGAAAACTTTAATATCATTTTGTTTGAAATATTTGAAATATGTTTATGATAAGTATGATTTAATAAAATGATTTAATGCATATTTATGATGACCTAATGTTGAGCCAAAAGTCGAGATAACTTAAGCGTTGCTCTTACATTGGTTCTACCTAACGACCTACGCCTTGGGACTTCGGTCTTGAACATTTGAGCTCGTCTTTGGCTTGTCTATGCAATTCCGTCATCAATATGTTTCTCGGCATTAAATCTTGATTGTTGTCATATAATAACGTTGTTTGACACTTGACTTCATTGTTTGTCATTCATCAAAACCTATACCTGAAAATCATGCTAATACAACCAATAGCGCACATATCGTAGATAGAATGATTTTCTACAATTTTCCCCTTTTTGATAATGACAAACAATAGGAGATATGCATATTGGATTCCCCCTAAATTCATGCTATATCTCAACATACAATTTATGCAAACAATAACTCAATATAATTCCCCCTTAATTGAATATTCCCCCTCAATTAGAGCATACTAGAAGGTGAAGACATTTCCCCTTATTCGATGCATATCGCCTAAATTCTTCCCCCTTTTGGCATTAACAAAAAGAGTATGCCAATTGTTATTTATACTATTGACGATACCAATTGTTAGAAAAAAATCATATCAACATCAAATAGTACCAAACGTTAGTAAAAACATACCAACCATAATAACGGTCATTTTTCGTAAATATACCAACTGTTATTTAAACTAAAAATATTCATCATAACATGAATTAATCATTTAATATAAAAATAATTGATACCAATTGTTATTCAAAATAAACTTATCAAAAACATGAATCAATAATTAATATCAATTGTTAGCACATATCAACTATTACGTTTTTATCAAAAGTACGATAACTAACCGACGTTCCCCCTCGATGCAATAAGGTTTCGTGCTTGATGCATCTACTACGATATTGTAGTCTTCAAGCACACCTGCAAATGTACCTAAAAATAGGTTTACGGTACCCAACTTCTTTTGGGTTCTTGGGGGTTAGGCAAATAATAATCATAATCAAAATATGAACCTCTATGTTTAGCAAAACATACGGGTGCAATGTGTCCTACCCGGTTACAATAATGACATATAACATTCGGGTTGTGCATATGTCTAGGTTGAGCCAAATACGTTCTAGGTGATCTAAAGTTGTTATTCCTAGAAGTGTTGAAATTCCTAGAGTCATTTCTAGGTGGTCTAAAATTATTAATTTTAGACTCATTAACAAAAATCCTAGAATCATTTCTAGGTGGCCTAAAATGATTAATTCTACGCTCATTAATAAAATTCCTAGAGTTGTGTCTAGGATGTTTAACCTCATTTCTATCATCCTTTTTAATTACTTCACTTGTTTTAGAATCATTTACACTACATTTTTCTAGTGTATTTCTAAGTTCTACGTTCTCTATTTTCAAAGAGCTACAAGAAGAACAATTTGAACTTTGAACAATTAAAGAGGCTTCATTCATCTCCTTGATTTTATTTTTGAGATCGACATTGTCATTTTCCAAAAATCTATTTTCTTCTTCTAAAATTTTGATTTTATTTTTAAGAACAGTATTGTCATTTTCTAAAAGATCATTTTTTTTTTAAAGAAGGTTGTTTTTCAAAATCTTTTTCTTGCAAAGAAAGTGTTTTCTCAAAATCTTTTTCTTGCAAAGAAAGTGTTTTCTTCAAATCTTTTATGGTTTTGGAAGCTTTAACAAATTCACCATATAGTTCATCATAGGCATTTTGTATTTCTTGAAACGAGTAAGAGTTAGAAATACTTACCTCTTCTTCTTCGTTGGCCATGAGGCATAGTGCGGCAGTTTCATCGCCCCGAGCTGTCCGAATCCCATGTTACGCGCCTATGGTGTTTCTTCTTTTTCTTGTCCTTTGATTTTGGACAATGTGATTTGGTGTGGCCAAGTTTTCCACAATTTTGACATGAAGGACTTGGTTCTTCCTTCTTTATTTCCTTCTTCATAAACTTATAAAACTTTTCAATTATATCATTGGAAGTAATAGCATCATCGTTTTCCGAGTCACTTACCTCTTCTCTTTTAGAGGATGAGGCTTTGAAGGCAATATTCGAATTACTTCTAAGATACGGATTAAGAGTGCTTTCATAAGCTTTAAGATTACCTCGTAGTCCATCAATTGTGACGTCCGTGATTCCTATCGACTCTTGGATAGCATTTGCTTTGGAACGCCATTTGGGAGTGAGACTCCGTAGGATTTTTCGAACTAGATCTTTGTTCGAGTATACTTTTCCGAGAGCATGAAGATCATTGACGATCATTGAGAATCGTTCGAACATATTATCGATGTTTTCATCTTCCCTCATTCTAAAAAGTTCATATTCATGTGTTAGAAAATTAATTTTAGATTCTCGGACTTGAGACGTACCTTCATAAGTGATCTCGAGTTTATCCCACATTTCCTTTGCATTTGTGCAACAAGAGATTTTCCGATAATTGTCCGGATTCACCGCACAAAATAGTAAGTTGACGGCCCTTGCGTTTCTTTCAACCTTCTTGATGTCCTCAGCATCATATTCATTTTCCTCCTTTGGAATCATGATTTCCCCAACTTTCTTTGTTGGCATTTGTTCACCTTTCTTGATGATTTGCCATAATCGAAAGTTATTTGATTGGATGAAGATTCTCATCCGCTCTTTCCAGTATGTATAATTTCTTCCATCAAAAAATGGAGGCCTCTCGGTGGAGTGTCCTTCGCTCATTATTCCTGCGTTCAATATTCTCAACAAAAAAAATATATATCACTCTCAATCGGTTAAGGCTTTTAGAGAGTTAGGCTCTGATACCAATTGTTAGGATTTATGCCCGTCACTAGAGGGGGTTGAATAGTGCGGCACGAGAATATTGATAAACATTGCGGAATTAAAAATTGCAGGAATAAAATAAATTCGGTAATAAAAATAGCAAGGAAAGAACACACCGAATTTATCCTGGTTCACCACAACTTGTGGTTAGTCCAGTCCCCGAGAGACTCTCTCGAGATTCCACTAACTCCGTTAAGCTTTCGGGTGCCTAACAAACCGTTACACTTGCCCGTAGATGTACACTCTACAAGACTTCAACTTGCTCGAGGATACCGCACCTCAAGACTTCAACCTTGCTCGTGGATACCGCACCACAAGACTTCACACACTAAGACTTAGGGTACTTAGCGAACCCGACAATCAATGAGAAGATATGTTCTTCTCAAACACCTTTCTCTTTTACAACAAGGACTCTCTCAAAAGAGTAGATAAAGAGATACAAAATTTAGCTCTATGAACAACTCAAAGTTGTCTCTCAAATGGCTCAACAAAAGCTCTAAAATGATGCTCAAATAATGTCAATATGTATATCAATATTGGGAGGTGTTGTGTGTTTAAAATCAGCTCAAAAGACCTCTTTTTATAGGGGTTAGAGGGTGCAAGTCCATTGCTTAATTGACAATCAATTATGCTGATTTTATGCAAGGATAATGGATTATTGGATTTGGATAATCGATTATCCTTTTGCCGTTACAAAATCGGAAGCAGATTCTGCTCACATATAATCGATTATATAGCCTGTATAATCGATTATTTTGGGGCAGAACTGAAAACTTCGGCAACGGATACATATATCGATTATGCTCAAGTGTATAATCGATTATTCTCTTCCAGAATTGAAGACTAACTTCAAAAACCATTTTAATCGATTATGCTCAAGTGTATAATCGATTATTCTCTTCCAGAATTGAAAACTCACTTCAAAAACCATTTTGGTTAAAATGAAAACTTTAATATCATTTTGTTTGAAATATTTGAAATATGTTTATGATAAGTATGATTTAATAAAATGATTTAATGCATATTTATGCTGACCTAATGTTGAGCCAAAAGACGAGATAACTTAAGCGTTGCTCTTACATTGGTTCTACCTAACGACCTACGCCTTAGGACTTCGTCTTGAACATTTGAGCTCGTCTTTGGCTTGTCTATGCAATTCCGTCATCAATATGTTTCTCGGCATTCAATCTTGATTGTTTGTCATATAATAACGTTGTTTGACACTTGACTTCATTGTTTGTCATTCATCAAAACCTATACCTGAAAATCATGCTAATACAACCAATAGCGCACATATCGTAGATAGAATGATTGTCTACAGAAAATACAATATTACATTGAGTAAGACTGTTAGGTGTATTCCTATCCTAACCGCAAAATCTTTCCCCGAGCCGCGGGTGCAAAAAAAAGCTCTCTCTAATTCTACTCTAATATAAATACAGTTTCTCAAGCATGTCATAGATAGTAAATAAAACTTAACTGTTGGCCACATAATTAAGTAATTATGTACAGAATTAAAGAAACAACTTATCACGACCCTGATTCGCCCTCTGTGAACCTTCGTGACGGCACCTAGTCTCTACGACTAGGTAAGCCTAAATTGCGGAAAGATAACCAAACTTGCGGAAATAAAACGGTCTAAAAATAGAAATAAGCAATAAAAATATTAAATTTTCCCCTCGGCATACACTATATGTATACAATCTCAACAATATCTAAATCCAAGATCCGGAACCCTACGAATCACAAGCTAAGATAAATGCTACATACCTCTAACTCCGGAAATGTCTAACAAACAAAAATGTAAAGAAGGGCTAAGTGTTTAGCATGAATGGAAGGGACTCCTTGGTCTGCGGACACGGCAGCTATACTTCGGAGTCTTTAAGCGGTCACCTCTCTCAAGGATGATAGGCCTGATCAGGGGTACCTGGATCTGCACATAAAAACATGCGCAAAAGAGGCATGAGCACACCACGGTGGTACTCAGTAAGTGCCAAGCCTAACCTCGGTCGGGTAGTGACGAGGAAGGTTAGGGCCTTACCGAGGTTAATAAATAAAGAAATGGCATGATAAGATAAACAATATAATTGAGAATCTATAGTAAGAGTCTATGCAGAATAATAAGAGTAACGGAAGAAGAATATAAATGCAAATCACAAAGAACTACCACGTACAACAAGTATAATAACCAGGGATCTCTTGGTATCCTCAATATATACACTAGGGATCTCGTGGTATCCCGAGGATCTCTTGGTATCCTCAATATATACTAGGGATATCTTGGTATCTCGAGGATCTCTCGGTATCCTCAATATACATGCCAAGGATCTCTTGGTATCCTACACCTCAGTTAGGATCATAATTTTGTACAGGGGATCTCTCGGGATGCCGTCCCATAGTCCCAAATTAAAATACACAGCAACAACATAACAATGTTAAATTAAATGTCTACTTCGTACTAGTAAATAGTTAAATTCTAGTCTAATATGCTTCACGTGGTGCAATTAAGGCAGTTTAAACAAATAGACAATTAAGTCAACTAAGCATACTTTTCTAGCTAACAACATACTAAGTTTGCAAGTAGGATAGAACATGAAGGAAAAGAACTCAGTTTACATGCTTAAAGAAAAACCGCGCTTTCAACAATTAGCTCAAGTACACAATCGTCACCTCACGTACAAGGCATTTCAATTATCAAATATCATATCATAACGGGAAAGTCCCCACCACAAGGTTAAACAATCCACTTACCTCGGACAAGCTCAAATCAACCCAAAACCACGCTTTTGCCACGAGTATCTAACTCCAAATGGCCCAAATCCAAATCGTCCAGGTGCAAAAGTCTTCAAAAATCTCCCCTTCCGAGCTTCCAAATTCAAAAATGTGATAATAGATTTAAACCTCGAATTGGGATTTTTAAGAACCTGCCTAGGTAATTTGTGCAATGCGAACGCGGAAGGACAATCGCGTTCGCGAAGAAGGGAACTGAAGCTGCCAAAAAAGGCCATCGTGAACGCGAAATAAGGGACGGGAATGCGGAGAGTAAAGAGCAGGGGCTTACGCGAACGCGGAGGCTGTGACACGAACTTGAAAAAGAAATAGCGACAACCCCTCAGCGCCAAATTCTACTTCGTGAATGTGAGGGTTTGGAAGCAAACACGAAGAGGGGTAAAGGCACACGTTCGCGAACGGGGAAGGCTAACCACGAACACGAAGAACAATAATTTCTTCCTCCAAGATTACTCTTCGCGAATGTGTAGGAGAATACGTGAACGCAAAGAAGAATACCAGCTAACATTTTTTCTGCAATTCAACTAGTTCTAAATATGACCCGTTGAGCATCCGAAAGACACCCGAGGCTCCCGAGACCTCAACTAAACCTACCAACCAATCCTAAAATATCATTCAAACTTGTTCCAACCTTCGGAACGCTCCAAAAAACATCAAAACACCTATTTTTCATCGAATTCAAACTTAAAAATTTCAAAAAATCTTAAAACACATTTTTGATCAAAAATTCTATCAAATAAAAAATGAAAAGCTAAACTAACAAAGCCTATCAGCTACGAGTTACAAGATTCCTATCTATAAACCTTCTAAAGCTTGATCTTGTGTCTCGGCTAGTTTTTCCTACAGACTCTGATCTGAATCTTGATGCTTGTTAGCTACAACCGCTGGTTCATTTTTCTTTAGCTTTTCGAATCAAGGTGGGACATGCAAAGCTTGTAACTTCAATCATATCTTGAGCAGCCCACATCTATTTTCTGCTTTTGTACTTAGAGTTCACTTCTTTTCTTTTATTCTGTATTGAGACTTCTTCTTTTGGTCATCTCAAATCTCGTGCCTCACGGTAAAAACTTGTTTAGGCACCAAAACAAACAAACGAACAAAATTGTTCTGCCCCAGTTTTCATATGGAATATTCGTGAGTTATTGTAACAAAAAACTAAAATACTTCTTTATTGAAAGTGATAAAAATCAAGATTGTGCATCCTTTAGAAAAAGAGAGTAGGGAATGGAGATCCTATATCTAAAATGAAATCAACTGAGGATTGGAGACCCTAATTGGAAAGATTTCCAGGTTATACTGGCATCAACTAAGGAGTGTGAGCCTATGCTGGAAAAGATTACCAAGTTATGCTAGCATCGACTAGGGAGTGGGACCCTAAGTTGGAAAGATTACCACGTTATGCTGGCATCAACTACGGAGTGGGACCCAATATTGAAAAAGATTATCAGGTTATGATGGCATCGATTAGGGAATGGAACCTTAAGCTGGAATGATTACAAAGTTATTCCGACAAAGTCATCAGTTTATGCAGGAAAAGTCCTCAGGTTATGCCAAAAAAGTCCTCGAGTTATGCCGGAAAAGTCACCGGGTTATGTCGGGGTTATGCCGAAAAATTCAGTGGGTTATGCCGGCAAAGTCATCCAGTTATGTCAGAAAAGTCCTTGGGTTGTGCCAGAAAAATCATCGGGTTATGTCGGAAAACTCATTGGGTTATGCCGGAATGGTCCTCAAGTTATTGTTGACACCCAATTTTTTACATATTTTTAATATGCAAAATACTTTCAAAACAGCATATATATATGCATATATAAGTATGTCCAAGCATTTTATTATTTTTTCTGTAATTTTGTATGATTTTAACTAATTTATTTCCATTTTTCATTCGTAAAATTCCAATAATTATGTCCAAAATTATTATTTTAGATGATTCATTTATTGGATTATTATATTTATGCTAAAATATGGCTAAGGTAATCTTTTATATATTTTTTCTATTTTATTTAGTATTTTAAGCTAATTGCACATAATTACAATATTAGCTATTTTTAGGTTTAAATTTGTCTCATGTTTATAAAATGGAATCCTATGTTTTTAAATTGTTAATTATATATTATAAATTATATTAGTGCTTTTAATTTATTTTCAGAAATTATTTACTATTTTTATCAATTAAGAGGAAAAAGTGGCTATTTAAATTTTAGCGCAAATTGAGTTTCAATTATAAAACCAGGAGCTAATTTTCCCAACCCGATTTCAATTTTAACCCGACCCTTAACCCAATTAAACCAACCCAACCTGGATCCCACACCTACCCTTCTAAATCTAGGTCGTTGATCATTTAAATCAACGGCTACCGTCCCCCCCCCCTCTATTTTTAACCCCAAATGACCCTTTACCCTAACTCATTTCCCATCGCCCGCCACCTCTGAATCCCTTTGCTCTCAATTCTCTCTGCAATCTCACACGAACCCTAGCCGCCACCATCTAATTTCACCCAATCCACCTTAATCCCTGCCTAATCCATGGCCTCTCGTGGCCATTTGAGATGTGTATCGGCCTCCTATGGCTTTTGGGTATTTCCTTTTATGATTTCATGGAGAAATCTCAAAGAGTTTTGGTCCAGTCCTTGCCCTACTTCGATCTCTGAACCTTATCATGCCATCCATGGTTGTTCAAGTCAGATCCTTGACTTTTGCGGCTAGATTGGTATTTTTTAAAAGTCTTTCTCACTTTCTCTGAGTTCTTTGAAACCCTAGCTCCAAGGGCTATTCGATTTTCCTTTCTGATTTGTGCTTTGTTGCAAAAGTATTAAGTGTTTCTCGAAGGTTCTTTGACTTTTATTTCAAAATGACTCTTCATTTTTAAACAATTAGGGTTTCTCTCAACTTCTTTTAAAGATCTCTTCTCTTTTTTGGTGTTGTTTCATGACTTTACTATGTTCAAACAACTTGTTTATGCATTCTTTCTACATGATTCGTCATGTTAAAAACCCTAGTTCCTTTTTGGTCTTATCTGAGTTCTGAAACGGTTTGTTTAAATGTGTACTTGTTCTTTGTTTCTGACTTTCTTTCCTTGTTTGACTTATTTATTTGAGTTCTTATCATCTCTTAAACTCGACTACTGTTGAAGCCAAAATTTCTTGAAAGGGGTTTTCCTCACTTATTACTAATGTGAGACCTTTACTTGTTTTTGATTTTTCTTACCTGTCAGTTTGGTTTTCTGCACTTTGGTTCTATGTAACTGCTTGACTATTGTGCTTCAAATAGTTTTATGTTACTACTAAATCCAAGCTTACCCTGTTGCTACTATATGTTTGTGTTGCTTCTTTTTGTCAACATGTTTGACTTTGCATGCCTATTCATTCCTTGCTATTGATATGTTGAGGTACAAAATCTTGACCCTCTCTTGATTGATTCTGATTCCCTCAATGTTACGATTGATTGCAAAAGGTTTTCTTATGAACCCTAATTATATTCATTTGTTTAAATTAATTGATTTCCCTCCTTTAGTTATTGTGGTGTTTTACCTTGCTGAATCATTTTCCAAAACTAAGCATGTTTTCTACTTAAACTTGATTATTTACTTCATGCTTTTACTTCCCCTTATATGGCAATAATCAATCTGTCCCAAGCTGATTTCTTTCCTTAACTAAAACTTGTTAGTATCCATGAAGTAGTGATTCCTTAATATAAGGAAATTATGTGTGTTAATTGATTCTGATTGCGATTATTTCCATGTTTGTGTTAAGACTTTACTTATTACCTTATTCTTCACTCGCTTTCAAAACTATAAATACCCTACCCTATTTTCTTTTAAACAGACGAATAGCTTGAGTTCAGAATACACACTTACACTCAAAACTCTGTCTTTCTTTACTACTACTTTGTGCTATTGCTTTGTCTAGCCGGCTGAAAGCCTAGGCTAGACTGTGGAATCTTTCTTACTTTTCCTTTTCTACACTTTGCTTCTCTACTGATATGTCCTAGTTATTTTTTAAGTCTCAACAACAACATCCTTATTTAAGTTGCTTCAATTTCTCATTCTTGTCTACTTCTGCTTATGTTTCTACAATCAAGTTATGTTACTAGCATGTTATAATATGTTCATTTCCTCTTTTAACCTATATGTGTACTCTGTCAGCCTTTGTCGTGTACTAGCTACCCTATAAATACAAAACCCCATATCCCTTATATGTCTTTTTGTTCCTTTGGACAGTTTCTATCCATGCCAGCATCATCTATTGTTGTGCATGAACAAACTAGACTCATGCTAGGGTTATACAATGTATCCCATAATCCCTTGCCCCTTTGAGTTTCACTACTATAACTGTTTTCAAACCACCCTTTACCACTTACTATTTCCAACCCAGTTTTAATAAATCTCTGTTACGCACTTTCACTATACTCTTAGAACCTAGGTTTGGCCCCTTCTTGTATGAGCCTTGCCTTAGGACCCTTGATTTACCTCTGATCTTGGACACATAAGGGTTAGCCCTTCCACACTGCACTCATTCTATTTGGTTATGTAAACTGGGTGTACGCTCCCGGGATCTCTTGAGGTTCTTAGGTAACTTTGACATGCCCAGGTATAAGAAAGGCATTGAGACATTGGCATTGAAGTGATTAATTAAATAACTCAGATAGGAATTCAAGATCAAGATTCTTTTGGTTGTAATTTCTTATTTCTATATCTTTTTTTAATTCAATCATTAGGGTTGTAATAACTTGTAAGCGTCATGGTGTGACTAGTGAAAAGGACTGGAAAATATACATGCTTTAGCTATTAAAAGGGTAGATAACATGCCTATAGGGTCTATTTTTCAAATATGGTCCATTATATAACATGTCTATAGGATTTGTTCTTGTTTAAAACAAATTCTACATGTTTCACTTTCATGCAATTAGAAATCATGCCTATATGGTTAAAAATCAGCTTTGCAATTAGATATCATGCCTATAGGATATAAAGTAATTGAAGCTCAATTTTCGTTACAGCATGTACCTAAACTCGTTTCCCTTTAGAAATCATGCTTAAAAGTCCAAAGTCAGCTTTCACACACTTACATACCATGCCCGTAGGACCTTAATAGTTATAATGGAAAACATGCCTACAGAATTTAATAAAATAATTTAGTTGGAAAAGTCGTTTAGTTCATGTTGTTATTCTGAATTGGATTAGTTAATTAATTTGCCACTTCATTAATAATTTTCTCAAACATTGCCTCGACTCAATACCATTAGAAAGCACATCTATAAGATCTCAAATTGTTTGCTTAAAATTAGTCACTGATCTACTACATTCCTAATCAATATAGATATCATGCTTATTGGATATCATTAATACGCCTAGGCAAGACTTAGGTAACTACTTGAATAAAACTGGAATCGCCTTCGTTAATCAACAATTGCTACAACCAGTAGGCAGGCATGATTCAGACTTCTTATCTGAGCTATGTAATGAATCTGGTTCTTACTCAAATCCCCTACTTTAGGACATAAAAGATTCAGACTTTAACTGTGTTTGAGTCGTGCTATTTATATGCATTATTTGTGGAGTTTTATATGAGCCTTCTTACATTTTCCCCTTTAAACGCAGTCCTATGTGTTTTTGCATATTGCCTTAGCCTATTACCTTTAAACCTAAGAGTCAACCTAAAACTCTCCCTCTTATGGGAATAGTAGTCCTAAAATTCCTCTAGGAATGATAGAAATAGAGTGGGTAATAGCACGCAATAGAGGTCGAGACCAATCCACGCTTTAATACCTTTACAGGGTGGGAAGGGTAGATACAGATATGATGACCGGTGCACTAATACCACGTGTAGTCCCTCTTTTGAGGAATGATTACCGGGTATTGCATTAATGTGATCTATATTAAAAACAAACCTAGGACCTGTTCACATTCATCAGCATATTAGATTGTAACTCTTTTCAAAACTTTGATTTTCTACTTTCTTTTAAACAAGCACTTGTGTATTTAAATTCAAAATCCCCTATTACTTGAGCTTTATTTTCTTACTTTGTTAATTGCACAAATTCACAAAAACTATCTGGCCGGGAGCCACACTAGTGGATCCTGAGGGGTGCCTAACACCTCCCCCTTGGGATAATTTCAAACTCTTACCCTATCTCTAGTTACCAACATCTTTGTAGTTGAAACTTATAGGTTCCCTAACGCACCTTAAAGATCATTAGGTGGCGACTCTTCAAAAATTGCAAACCCCTTTTCCTAAAAAGGAAAGAGTTGTCCCAACTGAATGTCATGAACCCGATTTTCGTGGAGGGAAAAAGGGGGCACGAAAGCATGGGGTCTCTACTAGCGATGTTTTAAAGCTTTTACCATTTCAGATTGTTCTTGTGAATTTGTACTATTTCCTATGTGCAATTATTTACTTAATTCCTTTCAATAGTTAATTCCTTCTCTAAAAGCAAAACTGACGTTTCTTTCTTATTTTCTTTCCTTTATTTCTTTAAATTATGAAACTGTTGTATTTATTGCTTTATTAATATGCAAATACATGTCAACATACTTTTTATTATTGAATAATCATGCTCAACAACATACTCCAGTCACGTCAAAACAAATACTATAGCAACGCTTATAATGAGTGGTTGCGCTCTTCCTATATCATTACCCCCTAAATTCGGAAAGGCATATTTGCGGTAAAACTAGTCGATCAGCAATGCAATCGACATTTCTGATCCTTCCCCCTAGAGTTGTCCGCTCAAGCATACCAGTCTAAAACCCCATAGAAACCTTACTCTGTCAAATTATGCATGCATCATGGTCAAACCTAGCCGGATCAGTTATGCTGTCCACATAATGATCCTTTAAGATAGCCTAGTCCAAAAGTCCACTGGGTTTCCCTAAGCCCAATGTGGACGTCGTCACGTTCTGTGCATTATTTAGAGAACTAGATGTTTTATGCTAATCATTGATATTAAATAGTCGAGTCTGATAGGGGAAGGATCTAACCTTATTTTCTAGCATAAATATGAGGCACGAAGACCCCAAATTCGGCATGCTCACCAACATCCGTACAAGATTGTTAAGCTGGTGGAAAGATTTACACTCTAGTGATCAAAATCTCGTCAGAAAGTATCTGGGGACTCTACCATCCCTTTTAGAGGTCCAACCTAATAACATGATCATAGAAGATGCCACATTGTATTGGGATTCCGAAAAGGTGGTATTCCGCTTTGGGGTATTGAAATGACACCTTTGCTGGAGGAGATAGGAGGACTGGTCGGTCTAGCATGGGAAACTCCGGGCTTGCTAATGCCTGAATTTCAAAGGTATGAACTTCCTTAAAATGATGGGTTTGAATAAGAATCCAGATTTAACATGCTTGGAGGATTCATACATCACTTTTGAGTACTTGTATGAAAGGTACAGTCACAACAAATCTTACCGTACCTACTATGGCGAGTTTGTCATCACATCCTTGGGACACGTCCATCGCAGGGTTTTCATCTTCATATCTTTCTTCCTAGGTCTTATTGATTTCCGACGAAGAAAGGTAGAATTCACACTAGGCTGGCTATAGTTACCAAAACCCTAATGGAGGTTATTGGTGCACAGACATTCAACATTGTATCCATGATTATTGCAAACATATACTGAGCCTTAGAGAAGTGTCAACAAGGAGCGAAACACTTCAAAGGATGCCATTTTCTACTTCAACGTTGGCTCATAGAGCATCTCCAAAAGGGCGAATATTGACAAGAAATTCAATGTAGGGTCTGGGATGATCACATTACTTTCCACCATCCAAAGTGAATGAATTACATCCCTGACATGTTCGCTCAGCCTGAGGATGCTAAAGGATAGGCCGAGCTATTTGATAATCTGATCGAAGAACAGGTTTAGTGGATGTTTGAATAGTTTCTGATGGAGGAGTTCATCGCCCGATCTAGAGATGCGTCTTTCGTGATACTAATTGTTCTTAGAGGAACCTATCCTTTTGTCCCTTTGCGAGTTATAAGGCAAGCTGGTAGGAAGCAATTCATACCCAGGATCGACAAGATGAGCCACTTTCGAGCCAACTTCTAAGGCGATGATAGTCTCTACAAGTGCCAATCCCAACACATGTGGCATATCAAGATCATAATAGGAAAGACACCATAGAGCCAGACAAATATCATCCTAATTGTACTCCTTTCTATTCAGGTTGGTTGGAAGATAATCATGATGGTTTGGACCATCCAAGATTTGTTCGAGGCCACATGATTATAGATAAAAAGGCCATGGTGCAAGTCAAGTACAACCAGTTGCACAAAAGGATCCGGGAGTGCAAAAGTGAACACATTGTGAAATACAAGAGTCCAACCAGAAGCTAATCGAGGAATGGAAAGACATGGCTACCAAAGCCAACAAAAGGCTAAGATACTTGGAGCGAGGAATAGTGGAACTAGAAAGAAAGTTTCTCAAAAAGGTTGAAGATTGTGAAGGGGATAAAGGGGCTGAAGGTGGATATCTAGCTAGAGCATATCTGTTGCTAGAACTTCAGGAGTTGGGAAAGTTGTTGTTCGGAGCCAAGGATGCTGAATTTGGGGAAGGTCCTTCTGCGACCAAGTAGATATGAGTTTATATTTTTGATTTAAAATGTAACAAGGCCAGTGGCCATTAGTAACTTTTTATTTCCTGCTTATTTAATGTCAATTTGGGATTCGTCTTATCTTTATTAATGAAATGAGGCACTTAGCATTATGAGTTCTCCAAATTAACATGTCTTTTGGCTTACCTTGGGTACAATAAGGTTCCCAAATTAGGACATGCTTTACATTCCTTTACTACATGTTTAAAATATTGCAATACTTTTTATGATCATCACTATCTTGTTTACCTTTTGTTTTGTTTTTGTTTTGTTATTCCCCTCCCCAAAGGTTAGTTCGTGCACTCTGGAAACATCATCTTATTCCACGAGATCTAGGGGTCCTCCACCCACTTATCCTCTTATTCCTCTTAGAACAAGAATAAAAGCAAAATTGAAGATTTGAACAACAGCAGAAAAGAGAACACAACAACAGAGGCCACTGATGGCTATGGTATTCGAGTTCCCAGTGAAAATGTGTCACAACTTGAGCATAAATTGTTGATGTTTTAGGAAGAGCTAGATTAGGTTCGGAATCTAGCCAACCTATCCTTCTTTCTCAACACCCTAGACACCAACTTCCTGAATGTTCAGAACCCCATAAAACAACTGAATCATCGCACTACTCGAACAAAAAAATAATGCAACACTTGCCATACTCCAAACACCATTCCACTACTCATCCCAAAACCTCAAAACTTTGCAAATGACCATTTCCACGCCTACACACCAGGCCAACATAATAATCCCATATACGTGGAGGCCATGCCACTCTCCACCCAACCTATATCTTGCAAACTTGAGTTTGATGAAAAGGATTTACTCATCAGAAACTTGGCTGAGGAACTTAAGAAATTAACCAGCCGAATTCAGGGCAACGATGGAAGGATCGAAGGGTTAAACTACGAAGACCTTTGCATACAGCTAGATGTCGAACTAACTGAGGGGTACAAACCTCCTAATTTTGAGATGTTTGATGTAGATATGATCTGAGGGTCCATTTGAGAACATACTGCGACAAGCTGGTCGGAGTAGGAAAAGATGAAAGGATCTGCATGAAGCTGTTCATGAGGAGTCTGAAAGGAGATGCGCTATCTTGGTACATCAGTAAAGATCCTAAGAAATGGTCGAGCTGGGTAGGTATGGCTTCTAACTTTATGGACAGGTTCAGGTTTAACACAGAGAACACACCAAACGTGTTCTATATCCAAAATCTAAAGAATAAGCCGATGGACTCATTTTATGAGTATGCTACTCTCTGGAGGTCTGAAGCTGCTAAGGTCAGACCCACCTTAGAAGACGAACAAATGAACAAGTTCTTTGATGGTGAATAAGAACCATAAGTTTTCGGACATAATCAAACTAGGCGAACGAATTGAAGAAGGGATAAAGAGCAGGATGATTACAAACTTTGAGGCCTTGAAAGTTAAAAATAAGGCATTGCAGTCTGGTAGTGTGCCTAAGAAAAGAGATGTAGGGGTCATGATGTTTTTCACAAAGGACCAAGTCTCCTCTCAAATACCAAAATCACATAATACCTCCACTCACATATCAGTCAGCCCCAAATCACCAAGCACCCTCTTACCAAACTCCTCCACCAACTTATCAGTCATCTCCAGCCCCTATATGTTAGCCTACCTCACCCAGATACTCCTAACCTGCTCGTGTCTACCAAACTTAAAATTCCCAACCATCTCATTATCAACCACCCCCACCCCCTCTGCATGCTAAAATTTCCCTAGGCCCCGACCTTATTTGATCGAAGGCCTCCCAAATAATACACAGCCATCGCCGATCCTATTGCCCAGCTGTATAAGAGGCTCAGCGCCGCTGGTTATATCACTCACATCCCTGCTACAACCCTTGAGAATTATTCTCAATGGGTTAACCAAAACAAGTCTTGTGCATACCACTCCGACATGAAAGGACACACCATCGATAAATGTCGCTCCTTAGAAGACAAGATACAGTCTCTGATTGATAACAAAATCGTTGTGGCAAAGAAAGCCGCTTCGAACGTCTGCAAAAGCCCTATACCAGATCATAAGGGTAGGGGTATTCACATGATTGAACTAGAGGATGATTGGGATCCCCAAGGATCCATCGGGTTGATCACAAAAGGCGATAACACAAAGAGACCAGAAGTTACTCTCAATCCGATTATAGTCTAGATTCAACTGTCTGAGGACACCAAGGTAGATATGTCTATACCTTTTGAGTTTGAAGTGGCACCATCAACAAAGGTTCCCGCACCATTTGGGCATGTAGTCTTGCCACCCAAAGAATATATTCAATTTGAAGCAAAGATAGCCGCACCGATCCCAGTGGTGATGTCCACCATGCCGCCATTCTACACAAATGCCATACTATGGTATTATACAGTCGAGGCAAGAAGGAAAGTAAGGCCAGAATTGAAGAGACTGTCGTAGCGTAGGGTATGACAAAATACTGGTAGAGTCTATACCTCTGAACACTTAGCTGAGTCAAGCAAACAGGCCTCCAATCGGCCTCCCCTCATTGAGAATGGTCTGGACGACATTTGAAGGAAAATAAACGACAAGGAGTATTCGGTCATCGACCAGTTAAACAAGACGGCAACACAAATATCCATCCTCTCATTGCTGTAGAATTCCAGAACATACAAGAATGCTCTGTTGAAGGTGCTGAGTGAAGCCTACGTGCCCAGTAACATCACTGGCGGGGAAATGGCTAATATGGTGGGGCAAGTGCTAGAAAGCCACAAAATCACCTTTTATAAGGAGGAGCTACCACCTGAAGGGATATTTCACAACAAAGCACTGCATATCACTGTACAATGCGAAGACTATTTCATCACCGGGATCCTGATCGATGGGGGTTCCAGCCTTAATATATGTCCTTTGGTAACACTCAAGAAGTTGGTTAAAGGGTTGCATGAGATAAAAGAAGGAGCAATGAATGTGAAAGCTTTTGATAGGTCTCAAAGGTCCACCATCGGTGAGATTAGTCTGTGTATGCGGATGGTACTAACCTGGTTGGAGGTCGATTTTCAAGTAATAGATATGTCGGCATCCTACAACTTGCTGATAGGATGACCATGCATGCTGGTGGGGCCGTAGCATCAATGCTGAATTAGGCCACAAAGTTCAAATGGAATCACCAGGAAGTAATCATTCACAGTGACAGCACCAATCCTATATATAGTCGCCAGACCATTCAGGCAATCGGATAAATAAGAAAGCTAGGTGGAGGACCTACCACCAAATCGAGCAGTTCAATGTTGTCGACAAAGACAAATGGTGGGATAACATGATCAAGAGTATATTGAATTGGAGTGGGTACAAACCTGCCAAAGGACCGGCAAGAATCTCTAAGGGATCTCTAAACCTATAAAAATCAAGAAACATGGAACTACTTTCGGCTTGGGATATGAATACACTTGGTAGGAGTTCAATAATTGGTCGCCATCATGGTGCGGTTCTTACTACCCCTTAGAGAAACTAATACTGCATCTGGAGCAGACTTTCCAACAGGCCGACATCGCCTATGAGACAAATGATGAAGAAGCACTCGCTGCAGTGAAAAACTTGTTTCTAGAGAAAAATGATATGGATTGTTGTGATATTCTCGAGGAGGAGGGGGAGGAATGTCCTTCCATACAGATTGTGAGCAGAGGGGCAGATCTCAACAATTGGACTATCAGGACCACCATAGCCCGACAAGCCTCGGGGTAGCAAGGCCAAAACAAGCACTATTCACTGTTTTATTTACTGAATGATTTTTTTTAATATTTTTCAATTGTCGCAATAGATATTAAATGTTCAAAACAATTATTTATCAAAGCATGTTTGATTTTTCCAATGAATTAACATATATTTCTATCATTTTCCTCCTTACTTTATCAATACAACATTACTATTACTCATCTTGATGAAACAATGATTGTGATATGCAATGAGACAACACAACAAACGGACATAGATTTAGAATAAGCTGACATACCTGACGAGATTGTCAAATAAGTTGAGAACTTTGAGAACAGACCTAAGTCCAACCTAGACGAATTTGAAATTGTTAACCTGGGAGATGCAAAAAATGTCAAGGAAACACGAATCGGCATTCACCTATATCCATCAGAGAAGAAAGAATACACAGAGTTTCTAAAGGGATATGAGGACATATTCGCTTGGTCATATAATGACATGACCGGTCTGAGTACGTATATTGTGGATCAAAACTAACAACCGATCCAATGTGTCCACTGGTAAAGCAAAAGCTCAGAAAGTTCAAACCTGATATGAGCCTGAAATTCAAGGTAGAAGTAACCAAGCATATCAAAGCTAAGGTTCTAAGGGTGGTTGGGTACCCAACATGGTTATCCAACATTGTGCGAAAGAAGGATGGGAAGGTTAGAGTTTGTGTCGACTACAGGGATCTTAACCGGGCAAGTCCGAAAGACGACTTTCCTTTGCCGAATATACACATCTTGATTGACAATTCTGCCAAGCATAAGCTACAGTCATTCATGGATTGCTTCACTGGTTACCATCAGATCTGGATGGATAAGGAAGATGCTGAGAAAAAAGCTTTCATTACATTGTGGCGAGTATATTGTTACAAGATGATGCCATTTGGCCTAAAGAATGCAGTGGCCACCTACATGAGGGCATGAGAACCATTTTCCATGATATGAAACACAAGGAGATAGAGGCATATGTGGATGATGTTATCATCAAATCCAAGAAGGTCACTGAAAACATAGAACATCTACGGAAGTTTTTTAATAGACTGCGGAGGTACAACCTGAAAAAAAGCAAAGTGTGGATTTGGGGTGTGAGCGTGTGATTTTTCACTATATGAATTACTCCCAGAAAATTCAAACAAAATAATTTCGTTCATTATTTGGTAATTTTGTGGATTTTTGAGACATGTTCTGTTAAATGATTGCATTTATTTATGAATTTCAATTAATTGAAAAATACAAAAAAATATGTTGCATTTTGCATTTAGGATTTAAATTCTACATTTTAGGATTAAATAAAAATTAGTAGTTTGTTAGCATCTTTTATTTTTAATTTTAATTTTGGTAGTTTTCCTTTGATTTATTTTTTTTACTATTGATTGTGAGGTAATTAATTCAATTGGATAGGTTAATTTTTAATTTTAATCTAGTTTTTTATTTTAATTATGGGAAAAGAAAAAGGAATTGAAACATAAAAGAAGGTTGAAGTGAAAGTGAAATTGGGTGTTAAAACCACATATGGGTCAAATTCAAATCACACCAGCCCAAAATCAAGTCCACACCCCTCAAACCTGTCGCCCCAGCCCAAACCCATTTTTCCAAACCCGATCCAGTTTCCCCGCCCCCAAACGACGTCGCTTTGTGTCATCAAGTTCGGGCCGTCGAGGATACTTGATCGAACGGCTCGGAAGTTAGGTTTGTATTAATATAAAACAGTCGGATTCTCTCATCCCCCCTCTCACTATCGTCTCAATTAACCCTAACATCACCACCGCCCTCCGCCGCCGGCCGAAAATCGTCACAGCTGGCGGCAATATTCCAAACCTTACGAAATAACACTGTTTGTGCATCTCGACCCCCTCTACCTGAATATCCAACTATCGCCAGCTCAGCCGTGTCCGGCAGTGCCACTTCAAAATGGCCTCAAAATCATACCAAATAACACCTATACCTCACTCTCTGTGAATCCATAGTCTATAGCTTTCGAATATAGCTGGAGTTTCTTGAATTTCAAATCTCAGAAATACGAAAAACCCTAGAAGTCCTAATTTGCTCAAATTCTTCAGCCCAGAGACTGATTCGAGGCAAGAAATAATGTGCTCATTTGTTCTTGATGAAGAACAAACATTCATATCATTCCGGACTTCAAATCGGAATCCTTTTTCGTTCAACCTTTCATCAGTAAGTTTTCTTTTCTTTTCATCCTGGATTAACTACCTGCATGATTAGATAATTTAAATTTAATTTCGGTTTTAATTAATGATTCTGTCCTGTGTCAATTTTGTTTAAAATTTTGTCTTAAACAATCTTACATGGTTGGCTTCTCTTTTTCTCTCTCTTGTTATTTGAATTCACTGATTTTTTATAGTTTTCTTATTAACTCCATGCTTTAGTTTAATTTTGTTGACAATAACTAGTTTCATATTTTAGATTAGTTTAAGTTTCTGATTTTGTTCGTATTGATGCTAAATCGCAACTAGTGTTGCTAAGTGAATTAATTTGAATTGTCAAGTTTTAATTTAGGATTAAACTAGGCTTAATTTAATTTGATTTATCAAGGATTGTTACTGTTTTTTATATGCCATTTTCTTTTGAATTGCTTTAAATGATACATTTGGTCTTAAGAGTCATAATAATTAGCTTTAAATTAGGATCATTAGTTACAGATTACTAGTTCAATTTTAAGAATTGTTTGGTTATAGCTGAATCTTTCCAGCCTTTGTTTGACTAACTATGGTCAGTTTTTTACCAAGTTAACAAGGCTAGGGGGTTAGTAAGTATAGGTTGGTAATTTCAGGATAAATAAAAGGTAGTATATGCTTTTTAGATAATAGGAATCTTGCAGTAACATGAATTAGAAACACCTGGAACCTTCTAGTTGGGGTTCAAAATAGAGTTTCAGTAACTTGGTGTTAAGACTTGAGACACAAGTTAGTCTTTTAAAGACTTTTCAAGCAAAAATTGAAATTAAAAAGGGACCTAAGGGGTAAATTAAATTCAGCAGGGCACCCCTAACTGTTTGCATATAAAGGCATCATATTTGCCTTTCAAGGCAAGGTGGAGAGGCTAAATTTTTTTCCAAAAAGCAAAGCTGCTACTTTAAAAGTTTTAGAGGTTAGAAAATCCCCAAAAAAGGATGCTATTTTAGAAATTTTGAGAGGCTGAAAATATGAAAACACACAAAAAAGTCTTTGATAGTTAAAAATTCCAGAAATTGAAAGAGTTGGGGTTAATTTCACTGATTAGTGCACTATTTCATCGAGTTTTCTGGTTGGATTTCACTGTTCCATTGCTGAATGACCTAAATTTGCTGACTGTTGTTTGCCACTGCTGATTATTTCTTCCACTTTCATTTTAATTCAATTCCAGGTATTCCCTTACACCCTTTGCTAACGAATGAAGTATTCCAAGTGGGAACTAGGTATTCCTTTACACCCTTTCCTAACGAATGAAGTATTCCAAGTGGGAACCGGATTGAATCTAAAGTTGGAGATCTAAGTTGAATTTGAATGGAAGCCATGTACAAATAATTTTGTTAACTGTTGTTTTTCTCATAGTTTTGTAACTCTCGTGCTGATAAGTATTTTGAATATCTTAAGTTATTAATCTATGTTAAATGACTTGAGTTCATTTTTCTGCCATTTAGACAAACATTTGGACTGTGGCTATGTAAATGGACTATTAAAATATTGTACAAGGATTGCCTGCTAGAATGTCTTAGTTGATTGTTTTTTGTAGTTTGGGGTTAGGATATGGGTATGAAGAGGTTTGAATAATGAATTTGGTGTAGCATGCTCGGAATTTGGTATTTCAAAATTGTGATGTTAGAGAGTTCAAATGGTCTCTGCATATTTAAATGTGTTTAATTTAAGCTTGAAGTTAGCTTATGATTTTAGGATTCACTTCTAACTCATGTTGGTTGAATGAATATAGGGTGGAATGCCAAATTCTCAATTAGAATAGGTGTTAATAGTTGTTATGTTTACTTCTGAAACCACGCGGTGCTATTCTGCTTAAAGGGACACAAATCATGTTTAAAAATAATCAAGTTGCAATTGTTCCCTTGGGGGTTTAAAATGAGACAATTCAGAAGGCCAGACCTGAACATTCCCCATATGCGTTGGGCTGTCACTTTGGCCCAAGTGCCACTGCATGTCTTTCACAGGAAGGCGGCTAAATTGGGCTTTGTTTTGGACAAACTCGATCTGCCCGTTGGAAATTCAAAACAGTCCTAGGGCTGTGACTAGTGGGCTGCTTGCTCAGCCCAATTTTATCCCTAAAATTGATTTTTAGTGTTCATTCAACATCATCGATTAGGGTGTGCCACGAAATATAATTAGATAAGAAATGACATATGGCCCTCGTGAAGTAGTGTAGAAATGCTTTAATTAAAATAGTTGAGGTGCTCCATGCCGAAAAAAAATGACAAATCATGGCCCTCGTATTAATTTTATAATCTAGATATTTAAAATTGATCAATATTCGTAGCAAGCCTTTTGGGCCGTTTACAATACTATCGTGATTGTGTATACATTTGCGTAACATAATTATGGTTCTAACAATAAAACTAGAGTATGTGTTCCCACAACTTCGGCCCAAACACTCTTAATAATAACTAAGCGTTATCAATTGTGGACACGTTCGCTTGACATGATTTTTGACACGCTGAATAAGCGGGTATATGTATGCGTAACCCGTTTTAAGATAATTTCACAATTAAAAGCGGTAAGAAGTAAATGGACATAGGTTTAAATATTAGTAATTAAATAATTTAAAAGCCAAGTAGGATCAAAGCGATCGTGCTTGAACCACGGAACCCGGGAGTGCCTAACACCTTCTCCCGGGTTAACAAAATTTCTTACCTGAATTTCTGATTCGCGGACTATAATAATAGAGTCATTCTTTTCCTTGATTCTGGATTAAAACTGGAGACTTGGGACACCACAAATCTCCCAAGTGGAAACTCTGATTTTTAATAAAATAAATCTCATTTTGATTGTCCTTAAATTGGAAAAACTCTCTTATCTACGCCCCTTGCCGGGGTGTAGTGTGAAAAAAGAGGTGCGACAGCTCTGGTGACTCTGCTAGGGAACGAACCCAGAATCTCTGGTTTAGGGTTCAAGAATTCGAGCTTGCTTTGTGATTTTACTTGGCTTATTTATTGTTGATATTATTGTATTATGTGAACCTTTGTGCTAAATGTTATCTGTTTACCGCTTGAATATTGTTGAATTGTATATAATTGTCTCCTTATGCCACCCCTCTGAGTCTTATGAAAATGGTGCATACGTTTGCATAGCCTGCTTTTTCAGTAGAAAGTTTACCAAATAGAGCGAGGCTGGGCAAGTGACAAGGCCGGGCAGACTTTAGTGCTCTATGATATGCCGCCCCCTCCTCGACCCCAGTTGTCCGCTCGGGTACCCCATGTCTAGATCAAAACCCAGGATTCAAACTTAGAAAAACACAGCCTCATGACGGATCCCTAGTAGGAGCTCTTGTTTGCATCACGTGCATTTTGACTTAGGGGACTCAACACAGGGGTTGGGTCCGTCTAGGACAGGTTACCCCAAAATAACAGACTATCATGATGCATCCAATGTGCTATGTGAACATTCATTGTTTTCGACTTGCATGCTGACCGGCTAAATAAGAAAAGAAGAGTGAGGAAAAATAAGAGAAAAGCAAGAAAAGGAAAAAAAAGAGGGAAAAAGACCAAAAGTGATGTAGGAAAGGAGTAAACCCAGTTCTAAAGAAAACTCAATGCTTGCAAATACCTCGAAACTCTGCCGACGTTTTCTTAGAAAAATAAAGATTAAAAAAAAAAGAAAAGGGAAAAGAGTTTGTTGGCCAATAAAAAGTTTTGATTTCATAAATAGCTTGTTCTATCTGCTAATAAAAAAAGAGAGAGTTTTGTTTTCAAAAATAGTTTGTTCTATTTGCCAATGAAAAGAAAGAGAGTCTTGTGTTCAAAATTAGTTTGTTTATTTGCCTACGAATCCAAAAAAAGAAGAAAAAGAGTCTTATTCTAAAAGTAGTTGTATTGGTCGAACTACGCCGGTCTGATTCCCATCGGATATGGGATATGTAGGCAACCTACATAAGGTCTGGCCTTATTTTGAAAATAGAGGAAAAAAGAAGAAAAAAGAAGAAGAATAAAGCTGATTCATGTCGATAATGTTTCAAACCGTTCTTACCGAGATAGCCTTAGAATATTCTCCCATTATCGAAGGGTTATCTTCATAAAAGAATGGACAAAATTGAGAAGTGTCATAGAATAAACCCTCTCCGGCCTCAAAATTCATATGGAACTGGGAAGGGGGCATTCTTGCAAAAGGACATTTGGCTAAAATGGCATATCAAAGAGGGAGTCATGGTCTTTTTTTAAAAAAATTAGAAGCTAGTTTTCAAAAAGGAGTCATTAGAATCAATCCTAACCCTACCTTCCACAGGAACGAATGAATATTATCCAAGACTCACCGAAAGTGATCAGGGAGTAGGCTCGAGTAAATTTGCGCATGTGGTGGAATGATTTTGATCAAAATGGTCAGGAATGGGTAAGACAGCAGTTGGGCGCTCTTATAGACATTTGGGAGA
Organism: Nicotiana benthamiana; assembly: GCA_034376525.1. Classification (NCBI taxonomy): domain Eukaryota; kingdom Viridiplantae; phylum Streptophyta; class Magnoliopsida; order Solanales; family Solanaceae; genus Nicotiana; species Nicotiana benthamiana. The sequence goes on along the minus strand of CM067333.1, from coordinate 87,208,018 downwards.
TCAAACCATTGGATGATTTGATCAAGGCCATGATAACTTTATGGGACTCCGCTCGTAATGTTTTTCGCTTCTCAGACTTTAAGATACCCCTACTTTGAAGGAGATAGCCGGGTACATTGAGTTTGGGCGAGATCTGAGAAAGCAACAACTTATATTTCCAAGGGCCCCATCAGCGCACAAGTTTTTTGACCTCCTGAATATCAGCAAACAGACAAGTAAAAACCATGTGAGCAACGGGTGTTTTGATTTCCATTTCTTATACTTCAGATTTGGGCATTCTTCTGGTTTTGAGGCACACGAAATGGGGTTGAGCAACAAGAAAGATAAGGGTCTTTGGCAACTTCATCGTCAGTTCGCATTTGTTGTGGCATTCTTGGGGATAATGGTATTTCCAAATAATAAAGGGACATTGGATATTCGTATGGCTAGAATTACACAAATCCTCACCACTATGAAAAATCATACACTTGCCCCCTTGGTACTGGCGGATATCTACTGTGTGTTGACTTTATGCAAATTTGGAGCTTAGTTCTTCAAAGGTTGCAATATCCTCCTGCAAATGTAAATGATCAAGCATCTTCGCCACCATCCCCGATTCATGAGTAATGGTTCAAGCACAAATAATTTCATCACAAGTTATGAAGAGAGGTAAAGGATTATAGCGTGCTAGAGGGGTTTGAAGTATGGGTGTCTCATTTGAAAACTCTTAAAGCAAGTCATATTGAGTGGTTCATCGGATGGCTCCCAAAGACAGAAGCCATATACATGACTGCTGGTACAGGCAACTTGAGGATAATGGGTGTGAAAAGTATTCAACCGTATGCACCACAGAGGGTCTTGAGACAATTGGGGCGGTATCAAATTGTTCCCGAAGATGAAGATTTAAGCACTCAAGTTATAGAGTTGCACCCAGAAGACGCACTTCCCGAAGCTTTAGTTCAATAAGATTAGATTGGATGTCGGTATCTTAAAAATGGCACCCAGGTACCAGATGTCGCCAAAGGAGAAATGGATCCACACTATGCCTCTTGGTTTGAGAAGAGGTCCTATGTGAATACTGAGCCGGAACCCGAACTTGAGAGACCCACCAAAAGACCTCATGTTCAAGCTTTCAAAGACAAAATCCAAGAAAGATTAGCATGGGGAGAAAAGGAAAATTTGTATCAAGCTGAGATTCATGCGTTGAAAGAAAAGCTGAGAAACATGGAATTCAACAATGATCTCCAGGATCAGGAAGCTGAAAGTAAGAAAAGAAGATTGATCCAAGAAAATGAAGCTCTCACAGCGTAGATCCGAAAAATGAAAATAGCAATTGATAACCCGGGAAGGAGTAGAAAAGATGAGAAGCTCATCTACAACCTTACCCAAAAGGCATGTGATTTCGAGGATGATTTACAGAAGATTGAAAAGGAGTTAGAAAATGCTTGGGCTAAGACAACCAAGGATGCAGGGGAACGAGAAAGTTTTATCCGTCGGTTGAAGGAGAAATACGACAAGGGGATGGCAAGTAAGAAGAAAAAGGTCAAAATCATTGAAAATAAAATGGCCAAGCAGGGAAGAGATATTAAAGCCGAAAGAGAGCACTATTATTCTTTTATAGCACGCCTAGAAAGGGATTTGCAACACCTCAAAAAACAAATCCGTTCAGCCAAACAAACGGTGGAAGCAAGAACCCGGTAAATTGGATATTTATTACGGGAGAAGGGCAGGATCCGTGAAAGGGTCATAGCGATTGCAGAGTATATTGTAGTAAAATTCCAAATATGTGAAGACATGACCCAAACCACTTCCTTTGCAGCAGTCATGACATTTTTTTCAGCAAGTAATGATAGATTTGGAAAGGCTCCAGCTAGATCTTGCAGACAACCCGCAACAAAAACCAAACAACACCCCGAGAGCTCCAGGAGTGCTTAAGGCTTTAATGTATTAGTGATCTTTGCTTGAGTCGGTATTTTTGCTTTGAGTCTATTAAGTTGTTTTGGAGTGTGTTAGGTATTTTGAATTGATCTTTTCTAAGCTTGTTAGTTTATTTTGAGTCTTGAGCCTTTATAGTCAAGGTGTTTGTTCTTATCGAATATATATATATATATATATATATATATATATATATATATATATATATCTATATATATATATATATATATATATATGTGTGTGTGTGTGTGTGTGTGTGTGTGTGTGTGTCTGTGTCTGTGTTTATTGTTTTCATATCCGCCAGAACTACGCTTGGTCTTATTCATGCGGGGTCATGATACGTAGGCAATCTACACAGGATTCGACTTTAACCAAATAAAAGAAAAAGAAAAGAGAAAAGAAACAAAGTGGGGGAGAATAGGGTAGGAAAAGAAGGGAAAGCAAGAAGCAAACAAGAGGGAAGAGTAAGAGGATAAAGCTAAGAAAAGGCATTGCAAATAAAGAAAAGGGAAAATCGGGATGACGCAAGCAACCGATGTATGTAGTAACCAATAACTATTTAGGTGCTTTAATCCCCAAAATTGGCTGCTTACATGTCGAAACCTAACCATTAATAAGTTATGGTGTTGTTGTTTCTAGACCAGACAAGTGGTTAGTACTTGCGGCATTCCGGCAACCCACTCTTATAATACGCGGTCTAAGAGCAATAATACCATGGCCAATCAGGAAACTGATGTCATCATCTTTGACCCCTTGAAAGAGACAGAGGAACTGGACGTTAATGCCATGAAAGAGGAAATGTACAAACTGAAACACCAAATGGATGAGATGTATCAGGCATGGGTGAGAGAGCAGCCACAACCGACCTATCCTGCTAAGCCAACCTTCATCCTACCACTGGCCCAAGCTCATAACCATTCCACCATTAATCCACCCCCAAGCTTTTCTATCTACTTGCAACACCAGGGTACGACCTCTCAAGCACCCCCAGCTCCACTACCCAAACATGTTCCTCACCCTCCACCAATTGCTCCTATTTATGTAACACCTCCTCCTCCCGCACTCCATAGATCATCAAGTGAGCCCTTGCTTCAAACTCATGATAATCAGTACTACCACGAGAACCCGCTAACAAAGCCCATGAACCTTACTCCTATGCTCCCTGTTTCAAAATCTCGGCGCGGTTGAAACACCAATCAAAACTCCTGAGCAAGAGGAGATGCTCAGGAAGGTCAGAAGTTTAGAACAATCATTTAGGTACATGCGAGGGTTAGGTGGCCAGGTGAGCATGGCGTTCAAGGACCTTTGTTTATTTCTAGACGTGCAGTTTCCTCCAGGTTTTAAGATGCCTAAATTTGACTTATATGATGGACATGGCGATCTAGTCGCGCATCTATGGGGTTTTATTTTAAAATGAGAGGAGTATGGGGAAAAGATGAATTGCTAATGGCGTACTTCAGCCAAAGTTTAAGTGGGTCGGCATTGGAATGGTACACCCCACAGGATCACACTCGGTGGTACACTAAGGATGACTTAGCACAAGCGTTCACCTGTCACTTTTAATATAATCTCGAAATTATCCCGGACCATCTATCTTTGACAAAACTGGAAAAGAAACACAACGAGAGCTTCAGAGAATACGGTTTCTGTTGGAAGGAACAGGCAACCAGGGTTGACCCCCTAATGAAGGAGAGTGAGATGGTGAATTATTTCCTGCAAGCTTTGGAGCCTACCTATTTCTGGCATCTGGTGGTTGCAGTAGGTAAATCTTTCAACGAGGTAGTTAAAATGCGGAGTATGGTCGAGGAAGGCCTCAAATCCAACAAGATCATGAGTTACTCTACAATCAAAGCGACCACTCAAGCCATCCAAGGTGGGGTTGGGGGAACATTGGGAAAGAACAAGAAGGAAAAAGTAGCGACAGTTGAGTCGGGAACTTGGTTCAGGCCTCGGGCTCTATCCCATTACAGCCAACCCCGTCCCTACCACCAAACATACCCACACACTCCATATGTCCCACCACAACATTACAATCCACCGTTAGAACCTCGATTCTCAGCCATTGTGCACAAGAATATACCCAACCTCCCACCCACGCACAATGGTGTGCGCCAGCTCTACAAAATAACTACCCAACTCCACCAAACAACTATCCTCCAAAAGCCTACCAACAACCTCCCAGACCAGCTTTCTGGGCCAACCAAGTTCTAATAGCTGAGAGAGTGCAGAGGAAGAAAACTTTCACGCCATTAAGAGAGTCGTATACCAGGTCCACAAATTGAGGCAACTAGACATGTTGAGGCCAATCGAAGAAAAATTGCCAAACCCTCCCCCAAAAAATCTGGATTATTCTGTCAGCTGTGAATACTGTTCCGGTGTCCCAGGGCATAATACCGAAAAGTGTTGGCATTTGAAGAATGCTATCGAGGAACTTATTGACTCCACCAGATTAAAGTGCACTCCGGAGGCACCCAACGTTAACCAAATCCCATTTTCGGCCCATCACGAGACCAACATGATTGAGATAGTGGAGAAAGGGGGAGAGTCTAAAAATCCCTTACAAATGGTAATGATGATCAATCTAGAAAAGTCAAGCTAATTGAGAGTATGAGCAGTGAGAAGTCAGTGATCGAGATAAAGGAAATAGACAACAAACTTATTATGGTTCACGGGCCGGCTAGGGAACCCGTCCTAGTCGTGGGAGGTGCTCGCATAGAGCCTGTCATTCTAAAACAAGTAATCTAGCTACCAATCGTCAACAGCAAAGCCGTTCCTTGGAGATATAAACAAGCAATTGTGATGTACAAAGAGAAGGAATTTAGAGAAGAGGTTTCTCAAGCCTGGGGCTTGACCCGGTCAGGGAGATACTTCTCCCCTGAGGAATTGAGGAAAAGCATGATCCCCAAGAATAACCCAGAATCGATGAAAAAAGCTGTATCAGAAGAGGAGGCAGAAGAATTCCTGAAGAAAATGCAAAAATCAAGACTACTCCATCATAGAGCAATTGAGGAAAACACCAGCGTAGATCTCCTTATTTTTCTTGTTAATCCATTCAGATGAACACCGTCCGGCGTTGATAAAGATTTTGAACGAAGCCCACGTCCCTGACAAGATAACAATGAATCATTTGGAGAAGATTGCAAACAATATATTCGAGGTAAATCGGGTCACTTTCTCTTATGATGAGCTTCCCATGGAGGGCACTGAGCATAATCGGGCCCTTTATTTGACTGTGAAGTGTGAAGATGTTGTGGTCACCCGAGTTCTAGTTGACAACGGGTCCAGTGCAAATATCTACCCGCTCTCCACATTGAAAAACCTAAAGGTAGAAAGTGAAAGGATCCACAAGAATAACATTTGTGTTTGGGAGTTCGACGGTGGAGGCAAAGACTTAGTGGAAGATATAGTTCTAGAACTGACAATAGGGCTCGTTGAGTTTACCATGGAGTTTCAGGTGCTGGACGTGGTAGTTTCTTATAACTTGTTGCTAGGCAGACCCTGAATTCACGCAGTCAAGGCAGTACCCTCTACCCTGCACCAGATGGTCAAATTTTAATGGGACAGACAAGAGATTGTAGTACATGGTGAAGACAATCAGTGTGTTTCAGTTGATGTCATCGTACCTTTTATTGAATCTGAAGACAGCAAAGGTCCATGGGTCTACCGAGTATTTGACATGATGTCAGTTGAGAATATCCTGGAAGCTGAGGTTGTTACAACTCCAAAGATAGCAGTCGCGTCAGTCATGGTGGATTTAGAAATGTTGAAGAATGGTTTCATGCCCGACAGGGGATTGGGTGCTTTTCTACAAGGCATCGCGCAACCAGTGTCTCTCCCTAAAAATTGGACACTTTCGGTCTAGGGTTCAACCCTATAGCTGCAGACATAAGACAAGCCAGAAAGTTAAAGCAGAGGGCCTGGGCCCTCCCAAGCCCATCCTTTGGTTGTCTAGATTGTTTTTCAAGACCACTACTAACAAGTGCCTAGTGCCAAAGATTTCCGATCCGCTGATTGATGCAGATGGAGATTTGGATAAGGGGTTAGAGAGGCTATTTAATGAGGTAAATATAGTTGAGGCAGGAGAAGGATCGAGCAAGGTATATGTGCAGTTTTTGGGAGCACGTGCAAAATTCAACAACTGTGAAGCCACTCCTCTTCCCACCCGGAGGGAGTCATGGTAGTCGGCTTTGATTTTTCTTTCGGTCTAGTGTAGATTAGCTTCAGGGTTGTTAATTCAGTTGTTATTTCCATCACTTTGGATGTGCAAACTCTGTTATCTTTCTAATTCTAATGAAAAACAATTTCTTTTCCAACAGTGCTAATAGTTTCCATTTTCCTTTATTTTTCTTTTCTCTTTGTACAGTTATTTTCATGCTGGTTCCAATGATCTGACATGCATAAGGACTCTTCGGCCCAGTCTTAAAAATTAGTCTAGTTTAGAAATAATAATCAAAGAAATAGAACATGAGGATTAATCAGAGTACGAAGAGGAAGGAGCATCGGATGAAATTAGTAAAGAGTTGAACCACTTTGAGGAGAAACCCAAACCAAACGTGAGCGACACGGAGGCAATTTATTTAGGGGTCCCGGATAACGTTAGATAAACCAAAATAAGTGTCCATCTAGAGTTACGGCTTGGGAAAGAAATGATTAAAGTTCTGCTTGAATACAAAGATGTCTTTGATGGTCTTATGATGATATGCCTGGATTGAGCAATGACTTGGTGGTTCACAAATTTCCCACCAACCTAGCATGTCCTCCCTTCAAACAAAAGTTGAGAAAGTTTAAAACTGATGTGAGCATGAAAATCAAAGAGGAAATGACCAAGCAGTTCGAGGCAAAAGTTATCCGAGTCACACGATATCCCACCTAGTTAGCAAATGTTGTACCCATGACAAAGAAGGATGGTAAAACTAGAGTGTGTGTCGATTATCGTGACCTCAACAAAGCAAGTCCAAAGGACAACTTCCTATTGCCGAACATTCACATATTGATTGACAATTGTGCGAAGCACGAGATTGGGTCATTCATGGATTGTTACGCAGGTTACCACCAGATCTTAATGGATGAAGAAGATGTGGAGAAAAAAGCATTCATCACGCCATGGGGGACATATTGCTATAGGGTCATTCCTTTTGGTTTGAAGAACGTCGGGGCAACATATATGAGGGCAATGACAACCATCTTCCACGATATGATACATAAGGAAATTGAGGTCTATGTGGATGATGTGATTGTGAAGTCCAGAAAGCAATGTGATCATGTCAGAGATCTGAGGAAATTCTTCCAGAGGCTCCGCATGTATGATCTCAAACTCAACCCGGCAAAATGCGCATTTAGGGTCCCCTCAAGGAAGTTGCTAGGGTTCATAGTCAGCCGACGAGGCATAGAACTAGATCCATCAAATATCAAAGCTATATAGGAATAGCCGCCGCCACGGAACAAAATAGAGGTGATGAGTCTATTGGGGAGTTTCAATCAATTCAGTGCTCAGCTCACAACCACCTGCGATCCCATCTTTAAGCTATTGAAAAAGGATGTTGCGGTGAAATGGACGGGAGAGTGCCAGGAGGCTTTTGATAAGATAAAGGAATATTTGTCGAACCCACTGGCGTTGGTCCCGTCGGAACCAGGAAGGACCTCGATTTTATATTTGAAAATCTTGGACAACTCATTTGGATGCGTGTTGGGTAAGCACGATGTCACGGGGAGAAAAGAGTAGGCCATATACTATCTAAGCAAGAAATTTACGGCCTATGAGGTTAAGTATACTCATCTTGAAAGGGCATGCTATACCCTGAAGTGGGTAGCCCAGAAGTTAAAACATTACTTTTCATCATATACCACTTATCTCATCTTACGTCTGGACCCGTTGAAGTGTTTTCCAGAAGCCCATGCCCAAAGAGAGGCTCCCAAAATGGAAAATCTTGCTCACTGAGTTTGACATTGTCTATATGACTAGTACTGCAATAAAAGCACATGCATTGGCTGATCATTTAGCCGAGAATCCGATAGACGAGGAATATGAACCTTTAAACACATACTTTGCGGACGAGGAAGTAATGCATATTGATGAAATGGAACAGGGCAAGAAATCGGGACGGAAAATGTTTTTCCATAGGGACGCCAACATGAAAGGCTTCGGGATAGGAGCAGTGCTCATTTCTGAAGAAGGGAAACATTACCCAGTCACAGCTTAACTCCGCTTCTATTGCACCAACAACATGGCAGAATATGAGGCATGTATTTTAGATTTGAGGTTAGCAGCAGACATGGGTGTCCAGGAGGTCTTGGTCTTGGGAGACTCTGACCTTCTGGTACACCAAATTCAAAGGGAGAGGGAAACAAGAGATTTAAAGCTCATACCATACCAGCAATGCTTGCATGATCTTTCTCAACGATTTCGGTCAATAGAATTCAGGCACATCCCCAGAATTCACAATGAGGTTGTTGATGCCTTGGCTACTTTGGCGTCAATGTTACATCATCCAGATACGGCTTATCTTGACCCGCTACATATCCAGGTCCATGATCAACATGCTTATTACAACATGGTAGAAGAAGAGATTGATGGTAAACCTTGGTTCCACGACATCAAAGAATATATCAGGATGGGTGTGTATCTGGTACAAGCCATAAGTGACCAGAAGAGAAGAATTTGTCGCTTGTCAAGTGGGTTGTTCTTCAGTGGAGGGATATTGTACAAAAGAACGCCATATCTTGGTTTGTTAAGATGCATAGATGCTGGACAGGCTATAGCCGTCATAAATAACATGCTGGAGTCTGTGGGTCGCACATGAGCGGATATGTTTTGGCAAAGAAGATTCTCCGGACAGGATATTATTGGCTCACCATGGAGCGGGATTGTATTAGTTTCGTGCGGAAATGCCATCAACGTCAGGTGTATGGAGACTTTATTCACTCCCCACCGTCTGAATTACATACAATGTCTGCACCATGGCCTTTCGTTGCTTGGGGCATGGATGTCATCAGGCCCATCGAGCCAGCAGCTCCTAACGGACACAAGTTCATCCTGGTTGTTATTGACTATTTCACCAAATGGGTTGAAGCTAAAACCTTCAAGGCAGTAACCAAGAAAGTTGTGGTCGACTTTGTACATGCAAATATCATTTGTCAGTTTGGAATCCCCAAGACCCTTATCACTGATAATGGAGAAATCCCAATATCACTTAATGGAAGATGTATGTCAATTGTTCAAGATTACATATTGCAATTCCACCCTATACCGCCCCAAGGCGAATGGAGCAGTCGAGGCGGCCAATAAGAACATAAAGAAGATACTTCGCAAAATGGTGGAAAGGTCCAGGCAGTGGCATGAGAAGTTACACTTTGCACTATTAGGCTATCGCACTACCGTCCGTACTTCGGTAAGGGCAACCCCATATTTGTTGGTATATGGCATAGAAGCAGTAATCCTGGCTGAAGTTAAAATCCCATCCCTTCGGATTGTGGCCGAAAGAGTAATCGACGATGAAGAATGGGTTAAAACTCGTCTAGAGCAATTGAGTTTGATTAATGAAAATATTGGAAGCTGTGTGTCACAGTCAGTTGTATCAACACAGAATGGCCAGAGCATATAACTAGAAAGTGCATCCAAGAAGGTTTGAAGTGGGTCAGTTGGTGTTGAAACGCATCCTCCCTTACCAAGCAGAGTTAAAAAGGCAAGTTCGCCCCAAACTGGCAAGGACCGTATGTCGTGTCAAGACTGTTGTCCAATGGGGCATTGTATCTAATAGATGTGGAAGGAAAATATGTGGAAATGACCATCAATTCAGATGCAGTTAAAAGATATTATGTATGGATTTCTCTTGTTTGAATCATTGTCTATACTTGGCATGTTGTTTGAACTTGGCATGTTTTAGAGATTGAAATGACGAAGGCATTTTATTCATCTATCTAAACACTTTACCCTTTGCTAACCCTTCTGAGCTTCAATTACTTTCTTTTCATATCCCTCTTTCAGAATCAGTAATGAAAGTCAGAAACGCGATTACGAGAAGACCATGAAAGGAGATGAGCGAATAAAAAATATAATAATTATAATAATAATAAATGTAAAATGAAAAAAAATAAAAAAATGCAAAGGGGGAAAAAGAAAAAAATAAAAGAAATAAAGAAAGAAAACAAAACAAAGAAAAGAAAAGCAGAAAGAGAAAATGAAAAAGAGAACAGACAAACAACAATAAAAACAACGAATCGGTAGGAGCTAGGTTTGACCTGATTCCTTTTAAGGATACGTAGGATGCTTCACGGCTCGGTCATACTAAAATAAAATCCAAAGTCCCCAAGCAAGAAATTGGGGCAGAAATTGTGTTTGATATGATAAATTGGATTTCAAAAGTTGTAACTTTTGAACCCATAAGAGTGATTTTGAGCCTTTTATGCCCCTTTCTTTCTAACCTTACCCAGTAGCCTACATTACAGTCCAAAGAAAGACCTTCTTATCAGTCTTTAAGAAATGCCAAGGCAAGCAAGAAGAGGTGGACCTTACCCTAGGACAACACTCTAGTTCAAGCAGGAAAATGATAAAAATGAGAGAGTCTTATTGGTGAAAACCCTGACGGGCACCATAAGGTGATGAGAGTTGAGAGAAATAAACAATGATAGAGTCTTATTGGTAAAAAAACTCATGGGCACCGTAAGGCAACAAGAGTTGAGAGAAATAAAAATGAGAGAATCTTATAGGTGAAAACCCCCCACGGGCACCATAAGGCGAAGGCAAGGCCAGAAACATCAATTGGAAAAGAGTCCGTTGGTGGAAATCTGTTCAAAACACTGTAAGTCAAACGAAGTTAGGGTTTAGTTAAAACACCAGGCTAAAAACGGTCGCAACAGCAAAAGCATGGCAACCGAAGGACGGTCATCGGGACAGACTGGGTCGACTAAGCCAAAGTGCATGTCGTGATCATGAAAACCAGTTGTTCTTCCTCATATAAGTTTCTTTTCTATTCCCCTCAATAGTCATTAAATTTGGAATTCTTTTACCCTAAAACAGTTCTGAGTCATTGCATTTTATTTTCTTTCGAGTCTTTGAAATCATTTTGTTAAAGCAAATGGGAGAGAAATTTCAAAGCTTACTACCGGCTCCCAAAGGGACAAAGCACATGCCACCAAAAGCGTAACAAAGGTAGCAGAAGGTTGAAACAGCAGGGGAGGGATTCACAAAAGCTTCAATGATAAGATTGACTCGAGAGGCAAGAGTTTGGCAAAAGGGGTCGGAGATGCAACACAAAGATGAGGAGCAGAGTAAAGCCACAAGGCTCAGAGGGTTATCCAAGCATAACACATTGACTTGGTAATCTTAGGAAAGATGTAAGAATTCTGGAAAAGGGGCCAAGAGTGCAACACAACAACGGGGGGAGAAAAGTAAAGCCATAAAGGTTCGGGGGTCAGCCAACCAACTCAGACAACTCATCATAAACATGAAAAATTAAAAACAACGGAACACGATAGTGGGGAGGCTGCTTCCAACAAAAATGCCACTAGCTAACCACAACTTTTCAACTGACAAGTTTTCTTTGATTGACGCAGAGGCAGAAAAAATTCGAAAGATCCTAAGGGAGGCCAACCACAGGGGAAGGCAGGTACATGGCAGGTATGATAAAAAACTCAGGGCCCATCTAGAAAATGGGACCCAATTAAAACTCAAAAGGAACACAATATGCCATAAATATTCTTCTCAGCAAGAGCACAATGGGACGGAACTTTAATTAGCAAACTCTGGAGAGACAACCGAGAGTTGAAAGGGGCATGAAATTTGAAATTTTTAAGACCCTCCTGGAAGTGGGGCTTAGTTAAAACTCAAACAGGCACTGGCAACATGGGTAGGCACAAACACCTTCCCCAGTAAAATTCGTCAGAACTCGCTTGAACAATGATCCCCAGCAGAAACAACAGGAAGTTAGAATGGGCATCTAAGAACCCTCTTGAAAAATGGGACTTAGCCAAAAACACAAATAAGCACGGTAACATGGGCAGGCAGAAATATTTCCCCAACAAGAGTCATCAGGACCAGTTTGAATAATGGTATATAGCTCTAAATACTAATCCCCAACAGACACATCTGGCCATCCAATTAAGAGTTATCAGGACTTTTCCCAGATAATGGGAAGTAGCTTCAATCACTGATCCCCAGTATATCCCCAGCAAATATAACTCGGATAATAAGACATAGTGAAAAATAATACCTTTTGAGAACACAGCCTAATTTTAAAGTTGTCATGGGATTTGATTAACACTCACAGATGCATCCAGCACCAAACTAGGGCAGAAAAAATTTCTCTTGTTTTGTTTGATTTGTTGTGATCAGGTACACAACAACAGTCTCAGGGAATACAGTTCAAGTTTGGTAATCAGGCGCCCACCTATAGAACTAGGGAATATTTTTCAACATGCAAGTTTGGCAATCAGGTGCCCACCTGTAGAACAAGGGAATACTTTTCAAGTTGCAAATTGGTAATCAGGTGCCCACCTGTAGAACAAGGAAATAATTTTCAAGTTGCAAATTGTTAATCGGGTGCCCATTTGTAGAACAAGAGAATGCTTTTCAAGTTACAAGTGTTGGTAATCAGGCGCCCACCTATAGAACAAGGGAATACATTTCAAGTTGCAAGTTTGGTAATCATGCTCCCACCTGTAGAACAAGGGAATACTTTTCAAGTTGCAAGTTTGGTAATCAGGCGCCCACCTGTAGAACAAGGGAATATTTTTCAAGATTCAAGTTTGGTAATCAGGCGCCCACCTGTAGAACAAGGGAATACTTTACAAGTTGCAAGCGTTAGTAATCAGGTGCCCACCTGTAGAACAAGGGAATACTTTTCAAGTTGCAAGCTTTGGTAATCAGGCGAATATTTTTCAAGCTAAAAGTTTTGGTAATTAGTCACCCACCTCGAGCACTAGGGAATATTTTTCAACATGCAAGTTTGGCAATCAGGCGCCCACCTGTAGAACAAGGGAATACTTTTCGAGTTGAAATTGGTAATCAGGCCCCCACCTGTAGAACAAAGGAATAAATTTCAAGTTGCAAATTGGTAATCAGGTGCCCATTTGTAGAACAAGGGAATGATTTTCAAGTTACAAGTATTGGTAATCAGTCGCCCACCTGTAGAACAAGGGAATATTTTTCAAGTTGCAAGTTTTGGTAATCAGGCGCCCACATGTAGAACAAGGGAATATTTTCCAAGTTGCAAGTTTTGGTAATCAGGAACCTACCTGTAGAACAAGGGAATACTTTTCAAGTTGCAAGTTTGGTAAATAGGCGTCCACCTGTAGAACAAGGGAATATTTTTCAGGATACAAGTTTGGTAATCAAGAACCAACCTGTAGAACAACGGAATACTTTTCAAGTTGCAATTTTTGGTATTCAGGCGCCCACCTAGAGAACAAGGGAATATTTTTCAAGTTGTAAGTTTTGGTAGTCAGGCGCCCCCCTACAGAATTTTTTCAAGTTGCAAGATTGGTAATCACGCGCCCACCTGTAGAACAAGGGAATACTTTTCAAATTGCAAATTTGTAATTAGGCATCCACTTGTAGAACAAGGGAATGCTTTTCAAGTTACAAGAGTTGGTAATCAGGCGCCCACCTGTACAACAAGGGAATATTTTTCAAGTAGCAAGTTTTGGTAATCAGGCGCACACCTAGAGAACAAGGGAATATTTTTTAAGTTGCAAGTTTTTGTAATCAGGTACCCACCTGAAGAACAAGGGAATACATTTCAAGTCCAGCAATTCGGCATCAAGCATAGAAGAAGAGAAAACAAGAAGTCAACAAGGCAACAAGAAGTTTTAAGGAAGAAATACAAGGCGACAAGAAGTTCACGGGAAGAAATACAAGGAAACAAGGATAAAGAGCAAGTCCGAAGATATAGATAGGTTCTTTCGTAACTCATAGTTCATAGCTTAGTCTAGCTTCTTTTACTTTTCACAAGGTGTAATAAGGAGGTCTAGCAGCAGTAGCAGCAGCAGCAACAACAGTAATGAGATCACAGCTTTGGTAGTCCAAGCTATCAAACACTCCTGAACTACACTGACCTGATTTCTCTTTAGCCGAGGATATTTAGGCAACCTCTGAAGCAGGGTGTGGTCAAGATTTTCAAAATAATTCTCACGAAGTATTCGAAAGGGCAAAAATTGCTTGTGTCCACTCACTTATCTTTGCACGAAAACTCTTCGTGTTTCCGAGCAAAGAGGGGTAGCTGTGAGCACATGATTTTTGCCCTGTATGAATTACTCCTCAAAAATTCAAACAAAATATTTACGTTCATTATTAGGAAATTTTGTGGATTATTGTGATATATTTTGTTAAATGTTTGCATTTATTTATGCATTTTAATTAATGAAAAAATACCAAAAATATGTTGCATTTTGCATTAAGGATTTAATACTACATTTTAGGATTAATAAAAATTTGTAGTTTGTATTGCACCTTTTATTTTAAATTTTGAATTTTTGTAGTTTTCCTTTGATTTATTTTTTTTACTATTGATTGTGAGGTAATTAATTCAATTGGTAGGTTAATTTATTATTTTAATCTAGGTTTTTATTTTAAATTTGAGAAAAGAAAAAGAAATTGAAACAAAAAAGAAGGTTGAAGTGAAAGTGGAATTGGGTTTTGAAACCAAATATGGGTCAAATTCAAATCACACCAGCCCAAAATCAAGTCCACACCCCTCAAACCTGTCGCCCCAGCCCAAACCCATTTACCCACACCCAATCTAGTTTCCCCGTCCCCAAACGACGTCGCTTTGTGTCATCAAATCCGGACCGTCGAAGATACTTGATCCAAGGGCTTGGAAGTTAGGTTTGTTTTAACATAATACGGTCGAGTTCCCTCACCCCCTCCTATCGTCTCAACTAACCCTAGAATCACCACTGCCCTCCGCCGTCTGCCGCTAGCCGAAAATCGTCGCCGGTGCTGACAATGTTCCAAACTGTACCAAATTAACACCGTTTGTGCATCTCGACTCCTTCTACCCGAATATCCAAATATCGTTCTTCGAATCCTTCCTAGACTCGTCGAATATTCAAAGAAGGGACCACAATGACGCCACTTCAAAATGTCCTCAAAATCACACCACATAACCCCCATAGCTCCCTCTCTATGAATCTATAGTCTATAGCTTTTGAATATAGCTAGAGCTTCTCGAATTTCAAATTTCAGAAATGGCAAAAACCAGAGAGTCCTGATTTTCTCAAATTCTTCAGCTCGGAGACTGATTCGAGGCACGAAATAATGTGCTCGTTTGTTCTTGATGAAGAACAAACATTCACATCATTCCGGATCTCAGATCGAAGTCCTTTTTCGTTCAACCTTTCATCAGTAAGTTTTCTTTTCTTTTCCTCCTTGATTAATTGCCTGCATAATTAGATAATTTAGAGTTCTTTGGGGTTTTGATTAATGATTCTTTCCTGTGGCAATTTTTGTTTTAAATTTTGTCTTATACAATCTTACATATGTGTCTTCTCTTTTTCTTTTTCTTGTTATTTGAATTCACTGATTTTTTTTAGTTTTCTGATTAATTCCATGTTTTAGTTTAATTTTGTTGACAAAAACTAGTTTCGTATTTAAAATTAGTTTAAGTTTCTGATTTTGTTCGTATTGATGATAAATCATAACCAGTATTGCTAAGTGAATTAATTTGAATTGTTGAGTTGTAATTTAGGATTAAACTATGCTTAGTTTAATTTGATTAATCAACGATTGTTACTGTTTTTTAAATGCCATTTTGTTTTGAATTGCTTTAAATGATACAGTTGGTCTTAAGATTCACATTAATTAGATTTAAATTAGGATCATTAAGTTACAGGTTACCAGTTCAATTTTAAGAATTGTTTAGTGATAGCTGAATCTTTCCAGTCTTTGTTTGACTAACTATGGTCAGTTTTGACCAAGTTAACAGGGCTGGGGGGTTAGTAAGAATAGGTTGGTAGTTTCAGGATAAATAAAAGGGTAGTATAGGCTTTTTAGATAATAAGAATCGTGCAGTAACATGAATTAGAAACCCCTGCAACCTTCTAGTTGGGATTCAAAATAGAGTTTGAGTAACTTGGTGTTAAGAGTTGAGACATAAGTTAGTCTTTTAAGGACTTTTCAAGCAAAAACTGAAATTAAAAAGGGACCTAAGGTCTTCCCTAACTTTTTGCATATAAAGGCATCATTCTTACTTTTCAAGGCATGGTGGAGAGGCTAAAAAATTTTCCAGAAAACAAAGCAGCTACTTTAGAGGTTTTAGAGGTAAGAAAATCCAAAAAAAAAGGCTGCTATTTTAGAAAATTTGAGAGCATGAAACTCTGAAAGCACACACAAAAATCTTTGATAGTTAAATTCCAAAAATTGAAAGATCTGGGTTAATTTCACTGATTAGTGCCCTATTTTATCGAGTTTTCTAGTTGGATTTCACTGTTCCATTGCTGAGTGACCTAAATTTGTTGACTGATGTTTGCCACTACTGATTATTCCTTCCTCTTTCATTTTACTTCAATTCCAGGTATTCCCTTACACCTTTTTCTAGCAAATGAAGTATTCCATAGGAACCGGATTGAATCTGTATTTAAAGTTGGAGATCCAAGTTGAATTTGAATGGAATCCATGTACAAATGATTCTGTTAACTGTTGTTTTTCTCATAGTTTTATAACTCCCAAGCTGATAAGTAGGCCATCATCTTGTCGTTTGAATATTTTAAGTTATTAATCTATGTTCAATGACTTGAGTTCGTTTTTCTGCCACTTAGACAAACATTTGGAATGTGGCTATGTAAATGGACTATTAAATATTGTACAAGGATTGTCTGCTAGAATATCTCATTTATTGTTTTTTGTAGATTAGGGTTAGTATCTCGTTATGAAGAGGTTTGAATAATGAATATGGTTTAGTATGCTCGGAATTTGGAATTTCGAAATTCAGATGTTAGAGAGTTCAATTAGTCTGTGCATGTTTAAATGTGTTTAATTTAAGCTTGAAGTTTGCTTATGCTTTTAGGATTCACTTCTAACTCATGTTGGTTGAATGAATATAGGTTAGAACTCCAAATTGTTAATTAGAATAGGTTTAATAGTTGTTATGTTTACTCCTGAAACAGTGCGGTGCTATTCTGCTTAAAGGGACACAAATCATGTTTAAAAATAATCAAGTTCCAATTGTTGCCTTGAGGGTTTGAAATGAGACCCTTCACAAGGCTAGACCTGTGCATGCCCCATATGCGTTGGGCTGTCACTTTGGCCCAAGTGCCACTGCATGTCTTTCACATGTAGGCGACTAATTTGGGCTTTGTTTTGGACAGACTCGAGCTGCCTGTTGGAAATTCAAAACAGTCCTAGGGCCGTGACTAGTGGGCTGCTTGCTCAGCCCAATTTTATACCTAAAATTTATTTTTAGTCTTCATTCAGCATCGTTGATTAGGGTGTGCCACGAAATATTATTAGATAAGAAATGACATATGGCCATCGTGAAGTAGTGTAGAAATGCTTTAATTAAAATAGTTGAGGTGCTCCATGCCGAAGAAAAAATGAAAAATCATGGCCCTCGTATTAATTTAATAATCTAGATTATTAATATTCGTCGAAAGCCTTTAGGGCCGTTTAAAATACTATCGTGATTGTGTATACATTCGCGTAACACAATTATGGTTCTAAAAATAAAACTTGAGTATGTGTTCCCGCAACTTCGGCCCTAAAACTCTTAATAATAATTAAGCATTATCAATTGTGGACATGTTCGTGTGACATGATTTTTGACGCGCCGAACAAGCGGGATTACGAACGCGACCCGTTTTAATATAATTTTTTAATTAAAAGCGGTAAGAAGTAAATGAAAATAGGCTTAAAAATAAGTAATTAAATAATTTAATAAGTAAAGTAGGATCAAAGTGACCGTGCTAGAACCACAAAACCCGCCAGTGCCTAACACCTTCTCCTGGGTTAACAGAATTCCTTACCCGGATTTCTGATTTGTACAGTATAATAACAGAGTCATTCTTTTCCTCGATTCAGGATTAAAACCGGTGACTTGGGACACCATAAATCTTCCAAGTGGCGTCTCTGATTTTTAATAAAATAAATCCCATTTCGATTGTCCTTAAATTTGAAAAACTCCCTTATCTACATTCCTCGTCGGGGTGTAGTGTGAAAAAAGAGGTGTGACATGGGGTTCCTATTGGGAAGTTGCTTAGGTTTATTGTGAGACGTCAAGGAATAGGATCCATCAAAGGTCAAATCCTTTCAACAATTACCTTCGCCAAAGAACAAGAAAGATGTGATGAGTTTCCTAGGAAGGCTAAACTACATCAGCCGATTCATAGCGCAGTCTACAGTTATCTATGAGCTAATCTTTAAAATGTTAAAGAATGATGCCGCTACCAAATGGACCGATGAATGCCAAAAGGCCTTCGATAAAATCAAGGAGTACCTATCAACACCACCAGTCTTAGTTCTGCCTGAGCCAGGTAAACCCTTATTGCTCTACCTTGTAGTGTTAGATGGAGCTTTCGGCTGCGTTTTGGGGCAGCATGATGAAACAGGGAGGAAGGAACAAGCCATTTATTCTCTCTTAGAATGCACCTGTTGTGCTTTGACTTAGGTAGCTCAGAAGTTGAGACATTACTTCTGTGCCTATGCCATGTACCTCATATCAAAGATGGATCCTTTGAAGTACATCTTTCAGAAGCCCATGCCCACTCGCAAGCTAGCCAAGTGGAAAATCCTATTGAGTGAGTTTGACATTGTTTACGTGACTCAGAAAGCAATCAATGGATAAGCACTAGCAGCCCACCTTGCCGAAAACCCAGTGGATGGAGGATACGAACCCCTGAAAACGTATTTTCCTGATGAAGAGGTATCATTCATAGAATAAGACATTGCAGAATCCTATGACGGTTGGAGAATTTTCTTCAATGGAGTAGCAAACTTCAAGGGAGTTGGCATAGAAACAGTCTTGGTATCACAAACCGGTCAGCATTATCCAGTGTCAGCCAAACTCAGTTTCCCCTGCACAAACAATATGGTTGAATATGAAGCCTGCATCTTAGGGCTTAAAATGGCCATTGACATGAACGTGCAAGAGCTGCTAGTGATTGGAGATTTATATCTACTTATACATCAGGTGAGAAAAGAATGGACAATCAAGAACTCCAAGATACTCCTGTATCTACATCATATATAAGAATTGAGAAAGAGGTTCATGAAGAAGGAATTCCAACATGTTCCAAGAATCCAGAATGAGTTCATCGACAAATTGGCTACCCTATCATGTATGATATAGCATCCATACTAGAATTTCATTGATCTCATTCCAGTAAAAATCCATAATCAACCAGCTTACTGTGCCCATGTTGAAAAGGAAGCAAATGGAAAGCCTTGGTTTCATAATAACAAGGAATAATTGGCGAAAGGAGAGTAGCCAAAGCTTTCCAATCATACTCAGAAACACACACTTTGGAGATTGTCCAACAACTTCTTTCAAAGCGGAGGAATCCTCTATAGGAGGACTCTTGATTTAGGAGTATTAAGATGTGTTGACTCAAAAGAAGCATACAAGCTGCTAGAGGAAATTCATGTTGGGACCTGTGGTCCGCATATGAATGATTTTGTCTTAGAAAAGAAGATACCTCAGGCTGGTTACTTTTGTATAACTATGGAAATAGATTGCATCTAGTATGTTCGGAAATGCCATCGCTATCAGATACATGCAGACATGATAAAGCTACCTCTAAGTGATCTCAACACAACAAGCTCGTTGTGGTCGTTCGCCAACTGGGGAATGGACGTTATTGGACCAATTGAGTCTGGCGCATCTAACGGACACAAGTTTATCCTAGTAGCCATCGACTATTTCACCAAATGGGTCGAAGCTACATCTCACAAGGCAGTAACTAAGAAATCATGGCAGACTTTGTCCATGACCGCATTGTTTATAGATTCGGTATTTCAGAGTCAATCATTACTGATAATGACCCCAGTCTCAACAGTGACTTGATAAAATCTATATGTGAAAATTTCAAGATCAGACACAAGAATTCTATAGCCTACAGGCCTTAAATGAATGGAGCTGTTGAAGCCACCAACAAGAATATCAAGAAGATATTGAGGAAAATGATATAGAAGCACAAATAGTGGTACGAAAAGTTATCATTTGCTATATTGGGGTATTGCACCACAGTTTGCACATCAACCGAGACAACCCTCTATATGTCAGTTTATGGTATATAGGTCGTCATCCCCCCGAAGTAGAAATTCCTTCCTTAAGGATCATACAAAAGTTTGAGCTCGACGACGCAGAGTGGGTGAAGAGTTATTACGAGCAACTAGCTCTAATAGACGGAAGGAGAATGAAAGCAGTTTGTCATGGTCAACTCTATCAGAACAGAATGTCTAGAGCCTTCAATAGAGAGTCAAGCCAAGACAGTTCACACCAGAGCAACTAGTGCTAAAGAAAAATTTTCTGCATTAAGATGAAGCCAAAGGGAAGTTCTCTATCAACTGGCAGGGTCCATAAATGGTTCATCGGGTTTTGATAGGAGGATCCCTCATACTTGCAGAAATGGACGAAGAAGTCTAGCCAAAGCCGATCAATTCAGATGCAGTCAAGCGCTATTATGTGTAATGTTTATGCTTTCTTTATGTAATATAAATTGAACTACACCTTAATTGAATCCTGTTTAAGAGGGGATATATAGGCAGCCCTAGTATTTTTAAAGCTAATTGCACATAATTGCAACATTAGCCATTTTAGGTTTAAATTTGTCTCATGTTTATAAAATGAGATCCTATATTTTTAAATTGTGAATTGTACATTATAAATAATTTTAGTGCTTTCAATTTATTTTCAAAATTTGATTTACTATTTTCTACAAGTTAAAAGGGAAAAGTGGCTATTTAAATTTTAACCCAAATTGGGTATCAATTATAACCCAAAGTAGGCCTTAATTCCCCAGCCCAATTTCAATATTAATTCTAGGTCATTGATCATTTAGATCAACGGACACCGTCCCCCATTTCCATTTTTAACCCCAAATGACCCCTTACCCTAACTCATTTCCCACTACTAGACGCCTCTGAGTCCCTTTCCTCTCAATTCTCACTGCAACCTCACATGAACCTTAGCCATCGCCATCTAATTCCACCCCAATCCACCTCAATCACTACCTAATCCATGGACTCTCATGACTATTTGAGATGTGTACCGGCCTCCTATGGCTCTTGGGTGTTTGTTTTTGTGAGTTCATGGACAAATCTTAGAGAGGTCTGGTCCAGTCGATGCTCGACTTCGATCTCTTATTCTTTTCCGGCCATCCATGGCAGTTCAAGCCAGATCCTTGACTTTTTCGGCTAGATCGATATTTTTTAAAAGCCTTTCTCACTTTCTCTAGGTTCTTTGAAACCTTAGCTCTAAGAGCTATTCGATTTTCCTTTCAGATTTGTGCTTGTTGCAAATTTTTTAAGTGTTTCTCGAAAGTTCTTTGACTTGTCTTTAAAATGACTCTTCATTTTTAATGATCAGGGTTTCTCTTAACTTCTTTTAAAGATCTCTTATCTAATTGTGTGTTGTTTCATGACTTTACTATGTTCAAACAACTTGTTTATGCTTTCATTCTACTTGATTCAATATATTAAAAATCCTAGTTCCTTTTTTGTCTTATCCAAATTCTAAAAGTATTTGCTTAATGTGTACTTGTTCTTTGTTTCTGACTCTCTTTCCTTTGTTTGACTTATCTAATTTGAGTTCTTATCATCTCTTAAATTCAACTACAGTTGAAGCCCTAATTTCTTAAAAATGGTTTTCTTCACTTATTACTACTGTGAGACCTTTACTTGTTTCTGATTTTTCTTACCTGTCAGTTTTGTTCTCTACACTTTGGTTCTATATGACTGCTTGACTACTGTGCTTCGAATAGTTTCTATCACTACTAAATCCAAGCTTACCCTATTACTACTATATGTCTGTGTTGCTTCTTTTTGTTAACATGTTTGACTCTGCATGCTTGTTCATTCTTTGCTATTCATATGTTGAGGTACAGAATCTTGACCCTCTCTTAATTGATTATGACTCCCTCAAAGTTGCAACTGATTGCAAAACGGTTTCTTATGAACCCAAATTATATTCGTTTATTTATATTAAGTGATTCCCCTCCTTTAATTATTGTGGTGTTTTTGCCTTGTTGAATCCTTTCCCAAAACTAAGCATGTTTTGTAGTTAGACTTGATTATTTACTTCGTGCTTTTACTTCTCCTAATATTGCAATAATCAATCTGTCCCTAACTGATTACTTTCCTTAATTAAAACATGTTAGTATCCGTTAAGCAGTTATGGGAATCACTTGTATTAATTGATTCTGATTGTGATTATTTCTATATTTGTGTTAAGACCTTACTTATTACATTATTCTTCATTCATTTTCAAAACGATAAATACCATACCCTTTTTTCTTTTAAACAGACGAACAATTTGATTCCAGAACACACATTTACACTCAAAACTCTCTTTTTCTTTACTGCTACTTTTTGTTAATGCTTTGTCTAGCGAGCTGAAAGGCTAGGCTAGACTGTGAAATCTTGCTTACTTTTCCTTTTCTGCATTTTGCTTCTCTACTGGTATGTCCTAGTTATTTTTTTAAGTCTCAACAACAACGTGCTTCTTTAAGTTGCTTCAATTTCACATTCTTGTCTACTTCTGCTTATGTTTCTGCAGTCAAGTTATATTATTAGCATACTGTAATATGTTCCATTTCCCCTTTTAGTGCTTACCTATATGTGTACTCTGTCAGTCATTTGTCTTTTACTTTCTACCCTACGAATCCCAAACCCCATATCCCCTATATGTATTTTTGTTCTTTTGGATGGTTTGTGTCCATACCAGCATTATTGCTGTGCATAACCAAACTAGACTCCTGCCAGGGTTATACAATGTATCCTATAATCCCTTGCCCCTGGAATGATTGTTGATTCTCTGTAGATTAAGTTTCACTACTATTACTATTTTTAAATCACGATATACCACTTACTATTTCCAACCAAATTTTAATAAATCTCTGTTTTACGCTTCCACTATACTCTTAGAACCTAGGTTCTACCCTCTTGTGTGAGCCTTGCCTTGGGACCCTTGAGTTCCCTCTGATCTTGGATACATAAGGGTTGGCCCTTCCACACAACACTCATTCTATTTGGTTATGTAAACCAGGGTGTAAGCACTGCCCGAGATCCCTGAGATCCTTAGGGAACTTTGACACATCCAGGCATGAGAAATGCTTTGAAACGTTGGCATTGAAGTGATTAATTACATATTTCAGATAGGAAGTCAAGATCATGATTCTTTCGGTTGAAATTTCTTATTTTTGTATCTCTTTTGTAATTCAATTATTGGGGCTGTAATTACTTGTAAACATTATAGGGTGACTAGTGAAAAATGCTAGGAAATATGCACGTTTTAGCTATTAAAAGGGTAGATAACATGCCTATAGAGTCTATTTTTCAAATATGGTCCGTTAGATAACATGCCTATAGGATTTGTTCTTTTTAATCAACTTTGCAATTAGACATCATGCCTATAGGATATAAAGTAATTGAAGCTTGATTTTCATTACAGCACGTATCCAAACTCGTTTCCCCTTACAAATCATGCTTATAAGTCCAAAGTCAGCTGTCATGCACTTAGATAACATGCCCATAGGACCTAAATAGCTATAATGGAAAACATGCCTATAGAATTTAATTAAATAATTTAGTTGGAAAAGCCATCAAGTTTATGTTGTTATTCTGAACTGGATTAGTTAATAAATCTGGCACTTCTTTAATAAGTTTCTCTAACACTGCCTCGCTTTAATACCGTTAGAAAGCATGTCTATCGGATCTCAAGTTGTCTGCATAAAACTAATCATTGCTCTACTGCATTCCTAATCAAAATAGACATCATGCTCATAGGATATCATTATTATGCTTAGGCAAGCCTTAGTTAACTACTTGAATAAAACTGGAACCGCCTTCATTAATTATAAATTTCTATGACCAACAGGCAGGCCTGATTTGGACTTCTTATCTGAGCTATATAATGAACCTAGTTCTGACTCAAATCCCCTGCTTTAGGACTTAAAAAAGTCATACTTTAATTGTGTTTGACTCGTGTTATTTGTATACATTATGTGCGGGGGTTTATATCAGCCTTCTAATTGCTTACTTGTTTACACTTTAAATGTAGTCCTACATGTTTTTGCATGTTGCCTTAGCCTTTTACCTTTAAACCTAAGAGTCGTCCTAAAACCCTCCCTCTAATAGGAATAGTAGTCCTAAAATTCCTCTGGGACTGATAGTAATGGGACGGGTAATAGCATGCAATAGAAGTCGAGACCAATCAGTGCTTTATTACCTTTACGGGATGGGAAAGGTAGATATGGATGATGACCGGTGCGCTAATACCATATGTAGCCCCTCTTTTGAGGAGTGATTACCAGGTATTACATTGATGTGATCAATATAACAAACAAACCTAGGATATATTCACATTTATCAGTATGTTTAGATTGTAACTCTTTTCAAAACCTTGATTTTCTAATATCTTTAAAACAAACACTTTTGTATTTAAATTCATTACCCCCTATTACTTGAGCTTTATTTTCTTACTTTGTTAATTGCACAAATTTGCAAAAAACAATCTGGCTGAACTACACTAGTGGATCCTGAGGGGTGCCTAACACCTTCCCCTTGGGATAATTTTAAGATCTTACCCTATCTCTGATGACCAACGTAGTTGTAGTTGAACCCCATAGGTGCCCTAACACACCTTAAAAATTGTTAGGTGGCGACTCTTCAAAAATTGCAAAACCCATTTACCAAAAAGGAAAGAGTTGTTCCAACCGAATGTCATGAACCTGATTTTCGCAGAGGGAAAAAAGGGGGCGCTATAGATATGTCAGAAAGTCATTGGGTTATACCGGAAAAGTCCTCGGGTTATGTCGGGAAAGTCATTGGTTATTCTGGGAATGTCCTCGGGTTATGTTGGGAAAGTCACCGGGTTATGCCGGAAAAGTCCTCGAGTTATGCTAAGAAAGTCAGCAGGATGCCGAAAAAGTCATCATGTTATGCCAAAATCAACTAAGGAGTGGGACTCTATGTTTTGGAAAGATTACCAGGTTATACTGTCATCGACTAAGCAATGGGACCCTATGTTGGAAAAGACATAGCTAGAGATTGGGGACCCTATGCTACCATGGTTTTGAATTTTTCTTCTTCCTTCTTTTCTTTTCATTTTTGTCATTTTTTTTATATAAGAAAATGAACAAAATGCAGGAAAGAATTTGGAGGAGACTTACCTTTTGGATTGATTATTGCTGCAGAGTTGTTTCTAGCCCTTCTGCAGTTTCTTTTTGGTTGCACCTGCTTCTTGCAAGGTTGCATTGGATTGCGCTTGTTTCCTATTTTTTCAAACAAAGAATAATTTGTCAGTTGGAAATGATGGTTAGTTTTGTGTCTGTGAGTGTTTCAGTCACTTAATCTCAGCCCGACTTCATTGATGAAGATTTCAACTGCAACCACTTGTTCCCTGAGGACCGATTTCATTTCTAACCATGGAGAACCTTTAGCTTTTCAGACTTTGCCATTTCTGTTGTTTACGTGAAACGCAACCCTTTGACTTTATTTTGCCTTTGTAGGCCTTTCACTTCTGAATTTTATTTTAATATTTAACTTCGGATCATTGGGAAACTTTTTGGCTCCTTAAAATTACTACAACGGCTAGTGGCATGGGACTTATCATTTTCTTACTTTATTTTGCCTTTGTAGGCCTTTAATTTCTGGCTTCTTTCTTCCAACTTCAATTTCAGAGCATTTGGGGTACCTTGTCTTTTCAAGCTTTTGCCAAGACGGTTAGCCACGTGGGACTGAACCTTTTCAACTTCATTTGCCTTTATAGGAACTTCAATTTGATCTTCTCCTTCCAAGAATTTTCAATTTCCAAACATCAGCCACCATGGTGATCGAAGTCGACTTGATGCCCTTGACGAGGCTGGGTGCCTTTTTGAATATTGGCTCATATCAAACAAAAACCCAGTAAATCAGTCTAGCTATCATTCTTCGCCTCAGTATTGGAACAGAGTTAGACTGAAAGGAATTCAAAGAAAATAAACAATGGAATATAAAATTAGTGTAAAAAAAGTGTCTCTTTCTGGGAAAAGAAAGAAGGATTTATCTGTAGTGCATGTGGTCTTCAATGAATATAACATGCCTTTTGGACTAGATGCCTGATCCGCGTAAACCGTCTGATCCTCAGGAACTCATCATATTTTTTGCCTCAAAATTGAGAAACCTTGCCAAGGATCTATTGATGCCAATGGCTGCGAGGATCTCTTTTTTCGATCAGTGATGCCCTTTTTGGGTTTTCAACAACTGATCTCTCTTATTTCTCTTCTCATTGTGGCCTTATTGTGCTTTTTGCGAATTTTCACTAACAAGACTCTCTCATTTTTAGTTTCTCTACTTAGTGTTTCCTCATAGTGCCCGTGTGGGTTTTCACCAATAAGACTATCACATTTTGTTTCTCTCATTTGGTTGTGTTAGATCCAAGTAAATACATTCTCCGATCCTGTGAACATTCTCATCGATTGATCGAAAGGACTTGAATAGGATTTGGGGTAAAAGAATTTGGATTAAATTACAACTTTAGACCTTTCAGGCGAAACCATAGCCGAACCATTATAACATCTGCCCAGTTTCACTTTTAGGGGAATTTGGATT
The DNA here is from genome assembly GCA_034376525.1 of Nicotiana benthamiana. Lineage (NCBI taxonomy): Eukaryota > Viridiplantae > Streptophyta > Magnoliopsida > Solanales > Solanaceae > Nicotiana > Nicotiana benthamiana. The sequence goes on along the minus strand of CM067333.1, from coordinate 87,181,368 downwards.
TTTTTTATTTGGGTATGACTGAACCTTTGAGAGAGGCTGCCTACGTATCCTTTCGGAATCAAGTCGAACGTAGTTCAGCAAACTTTGTGTTTCATTTTCTTTTGTTCTTTCGATTTTTTTTTTCTTTCTTTTCTTTTTCCTTTCCTTTCTCCTCTCCATTATTTTTTATTTCATTTTCTTTGCTTTTCTTCCCTTTTTTTATTTTTTTATTTCATTTTATTTTTTTAATTTCTTTTTCAATAGCACTTTTAGGTTCCAAAGAGGGTAATCAAAGAACAGTAACCGACTCAAAGGGTTGCAAAGGGTTGATAGTGTTTGGGCAGAGAGAATAAAAGCCTTCTTCATTCCAACCGAAGAACATTTATGTTATATAGAGGATCCAACATAGTACCTTTTGGTTGAATTTGCATTGATAGTTGTTTTAGGATATTTCCTTTGATGTGTTCCAAGTACAACGCACTCTTTTGGTAGTACTCTTGTTGCAATTAATGGATATTCCCAACCTGGAACCAATTTTTATTCAGTTGTTCCAATTCTTTGTTTCATTTCCTTAAACCTATTTTCGTTGCAATCTAATTATTGATTCATTATTTCGAAGCCTGATTGGGTTTTAGGATCTGGGCATGAAGTCTGCAAACATGTCATGTTATTCAAATCTGCATTTAATAGAACTAAAAAATGAATAAGAAAAGTGAAATTAAGAAAAGAGACATTATTGGACAATGAAATATTAATTCCATTTGATTTTTTATTTTATTTTAAATTTCAAAGATAAAAGGGTTTACATCAGAAAGTAAGACAATAAAGTAAAAACATCCAAATAACGCCCTGAGATAATCCAAACGTAGAAAAGATAGCAAAACTGGCTACCGAGACTTCCGTCTGATTGGGAACTTTCAAGCTTGACGGCAATTTTTTGGCTTTTCTTCTATCTCGTCAATGGCTGCAATGGCCTTCAGTGGCGGATCAAATTCCTCATCTTCACAAATCGACAATTGGCCCGATGGTGTGGGCATGCAACAGATTGGTCATCATATTAGGAGCTTTTTCATCCTGAAAAATAATTCTTTCAGCTTTAATCAAATCTTCAACTGCCCTTTTGAAGGTCCAACAGTCCTCTGTATTGTATTTCATTGCTCTAGAGTGGTATTCACATCTAGCATCAGCTTGATGCGATGGGCACTCGGGGTTTGGCCGATTTGGAGTCGTTGGCTGCAATAAGTTTATCCTGATTAGATTTTGGAACAAGCTTGAATATGATTCACCAATAGGGGTGAACTGATTCTTTCAGGAAGGCTCTCTTGGGCGAGGATTGTATTGGGGATCATTAGGTTGAGTATTATATATAGCTTGGTAAGGATGGGTATTTTCGGGAGGTGGAGCTCGGTTTTGTAAATAATGTTGTGGCCACGGGTAAGGTTTCCCATTCATTACTGCATAAAGAGGCGGTTTCACGGCATAAGGAGCATCTTGAAGGGGATAATAGTGTGGCGGGACCATAGGAACACATATTCTTAGCTGAATGACCTACGAGTCCCCCTCGAGCTTGAAACCATCATGGCTCCCTTTTTACTCCAATTTCTATTCATCAAACCCTCCGAACCATATGGCCTTATAGGAAGCATGACTCAAGATTCGGCCTGTTTTTATACCGTTTTCAACCATTTCTCCAATTTTGATCGCCTCAGCGAATGACTTACCTATAGCGGACATCATGTTCTGGAACTAGTCCACCTCTTGGGCCTGTAGAAAGAGTGTGGCTATTTCAACTTCATCCGTTGGAGGCTTTACCCTAGCAGCTTGCTCACGCCATTTGACAACATATTCGCGGAAGCTTTCCGCGATTTTTATTTTTCAAATTGGACAAAGAGTTTTTGTGGGGAGCAATGTCCACATTATATTGGAACTGGCAGACAAATTCTCGAGCCATATCTTCCCACATATGCCAATGGGTAATTTCTTGATCCGTATATCACTTACAAGCAATTCTAATGAGTCTTTTCCCAAAATAGGCCATTAGCAGCTCCACTTTTCCACCAGTACCCCTCAGCTGGTTACAATATCGTTTCAAATGAGCGACCGGGTCTTCGTGCCCGTCGTACTTTTTAAATTTTGGCATCTTGGAGCCAGCTGGCGAGTGGACATGGGGAAACATATAGAGGTCAAAGTATGAGACACTCTTTTGGCCACTCAGACCTTACATGTTTTTCAGGCTTTGTTCTAGGCTTTTCATCTTCCAAGCCATTTCTTCTTGCTCGGGATTTTTAACAACCTTTTCTTTCTCCACCAAGAGATCATATTGCGGAGGTTGAGTGAAAGAGTACGGGTCACATATGTTATTTCTTATTAAAGTTGTGGACCCTAAAAGGTGAACATTGGAGGTTCAATATACGGCCGTGGTAAAATTGGTTGTGCTCTGGTGCAGACTGGTGCTGCAGTGAACAAATTGGAGGTGCCCTGGAAACTGGCACCTGGGGGCGAACCACAAAAGGCATACCAGGAACATTGAATGGAATTAGAGGGTGCCCGCATAAGATGAGCGGGTTGTGCACAAGGGCATTGGTAACCTCACCTGACCTAGGGATCAACTCAGGAAACCAGGAATTGCACTTGGCGGTTCCCTACTATTAGACCAGGCAACCCATATTTTTGATATGCGGAGATGCAACATCATATTCTCTCCATCAGCTGATGATTTGGTTATGGGATAGTTGGTGCTGGGCTATCCTCAGAATCGATGATTTGTAGATGGCTTTTAGAGGTCATAGGAACCGTTCCTTAGGATCTTGTAAAGTAAGGAAGGGAAGTCAGATTACCAACAAAATCAACCACCTGAACAGAATCTGGCTAATTTGCATATCCAATAACTTTGTTAGTTTGAGATGCATAACAGATAGGAAATCGCACATTGGGATGCAATACATCTAAACGGATAAACGTTTCTACTATATGTTTGAACAGTTGCATGTTTCATCCCGGCCTTAACTAACCATTTTCTACTATGTGGCTCTTTTCAATCATTTCTGCCTCTTTTTAACCAGTCTTGATTTTCATCTCGTTATTGACGCTCTTTTATTTTGGAACTCTCTTTTTCTCTTTTATTTATTGTTTTTGTCACTTTTTAATTTTATGTCGCTCTTTTTTTACTTTTTCTTTCTTTTCCACTCATTTCTTATTTCTTTCTTGTTTTTTTTTCGATTTATCTTTCGCTCAATTAATTTTATGGCTATAAACAAATCCAATGGGGATTGCCTACATATCATGACGCCGCATAAATAAGATCTTTCATGGTTTAGGAAGATTGAGAATGAAGTAAATAAGCTAATTCTTTTTTTTTTTACTTTTTATAAAATTCAGACAATGAAGGCTTTAAAACCACAGGAAAAATATTTTTTATTTTTTTAGAATTTTTTAAAAGAATGCCTTAAAAGAAGAAAGGAAATTAATTTTCGGGTTTTTGATTTTGATTGATTTTTTCTTTAATTCATTTTGAAAGAGAGACTTCTAAAAATTTATTTTCTTTTGATTTGAACAATGGGAATTTCAAAAGTAAAAATATTTTCTTTTAAATGTTCATTTGTTTTTGCTTTTTCTAAAAAACATAGAAAATATTCTTGAATTTTGGTTGTTGCTTCTTAATTTTCGAAAGAGATATTTTTTAAAAAATGAATTTCTGAGTTATTTATTTATTTACAAAAGTATTTTTAAAGAAAAGCGAAAAAAAATTTGGACTTCAATTTTTCAAAAATATTATTATTTTTTTTTGAAAGAAAGAAAGAAGTTTAAACAAGAAAAAGAATTTTTTTATTTTTTAAATTGTTTTTTGAATTTTTGGGAAAAGACTTCTTAAAAGGATAGAAAAAATATATTTATTTTTTTTGGATTTTCATTTGCCTAGTGGATTTTCGAATGGACATTTAAGAAACATTTCGGATTTCTGAGTTTATCTTCTTCATTTTAAATTTACGGAAGTACTTTTAAAGGAAAGTGAAAATATTTTTGAACTTTTATTTCTCAAATTTTTATGGACATGTACAAAATAAAGACTTCTAAAGAAGAAAAAAGTATTTTTGAACTATTGTTTTTTATTTTCTTTTTGGAATTTTTGAAAAAAAATACTTCAAAATGAAGGAAACTCGTATTTTTGAATTTTAATTTTTAATTATTTCTATTTTATTTTTTCCGTATGAAAAGGAAACTTTTTTTTTTGAGTTTAAAAATCTTTTTTTTAATTTTCTTAAGAAATGATTTTTAAAAAGGAATTAAAGGAACATATTCTAGATTTTTTAAAAGTGGGACCGAAACCGATAAGGTTTGCCTATGTATCTCACATCCGATGAGAATAAGATTCGAATAATCCGGTCAGTTTTGACGAAAAAAGGGAAACATGATATCGACTTATTTTGAAATGACTCTTTTTGTTTTCAAGTTTCAACATTCTTTTTGGAAAAAATTTTGGCAAAGCTCTGGGACATTTTCAAATACTAAGGTTTTCATAATCGGGCTTAATTTCTCTTCTACCTCACTCTTGTTTTTATTTATTTTTTTTCCTTTTTTTTTATTTTCTTTCCCTATTCTAGAAGTCAGTCAACATGCAAGCCGAACAAACAAATGTGCACATAATACGTAAGATGCATCAGTATGGTCTTTTTAGTTTGGGTACACATGTCCTAGAAGGACCCAACCCATGTGTTGAGTTTCCAAAGTCAAATACACGTGATCCAAACAAGCATTCCTACTAGGAATCTGGCATGAGGCTATGTTATTCTAGGTTTAAAACCTGGTGTATTGTTCTACACATGTCTTACCCGAGCAGATAACTCGAGCGGGGAGGGGGGCAATATATCAGTAACCAAAAGGCCATCCTCCTTTGTAACTAATCCGATCCTCGTTCAGAATTAGATTGTGACTCTAACAGAAAAGAAGTCACGCCAGCGTGCACTTCCTAGAAGACTTAGAAGACTCAGAGAGAAGAAGGGTTTTGTAACAGTTTATTACAGTTCAAACAATATCAAAGCGATATAAAATGCCATTTAGCACATTAGGCTCATACATGTAATAAAAATCAAGATAATAAATAAAAATCAAGTATAAAAGTTATTCTAAGCTCGAATTCCTGAACCCTAAAGTAAAAGTTCTGGGTTATGATCCCCAGTAAAGTTGCTAGAGCTGTCCACCTCCTTTTTATACCCCGAGAGGGGATATAAGAAAATTTTTCCAATTAAAGTGATATTATTCAAAATAAAATTATTTTATTTTTATTCAGAGTCTCCACTTGGAATAGTTTATTTGGTGTCCTAAGTAATGGGTTTATTTTTTAAAAATCCCAAATTGAGAAAAATTGACTTTATTTAAAAGTCTGCGAAACCAGAAAAACTAGGTAAGGAATTCTATTAACTCGGGAGAAGGTGTTAGACATTTTCGAGTTTCGTGGTTCTAGTATGGTCGCTTAAACTATTAATAATTGGCCTAATTATCTGATTTATTGCATGTTTTAAACCTATTGTGTATTTTTAACTTTATAACCACTTTTAATTATTTTAATTGCTTTTTAGTATTTATGAGATTATTTCTTGAACAAGTTATGATTGTCGTACACTTTCCATTTTGGAACACACCGCAAACAACGCTACACGAAATGCACCCTCGGTTCGTGACATGTTTATTTTATTAATGTTCGGATCAAATGAAATACACACTTAAATTTGAAAATTAGGTATTACGATTATGTCACGGGATCGTACCCACAATCATGATGATTTATTTATTAATCGTGCCTAAAGTAAAGTACGATATTTAAAAAGTCTCAGAACACCAACGAAAATCAGTAAATTCATTGTTATATTAACCAAATTCTTGCTGGCTTACAGAAAGACAATAAACTGGTCCCAATGACCAGATCATAGACAACTCCCAAACACTAACTCTAAAAGTTAAAATTAACAAATATTTAACAATAAGGAAAATAAGCAAAACTTATAGCATAAAAATTAAAATAGAGAAAAATCAAGAATATGAAAGTACATTTATCCTCCACGATTGAATGCACTATAACTATAGTGCTACAAATTACATAAAACAAAGGAAATGACATTTAAAAACTAATTTTCACACGAAAAAGACCTAAGAAGTCAATCTAAGCTAATTCCATGTTAGCATCCAAAAACAAGAAGCAAAGCAGATATTACTAAGGATGACAGTATTACACAAATGGTAAGGCAAAAACATGTCAGAAATATAAATTATGAGAAAAGTTATCCGAACATACGCTTTAAAATGCTTTCCTGAACCTTCCTCCGAGATCCTATATAACTTCCCGTGCATGACATATTCGAACTTGTCAGCAAGTGATTTCTTGTTACCCTAATTAACTCTAACAATTAAAGAGTGACTAATTCCTAAAATTGCAAATAAAACCTAAGATGACATGAAATTAAAATGTTATAACTTTCATGATCTTTTTTTATAATTTTAAAATACTAAACATGCATGAAATGCAACTAAATAAATAAAAAATCTTAAAATCCATTAAAAAAATTTTTGGTTTATTTTAAGAGTTATTTCCACGCAGGGCAAAAACTAGGTGCTCACAATCTCAAACAAGCCAATTCCAGATGCCGAGCAAGCCAAGCGATAAAGCAAGAATGTTATCTCACGTGTAGCGACCTTCAAACGGCTCAAAACTATCCAAAAACAATTCAAATACATCAGATAAACCCCAAGGAATCAATTACAATTGATAAAAGATCAGATTCTAAATCAAATCTCACATCCGGCCAAAAGAATAACACCCAGGCCCATACCCCCGGAACCCGACAAAACTTACAAAATTTGATAACCCATTCAATTAAAAGTCCAATCATACTAGTTTCACTCAATTCCAACTCCGATTCGATGTTCAAAATTCAAAAATTCATATTATGAAACTTTAGGCAAAAAATTCTCAAATTTCACTTAGAAATCATTAATCAAATGCCAAAAACGAAGATGGATTCATGAAGTATAACCAAAAGCGAGTAGAGAACACATACCCCAATCCATATGGTGAAAAATGCTTCCAAAATCGTTCAAATCCGAGCTTCCCAACTCAATATATGACCAAATGAACAAACTCTTATTTCATATATTTTTACCAGATATTTTGCCTCGTTTCTCATGCTAAACAATCCCAAAACTTGCTTTCCTTGTCTCCAATGAATTTTTTGTGAAATTTTAGTTAAGTTAGGCTTTTGAATCACTCTATTTGACCTTATAATGAATGAGATAAGTTGGTTTCAATATTTGCAGATAGTCCAGATTTTTAAATACGAATTCAATGACAGTTTCATAATTAATCTGAAAATTTTGGCAACTCAATTCTTAGTAAAATGACCATAAACTCCTAATACGATATATAAATTTAACAATTCTTTTTTTATGGCTCCGTAATTACGATACGGATCTAATACTTCTATCAAAACAAAAATCGGAGCTCATTTGTTTAATGTGATACCATTTATGCTTGAAGAAACGATGCCAAAACATAAGAAAAATGAGTGCAACATAACCGAAACTCACCCGAGCCTCTCAGAACCCTGTCCGAATATACCAACAAGTCCTATAACATAACACAGATCTATGCGAGGCCTCCAATCATACATAACAACATCAAAAATACGAATCGCACCTCAAATCGAACTTATTGAACTTTGAATCTTTCAACTTCCAAAACTCGTACCGAACATTATCGAATCAACTCGAAATGAACTCAAAATTTGCACACAAGTCCCAAATAATATAACGAAGCCATTCAAATTCCATGAACCATAATCCAAACCCGATTTCATTAAAGCTCCAATCCGAATTCAAATACTAAAAAGTCAAACTTGGTTAACTCTTTCAACTTAAAGCTTATACCATAAAATTCATTCTTCTAAATCGATTCTGAATAACCTAAAACCCAAAATCGACGATTCACATATAATACGGAGCTACTCATACCCGTAAACTACTGAGCGAAATGCAAATACTCAAAACGACCAGTTGAATCATTACACTAGCATAAAATGCCTTTAACCTTTTTCCCAACCAAAAAAGATCTTATATATTGTAATTTATTTCAAATCTAATTTTCTAGCTTTTTGAGATGCAAAATTATGAATATTTATTTTTTTTCATAAGTTTCTTCTAATGATTCTTTTTCAATCTGTAACCTAGATTATCCATTCATTCTTTCTTGCGCTACGATTGATTTTAAGTAAGATTTTATTAATTTTAGTTTTCAAAAACTTCTTCCTAGTTTCTAGTTTGTGGTCGAGGGTGGCTCCAGGCAATTGTTACAGGAACTTGTATTATTATTTTATAAGCAATATAAGCATTTGAAAAAGAATCAAGTCTTTTTATCTGATTGAGTATATCGACTAGAGTACTATCGTCTGTTTTTTTGGGTATTGTATCAATTATTCAACTTCTTTTCCCTTAAGTTTTGAATAACTACGCTCTTATTTTCTATTTGATATATTTAAATTTTGATACTAAAAGGATAAGATAAGCATACACATTGAAATATCGAGAAAAGAAAATGTTAGATAAAAACTAATAGTAAAAAGTTAGAACAGAAAAACCTAATTCATTAACTTAATATAAAAATAAATATTTATTGCTTTTACAATATACTTCTCATTGGCTTTAGCGTGATATATATATAATAATAGTAGTATTTGGTGAGAACTAAGAAACATTAAAAAAATGAATATAGAAAAAGAGATAATCACATGATTCCTTTCAATATTTTTGCATTTACTTGTCAGGGGTACAATTTTAAGGAACATATATATTTTTCCTTCTCCGTTTTTACCAAGATACGTATAAGAGTAAAAATACTTAATTAAAAAAAATATAAGGTAAAAAGTGGGGCCTCTAAAGCTGGCTTTGCCCAATAGTTGATTATGGAGACCAGTTTGATAAGATTTTTCTTAGATTGCTAGCGGTTAATATTGTATGTTGCTACTCTTTTATTTTTTACAGTGTCGGATTTATTTAATGGCTATTGCAATTGTTTTTCATCTATTTTCTTGTCTTCGGTGATGTAGTTATTATTTCTACGGTATTTGTTGGTGGTATTGATATTCTCTCTTTTCGTCTTCTTGAGGCAAGGGTCTCTCGGAAACCACCTCTTTACTTCTTGGGGTAGGGATAAGGTCAGCATACACGCTATCATCTCTAGATCTCACTAGTGAGATCAGTGGCGGAGCCACATGCATACAAGGGGTGTTTGTCAAAAAGTTACACTGTTTAACCTAGTAATTTTTAAAAATATGCATATATACTATATAATAATATTTCTTGATTTATTGTGTGAATTTATTTCTTTATATTTTAAATTTTTTTTATGAAAATTTTGTCTCCGACGCTAAGTGAGAATCACTGGGTCACTATTATTGTTGTTTATTTTCATTAAAGCAATCAACTGTCATTTCAGAGTCAAGTCAATATATAAGTATACAAGGTTGATAAATGGAGACCACAACCACAGGAATATAATCAGGGACATCAATAAATTAAAATATGGTATACTCCAAAATACTAAGAATTACAGAGCAAATGTAGGAACAGTATACGCCAAACGTCGTATAAATAACGTAACGTGCAGTATTTTTCTTTTTCTTTTTGGTATAACGTGATAAGCTCAACTATATATTAAGAAAAGTATTAATTAAGCCTGCTGAAATAATAATCCAATGGATCACTTGCAAGGATTGAAGTTGCAAGTGGCATTCCAATTGCCAGAATTAGCCCTCATAAAACTCAAAGCTGTGTGCAAAACATGGTGAGTAGATCCCATTAATGCCCAATTCATATGCTGAATTACACCCAATGGATGATAAGGAAAGTGCACACTGTTATAAGAATTCAAAAGTGCAGTTGTCCCTTCTCTTAGCAAAGTCTTATAAGGTTCTCCTCTGCCTTTCATTCCTTCCCATAATGTTATATCACTTCCATATTTTGTAGCAGCAATTACACCAAATACAACTCCTACTTTTGAATCTGGGGTTACTACTTTCCAGTAGCATCTGTATTCTGGCACCATCCACTTCCTGCAGTACAAAATGTTGTCATTCTCTTAGTTTTGTACCTACAAACTTTCTTTCTCTAATCTCAACACGTAAACAATGTTCCTAGCCATGTTTGACTGACGTTGGAATTTTTTTTTAGTAGTTGTAGTTAAACATGTGTACTAAATAAGGGTCCATTTGTATAAACAATTCCTTTTTAACTAATTAAGTGGAGCCAACTGTCTTTAAATAAAGTAGATGGTAGAAGTAGATTAGTTATACATTTAAGGTTGGTTTGGTACGAATGATAAAGAATAATTAATTTTGAGATTAAATTTAAAAAGAGTTTATTTCATATTTGATTGGAAGAAAATCGTGAAATTAACTATCCCGATATTGTAGTGTTTTTTTATCCCCGTGAAAAGATAGAATAATTAATTCGGGATAACTAATTTCGGAATAGTTAATTCGGGAATAATATCTTTACAACCAAATTATCCCAGGATAAAATATGAGAGATGAGATGAAATAATCCCGCATTTAATGAGATAAAGTGGGATAAGATAAGATTTTCTGGATTATGTCTGCTATAAAATGTTTATCTTGTTTGGTTGAAGGAATAAATTTATCATAGAATAAATTTATACCGCTAACCAAATACAATATAAATTTAGTCTCACATCTCATCCCACTTTGTCCCCGTAACAAACTACCCCTTACTGATGCTGTAATAATTCAGGGTGTGAGCTTATGCTCAGTATGAGGGAAATCATTTTTTGGAAATGACTTATTTTCTGAAATGTATTTTCTTGAAAAATGTTTTCTGGGTTTTCGATTGGAGGCTAAATATTGATGATAATATTTGTAAAATAAGATGGTGCGTCTGTGAAATTTATTAGTACTAAATATTACTAACAATAATGTCTGGCAATTAAGTGAAATGAAGTAAAGATTGAAATACTTGTAAATGAAAATGACCCATCTAATTTCTCCCTTTTTGCGGAACTTTTTTTTAGAAAATATTTTCTAGCAACCAAACACCACAAAAAAATGACTCATTTTCATGGAAAAAGAAATACCCAAATGATATTTTTTATTGTATAGTCAGACCCCTCTCTGCATCTTTATATAACTGTCATTCAATATAAAAGTTAAATTTTTCTCGTAATTAATTTTTATATTATGTTATAATATATGTCCTCCGTAATAATATTTTATTGTAATAATAAAAAAATATTAGAATAAACGAAACTATTATAAAGAGGTTTGACTCTACCAAACAAAGACCTCAATAAGAGATTGACATAAACATAGAATTTTAATACCATGAATGTATTTATAGAGACTTACTGGTGTGGGCAAGCTGAAGCTTCCAAATAAGGGAAAGGAGGCATTGGGGGTAAGTGAGGCATTGGAGGAGTAGGTGGTAGTGGTGGCAATGGTGGTATGGATGGGGCAACAGGGTTGGGGTGTGGTTGTGCTTGTGGATATGAAGAAGATTTTGGACAGAAAGACATAGGATCTGCTGGCTGAGAAATCAAAGGATCCACTGCGTACATTTCCATATCAAACATCCTAAACATTAATCTTGGTGATTTCCCTTGACCTCCTCCCGTCCCACATCCTCTTGTCCCTTGCTCACTACTACCCGTAACCGTAACCTGTGCAACAACAATGTCGATCATATGAATCTTCACTGATAATATCGCTTTGTTTAAGCTCATCTCATTTCAATATTATAGAAAATAAAAAAGTTGTCTATATTAACCTGAGCAACGCAACCACTCAAATCTGGAGTGCCATCGAATCTCATGGCAAAGTTTCCTAGCCAATTTGTTGTTTCTTCTCTCCATGTTGTCATTTGCCCATTGTTATCTGGGCATGCCATTGCTACATTTATTCCTGCACATAAATTTGGCACTCAAAACCTTAACTAACAATGGTAATAAGAAGCATTTAAATGATCTCTTTTCGAGTAAAATCAAGATTCAAGACTGAAAGGGAGCTTTGACACCAGTGACAAGTCAAAATTTTCACTAAGGAATGTTAAAATATTAAAAAATGGATACACCAAAAAGTTTAGAGGAAACAACGTATAGTAAATATACATAAAACAAAAAAAATTATATAGCAATACGGTCTAATTTTCACACCCTTTGGTTGAATGTAGTTTTGCGACTGTTTGACACAATGGAATAGTTGTCGCTATATAACCATTAGTTCAAGTCGTAAAAACAATATTTTTCATAAATATAAGATAAAATTACATATAATAGACCTGATGTGGTCTGATCCTTTCCACGAACCTATACTGCCCTTATAATCAAGATTAGAGGATATTAAGAAGCAGGACAAAAGCATTGGAATTTGGACGAGAAATACCAAAAAACTAAGTTGATTCTAATTAATGTCATATGTGAACTCAAAAAGAAACTAAAAGAATTATTATAATATAGGTTTAGTTACCGTTTAGAGGATAATCAAAAAGAGAGACTTGGCCATCTTTGCATTGGTCACAGAAGACAGTGCCAGAGACCATAGCATAACCATGAATTCCACGAATGGATGCTGCTGCTGCTATAACAATTAGAAAAGCCGTAAAGTAAAGCTTTTGGGACCAATCCATGATTTATTTTTTTTGTTGCTGAGAATAGGGAAGAGAAAGAGACTTAAGTAGTAAAGCCAGTGGTTGGTTTTGAGTTCAATCTTGAATGTGAATAAAAAGCACTGAACATGGTGGTAGAAGAATTTATGAAGCTTGTCTATACAGCAACACTCAACTGTCTCCATTAATGAGGTTTTGAAAAAAATGGTTCTTGAAAAAGTATTTAGATCGATACGGGTAAAAAATCATTATGATCCAGCTTTTTATCAGACAAACTAAAGCAATTTATTGCATTCACCAGCCTCTCATTTGATATACTGTTGTACCTTGGACTTATTATAGATACCACATAGCCATAGACATATTTAAAATTTGCAAAACTATTCTCTTTTAGAAACTTGTCTCGTGAGTTATGACCACTTAAATATCCTTCACATTAATGTATGCAAGTGTTTAAGGTTCTTAATTACTTTGAAGGTTTTGGCTGAGAGACCAACCAATTTTTAATGTACTGAATGTTTTAGTGTTTTTGCTTTCACTTTTTTATGGCATACACTTCATCCGTTCAAGGTCTATCAGAAATAGTATATCTGTGTACATTTCACCTTCTTCAAATTCCACTAATGAAAAAATATTACATTTATTGTTGTTATTTTCTATTGCATACAATTCTAATGACATGTTTTAGGTGCATTAATTAAGCTTATGGAAATGTCATAGTAAAGGATTGTTTTATGTTATGCATTTGAAGTTATGTTTCATATCATGCATATGGCAGGGAGGAAGGTAGTTGTGATGCAAAGAGAACGTGGCAACCCGGAAACCAAGTTTATAGGGGACTTTGTGCTTTTACAAATCCTGCATTTAGATATGATCAGTTAAAGTTCTATATAATAACACGATATGAAATAATTGCATTATAATTTATAAGCTAATAACAATAATGGTATTAACAGGAATACAAAACAGGAAGTAGAAGAACAGCATTTTAAAAAAAAAATTTCAAGTCATCACTTAATTATTCACTCCGTCTCAATTTATTTTTCATGTTTCTTTTTTACACGTCTCTTGAAAAACATTAATTAGAAGGAGCGTTCGAACTATTTTACCCTTGTTTATATCTTAAAATATAATCTATCTTCATTAAATATTTATTCTATTTATATATTATCTCAATCTTCAAGAATAATTATTAAGGGCAAAATGGAAAATATATAGTAATTTATTTGTCTTGAACTTCTAAAATAACAAACAATTTGATATAACTATTTAGAAAGCAGGACTGATAATTCATGACGGAGGAAATAGAGTAAAAGTTTATTCACACCGAATGTTTACACCAAACTATATTGACTTATCATAATTAATAAATTTAATTAGATAAAAATACATATAATTTTTACCCACACCAAATATTACACCAAACTATATTAACTTACCATAATTAATAAATCTACCTCAAATTTAATGATACTTCCTCGATAAGTATGTGACTAGATATTAGAAATATTTTAGTATTTTAACTAAGAGAAGTTAAAGTAAAATGATATACGTCATATATTTAAGAGATCTTTACACAAACAATGCAATTAATGTTTGGTATCTTAACCGATATATATAAATTATACATAAGCGTAAATAAATCATATTTTTTCAAAAACAACTCAGTTCTAATTTCAGCAGTCTTGTGCATATTCAAACATAGCAAAAACCACGAATCATGTCTCATGTGAAAAAGTATTGCTCTTAAGAAATTGAATAGCACAAATGGGAAATTAAAGGTGATCGCAAATTACAGCTAAATATGACTGTCAAATTGAAAAGAAAAAAAACAGAAAGAGTAAATATCCAAGAAGAACAGACAACTTCTTGTTGAGTGATACAGTTTATAGTTGAGCGTTGACAAACAGAGCAAAAAGAAGCTTCACTTTTGAGTTATAAAGGGATTGTTGATGTGAATGTAGTAATTACAGCCATACAACCACGTTTGCCTGAAATTAAATAAAATCAAATAGAAATTGAAGAAGACAGCCTATTTATTTCTGAAATTCTTTAATTTTCTACAAGTGATAACGTGGCAAAAACTCGATGGCGATGGATATATTGGATAGCCGTCCGAGTCATGTGGAGCATTCATAAACATTATTTGCGAAACGAAAAAAATTTAAAAATAATTGTTCTGTCGTAATATCATGAAAGAGTAAATACTAATATGCACTGTAATCATAGTAATGAATTTATAGTATCAACACGTAAGAAAATGACTAATGTATCCTTGAAGATAAAATTCAATGTCTTAGACACACTTTCAAAAAAAATAGTGCGTAAAAGGTTGCCTATGCGCCAAAAATATGTCACAGCGATTTAGTCCTAAGTTTCAATGCAAACCATATATTACAAATGGTAAACATCCCAGCTCATGACCATACCAAATGTAAATGTACATGCTCTCGAATTAAGGTAGAGATATGACTTTACCAATTACTCCAGGTGTAATATTTTACTATAAAAAGTAGTTAGGAGACTTGCGGCTTTTTGCTGTTGTATACGGTAAAAATTAGATCTATGCGATGGTGTTTTTGATCGAGAACAGTGAACAGGATCTAGGGTTAGCCTCGTAATATCAGACCGGAACACGAAGACGAGGTAGCGAGATTAGGGAATCGAGGTGCCTGTCGAAATCGAGGTCAGCAGCGGACATCTCTCTCCTTCGTGAGCTTTTTGAGATCGTCCTCGCACCGTCTCAGCTCCGAACATGATTTAGAAAATGCTTCCTAATGAAATGTCAAAGCCTACGAAGAAAGAAAGGCAAAAAAAATGAACGCAAGCGTAATATTGATGAAGGAAACTAAAGATTACCCGTGTTAGAAGTTTTTTAGCCTCATCTAAGAGACTCAATGCATCTCCTGAGTCGGTATATCTTCAAAACCCATGAAGCAATCACGGAAAAGGTCCTTACCTACGTGGATTATTCCCACATCATGGGTTTCCATAGCCCAGGCTTCCTGAATTTGCTCCTCGAAAAATATGGGGAGGGGCGGTGGAGAATCACCAATATTTATTACCCCAAGCAAGTCACTTGGGGCATTCTCTCCGTTTTGAAGAGTCTCGGGATCGGTCCTTTCAGGTACATCCGTCGATTGTTCATCACGGCGGGAGGCATCTTCAGCCTCCTATGACTCGTGGACTTTGCTCAAGCTATATTTCGAGATCTCCTCGGTCCGAGGCTAAACCTACTCGACTATCACCGGTTCAGTTGAGGGCATCTATTGTTGGAGGAACACGTGAACATCAACTTTTTATCTTTTGAGTAATTTTAGAGCTTGGTTAACCATTAGTCTTACATTCTACTCTTGTAGTTAATTCTTATAGGTTATATTTCGTCTAAATTTTTTATTTCTTCTTTGATTATGAGTAGCTAAACCCATTAGCTAGGGTTGTGGCCCAACCCTAGTATGAGTATTTAATGGGTCTTAAATTTTAGGCTTAAATATTTGTGGGTAAATGATATTTAGCTTGATTCAAGCTTTACATATTGAATTGGTGGTTGCAAACACTGATTTGTATCTTTTTGCTTAGGCTCTTCTTGAGAAAGAGAGACTAAGTCTATGAAATTCAGGTTAACAAGGAATTGGAGTATATTCAAGAGATTGATAGCCCCAATTAAAGGGTTAAAACTAGAGATAATAATACCCGACTTGAGTAAATTTTGCTTGCATTATTTGAATACCCTATTGGGCTTGAGAAAGCCAACTAGGGCAAAGTCACTCTAACTACTGAGAGGTATAGAGTGAGTAATTATGTGCAATATTTATATCATGATCCCATCCATAACAAGTTTGCTCTAAGTCTTAGACCCCATTAGATACTCACCTACGTATAAGTCACGTCCATAATGTTTTTTTACAAATTGAGAAAACCCTTGAAAAAATATCTTACGTAGTTTATATACATTCTTCATAAGTGTTAAAAGTAGAATGGTAACCAAAATAAAGCATGATTAGAAGTGCAATCAAGAACATCGCACATACCTAAATTAGGTAGAAACCCAATTCCAAACCAATATTAGCTTTCTGTGAAAATCGATCCCGACCCCTCGGGTAAAAGCTTCATCAACCACTATTGCCAATCTATATTGGTATAGGGTTGGAGCCGATCACTTCTGCAGCTTAGCGAGGATGACGTCATGACAGATCGATGTAAAAATTCGAAAGCTCAATTCATTTCTTCTCATTACATTCCAAGAAACGAGGGGACTATCTGTATACGATTAAAATCGAGCCTACCTGATTATGCTATTTGATCAAAACCAGGGAACTGCATCGAGGGTCAACAACGATCGAGACTAAATATGACAGACTTCGAGCAAAGTGCAATAATGGAAAGAAGAGATATCCGTGACTGGTCGAAGATAATGGCGTAAATCTCGGAACAGATTAAATCAAGGGTGGCTATCTAGTTAATCATGGGATTTACTTTTGTAATTAGAATTGTACCATAAATAGGATTTCTCTAGAATATAGAGGGGATCCTAATCATCTTGTACGCAGCTTACATTCTCGCATATCAAAGCAATACAATATTATCTCTTTAATTCACATTCTCTTGTTTATCAGCTTGTTGCGTTTTAACTATTCTTGCACAAGTAGCTCGATGGTATTTAAGCTCGAGGGCATTGTTCAAACACTGATTTGCTTTATATTATTGTTAATTTCTATCATTATTTTTTGCATTTATCAATTAATAAGTGAAATTACGCATCCTTAAAACAACATTATAAATTTAATTGTTATCTAATTGTTAGGTAAGCACTTTTGCAGAAGCACATCTATAGCAACTACTGACTTATGTCACTGGCCCCAGTGAACTGTCCTGAAGTAGATGAATCTCTTCTGTCCACATCCTAAAATTCTCTAGATGCAGATAACTCCTCCAAACCCTAGCCTTCAGGTCAAAATGACAAACCCCAAAAAGTTTTGTGTTCGTTCCAATACAGGTATTGTGTTGCCTCGATCGGCTTGTAATGTTATAGGTAGTACCCACTATAATTCATCCACTCAAGGATTAAACATCTAGCCTGCTGGGATGAAGCAAACCATTGTGGAAGAGAAAGACCGTCAAACTGCCCAACTTTTGAGTAAATTGGGACTCCACAGTTTTGGCGAGTTAAATCACAACCTTAACAGTAAATTCCCTATCAATTCATCCAACACTCAAAACAGACTTAATTCTTACTCTTGAGCCATGTATAGACTTGTTAACAGGCGACGACAAGACCCAAATTAAAGTTAGTTTTTCGTGCTAATCATGTGAAGTTGTGTTAAAGAAAACCCATTCACAAGCTTATAACGTACTAGAGATAAGTTACTTTCGTTTGAAATTTTAAATCTAGCAAACTAGAGGGACATTACAAACAGTATCCGAGACAAAGTAGATAAATGGTAAATAAGATACAGTTACGGAGAACCAAAAATAAAATAACAATAATTATAAGAATCTGTAATCTTCCAGAGTCTTTACGCATATGAATGTGTACTAGCTTACGAACAAACAATTCTAGACTATGATGAAGAGAAAAAGAACAAACATAAATAGCAAAACAATAATGTTGGTGTAAGTACACAGGAAAAACACAACCCACTACAGACTAAGCAGTTCTATCAAAATTGCCTTAATGCTTCGTATCACATGAAACGGGGTAAAACTATTTCGAACTCTGAGGAAACAAAACACAGCTCATAGTAACTCGTCTGTTTGGCATCAAATTTTTGGCTCTCCACCTGATTCCTTAGCAGCTCCCTGTGCAGTTTCTTCAACAGCTCCATTTACAGTTACCTCAGCACTACAATAGATTTATAAATGAAAGTCAAGAACCACCACTAAGGTAAAGAGTGGAAATAAATCTAAATTAAAAGGAGAAACTAGTAAACCAAGCAAATTTTCAGGTGGACTAGGAAAGCAGAACATATACAAAGGCAGATAAAGTCGTCAAACAGCACAATCAAGTAAGACATATACAACCCAAACAGCCATAAACATAATGGAGGAAAAAGAGAGACTGTGCATAATAATAAGTCACACTTCCGACCCGGTTGAACTGACTAAAAATCATTCATGACCCTTAAACAAAAGGCAGCATAACACAGGAAGGGGGTATAG
Organism: Nicotiana benthamiana; assembly: GCA_034376525.1. Taxonomy (NCBI): domain Eukaryota; kingdom Viridiplantae; phylum Streptophyta; class Magnoliopsida; order Solanales; family Solanaceae; genus Nicotiana; species Nicotiana benthamiana. Next base: position 87,162,570 of record CM067333.1, on the reverse strand, counting down.
TTGACCCGATAGGCCTAACACACAATCCTATTCTACCGGAACCAGAGTTTATCTAACTTACTCGCCCGGAAATGCACTGACCAGCAGCAAGAATCAGCATTCAATCAATTATGTTTCATTCTCAAATTAGTTGGATTCAAATCTGTAAATCATTTGCCCCTGTTTCATCCAAAATTAAACCCCTCATAATTTCTCTAAATTAGGACAGAAGAGCTCAAAAACAAAATGTTACAGATCTTCTAGCAAAATCATGTTCTGAGGCCATTTTGGAGCAAAATTGAATCAAATACACGGGGTGAAGCAGCATTTTATTGCAGTGTCCCTAAACAGGCAAAGATAAACTTAGGGTACAAAGCAGCTGGCTTCATTCAGTACCAAGTAAGGGGGCACGAATTTTTAGTTGTTCTTCCATAAATCATACATGACTATGACTACACGACTACAACATACTTGGAACACCCCACGGTCTGTCCCATGGGTGCATAGGGAGTAAATTTTAGGCCAATCCAGCAAAAAATTAAAATTTAACCCTAACATAACTTGTTAACCCCAAAACATAAATCTTCTTCAGACCAAACAGCATACCCCAACATTTTTCAAAAAGTTCATTACCAAATATCTATATTCAATTAACTAGTGACAGTTGATTCACTTTTGCAAAGACTAAAGAGCAACCAGTAATATGATTCATCAGAGACCCTACCTTTTAAATATTGATAATCAATTACTAAGTAATTCATCAAAAGACCAACATCACATTAAAATTAGTTCAGCAAATAAAAAACAGCAACTAAAACACATAAGAATTCATCACTACCTTAAAGGACGAACTTCATTCAGCTGAGGCTTCCTCCAGCTCTTCTCAGTACTCTCCTCACGCATGAAACTCGGCTTCCCGTTCCCCCAAGCTTTCTTATCACTCGACTCAGAAACCACCTCCTTTACCTTCAAAGATTCAAGCTTTTGATCAATCTCCTTCCAATCTTGCCCCTTCTCCTTCAAAACTTCCTCCCTCGGTCTAGCTGCCCCAAATGGATTATTAGATCCTTTGGGCTTCACTACCACAGTAGCCTCATTAGTACCACCATTCTGCTGCTGTACTTCAGTTATAGGCAATGTCCTGGGCTGCAAATTCAATTTGGGCCTACCTCCACCACCACCACCTAAAGTTTCTTCTCTCTTTCCTCTTCCCCAATTTTCTGAATCCACTCCACTATTATAGGACTCATAGCCCCCACCTCTTCGCTCTCTTAAGCTGTCGAATGCCCCACCTCCACCGGACCGTTTAGTCCACTTATCCGAATCCGAATCACCGCCGTTTGACCCAAAACTCCCTCTCCTATCAAATCTGCGACCCGAAGAGGGTACAAAGGACTTATTTGCACCCCAGTTATCAGATTCATCAGCTTTCGAATGCGAATCTGAAAAAAATCCTCCTCTTTCGCCTCTCTCCCTTCTGTCGAAACTGTTACCAATAGAAGTTTTTTTAGCTGCGCCCCAGTCGTCAGTCTCGTCGGCGCGTGAAGGCGCAATTTCCCTGTCGGAATCACGTCGGAACCCTCCCGGTCTCCGGGACTCGTCCGACGAACCTCTACCTCCTTGCCTATCGTAACCGTACGATCTGAAGCCGCCGCCAAGGCGAGAGCTGTCAAGTTCCTCGGCGGAGCGTTCGCGGGGACCGGTGGGGAGCATCATGACTTCCTCCGGCGTTAAACCGTTGACGGCGGCAGCAGCGGCGGATTGAGACTTCTTAACGGAGCTGAAAGTTGAGAACTCCTGAAGGGATAAGGTTTGTGGCTTCTTCTTCTTCGTTTTGGTTGTGGCGGCGGCGGCTAGAGATGGAAAATCGGAGAGCCCAGCGCTGGCGCCGTTTGAGTGGTTGTCGCCGTTTGGTGTCTCTTCCTTTTGGAGCTCGGACTCATGTTCCTCTGAATCTAAAGCCCACGCGCCTGGTTTTGCCCACGCGCTCACGGTTGCCGCCATGTTTCTCTTGCTAATTGCTCTTTGGACTCTGTTTGTTATCTCTGTGTAGGTTTTTTGAGAGTATTCGCTACTGTTTCAAGCGAGGAAATACGTTTTATATATAATATAAAAGGATGCGTTGATTTGATCTAACGGTAAGCTTTCAATGAGGAACGATTTTCCGGAATAGATTCGGCTTGATTGGACGGTGGAGATTAAGTCCTTCATCTCAAAGGAAAATGGACTTTGCGTTGAGTTTAGGTTTTATTTGAAATCGTGAAATTGTAGACCACAAATATTGCATTCCATATCTTTGGTCTAACTAGGAATTTACAAGTAATCACTATATGGAAAAATAAAGACAGAAAAAAGAACAAGAAAAACGTTTCAAAAGATGATGGCAATAACAACAAACCTAATAAATTACAAATAAATCTAAAAAAGATAATCCGTACGCAATCTTATTTTTATCCGGACAAAAAGTTTTTTCAAATGATAAAAAGAATTAAAAGAGTCTAATGAAAAAAATGTGCAAAGCTGGATTTGAGAGGAAGAATATACATCCCAAACCTTTTAAACTATACAAACCTGTGTTGGAGCATGTTGACTTTACTGGTATAGTAAAAAAAGTTTGGAAACAGAGGAGAAATGATGGAACTGGGAGAATGCAAAAGATATGGAACAAGCTCAAAACCTTGAAATGGGAATTGAAAGAAATGAATACTTATATGGCATCCTATAGAACCCACCTCAATGCAGCAAGACAGAAACTGGAAACCATTCAGTTAGAATTGAGAAGGAACAATATAGACCAGGAGCTGATAGATCAAGAAAAGAGAACCTTAATAGAAGTAGAGAAATGGAGTAAAATAGAGTAATAGATTCTTCATAAAAAATTCAGGGCACAGTCGATCACTTGTGGAGACTCAAACTCCAAGTACTTCCATGCACAAATGAAGCTGAGGACAAACATGAACACTATTAGCTCTATATAAACTGATTCAGGGAAGAGACTGTTTGCCCCTAAACTAGTGGAGAAAGAGTTTATAGATACTTTCAGCAAGATCCTGGAGGAAATAACCCTTTATGTCAATGTCCAAATAGTGACATTATTCAAAAGGGACCATGTCTTAGCATGCAGCAGAAGCAATCTATGATTAGGCCAGTTGAAAAGGAGGAAATATTTCAGGCAATAAATTATATGCCCCATGATAAAGCACCAGGAGTAGATAGCTTTACAGCTGAATTCTTCACAAGATACTGGGACACTGTTGGTGAGGATATCTATGAAGTAGTGAAGGAATTCTTTGCAACAGGCAAACTGCATAAAGGAGTGAGTAGCACAGCAGTAACATTGGTTCCTAAAATACAAAATTCTACTACTGTTAAAGACTATAGACCCATTGCTTGCTGTACAACCCTCTATAAAATAATCACTAAAGTTCTTACAACAAGGATCAAAACAGTCATAGGTGGATTGATTGGTAATTCACAGTCAGCTTTTATTGAAGGCAGGAGCATAACAGACAACATCCCATTTACCTAGGAATTATTTAAAGGGTACAATAGGAAAGGAGTGTCCCCTAGGTATGTATTAAAAGTTGACCTGAGGAAGGCATATGACACAGTGGAGTGGTGTTTTATTGAGAGACTATTACTGGACATGGGTTTCCCCTACAAGTTTACAAGCTGGACAATGGAATGCATATCTTCTGTCACATATTCATTAAGTCTCAATGAAGGGCTGACAAAAGGAAAAAGTGGTATAAGGCAGGGAGACCCAATGTCCCCATACCTCTTTGTCATTGTTATGGAGTACTTGCACAAGGAACTCAAGCATATGATGGAAAGGAATGACTTCAAATTTCATCCTAGGTGCAAGAAGCTGGGAGTGGCTCATATCTGCTTTGCTGACGATCTTCTACTTTTCTGCAAGGCTGATACCCAATCTGTAAGACTTTTAAAACAGACTCTCCAAAAATTTGCTGAAACATCAGGACTTCAAGCAAATGCAGACAAAAGTGCAGTATATATAGCAGGGGTATCAAACTTGCTCAAGGAGGAAATCTTGCATGAACTGGACTTCCCTGAAGGCTCTCTACCATTCAAATATCTTGGTGTACCTTTGGACTCCAAAAAACTATCAGTTTCACAATGTTGGCCAATAGTATAGAAGATAACACAGAAAATTAACTGTTGGACATCAAAATTTTTATCTTTTACCTAGCTATACTATGATAGAAACCTATTTACTACTTTTGTTTAGGTTTTTAATTAATAACTATATATCCATATATTTACTTGTTTTACCCAAAACATTTAAAAAAAGGGAAATGACATATACCTTAAATAGTGGGTATTAATTACATAAAAGATCCCACATTTAAGATACTCAAATTCAATACTTAACCAAAATCCCTTCATTTCCTCAATAAACCCACCCCAAAATCATCTATTCTCTTTCCAATTAAGAACTCCCTTCACCGTAAGACCCACCCCCAAAGTTGTAGATTCTTTCCTCTTCCAAAGCTGTTAACATTCGTTTTATCCCTTTAATCGTCCAAAATCTCTTTCTTATTTGTACAATACAGAAGAAATTCGAAGATTTACTCTACAATCAAGTTGTGGGTAAGCTTCACTCTTCTCTTTTTTCACTTTTACTGCACAACTTGAGCCAATGCTCTAAAAGGTTCAATTAATATTTATACTTTTATATTTTATTATGCAACTTGATCCAACGCTTGTTCTGCATTTAGAGACCTTGAAAACCTTACTTAACATCACCTCAAAATTGCATGTGCAGTCCGGGAGCGCAGCTGGAAAGCTTAAATGTGAAAAACTGTCAAATGATAAATTTTACTATAAAATGAATTAATTTGACTTCAGTCAATATTTTGGGTGAACGAACACAGACCCATGATTTGACTGTCCCCAAGGGTCCTTAGGAAAATATGGGACTTGGGCGTATGCTTGGAATCCAATTCTGAGGCCCCACGCCCTAGAAATAAATTTTAAAAGAAAATCGTTTTCTAAAATTGTTCAAAAGATTTGGAATTTTTGATTAAAAATCGAGGGTATCGAGCCTATATTTTGGTTCCGACTCTTGGTACACGTCTTATATATGATTTAAGATGATTCTGTGGAGTTTGGTGAGAAACAGAATCCATTTGATATGATTTAGACCTTAATTGAAAATTTGATGTTTTAAGAAGTTTTGAAATAATTCATTGATGTTGAGGTTTAATTTGATGTTAATGATGTTATTATTGTAATTTGATCACACGGACAAGTTCATATGATCCGTTTGAGTTATTACGTATGTTTGGTTAGGAGTCCCAAGGGCTCGGGTGAGTTCCGATAGGCGTTGGAGTGTTTTTGGACTTAGGAAATTGCAGAATATGTTGTCTGCTGGTGTCCAGGTATTTGTATTATGCGATCGCATAGCTAAGTCCGTGATCACATAGTGTAATTTATACGGATTCTATTTTGTGCTATGCGATTGCATACCTCCTTCCGCGATCGCGTAGAGTTAAAGCTTAGAGGTTCATTTTTGTTTTATGCAATTGCACTATTTCCTCTGCGATCGCAATGTGTTAGCCCCAGCCTTCACTTTCTTCTATCCGATCGAATGGTATTGTCTATGATCGCAGTGCTCAGCCCTCTTTAACCTATGCGATCGCAATCCCTTGTCCGCGATCACATAGACCAAAATTTTCCCAGTTATTTTTAAAAGTCAAGAACAGTAGCCATACGAGATTTTCACAAAATTTCATAACTTCTTCTCCACACCTCTTGGGGAGATTTTTCAAGATAAACTTCACCATAACATCGTAGGTATGTAATCCTAAGCTTGTTTTCTTCCATTTTATCATTACCCATCTAGCCTTAAAATATGAGGTTAAGGGTAGAAAATTAGGGATTTGGGTAGAGTTAAGACATTTTAATTAATGGTGATTTAAACCTCGTTTTGGGGGTCAAATTTTGGAACTATTTATATATTCGGGCTCGTGGGTAAATAGGTGATTGGATTTTGGTCCGAACCTCGTATTTTGATCAAGCAGACCCGGGGTCGATTTTTGGCTTTTTGAGAAGAATGATTAGAAAGCTATAATTAAACATTGAAATTGGATTTTTTAGCATTTATTGATGTTATTAAGTCAGTTCTGTCTTAGATAAAATTGATTGTGAGCTAAATTCAAAAGGAAAAGTGATTTTTGAGGCTTGAGTTGCCGTGAAAGTTCGAGGTAAGTGTTCGGGATAACCTTAGCTTGAGGGATCAGGAGTTGAGTCATATTTTCTATTTGCTTCTTGTTGAGTATTACGTATCATCATGGTGACGAGTATCTATACGTTGGTATCGAGAATGACCGTGAGTCTTAAATTGATAGTTTGTTGTGTACTTAAATGATACCACAATGCTTTAATTGATAATTCTCGATATTGGGCATAAATTAAGTTTGTTCTAGTGGAAATTACTTATGTTTGAGCATTGTTGTTAGCTAATATGGGCAGAAGTTGAGTTAAGATTGGTTATAGCTAATTTTTCCTTACTGAGACGTATTTACTTTTATTGTTGAATCTCTTTGCCGGGATAGTATAGTTTATTGTTGATCCCTTGCCTGGAAACTTGGTATAGTTGTTTTTAAAAGTATATAAATATATGGATCGGGTTGAACGCTGCAACACTGATATATTGGATCGGGTTGCACGCCACAACAATATTAAATGTGGACCGGGTTGCACGCTGCAATAAATATTAAATATGGATCGGGTTGCTGATGCAACAATATTAGATATATATCGGGTTGCATATCGTAATAATACTAAATATGGACCGGGTTGCACGCTGCAACAAATGTTATATTGGATTGGGTTGCACATTGCAATTGTGTTAAATCATAAGGAATCAGGTTGCGCGCTGCAATAGTATTTTTATTGCTTTGTTGTTGATTCTAAATTGTTCTCTCATATTTCTCTTAAGTTCCTGTCGGATTTGACATTTTTCCTGTAGTATGTTCCCCCTCCCATTTAAATGGTATTCCTATTATTTTTCGCTGAATATTATATAACTATACAACTTTATCTGGAGTCTGGTCCTAGCCTCGTCACTACCTTGCCGGGGTTAGGTCGAACACTTACCAACACATGCGGTCGGTTGTGTTGATACTACATTCTGCACTATGCTCAGATACATGAGGCGCAACTGGGTAGTAGCACTCGGGGAACCAGTCTTCAGTCCATCCAAAGATCCTGAGGTAGTCTTGCAGGCCGCAGGCCCGACGTTCTCTTCTATCTATTTATATGTTCTGTTTTCACTTGTTTCCGGTACAGACTGTCTTTCCTTTTTCAAACATTGTATATAGCACTCATAGTCAGTTAGTGGATATTGTGACACCAGTTTCTATGTAGAGGCATATATTGGCATTCTTGTCCTGATTTTGGTATTTAATTCGTCTAAGTCCTCCGCTTGATTTCATCTTCCGTTGTTATTTTAGTGTTGATCACATATTAATATAAGTTGTTAAAAAGGATTAAAATGAATGAGTTAGAATTTCTATGTTTCGTGGCTTGCCTAGCTTCTATGAGTAGGCGCACATCACGACCCTCGAGGGTGGGAATCCGGATCGTGAAAAGTTGGTATTAGAGCTCTAGGTTACATAGTTCTCACATCTCACGGACAAGTAGTGGAGTCTGAGGGATTGATACGGAAACGTCTATATTTATCCCCAAAGGCTACAAAGTAGGAAAACTTCACATTTATTTTTTCTTGTCATATGGTTTGGTTTCTCAATGTTGATTGAATTTCTATTCTGTTCTCTCGCAGATGCTGAGAACACGCGCTTCTTGATCTGCTGACCAGCAGCTTGAGCCCCAACAACAGCTCCCATGAGGGGCAGAGGGCGAGGCCAAGGCTGTAGTAGCGGTCAAGGTAGGGGCAGAGCTCAGCCTGGGGTAGTAACACCCGTAACGGAGCCTCAGGTTGACTTTGATGATAAGGTTCCAACCCCAGCAGTTTCGGTGGGCGCAGCTCAGGTCCCATAGGCGTTTATTACTATCCCAATTCTTCAGGATGCTCTGGTCTGATTAGTGGGCCTTATGAAGAGTTTCACCCAGACAAGTTTACTTTCTGTAGCACTATCCGTCTCTCAAGCTGGAGGAGAAGCCTAGACTCCTGCTACTTACACTTCGGAGCAGATGGCTCCCCAGTTTTAGACTCTAGCAGCTCAGCCTGTTGGAGCAGTTCAGCCCAATATGGTAGCTCAGACCAATAATGGAGCAATTATGTCTACCGATTCATTGTAGGGATTGGACATGTTCACTAAGCTCTCACTACTACTTTCAGCTTCTACTGAGGATCCCCAGGATTATCTAGATAGCTATCACAAAGTTCTTAGAAATATGGGGATAGTTGAGACCAATGGGGTCGATTTTGCCACTTTTCGCTTATCTGGATCCGCCAAGACTTGGTGGAGAGATTATTGCTTGGCTAGACCATCCGGATTACCAACCTTGACTTGCGATCAGTTCACACAGCTATTTCTGAAGAAGTTTCTCCCTATCACACAACGAGAGGCCTATCGGAGCCGGTTTGAGCGTATCCAGCAGGGTACTATGACTTTCACCCAGTACAAGACCAAATTCATCGATTTGGCTCACTATGCTTTATCATACTTCCCACCGATAGAGAGAGGGTGAGGAGGTTCATTGATGGACTCATTCAGCCGATTCGTCTTTAGATGGCTAGAGAGACTTGGAGTGAGATATCTTTCAGGAGGCGGCCAATGTGTCCCGGAGAGTTGAGATGGTTCTATCACAGGAAGGTGGTCATGGGTCAGACAAGAGACTTCGTCCTTCAGGTAGATTCAGTGGTGCCTCATTTGGAGGCAAGGATTTGTAGGTAGAGGTCATCCTCCTACGCCCTTTCAATCAACACTTTAGGTTTCGTACGATGTTTCAGGTGGACGTGGTTCTCACATACAGTACTCTGATTAGTAGCCCTACAATGCACCACCACCTCCTATCAGTGCACCATCGGTCTAGAGCTTTCAGGGTGGTCATTCAGGTTTCCAGGGCCAGTCTTAGTTTCCTCAGTTGCTTCACTCGGGTGAGTGCTATGAGCGTAGGGTTCCCATGCTATGTTTCAAACCAGGTGTTCCACAACCCACCCAACCAACTAGAGATCGAGGTAGAGGTGCTACAGATGGAGGTAGAGGTGTTAGAGGTGGAGCTAAGGTTGCTAGAGGTAGAGGCCAGCAAGCTACAGGGCGTCCTAGAGATGTAGTCCAGGGTGGTAGGGCCTAGTCCGGATGTTATGCCCTTCCAGCTAGACTTGAGGTTGAGGCTTCCGATGCAGTTATCACAGGTACTGTTCTAGTTTGTGATAAAGATGCTTCAATGTTATTTGATCCAGGGTCTACATACTTGTATGTTCCATCTTATTTTGCGCCGTATCTGGTCATGCCTAGTGATTCATTGAGTGTCCCTGCTTATGTGTCTACACCAGTGGGTCTATTGTGGTAGATCGAGTCCATCGTTCTTGTATTGGGGTGGTTGGAGTTTTTGAGACTCGTGTAGATTTGTAGCTTCCGGACATGATTGATTTTGACGTCATATTGGGGATGTACTGGTTGTTATCGTACCATGCTATCTTGGACTCTTATGCCAAGAGTGTGACCTTAGCCTTACAAGGTTTGCCTCATTTAGAGTGGAGAGGGACTCCTGGTCATTCTGCCCGTAGTTTTATCTCTTATGTGAAAGCTCGGCATATGGTCAAGAAGGGGTGTTTGGCCTATTTGGCTTATGTTCACGATTCCAGTGCTGAGGTCCCTTCTATAAATTCTGTGCCTGTTCTTCGCGAGTTTCCTGAGGTATTTCCTTCAGACCTATCGGGTATGCCACCCGACAAGGATATTGACTTTTGCATTGATCACGCACTCAGCCCATTTCTATAACATCGTATCGTATGACCCTGCCTGAGTTGGAAGAGTAGCAAGTTCAAGACTTGCTTGAGAAGGCTTTTATTAGACCTTGTGTTTCACCTTGGGGTGCGCCTTTGTTAAGAAAAAGGATTTGTCAATGAGAATGTGTATTAATTACCGGCAATTGAACAAGGTTACGATCAAGAATAAGTATCTGCTACCGAGGATTGATGATTTGTTCGATTAGCTTTAGGATGCCAAGGTATTTTCAAAGATTGACTTGAGATTTGTTTACCATCAGTTGAGGAATAGGGCATCCGATGTCTCTAAGACAGCTTTCCGTACTCAGTACGAGCATTTTGAGTTCTTGGTGATGTCATTCGGGTTGACAAATGCCCCATCAGCTTTTATGGATTTGATGAATCGAGTGTTTAGGACTTACTTGGATTCATTCGTGATCGTCTTCATTGATGATATTCTGATATATTCCCGCAGTTAGGAGGAGCACGAGTAGCATCTTAGAGTGGGTTTTCAGACCTTGAGGGATAGTCAGTTGTATGCTAAGTTTTCTAAGTGTGAGTTCTGGTTGAGTTTAGTTGCATTCCTGGGTCATGTTGTATCAGCAGAAGATATTTGGGTTGATCTAAATAAGATTGAGGTAGTCAAGAACTGGCGTAGACTAGCATCAACTACGGAGATTTGGAGTTTCTTAGGATTGGCAAGCTACTATCGTTAGTTCGTGGATGGGTTTTTCATCTATTGCAGCCCTGATGACCAGGTTGACCCAGAAAGGTGCCCAGTTCAGATGGTCGGATGAGTGCAAGGCGAGCTTTCAGAAGCTCAAGACAGCTCTGACTACAACATCGATGTTGGTTTTGCCCACAGTTTTAGGGCCTTATATAGTTTATTATGATGCATCTCGTATTGGACTTGTTGTAGTGTTGATGTAGGATTGCAAGGTAATTGCCTATGCTTCACGGCAGTTGAAGATCATGATAAGAACTATCCGTTTCATGATTTAGAGTTGACAGCCATTGTTCATGCGTTGAAGATTTGGAGGCACTATCTGTATGACGTGGCATGTGAGGTTTTCCCTGATTACAAGAGTCTTCAGTATTTGTTCAAGCAAGAAGAGTTGAATTTAAGGCAGATGAGGTAGTTGGAGTTGTTTAAAGACTATGATATCACGATCGTATATCATTCGGGAAAGGCCAATGTGGTGGTCGATGCTTTGAATAGGAAGTTAGCCAGTATGGGCAATTTCGCTTATATTTCGGTCGGTGAGAGACCGCTTGCTTTAGATGTTCAGGCTTTGTCCAATCAGTTCGTGAGGGTGGATGTTTCTGAGCCTAGTCGTGTGTTATCTTGCACGGTCGCTCGTTCTTCCTTATTGGAGCATATTCGTGATCGGAAATATGATGATCCCCATTTTTGTATCCTTGGATACATAGTGCTACACAGAGGTGCCAAGCAGGTTACATTAGGTGATGATGGAGTTTTGAGATTGTAGGGTCGAGTTTGTGTGCCTAATGTGGATGGACTCGAGAGTTGATTTTAGAGGAGGCCCATAGCTCACTCTATTCTTCCAGGTGTCGCGATGATGTATCAAGATCTGCGGCAACATTTTGGTGGCAGAGAATGAAGAAGGATATCGTTGCATACGTGGCTCGGTGTTTGAATTGTCAGCAGGTTAAGTACGAGCATCAGATGCCTGGTGGTTCAGCTTAAAGCGTTGAGCTTCCCGAGTGGAAGTGGGAGTGGATCACTATGGATTTAGTCGTTGGACTCCCGCATACTCAGAGGAAGTTCGACGCAATATAGGTCATTGTCAATAGGTTGACCAAGTCAGCACATTTCATTCATGTGGCAGTCTCTTATTCTTCTAAGAGGTTACCTGAGATCTATATCTGGGGGTATTGTTCGCCTTCATAGTGTGCCCATGTCTATCATTTTGGAATGAGGTACGCAATTTACCTTGCATTTTCGGAGAGCTGTTCAGCGAGAGTTAGGCATACGGGTTGAGTTGAGCACAATATTTCATGCGCAGACAGACGGCCAGTCCGAGCAGACTATTCAGATTTTGGAGGATATGCTCTGAACTTGTGTCATTGATTTTGGAGGCTCATGGAATTAGCTTTTGCCTTTAGCGGAGTTTGCCTACAACAAGAACTGCCAGTTGATTATCCAGATGGCTCCTTTGAGGTTTTACATGGTAGGTGGTGTCGGTTTCAAATTGGATGGTTTGAGCCGGGAGAGGCTCGATTATTGCGTACGGATCTGTTTCAGGAAGACTTGGAGATGGTCAGGATCATTCAGGATAGGATTCGTATAGCTCAGTATAGGAAAAAGAGTCATGCTGACTGCAAGGTTCGAGATTTGGCTTTTAAGGTCGGTGAGTGGGTATTTCTTCGAGTGTTGCCTGTGAAGGGCGTGATGAGATTTGGGAAGAAGTTGCCCTAGGTTCATGGGTCTATATGAGATTCTTGATCAAGTGGGAGAGGTGCCTTATAGACTTGCATTACTGGCGAGCTTAGCAGCCGTGCATCCCGTGTTTCATGTGTCCATGCTTCGGAAATAACATAGCAATCTATGTCACGTGTTAGATTTCAGCACTGTCCAGTTGGAAAATAACTCGTCTTATAAGGAGGAGCCGGTAGCTATTCTACACCAGCAAGTTTGTCAGTTGAGATCGAAGATTTTTCCTTCTGTTCATGTTCAGTGGAGAGGTCAGCCTCCTGAGGCATTGACCTGGGAGTCTGAGTCTGATATACGGAGCGGTTACCCTCATCTTTTCCCTGACTTAGGTACTTTATTCTTCTGTCCGTTCGAGGACGAACAATTGTTTTAGAGGTGGAAAATGTGTTAAAATGAAATTCTACGTTCTGAGGCTTTGAAAACCTCATTTATCATAACCTCGTATTATGTGCGCAGTTCGGGCACATAGGTGGAAAGCCTAAATGTGAAAATCCGTGAAAACTGATAAATTTTGGCTATAAAATGAATTAATTTGACTTCAGCCAACATTTTGGGTACACAGACTCAGACCCGTGATTTGACGATCCCGGAGGGTCGGTAGGAAAATATGGGACTTGGCCATATGTTCGGAATCGAATTTCGAGGTCCCACGCCCGAGAAATAAATTTTGAAAGAAAATTATTTTCTGAAATTGTTCAAAGGATTTGGAAATGAATTTTGATTAAAACCGAGGGTATCGAGCCCGTATTTTAGTTCTGGCACCCGGTACATGTCTTATATATGATTTAAGATGATTCTATGGAGTTTGGTAAGAAACGCAATCCGTTTGACGTGATTCGAACCTTAATTGCAAATTTGATGTTTTGAAATAATTCATTGATCTTGAGGTTTAATTTGACGTTAATGATATTATTTTGTCGATTTGATCGGATGGACAAGTTCATATGATGTTTTTGAGTTAGTATGTATGTTTGGTTTAGAGACTCGAGGGCTCAGGTGAGTTTCAGATAGGCGTCACAGTGTTTTTGAACTTAGGAAATTACAGAATCTGTTGTCTGCCGGTGTCCAGGTATTTGTTCTATGCGATCGCATAGCTTAGTCCGCGATCACATAACGCAATTTTCAGGGATTCTGTTTTATGCTATCCGATCACATACCTCCTTCCGCGATCGCGTAGAGTTAAATCTTAGAGGTCTATTTTTGTTCTATGCGATTGCACTATTTTCTCCGTGATCGCAATGTGTTAGCCCCAGCCTTCACTTTCTTCTATGCGATCGCATGGTATTGTCTGTGGTCGGAGTGCTCAGCCTCCTTACCCAATGCGATCTCAATCCCTTGTCCTCGATCGCCTAGACCAAAATCCGCCCAGTTATTTTTAGAAGTCTAGAACATTAGCGATACAAGATTTTCACAAAATTTCATAACTTCTTCTTCTCCACACCTCTTGGGCGATTTGTGAAGAGAAACTTCACAATAACTTCATAGGTATGTAATTCTAAGCTTGTTTTCTTCCATTTTTATCATCACCCAATAGATTTCTAGGCTTAAAGCATGAGATTAAGGGTAGAAAATTAGGGATTGAGTAGAGTTAGGTTTTTTTTTAATTAATGGTGATATAGACTTTGTTTTGGGGTTAAATTTTGGAACTAATTATATATTCGGGCTCGTGGGTGAATGAGTGATCGAATTTTGGTCTGAACATCGTGTTTTGACCAAGTAGGATCGGGGTTGATTTTTGGCTTTTTGGGAAGAATTATTAGAAAGCTATAATTAAACATTGGAATTGGATTGCTTAGCATTTATTGTTATTAAGTTGATTATGTCTGGATACAATTGATTGGGAGCTAAATTCAAATGAGGTTTGAGTTTGCCGCGGATGTTTGAGGTAAGTGTTTGGTCTAACCTTCGATTGAGAGATTAGGAGTTGATTCCTATTTGCTATTTCTCCTTGTTGAGTACGGCGTATAGGCGCGATGACGAGTATCTATACGTTGGTGTCGAGCATGACCACGAGTCTTAAATTGAAAATTTGTTGTGTACTTAAATGATAACAGATGCTTTAATTGATGATTCTCGATATTACGCAAGAATTTCGTTTGTTCTCATGGAAATTACTTATGGTTGAGCATTGGTGTTAGCTGAGATGAGCAGAAGTTGAGTTAAGATTTGTTATAGCTGATTTTCCCTTGTCATGACGTATTTACTTTTATTGTTGAATCCCTTGCCAGGATAGTGTATTTTATTGTGAATCCTTTATCGGGACATTTGGTATGGTTGTTGCTAAAGGTATATATATATATATATATATGGATCAGGTTGCATGCCTCAACAAATATTAAACATGGATCGGATTGCATACCGCAACAATATTAAATATGGATCGTGTTGCACGTCGCAACAATTCTAAACATGGATTGGGTTGCACGCCGCAACAATAGTTTTATTGCTTTGTTGTAAATTTTGAGTTGTTCTCTCATCTTTCTCTTATGTTCCAGCCCGATTTGACATTTCCCCGCAGCATGTGTCCCCTCCCATTTAAATTGTTATTCCTGTTATTTTCTGTTGTATATTATATAACTGCATAGGTTTTGTCCAGATTCTGGTCCTAGTCTCGTCACTGCTTCGCTAAGGTTAGGTCGGGCACTTACCAGCACATGGGTTCGATTGTGCTGATACTACACACTGCACTATGTGCAGATACCGAAGCCGCATTTGGTCAGTAGCACTCAGGGAGCCAGCCTTCGGTCCATTCAGAAATCCTGAGGTAGTCCTACAGGCGTCCACATGCCCGATGTTCTCTTCAATCTATTTATATGTTCTATTTTCACTAGTTTTCAAGACAGACTGTATTTCCTCTTTCAGATATTGTATGTAGCACTCATAGACAGTCAATGAATATTGTGACACGGATTTCTGGGTAGAGGCATATACTGGCATTCTTGTATATATTTTGGTATTTAATTCAACTAAGTGTTCCTCTTCATTTCATCTTCCGCTATTATTTTAATGTTAATAACATATTAATTTAATTGTTAAAAAGGATTAAAATGAATGAGTTAGAATTTTTATATTTCCTGGCTGCCTAGATTCTACGAGTAGGCGCCATCATGGCCCTCGAGGGTGGAAAATCCAGGTCATGACAACGCTCCTCAATGTTCAAACATCATTATTACTTCCACAAACTTTGTCCAACAATAGAATTCATCACCAAAGGCATGAACAATACAACGAAGTCATAATAATCATATATAAGACTCATGGGCATGCTTGATACTAATGTATTGATATTCGTCACCATGCATATACGTCATACTCAACAAATATCACATAGCAAATAGGACTGGACTCCTAATCCCTCAAGTTAAGGTCAGACCAAACACTTACCTCGATGCCACGAACAGAATTCAGGTCTCAACTAGTGGTTTACCTCTTGATTCCACCACAAACTCGCTCCTATCTAGCCACGAGTTATTTAATTATATTAATAAATGCTAATTGAGTTAATTCTAACGCATGAAATAAGTTTTTCAAAGTTTTCCCCAAAAATTCCAAAATCGCCCCTAAGCCCACATGATCAAAACTCGAGGTTCGAACCAAAACCCAATTACTCATTCCATCACAAACCCAAATATATAATTTATTTTTGAAATCAGACCTCAAATGGAGGTTCAAATTCCTAAATTTTGAAAAACCTAGGTTCTACACAAAACACTCAATTCTCCCTTTGAAAACCTTTGATGATGAGGTAAAATCATATGAAAAGATGTTAAAGATTGAAGAAAACGAGTTAGAAATAACTTACAATCGACTAGGAAGAGAAATTGTCTTTGAAAAATCGTCCAAGAGTGTTTTGGTTTTGAAAGAGTGTGAAAAATGGTTGAAATGCATCTAAGTTATGAATTTATAGGTCTTAGATGTCGCAATTGTGACACATCAGAAAAATGCCCCTTTAGCATTTGTGAAAATAATGTCGCATTTGCAACCAAGTCAAATTCCGGTCACCTTCGCATTTGTGAGAGACCTTTCAAAAATGCGAAATCGTATTTGCAATAGAACTGTCACATTTACGAGCTTGCATTTGCGAAGCCTGCAGACCTAGCCATACCAGTTGAAAACCCTACAATTTCCTAAGTTAAAGTTCTACTCTGTGGCCTATCCAAAACTCACCTGAACCCTCGGGGCTCCAAACCAAACATGCACACTAACCTAAAAATATCGTACGGACTTGCTCCTACATTTAAATCATCAAGTGATATCAACAACTATGAATTTAGCATCACAATTATGAATTCACTTAAGAACATCAAACTTTCCCAATTTTCTCAAATTAGGTCTGATTCATGTCATTTCAAGTCTGTTTCTTACTAAATTTCAAATACTTAACTTAAATAACATATAGGACATATACCGGCCTCCAGAACTAGGATACAGGCGCGATACCATCAAATTTCAAACACCTTTCATTTTCACAAAAATAATTTTTTTTAAAAATTTATTTCTTGAGCTTGGAACCTCAGAATTTTATTTCGGGTATACGCCCAAGTCTCATATTTTCTTACGGACCCTCCGAGATCGTCAAATCAAGGTCCAGGTACGTTTACATAAAATATTGACCTAATTCAACTTAAATTTATTTTAAAGAAAAATTCATCATTTTTCACAGATTTTCACATAATGGCTTTGCGTCTACGCGCCCGGATTGCACACACAAATAGAGGTTAGACATAAAGAGGTTTTTAAGGTCTTGGAACACATATTTTATTTCTAAAACAAGTGATGACTCATCACAATATTTATATATAGATTCATTAGATTAAAAATCGCTGATAAGTATTAAGTATATAAATTCGTTAAATTGAAAGTCATTGATAAGTATTAAGTTTTGAAAGCTCTTAAATGTTGAAATATATTCGTGTTAGTGTAATATTGTTGGAGCTAATATGAAGCTTATATATGAAGATCAGACGATAAGATGACCTCCTGCTTGGCAAAGGGAGGAGGGCAATGGATTGGGTTGGGATAAAACTTATCCCGAAAGGATAGCGACGAATAAAGGAACTTTTTTAGGCGGTATCAAAATTAATTAATAAAAGAAAAGGACAAAATAACTTTAATTATCATATTTTTAAATAAATAGCTTTATTCCATGAGTTTTTTTAGGTCT
The DNA here is from genome assembly GCA_034376525.1 of Nicotiana benthamiana. NCBI lineage: Eukaryota > Viridiplantae > Streptophyta > Magnoliopsida > Solanales > Solanaceae > Nicotiana > Nicotiana benthamiana. The sequence continues at coordinate 87,145,050 of CM067333.1, read as the reverse complement.
TAAGTTAGAAAAGATCCTAAGTTCAATTCTACTTAATCACTCAAATATTTGCAAAAAAAAAAAGAGAAAAAATACGCGTTAGTTGCGATTCAAACCTCTAACATCTTATAGAAACAATCAAGAATATAACCAACACGCTAGAGGACAATTTGCATTAAGTGGTGTTATTTTTTCCCGTTTATCTATTTTTTCACTGTATTGATATATATATTTAGCAAAATTTCCGACGAAGCAATGTCGTGTTAGCGCTTCACTTAATATGTGTCCGCCCTTGCAGAGGACATCTTTATCATGGCAAACAAATTTTTCCTTTATGAAATAAATTTAGAATTAGGGTGATTTAAAATTGCTAATTAAAAATTAGCCACAGTTTTAAAATTAGTTGAAATATGGCCAAATTTTTTTATGCAAAAATAAAATTTGGGCAAAAATACCCTTTATTAAAATCCAAAAAAATCATAACATAATATACTGAAGCTCAAACTTTTTACTTATGAAATTCTAGCAACATAATATGCAGGAGTTCTACAAATCCAGCATATTATGCTTGGTTTGTATTTTCGGCTAAGAATATTTTTATCTAGATTTTATTTCTACATTAAATAGTGGTTAATTTTCAATTATTTTGGCAAACTCATACTATCTTAACTATTTATTATTACTCCTGCAACTTGTGACAAACTTTGATACAGATACTTGTCATTTAAGTCCATAAAACCGATTCTTTTTTGAAAATTTTACCTCCTACAACAAATCTTTACACTCTATTTATTATAAATAATTTTTTTTAATATATTATCTTTTATAGCTACCTTTTAAGTTTTATAGCATAATATGTATTTATAGTTACTTCCTACCAACAAGCCATTAAACAATCTTTCTAATATTTTTCTCTCTCATTCTTTATATAAAACTACCTCCTTATTAAACCCCAGCATATGTTCTCAGTTTTTTTTGTAGGAGATGTTGTGACGATGCGCTATCATTATTCACAAGTTCAAGCAGTGATATTCGCAATTAGTGATAATTACCTTGAAGGAGTAGTAATGGTAGGCACAAGGATGGAATAAATTTATCAAGGGGAGAAGCTACAAATTGGCAGTGTGTGTAGGATGCTGCCCAGAAATTTTGACAAAAAGGCTTCTCGATACGAGATCTTGGAAAAGAGCAAATTGGATCTAATGGAAGCAGACAAAATTGTCCGATAATATTCTTGACGAGGAGAATTTAAATGTTGAACAAGAAGTTGTTGGAGACTTGGCATACACGATAGATAATGTTTCCAAGCTGCAAAATTCACGTCGCTATATTGAACTAAGATTCTTCTTTTGTCACGATCCCAATTTGCCCTTCGTAAATTATTGTGAAGACATCTAGTCTTTATGACTAGGTAAGCATAACAAATTGTGAAAAAAGAAATAACAAAATAAAACAACCAAAAACTTGCGGAATAAATATAGTGAAGGATTAAACATTCTGCTCGGCATATACAATAAAACTCTTAAACTAAAACTACATTTTCCAAAACCCGGATCTCATGCAATCACAAGCTAGAAATAACTACAATTTTCTAACTCCAGAGTGACTACACAAATTAAATACAGAAGGGCTAATACTATGAGAGAGAATGGAAAGGGACTCCTCGGTCCGCAGAAGCGGCAGACATATCTCAAAGTCTCTGATGGATCACCCCATCTCAAGAGTAGTAGGGCTGAGTTGAAGTACCTAGATTTGTACATGAAAAACACATGCAGAAAGGGCATGAGTACACCATATCGGTACTCAATAAGTGTCAATCCTAACATCGATTGAGTAGTGGCGAGGAAGGTCAGGGCCCTACTAATTATAGCTGAAAAATGAGATAAAACAATATACAATACGGCAATATAGTTAAATGCTAATAGTATGAATTAACACAAGATAATAAGAATAACAACAACTATTATAGATCACAGAAAGAATACAACTCAGCATAGAGATAACAATCGAAGATCTCCCAAGATACCGTCATGTAGTTCCAAATATAAATATCCACTAGATCTCCGAGTTACCATCTCATAGTCCAACTCATAGTGCACATGGATCTACCATAATCCAGATCCATAGTCCCAAATGTAAATACCCAATACTGGAGAAATCTACCGGGTACAGTCCTGTAGTTCCAATATAAAAGTGAAGGGGATCTCTCGGAATAAAAAATCTGTAGTCTCAAAGTAAACACAAGGGATCTCCCGGGATACTATCCCGTAGTCCATAAGTAAATACACAGCAGCGACGAAGAATACTCAATTCAATTCAAATTTCATACCAAGGTAAAATAGGTATTTTAACCTAGCGTGCTGCACATAATCCAAATAAGGTAGTTAAGAAAATAAGCAGCTAAGTCAATTAGACATGCTTTCCTAAGCTAACAGCCGGCTTAAATTACAAGTAGTATAAACAAAAAAGGAACACAATTTTAGTTATTTATTGAAAACCAAAATTTTCAAGAATTAGCATAAGTAAGCACTCGTCACCTCACGTACAAGGAATTTCAAATATCAAAAATACCAAATCCTATGGGGAGTTCCCCCACACAAGATTAGGCAATCCATTTACCTCGAACTGGCTCAAAATCAACCCGAAACCACGTCCTTACCACAAGTACTCGACTCCAAATGGCTCAAATCTATTCAATTAAATTGCATAATGTAAGTGTAACTTCAAGTACCTGATTCCACTAATTAATTCTAAGCTAATACGCAAAATTAGGAAAAAAAACCAAAATGCCAGCTAGGCCCAAATATCGAAATTGGGTAAAAGTTATGGATTAGTCTAACCATACAAAACTTATCCAAATCCAACGTCAAATTGCCAATCAAAACTTGAAAATTAGGCCTAAGAACTTTTCAAAAATTTCCCTCAATTTCTCACCCCAAATTCTGGAATTAGATTATGAATTCATGTTTAGATTAATGGGTTATAAGAAAAAAGGAGTTAAGAATCATTACCCAAAAACTTTCTCCGAAAATCTTCCCAAAATTCACCTCATACCGAGCCTCCAATTCAATTTTGTAATATGAACTCAAAACCCTCGATTTTGAAATTTATGTTCTGCCCAGATGCGTTCTTCTTCGTGAACGCGAGGCCATTGTCGTGAACGCGATGCAAAAAAAATCCACTGGCCAGTCTTCCTCTTTTGCGAATGTGAGGGTCCACTCGTGAATGCGTAGCTTCAGCTCCAGGACCTTTGCGTACACGACCCAATACTCGCGAATGCGTAGAGAAATTTCATGGGGTCCCCAACTACTCTATCTTTCCTCTTCGCGAATGTGCTCTGCTCCTTGCGTTCGCATTACTTCCTTGTCCAACATTCGCGAACGCAATCTCCCCTTTGCAAACGCGAAGGCCAAAAGTTTGCAACAGAAAAATCAGCAAATCTACTGCATACCTAAGTTCAAAAATGAGCCTTTGAGCATCTGAACCACACCCGAGGCCCTCGGAACCTCAACCAAACATGCCAACCAATCCTAAAACATCATTCAAACTTGTTCCAACATTGGGATGCTCAAAACAACATTAAATCGTCAAATTAACATTGGATTCAAGCCTAAGAACTCCAAAAACTCTCAAATTACGTTTTCAATCAAAAGGTATGTCAAACCTCGTCTGAATGACCTGAAATTTTTCAAGCACATCACATTCAACAATATGGAGCAACTCAAACTTCTGAATGCCCATACAGACCCCGATATCAAAATCTCAATATCGAACCGTAAACTTCAAAAATTCAACTTTCGACCTTTCAAGCCTAATTAAGCTACGGACCTCCAAAACACAACCCGAACATGCCCTTAAGCCCAAAACCACCCAATAGAGCTAAAAAACCAATATAATTCCATTCCAAGGCCGTTTTCATAGTGGACCAACTATGGTCCGAATTGTAAAGGTTAAGCTCTCTTTTAGGGACTAAGTCTCCCAAGACACTCCTAAACTCAAAACCAAACATCCGAGCAATTTAGAATAGTAGAAACAAACACGAGGAAAATAGTTAATAGGGGATCGGGGCGTAAATTCTTAAAGCGACCAGCCAGGTTGTTACATCCTCCTACACTTAAACATTTATTCGTCCTCGAACAAGCATGAAGTAGTGAAAAGATGAAGGTAACGGCTGCGCATATCCTGCTCGGTCTCCCAGGTCACCTCCTCGACCAGTTGACCCCGCCACTGAACCTTCAGTAAAGTAATGTTCTTTGACCTCATATTTCGAACCTGCCTGTCAAATATTGCCACAGGCTCCTCAACATAAGATATATCCTTGTCAAACTGGATTGAACTAAAATCCAACACATGCGAAAGATCGATGTGATACCTCCGAAGCATCGAAACATAAAATACCGGATGAAATCTTGTCAAGCTGGGAGGTAAGGCGAGCTCATAAGCAACCTCCTCAACACACCTCAATATCTCAAAAGGGACAATAAACCTTGGACTCAACTTACATTTCTTCCCAAAACTCATGACACCCTTCATAGGCGAAACCCGAAGCAGAACCTGTTCTACAACCATATAGGAAAAATCACGAACCTTCTGGTTCGCGTGACTCTTCTATATGGTCTGGGCTGTACGGACTCTATCCTGAATTACCTTAACCTTCTCCAAAGTATTGGACTCTATCTTGAATCACCTTAACCTTCTCCAAATCATCCTAAACCACGCCTGTGCTTAGTAATCTAGCCTCATCCAACTCAAACCAACCCACCGGGGATCTATACCTCCTACCATATAAAGCCTCATACGGTGCCATTTAGATGCTGGACTGATAATTTTTGTTGTAGGCAAACTTTGCCAACAGAAAGAACTAATCCCAAGACCCTCCAAACTCAATCATACATGCACAGAGCATATCTTCAAGAATCTGTATAGTGCGCACGGACTATCCATCCGTCTGAGGGTGAAATATTGTACTCAACTCCACCTGAGTACCCCACTCATGCTTTATGGCCCTCCAGAACCGTGATGTGAACTGAGTACCTCTATATGAAATTATGGAAACTAGAATACCATGCATACGAACAATCTCCCAGATATAATCTCCGCCTACCTCTCCGAATAATAGGTAGTACACACAGGAATGAAATGCGCGGACTTGGTCAGCCAATCCACAATCACCCAAATGACATCAAACTTCCTCAAAGTCTGTGGGAGTGCAGTTATGAAGTCCATGGTGATCCTACTCCCACTTCTACTCCGGAATATCTATCTGTTGAAGCAATCCACCAGGCCTATGGTGCTCATACTTCACCTACTAACAATTAAGGCACCGAGCTACAAACCCAACTATTTCTTTCTTCATTTGCCTATACTAGTAGTGCTGTCTCAAATCCTAGTACATTTTACGACAGCCAGATGGATGGAATACAGTGAACTGTGGGACTCCTCTAAAATCAACTCTCGAAGCCCTTCAATATTGGGTACACAAACCTAACCTTACATCCTCAATACTCCGTCATTTCCAATGGTCATATCTCTGGCATCTCTGTGAAAAACGTTGTCCTTGAGGACAAGCAAATAAGGGTCATGTCACGCCCTCTTTTTCCCCTCCGTGGAAAGAGAAGTATGGGTTCCGATGTTCATGGGGGTAATAACTCATTTACTTTTGGGAATTTGGGTTTTCTGAAGAGTCGCCACCTAATAGATTATGGTGCATTAGGGCACCTAGAGCGATTAACTCTTAGAGTAGTTTGTATTACTAGAGATTTAAGGTAAAGGCTCGAAGTAACCTTGAGGGAAAGGTGTTAGGCACCCCTCTCGATCCACAATGGTGGGTCCCGGACGAACTTATAATTATGAATTAGTACTTTTAATAAAAAAATAGCTTAAAAATACTTGCAAATAAAGGCATGTCATCATAGGACTCAAGTAATGAGATAAAGGAAAAAGACTTGAACAAGTTGCATATATAGAGAAAAAGTAAAGTTTAAACATCGAAAATTGGGAAAGAGGGGTCCTAGGTTGGTTATCCTACAGGATCACCTCACATAATACCCCTTAATCACTCCTCAATGAGGGGTTACACGTGATATTAGCGAGTAGTCATCATATCCCTTTCTACCCAATTTTCTCCCCTTGACCATAGCTTAAAGCATTCTAGCAACCTTAAAAATGTCCTATGCGTGCACTAAATGTCCTTTTTTCATGGCCCTGAAGGTATTTAGGACCTCTATTTTTTGGACAGGTCTAGACCATCCTAAGTTTTTTAAAAGGATAAAAGTCTAGGCATCAAACAAGAACAATTAGGACTGCATTTAAAGAGAACAAATTACAGGCTTACAGTCACCTCCACAAATATAACAAGTAAATGCACGTCTTCAAACAACAATCAGGTATTTAAGAAAAAATCCTAGAACATAATATCTTGGTGACCAGGGATTATATAGTATTGAACTAGGACAAAGTGTTAAAGACCTATTTAGCTTGCCTACTCATTTTAGACCTGTTAAATCTGAACAGTTTGTAATAACCAAGCACAGTTTTATAGTTGCAGGATTTAAATCGCCCTAAAGGCTTGCCTAAACGTGTATCAGTGACGTCCTAAAAGCACGATATATATATATATATATATATATATATATATATATATATATATATATATATATATATATATATATATATATATATATATATATATATATATATATATATATATATATATATATATATATATATATATATATATATATATATATATATATATATATATATATATATATATATTGATTAGGGATGCAGTAAAATAGTGAACAATTCTTAAAACGGACAACTTCTGATCCTATAGACATAATTTCTAGTGATATTAATTTAAGGCAGTGTTTGAAAACTCATATAAGGAAACAAATAGTTGACTAAACCAATTTAGAGTGAACTAACATGAATTAAACTGATTTGCTTAACTAAAATGATTTTAAGTTCTATATGCATGATATCTAGTTATTAAAGCTGACTTTTGAACTTATATGCATGATATCTAAGAAGACGAATGTGAATACATGTTGTAACAAAAATTGAACTTCAATTACTCTATCTTTATGGGAATGATATCTAATTATAAAGTCATTTAGATCATATAGGCATGGTTTCCAATATTGTGAAGTAAACATAACAAATATATTCGAATTAACACAACCCTATAGGCATGGTATCAACCCAATTTACCCAACATGTATATAACTACCCACCCTTTTTCATTTATCACCCCAATATTATTTACAATCATTATTACAAACCAAATGCATTAAAATACATAAATAAATAGGAATTAATCTATAGGGAGCTTGCAGTAGGCCCAAATGACTTCCAAGTCTCCAATAGCCTCAAATGCCAAAGTTTCATAGACAATATCATGTCTAGGTGTGTCAAAGTTTCCTAAGGACCTCAGGGATCCCGGACAGTACTCACACCTAGACCTTTTCTCAAACAATAACTGATTTAGGTGCAGTGTGGAAAGGCCAGCTCTGACATGCCAGAGTTCAGAGAGATCTCAAGGATCTCAAGGCAATACACATGCCATAAGGGCGGAACCTAGTAGTCTATGAGTAATGTGAGAGTGTATGATGACTTTGAAAGAGTTTGGTAAACAATAGAAAGAAGGTTTTAGTTATAGAAAGAAATTTATGAAAATCAGAACATAGTTAGAGTAGAAATAGTTTGAGACAACATGAAGAACATCTTTTAAGAATCAGAGAGCAAGTCAGTGAACATACACACTTCATCGAAGGGAAAGGGTAGGGGGAACACCTAGAATTCACCTATGGCAATCAAATACACAGATTGTAGTTGCAAAGTTAAGTTGAGAACACATAGGTTTAAGGCACAAATAGGATCTCATTAGTGAAATAGAAACACTCCATGGAATGTTCAAGGTTTTTAGAAAATACTACTCATATACAGAACATGCAAGATTTGGTCAACCACTAAAATCATTAACACACAATGTATCTTGGGACATGCTAGTGAACCGATTATTCAAAACAAGATTTGTATGCCAAACAGTATAATAGAAAAAAATTTATTCTGTGCCTTATACAACTAACACTAGTTGTGTGAGGCCTCTTTTTGTCTCACAACTGTTTGGGTCCCAGCATTTTGTTGACCCAGATGTGTAAGATATGAGTCCACAAATATGTAAAATAAAAAAGAGGCCTCACACAACTAGTATGAGTTATGTGAGACATAAAATAAAATCACTCATATAATAGCTATAGCCTTTAATAGAAAACATGCTATGTGATACAGTAATCTAGGTAGGCTGATTGAATATTAAGTATAATAGCACATGTAACTGGAAATCGCAAATTGACGAACTGTAGCAACATAGGAAACACATAGTTTGGAACGTGAATTGAATCAGAACATACCAGTTAAGGAGAATATACACAATACAGAGTAGAGATGATGCAAGTAGCTAACCTTGGCTTACAGCCGAGTGAACTAATAAGAATTGCAAGGAATAGAAGATAGTAGAGACCTTTTGGGAATATAATAGTGTAGATGAACTAGTGTTAGTTGTCTAGAACCTAAAATATGAGGGGGTTTATATAGTAATAAAAAAATTAATAAATAAGGTAGGAGATCAATTAAGTAGCAAAATCAAGGAAGTCACATGTAAATCAACAAGATCTTCCATTGATCAAGGTACAACTAAACCAATGATAGAGCATGCTAAGTATTTAAGGAAAAGAACCAAGTAAGGTTCAATTAGGGTTAAATGAACAACAATGTTAATTAAGGAAAAAAATCAGTAAGACTCGACAAAATACAAGCAAGGCAAGAAAAAAATAATTAAGGCAAGCAATTCAATCAAATCGAGAAGAGAAGTTAGAATCGAAAGTTTAAAGGAAAGTGTTCAAATTAAACCACGAAATTAAAGGTTCAGAATAATCAAGGGTTCAGTCAAAGAGAAAATCATGAAAGATTCAGCATGTTTAGCATATAAAATAAGGTAGAACATGAACAGTCTGGATTTTACATAACTTTAACAAAACACATAGTTAAACGATAGTGATTCAAGGAGAAATATACAAGTCTTAACACGAATGGCCAGTATGAACACAAGCATACAGAATTAGTGAAAGGGTTGAATTTAGAAATTCAGTAGAAGCATATTAGGGCAAGAAAATCACAATAAATCACGAGAACTCAAAGCAAGAACACAATCATAGGTACTAGTACTCAGAAAATAACAAAGAACCCCAAAAATTGGGGCTTTCAAAACAAACGAGCTAGGGTTGTAATAGACCTACAAAATCAGTCGTAACATATGAGAAGCAGAAAGTTAAACACAAAAAGTCATTAAACAATTGTAAAAAAGAAATTTCGGAAACCCTAGTTTAGAAAAATATGAAAATCACTTGAAAATAACACGATTCTTGTAAAGAATCTTAAGGCCGTAGTAAAACTCACATGCAACAAACCCAAATCATCTTAGATCTGCACAGATCTAAGAGGTCTAGAAAAGAAATTAGGTTTCGAAGAGAACAACATAGTGGTGAAGAAATATGCTAAGAAACCCATAGATTGTAGCTAATACAGGACAATCTTACTCGGAATCTCACTGGAATGGCCTGAAATGAGCGAGAAAAGACCATAGATGCAAGCAAGCTAGCCCTAGCCCCTTGAGGGCGCCCGGAGATGGCAAGAACAACGTGAGAGAGGCCATTGGAGGCCTGGGAGGATGTGAGAAACCAATGGAGATAACCATAGATGAGGATCAATGAAGTGATTAGGGTTAGGTTTTTGAAAGCGTTTGAGAGCATATAGGGATTTCGGGGTGGCAGCTCTTATAAAATGATAGGGTTTGAGGGGTCTTTTGCGTTTATTTTAGGAAGCGTTGATTGTGGCCATTGATCTTTATGATCAACGATCAGGATTAAAGGGTATGCGGGACCAGATTGGGTATTTGGGGTGTGGGCCAGATAATTTAGTTGGAGATTTGGCTGATAATTGGGTTAGGCTGGGGTTGGATTGAGGCTGAAATTGAAATAAAATTAGGCCATATTTTAAATAGCCATTTTATACTGTATAATTTATAAGAAATAATAAATATTTTCTAAAAATACCTTTATATAATAAAATGATTTTTAATAGTTTTTTAATATTTTAAAAATATAAAAAGATCATTTTACACATCAATATTATAATTATGCATTAGTAATGATATTATTGCAAAGATATGCAACTTATTAAAAATTTAAATGCAATAATAAAAATAATGCACTAAAATAGTTAAACAATATTTTGGCATAAATAAAGAATTTAGATGACTAAATCACCAAAAAAATAATTTGAAGGTTAATTATTGGAAATTTTATAAATAAAAAAGGAGAAATAAATCAATTTGGAACTTTTAAAAATTATAGAAAAATTATAAAAATGATTATGCATGTTTATAACTGCATATGTGCTCTCTCTCTCTATCTCTCTCTCTCTCTCTCTCTTGGCGATGGATGTTCAGGCCTTAGCCAGCCAGTTTTTGACTTTGGATCTTTCCGAGCCCGGTCAGATTCTAACTTGCGTGGTCTCTCAGTCTTCCTTGTTTGATCGTATTCGGGAGCGTAAGTTTGATGCCATGTTGATACCCAATTTTTTCTCATATGTTTTAATATATATATATATATATATATATATATATATATATATATATATATATATATATATATATATATATATATATATATTAAAACATATGAGAAAAAATTGGGTATCAACATGGCATCAAACTTACGCTCCCGAATACGATCAAACAAGGAAGACTGAGAGACCACGCAAGTTAGAATCTGACCGGGCTCGGAAAGATCCAAAGTCAAAAACTGGCTGGCTAAGGCCTGAACATCCATCGCCAAGGGCCTCTCCGCTGTTGGTAAATAAGCAAAACTCCTCAAACTCTCCGCCCGATGACTCAAGGCATCAGCTACCACATTGCCATTATCCGGGTGATACAAAACAGTGATATCATAGTCCTTTAGCAGCTCTAACCACCTCCTCTGGCGCAAATTTAGATCCTTCTAGTTGAACACATGCTGCAAACTCCGCTGATCAGTGTAAATCTCACAAGGCACATCGTGCAAATAATAACGCCAAATCTTCTTGGCATGAACAATAGCAGCTAACTTGAGATCATGGAAAGGATAATTCTTCTCATGTACCTTCAACTGTCTGGATGCGTAGGCAATCACCCTACCATCCTGGATCAATATCGCTCCAAGGACAATCATCGAGGCATCACAATAGACAGTATAAGACCATAAACCTTTAGGCAATATCAAAAATCAGGCGGTAGTCAAAGCTGTCTTGAGCTTCTAAAAGCTCGCCTCACACTCTTCCATCCACTGGAACGGAGCACCCTTATAGGTCAGCCTGATCATAGGTGCTGCAGTAGATGAAAACCCCTCAACAAATCGATGATGGTAAACCGCCAAGCCAAGAAAATTGCGGTTCTCTATAGATGAGGATGGTCTAGGCCAACTCTGAATTGCTTCCACTTTATTCGGATCCAACTTTATCCCCTCACTAGATACCATGTGACCTAAGAATACCATGGAATCCAACAAAAACTCACATTTTGAGAACTTAGCATATAACTTCTTTTCTCTCAAAGTCTTAAGCATTGTCCTCGGGTGTTGCTCATGATCTTCTTGACTCCAGGAGTGTACCAGAATATCATCAATAAAGATAATGAGGAACAAGTCAAGATATGGCCGGAACACATTGTCCATCAAACGTGTGAAGGTTGTTGTGGAATTGGTAAGCCTAATGACATAGCAAGGAACTCATAATGACCATACGGACTCCTGAAAGCAGTCTTCGAGATATGTGGCTCCAGAATCTTCAGCTGATGGTAACCAGAACGCAAGTCAATCTTAGAAAACATTTGTGCACCCTTTAGCTGGTCAAACAAATCATCAATACGAGGTAAAGGGTAATGGTTCTTCACTATAACCTTGTTCAACTGGCAATAATCAATGCACATATGCATAGAACCATCCTTTTTCTTCACAAATAAGACAAGAGCACCCTAAGGTGATACATTAGGCCGAATAAAACTGATCCTTCGACTCTTTCAACTCAGGATAAGCCATATGATACGGAGGAATAGAAATGGGCTGATTGTGCGACAATAGATCAATGCCAAAATCAATATCTCTATGGGGCGGCATGCCCGGAAGGCCAGCTGGAAACAAAACGGAAAAATCCCGTACTATTGGGACTGAATCAACTGAAGGGGTATCAATACTGACGTCTCTGACATAAGCTAGATACACATCATACCCCTTATCAACCATTCCTTGAGCCATAAGGAAATAAATAACTCTATTGGGAGTGCGATCAAAAGCATCCATCCACTCAACTCGCAGTACATCTGGCATAGCCAGCGTCACAATTTTGGCGTGACAATCAAGAATAGCATAATGGGGCTACAATCAGTCCATGCCCAACATAATATCAAAATATACCATGATGAGCAACAATAAATTGACTCTGGTCTCAAAACCATTAAGAGCAACCAAACACGACCCACAATAAGAGAATCTCCTATAGGGGTAGAAGCATAAATAAGGGAGCTCAGCGAATACCGAGATACGCCTAAATACATAGCAAAAGAAGAAGGACACATAAGGATAAGCGAAGCCTAGATAAAATAGATTCGTTGAATCTCTGTGGCAAACCAGGACAATACCCGTGATGACAAAATCGGAGGCAACCGCCTCAATACGGGTAGGAAGGGCATAGTATCTGGCCTGGCCTCCCACTCTAGGGTGAACTTTACCTCCCCGACCTCCACCCCTAGCTGGCTGAGCTGGTGGGGGTAAGCAACTGGAGCTGTAACCATAGCTTGAGAACTCTACGGGGCACGCTGTGGATGAGAAGTCTATGGAGGTGCACCCATCCTAAGTCTGGGGAAAGCCCTCACCATATGGCATGTGTAACCACACTCAAAACAAGCTCAATGAGGATGTGGTGGTTGTGACTGGCTCTGGCTAGATCTGCTAGACTGACAACTGAAAGCACCTCGCATAGGTGGCGCACTAGATACTGGAGGTGCATAATAAGGCTTCTGAGGTCTGGGATGAGCTGGAATACCACTGGTTGCGGGAAAAGCTGAATGAACATGGCGACTCATATAACCCCTACCATGAAAACCTGCAGCTGGGGCACGAGCACCAGAATAATGGCCCGACTCTCGATATCTCTTGGCTTCCGTCTCCTAGCTTGCACACCCTCAATCCTCCTAGCAATTCTCACCACCTGCAAATAAGAAATATCAATCTCCAAGTCACGATCTACGCTAGACCTGATGCAAGGAATAAGCCCCTCAATAAACCGGCGAACCCTCTCGTGAACAGTAGAAACTACGGTTGGTAAATATCTAGACATGATAGTGTAACGGACAACATACTTCGATACAACCATAATACCTAGGTGCAAATGCTCAAACTTTGCGCGCCATGCATCCCTAAGTCTCTAAGGAACATACTCTTTCAGGAACATATCTGAAAACTGAGTCCAACTCAGAAACTGAGTCCAATTCAGAGAAGCTGCCTCATTCGGACTGTCTAACTCATAAGTACTGTTGAAAACACGTTCTCAATGCAATATACTAAAACGTGTGTTCTTTTGTATAGGTTTTGATGAATGACAAACGAAGCGAAAATTGATATATGACGAAGTTCAAGAAACAAGCGCACAATTGATATACATCGATATTCAAGCTCAAGACAAGTTTTATAGTTTAATTGAGTCATTCTTAATTGTGATCTTGATCCTACAACTTGACTCGTAACATGGCTTCTCTCATAAAACTATTTTCCAAAATCATGCATATTTAATTTAATGCTAAATGATTTTAAATCATGCATATTTTCATTAGTCAAAATGATTTTTAAATGCCTCTGAAAACTGGACTAAGATAATCGATTATGTACTAATGATAATCGATTGTTTTAAGCCAAGACTGCATGACAATCGATTGTGAACTAATGACAATCGATTGTGTTAAGGTAGTGAACATCAGGTTTCTTCAAACTTGCATGACAATCGATTGTGAACCTTATGACAATCGATTGTGATGAGGCAGTGTCCATCAAAGTTTTTCAAAACTCAGAATAACCGATTGTGAAGCTAATGACAATCGATTGTAAAGAGACAGTGTCCTTCAGATTTTTCAAAGTCACAAAATAATCGATTGTGAACTTATGACAACCGATTGGTTGAGGCAGTGACTTCCAGACTTTTTCAAAAATAATAAGTAATCGATTGTGAGTATATAACAATCGATTGTCAAGAGGCAGTGTCTAAAATAATTTTCAAAAACTGATAAGTAATCGATTGTTGACTTTGTGCAATCGATTGTGAAGCTGACCGTTGTCGTAAAGTTTTCAAATACATTCAGGTAATCGATTATTGATTCTGTATAATCGATTGTTTTGATTAAAATCCGAAAAAGATTTTTTGAACGTTATTTGATAATCGATTATTGATTTTGTATAATCGATTGTTTTGATTAAAATCCGGAAAAGATTTTTTGAACGTTGCCGGTAATTGATTATGGATTGTAAGTAATCGATTGTCAAGCGTATAATCTGGGATTGAATTTTGATCTGACTGGCAGACAATCGATTGTTGGGGTTTGACAATCGATTGTCAGTGAGTAAAATCAGCAACTCTTAATTGGCAATTAGGCAACGATAATGCCAAGTTTTTCAACTATAAATACAGCTTCATTTCAGCGTTTTAAATACAACAACATACTACAACTGATCATTACATTGCTATAAGCTTGCATACTTTTGTTTATCATTTTATATTCAATTTCATAAAGCTTTTGAGAGCCATATTCTTGTTCAAAGTTGTTGTGATCCAGAGCTTACTTCTTTTACTCATATCTACTCATTAAGGAGTATTTTGTTTGAGTGCTTTAGTGTTGTATACACTTGTAAGAGAATTGTAATTCTCTTGTTGTAAGGAACTTGTGTTTCCTTGGTTGAAGTCTTGGAGTGTGGTATCTCCGAGCAAAAGTGTTGAGGCTTGTGTCCTCAAGTTGTAACGGTTTGTTAAGCACCCGGAAGCTTAACAGAGTTGGTGGAAAATCTCGAGAGAGTCTCTCGGGGACTGGACTAGCCACGTGTTGTGGTGAACCAGAATATATCGGCGCGTTCTTTCCTTTTATTTATTTAACGCACTTAATTATTTCCTGCAAGTTTTAATTTCCGCAAGTTTACGCTAAATTTTATTATAACGCTATTCACCCCCCTCTAGCGTTAAGCGTATTTTCTAACAATTGGTATCCGAGCCCAACTCTCTGAAAACTTAACAGTTTGAGAGAACCATCCATGGCTTCTACTCGTGATTCTTTTGCAGGAATTGAAGAAGGACAGTGCTCCACACGACCACCTCTATTCAACAGTACAAATTACACGTACTGGAAGGAGAGGATGAAGATCTTCGTTCAATCCAACAGCTTTCACCTTCGGAAGGTGATAATGAAGGGAAACCAAATTCCAACAAAGAAGGTGGAAAATGAATGGGTTCCCAAGTCCGAGGATGAGTATGACGCGGATGACATCCGAAAGGTTCAAAATAATGCTAAAGCAATAAATTTATTATATTGTGCTGTTAATGCTGACGAGTACAGGAAAATATCGTGTTGTACAACGGCAAAGGAGATGTGGGACAAGCTAGAAGTCACGTACGAAGGTACGGACCAGATAAGGGAAGCAAAAATTGATTTCCTAACCCATTCTTATGAATTATTTCACATGAAGGAAGGTGAAAAGGTGGACGAAATGTTTGAGCGATTTTCAATAATCGTAAATGACTTACATGCTCTCAAGAAAACATTCACGTATAGAGAGCTCGTTCGAAAAATTCTTAGAAGTCTCACACCGGCATGGAGATCAAAGGCCGATGCAATTCAAGAATCCATTGGCGTTTTAAACGTCACCATCGACGCACTAAGAGGTAACCTTAAAACCTATGAATCTACTATTCTTAACCCTTTTGTTGATGATTAAAGGAGGCAAAGAATAGCTCTAAAGGCGAGCACAAGCCAACCACAAATTGATGAGGAAGGAGACAACGAGTTTGGACTCGTTATCAAAAGATTTCAATAGTTCATGCGCAAGGAGTATGAACACAAGGGCAAAAAGCAAGGCGAACAAATCAAGTGCTATGAATGTGGTGAAACCGGGCACATCAAATCAAATTGCCCAAACATCAAAAAGGAGAAGAAACCTTTTAAAAAGCAACGTGCATACATTTCTTGGGGAGGCGACTCTGGAGATGAGTCAAGCGAAGGAGAAGAAGACGAAGCAGCAAATCTTTGCCTTAAGGAACAAGAAGACAACAAAGATGAGGTATGTCAAATTTCGTCTAAAAACTTCTTTACTCTTGAAGAAATGCGAACTGCTTTTGATGAATTATATGCTGAGTTTATTAAGGCTTCAAAAACTGTTAAGGGCATAAAAGAAAATGCTTCATTAAAGGCACATTAGATAAGTTTAATTCTTCGCACAAAAACTTGAATGATGTTCTTGTTAACTTGAAATCAACCAAGCATGGAATAGGCTTTAAAAATGAAGAAAAGGTTGCAGCTAAACCCCAACAACCTAAAGCTCAACCTAGGATTAACAATAGAAATGCTTATCCTAGAAACAACAACTCTAGAGCCAATATGTATGCTAGACAAAATGATGAACATTTTAGAAGACCTAGGAATGACTTACCACCTAGAAATAGTCACCCTAGAAATGATGGATATTTTAGGCCAAATTTTGAACCCCTTAGAAGACCTAGCAATGGCCCTCAACCGAGAAACAATCACTCTAGAAATGCTGCCCATCCTAGAGCTCATAGTAGGAGAAATAATTCTCATGAAATGCGAAATAGTCATAGTGGTCAAAATAGAATAAGTAATTTTCATCCGTCTAGTTACTATGAACCTAGAAGGATGCATAACCCAAATGTGACTTGTCATTATTGTAGACGTATTGGTCATATTGCTCCTGCATGCTTTACACGTCATAGACATGTTACTCAATCGCATCATTATAATATGTCTAACCCCCAAGGACCCAAGATGGCATGGGTACCTAAAGAACATTAATTTGTTTTGTAGGTGTGCTTGAAGGGATCAAGTGTACTATGGTACCTTGATAGTGGATGCTCCAAGCATATGACGGGAGATGAATCCAAATTCCTTCAATTAGAGCACAAAGAAGGAGGAAGTGTTGTCTTCGGTGATAACAATAAAGGAAAGATCATCGGCATCGGCTCGGTCGGTAAGGATGAAAAATTCCCTATTAAGCATATATTACTTGTGAAAGATTTGAAGCATAATCTCTTGAGCATAAGCCAATTATGTGACAAGGGAAATCTTGCTCTATTTGATTCGGATGAATGCCTAGTATTTAGACGTAGTGATTTCAAAATCATACTTCGTGGTTTTAGAGTTGATAATATTTATATGGTTGATCTTGCTAATTCCTCACCCGAATATGTTGATTGTCTAATGAGTAAAGAGGATGATACTTGGCTATGGCATCGTAGAGTAGCACATATCAATATGCATCTTTTGAACAAATTCATTTCTCAAAACTTAGTTGTTGGTCTTCCCTTTTTAAAATTTGAAAATGACTCTATTTGTGACTTGTGTCAAAAGGGGAAGCAAACAAAAGCATCTTTCAAATCTAAAAACATTGTTTCAACTTCTAGACCATTGCAATTGCTTCATATGGATTTATTTGGTCCCTCTCGCATTGAAAGTCTAGGAAGAAATAAATATGCTTTTGTGATTGTTGATGATTACTCGAGATTTACTTGGACTTTATTTCTTGCCAATAAAAGTGATGCTTTTCAAAATTTTAAATTTTTTCTTAAGCGTGTTCAAAATGAGAAAGAAACAACCGTCACTTCAATTAGAAGTGATCATGGGGGAGAGTTTGATCACAATCTCTTTGCGGACTTTTGTGACGAACTCGGAATCGAGCATACCTTTTCCGCTCCACGTACACCACAACAAAATGGGGTGGTGGAAAGGAAAAATAGGTGTCTCGAAGAGATGGCTAGAACCATGCTCGACGAAGCTAAGATACCCAAACATTTTTGGGCGGACGCCATGAGTACCGCTTGCTACGTTCTAAATAGAGTAGTAATTCGGCCGATACTCATGAAAACCCCCTTTGAACTTTATAAGGGAAGAAAACCAAATATCTCCCATTTTAGAGTTTTTGGTTGCAAATGTTTTGTTCATAACAATGGCAAAGACCAATTGGGTAAATTCGATGCTAAGTCGGATGAAGGTATTTTCATTGGATATTCCTCACGTAGTAAAGCATATAGGGTCTTTAATAAAAGAACCCAAATTGTGGAGGAATCCCCTCATGTTGTGTTTTCCGAAAATAATGCTCGCTTGGCGAGAAAGGATTCCGGTTTTGATCTTGCAGGCATCTTAGACAGCTTGAAAGACAAAATACAAGAGGAACCACCCAAGGAGAATAATGATGTAACTAAGGAACAACCAACGGAAGAAGCGCCACAATTGGAGAAAGAAACAAAAGTGCCAAATGAGTGGAGGACGATCAAAGATCACCCTCTTGAACAGGTAATTGGAGATGTCGGAGGAAAGGTAAGTACCCGAAACTCTCTTAAGAACACTTTAGGACACACTTCTTAAGAGCTCACGTTCTCACTTGGCAACACTAGTTTAAGTTATTACTTTTTTACAAATTACTGACTTGAGCGTCGGAGACGTTTAATTCTATTTTGCAGGTATCGCCCTAAAAGATAGGGAAAATTATAAAGTTTTGTCACAGAACAATCGATTGTTCAAGCAAATAATCGATTATCTTACTGTGCTAAAAATCGATTAGCAGTATCACTAATCGATTGTTTATAGTTTATGTTTATTATGCAGTTTTGTTTAATAATCGATTCATTAAACTGCAAAATCAATTTCCGTCTCAATCATTCAGCAATGCTTTTCCAAACAATCGATTCTTTCAAAATATAATCGATTATCTTCAAAATCAGAAAATTTCTGTGCTCACTGTAACATAACAATCGATTACCATACTTTGACAATCGATTATTTCAGGTCAGTAATTCAAAATTTGTTACCGTTTGGCTCCGCAATCGATTTGTGTCAGTTCCAAGTTAGGTCATAACTCCTCAACAATCGATTATTGCATCTCAACAATCGATTGTCTAACGGTCAGTGAATTTCTTTTACCGTTTCTGACTGATTTGGCTTTAAATTCTCAGCAGATTTCTTCCATAAATGACAAGCCACTCTCACCTCTATAAATAGGCTTCATATATGTTCATATTCATTCACTCAAGCATCATTTTTAGCTTTCAAAATATCAAATTCACTCTAATCCTTTGCAAAAATCCAGCAGCTTTCATTAAAAATGTCGGGCCGTCACTCAAAACGTTCCCGTTCTGCTAGGCACGGCGCATCCACCTCTGTTGCCCCTCCTCGTCCGAACTATCCCTATCAAGATGGTTCCGTTCTATATTTTAATTCCGACATCGAGCTTACTCGATTCTTAACCAAATTTGAAAAGCGCGACATTCTTCCACCCCGCTTCTCTACCCACAAGTATCTTGAATCATTTGGGCCTGCTGCAAATATGCTCAAAAAATTCTCAACTTCTTGACTTTTTACTCCTTACCCATCCTTACATAAATACTACATTGGTTCAAGCTTTTTATTCCAACCTCCATGAGGATGATGATGGTGAGCTTGTCACCAACATTAATGGTGTTCAAATTTTCCTTTCCGATGAAAATCTTCATACCATTGCACGTCTTCCTCATAATGGTGAAGACATTTTTCGGTACACCGGAGAGGCCGGAGCCCTTTTTGATGAAACAACCCTCTTACACCAAATCGATCTTACTTCTTATGATCCAAATCTCTCCTCCCGTCGTCCTACAATTACAGGAATGGATCCTAATTATCGGTTAATTTTCTATTTCATCACCCGAGTCCTCAAGCCTCGTAAGCATAACCATACTACCATTTATCAAGAGGACACTAAGCTCATGCATGCCATAATAACCGGAGCTAACATCAATTGGTGTCGGCTTATCAAAATTCACATGCGTGACGCTATCGGAGATGATAGGCCTCTTCCTTATGCTCTCCTCATCATGAACTTTCTTGAAGCCACCGGATTCGTCACTGGAAATGGTCCTCTCAAAAAGAGTACCAAAAAGTGGGAAATTTCGGAATCCTCCTTTCATCATGACGGTGATCATATAGCGCCTGCTCCTCCTCCATCCCGTCGTGCTCCCCCGCCTCAAGAGCCTACCCTCCGATCGATTTCCGACCAAATTGCTTCGTTGACCTCTTCTGTTGGTCAACTATCTCATGAGATCCATAGATATTTTGACTATGTTCATTATCCTTATGCGGGTCTTGTTCCATATAAAGCAGCGCCGGATGATGAGGCGGGAGATAATGGAAATGAATAATCTCTTTGTTTGTTATTTTTGTTTTTATATGTCGCATTGTTTTCCCTATTGCTGTATTTTTTTCAATAAATAAATAAGGTTTATTTCATCTTTGGCATCTTATTATTATTTTTTGCTAATGGCAAAATGGAAAAGATAACGGGTATGATGCACTCTCAAATTATAAGCTTAAATTGAGGGGGAATTCTCAAATTGAGGGGGAACAAATTACATGGAACAAATTACATACTTGTTGCATGTCTTTACTTGTCTTGAATCGTCAATATAAATTGCTTGTCTTGCATATCCCGCTTAATGTTTGCCATTATCAAAACGGGGGAAATTGTTGAAAACACGTTCTCAATGCAATATACTAAAACGTGTGTTCTTTTGTATAGGTTTTGATGAATGACAAACGAAGCGAAAATTGATATATGACGAAGTTCAAGAAACAAGCGCACAATTGATATACATCGAGATTCAAGCTCAAGAAAAGTTTTATAGTTTAATTGAGTCATTCTTAATTGTGATCTTGATCCTACAACTTGACTCGTAACATGGCTTCTCTCATAAAACTATTTTCCAAAATCATGCATATTTAATTTAATGTTAAATGATTTTAAATCATGCATATTTTCATTAGTCAAAATGATTTTTAAATGCCTCTGAAAACTGGACTAAGATAATCGATTATGTACTAATGATAATCGATTGTTTTAAGCCAAGACTGCATGACAATCGATTGTGAACTAATGACAATCGATTGTGTTAAGGCAGTGAACATCAGGTTTCTTCAAACCTGCATGACAATCGATTGTGAACCTTATGATAATCGATTGTGATGAGGCAGTGTCCATCAAAGTTTTTCAAAACTCAGAATAATCGATTGTGAAGCTAATGACAATCGATTGTAAAGAGATAGTGTCCTTCAGATTTTTCAAAGTCACAAAATAATCGATTGTGAACTTATGACAACCGATTGTGTTGAGGCAGTGACTTCCAGACTTTTTCAAAAATAATAAGTAATCGATTGTGAGTATATAACAATCGATTGTCAAGAGGCCTTGTCTAAAATGATTTTCAAAAACTGATAAGTAATCGATTGTTGACTTTGTGCAATCGATTGTGAAGCTGACCGTTGTCGTAAAGTTTTCAAATACGTTCAGGTAACCGATTATTGATTCTGTATAATCGATTGTTTTGATTAAAATCCGGAAAAGATTTTTTGAACGTTATTTGATAATCGATTATTGATTTTGTATAATCGATTGTTTTGATTAAAATCCGGAAAAGATTTTTTGAACGTTGCCGGTAATCGATTATGGATTGTAAGTAATCGATTGTCAAGCGTATAATCTGGGATTGAATTTTGATCTGACTGGCAGACAATCGATTGTTGGGGTTTGATTGTCAGTGAGTAAAATCAGCAACTCTTAATTGGCAATTAGGCAACGGTAATGCCAAGTTTTTCAACTATAAATACAGCTTCATTTCAGTGTTTTAAATACAACAACATACTACAACTGATCATTACATTGCTATAAGCTTGCATACTTTTGTTTATCATTTTATATTCAATTTCATAAAGCTTTTGAGAGCCATATTCTTGTTCAAAGTTGTTGTGATCCAGAGCTTACTTCTTTTACTCATATCTACTCATTAAGGAGTGTTTTGTTTGAGTGCTTTAGTGTTGTATACACTTGTAAGAGAATTGTAATTCTCTTGTTGTAAGGAACTTGTGTTTCCTTGGTTGAAGTCTTGGAGTGTGGTATCTCCGAGCAAAAGTGTTGAGGCTTGTGTCCTCAAGTTGTAACGGTTTGTTAAGCACCCGGAAGCTTAACAGAGTTAGTGGAAAATCTCGAGAGAGTCTCTCGGGGACTGGACTAGCCACGTGTTGTGGTGAACCAGAATATATCGGTGCGTTCTTTCCTTTTATTTATTTAACGCACTTAATTATTTCTTGCAAGTTTTAATTTTCGCAAGTTTACGCTAAATTTTATTATAACGCTATTCACCCCCCCTCTAGCGTTAAGCGTAATTTCTAACAAGTACTCCACCACTCATAGGCGGCTCCTTGAAGCTGAAAAATAGTGAAAGAAACCCTGCTCGATCCCGATATACCCATTGTACGGAGTATACGATAGCACTCACCTAGAAATCCCAGAGCATAATCCGATGCTAGACTACTGAATACAGGAGGGTTTTACTTCTTGAACCTCTCAAGCCTCCACTGCTCATTCTTTAAAGTTGTTGCCTTATCCTCGGGCTGATCCGGGGTTGTAGGCTATATGGGAATAATATGTGAGACCTGATCAACATGTATTTGATGCTTAGGAGTGCGGGTGGTGGGATCTGTGCTCCTCCCCCAGCCTAAGATGTAGCTACAGCAAATGGAAATAACCCTGCCTGAGCCAAAATGGTTTACATGCTCATGAAACTGTGTCAGAGTCTCCCGAAGTACTGGAATAGTAGCAGCAGTATGCGTATTAGGTTTTTGGGCTAAAGCTGGAACTGCTCGTGGTTCCTCAGTGGCAGCTCGCACGGGTATTGTGGTTGTACTACATGCACGTCCTCGACCTCTACCCTGGCCTCGGCCTCTGACGATTCCAGTAGGGGACGTAGGTGCATGATCATCTATGGTAGCATGTGTCCTCCCCATCTGTAAGAGAATAGAAGACATGAGTCTAGAATTGTGATATCAAAATCTGGCACGACAAGGAAATTATGTGAAGTGGAATTTTCCTAACAGTTACATAGCCTCTCGTAGATAATTATAGACGTCTTCTTATCGATCTACAATACTCTAATAATCCAGCTTGTGATTCATGATTCATATGAACCTAGAGTTCTGATACCAACTTGTCACAACCCCACTTCGCTCTTTATAAAGTGTCGTGACGACACCTAGTCTCTATGACAAGGTAAGCCTAACAAAAACCGAGGATCTCCTAAGATTTAGTCATGTTGTCCAAAATATAAATATCCAGCGATCTCTAGGATACCGTCTTGTAGTACAACTCATAGTGCGCTCGGATCTACCGGAATCCTGATTTGTAGTTCCAAATATAAATACCTAGCAATTGGGGAATCTACCAGGTTCAGCTTTTTAGTTCCAATATAAAAATACATGGAGATCTTCCGGAATGAAAATTCGTAGTCCTAAAGTAAACATTTAGGGGGATCTCTCGGGATACCGTCCCGTAGTCCAAATGTAAATATACAGCAGTAACACGAAGAATACTCAATTCAGTTCAAATTTCATACCGAGGTAAAACAGGTATTTTTAACCTAGCATGATGCACATAATCCAAATAAGGCAATTGAGAAAAGAAGCAGTTAAGTCAATTAGACATGCTTCCCTAAGCTAACAGCATGCTTAAATTGCAGGAAAGAAACACAATTTTAGTTATTTAATGAAAATCGGAATTTTCAATAATTATCACAAGTATGCACTCGTCACCTTATGTACAAGGCATTTCAAATATCAACAATACCAAATCCTAAAGAGAGTTCCTCCATACAAGGTTAGGCAAGCCACTTACCTCGAACCGGATCAAAATAAACCCTAAACCACGTCTTCGCCATGACCAATCGACTCCAAATGGCTCAAATCTATTCAATTCAATTGCATAATGTAAGTGTAACTTCAAGTAACTGATTCCACTAATTAATTCTAAGCTAATATGCGAAATTAGGATCAAATAACGAAAATTCCCCCCAGCCCCACGTCTCGAAATCAGGTAAAAGTTATGGATTATGAGCCTGCATTCACTCACGGATCTAACCATACCAAAATTATCAAATCTAATGTCAAATTTTTAATCAAAACTCGAAAATTAGGCCTAAGACCTTTTCCAAAAATTTCCCCAATTTCTCACCCCAAATCCGAAATTAGATGATGAATTAATGTTCAAATTAATGGTTCTTAAGCAAAATGGTATTAATAATCATTAACCGCAAACTCCCTACGAAAATCTTCCCAAAATTTGCCTCCCACCGAGCTGCCAATTCAATTTTGTGATATGAACTCAAAACCCTCGATTTTGAAATTTATGTTCTGCACGGACACGTTCTTCTTCGTGAACGCAAGCATTGTCGTGAACACGATGCACAAAAATCCACTTGTTAGTCTTCCTTTTTTATGAATGTGAGGGTCCACACGCGAGCGCGTAGCTTCAGCTCGAACGCGACCTAATACTCGCGAACACATAGAGAAATTTCATGGGGACACCAACTTATAACAACCCGACCGGTTGTTTTGAGCTGTTGCACTTTGATCGCCAGTTCTCGGGCATGACATGCCCCGTGTATTGTACTATGAATGACGTAGATTGTTGGTTTTGATTTTCAGGAAATTTGAAATGAATTTAAAAGAAACGGTCTCAGTTGAAAGCTTTGAATTTGAAAGGTTGACCAAGAGTTGACTTATTTCTACATGAGCGCGAATCAGAATTTTTATGATTTGGTTAGCTTTGTTGGGTGATATATGATTCAAGAGCGCAACCAGAATGCATTTTGGAAGTCAGTGGAAGGATTTGGCTCGAATTGGCGAAGTTAATATTTTGGCAAATTCTGATTGATAGGTGAGATTTTGATATAGAGGTTAGAAAGGAATTCCGAGAGTTGTAGTAGCTTCGTTATGTCTTACGTGTGTGTGCGCAAAATTTCAGGTTATTCGGACGTCGTTTTGTCGGACTTTTGATCGAAAGTGTATTTCAAAAGTTTTTGGAAACTTAGGCATGAATTTGATGAGTTTTGAGTAATTTGATGTTGTTTGAGGTGTTTTGAAGATTGGAACAAGTTTGAATGATGCTATGGATTATGTTGGTATGTTTGGCTGATGTCCCAAGGGCGTCGGGTGAGTTCCGGATTGGTCCCGGTGTGTCTTTAGGCTAAAATATAGATGTTAAAGGCCTGGATGGTCGAATACCTGAACCCATAACCACGGTCATATTTTTGCTGGCCGCTGTGGGAGGCTTCGTGGACGCGGTCGTGCTTTCGCGGTCTGTGGTGAAGGAGTTGGTCCACTGATCCAACTTCATAAGCTCATATCTTTTGATACGCAAGGAATTTTGAGATGATTCAAAAATAAAAGTTGTAGATATTTGAAGCTAGTTTTCTGAAACATATTATAATAAGCATTTGGACATATGTAGCGAAAGTTATGGTCAAAATACTAAAGCCTATCATAGCAGAGAATGCATGTGCGGCCGCAGTCGTTTTTGCACGGACCGCACTGGTTTTGCGCGACCGCGGTCGATTTTGTGCGGCCCGCGGAAGTGAAATTCTGGGGTTACTCTATAAATACGAGGTTTTGGGTTTTATTTGATATGTTGCCCTACAAATCTCGAATTTTGGCGATTTATCGAAAGTTTTTTCAAGAAATTCATCGGGGTAAGTGATTCTAACTAGATTTGGCTAGAGTATTTGAATCTATCATTGAATTCATCATTTAATTTGTGATTCGGGATGAAATTTGGGAATAAAATTGTAGAATCTTTCAAAAATATAAAATGATGATTTGAAAGACCAAATGATGTCGGAATTGGATAATTTTCGTATGGTTAGACTCGTGAGAGTATAAGGATTCTAGTTTTGTGAATTTTTGTTAAATCTCGAAATGTGGGCCCGGGGTTGGGTTTGACCAATTTTGGGAATTTTATGATAATTTGATTATTTTCAAGTAGATTTTGCTCCCTTATCATATTTTGATGGTTTGGTACTGATTTGGGCTAGATTTGGAACATCCGGAGGCCGATTCGAGAGGCAAAGGCATCGCGAGCTAGAGTTTATACTAGATAGAGGTGAGTAATGATTGTAAATGATATTCTGAGGGTTTGAAACCCCATAATTTGCATACCGTACTGCCATATTGAGGTGTTTTGCACGCCGGATAGCGAGCGTGGGGTAGAGCACCGTTGGGGATTGTGACTTAGTCCGTCCTGATTGATAATTTTTACTGTGTATTTGACTGAAAATTATTTGTTATCATCATGATTTAGGCTGATTACTATATTTGGGCTTCGTGGCAGCTATTTGAACCCCTCTGGGGATGATTTGTTGATATTTGCTCACAGTTTTGATTTTATACTTGAACCCGGTCATGTATTTTTCATTATTTTCAAAACTCAACCAAGATTACTTTGCTTTAACACTTGAAATGAGATTTCCAATAATGTTTTGGGCCGAACATTATGTTTTACTATTGCCCAGGGGGCTTATGTGATTTTTGACTGAGTAAGGCCAAGGGCCTATTTTGTGAGGATACTTTTGGATCGGGCTGCATGCCGCGGTAGCGAGATACTGATACTGATATGAGGCTGAGGGCCGGATGGCTTGATATTGCGCTTGGGCTGTAAGGGGCACCTCCGAGAGTCTACACACCTCCAGTGAGCACCGTCGACAATAAATGGATCGGGCTGCACACTACAGCGGTATGTGGATCGGGCTGCATGCAACAGCGGTACCGGTACTGTTTTATGTGTTTACTTGTTTAATTGTCTGCCATTATCCGTAGTTGTTCTATTTCGTGTGATATCTACCTGATTGCTTGGCATTTTCTGCTGAGTGAGTGTTGCACCCGAGGGGCGGATTTCCGTGCTTATCTGCATTTGTTGTCTTGCACTCATTTGCATACCTGTTCGAAAAAGTCATTTCCAAAAGAGGTTTAAAATGAGCTAAGGCATTTTCTAAGATCTCACAGCTTCATTGTTTTTCTCAAAAGGTTTTACACTGCTTCTATACAACATGATGATATGCCTTACGTAATTTTTTGCTGCTCGTTTATTATTTACCTTTATTATCACTAAGTTAGAGTACTCACTTTACTCCCTGCACCTCGTGCGTAGATGCAGGTATTATTCACCCGGTAGCGAATTTTGGCTGATTGGAGGCAAAGCTATATGAGTTTTACAAGGTGACTGCCAGCGTTCGCAACACCCTTTCCTCTCTCCTTTGTTCATAACTCCTGTTTCTTGTATTTTTAGACCTTGTAGAACTGTATTCACACTCTAAAAGATGCATATGACTTGTGATACCCCGGTTTGGGTTGTGTTGGGTTATACTCCCTCTAATTATTATTATTATTAAATTATATTTCGACTGTTTATGCATTGTTTAATTGTTAAAATGGATGAATTGAGTTTAGTCGGCTGGCCCTGTCCCCACGAGAGTCGCTATCACGACCGGATATGGGTTTAGGATCGTGACACAACTACTCTGCATTTCCTCTTTGCAAATGTGCTTTGCTCCCCGCGTTCACATACTTACCCTATTCAGCCTTCGCGAACGTGAAGGCCAAAAGTCTACAACAGAAAAACCAACAAATCTACTGCACACCTAAGTTAAAAAATAACCCGTTGATCATCCGAAACACACCCGAGGCCCACAGGACCTCAACCAAACATGCCAACCAATCCTAAAATATCATTCAAACTTGTTCTAGCCTTTGGAGCACCCAAACTAACATCAAAACACCAAATTAACATCGGATTCAAGCCTAAGAACTCCAAAAACTCTCAAATTACGCTTTTGATAAAAAGATCTATCAAACTTCGTCCTAATAACCTGAAAATTTTCAAGCATGTCACCTTCAACACTATAGAGCTACTCCAACTTTCGAAATCTCATTCCGACCCAGATATCAAAATCTCACTATCGAACTGAAAACTTCAAAACTTCAACTTTCAGCATATTAAGCCTAAATAAGCTACCGAACACTCCCTAAGTGCGAAATCAACCAACGGAGCTAACAGAACAGATGTAATTTCATTTCGAGACCATCTTCACAGTGCTCCGACTACTGTCCAAATTCTAAGCTTACGCTCTCTTTGAGGGACTAAGTGTCCCAAAACACTTCGAAACTCAAAATCATACACCCCGGTAAATCAAAATAGCAGAAATAAATACGGAAAAAGCAGTTAATAGGGAATAGGGCATAAATTCTTAAAACGACCGGCCTGATCGTTACACCTTTATCACGCACTCTACAACTTCGGTGGCTTGTTGACAATTCCAACAGAAGAGTTGATTTTTGTATTCAGATGTATTAATATGAATTCGATAAGGCATACACTGATTTTTATTTTGTACAGTGATTTTTGACTATTGTATTTGAATGTATTTATATGTATTTGAGTTTATACAATAATATTTTTAAATACATTATTAGTAATAATTTTTCGTTTGTATTTTTAACCTAACTGTATCTATCTGTATTTAAAATAACAATATAATGAAATACATTACAATACTCTCAATACAATTAGAAAATCAATGAATACAACCAATGAAATATATTTAGATTGTAGACAATGACTTTTAGATGTATTTAGATGTATTAATATTTTGTTAGAGAAACATAGGATAAAGGAAAGCATATATTATCAATACAACATTATACATGCTGTATTTTTTAAAATTCTACCATGAATACATTATACAACTAGGCAGAATATGTATCCATACAGTTGAATACAACAAACTATTAAAGAAGTTATAAGTATATACCACAGAAAAAGGATGAACTAAATCTCTGAATATTGCTCTATTTTTTGGGTGTTTTTCGTTTGAGAAATCTCCTTAACTGGATTAATAATTTTGCGTGTTATAATAGAGTTTGTTGAGTTATATTAGGAGTCTATCACGTTAGTTGATTCATTTTTCGTTTTAAACAGTTGGAGAGGCCTATTTTTATGTTATATTCATGGATACATCTCATGAATATATATGAATACATCATATGATAGTTGGCATGCCCTTTTTTTGGCCGAGTTTTGTTATTGTATTTGTGAATACAGTAGCATGAATACATCGAATATATTCCATAACATTTGAAAAAAAAATATAAAAAATAATTAAGCAAATGACATGAATAATCACTAAATAATAGTGTTTTCTGTGAATTTCTCTTCTTTATTCCACCATTCGCATAATTTCTAGTAATAAACTTAGGAAATTTTATAAGAAAGAGACATGAACTGAAAAGAAACATTTAGCCGCTTGTTATTAATAAAGGGATGAATTTTAGATTAAAGAGCCAAGAGACAAGTATTTGCTTGATGGTTTTAAGAGCTACTAGTAGCATAAATAAAATACTGGGAAATCAAGATACCAAAGGCAAGCTATTCAACAGGATTGGTCTTCGTTAGCACTATTATGATATATACGCTCGACTATCATTGATTCTTAATTAAATCTTTAAATATCATTTGTCTACATGCCTTTCACAAAATGTCCTTACTCTACAAGTTCTCGTTTAAAGGTTTTGTTACTAATTATCATTGTTAAATTGCGGGCCGAGACAGAATCACAAATCGTGATCATATGAAGTTTGAACCGTAATTTTACGGGTGACTCTTAAAACTTATTTGGATGGCGTCGTTTTATGATTTCATGAATCAACAATATGAAGAATAAACTTTTAATAATATCAAAAAAAACTATGGTACGAGATAAAATTATTATATAAAAAAGTTGGGCAAAAGATAAAATAAGATTATAATAATGAAGGAAAAATGAGAGGAAAAAACAAGATAACACGCATAGAGGCGGATTTAGGAGGACAGAAGGGGATCCCAAACCCCCTTCGCTGAAAAATTACACTATATATATATATATATATATATATATATGAATCAACAATATGAAGAATAAACTTATAATAATATCACAAAAAAACTATGGTACGAGATAAAATTATTATATAAAAAAGTTGGGCAAAAGATAAAATAAGATTATAATAATGAAGGAAAAATGAGAGGAAAAAACAAGATAACACGCATAGAGGCAGATTTAGGAGGGCAGAAGGGGATCCCAAACCCCCTTCGCTGAAAAATTACATTATATATATATATATATATATATATATATATATATATATATATAAGACAAACTTTTTACCTCTACATATATGTTTTGAATTCTTTTATATAATCCAAAAATATAACTTAGTGGTTAAAGGGGTTCAACGCTTTTGTGAGGTCATTGGTTCAATTCTCATAATTTTTTAACTTTTTCCTTTTTGAAACCCCCACTACTAGAAATTCGGAAAAAAATGACCACAAAAAGCGATCAAAGTTAGTCGCTTACAGGTCAAAAAGCGACCAAATATGGCTGGTGATATTTTGCTGGTCCCTTTACCTTAGGGACCAAAGTTGGTCATTAATTGGCGACCAACTTTGGTTTCTAAGGTTAAATGATCAAATATTCCGGGTAAACAATATACCGACCAACTTTGATTGCTTTATTAGTTTAATAATATAAATTTAGCCACCAAAGTTGGCCTCAATTCATAAATTAAGTTTTTTTAATTTAATATTAATCTATATATAGCGATTAATTTTTGTCTGTAAATAAAATAGTATATTTTAAGTTCTTAAAAATAGAGACCAAAGTTGATAGCTATTTTTTTAATTTTTTTAAAACATAAGCGACCAACATCGGTCAATAATTTCAAGAATTTAATTATTTTTTAAACATAAGTGACCAAAGTTGGTTGATATTTTTCAGAAAATATATTTTTTTAGTAGACTAGCGACCAAAGTTGGTCGTTTTTGAGAAATCTGGGTTAGTTAGCGACCACCCTTAGTCGCTATTGCCCAGAAAATTACATATATAGCATGTTATAGTATATGATACTATAACAAAATTAATGAATTATATTCATTCATCACTAGGTTATAAGTCGATGAGTCAATTATAACATATTAACTGATATAAATCGAGACATTTTATTTTTAATATATATGCATGCATCTAAGTAGGTTATAAGTCGATAAATCAATTTACAAGTGTATCAATACCTAAAAGAACCCGGCCCTGTGTTCCAAGCGCTTCATGCTCTTATATAGAAATATATATATATATATACACACACACACACACGCGCGCGTGCGCGCTTCGTTGTACTACTTAACTGGAGATATAGCATGTTAGAGTATAGTATTCATCCCTTGTATTACAAAAGTGCTAACGGCTTACATTTATATTATTTAGATAGTAAATACAAAAGTGATTTTTAATTTTGACCAATGTTGACCTTAAAAGAGACCAATTTTCGTCGCTATTTTTCAGAAATTATATCTAGCGACCAAAGTTGGCCGCCAATTATCCAGAAATTAAATTGAGCAACCAAAGTTGGTCGCTAAATTTAATTCAGATTTATTTATATTTTATATAATATTTAAAATAATAATATTCCCTATTTGGGTTGTAGATTAGCCGCCAGAGTTGTTCTCTATTTCTGTAACGGACCAAATTTAGCCGCTAACTTTAAATTATATTTATTTATATTTTATATTTTTTTAAAATAATAATATAATTATTAAGGTTTTATAACTGGGTCTCATATTAGCAACCAAAGTTGGTCTCTATCTGCTTCCCCTTTCATTAGCGACTAATTTTGGTCGCTACATCTAAAGTATATTTATTTATTTTTTATAACTTTTTTAAATAATATTATATTTATTAAAATATTATAAGTGAGTCCCTTTTTGGGACCAACGTTGGTCGCTAATCTTATTATTTCTTTGATCAAGCAAGTCTGCACAAGCCTGGTCAATATGTTGACGAAATTATCAACCAAAAAGTGACTAAGGTTAGTCTCTAATGTATTTAGAATAATTATTTTCTCCAATTCAGCGATCAATTCTGGTCTCTTTTCTTGACAGACCAATTTTATTGGCCAATTTAATCGCTTTTTTTGGATTTCTAGTAATGCCCTTAGCGGTAATAATGCCTTCGCCAATGATAACAGGATCACACCAAATTGATAATTATACTATAAAATAAATTTAAATAATAATCAAAATAAACATTATATTTAAAATAACAAGTTAGAACCATCCAAACAAACATTAGATACAGAGTACTTTTTTTACTTTTGAGAAACAACCATGGTTTCTCAATTAACCCCTTTTTGGAGGCTCAAACCTCTCAGACTACTAGTTGATGGCATGAATGTTCTAAGTCACTCGTTCAGATTCTTTTAACTCCAATAATTTTAATTAGGGGTGGTATCGGTCAGTGCAGTGCGTTTTGCAAGAAGTTCGGTTCGATTTGTTTAGTGTTCAGTTATTAATTTGGTGTACCGACAACCGAACCAATATAACTTTGGTTGGTTCGGTGTTTGAAACTACGGTTCGGTTGGTTTTTGGTTTTTGTTCGGTAGGTTATTGTCCTAGTTTATCAACATTAAGCATAGATTAATTACCTTTTTATCTGTATATATGCAATCGTAGAGTTGAGTGCATTTCCAGAAGGTTGCTGAGCTTTTTCTGAATACATCAAAGAAAGCACACAGAAACATTTGGATATAGACTCTAAATGCTTAATCTTCCTTTCTAATGGCTATTAAAGATTGTCACTACTTTATCTAAATGAATGAAGTCATTCCTCTACTTCCCCAACCAAATAGAAACGTTTGATCATGCAACTTCATTTGTTCCTCGGTAAGCAAAATAACAAATGACAGAAACATATGGGCACTGGGCAGAAAGCCAAAAAAGGAAAAAAAACACCCAATATGTTACTATTGTTGTTTCCATCTGGGCACTGGGCGGAAACACATGCGACAGTCGGAAATCGACAGTCGAACTTGGTCACTCGGATGAGCAGCAGTAGTCGCCAGTCGCAGAAGAGTGATGTGAAGTGAACCCTAAACTCTAAAATGAAAATTCTGATAAAATCAAATTAGGGGTGTTGCACTGTTGGACTGTTGGTCTCCGTTTTTATATTCTTATACCATATAGAAAATCTTATTACCCTCAATGTTTAAAGTTTAATGTAATTATATTTAATATACTAAATTACTAATTTTATACCATTATATTTTAAGGGTACAATTAATATAACATATATTCCTCCTTAATTCAAGATATCAAAATGAGCCCTTTTTTTGTCAATATTCAGATTAACCGAGCAAATCACAGAGAATCTAGAGAGAGAAATTAGAGAGAAGGAGGAGAGATTGAGAGAACCGAAGAGTCGGTATTGGAAAATGAAAAAATGAAAATATCTGATGTCCTGAAGCTTCCCCTACCTAACCTTACAAATACACTTATAAAATAACAACCGGATCGGGTCGGGTATTGGGTCAAACGACCCGGGCTCAGATATGACCCATTAGGCTCATGAGTGTCAGTGGCCCAACACATGAGCCCAGAACATATATCATCATAGCCCATCATATACACTCTATATACATCAAATATACAGAATCAATATACAATCATACAACTACTGAAGCTTGTAAGTCAACACCCCCCCTCAAGTTGGAGGGGGACACCACCTTCAACTTGGACAGTAGCGGATGCAGGGTAGTGCCAGCAAGAGGCTTTGTGAGTAAGTCAGCCAGTTGTCGAGAAGTAGATACGTGAGGCAACTTAATGAAGCCAGCGTTGACCTGATCACACACAAAATGACAGTCCACCTGAATGTGTTTTGTGCGTTCATGGAAAACAAGATTAGTAGCAATGTGTATGGAAGATTGGCTATCACAATATACAAAAATGGGAAGGGAAACAGAAACACCAAGATCAGACAACAAACGAGATAACCAGGAGAGTTCAGCGGCAAGTTTGCTCAAGGCGCGATATTCTGCCTCAGCAGAGGACAAAGAGACAACAGGTTGTTTCTTAGACTTCCAGCTGACCAGGGAACCACCCAGAAGAACAGAAAACCCAGTAACAAACCTTCGGGTATCAGGGCAAGCAGCCCAATCACTGTCAGAATAACCACTCAAAGAGAAATCATCATTGGCAGTGTAGAAAAGGCCCATAGAAGGAGTCCCTTTAAGATATCACAACACATGTAGAGCAGCAGTCATATGAGGGAGTCGGGGGCACTTGAGAAACTGACTCAGATGTTGCACAGCAAAACAGATATCAGGTCGAGTATGTGTCAAAAATAAGAGCTTACTCACTAAACTCCTAAACTGATCAGGAGAGGGTAAGAGGTCACCACAATCAGCAAGAAGTTTGACATTTGTATCCAAAGGACAGACAACAGAAGATACATTAGAGCAGTCAAACTGATGCAACAAGTCAGAAATATATTTCTGCTGATTGAGGATCATTCCACCAGGAACAGAAGACATCTGAATACCCAAGAAAAAATGCAAGGACCCTAGGTCCTTGATTTTAAACTGATCATCAAGGAACAGTTTCAGGGCAGTGATTTCATCATTGTCATCTCCAGTGATAATAATATCATCCACATACACTGCTAGAATTACTAAAGACCCAGGTGTGCCTTTGATGAATAAAGAATAGTCATTCAAAGAGTGTTTATATCCTTGGAGAGAAAGAGCATGAGACAATTTGGCATACCATTGTCTGGAAGCCTGTCTCAGCCCATAAAGAGATTTTTTGAGTTTGCAAACCAGAGGAGGAGAAGTAGGAGAAACAGAATCAGAAACAGTAGCAGAGACAGTCAGGCCAGGAGGCAATTTCATGTAAACCTCCTCATCCAAATCACCATGCAAGAAAGCATTATTAACATCGAGTTGAAACAGATTCTAATTCTTTTTCATAGCAACAACAATCAAACATTTAACAGTGCTCATTTTGACCACAGGAGAAAAAGTTTCTGTGAAATCAACCCCTTCAACTTGAGTATCCCCCCTAATAACAAGCCTGGCCTTATACCGTTCAATAGACCCATCAGCCTTGTACTTAATTTTGTAAACCCATTTGCAACCAATGGGTTTCTTACCAGGAGGAAGAGGAACAACATCCCAAGTTTGGTTGGTGTCCAAGGCTTCAAACTCCTTTACCAACTTATGGATAGAAATTAAGTTGTGTGTGAAAGAAGGAATTAACAGTACATTATGAAGAATAATAGAAGAAGTTAGTTGAAAGGAGCCTGTGCATGTTACTTTTACTTTGTATTCATTAGGAAGAGTCACAAGATAAGGGACAGATAAAGGTGTAAGGTTAAAAAGTAATTGTTTGTCATGGGTCATGTGATTAGAGGCACCGGAATCTATTATCCAAGATACAGAATTAATACTAGTAAGCATGCAAACTTTGGAATCAGAAATGGGGCTCTCAGTTAGCATAGTACCAGCAAAATTGACAGCACACATGGGAGAGGGATTTTGAGCATTGGAACCCCCTAACTGGGTTTGTTGTAATAGATTCATCAGCTGATCATACTGTTGACTGCTCAACCCACGTATCACAGAACACTGACCATCTGTTTGTGAGACAGATTCATGGCTGGCAGGGGGATTCCCTTGAGGAACAGACAAATGACCATCAGAATTTGAAGCAACAATATTAGCAGCACCAGATTTCCTCCCCTTGAAAGTTGTATTTTGTGGATACCCATGAAGTTTGAAGCACTTATCAATTAAGTGTCCAGACTTCTTACAGTATCTACAGAACAATGACCCTCTACCTTGATCAAAATTGACTCTTTGTTTGAAAGAAGAGGAAGCATTGGGCATTGCAGCCTTACTAGAGTCAACTGGCTTCCTGTTAGTGTAGGCATTGAAAGATACAGAGTCCGGATTAAAATGAGAGGGAGACTGGACATGCCTTTGCTTTTCATCTTTCGGGAGCAAATTATACACACTGTCAAGGTTTGGAGGAGGCTGCATCATTAAAACATTGCTCCGCACCCCCATGTATGTGTCATTGAGGCCCATTAAAAACTGAAACACTTTATTTTCATCATTTTCCTTTATTATACCCTCTTTGGCAACACACACACACACCTTTGGCCATGGTTCACACACATAGATTCAAGTTCATCCCATAGACCTTTGAGTCTATTAAAATAGGATGCTATATCTAAGGACCCTTGAGAGGTGTTGGACAGCTCTCTTTTCAATTCATAAATTTTGGTCCTATTGGCAGTGCCATATCGTGCCTGAAGTTGTGACCATATGCTTTCAGCAGTATCAGAATAATGCACGGACTCAGCAATCGCAGGAGAAATAGAAGCAGTTAGCCATGAAATTACCATACTATTACACCTATCCCATAACCTTTGTTGGGCCACATTAGTGGCTGGTCGAGGACAGGTTCCATCTATAAAACCAATTTTATTTTTGGCAGTCAAAGCAACAACCATTTTTCTCCTCCATCTCCCATAACCATCACCCGAGAAGGGGGTGGGGACAAGAGATACCCCGGGAACATCGGAGGAGTATAGAAATAGAGGACTGCTAGAGTCCAAAAGACCAGTATTGGTATTGACAGCCATGACACATCAACAAAGAAAATAGGTTCAACAACCAGAGTGTAACAAATCAAGTAACTACACACAAAGCCAACTACCCAGATACAAAACCAATTCTGTACACACAAATCAGGTAATATTGAATTTTAAGACAAAGTTACCCTCCTTCTTCGCTACCGGAAGAAGATCGCCTTCAAATGATAGTGAAAACCCTAGGTATGAAACCCTAGGTTCAGACGTCGAATCGGTCACCAGAAATATGAGAAACGATATCGGAAAGGTACCCAAACATCCACGAGATGAGAATCGGACCACCGGAAGACGGTAAAACAGCAAGTCAAAACCACCGAAAACCCCAGATACCGATGACTCACCAAAAATCAACCAAAACCGACAGAGGTTCTTAAAATGTTGAGGTCACGAAGATACAACCGGATATCATGATGTAAAACACTCTGAACCATGTCCGATCAAAGTCGGAATCATCATCGGCCATTCTATCTCAGATAAAACCTCAAAAACCGCCAAACAAATATTCAAAAAAGACACCGGCATGCAAATGAACATGATCGGATCGTTGTAAGGCTCTGATACCATGTCAATATTCAGATTAACCGAGTAAATCACAGAGAATCTAGAGAGAGAAAGTAGAGAGAAGGAGGAGAGATTGAGAGAACCGAAGAGTCGGTATTGGGAAATGAAAAAATGAAAATATCTGATGTCCAGAAGCTTCCCCTACCTAACCTTACAAATACACTTATAAAATAACAACCGGATCGGGTCGGGTATTGGGTCAAACGATCCGGGCTCAGATATGACCCATTAGGCTCATGAGTGTCAGTGGCCCAACACATGAGCCCAGAACATATATCATCATAGCCCATCATATACTCTATATGCATCAAATATACAAAATCAATATACAATCATACAACTACTGAAGCTTGTAAGTCAACATTTTTTTTGTTGTTATGTATCTTTTAAAGAAAGGAGCTCTTTCTCTTTGTCTTTTTTTTTTTGAGAAAAATCCAAAGAAAAAAGAAATGCTTTCCATCATTGTGCCATTTTTTCTTCTTCTTTTTTGGGAGCATTTTTTCTACTTACGATTTTTTGGAAAGGAGCCGTTGATGGAGCCGTTTCTAGGGGTAAGGTATTTAGGATTTGATGGATATGAAAACAATGCATCTACAATCAGAATACAAATAATCTATAATTTATCCATAAAATATTTATAAACTGGGTATATTAAATTTGAATGTCCTAATTTCCATTAGATTGTAGTTTAAATGGAATTTTCGATATAATTGCATTTTTTAAGATTTGTAGAAGTTTTAGTCGTTTTTGATTTGTGAAAACAGAAAACAAAGCATCTATAATTAGAATATAAATAATCTATAATTTATCTACAAAATATTTACAAACTGGGTGCATTGAATTTTTATATCCCAATTCACATTCAATTGTAGCATAATTGAGATTTTTGACATAATTGCATTTTTTCAGAAGATTAGTAGAAGCTTTAGCCGTTTTTTATTTGTCAAAATAGAAAATAAAACATCTACAATCAGAATAGAAATAATCTACAAGTTCCGCAATATGTCTTCTTCTTCTTCCTCGAGTTTCAATATGAAATTCAGTCAAAACCAAGTCTAATCTTCCCCAAAACCCCTCAAAATTGAGATATAATCTCCAAATCATATTCCCGATTTATTTCAACAACACCTAATCCAATCAAATAATAAATTTTGAAAACTCAAATGTGAATTCAAAGCTTTCAAACTTTTTAATGGCTGTCAAGGTGGATTTGCTTCTCTCTTTTCGTTTGCTTTGTATTACTGAAATTTGCGACTGAGAAATAGAGAGAGATATAGAGAAAATGTCAATGAACTGGGCTTTGTTGACGATTTTGTCTTTTTATTTATTTATTTTGTGGCTTAAGGAAAAATATCGAAGAACAGAGTTTTTGCAGAAAAGAGTCTATATAATTTGATTTTAAATTGAAGATATAGGATTTGCATTTCAAATTTGATCTGAAGGCCGCTAAATCAATTAGAATATTCTGTTCCTGATTTGTATCGCGCCTAATTAGGAAGGAATTAACTTCTAATAATTAGTATTTAATGAATGGCATAATAATTGTAGAAAAATTGTGAACATAACGGGTAAATATAAAACTATACATTTTTTTTAGATGCATATTTTAGTAATAAGATTTCATATACGGTTAAGGGTCTGATTTGCACTTGTACTATGAAAAATAGACCTTATTCATCCTCCGTTTGAGTTTTTTATCAGAAATATCCATGTTGTTATACTTTTGGGTCAAATTTACACTTCAACCGTTAAATATAATTTACAAGTTTATAATAGACACGTGGCAGCATGTCATTGGACCTGAATAAAAAATTTTAAAGCATTTTTATTAAAAACTATAAAAGAATTATAAAAATTTGAAAAACTATTTTAATAAAATATTTTCATTTTTAAAAAACTGAAAAAAATATTTTCAACAAAATGTTTTCGTTTTTAAAATTTTTTATTTTATTTTTTCAGTTTTATAGCATTTCGTTTTTTCAAATTTTTTAAAAAGAAAGTATTTTTGCTTTTAAAAAAATAAAATGAAGAAAAAAATTCGAAATGCTAATTTGGACACAATAATAATACGGTTAGGCATTTCAAAATTTTAGCCAAATAATAACCGTATTTTTATGGTTAAAAATAATAATTGTATTATTATTGTTAAATGCTAAATTAGCATGATTTGATTAGAAGTTGTTGGTAGAATTTAATTGCAACAATTAGGCATTTCGAAATTTTAGCCAAATAATAACCGTATTTTTATTGTTAAAAATAATTACCGTATTATTATTGTTAAATGCTAAATTAGCATGATTTGATTAGAAGTTGTTGATAGAATTTAATTTCAACAATTAGGCATTTCGAAATTTTTGTGAAGAATAACAAAAAAAAAATTTGTTGAAAATATTTGGACACGGCACAAATTTTTTTGTGAAGAATAACAAAAATATTTTCTTTTTAAAGAAAACTAAAAAACAACCATAATTTTGTGAAGAAAAACAACCGTATTATTATTGTGTCCTAATTAGCATTTCGAATTTTTTTTTTCTTCATTTTATTTTTTTATAAAAACAAAATACTTTCTTTTTCAAAAAATTGAAAAAATGAAATAAAACGAAATGCTATAAAACTGAAAAAAAACAAAAAAAAATTAAAAACGAAAATACTTTATTGAAAATATTTTTTTTCAGTTTTTTTAAAAATGAAAATATGTTATTGAAATATGTTTTCTATTTTTATAATTCTTTTTTAGTTTTTAATAAAAATGTTTTAAATTTTTTTTATCAGGTCCAATGACAAGCTGCCACGTGTCTATTATAAACTTTAAGTTATATTTAACGATTGAAGGGTAAATTTGACCCAAAAATATAACAGCATGGATTTTTTTGATAAGAAACTCAAACGAATGATTAATAAGACCTATTTTTTGTAGTACAAGGACAAATCAGACCATTAACCGTTTCATATATAATATAGGACAAAAAAGTCTCTTGATAATATTAAAGACTTAAGCGGAAAGACTATTTACTTACTTACTTTTATTTTAGTATTTGATGACTGGGCTTTCCAAATTCCTTTCAAATTGGGCTTTCAAAAGTGTGTCCTCCATAGTCCATAGGTTCCAGCAGCCTATACGAAATAAATTGTTCCATATAGAATTGTTCGGTTTTTTGGTTAATGAACAACCAAGATCCTAAAACCGTAAACCGCACCAAACATCAAAATTTAATAATTTGTAAACCGTACATCGACCAAATAACATATTAAACTGAAATCGAAAAATCAAAATTTTCAGTTCGGCCAGTTTTTTTCGATCCGATAGTTATTATGCGCACCTCTAATTTTAATATGTATTGAAAATTATTTTGATCAAGACAATAACGAAATATCATGATTTTAAATTTTAACGTACAATATTTTTTATATGTTTCTTACTATAAGTCTGTTTACCCTAAAAATCAGATGACAATTAAACTTATAATGTGTTTTAAGGATACGTGATTTTCCTAATACCAATTGATAAACGTAAAGACAAATAATGGAAATTAATAATAATGTAGGACAAACCAGTGTTTCGAACAGAACTCAACCCTCGAGCTTGAATACCCTCGAGCTAGTTTGTTTAAGAACAGTTAAAGTATAATAAGTTGATGACCCAAAGAATGTAAACTAAAGAGAGAATATTATATTGCTTTTATCCGTATGAATGTGAGCCATTTACAAGATGATAAGGACCCTTTTTATATAGTCGATGAATTCTATATACGGTACAATTCTAATTACTAAAGTAAATCCCATGATTAACTAGATAACGGCACCTCATTTGACATGTTTCGAGATTTACGCCATGATCTTCAGCCAATCACAGATATCTCTCCTTTATGTTATTGTGCTTTGCTCAAAGTCTATCGTATTCGGTCTCGATCGCTGCTGGCCTTTACATTATAAATGTCAGTTGGCGGTCATCCACCAGTACCTTTGAACCATTGCCGTGAATCCTTAAATAGATCTTCTTCTCACTTCCTCAAACTTTACTTTGAATTTTCCATATACTAATCTCCAAAATTCCTTTAAGTTCTTCAAGTCTATCTGCAAATCTTCAAAGCTTTTCACATCTTTTAAGCCTTGTTCTTGCACAGTCTCTCGGCTTTGTTATCAACCTTTCCCCAAAACAATAAGTCTTCTTCTATCCTTCTTTCCTTAAGCTTATTCAAAATGGCAAAACATCAAAATCTGTTCCAAAAAAGAAAAAAGCTTCTTCATCGTGGACAGCCGGCAACAAAAAACCTACGGAGCCGCGCCTTAAGGAATGCGTTCTCAAGGTG
Organism: Nicotiana benthamiana; assembly: GCA_034376525.1. Classification (NCBI taxonomy): domain Eukaryota; kingdom Viridiplantae; phylum Streptophyta; class Magnoliopsida; order Solanales; family Solanaceae; genus Nicotiana; species Nicotiana benthamiana. The sequence continues at coordinate 87,103,468 of CM067333.1, read as the reverse complement.
GAGTGTGATATTTATTCCAACTACAAAGTCAAGAAAACTTCATTCGTCCTTGGCTGTTGTGAGCCAATGTCTAGGTAAATATGCTTGATAACTGAGAGCAACCTCGTGCAAGTCAAGAAAGACTGCCACTGGGAGAAGAAAAATATGGTGATTCCGTCTTCTAAGGAAGACATCACTACCCACATGAAAGGTTTTCTAAGTATTTACACTATCCTTTCACATTGGGCCCTGTCGATCCCTTCATCATTAACTTTTACCACTAATACCAAATAACCCTAGGCCAGATCCATCCTTCCTTTTGGCAAATTGTCATTCTGTTCCAATTTTTCGCAAGCAAAAAAGAAGGGACGCCCTTCACCCTTGACCACCTTATCAGGTTGTGTATGCCTTTTCGTTTTCGAGTTCGGTTGATAAAGCTTCAGCGTTGAGCCAACAAGGTATTATTCTCGAGCATAGACGAGGACAAGGATTGAGGGTTGATAGGTCAGTTCATCCGAGTGAAAACTTCTGACCTAATTCTGGCCGAGAAGATGTCATTTCCCGTGAAGTGGAATATGAAGCGCATGTTCAATCCTTCATTTAGCTTTTTATTTACTGTTTTGTTTCCTTTACTTCTCCTCATGGACATATTTTTCTGTGATGTAGCTGTCACTTGGATCTGGTGTGCTTCAAACCTTGAGAGCTGGGTTCGGACCTTAGCTTCGACCTCCCCATACGTTGAGCGCTCATGTGCGATTTGGCAAAGGGCCAGTCGGAGGCCAAAAATCATGGTAAGCCTTTATCTACCCGATAGCATTAAAATTTTTCCCTCCTATACTTACTTTATTCTTTTCATACAGGTCTCGGGAATATGTCGTCATGAGGCCACCGTCAGGGGAGGAGGAAGTTCCGCCCCTAGTACCAAAGTCGTCGAAGGAGAAGAAAAGAAAAAGGGTCTTATCCTATGATACTCCAAAGCACAAGAAGAAAAAGGCTCACATGTCAAGAAAAGACACCACCATCCTGCCTACTGATTTAGCTCAGCAACTATGAGAGGACGAAGAGGAAGATGCAGATGCTGACTTCGACCTGGTAGATCGAATGAAGAGGGGTGACGAGGCCCTAAAGGCTGCTGAGACGGTCATTGTCACACCTCCCTTTTACCGGTTACACATGGTTACCCCGAAAGGTGACACGTGTATAGGAGTTTTTCCAATTAAAGTGACATTATTCGAAATGGGATTAATTGTTTATTTCAAAAGTCGCCACTTGGGATAGGCTTGGTTTTTGGTGTCCCAAGTCACCGATTTATTTTAAATCCCAAATCGAGGAAATTTTGACCACCCAATTGGAGTCTGCGAACCATAAATTCATGAGTAAGGAATTCTGTTGACTCGAGGGAAGGTGTTAGGCACCATCAGATCCCATGGTTATAGCACAGATGCTTAGACTTGTTATAAGTGGCTAAAGCATTATTTGATATACCTGTTAACTCGTAATTTTAGATTAATGACCGCTTTTAACATCTTTTAAGGAAATTTTACAATGTTATTAAAACACGCCGCGAATTGCGTCACATAAATGCACCCGCAACATTGGACATATTTCAATTTCATTAAGAATAGGATTTGAGTCACATAAATGCGCAACCGAATTTTAAGAAGGTATTTTATTAACACGCGCTATAGCAACTACGTCGTGGACGTTTATGGAAGGCCGTGAAATTCTCTAAACGACACCTCCTATTCTTTCTATGTGTTCTAATGAATTAAAGAGCCTACACATGGTATTTGGTTTGAATTAACATGGCTCAATTTATTTTACAAGGGCATTCTAATGTATGCTAAATTTCTACTCTTATTAACGTTTAAATGCCCTAATTGATTTTATGTATAGGTTGTGTATTTGGAGGAGTAGTATTTATACTTAGCCTTATTCATGGCTAATTGCGTGCATGGGCTCAAATCTGGGCCAGCCCAAAACATGTAGTGCTTGCTTTGACTAAGGTCTATTGGACTTGATTCATAGCTGGCCCAACACATTTTAGTTCTCCAGCTTCAGAAGCATTTCGGTAGTATAATTTCATAGGACTTACTGGGTCTCTCAAATGAGCCCAGTACTGATTTGAACAAAGAGCCCAACTGCTAACAAACAATTTGTAATATGCAAACTTAAATGTCTACAAGCTCACAGAAAATATTACCAATTATTTGTATGAGTCAACTTTAATATTAGATCTGACTTAGCTGATTCATATACTCATCAGTCAGAGTATATGAATCCAAATATTCAAAATTCGATTATGACTTCAACTACATTTATATATCTGAACCAATCATTGCTAATATATTGAAGTTCAAGCATTCTTAATCGTTCACAATAATTGGATTTCAATAATTCCTGGGCCTATATGTCATGATCTTCTAAGCTCTAAACAACATGAAGCAACCATCTAGAGCTGTCGTTCATGTACTATCAACACTATCAATAGTTCATGCTAAAACGAATTAAGTGTCCAATTATTACAAATAAGACGGTCCCAAATGTCCAAATTATACAAAATGGATCATCCTAATACTATACTATAACATGATAATCATTTTACTAGTATTCCTATATTCAAACTAAGTAGGGAGGATGGGGGATATGATACTAGAGTACAAATAGCAAGTGAATGTCTTCACATTGAGAATATATTTTCACTTTGAACTTCATATACATGAGTGTTTAGTTGGTACCTGTAATACAACAGAAAACCAAGCCTATGAGCAAACATAGGAGGTCATCTAGTAAACAACAACCAATAAAACAGTATGCCCAAGGTTTCAACATGATTGTGAGAAATTTAAGCTCAAAGGATTAAAATTCAAACATTGCTGGTATTTTTCAGGTATGAAATGAGTATTTAGCTCTAATATTGAAGAGAAGAGTTCCGGATCAATATCTAGATCCCTCTCTAATGCCCCAAATGATTCATTTTATAGTAGAATTGTTAGGGCATCAAATGTTTCCTTGTTTCTTTTTTAGTCCTTAATTCAACTTGTACTTTTGCCAAAATAGTCAATCAATTTCTGACTTGTGCCTCAAGTTTGAGGCTAGAATTACGTATTAGTTCCAGCTGGAAATTTCAATAGGATTCCTATTAGATTTTTTATAATTTCAAATCCCTTTTATACCCTTACTAGTTTTTCTAAATTACCCTACCCCTGAACTTGACCTTGGTCAGTTCATTTAACCCTAGTTTAGTCCAATTAACCTTGGTCAGCTAAATTCAGATCACCTTTTATACTAACCTAGCTTGTGATTATCAGAACTAGCCAAAATTGACAAGCTAATTATAACAGGCATTAAGTGACACAAAACTATCAGCACTGAGGACCAAAACTATCATGAAGTAATGATCAAGCATTCAGTGATACAATCAGATAGTCAAACCAATCAGAAAATTAGTAAATCAATAAACTTCATCAAATTATGAGAATCATATCACATAAAGCTAATTATAACAAGATGTTGAACCAATGACAAACAAACAAGCCTATGAACATTAAACCATAATCTTAGGATAACTTTGTGGACAATCACATAAACAACCAAAATTAAAAGAAATGCAAACTTTAAAACATGTATTAACCTAATAAGCTATTTCAGGCTTAGTGACAAACAAACAAATGTGAACATTGAACCCTAATTTCCAGAAGAACTTCTGGACAACCAGATAAACAACTAGGATCAAAAGGAAGTTCAGACTTTAATTATTGAACCTAATCAGTTATCAAAAACATTCAAAGCTAATGAAAAATGAGAATGGGCAGGAAACGTAGCTTTTCATTTTTTGCATGTTCAGACCATTTCAAGCCGGCCCTAGGCCCTTTCCACGGGGTATCAAATATTCTTTTGAATTTTTAAAAAGGTTCAGGAAGGTTTTGAAGTCCTGAGACCTCAATAAAGTCTCAGATTTGAGATTTTGGAGTAATTTGGGACTCAAGGGTGGCATGGTTGAGGTCAATGGGGGTCAGGTACTATTTAGGAGAGGTTTGAACCATTTCCGGCATGTTTGGGAATTTAGGGTTAAAGTTCGAGTTAAAATTCGAGGAGTTTCGGGATAATTCGAGGGTGATGGAATGCATGGTTAGAACAGGGACGTTAAGGTGTCTTGGTGGTGTATTTTTGGGCAGCTTTGGAATGAGGTTGCCGGTAGGCTTTCCGGCCTCCTTCAAAGAGATATTCGAGAGAGGGATAGTGTTTGAAGGGAACTGGTTATGGGACGGGGTAGAGGAGGTCGTGCTGATTAAGGGGTGTAATTTTGGGGCCGTTTGGTTTCCAGCCGCCGCCGTGAGGCAATTTACGGCGGCGGCAGTAGGGTGGTCAGCCGGTGGTCAACGGTGGCAATGGGGTGGTCATGAGAGGTGTTATAGTCGGCGGTAGAGATACAAGGAGGGTGAGTTTGGTCATGTATGTATTGCAGGGGTTTGGACATATATATATATGGTTTAAGGTGGGGGTTTAGTAGCCGTTGGATTGGGCGAAATCAACGGCTGTGATGGGAGGGGCCCTAAATGGTGTCATTTGGCTTATTGGATGTGTGGAATGGGTTGGCTGGTCGTATTGGGCTGGATGTGTATGGATTCAGAGAAGGAAAAAAATTGGGCTACTCAGGTCTGACCCAATTGTGGCCAGCCTGATGGCCAACTATATATATATATATATGTATTGTATTTTTGTTATTTTTTTGTCTTTTCTTTTAATTAAAATTAATTATTAAATTTATTTAAAAACCACAAATCAAAAAATAAAATTAAAACAAATCAAAATTGAGCAAACATAATTTCAAGTGCTGGCATATATATATTTTTTGTATTTTAATTTATAAAACAAGTTTATTTAACCATTAAATCCTAATTAATTCTACACATGCAATAATGAACATGCACATGCAATTAAATCCAAAAATTAAAGTCCTAATATTTTAAAAGAAAAAATTCTAATCTTTAAGAGTCCTATAGGAGTTTGTTTCGACCGGTCAAAAATCATATGCTCACAGCTGCCCCTCTTTGCGCGGGAACACGAAGGGTTTTCGTGCAAAGAAAAGTGAGCAAATATGAGTGATTTTCGTCCAATTGAATACTCCATGTGAAACATTTTGAAAATTTTCTGACCGAATCTTGCTTCAAAGGTTGCCTACATATCCTCGGCAATAGAGGAATCGGGTTAGTGTAGTTCTGGAAGTTTTGGTAGCTTGGACTACCAAGAGACTGTGATTGGCTGCTGTTTCTGCTCACTAAAATCCTTATTACACCGAAAGAAGATCAAAACTAAGCTAGCTAAACCTATCAACCACAAGTTACAAGAAACCTATCTATGATTCTCTTGAAGCTTGATCTTGAGACTCGGCTATTTTTCGCAGCAGACTCTGATCTGAATCTTGGCGCTTGTTAATTGCAGCTGCTAACTCAATCTTCAATCTTGAGACAAAACTGGATATGCTGAGCTTGTGACTTCCATTATTTTTGAGCAGTACGCATCTTTGTCCGCCTCATTATTTGAGTTTGCCTTTTGTCTCTTTTCTTCCCTTCTGTTCTGAATTAACACTCATGCTTTCAATCATGCCCAATCTTGTGCCTTAAGGTGATACCTGCTTAGACAGCAAAACAAACAAACAAACGAAATTTTCTGCCCCAGTTTTCACTAGAAAATTTTGTGAGTTATTTATAACACATGTCTATGCTGCTTTCTTCTTAGAACAAAAGGAACAGAATTGTGTATCCCTTGGAAAGATCACCAGGTTATGCTAGAGAGGAGAAGTGGTTCCTGCTGGGGAATAAGATGAGAATCCTCGGGTTATGTCGGTATAAGAATGGAACAGTCTCTGTGTGGAAGGAAAGAAAAGATCCGCGGGTTACGCAGGGATGAAAATAAGGACTCCTGATGGGGATGAAAGGAAATCCTGAGTTATGTCAGTGGGATCCATGAGTTATGCCGAGGTGAATAAAAAAATCCTAGGGTATCTAGGGAATCCACGGGTTATGCCGGGATGAATGAAAAAATCCCCGGTTATGCTAGGAGAATCCGCGGGTTATACCGGGATGAATGAAAAATCCTAGGTTATGCTAGGGGGAATCCATGGGTTATGCCGGGATGAAGAGAGATCCTGAGTTATGTCTGGGGAATCCACGGGTTATGCCAGGATGAATGAAAAATCCTAGGTTATGCTAGGGGGAGGCCACGGGTTATGCCGGGATGAAAGGAGATCCTGAGTAATGTCAGGGGAATCCACGGGTTATGCCCAATGAGGCCTGATTTATTTCAAGGGAAATCCACGGGTTATGCCGGGATGGAATGAAGATCCTAGGTTATGCTAGGGGAATCCACGAGTTATGCCGGGATGAAGAGAGATCCTGAGTTATGTCAGTGGAATCCACGAGTTATACCGGGATGAATGAAAAATCCTAGGTTATGCTAGGGGAATCCACGGGTTATGCCGGGATGAAGAGAGATCCTGAGTTCTGTCAGGGGAATCCACGGGTTATGCCGGGATGAATGAAAAATCCCAGGTAATGCTAGGGGAGTCCACCGGTTATGCCGGGATGAATGAAAAATCCTAGGTTATGCCAGGGAATCCACGGGTTACGCCGGGATGAATGAAAAATCCTAGGTTATGCTAGGGAATCCACGGGTTATGCCGAGATGAATGAAAAATCCTAGGTTATGCTAGGAAATCCACAGGTTATGCCGGGATGAAATGGAGGTCCTGAGTTATGTCAGGGAAAATCCACGGGTTATGCCAGGATGAATGAAGAGTCCCTGCTAGGGATGGAAGGGAATATCCACTGGTTATGCCGGGAGATATCAGGGCAGTGGAGGACCTCGGAGGTCTTTTCGACTGTGCTGGGGATAGAGGAGGAAAGGAATAACTCTTAGGTTATGCTTAGGGTGAGGGAATACTATCTCCTAAACCATGCTGGTGAGTGGGAAGTGTAGGGAGAGAATCCTCAGGTTATGCTGGGGATATGGAAGGAAATCCCCTTGATTTATGCTGGAGGGAGTGGAATGCGATCCCTAGGTAATGCCTAGGAAGTCCACAAGCTATAATGGGGGAACTTGGGATTGGGATCTCGTGTTTTCATGCTTATTTATGAGTTTGCAGAAGAATGGAAAGAAAACTTCCCTTTGGTCATTGACGCATCAGCACCTTCGGCCCTTGTGCCTATCATTTGGTTGTTTTTGCCTCCATGTTCCTTTTGTTTTTCTAAGTTGCACCTGCATCTATTTTGATTCCGAAACAAAACAAACTGTTAGTTTGAACAATGATTGGTTTTGCGGCCTTATGACGCTTGGTTTTGGCTTCTTTTGTATTCAAAAACGAACCCTCGGCTTTCCGTCCTTGTTTAGTTGGCCAGGGAGTCCTCATTTAGGATTGGGTTTTGCTTCTCGGGCATTGGGTTATGAGTTTTTATCCCGCTTTTGCATTGGATTTTGGGACTTTTCATAAGAATGGACACCCTGTTTGGCTTAAAACCCCTTAATTTGCTTCCATTTCATGCCTTTTGACTTTGAATTCTCTTTCCTTTATTTCTTCATTTTAGGACATTAAATGTCATGGTCAACCGGGATTGGCCAAGCGTACTTGACGATGTCGGTGAGGATGTTAATGTGAAGAGGAGTGAAATATGAATTTAAAAAGGTATGCACTTTGAAGGAAAAAGAGAATTTATCTGGGAATATGAGCCTGTTTTAAATGGCGAGGACATGCTTCTTGGACTGGATATCTGGCCCAAATCCATGTATGCTTTCTGATTTCCACTTTCCGAACACCAAAGAAACTTTTTTGGATCTGGGTAGCAGTATTTCCTCTTTTCGACCAACAACGCCTTTTGCGGGTTTTCGCCAAACGTCCTCTCTCATTTCTCTTCTCCCGTCGCCTGATAGCGCTCTTTGCGAGTTTTTGCTAAACAGACTCTCTCATTTTATTTTTTCTCTGCTCACCATCGCCTTATGGCGCCTGGAGATTTTTACCAATAAGACTCTCTCATTTTATTTTTCTCACAAATTTGGTTGGTGCTGAACCCCGACGAATGGTATGCTCTTCCCCAGGGGCTTATAACCTTGTAATCATTTGGATGGAAACGAACCGATATATTTCTTCCCCAGTTTTATTTTTCTTGGGTAAATGGGGTTTTTATTTTTATGTGACTGAACCTCAGGGAGAGGATGCCTACGTATCCTTTCGGAATCAAGTCAGACGTAGTTCAGGAAGTTTTTTCCTAAAATGATTTTGTTTTGTATTCTTCTTCTCTTTTTTTTCTTTGTATTTTCTTTTTCCTTTCTTTTTCTTTTCTCTTTTTTTGAGTTTTCTAAGTTACAAAAGGACGGGGATAGATCCACTGGGGTGATTGCTGCAGGGGACTCTACATAATACATTTTTACTGCGTTGGCGTTTACCGCTGCCTCGGGTTCATCTCCTTCAACGTCGCCTAACTACAATGCTCCTCTAAACAATATCTTCCTGATGATGTACGGGCCTTTCCAATTTGGAGAAAATTTTCCTTTGGCCTCTTGATGGTGCGGAAGTATCCGTCTCAACACCAGCTGCCCGACTTCAAAATTCCTAGGGCGCACTTTCTTGTTGTAGGCACGGGGCATTCTTTGTTGGCACAACTGCCCGTTGCACACTGCAGCCATTCGTTTTTCATCAATTAGCGCTAGTTGCTCCAAACGGGTTTTGACCCATTCACTATCTTCGATTTGCTCTTTGAAAATCACACGGAGCGAAGGGATTTCCACCTCGGCAGGTATAACAACCTCAATTCCATATACCAGCAAGTAAGGAGTGGCTCCTACAGATGTACGTACCGTGGTACGATATCCCATTAATGCAAAAGGCAGCTTTTCGTGCCATTACCTCGAGCTTTGGATCATTTTCCTCAAGATTTTCTTAATGTTCTTGTTCGTTGCTTCGACCGCACCATTAGCTTTAGGTCGGTAGGGAGTGGAGTTTCTATGTGTTATTTGAATTGTTCACATATCTCTCCCATCAGCCGACTGTTTAGATTTGCTGCATTGTCAGTAATGATGGTAGCAGGGTCCCAAAGCGGTAAATGATGTTGGAATGCACGGAATCCATTAACACTTTCTCATTGACAAACTTGAGAGTGATTGCCTTAACCCATTTTGTGAAATAATCAATGGCGACCAATATAAACATGTGCCCATTTGAGGCCTTTGGAACGATCCGCCCAATGACATTCATTCCCCATGCAGCAAATGGCCAGGGTGCTGACATAGGATGCAGCTCATTTGGGGGTGCATGAATTAGATCTCCGTGCACCTGGCATTGGTGACATTTCCGCACAAAGCTGAAGCAGTCTTTTTCCATGGTCATCCAATAATAACCTGCTCGGAGTATCTTTTTTCCAATACATAGCCGTTCATATGGGGGCCACATATGCCCGCATGTACCTCGTGCATAATTTTCCCATCTTCCTTGGCATCCACACATCTCAAAAAATTAAGATGTGGAGTTCTTTTGTATAAAGTGTCACCACTTAAGAAGAAATTGCTCGCATGCCGTCGGATGGTCTTCTTTTGTTCTCCTGTGGCTTGCTTAGGGTACTCCTGTGTTTTTAGGAATCTCAAGATGTCGTAATACCTTGGCTAGGCTCTGCTTCGGTTGCATTACAATACCCATGTATTTCTTTGATTTGGATTTGTAAAGGATCTACATAGGCATTCCCAGGGTATGGCAGCATGGAGGCCAAAGTGGCAAGTGCATCTGCTAACTCATTGTGGCAACGAGGAATATACCTGAACTGTACCGACCTGAAATGCTTGCTGAGGTCTTTGATATGCTTCCTATACGGGAGGAGCTTAATGTCCCTTGTCTCCCATTTTCCTTGAGCTTGTCGGATGATTAAATCGGAGTCCCCCATGATTAGTAACTCTTTGAAGTCCTGATTGATAGCCACGTTCATGCCCATAATGCAAGCCTCATATTCAACTGTATTATTGGTACAAAAGAACCAAAGTCTAGCTGTAGCTGGATAATGCTAGCCTGTAGGTGAGATTAGGATTGCTCTGATCCCTACACCCTTGGCGTTTGCCGCTCTTTCGAAGAACATTTTCCAAACGGGGGTCTCCTCAGCTGCTATTTCCAATGAATTCACTTCTTTGTCAGGGAAATAAGTGTTCAAAGGTTGATACTCGTCATCAACGGGGTTTTCTGCTAGATGATCTGCCAGTGCCTGGGCTTTTACCGCCGTACGAGTGACATAGACGATGTCGAACTCGGTAAGCAGGATCTGCCATCTAGCCAATCGTCCTGTGGGAATTGGTTTTTGAAATATGTACCTTAATGGATCCAGCCTGGTTATGAGGTACGTGGTATGATCTTGCAAATAATGCCTCAGCTTTTGAGCTACCCATGTCAAGGCCCAACATGTTCTCTCTAACAATGTGTACTTGGCCTCGTAGCTAGTAAACTTTTTGCTCAGATAATAGAAGGCCTGCTCTTTCTTTCTCGTGGAGTCATGCTGCCCGAGAATACAACCGAAAGAGCCTTCCAAGACCTTCAGGTATAGAAACAGTGGCCTTCCTGGTTCTGGCGAAACTAAAACTGGTAGATTGGACAAGTGTTGTTTGATTTTGTTAAAAGCTTCCTGGCACTCGTCCGTCCACTTAATTACCGCATCCTTCTTTAGCAGTTTGAATATAGGCTCACATGTTGAAGTCAATTGGGCGATGAACCGGATAATGTAATTTAACCTCCCCAATAGACTCATCACATCCTTTTTGGTCCTTGGCGGGGGCAGCTCCCTAATAGATTTGGTCTTGGTTGGATCTAATTCAATGCCTCTCCGACTGACGATGAACCCCAGAAGCTTTCCCGATGGAACTCCAAATGTGCATTTTGCTGGGTTCAATTTCAAGTTATATTTGCGGAGTCTTTCCAAGAATTTCCTCAAATACTTTACATGATCACCCTGAGTTTTATATTGGATAATCATGTCATCCACGTACAACTCTATTTCTCTATGCATCATGTCGTGGAAGATGGTGGTCATAGCCCTCATGTAGGTGGCCCCACCATATTTCAATCTAAAATGCATAACTCTATGACAATATGTTCCCCGAGGTGTGGTGAAGGCCGCTTTCTCAGCATCTTCCTCATCCATCAGCACTTGGTGATACCCCGCATAGTAGTCTACAAATGATTGAATCTCATGTTTGGCGCAATTATCGACCAGGATGTGGGTGTTGGGTAGAGGGAAATTATCCTTGGGACTCGCCTTGTTTAAATATCTATAATCCACACACACTCGGGTTTCCCGTCCTTTTTCGGCACTGGGACCACATTGGCCAGCCATATGGTGTACCGCACTACCCGGATTACCCCTGCTTCAAGATGTTTTGTAATTTCCTCTTTGATTTTATCACTGACATCATGCTTGAATTTTCTTTGCTTTTGTTGTACTGGAGGGCACTCAGCGTATGTTGGCAACTTATGAACCACTAAATGCATACTCAGACCAGGCATGTCATCACAGGACCACGCAAATACGTATTTGAACTCCAACATGAGTTGGATCAATGAATCCCGAATCTCTTTATTTACGTGAATGCTTATTTTGGTTTCTTTGGTTTTATCAAGATCACCCAAGTTGACCGGTTCAGTGTCATTTAAGTTAGGCTTAGGTTTGTTCTCAAAGTGTTCCGATTCTCTAGTACGGGTTTGGGTCATGGCAAGAAGTCCGCGGGCATGTCGTTTTATTTAAAACCACATTATTTTGACTGAAAGAAAAGATAAAAAATAAAGAAAGACAAAATTCAGAGAAAAGCAAAAAAATTAAAAATATTGATTTTATTTCTTTGAACTCTAAAGATAAACATGGTTTACAATTTGAGATTTAAATTGCTGAAAAAGGAAAACAAACAACGAGCTACATCCCGAAGTAGCTCGTGATGTGGGAAGAGGTAGCAAGCGAGACTACCGGGTCTCCCGTCTGACCGGAAAGGGTGTGGCCTTCCAATTTTGAAGTTTGGCATCTGGCCTTATGTACAGCACTTCAGCAGCGCTTGACCCTTCCCCTGGTTGGACCATGTTTACATCATAGAGCAGCTCTCTCATAGCCCCACAGACTCCATCAATTTCTTCTTGCGCGAAGGTTTCTTCTTCTTCCTCTTCACTGTACTTTGGTTTTATAAAGGTTTTGTACAAGTGAGGCAGGGGTCTTGGTAAGGTCCATCCTTGGCGCTTTCTGCGATTAACCCATGTGATATCTTCTGAATTGGGATGCAATCCCAGTCCAAAGAACTTTTCTGTGGTAGGCAAGGGGAATGGCTCGGTTATGCCTTGTAGGGATCTTCCGAGTCCCTTGCCTGGCTTGAAGCCTTGGCACGTCATTCCGTTGCTACCATAATTGAAGCATTTGACAGAAAAGGCTGAGGAAGCGGCTTGCCATCTTCATACTGGTCAGCTAATACAACTTCAAAAGTTTGATAAACTATGTGTTCACTTCCTTCCTTGGCTTCTAGACAGGGGACAGAGGGGTCCCGGTAAATTGATTGCTCGTCCTCCCCATGAACTACAATCTCCTGATATTCATATTCGAATTTCAGCATCTGGTGCAAAGTTGAAGGCACTGCCCCTGCTGCATGAATCCACGGCCGTCCCAGGAGGTAGTTGTAGGAGGTATCCATGTCCAACGCCTGGAAGGTTACTTCGAAGTCAACTGGACCAATGGTGAACACCAGATCGATTTCACCTATGGTATCCCTCTTTATTCCATCGAAGGCCTGGACACAGATGTTGTTGGGAAGGATCTTTCCTGTCCCGATCTCCATTCTCTGTAGGGTAGATAGAGGACATATATCTACTCCGGAACCCCCATCAACCATCACTCTCTTAACATAATATCCTTCATATTTAACCGTGATATGTAAAGCCGTTTTATGAGCAGCTTCCTCTGGGGGTGGGTCATTTTTGCTGAACGATATTTGATTGATGGCGAAGAATCTCTCCGCCATTTTATCCAATTGTTCTACCGAGGTTTCGGCTGGCACATAAGCTTTGTCTAATGTTTTGGCCAACACTTGTTGATGCTCAGGAGATTTCATTAAGATTGAAAGTAGAGACATCTGTTCAGGGGATTTCCGGAGTTGATCTACCACTTCATACTATGGCATCTTCATTTTCTGGAAAAAGACTTCTGCTTCTTCAGCGTTACTGGCTTCTTTGGCGAGAGTCGCCTTTTGGTAGCAGCATTTACTTCTTCCACGTTCGAGTATTTATTTATGGGACATCCCTTTGGGGCTTCCCAAGGACTTTTTTTCCTTTGTGCGTAACAATGGTCTCCTGATAATTTCGGGCAACAGCCGAAGGATTGGTCATAGGCTTTTATGGCAAGCGACCAATGCCCACGGGCTCATTCAGCACCGGTGGCTTAGTTGATCTTCGTACCACATAGCTCTTATTTGGTATGTTCAGGGCTCTGTTCAGCTCAAATATTTTGGGGGGGCTTAGAGTGGGCCGCTTGTCTTTGCTTCCTCGGGGAATATAGCTTATTGTTTCTCTGACAGAGGGTGGTATCAGCTTTAATCTCGACCTTTTTCTCTAGTTCAGGGCTTTTGGCTTCATTTGTTTTCTTTTCATCCACCTTCTTTGTGGTGACCTTTGGCTTCCTATCAGCCTCGGAAATGGCTATGATGGCCTTGAGAGCGGGATCAAATTCTTTGTCCTTGCAAATCATCCCGATGACCGGACCATTGTTGTGAGCTGGTAACGGGTTGTCTATTACATTTTGGGACTTCTTCATCCCTAAGAAATATTTTCTTTTGATCAATAAAATCTTCCACCGCTCGCTTTAAGGTCCAACAATTTTCTGTATCGTGGCCCTCCGCCCCTAAGTGGTAGCCACATCGTACACCCCTTTGGTACGATGGTGATTAAGGATTCTGTCTATTTGGGGGTACAGGTTGGAGAAGACCCAGATGGACTAGCTTTGGAAATAGGCTGGTGTAAGATTCTCCAATTGGGGTGAAGTTTTGTCTCAGGGGTGGTTCCCGGGGACGATTGTTGTTTTGCTGATGGCGGGGATTGTAATGATCAGGCGGGAGTTGATTTCTTGGCACTTGATTTCTGTTATTCTGCTGTTGAGGGCGGGGGAATGGTTGATCATTCATAACTGTGTAGGGCTGGGGGGCGTAATGCATGTCTCTATGAGGATAGTAATGTTGAGACGCTCCGTCAGAGAATGCATGTCTGTTATGTTGTTTCCTCGCCCCAGAGGCTGCCATGGATGCCTCTTCTCTTTTCTTGTTCCTAGGAATTCCTCCCGCTCCTCCTTGTATAGCTTGGGAGGTGGCTCTGATGGCAGATTGGCATAGAATCCTCCCTGTTTTAAGACCATTTTCCACCATTTCTCCGATCTTTATGGCGTCAGCGAATGGTTTGTCCATTGCAGACATCATGTTTTGAAAAAGTCTACCTCATGTGCCTGTAAAAAGACGAAGACCAGTTCTGTTTCATCCATAGGAGGCTTCACCCTTGATGCTTGCTCCCTCCATTTAATAGCGTACTCCCTGAAGCTCTCAGCATGTTTCTTCTTCAGGTTAGCGAGGGAATTCCTGTCCGGGGCGATGTCGACATTATACTGGAATTGTCTCACAAAGTCCCAGGCAATGTCATCCCATATGTGCCACCGGGTGATGTCTTGGTCTATATACCATTCGAAGGCAATCCTTACTAAGCTTTCCCCAAAGTATGCCATCAGGAGCTCTTCCTTTCCGCTTGCTCCATGTAACTGATTACAATATTTTTTCAGATGGGCGATAGGGTCTCCATGGCCATCGTACTTCTCAAATTTTGGAACTTTAAACCCCAGATAAAGATGGATATAGGGGAACATGAAGGTATGAATAGGCTACGCTTTTTTTGTCCGCTCAGTCCTTGCATATTCTTCAGGCTTTGCTTAAGACTCCTCATTCTCCTTGTGATCTCATCTTGCTCGGGTGCTTTGGAAGTTTTATCCGGCACAGGGGTAAGTTCATATGTTGGCTGAGGGTAGCTATATGTAAGGTACGGGGTAGGCTCATTTTGGTAATTTGGAGTTTGGAATGTAAAGGCTGCAGGGTCAAATACAAGCCTTGGTACTGCAGGCTATGTTGTAGCTACGCATGGAGGGGCTGTAAAGATATTGGGAACTGGCTCAGATGCAAACATTGGAGGGTGGGCTTCAGAGGGCTCCCCAACAAAATTGGTAGAAATGGAGGGCTACCCCAGGAGAATGCTTGGGTGACTGATGGGAATAGTGATGGGAGTAGTAGAGGTACCCCCTGACCGTGGAAATAGCTCGGGAAATCCAGGGATGGCACTGGGAGGTTCCTTTCCATTGGTCCATGCGTCCCACATTTTCATGACCCGGAGCCACATGATCCTGTTTTCTTCGACCGATGCAGATTCAGAAGCCGGTACTCCCGTGATTGGACTGTCTTCTGGAATAGGGAGGGTGACTTGAGTTATCTCAGTTGTCATTTCTGTATTTCCCTTTGAACGAGTGAAGTATCCATGTGAAGCCAGTTTACCGCAAAACCAACCGCTGTTCTAATCACCTGAACTGTAATACTAGAAAACGTAGTTAGTTTCGGGGTAGATGACAAACATGAAATCATACGTTGAGCACGATGCACCTATGCAGATAATGGGTTTCTATATGCTTTCCCCTGTCGCATGTGTCATCCCGACCTTTATTTCACTTACCTTTTGTTTCTTCTCTTTTATTTCCTCTTTTTGTTGTTTTTAGTTTATAAAAGAATACGGTCGAATCCTATAGAGATTGCCTACGTAACATGACTTGCATGAATCAGACCAAGCGTAGTTCATGGAAAAGGGTTAACTACACAGCAAAATATTTTGGATTTTCAATTTGATAAAGGTATAAATTCGATTACAATGGCTAAAAGCAACTACCAGACAGGGACTTAATACCCTTACAGACTTGAAAAGACAACAATCTAACTTTTATTTAGAAAACACAAATCTAGGAGTACATCAATGCTTCTGATTCCCTTGGAGCTTGCGGGACATCATTCGGCCTTGTTGCGGGTTTGCGTGCTAGACTTTCTTGGAGATAGTAGAGATTTTCCATTACTTGCCGCATGAAGGTCATAACAGTGGAGAAAAACATGGATTTTGTCATGTCTTCGCAGTGACTACATTTAGTAGTAATATAGTCTGCAATTTCCCGTACCTTCTCCCTGATTATCCCCTTCTCTTGTAGCAGACGCCCTATTTGTTTTGCCCATGCTTCTAAGGTCTGCTCAGCCGCTTGATTTAACTTTGGAAATGCCGCAAATCTTTCTCCAACCCTACTATTTCTGCATAGCAGTGCTCCCTTTCAACTTTGAAATCCTTGGCCTGCTTGGCCATTTTGCTCTCAGCCATGATAACTTTCTGTTTTAACCCAGTGCTTTTATTGCCGCTCCCTTCTTTTAATTGCTCCAATATGCAGGCCCTTTCTTCAGCACTTTTAGCTAATTGTGTCCTAGCTCTAGACAATTCACCCTCTGCCTTATTTAGGTCAAAACTGTATTCGGTTACTTTTCAGCGCAGGTTCTCTATAAGTCTTTCATCCTTTATACTCCTCAAAGGGTTTTCTGTGGATGTTTTCATTTTCTGAATTTGAGCTCGCATGGCTTCGTTTTCTTTAACCAATATCTTTTTTTCTCCTTCGCTAGCAGCAAATTGCAGGCCGTTTTTGAATTGTAATTCTTGAATTTTATTTTCTAGCCTTCCTATGGTAGCACGATATTCATGTTCTTTTGCTAACCAATCCCACTGCTCTTGTGATGTTTTGACGAACTCTTGGAGGTGAGGCCTTTTGGATGGTCTTTTATGCTCAATTTCTCTCTTATACCAAGCAAGGTACCCCAGAGACACTTCACCTTTGGAAGGATCTTGCACATGAGTATCAGCGGTTAGATATTTGCATTCATTCCAGATTTTGCGAACCATGGCTTCGGGGAACTGAATACCAGGCCCAATTTCGACTAGCCGAATGCTAAGATTTTCTTCTTTTGGCACTATCTGGCATCTTCCGAGTTGTCTCAAGACCCGATGTGGGGCGTAAGGCTGGAGGCTTCTAAGACCCATTAAAAGAAAATGCGGTTCTGTTGCGGGCATATGTACAACTTCATCCACAGAGAGCCAATTGAGCATCCATTGTATTTGACTTGCAGAAATAGACCGGAGATGTAATACCAACTCTGCTACACCCTCTGGTAACTTAAACCCATTCACCCTTTTGTCAACTTCTTCTATGCAACCTCTCATTGGCAACCCGCCATTCATGAACCGAGGCCTGTGATACATATGCTTAATAATCTAGATATTTAATAGCAAGTTACAGCCTTCAAAGAAATCCCCTCCTGCTTTGCAAGTGGTAAGGGCTCAAAAAATATCAGACAGGATCATCGGAGCAAGAGTGTTTTTTGCCTAAGTCATCAATGTACTAACGACCCCTGCAATCCATATATCAATGTTCTCGTCCTTTTGTAGGAATACCGAAAGACCCAAAAAGGATACCATAAACGCAAAATATTGGTGCTCCTCCCATTTAATCCGATTGCCCTTGCTACAGATGAGGTTTTCAGGGTTTTTGAACCCTCCGATTTGACCATACCTTTGGTATAAGAACTGGGGGGGTTGCAAAAATCCAACTTAGAAGTCGGGGTTCTGAATTTTTCTACTGATTCTCAAAACATCCATAAATTTGTGCACGCGAGGGCCTTGGGTGCTATTAAATATTGATGTCTCAGTGGGATTGTGTGGGTCCCAATGTATCCGGTCATTTCTTTCAGAGTCGGAGTCAGCTCAAAATCTGAGAAGTGGAAAACGTCGTGGGCAGGGTCCAAGAAGGTGATTAGGACTTTTACGATGTCCCCTATAGGGTTGATTTTCAGCAAATTAGTGAGGCCCCCCAGATGTGCGTTGGCCTTTTCCTGTCCGGCTTCTCCGAGGTCATCCCACCACAACTGCAGCTCCAAAGGAATTTTGTTGATTATAGTGCTCATTCTGCACATTTATTAGGGTGGATTAGTATAAAACTGACATTTATGGAATTTATTTTGAAAACATGGGACCGGTTTTGCAAATACGGCCTTTAAACACTTCGGCTAGAAGGTTTTCCAAGCTGTGCTTGCTTACCGGCCCGAATAAAATTTAGAGGTAGCCACTTGCGTAGGATCAGCCTTCCGGAGTCCCTTGTAGCATCATTCAGCTGTCATCGCAATAATGGCATCACCAGACCCATTTTGAAGCAGGAAAATAAGCTAAATAAACTCGGGCATTTCTTATAGTTTTTGAAAAAGGGGAAAATTGTTAGAAACACGTTCTCAATGCAATATACTAAACGTGTACTCTTTTGTAGGTTTTGATGAATGACAAACGAAGCAAAAATTGATATATGACGGAATTCAAGTACAAGCGCACAATGGTTGCGAATAAGATTGAAGTTCAAGATATAGCTTTTAATTGTTATTGAGTTGTTCTAAATTGTAATCTCGATCCTATAACTTGACTCATAGTATGGCCTCTCTCATAAAGCTATTTTCCAAAATCATGCATATTTAATTCTGTGTCAAAAGGATTTTAAATCATGCATATTTACATTAGACAAAATGTTTTCTAAACATGCCTCAAAAATCTGGGCTAAAATAATCGATTATGTACTTATGATAATCGATTGTTTCTGAGCCAAGACTGCATGACAATCGATTATGAATTAATGGTAATCGATTGTGAGTAAGACAGTGAACATCAGGTTTTTCCAAATCTGCATGATAATCGATTGTGAACAAATGACAATCGATTGTTGTTGAGGTAAAGTTTTTCAATACTCAAAATAATCGATTATGAACTAATGGTGATCGATTGTGTTGAGTTGATGTCTTCCAGTGATTTTAAATTTAATTAAGTAATCGATTATGTCTTTAGATAATCGATTATCACTGAGACAGTAAGTTTTATGATTTTCAGAAAATAACAAGTAATCGATTGTTGCAAAGGACAATCGATTGTTGAAGCTGGCCGTTGTCAAATGATTTTCAAATACCATAAGGTAATCGATTATTGATTCGAGATAATCGATGTTCTGCTTAAAATCTGGAAATGATTTTTAGAACGTTGCTGAAGTAATCGATTATTGATTTTATATAATCGATGTTCTGCTTAAAATCTGGAAATGATTTTTAGAACGTCGCTGAAGTAATCGATTATTGATTTTATATAATCGATGTTTTGCTTAAAATCCGGAAATGATTTTTAGAACGTTGCTAAAGTAATCGATTATGAACTTAGTGTAATCGATTATCTGATTTTGAATATTGCCAGTAATCGATTATAGATTATGTATAATCGATTGTGAAGCGTTAAATCCGGGATTGATTTTTAAACTGACTGGCAGATAATCGATTGTTTGGTCTTAATAATCGATTATCACTGAGTAATTTCAGCAACTCTTAATTGGCAATTAGACAACGGTTGAACCAACTTTTTCAACTATAAATACAGCTTCATTTCAGTGTTTTAAAAACAACATACACAAACTGATCATTACATTGCTATAAGCTTTCATTCAATTGTTCTTCATTTTCTACTCATTTCATAAAGCTTTTGAGAGCCATATTATTGCTTAAAGTTGTTGTGATCTTGAACATATTCTTTTACTCATATCTACTCAATAAGGAGTACTTTAGTTAAGTGAGTGTCCAAGTATTTGATATACTTGTAAGAGAATTGCGATTCTCTTGTTTCAAGGAACTTGCGTTTCCTTGGGTGAAGTCTTTGAGATTGCGATCCCCGAGCAACTGTTTGAGGCTTGTGTCCTCAAGTGTGTAACGGTTTGTTGAGCACCCTTAAGCTTAACAAGATAGTGAAAAATCTCGAGAGAGTCTCTCGGGGACTGGACTAACCACGTTGGTGGCCAACCAGTATACATCTTTGTGTAAGTTTATTTTTCTGCATTTATTTTACTTCCTGCAAAGTTTAAATTCCGCAAGAAAACGCTAAATTCTATTAATACGCTATTCACCCCCCCTCTAGCGTAAAGCGTAGTTTCTAACAATTGGTATCAGAGCCCAACTCTCTGAAAACTTAACCGTTTGAGAGAACCATCCATGGCTTCTACTCTTGACTCTTTTGCAGGAATTGAAGAAGGACAATGCTCTACACGACCTCCTCTATTCAACGGCACAAACTACTCATACTGGAAGGAGAGGATGCAAATCTTTGTGCAATCAAATAGCTTTCATTTGTGGAAAGTATTCACCAATGGAAACCAAATCCCAACCAAGAAGGTGGAAGACGAATGGGTTCCAAAGACCGAAGAGGAATATACCGCGGAGGATATTCGTAAGGTTCAAAATAATGCCAAAGCTATAAATTTATTATATTGTGCTGTTAATGCTAACGACTACAGGAAGATATCATGTTGCAAGACAGCAAAAGAAATGTGGGATAAGCTTGAAGTGACATACGAAGGAACCGACCAGGTACGAGAAGCTAAAATTGATTTCTTAACTCACTCTTATGAACTATTCCACATGAAGGAAGGAGAGAAAGTAGACGAAATGTTTGAGCGATTCTCAATGATCGTGAATGATCTACACGCCCTCAAAAAGACGTTTACGGATAGAGAACTTGTCCGGAAGATCCTCAGAAGTCTCACTCCGGCATGGCGATCAAAGGCCGATGCAATCCAAGAATCCATTGGCATCACAAATGTCACAATTGACGCTTTAAGAGGTAATCTCAAAACCTATGAATCAACTATACTTAACCCGTTTGTTGATGATCAAAGAAGGCAAAGGATTGCTCTAAAGGCTAGCCAACCACAAATTGATGAGGAAGGTGACAACGAGTTTGGACTCGTTATCAAAAGGTTTAAAAAATTCATGCGCAAAGAGTATGAACGCAAGAACAAAAAGCAACGCGATCAACTAAAATGCTATGAATGCGGAGAAACCGGGCACATAAAATCAAATTGCCCTAACATCAAAAAGGAGAAGAAACCCTTCAAAAAGCAACGTGCATACATCTCTTGGGGAGGAGATTCCGGAGATGAAGCAAGCGAAGAAGAAGACGATGAAGCAGCAAATTTATGTCTCATGACTCAAGAAGACGGCAAAGACGAGGTAAGTCAAATCTCTTCTCAAAATTTCTTTACTCTTGATGAAATGAGAAATGCTTTTGATGAACTATATGCTGAATTTATCAAAGCTTCAAAAACTGTCAAAAGTGTTAAAGAAAGCGCTTCTCTAAAAGAAAAAGATTTTCAAACACAGCTTTCATTAAAAGAAAAAGAATTAGAAAAACTGGTTTTCGAAAATGAGAAGCTAAAAGAGGAAAACAAGTTTTATGGAAAAAGAAGTGCTGATAAACCTGAAGGTTCTACTAGAAATTGTTCTTCTTGTGTGCTTCTTAAGAATGAAGTAGCTAGACTTAAAGGCACATTAGATAAGTTTAATTCTTCGCATAAAAACTTGAATGATGTGCTTGTTAATCTAAAATCAGCTAAACATGGAATAGGATTCAAGAATGAAAAAAAGGTTGGTGCTAAACCACAACAACCTAGAGCTCAACCTAGGACTAATAACCAAAATGCTTATCCTAGAAGTAGAAATCCTAGAAATAACTTGCATGTTAGACCAAATAGTGAAAATGCTAGAAGACCTAGAAATGATGCATATTTTAGGCCAAACCTTGAACAATTTAGAAGACCAAGAAATGACCCTCCACCTAGAAATAGATATTCTAGAAATGATGCATATTTTAGACAAACTTGTGAACCTCCTAGAGCTCATAATAGGAGAAACAATGGTGTTCAAAGTAGAGTAAGCAACCTTCATTCATCTAGTTACTATGTACCTAGAAAAATGCATAATCCCAACGTGACTTGTCATTATTGTAGACGTATTGGTCATATTGCTCCCGCTTGCTTTACTCGTCATAGACATATAAATCAATTGCATCATTATAACATGCCTAACCCTCAAGGACCCAAGATGGCATGGGTACCTAAAGAACATTAATTTGTTTTGTAGGTGTGCTTGAAGGGATCAAGTGTACTATGGTACCTTGATAGTGGATGCTCCAAACACATGACGGGAGATGAATCCAAATTCCTTCAACTAGAGCACAAAGAAGGAGGAAGTGTCACATTTGGTGATAACAATAAAGGAAAAATCATCGGCATTGGTTCGGTCGGTAAGGACGAAAACTCCTCTATTAAACATATACTACTTGTGAAAGGTTTGAAGCATAATCTCTTGAGCATAAGCCAATTATGTGACAAGGGAAATCTTGCTCTATTTAATTCGGATGAATGTCTTGTATTTAGACGTAGTGATTTCAAGATCATACTTCGTGGTTTTAGAATTGATAATATCTATATGGTTGATCTTGCAAACTCCTCACCCGAATATGTTGATTGTTTAGTAAGCAAAGAGGATAACTCTTGGCTATGGCATCGTAGAGTAGCACACATGAACATGCATCTTTTGAACAAGCTTCTGTCTCAAAACTTAGTAGTTGGTCTTCCCAGTTTAAAGTTTGAAAATGATTCTATTTGCGATTCTTGTCAAGAAGGGAAGCAAACCAAAGCATCTTTTAAATCCAAGAATATTGTTTCAACGTCTAGACCTTTGCAATTACTTCACATGGATTTATTTGGTCCCTCTCGTATTGAAAGTCTTGGTAAAAATAAATATGTTTTTGTAATTGTTGATGACTTTTCTAGATTTACTTGGACTCTATTTCTTGCAAATAAAAGTGATGCTTTTCAAAATTTCAAGTATTTCCTTAAGCGTGTTCAAAACGAAAAGGAATCGACCGTCACTTCGATTAGAAGTGATCATGGGGGAGAGTTTGATCACAATCTCTTTGCGGATTTTTGTGACGAACTCGGAATCGAACACACCTTTTCCGCTCCACGGACACCACAACAAAATGGGGTGGTGGAAAGGAAAAATAGGTGTCTCAAAGAGATGGCTAGAACCATGCTCGACGAAGCTAAGATTCCCAAATACTTTTGGGCGGACGCCGTGAGTACCGCTTGCTATGTTTTAAATAGAGTAGCAATTCGGCCGATACTCATGAAAACCCCATATGAACTTTATAAGGGTAGAAAACCCAAAATTTCTCATTTACGTGTTTTTGGTTGTAAATGTTTTGTTCATAATAATGGGAAGGACCAATTGGGTAAGTTTGATGCTAAATCGGATGAAGGTATTTTCATTGGTTATTCCTCACGTAGCAAAGCATATAGGATCTTTAACAAAAGAACCCAAATTGTGGAGGAATCCCCTCATGTTGTGTTTTCCGAAGATAATACTCGCTTGGCGAGAAAGGAATCCGGTTTTGATCTTGCAGGTATCTTGGATAGCTTGAAAGATAAAATCCAAGAAGAACCTTCAAAGGAAAACAAAAATGAAATTGGGGAACAACCAACGGAAGAAGCGCCACAATTAGAAAAAGGAATAAATACGCCCAACGAGTGGAGAACAATCAAGGATCATCCTCTCGAACAGGTAATTGGTGATGTTGGAGAAAAGGTAAGTACCCGAAACTCTCTTAAGAACACTCTAGGACACACTTCTTAAGAGTTCACGGCATTACTTGTTAACACTAGTGTAATTTATTAATTTCGCTATAAATTACTAACTTGAGCGTCGGAGACGTTTAAATATATTTTGCAGGTACCACCCCAAAGGTAGGGGGAATTATGAAGTTTTAGCACAAAATAATCGACTATTTCAAGCCACTAATCGATTATTTTCTGTGCAGTACATCGATTATCAGTATCAATAATCGATTGTTCATGACTGATTATTACTATTATGCATCTGTGTTTAATTTTTTTACTTCCTAAATTGCATAATCGATTTCCGCCTCAGTCATTCAGCAATGCTTTCTACAACAATCGATTATTTTCTCATACAATCGATTATTTGACAAATTCTGATATTCTCCAAGTTCACTGTATCAAATTAGTTCCCTAAATAATCGATTACCAAGAATTGACAATCGATTACTTCATATTAATTTTTTATTACCGTTTGGCTCCTCAATCGATTCCTGTCAGGTCTTAAATGCTCCATAATCGATTACCAAAATTTAACAATCGATTATTTCATTCAAATTTTTTACCGTTTGACTCAAGAATCGATTTGTCAGATTCAAAATCTCAATCAAACAGTAAATACAATCGATTATTTCAGTTCAATAATCGATTATCTAACGGTCAGTAATTTTAATTCTTACCGTTTTCTGACTGCTCCTAAACCAAAATCTCAGCAAATGTCTCCATTCAATGCTTGATAATCCTTTCCTCTATAAATAGGCATCGTAAGAGCTCACATTCACCCACTCAAGCACTATCTCTAGTATTCAAAAGCTAAATCTCTTCTATTTTCTTTGCCAAATTCAAGCAGTCTTTCTCCTAACATGTCTGGACGATCTTCAAAACGTTCCCGATCCAAACATGGCGCATCAGCCTCAACCGCCCCTCCTCCTTTAAATTTTCCATACCAAGACGGTTCCGTCTTGTTCTTTGAAACTGAAAATGAACTCACAAGGTTCCTATCAAAATTTGAGAAACGCACCATTCTTCCTCCTCGGTTCTCAAATAGTAAACTCCTTGAGCCTTTCACCCCTGCCGCAAATATGTTAAAGGAGTGTCAACTATATGACTTCTTGCTTCTCACTCATCCTCACATAAACACAACTCTCGTTCAAGCTTTTTACTCAAACCTCCATAAAGATGAAGATGGCGAACTTGTCACCTCCATTAATGGGGTTCAAATTCTTCTCTCTGAAGAGAATCTCCACACCATTGCCCGCCTTCCAAATGAAGGTGAAGACCTTTACCGGTATATTGATAAGGCCGGGGCTCTCTTTGATGAAACCATCCTTCTCCACCAAGCCGGTATAA
This sequence comes from Nicotiana benthamiana, assembly GCA_034376525.1. Classification (NCBI taxonomy): domain Eukaryota; kingdom Viridiplantae; phylum Streptophyta; class Magnoliopsida; order Solanales; family Solanaceae; genus Nicotiana; species Nicotiana benthamiana. The sequence continues at coordinate 87,078,506 of CM067333.1, read as the reverse complement.
CCTCCTATGATCCATCTATCTCTACCCGTCGTCCTACCATAACGGGAATGGATCCAAACTACCGGTTGATTCTTTACTTCATCACCCGAGTCCTCAAGCCTAGACGGCACAATCACACCACCATCTCCCAGGAGGATACCAAACTTCTGCATGCCATTGTCACCGGAGCCAAAATAAATTGGTGTCGACTCATCAAAATTCATATGCTCGATGCCATCGGTGATGACATGCCTCTTCCTTATGCCCTCCTCATTATGAACTTCCTTGAAGCATCCGGATTTGTCACGGAAAATGGTCCTCTCAAAAGGAGTACCAAAATTTGGGAAATCTCGGAGTCTTCTTTCCATCATGATGGTGATCATGCTCCAGCTCCTTCTTCAAGTCGTCCACCCCGGCGTGCTCGTTCGTCCCAAGAGCCTACTCTCCAAACCATATCCGACCAGCTTGCTCAACTCACTCATGAGATCCATGGATACTTTGATCATGTCAATTATCCATATGCAGCTCTCGTTCCTTTTGAAGCAGCGCCGGATAACGAGGCGGACAACGACGGAAATGAATAAATTTTTTTTTGTGTTTTGTGTGGTTTTTGCTGTTGTTCTCTTTGGTTCCCATTAATGTACCCTCTTTTTTTTTTCAATAAATAAACCTTGTTTATTTCATCTTTTTGCATCTTTCCTTACTATTTTTTTGCTAATGGCAAAAGGGGGAAGAAAACGGGATTGCTTATAAGCTAAAATTGAGGGGGAACAAGAACAAAATTGCATAATTGATACTTGTCTTGAATTGTCAATATCTTTTGCCTAAATTGCATATCCCGCTTAATGTTTGCCATTATCAAAAAGGGGGAAATTGTTAGAAACACGTTCTCAATGCAATATACTAAACGTGTACTCTTTTGTAGGTTTTGATGAATGACAAACGAAGCAAAAATTGATATATGACGGAATTCAAGTACAAGCGCACAATGGTTGCGAATAAGATTGAAGTTCAAGATATAGCTTTTAATTGTTATTGAGTTGTTCTAAATTGTAATCTCGATCCTATAACTTGACTCATAGTATGGCCTCTCTCATAAAACTATTTTCCAAAATCATGCATATTTAATTCTGTGTCAAAAAGATTTTAAATCATGCATATTTACATTAGACAAAATGTTTTCTAAACATGCCTCAAAAATCTGGGCTAAAATAATCGATTATGTACTTATGATAATCGATTGTTTCTGAGCCAAGACTACATGACAATCGATTATGAATTAATGGTAATCGATTGTGAGTAAGACAGTGAACATCAGGTTTTTCCAAATCTGCATGATAATCGATTGTGAACAAATGACAATCGATTGTTGTTGAGGTAAAGTTTTTCAATACTCAAAATAATCGATTATGAACTAATGGTGATCGATTGTGTTGAGTTGATGTCTTCCAGTGATTTTAAATTTAATTAAGTAATCGATTATGTCTTTAGATAATCGATTATCACTGAGACAGTAAGTTTTATGATTTTCAGAAAATAACAAGTAATCAATTGTTGCAAAGGACAATCGATTGTTGAAGCTGGCCGTTGTCAAATGATTTTCAAATACCATAAGGTAATCGATTATTGATTCGAGATAATCGATGTTCTGCTTAAAATCTGGAAATGATTTTTAGAACGTTGCTGAAGTAATCGATTATTGATTTTATATAATCGATGTTCTGCTTAAAATCTGGAAATGATTTTTAGAACGTCGCTGAAGTAATCGATTATTGATTTTATATAATCGATGTTTTGCTTAAAATCCGGAAATGATTTTTAGAACGTTGCTAAAGTAATCGATTATGAACTTAGTGTAATCGATTATCTGATTTTGAATATTGCCAGTAATCGATTATAGATTATGTATAATCGATTGTGAAGCGTTAAATCCGGGATTGATTTTTAAACTGACTGGCAGATAATCGATTGTTTGGTCTTAATAATCGATTATCACTGAGTAATTTCAGCAACTCTTAATTGGCAATTAGACAACGATTGAACCAACTTTTTCAACTATAAATACAGCTTCATTTCAGTGTTTTAAAAACAACAACATACACAAACTGATCATTACATTGCTATAAGCTTTCATTCAATTGTTCTTCATTTTCTACTCATTTCATAAAGCTTTTGAGAGCCATATTATTGCTTAAAGTTGTTGTGATCTTGAACATATTCTTTTACTCATATCTACTCAATAAGGAGTACTTTAGTTAAGTGAGTGTCCAAGTATTTGATATACTTGTAAGAGAATTGCGATTCTCTTGTTTCAAGGAACTTGCTTTTCCTTGGGTGAAGTCTTTGAGATTGCGATCTCCGAGCAACTGTTTGAGGCTTGTGTCCTCAAGTGTGTAACGGTTTGTTGAGCACCCTTAAGCTTAACAAGATAGTGAAAAATCTCGAGAGAGTCTCTCGGGGACTGGACTAACCACGTTGGTGGCCAACCAGTATACATCTTTGTGTAAGTTTATTTTTCTGCATTTATTTTACTTCCTGCAAAGTTTAAATTCCGCAAGAAAACGCTAAATTCTATTAATACGCTATTCACCCCCCCCTCTAGCGTAAAGCGTAGTTTCTAACAAGGGGTTAGACCCGGCCAAAATGATTTATCAAAACCCGCAGACATTGTTGAAAAATTCAAAAACTTGATGCTTTTTTTGTGTCTGTTCTGCTTTTTTTTTCTTTTTCTTTTGTTTTTTTTTAAAATCCGGCAGCATTTCGGCGCTATCTCAGAATTGGTTTTAAAAGCAACTACCCTAACACTGCTTATTTCCTCTCAACTATTTCTTTTGTGTACAGACCGGTCAACATGCGGATCCAAGGCAAGTAAATGCGTAAGTAGCACGTTTAAAATGCATCAGGATGGTCTTTTATTTCAGGGCACCTGTCCTAGATGGACCCAAGTGTTGAGTCACCTAAGTCAAAATGTATGATGCAAATAAGCATTCCTACTAGGGATCCGGCATGAAGTTTTGTCATACTAGGTTGAAAGCCTCGGTATATGGTCTGGACCGTGTACCCGAGTGGACAGCTCGAGTCGAGGAGGGGGCTACGTACCGGGGATCCGCGAGATCGTCCGGCTTTGTAACTTGTCCGGCCTCTTTCTTAATTTAGGGTAAGACACTAACAGAATAGGGAGTCTCAACCAGTAAGCACATCCCCGGAGGTGAGAAGTGAATGGTTTTCGTAACAGTTTATATATACAGTTCAGATAATATCAAAGCGGTAAAGCATGCAGCATTTAGCACATAACAGGTAAGAAAATCAGAAGAAGCCAAATATAATAGTTATTGAAAGCTCGAATTCTTGAACCCTGAACGAGAGATTCTAGGTTCCTAATCCCCAGTAGAGTCGCCAGAGTTGTCACACCTCCTTTTTACCGCTTACACATGGTTACCCTGAAAAACGACATGTGTGTAGGAGTTTTTCCAATTAAAGTGACATTATTCGAAATGAGATTAATTGTTTATTCAAGAGTCTCCACTTGGGATAGGCTTAGTTCTTGGTGTTCCAAGTCCGATTTATTTTAAATCCCAAATCGAGGAAATTTTGACCACCCAATTAGAGTCTGCGAACCATAAATTTGTGAGTAAGGAATTCTGTTGACCCGAGGGAAGGTGTTAGGCACCCTCAGATGCCGTGGTTCTAGCATGGTCGCTTAGACTTGTTATAAATGGCTAAAACATGATTTGCTATACCTGTTAACTCGTAATCTTAGATTAATGACCGCAATTAACATCTTTTAAGGAAATTTTGCAATGTTATTAAAACACATCGCGAATTGCGTCACATAAATGCACCCGCAACTTTGGACATATTTCAATTTCATTGAGAATAGGATTTGAGTCACATAAATGCGCACCCGAATTTTAAGAAGGTATTTTATTAACACGCACCTATAGCAACTACGTCGTGGACGTTTATGGAAGGCCGTGAAATTTGCTCAACGGCACCTCCCATTCTTTCTATGCGTTCTAATGAATTAAAGAGCCTACACATGGTATTTGGTTTGAATTAACATGGCTCAATTTATTTTATAATGGCATTCTAATGTATGCTAAATTTCTATTCTTATGAACGTTTAAATGCCCTAATTGATTTTATGTACAGGTTGTGTATTTGGAGTAGTATTTATACTTAGCCTTATTCATGGCTAATTGCGTGCATGGACTCAAATATGGGCCAGCCCAAAACGTGCAGTGCTTGCTATAACTAAGGTCTATTGGAATTGATTCATAGCTGGCCCAACATATTTTATTTCTCCAGCTTCAAAAGCATTTCGGTAGTATAATTTCATAGGACGTACTGGGTCTCTCAAATGAGCCCAGTACTGATTTGAACAAAGAGCCCAACTGCTAACAAAGAATTTGTTATATGCAAACTTAGATGTCTACAAGCTCACAAAAAATACTACCAATTATTTTTATGAGTCAAATTTAATATTAGATCCGACTTGCCTGATTCATATACTCATCAGTCAGAGTATATGAATCCAAATATTCAAAATTCGATTATGACTTCAACTACATTTATATATCTGAACCAAACACTGCTAATATATTGAAGTTCGAGCACTCTTCATCATTCACAATAATTGGATTTCAATAATTTCTGGACCTATATGTCATGATCTTCTAAGCTCTAAACAACATGAAGCAACCAGCTAGAGCATTCGTTTATTTACTATTAATACTATCAATAGTTCATGCTAAAACGAATTAAGTGTCCAATTATTACAAACAAGACGGTCCCAAATGTCCAAATTATACAAAATGGATCAGCCTAATACTATACTATAACATGATAATCATTTTACTAGTATTCCTATATTCAAACTAAGTAGGGAGGATGGGGGATATGATACTAGAGTACAAATAGCAAGTGAAGGTCTTCACATTGAGAATATATTTTCACTTTGAACTTCATATACATGAGTGTTGAGTTGGTACCTGTAATACATCAGAAAACCAAGACTATGAGCAAATATACAAGGTCAGCTAGCAAACAACAGCCAATAAAACAGTATGCCCAAGGTTTCAACAGGATTGTGAGAAATTTAAGCTCAAAAGAATCAAAATTCAAACACTGATGGTATTTTTCAGGTATGAAATGGGTATTTTAGCTCTAATATTGAATTGAAGAGTTCAAGATCAATATTTCCAATTCTAATTTTAAAGAGATAGGTTTCTGGATCCCTCTCTAATGCCCCAAATGATTCATTTTATAGTAGAATTGTTAGGGCATCAGATTTTTCCTTGTTTCTTTATTAGTCCTTAATTCAACTTGTATTTTTGCCTAAATAGTCCTTCAATTTCTGAATTGTGCCTCAAGTTTGAGGCTGGAATTATGTATTAGTTCCTGCTGGAAAGTTCTACAGGATTCCGATAAGATTTTTTATAATTTCAAATCCCTTTTATACTCTTACTTGTTTTCCTAAATTACCCTACCCCTAACTTGACCTTGGTCAGTTCTTTTAACCCTAGTTTAGTCCAATTAACCATATTCACCTAAATTCAGATCACCTTTTATACTAATCTTGCTTGTGATTGTCAGAACTAGCCAAAATTGACAAGCTAATTATAACAGGCATTCAGTGATACAAAACTATCAGCACTGAGGACCAAAACTATCATGAACTAATGATCAAGCATTCAGTGATACAATCAGACAGTCAAACCAACCAAAAATCAGTAAATCAATAAACTTCATCAAATTATGAGAATCATATCACTTAAAGCTAATTATGACAGGATACTGAACCAATGACAAACAAACAAGCCTATGAACAGTAAACCCTAATCATAGGATAACTTTGTGGACAAACAAACAAACATGAACATTGAACCCTAATTTCCAATAGAATTATGGACAACCAGATAAATAACTAGAATCTAAGGGAAGTTCAGACTTTATTGAACCTAATCAGTTATCAAATAACTTAAACATTCAAAGATAAAGAAAAATAAGAATGAGCAGGAAACTTAGCTTTTCATTTTTTACATGTTCAGACCATTTCAAGCCGGCTCTGGGCCCTTTCCACGGAGTATCAAACATTCTTATGAATTTTTTAATAGGTTCAGGAAGGTTTTGAAGTCCTTGGACCTCAATAAGGCCTCAGATTTGAGATTCTTCAGTGTTTGGAGTTATTTGGGACTCACGGGTGGCATGGTTGAGGTCAATGGGGGCCAGGGACTATTTATGAGAGGTTTGAACCATTTCCGACATTTTCGGGGATTTAGGGTTAAACTTTGATTTAAAATTCGAGGAGTTTCGGGATGATTCGAGGGCGACGGCATGCATGGTTAGAAGTGTAGAAAATCACTCTATCTATGATATGTGCGCTTTGGTTGTATGAGCATGATTTTCAGGTATAGGTTTTGATGAATGACAAACAATGAAGTCAAGTGTCAAACAACGATATTATATGACAAGCAATCAAGTTTGAATGCCGAGAAGCATATTGATGAACGGATTGCAATGGAAAAGCCAAAGACGAGCTCAAATGTTCAAGACCGAAGACCCAAGGCGTAGGTCGTTAGGTAGAACAAATGTAAGAGCAACGCTTAAGTTATCTCGTCTTTTGGCTCAACATAGGTCATCATAAATATGCATAAAATCATTTTATTAAATCGTATTTATCATAAACATATTTTATTAAATCATATTTATCATAAACATATTTTAAATACTTCAAACAAAATGATGTTAAAGTTTTCATCTTAACCAAAATAGTTTTTGAAGTAAGTTTTCAATTCTGCCTCAGAATAATCGATTATCAGTATATGCATAATCGATTATGCTGTAGACCGTTGCCAGTGTTTGAACAGTGCCACAGAATAATCGATTATTCAGCAGAAAATCAGCTTCTGATTTTCTGAACGTTGGAGAATAATCGATTATCAGATACTGAATAATCGATTATCTGGGCACAAAATCAGCATAATTGATTGCCAATTAAGCAACGGACATCCACCCTTTAACCCCTATAAAAAGAGGTCTTTTGAGCTGATTTTAAACACACAACACCTCCCAATATTGATATACATATTGACATTATTTTAGCATCATTTTAGAGCTTTTGTTGAGCCATTTGAGAGACAACTTTGAGTTGTTCATAGAGCTAAATTTGTATCTCTTTATCTACTCTTTTGAGAGAGTTCTTGTTGTAAAAGAGAAAGGTGTTTGAGAAGAACATATCTTCTCATTGATTGTCGGGTTCGCTAAGTACCCTAAGTCTTAGTGTGTGAAGTCTTGTGGTGCGGTATCCACGAGCAAGGTTGAAGTCTTGACGTGCGGTATCCTCGAGCAAGTTGAAGTCTTGTAGAGTATACGTCTACGAGCAAGTGTAACGGTTTGTTAGGCATCCGTAAGCTTAACGGAGTTAGTGGAATCTCGAGAGAGTCTCTCGGGGACTGGACTAGCCACAAGTTGTGGTGAACCAGGATAAATTCGGTGCGTTCTTTCCTTGTTATTTTAATTACCAAATTTATTTTATTCCTGCAATTTTAATTTCGCAATATTTATCAGTATTCCTGTGCCGCACTATTCACCCCCCTCTAGTGACGGGCATAAATCCTAACAAGAAGGGGGAGGTCAACGTGTCTTGGTGGTGTATTTTTGGGCAGCTTTGGAATGAGGTCGCCGTAGGTATGGTTTCCAGCCACCTTTAAAGAGATATTCGAGACGGAGGGATGGTGTTCAAAGGGAACTAGCTATGGGATGGGGTAGAGGAGGTTGTGCTGATTAAGGGGTGTAATTTTGGGGCTGTTTGGCTGCCGGCCGTCGACATGAGGCAATTTCCGACGGCGACAGTAGGGTGGTTAGCCGGTGGTCAACGGTGGCGATGGGGTGGTCATGGGAGGTGTTATTGTCGGCGATGGAGGTGTGAGGAGGGTGAGTTTGGTCGTGTATGTATTGCAGGTGTTTGGACATATATGTATGGTTTAAGGTGGGGGTTTAGTAGCCGTTGGATTCAGCGAAATCAACGGGTGTGATAGGAGGGCCCCTAAACGGTGTCGTTTGGCTTAATGGATGTGTGGATTGGGTTGGTTGGTCGTATTTGGCTGGATGTGTATAGATTCAAAGAAGGAAACAATTTGGGCCACTCAGGTCTTGCCCAATTGTGGCCGGCCTGAGTGGCCAACTATGATAAGTAATCGACATATGTGCTTGATAGGGCCGGTTCTGAGGCCTTTCAAAACAAAGAGAAAAACCCAAGTGAATTGCTTAGGTAAATATATATTGGTGATTCGCCGGCCCCCACACATTTTTCGAGGGAAAAATTTATGAATCCCAGGCCATGAGACCCCTGATGTGGGAATGGCCGACAAGGAAAGGACATTTTTGCGGTTGCTTCACGCGAGTTGAAGATGCTACCTATCTGGGTGATGCCTCAAGTATCTTCGATGAGGCTTAATGACTTCTGAGCCAAGTAAGCCTCAACTCCTTTTACCATGCCTTTATTTCCTCTTGCCTGATTTTCTTTCTTTCTTCATAGGCCTTGTCGCTCCATCGGGAAGTGTTTTCTAAATTCGAGCGGAGGTGGGCCGGTGCGAGGCCGATCTTATAAAGCTCATGGAGGAGAAAGATTCCCTTAAACTTCTTAGTAGGCAAAAAGAAGAGGAGATCAAGGACCTTCGAGCTAAAGTAGCCATAGCTCGCAATGAGCAGATGATCGCTTCCAACTCCGCACTACTAAAGAGTAGTCAGAGAGGGTTGCAATAGCTTTTACCCGATTTTGGGTCGGGCACGAATCCATAGAGAGCTAGGATTGGAGTTAAGTATCTATCTAGCTTAGAATTGCGTGTGTCTTCTCAATTGATCTTCTTATCCTTTTGGATTTTCTTTATTATTCTATTTTTATCAAACTACTAATTGAAAATTGAACTAGATTAAGCTACGAGTTAAATATTTCAAGTTGTATCTAATGGTTTAAAAGGTATTAGGGTAGTGACATCCGCCTAGGTGGGAAATTGACGGGCATTTGGAACTAAGACATAATTGACATCATTGGGGAATATGATAAACTAAGGCCTATTTTACGTGATTGGGGAATATGATATAACTGTTCCACTATCTCTACACTTCTTAGTGGTTCAAGTGATTTTTACCAAATGACTTTATCAAAACCAGTTGGGTATGCAAATTTGCACAAGCAACTAGGGTTCAAGTCGGGTATTACTCTCTCGAGGTTTAACCCTTTTATTGGGACTATCAATCTCTTAAGTACAAACCAATTCCTTGTTGGATCAATTTCGGAGACTTTGGATCTCTTTCTCAAAAAGAACCCAAGTCAGCTAAACACAAACCAGTGTTTGCAACCACCAATTCAGCATTTAACCATGAAATTTATCCAAATACCAAACACTCATAGTCAATTTAACCTTAAAATACAAGATCCATCAATTACCTACACTAGGGTTGAGCCACAACCTAGATAATGGGTCTATCTACTCATATTCAAAGAAGAAAAACAAGAAATAGATGAAGATGAACACATATTAATTAATTGTTAAACTAAATACAAAGATTCAATGATGAAAACTAAGTAAAAATGCCCAAAACGGATAAGAAAAGTTGCCTTATGAGCACAACCTATGCACTACAATATCTGATACCCTAAAAATGGAAAAAGAATCTATTTATATTAAGCTAAAAAATCTGGACAAAAATGCCCTTGCAGGGTTAGTGCGGACCGCACAAATGGACCGCGATCCACACAGGCTTTGGCCTTCAAAATTGATCACTTTAATCTTGGGCTCCGCGGACCGCACAGAATGGACCGCGACTTTGGAGGCTTCTAGAGCGGCCCCCACAAAGTTTATCGTAGACTGCGGCAGCTTAATACTCCAAAATTCAACCTCTCTAAATCTTGGCACCGCGGACCGCTGAGAATGGACTGCAGCCGAGTTTCCCAAAGTCCGGACTGGATAAAATGGTGTGCAGCTGCACGTCCTTGAAGCCTGAAATTTCCTTCTCTAAATCTCCCAGTAAGGTCCGCACAAAGTGGTGTGCGGCCGAACTGGGCCTATTTTGCCTGAGCTCGCCTTATTTTTGGCACTTGTGAAAGTTTTACTCATTTTGAGCCGATCTTTGGCATTTTATCGATTCGTTGATCAAACCTACAATCAAGCAAAACTTGTGAGCCTTTTGATACTATTTTGTATGAATATTTGATCAAAGAATAAGCAGGAAGGAGTATAAAATGATTCAAAATCCCTAGTTATCAACTCCCTCAAATTTAAGCTTTTGTTTGTCCTCAAGCAAACAAAATAAGACCCACCCCTTAAGGGAAAATCCAAGAAATGATTAGATGTCCTAAAGAAACCTCAACTAGAATCAATTGGGACTAACAATTACCCTCGATACAAATGAATCCTTAACAACATTTCTTCTTTGAAAAACAATGGATCAAGTGCGACACAAGAGCATCAAGAGTTGACTCAACACATCAAAGAACTCTTTCAATTACTTTGGTCATTATGGATCCCAAACTCATACATCCTCAACTCTCCCTAAGCAAACCTCACCTTCAGAATAGTGGCACACAAAATGAGGTTAATAGGAATTCACTCGTATGTCTCAAGAAAAAGTCAATAAGTCTGGCTCTAGGTACCATATGCTTGCCCCTTATGTGAGTATCGGCTAAAGGAAGCTTCATTTGACTCAAGATCATATAGGGATTTTGTGGAGTTATGATGAAGGCTTTTGGTTCAGGAAAGGAAACGTTTTGGTCTAAGTGGATTCTATCTTCCCTTAAGCACTTCTTTTGATTCATTTGACATCCATTCACTTGACTCTTTCAGTCATTTTTCACTTCTTTCTAAGGAGTTAGAGAGACACAATGTCACTCTTTCTTATGAATTTCAAACCTTTTCTCCTTTTTCAATTTTCCACACCTTTTATTCTTTGTTTTTCTTGAATCCCTTTTTATTCTTTTTTACATTGAACCTTCTTTTTGTCTTTTGCTTTTCTTTTTTTTTTTCATTGCCTTTCCTTTACTTCATTTTTGTGCCTTTCTACCACTTTGTTGCAACCCTCATCTGTCTCCCCAAACTTATACTTTTTCCATGTGCTAAACAAAAGATTGGGTGCCAAGAGAGGGTATATTTTAGAACGGGCATAGGCTTGTATCATGGTTCTTGAAAGAAAATGTTATAAGGCTCAAAAGGGTTAACTAGGGATCTTATCATTAATAGGCTATGGAATTGTTCAAACTATCATTTGGATCAAGGAGCGCTTCTAGTTATGTCTTAAGTCAAAATTCACTTAGAATTTTGCCTCAACAAACATTCGGGCAAGTTCTAGACTAATGGCTCGGGACTTGGACTTGCAACTCAATTACTCACCACACAAGCTAAGGGATTTGTAAAGGCATAGAGTCGAGGGACCACAACGACCTTAGATACGATTTGAGCACACAATGGTCCTAAAAAATTACTTGATGATTATCAGCCAATGCAAGAGTCTCAAGGTCACAACTTTCGCCATCCTAAACACAACAATTTGCTTTTGACCATGAGATCAAAGGCAAATGCACTAGGCCTAAGTGAAGCTTTGCTTGAGGCGCCCTTAACTACTACTATTAAAAACAAAAAGAAAAAAAGTGGACTCCAAAACCTTAAGAAGGTTGTCAAGCCATCCATCATTGGGAAGAGCCACCCAGTTCACACAACACTCCACCTTTGGAAAGAACCATAGCATTAAGAAAACCAAAGGCTTATTGCACACTTCGGAAAAAAAAGTTACGAATCACAAATAAGAAGCTAAAAATATTTTTTTTGTGGAAAATAGAATGAATATATACAAGAGGGGTGTTGAATGTACAATGGATGGGATGAATATCTACAATGTGATGAAACTTTATTCACAGACCCAAAGTGAAATAAAAATGTGATAAATGTAACGAAATATCAGAATTATATACATACCAGAGATAAAAAGATAAAGAAAGCATAAAAATTGTATCAAGTATATATACAATCATCCAAAATTAATAGGAGGTCCTACCCCATCAAATGAAAGCCAGCATTGTCCCTAATGACAACTAGTCTAGATAAGCACCAAAAATAAAAGAAAAAGGATATAGAAGACTCCCTAAGGCATGTCTGTCTGCATAGGCTCATGTGTGGTCCATGGGTCCTCTCCATGCTCGGGGGCCTCAGACTAGTCCATTGACCTGGTGCTCTGCTACTGGGACTTGGGCCTGGACCTGGACAAGCTCTGAAATTGGTACATCCTATGGCTAACCCGAGGAAGTCTCCGGTGGTCCGCCAGCTTGATGATGGCATCATCGGCTCTAGGAATCATCCTCCTCCTCTTCGAAGGCCTCTGTGACTACTCCGGCTATGGATGAGCTACTGGTACTGGGTCCTCAAGCAATAAGTCTAAAGGTAGCTGATCTACATTCAGCCAGTCAACATCTGCATGCGACTCCTTTACAGACTCCTTGGAAGACTGTGTCTTCCTCACCTTCTTATGCTCCTTAGCAAGGTCCTTGAGATCCTTGCTATGTGAATCAACTACCTTTGAGAGCGTAGCCTGAGTATCGAGGATCTTTTTCTGGTTCTTAAGTATCTCTTTGTGCGCATCCTCGATCGACTGGGTTACTGATAAGTAGGATTTTAATGTATTTTATGCCCCTACTTGCCTATGCTTTGAGTATAATTAGCTACAAAAATAGACCCAAAATGTTCATAGGTTGTGCTTGATTGCAGGTTTGAGCGACAACATGACGAAGTGTCAAAGATCGGCTCAAAACAGAGTGAAACCTGCTCAAGTATCAAAGTCCAAAAGTCGTGAAAAAAGGAGCCTAGTGAGGACCGCACAATTATGCATGTGGCCGCGCAAAGGATTCAAAGAAGTGCATAATTAGGTCCATCACCATGCGGCCGTGGTGGGATTTATGTGGCCAGCGTTCATCTCACACGGCCGCGCCATTGAGTCATGCGGTCCGCGCCAAGAGAGTCAGAAGGTTGGAGATTTGGGAAATTGCAAGCCACGCGACCGCGGTCACTCTCACGCTGTCCGCGTAAGACCTTCTCGTGGCCGTGCCACACCTTTACGCTTTCCATGCCGGATATTTCAGAGAGCATGAAAATGGAAGTCAAATAGCCAGTGGGACCGTTGTCATAATTGTCCAGCTCGCACTTGCCCCGCAGGGGCAATTTTGTCAAATTTTTCCTGCCTACTATAAATAGAACATTTTACCATTTTTAGGGAAGGAGTATTTTGAGAACAGAGCTGCGCTCGTGAGGACCAACGTTTTAGCCTATTTTGGCATTTTATCATTAATTTCTCCATGGATTCTTGTAGGTTCTCTTTAACTATTAATTAATATGTTTAGTTCTTCTTCTATTTCTTCTGTTTCTTCTTCAATTATGTCTAGCTAAACCCATTTGCTAGGGTTGTGGCTCAACCCTAGTGTGGGTAATTGATGGGTGTTGCATTCTAATGATAGACTGATGTTGGGGATTTGTTATTTGGGTTAATTTTATGCTTTAATTAAGGGTTGGTGGTTGCAAATATTGATTCTAGCTTAGTGGGTTTTGACTCTTTTTGAGAAAGAGAGACTATGATCCCAACATTGATTCAACAAGGAATTGAGATGGACCCATGAGAAATGGTAGTCCCAATTAATGGGTTTAATATCAAGAGAATAAACACCCTACTTGAACTCTAGTTGCTTGGTCTAATTGGCCTATCCAATGGTCTCGAGAGAGTTAACTAGGAAAAATCACACTCTCTACCGAGAGGTGTGAGTGCGGGTACAATTGTGCAACGGTTATAGCATACACCTCAAATACGTCAATCTATTCCTAGTAGTTTCTACCCATTAGTTAACCACATAGGTCATGCCACGACCCTAGAGCCTTTCTCCTTTTTAGTTACAACCTAGCAATATTTCCTTAGCAAAATTTAGTCTTAATTTTTTGTTCATAATAGTAGTTGTTAATACAAAGAAAACCCAAAAAATGTTAGGAGTGTAATTAGAAATACGAACACAATTCTAGGCTAAACAGACAATACAACTCCACTCCAAGCTCCCTGTGGAAATTCAATACCGAACCACTATTTGGGTAAAAGCTGTAGCGACCCGCTCTCCCTACATTCGTGTAGCGTTGAGTTGGCAACAATCACTTTTTAGAGCCATTGCCGTGGGCTTACGGTATTGACTATCTGTTTAGCTAGTTTTATCGGTGGAATTGGAGCATAAAGCTATGTGGGCCTTGAGGAAGATGAACTTGGAATGGGATGTCGCAGCAAATCTCTGTGTTGAGCAACTTCATGAGCTTGATGAGTTTAGATTTCATGCATACTCTTGGTCGTCCTTTTATAAGGACAAGATGAAGTATCTTCACGACAAATATGCTCAGGGGAAGGAATTCAAGGTTGGTGATATGGTTCTTCTTTTCAACTCTCAATTGAGGTTATTTCCGGGAAAGCTCAAGTCAAAGTGGAGTGGGCCATTAGAAGTTGTATGCGTGACTTCTTTTGGTGCTCTTGATCTCAAGAACAAGAATGGTGAAATTTTTCGGGTCTATAGGCATCATGTCAAGCATTATTTGGGAAAGTTTGATGAGAGCCACGTGGTGACACTCATTCATTTAAAGTGATGTGATGGTAACATGCAATGTTCCACGATGTTAAATCAGGCGCTTCTTGGGAAGCAACCCATGTATTTTTCTTTCTCTTTGATTGTCACTATAGATTAGGGGTTTTGAGCTAATGATTTGTTGAGATATTGCATTGATTGCGTCAAGGAAGTGAAAAAGAAAGTGTAAAAATGCACAGTCCCTGAATATTGATAGTGCGGCCGCGGTAAGATTTGTGCGGTCCGCACTTTCATGAGCTGAAGGTGAAGGTTCGCTGAAGTTCTTTTCCATGCGGCCTCGATCATGTTTCTGCGATCCATATCCCTTTTGTGCGGCCCGCATGGGTTTCTTCCTGAAAAGGGTTCAAAACAAATCCCACGCGGTCCGCGATCATCTTCATGCGGCCGCGCTAGTAGGTAAATAAAGGGGGCCCACGTTTTTCTATAAATAGAGACCTAGGGTCTCATTTTACACTTTTCGCTAATTGAAAGCCTGGGCCCTACAATTTATACTATTCATACACCTCTGAGCAAATCTCTTGTGTGCGTGCGTAACTGCTTTGATTCTTCACATTCCTGGTAACAATTTCTTACAAGTATCATTAATTAGTTTGCATTTTTAATTTTTGTTTGCTTTTCAGTAGATGTAGCTTCTTCTTTCTTCACGCTTCTCTTAGATTTAATGTTTAGGTTAGTTTATTTCTGCTTTTAGATGATGGGCATGATTTTTATGATGAGTAATTGAGTATGGACAATTAGGATGCAAATAATTGAACCAAAAATAGACAAATGTGTTAAACCGTGGCTCAATCCCTAACTATTGACTCAGCACTGCGTGGTTATTTTTACGCGCTCTGCATGACCCTAACGCCACTACTGATGGCATGGTCCGTGATGGGCCTTGATCTAAAATGCTACCTATTTCCAACTGGTCCAACGCGTTCTCCCCCCTTTTTATGTGGTCCGTGCTGGGAGATTCAGAGAGGGTAGAATTTTCAAGTTTGATCAGTGCGACCCGCAGTCTCCTTCACGCGGTCCGAAGTTCCTCCCACGCGGCCGCACCCCAGAGTGTGCGGTCCGCGGTGACCTGTTTGAACTTTGTTCTGCAATTTGTTCCTTATTGTTATTTTGTAATTGATTTCATCAACTGATACACTGTATGTGCTTATAATAACAAAGTTAGACATGTTTGTTTGCATAAAATGGTAAAGCAAAGAGGACGAGGTGCAAAACAACCAGGACGAGGTGACTCTTCCCGAGGAGGAAAAGCTAAACAACCCAAACTCACTCCTCGACCAAAACTAAAAACAAGGAAATGGGTCGTGAGTGATGATGAACAGTCGGGAAGTGAGTACCTCCCTTCTCAGGACCTCTTAGCGGACTCACCTTAGTCTCAGCCCCATCTACAACCCAAGCTCCACAAAATGTACAATCTGAGTCGTCTGATGGCTCAGCAGCGGGTAGCGGCGAATACTCCACCTCCCCCGCAACTTTAGTATCTGGGGAGAGTGTAGCAGGTCGTGCCAACAGTGATGATGAGGTTCCTGGCAGTGGGGTGCCCGAGGTTGGTAGTATTGAATGAACAAGAAAAGCTGATGTTTGGGAGGACCACTTTGTTAGTCAAGTGGCCTTCCACAAATTCAGAGAAATTTGGCCAAAACGAAAACTGATTCCAGAGAGGAGCATAGTCACAAGAGACCTGTTGCCCATACTCCCAAATGTACACGAGCAGTTTCATACCAGAGTCGGTTGGGAGTACTTTTGAGATGATCTGGAGGATGCCAACAAACATATGATTGAAGAATTTTGTTGTAATGTAGCCCACACTAAAAAGGGCTTAACTGCGACCAAAGTGCGTGACAAGAACATTGTGTTTTCTGGGATGACGCTTAATGAATATTTGGGTTTTGATGATGAAGACGAGACCCAATTCAATGAAAAGTTGGAGATGAAGGAGGAGGATCACCCATGGTTGGCTGAATATTTGGCTCATCCGGGTACTATTCCGGATTGAATACAGGCGGGGGTAAAAATTTTGAGAAAGAATTTGAACTTCGAGGCTAGAGGGTGCTTATGTTTGTGTGCAACAGGCTTGACCCCACTTCCCATGACCAGACCATTCCACTCCCCTGTGATGTGTTGATTGCCTCTATCATGGCGGTTTTCCCTATCAATGTAGGGAATGTGATGTACAAGGTGATCACTTCGATAGGTGTTGACAGTGACCGGTACTATCCATATCCCAACACTCTCACCATATACTTCCAGGATGCAAAGGTAAAGAAATATTCCCATGATATGGAAGTTCGACCGGTGACCACGTTATCTTGGTTCAGTATTAAGGGGCCGGACAACCCAAAGGATAAGAAACACAAGGCATCAACCTCTGCCTCGACTGGCCAGTCAGAGGAGCCAGTTGCGGTAGAGTCCACTGTTGAGCCCTCCATTCCAGTTGCCACTACTATTCATGATGTTCCCTCCTCCTCTGTAGGTCCTAGAACTTCAACGGGTCGAGGAGTTCCTTCTTCCCAGACCAATCCTCTGATGGCCCAGCAGTTGACCAAGACCCTTGCCAGCCTAAACAACTGGATGTCGGCTGCGACATCCAAGTTGTCCACTTTGGAAACTTCAGTTGAGGCCCATTTTGCACCAACCACTGTCTAGATTCATCCGTCTATTGAGGAAACATTGAAGAAGCTCCTGGCCAACCAGGAGAAGGTTAAAGAGACTCAGGAGGCCTTGACTAAGGCAGTAGATTCACATGGTATATCTCTGAAAGATCTCGCCCGAGAGCACAAAAAGGTGAGAAAGACAAGGGCGTCCAAGGAGTCAGTGAAGGTGCTTCGAGCGGATGTGAACAAGCTATTGGCAGATCAGCTGACTTTGGACTTGTTATTTGAGGAGTCAGCCCCTCCAGTAGTAGCACCAGTGCTAGAGCCACAACAAGAGCAGGCACCCAGACCCCTGAGGAAAAAGAGAAAGATACCCAGTACTGAGGGTGTAGTGATTGAGCTTCTAGAGATTCAGGAGATTCCCTCTGGTGTTGCACCCAGCATTCAGGCGGTCCATGATTAGTCCCAGTCCCAGCAGCCGAACAGGAAGCCGAGAACCAGTCTGAGGTTCCCACCCACACAGAGGACCAGGGGACCAATAAGGATCCCATGCATACGGACCAGTCCTAAGGAGCTCCTCTATATCCTTTATTTTGATATTATATGCTTATTTGGTAGTTGGAATTGCGGACAATGCCAACCCTTATTCATGGGGGTGCACCCTACTTTTATTTCGATGATTGTACATATTGATACTTCTTTTATGTTCTTTTTATTTGATTTTCTATTGGTCTGTACATAACATTATATTTTAGCTACTTTTCTCGTAAGTTTTATTTATTCTTGGTATGTATATAAAGTTACTTTATGTATATATCAATCCATTGTTGTATATTCTACTCCCTTATTGTACATATTCATTTGGTTTTCTATTTTCGCAAAATATTTTTGTTTTTATCTTCGTAGATAGGCTCGTAGTCTTTTGTTTTGTTTTTGGAATTTTCAATAAGCCCCTGGGTTTCTTAATGCCACGGTTCTTTCCAAGGGTGGAGTGTTGTGCGAACCGGGTGACTTTTCTCAATGATAGATGGCGTGACAACCTTCTTAAGGGTTTGAGTCCGTTTTTTATTTTTCTTTTGATTTTGATATCTCGTAGCTAAGGGTACCTCACGCAAGGCTTCACTTGGGCCTAACACATTTTCCTTTGATCCCATGATCAAAGACATACTGTTGTGTTTAGGATGATGAAAGCCGTGGCCTTGAGACTCTTGTGTTGACCAAACAATCATCATGTGGTCATTTTGGACCATTGTGCTCTTGAATCGTAACTAAGGTCGTTGTGGGCCCTCGACTCGATATCTTTAGCAATCCTTGAGTGTGCGTGGTGAGAATTCGAATTATGAGTCCAAGTCCCGAGCCGGTGGTCTAGAACTTGCCCTGAATGTTTGTTGAGGTGAAATCCTAGGTGAAATTTGACTTGAGAAGTGATTATAGGCTCTCCTTGATCCAAATTCTAAGTTAACAATTCAATGACCTACCAATGAAATGATCCCTAGTTAACCTTTTTGAGCTTTGAACCTTTTTCTTTTGAGAACAAAAATTACAAGCTTATACTTGTTCTTAATGATACCCTTTCTTGGCACTTGAATCTTTCCTTGAATAATGGAAAATTTCTAAGTTTGGGGGGGAGTCAAGAAAGGAAACAAAGTGGTAAAAGGTACAAAAGCAAAAGAAAAGGAAGACAATGAAAAAGAAATAAAAGAAAAAGACAAAAAAAGACCAATGTGAATAAGAACAAAAAGGGGATTTTAGGAAAACAATAGTGAAAAAGGTGTGGAAAAAGTAGAAAAAGGAGAAATGTTTGAATTGCATAAGAAAGAGTGACAATATGTCCCTCTAACCCCTTGAAAAGAAGTGAAATACTCAAATGAGTCAAGAAATTGTGCCAAAATGAATCAAAAGAAGTGCTTAAGGGAAGATTGAACCCACTTGAACAAAAACAAGTCCCACCCTTACCTAAGAGCCTTCACAATGACTCCACAAAAGCCCTATATGATCTTAAGTTGAAGGAAGGCCACATTAGTGGATACTTACATAAGGGGCAAGCATATGGTACTTAGAGCCTGACTTGTGACCTTCTTCTTGAGAGAGATGAGTGAAAGTCCATCAATCTTAGTTTGTGTGTCAATACTCTAAAAGGTGTGGTTCTCTTAGGGAGAGCCGAGGATGTGTGCGTATGGGTTCCACAATGACCAAAGTAATTGAGAGAAGTTCCTTGATTAAATGTGTAAACTCTTGATGCTCTTGTGTCACACTTGATCCATAGTATTCAAAGTTTAAATGTGTTAATGATGCATTCGTATTGAGGGAAATTGTTAGTCCCAATAGATGCTTATTGAGGTTACCCTAGGTTAGCTGGAATTACTTGGATGTTTCCTTTTAATGTTGGGTCTTATTTTGTTTGCTTGAGGACAAGCAAAGGTTTAGGTTTGGGGAAGTTGATAAGTAGGATTTTAATGTGTATTATTCCTCTATTTGCCTTTGTTTTGAGTATAATTTCCTATAAAATAGACCCAAAATTCTCACAGGTTGTGCTTGATTGCAGGTTTGAGTGACAAAGTGACGAAATGTCAATGATCGGCTCAAAACGGAGTGAAACCTTCTCAAGTATCAAAGGCCAAGTGAAGTGGTGAAAAAAGGATCCTAGTGCGGACTGCACAATTGTGCATGCAGCCGCACTAGGGGATTCAGAGAATGCATAATCAGGGACCTCACCATGCGGCTGTGGTTGTATAAGCGGCCAGCGTTTAGCTCACACGGCCGCGCCACTGAGTCATGCGATCCGTGCCAAGAGAGTCAGAGAGTTGGAGATTTGGGCAATTGTAAGCCACACGACCGCGGTCACTCTCACGTGGTTCGCGTCAGACCTCATCGCGGGCGTGCCACACCTTTACACGGTCCGCGCAGATATTTCAGAGAGCATGAAAATGGTAGTCAAACAACCAGTGGGGACGCGGTCATAATTGTGCGGCTCGCACTGACCCTGCATGAGCAATTTTGTCCAGTTTTTCCAGCCCACTATAAATAGAAATATTTTATCATTTTTATGGAAGGAGTATTTTGAGAACAAAGTTTCACTCCTGAGGACCAACATTTTAGCCTATTTTTGAATTTTAGCATTAATTTCACCATAGATTCTTGTAGTTTCTCTTCAGTTATTAATTAATATGTTTAGTTCTTCTTCTATTTATTCTGTTTCTTCTTCAATTATGTCTATCTAAACCCATTAGCTAGGGTTTTGGCTCAACCCTAATGTGGGTAATTGATGGGTGTTGCTTTATAATGATAGATTAATGTTGGGGATTTGTTATTTGGGTTAATTTTATGCTTTAATTAAGGATTGGTGGTTGCCAACATTGATTCTAGCTTAGTGGATTTCGACTCTTCTTTAGAAAGAGAGTCTATGACCCCAAAATTGACCCAACAAGGAATTGGGATGGACCCATGAGAAATGGTAGTCTCAATTAACGGGTTAAATCTCGAGAGAGTAAACATCCTACTTGAACTTTAGTTGCTTGGTCTAATCGGCCTACCCAATTTGTCGAGACAGAGTCAATTGGGCAAAATACTCTCTCTACTGAGAGGTGTGAGAGTAAGTAGAATTGTGCAACGGTTATAACATAAACCTCAAATACGTCAATCTATTCTTAGTAGTTTCTGCCCATTAGTTAACCACCTAGGTCATGCCACGACCCTAGTGCCTTTCTCCCTATTAGTTACAACCTAGCAATATTTCCTTAGCATAATTTAGTCTTAATCTTTAGTTCATGATAGTAGTTGTTAATACAAAGAAAACCAAAAAAAATATTAGGAGTGCAAGTAGAAGTATGGACGCAATTCTAGGCTAAACAAACAATACAACTCCACTCCAAGCTCCCTGTGGAAATTCGATCCCGAACCACTATTCGGGTAAAAGCTGTGGCGACCTGCTCTCCCAACATTCGTGTAGCGTTTAGTTGGAAACGATCACGTACCTTTGGGGCTAAAGGAGCCTAATGAGCCTCTATAGTGGAGGTCAAGGTGGACAACTTGGATGAGGCAGTCTGTATCTAATTGTTTATGCTAATAAGGGTCTGGCTTAGTCAGTGAGCAGTAATAGGATGGGCCTGGGAAGATAGGATCTCCGGTCCTATTGATGTGGATGGACCTAGAGGGATATCTATGGAGGTAGATGGATCGAAGGGGATATCTATGGAAGTAGGCGTAGGCTCAACAGGGGTTACTACCATAACTGGCTTTTCAAATTGGTCAGTTGGGGCTTTGAAGTTCTTGCTCTAAGGGTTGTCATCCCCATGCATGCTATGCCAGGAAAATGGGTCTTTCGCCTTGATCTTGATGTCATATGGCCTCTTGTCCACCTTCAAGTCCCGGAAGTACATTGTGAGGGTGCTAGGGGAAAGGATATTTTTGGTCATGCTCGGTACCCACTAAAGAAATGATTCGGGACATCACATTCCCCATGTTGATAGGGTACCCTACTATAATAGAAACCACTAGTATATCCCGAAAAGAAGAAGGGTCTGGTCATGTGTCGTGGGGTCCAACCTGCTACACACAAAGGTCTCCCATCCCCATGCCTCAAAGTTCAAGGTCCGTCTCAAGATTTTTACTCCACTGGTCAACCAGTCGGGGGTGGTACCTGGGATTGCCAGGTACTGTGCTAGCCAAGGACGAACCTCCTCACCCATTTCCAATTTTGCCAAGTAAAGGGTCTCATCTTCCTCAATGAGGCCAAGATATTCATTAAGGTACTTCCTTTCAAATTTTCAAACCTTGATCACTTTGGAGCCCTTTTTGATGTGGGCTACATTGCAATAAAATTCCTTGACCATGTGTTCGTTGGTATCCACAAACTCCTCTAGAAAATGTTCCCAGCCTGCTCTAGTCCTAAATTGTCTTTGCACATTAGGGTTATGGGGTAAAAGATCTCTATCAATAAAGCTTCTCTCTGTATCAATTATCTTACTGGCCACCACTCCCTAAATTTGTGGTATGCCACCTCATTCACGAACCTATCACGCCAAACCTCTGGCTTCCTTGTTCTATCAACTCCCCCAACCCTTGGTTCTCCTCCTTCAGCTACCTCCTCATCCCCCTCTACTTCCTTCTCATCTCCTCCTCTACCCTACCTGGATAATGAAGCTGTGGGGGAGGTATATTATTCTTCACTACCAGCTTTTGAGCCCTCGAACGACTTAGAATCCACATTTGTTGGAGCTTGGGCATTGGGTGATGGTGGAGGAGTGGTATCTGTCAGTCTATGTCTCTCCGTCTAGTCAAGGACGTACTCTGGCAAGGAGTCTGAGAAGATCTCCCAGGAGGGATCGTACTCACTCTCCGACTGATCAATTGCCCTATCAGCTTCTTTTATTAACTTCCTTGTTCTTTTGATTTTTTCCCAGACTTGGGGAGTGAGTTTAATCATCTTTCGCTTCCCTCCCCGGGAGGATTCACCTCTGCCCGGTTGTTTTAAGTGTTCTCCTCGTTGTTTCACCATTGTCTACAAACACAATTCAAATAACTTGTTAGTATCAGTGGTCTCAGATAAAACAATGTTGCAAACATGAATGAAATTATTGCAGAAGTTGCCCAGTGCAAATCGTACAAAATGGTAGTGCTGCCGCACAGAGTCCATCGCGGGCCGTAGAGAATCGACTGCGGTCCACATAGGTGTGGATTTCAGAAAATACATCCTCTGTATCTCACCAGTACGCACAAAATCAATCGCGGCCGTACTGGGGTCATTGTGGACCGCAAAAAATCAATCATGGTCTGCACAGAGGTGGGGATCAGACTACCCACTCTCTGTATCTTGGCAGTACGGACCGCACAAAGTGTACTGCAGCTGCACTACCCAAGATTCAGCTTCTTAGCATTCATCTGTGCGGTCCACACAAAATGGTACCGCGGACCGCACTGGGGCATCGCAGACCGCACAGAATTGACCGCAGTCCGCACAGAGTGCCCAATTTTAGCACTAACTTAGGGTTCATGAAATTGTGCCTTTAAGTCCCATTTTCCACCTAATTAGAGGCCCTAAATGGTTACCCAATCCATTACACTAACTAAGTCCTCACGAATCAAAGTTAAAACCAATTTAACCTAGCAATTGAATTAATTACGAGAGAAAGAAGAACAAAAGTTAAGAAAAAAACAAAAATTAACAAAATTAAACAAGTAAAAGGAATATTATGGTACCAGATTATGAGATGAAGTGAAGCAAGAAGGTCCAATCAATTAATTACAATCAAAATGGCGTGATGAACAGTGTTTTCTTAGGTCTGAGAGGCAAAAGTGCGAAAACAGTAAAAAGAGGCCCCCATAGTTTATTTGTAGAGAAAAACCTGGGGCCCATACTCACCTACCAGTGCGGACTGCTCAAAATGGACCGCGGTCTGCACTGGGCTATTTTGTTACAAGTCAACCTAGAACACCACTGCGGTCTACACAAAATGGACTGTGATCGTAGTGGTTCACCCCAGATCGCACCAAGTCACCGTGGTTGCGGTGGCAAACTTCAGAGATCACTTTCATCGCCCTTTACCAGTGCAGTCTGCACAAAAAGGTAGTGAGGCCTTACTGGAAACTTCAAAGACCTATGCATTTTTTAATTATATCCTGCATTGCATCAACTCAATCTTGTAATATCTCACAACCAATTAACACAAAAATCAATCCTATACTACAAAGAAAATCAAAGAAAAAAAAATAAAAACACATGGGTTGCCTCCCACAAAGCGCATGATTTAACGTCGCGACACGACGTAGGTTACCATCGCAATCATTTGAAATGAACAAGAGCCACCACGTGGTTGTCATCAATCTTCCCAAAAAAATGCTTGAACCGGCTCCCATTCACTCTAAAAACTTCACATATTATATTCTTTAAATCAATAACACCAAACGAGGTCGCACACACAACTTCAAACAGGCC
This sequence comes from Nicotiana benthamiana, assembly GCA_034376525.1. Classification (NCBI taxonomy): domain Eukaryota; kingdom Viridiplantae; phylum Streptophyta; class Magnoliopsida; order Solanales; family Solanaceae; genus Nicotiana; species Nicotiana benthamiana. The sequence goes on along the minus strand of CM067333.1, from coordinate 87,054,346 downwards.
GCTCTATTTTGACTTGAGCTTTCCCGGGAACAACCTTAACCGAGAGTTGAATAAGATCACCAAATCCCCCACCTTGAACTCTTTGCTCTGAGTATACTTGTCGTGAAGGTATTTCATTTTATCCTTATACAGGGACGAATTAGAGTAGGCATGGAATCTAAATTCACCAAGCTCATTGAGTTGCTCCGCCCGAAGATTAGCAGCTACATCCCACTCAAGGTTCAACTACCTCAAGGCCCACATGGCCATGTGCTCTAACTCAATCGATATATGGAAAGATTTCCCAAACACAAAACGATACAGAGACATACCAGTCTGAGTCTTGTAAGCAGTCCTATAAGCCCATAGAGTGCCATCCAACTTCTTTGACCACTACGTCCTATTTGCATTGACCGTCTTTAACAATATGCTTTTGATTTCCCTGTTGGAGACTTCAACTTTTCCACTTTCTTGAGGATGATAGGGGGTAGTAACTTTGTGGTTGAAACCATACTTTAAAAGCAAAGTGTCAATAGCCCTACTACAAAAATGAGACCCCCATTCACTTATGATTGCTCTTGGCGTACCAAACCTTGTAAAAATATTTTTCTTAAGAAATGCCACAATACTTGAGACCTCATTGTTGGGAAAAGCCACAGATTCAACCCACTTTGAAACATAATCCACCGCCACAAGAATGTAAGTGCTTCCACAAGAGCTAACAAATGGGCGCATGAAATCAATGCCCCATACATAAAAAAATATCAACCTCAAGAATGGTATTGAGATGCATCTCATCTTTCTTCTAAATTCCTCCGTCTATTTGGCGCTCATCACATCTCTTCACAAAATCACCTACATCTTTGAACAAGGTTGGCCAATAAAATCCACAACTAAGAACTTTAGAAGTCGTCCTCACCCCGTCATGATGGCCACCGTAGGGAGAGGATGAAAAGCTTACAAAGTACTCAATTGATCTTCCTCTAAGACACACCTTCAGGTCACACCATCCGTGCAAATACTGAACCAATATAGCTCATACCAATAGGAGCCAAAACTATCCTGCTTGATCTTCTACCTTTGGTTAGAAGAGAGCTCACACGGCATTATTCCGGTCACAAGGTAATTAGCAACATCGGCAAACCATGGCATATCATTCATTGACATCGTAAGGAGTTGTTCATTAGGAAATGAATCATTGATCTCTAGGACATCACAAGGCCTCCCCTTCTCCTCCGAACGGGATAAGTGGTCCGCCACTTGATTCTCACTACCTTTCCGGTCCACAATTTTAGATCAAACTCTTGAAATAGTAACCCATTGCATCAACCTTGCTTTGGAGTCTTTCTTTGTTATCAAGTACCTAAGGGCGACATGATCGGTGTGCACTATGAACTTGGCTCCCATAAGATACGGCGGAAAATTTCCTATTGCAAAAATTACAGCCAACAACTCCTTCTCAGTAACCGTGTAGTTTCTTTGAGCCTCATTCATGGTCTTGTTTGAGTAGTACACCAAATGAAACATTTTATTAACACATTGACCCAATACCGCTCCAACCGCAACATTGTTAGCATCACACAAGCTCCAATTAGGCGCGGTAATGATAGGAGTGGTGATCAGCTTATGCTTGAGAAGTTCAAAGGCCTCCATGCGTTTCTCGTCAAACATGAACTTAGCATCTTTCTCTAGCAACATGCACAAGGGGTTAACTACCTTCGAAAAATCTTTAATGAACCTCCGGTAGAACCCCGCGTGCCCAAGAAAACTTCTAACTCCTTTACTGTGATAGGGGGAGGGAGCCTTGAAATCACATCGACCTTTGCTTTATCAAACTCAATATAATGTTTTAAAACTTTATGCCCAAGTACAATTCCTTATTCTACCATAAAGTGACATTTCTCCCAATTGAGAACGAGATTTGTTTCTTCACACGGAGCTAAAACTCTATCAAGTACTTCAAGCATGTATCAAAGGAATCCCCACAACAATAAAATCATCCATGAACACCTCCAAAATTTCCTCCATCATATCGTTAAAAATGGCCATCATACACTGCTGAAATGTAGCCGGTGCATTGCACAACCCGAAAGGCATGCGAGAGAGGGCAAAGGTGCCATACGAACTTCGTGAATGTGGTCTTTTTTGGTCTTCAGGGGCAATCAAGATTTGGTTATAGCCCGAATACCCATCCAAGAAGCAATTAAAAGCACTCCCTGCCAGTCGGTCTAGCATCTGATCAAGGAATGGCAAAGGAAAGTGATCATTGCAGGTTACTTTGTTCAACCCGCCAACCTGTGACTATTCTGGTATGAATCAAATCATTCTAAGAATTTGTCACCATGATCATGCCACCCTTCTTCGGTACACATTGCATCAGAGAAGTCCAAGAGCTATCAGAAATAGGGTATACAACCCCGGCATCCAACCACTTGATCATCGCTTTTTTCACAACTTCCTGCATCGCCTCGTTCAATCTTCTTTGATTCTCCAAGGAATGCTTTGCATTAACCTCCAAGATAATTTTGTGCATCCAGAATGCGGGGCTTATTCCCTGAATGTCAGCCAAAGTCCATCCAGTTTCCCTTTTCTGCTTTTGAAGCACCGCCTGGCTTCAACCTGCAAGTTAGTAAGGCAAGAAGAAAGAATAACTGGTAAAGTAGAATTTGAGCCCAAGTACTCATACCTGGGGTGTGGAGGATGTGGTTTCAACTCCAACACTGGTGGCTCCTGATGGTTTGGTTAGTGGAGTCTTTTGGTTTTCAAGATCCAAAGACAATTTCCTTGGCACATAGGAATAAGAGTCCATCCCATATAAGTCATTCACGCACTCCACTCTACTTTCATCATCATTGACATCAAGATTTAATAGTATAGACTCAAGGGAATCTTCCACATTGAACATAAAACTGGTTTCATCCTCGATTACAACTGTGACAAGGTCAACAAATGAGCATACATCGGTGCTATTGGGTTGCTTCATAGACTTGTACACATGAAAGACAACGTTTTCATCACCCACCTGGAAGGTGAGTTCCCCTGCTTCCACATCTACCAATGCCTTCCCCATAGCTAGGAAAGGTCTACCCAAGATAATAGGAACTTTATAGTCCACTTCATAATCTAACATCACAAAGTCGCTGGCAAGTTAAATTTTTCCACCCAGATGAGCACATCATCAATAATACCCAAAGGTCTCTTCATTGATTTATCCACCATTTGTAACCTCATGGAAGTTGGTCTAGGTTTCCATATACCCAAAGTCTTGAAAACTGAGTAAGGCATCAAGTTGATGCTATCTCCCAAGTCACATAAAGCTTTGGCAAAATCCGCACTCCCAATGGTGCAATGAATGGTTAAAGCATCGGGACCCTCTAACTTCGGGACCATTGAATGCACTATAGCACTAACTTGGTGAGTCATTTTTATAGTTTCACAATCCATAGAATGCTTCTTTGTGACCAACGCTTTTATGAATTTTGCATCGCCCGAAATTTGTTCAAGAGCCTCCACCAAAGTCACATTAATGGACAAGCTCTTCATCTTATCAATGAACTTTTTGAACTGATTATCATTTCTCTACTTTGCGAGCCTTTGAGTATAAGGTGGAGGTTGCCTTGGCAAAGGAGCCTTGGCTTTTGGCACGATCGGCTTTGGCATGTCAATCACGTGTTCCCTAGATGGGTTCATGCCATCTTGAGTTTCCACCTCGACCTCATTAATGTCAATCCTTACTTCATCGCTTACATTGTCATCAACCATATCTTCAACTACCAAGGGTACTTCATCTTCTAGCAACTCAACATCATTATCCACAACTTGCTTTTGTTTTGACGCATTCACTTTACTGCCTCTCCCACTCCTTGTGGTAACCGCCATAACATGATCGTTCCCACCATTTGGGTTCACTACTGTATCACTTGGTAGAGCACCCTTTGGGCGAATATTCAATGATTGAGAGATTTGGCCTAATTGCACCTCCAAGTTTCTGGTAGAGGTATTGTGGGAAGCCAACTGTGCATCCGAATATGCATTCTTCTTCATCACTTGTTCAAACATCATTTCAATTCTACCTATATCAATGCTAGAAAAATTCAGACCTTGAGAAGGTAATGGGGGTGGAATTTTCTGTAGTTGGTACATTGGGGGCCTTTGAAAGCCTTACCCCTAGTTTCCTTGGTTCCAACTATTCCATCCACCTTGATTATTTTTGCCTCCCCGGTTGTTGTTATTATTATTCCAATTCCCCTGGTTGCCTTGATTGTTGTTATGATTGCCCCAATTGTTATTTTGGTTGTTGTTCCCCCAATTTCCACTATTTTATTGTTGATTACCCATATTACCTTGAGGTCTCCATTGTTGCTGGTTTGAAGAGTTCCACCATTGGCCTTGAAATTTGTTCACATAATGTACCTCTTCATTTTTCTCATCATATCCATAATTTTGAAACCCATCACAATCATCATCAAATTTCTCAGAATTCCCTTGATTTTGTTACCTCATTTGCCTTCTCTTGTTGATAAGCATATTAACATCCTCCATGCCATTCACTTGGTGAGGATTTTGGACTTATTGCAATTGTGCCTTAGCCAATTGGTTCGTAGTAGTTGTCAACTTCACTATAGCTTGCCCATGGTCATGTAACTCCTTATGCAAATGGATAACTGTAGGGTCACCTTGAGTAACATTGGCTCTATTTTGCCATGCGAAGGATATATCCACCATCTCATCAAGAACGGCACAAGATTCATCATACGTCAATTTCATAAAATTACCCTCGGCCAATTGATTCACTATGTACTGATTTGTAGTATTGATGCTCCGGCAGTAAGTTTGTTGCAACATATTCTCCGTCATGTGATTATTGGGGCATTCCTTCACCATCATTCTATATCTCTCCCAAATATCATGAAAGGTTCCGTGGTCTCTTTCTTAAAGGCCAATATCTCATCTCGAAGTGATACCATGTGTCCAGGTGAGAAAAATTTAGCAATAAACTTATCTGCCTACTCATCCCAAGTTGTGATGGAATGGTTGGGAAGTCTCTCGAGCCAATCTAGTGCTTTCCCCCAAAGTGAGAATGGGAAAAGTCTCAACCTAAGAGCATCATCGGACACATTCATCTGCTTGCTCCCCAAACATGTATCCACAAACCCCTTGAGATATTTGTAGGCATTTTGATCCGCAGAGCCCGTGAAATACCAATGTTGCTCAAGTAAGGTCAACATCACATTGGTTATCTGAAAATTGCCCGCCCGAATTCTGGGCATGACAATTGCACTCGCATAGCCTTGGTTAGGTAGCACCCAAGGAACCGCTATTGGAGGTGGTGGAGGAGGGTCTGGAACATTATCATTAGCATTGTCCTGGCGGCCTCGTCGTGGTCCATGAGGTGCAAGAGGCACCTCCTTGTCTCCAAGATCATCAACCTCTTCCCCCCTTTTCCCTAAGAAATAGGCGGCTTCGCCTTCAAGCGTCAATAAAATTGAGCTAATATGTACACTTATGCATAGGTCTTCGTAAGGACATTTCCAATAGGATCATTAGCATTTAAAGCCATTTGGTACCTGAAGTACTCACACACACAAATTAGTAACAAAGAAGGAAAGAAGAACACCACACAAAACTAACTAAATAGATAGCTAAAACCGTTAGCTCCTCGGCAACGGCGCCAAAAATTGATCGCTTCCAACTCCGTACTACTAAAGAGTAGTTAGAGAGGGTCGCAATAGCTTTTACCAGATTTTGGGTCGAGATCGAATCCACAGAAAGCTAGGATTACAGTTAAGTATCTATCTAGCTTAGAATTGTGTGTGTGTGTTCTTAATTGATCTTCTTATCATTTTTGGGTTTTCTTTATGATTATATTTTTATCAAACTACTAATTTAAAATGCAACTAGATTAAGCTAAGAGTTAAATATTGCAAGTTGTATCTAATGGTTTAAAAGTGACATCCGCCTAGGTGGGCAATTGACGAGCATTTGAAACTAAGGCATAATTGACATTATTAGGGAATAGGGTATAATCGTTGCACTACATTACCCACTCTACAACTCTCGGTAGTTCAAGTGATTTTGCCGAATTGGCTTTCTCAAGACAAATTGGGTATGCGAATTTGCACAATCAACTAGGGTTCAAGTCGGGTATTACTCTCTCGAGGTTTAACCCTTTAATTGGGACTATGAATATCTTGAGTACATCTCAATTCCTTGTTGGATCAATTTCGGAGACTTAGGCTCTATTTCTCAAGAAGAACCCAAGTCAGCTAAACACAAACTAGTGTTTGCAACCACTAATTCATCAATTAACCATGAAATTGACCCAAATACCAAACACCCATAGTCAATTTAACCTTAAAATACAAGACTCATCAATTACCCACACTAGGATTGAGCCACAACCTTAGATAATGGGTCAAGCTACTCATATTCAAAGAAGAAAAACAAGAAATAGATGAATACGAACACATATTAATTAATTGCTAAACTAAATACAAAGATTCAATGATGAAAAGTAAGTAAAAATGCCCAAAATGGCTAAGAAAAGTTGCCTCACGAGATAGCCTACGTACTACAATATCTAATACCTAAAAATGGAAAAAGAATCTATTTATACTAAGCTGAAAATTCTGGACAGAAATACCCCTGCGAGGTTAGTGCGGACCGCATAAAATGGACCGCGGTTCGCACCGGGCTTTGGCCTTCAAAATTGATCTCTCTAAACTTGGGCTCCACGGACTGCACAGAATAGACCGCAGCTGCGGAGGCTTCTAGCACTGTCCGCACGAAGTTGAACACGGACCGCGACGACTCAAAACTCCAAAGTTCAACCTCTTTGAATCTTGGCACCGTGGACCGCAGAGAATGGTCTGCGGCCGTTTTTCCTTCATTGCGGACCGCACAAAAAGGTGTGTGGCCATACTGCCTTGAAGACTGAAATTTCCTTCTCTGAATCTCCCAGTGTGGACCGCACAAAGTGGTGTGCGGCCGCACTGGGCCTGTTCTGCCTGAGCTTGCCTTGTTTTTGGCAGTTGTGAGTTTCACTCCTTTTGAGCCGATCTTTAACATTTTGTCATTTTATTGATCAAACCAACAATCAATCACAACTTGTTAGACTTTTGTGACTATTTTGAATGAATATCTGATCAAAGTATAAGCAGGAATGAGTATAAAATGTGTCAAAATCCCTAGTTATTAGTAGACCATCCTGGTTGAGCAAGTAATGAAGAATTTTCTTATAATCTCGATGTATCAATTCAGGAAAGACGACATATACTTTGATCCTACAAGTTCAATAGAAGGCCAAAAGATCGATTAAATCCGTGAGGACGCCACCATGATGAAGCAGAAACTTCAGTGTGGAAGCAAAACATGGACCACCTTGCCTCGAGAAGGATACTGCTTGAGCCCAAATGTTATTGGCTAAATGCCAACTCCAAATCTTGAATGAGGAAATCTTGGACTGAGCGAAAAATTGATGAGATCGAGGCTCGGTTGGCCACCGAACTCGCGAAAGCCACATCTAGGGTAGAAAATATGAAAGTTGAAGCGGAGGCGATTGTAGCCGTCTACCGAGCTAATGATGAAGTTGTTAAAGTTCGAGAGAGAGAAGTGGTTGAAACCGCTTAGACTCAATCATACTGGGTTTTTGAGCATGCCAAGTACCAGTCTCAAAGAGAGACTTTCGATGATATCCATAGTCGTGGCTTTTACCTTGGCGTCGATATCGAGAACACAAAAGTACTTGAGGTCGAAGCCAAAGCGTTTCTTTCTTCCGATGATGATGATTTTGGGAGTGCGAGTGGATCCAACAGTAGAGGGGATTTCAGTGATGAAGACGCATCTCCTGAAGAAAATTAGGCACTTAGGATTTTTCCTTCTTTTTAAATTTTTATGTAGTATCCTCATCTATCTATGTAAGTATTTTCATATAAAAAAATATTTCCTTTCTTATCTCAACTTTTGCCTTGAAAAAATTCTGATTTGCTTTTAGCCTTATGACAATTTGGATACACTTTATGCCTTGTGAGAATTTTGACTCACTTCGTGCCTTGTGAAAATTTTGTTTTCGAATCTGAAACTTAGGCAACTTGATCAAAGTCAGATCAATATAGTCTCTATAACTGAGTGAGTACTTACTCAAACTCGAAGTAGAAGAACCCTTAGGCTCTTCAATCGGGCCGATATAGCCTCAAAAGAGTGGCTTTTTTCCTTTTCTGCTTAAAATTTTTAATCATATAAAAATTTGTTATGCCTTAACACGAGGTAAATTTGTACCCATTAGGACTTTTAAAGGTTAGTGTTATTGAAACACTTTACTTTATTATGCCTTAGCATAAGCTTGTTCGAAAGTTTGAACAATTTGGTACCCTTTAAGGTTTTTGATGGTCGATGTTATCAAAACCTTTTGTAATTTTTCCGAGGGTAGCCCTTTCAACCGGTTTTGTGAAAATATTAGAAGGCCTATTTTGTTATGGAATTTCGATGTCTCCGAACCATTTTAGTTTGTTGTAGCCTTTAACTTTGGTATTTGCCCTTTGGGTTTGTTTCTTAATTATACTTCAAACTTGTTCAATGCGTCATTCCCCCAGTGGGGTGGCCGTGGCCGTGACCTATAAAAATGAAGGTTTCCTTTTTAAGGTCATATAATCTTGAACTTTAATAATTCGAGCATGTCTATATTTGGATGGCAGTACCCGAGTATGGGGTTGATTGTTTGTGCTTTAGTTGCGATCGGCACTTGAGCCAGTTTTCTCAATAGATCATAAGTATGAAATTTTAAAGTAGAAATTTGATTAAGGCATGGAACATCTGGTAACGGAAAAAATACTTCTTTCAATAGATCATTCATAAGTACATGTTTTGTCATTAGGTCTTCGAGTAATCTACATGGATACGGTTCATTTGACCATTTGGACCTTTACAAAATTTACCTATCCAGACCTTGTTGACATGAAGTATTTTCCTTGAAAACATAACATCCGAGGGTGAGTCCCCCGCCCCCCAAAGAATTCGAGGTTGATTGTAAAGAAGCCTTAGATGCTATTAAATTGCTCTAAGTTGGCACAAACAATGGTTGCCTCGTTAAAAACCTTGCCGGAAAAGCCTATTTGGGATAAAAATCGGTCGAAGAAAAAAAGAGTGTAACACGTGCTTTCAGACCTAAGGACTTCATTTTATGGAGAGAACTTCAATGCCTTCGATCGAACACCTGCAACATGTTAGTATAAAATACAAACAAAAAATGAGAAGGTCATGCCTTAGCAATAATATAGTTTGAGTAGTGATATGTTCCAATTATTTGGCAATCGTTCGTCGTTCATCGTGCCAAGTTTGTAAGACCCTTTTCCAAAGATGTTGAGGATCTGATATCGCCCCTCCCAGTTTGGGCCGAGCTTTCCCTCATTTGGGTCTCAAGTGTTGATGGTGACTTTTCTCGTAACTACGTCCCCAATTTTGAAGTGTTAAAGATTGGATCTTCGATTTTAATATCTCTCAATTCGTTGTTTTTGGGCATCCATTCGAACAAGGAGACTTCCCCTTTTTCATCTAGCAATTCAATGCTTCATTCATAGCGTCATGATTTGACTCCTCCGTTGCGTATCGAAAACTAACGCTAGGTTCCTCAACCTCGATCGAGATTAGAGATTCGGCACCATATACTAAAGAGAATAGTGTTGCCCCCCAACCGGATTTTATCGTTGTTCGATACACCTAAAGGACTTCGGGCAAAATTTCTCTCCATTTTCCCTTAGCGTCATTCAACCTTTTTTTATATTCTAGATGATGATCTTGTTTGTCGATTCGTCCTGTACGCTCCCACTAGGATGATATGGCATCGACAAGATCCTTTTTATCTTATGATATTCAAGGAACTTTGTCATTTTGCCACTAATGAATTGTCGCATACGATATCAGCTCAGCATATGATATGATCCCAAATGAAGTCTATGACTTCTTTTACTATGGCTTTCTCCAAAGCCTACGCTTCAATCCACTTAGAGAAATAGTCAATCATAAATAAAATGAATTTAACTTTATTTGGGGTCGATGGTAGAGGTCCTACGACATCCATTCCTAATTCATGAACGACAATGGGGATAGGACTGAATAAAGTTGCTCTCCGAGCTGGTGGATCACCGGTGCATGTCTTTGACATTTGTCGCATTTTCAAACAAACCCCTTAGTATCTTTTTCCATATTGGCCCAATAATATCTTTCTCAAATGATTTTGTGAACCAGTGATTCGGCATAGGAATGGTTCCCACAGGTACCCTCATGAATTTATCGTAGGACATAGTTGGTGTCTCCCGAACCCAAACATATTGCCAACGGTCCATCGAACATCCTTCTGTATAATGTTCCATCTTTGGCCAATGTGAATCGTGCAACCTTTGTTCACAAATTCTTTGATTCCTTATGGTCTGATGGAAGCTTCCCATTTTTTAGATACTCGATATATTTTTTCCTCCAATCCCAATTTAAGCCTGCAGAGTTTTACTTCGGCATGGCCTTCTTTGACTACTGACTTTGAAAGTTGTACAGAAGTCCCCGAGATAATTTTGTCGTCTTCGATTGACAATCCCAAATTTGCAAGAGCATCGGCCTCACTATTCTGTTCTCGAGGTACATGTTGTAGGGTCCATTCTTTGAACCGGTGTAGGATTACTTGCAGTTTGTCTAAATACCTCTACATTCGATCTTCTCAAACCTTGAAGGTCCTTTTGATATGGTTAACCACAAGTAGAGAGCCATCTTTAGCCCTGATGACCTCTGCTCCCAAGATTTTAGCTAGCTCAAGACATGAAATCATGGCATCATACGCGGCTTCATTGTTAGTCAATTTAGGAGTTGTGAATTGTCTAATTGCATTTCCTTTGGCAGCTTCAAAACGATGCCCATCCTAGACCCTTTCACATTCAAAGCGCTATATGTGAAAAAGGGTCCACACCCCCGGAGATGTACTTGTGTTTAACAAAAGTTCTTTTTCGACTTTGGGTATGAGGGCTAGCATAAAGTCGGCCATGAAGTCCGCTAAGATTTGAGACTTGATGGTTTTTCGGGTTTGATACTCGATATCATACCCACTGATTACGGTCCATTTAGCCAATTAACCCAAGAGTTCAGGCTTATGCAGAACATTACAAAATATGGTTTTAATTTCCTAAAGGTGCTTATTAGAGCAAGCGGTAATTTTTCTAATTATAGGTACTGGATCTTGGCTTCGCCTAAAGTTCGACTAACATAGTAAATAGGAAACTGCATACCTTGCTCTTCCCTAACTAGTCACCACTTACTGCAACTTCCGAGACTGCTAGATATAATTAGGGTTTCTCGTCTACCTTCGGGGCATGAAGTAATGGCGGGCTCGAAATATACTTAACTCTTCCAACGCATGTTGGCATTTCGGGGTCCAAGCGAAATTGTTCTTCTTTTTTAGCAGTGAGAAGAACCTGTGACTTCGATTTGAAGACCTCGAGATGAACCGACCTAAGGCGGATATTCGTCTTATAAATCTTTGTATGTCCTTCATGTTTTCCACGATTGTGATGTCTTCGACTGCCTTGATTTTATTGGGGTTGATCTCGATTCCCCGATTTGACACCATAAAGCTAAGGAACTTGCCCGAATCAACATTGAATGCATATTTCTCAAAATTAAGCTTCATGTTGTATTGTCTCAATATGTTAAGAGCTTATTGCAAATGTTTTAAATGGTCCTCCAGGCACATGGATTTAACTAGCATATCATAAATATATACCTCCATTGATTTACCTATTTGTTCTTCAAACATTAGATTCACTAGCCGTTGGTAAGTAGCACCAGCATTTGTTTAGTGTAAATGGCATTAGATAATTACAGTAGGCGCCATACTTAGTGATGAACGAAGTCTTTTTCTGATCCTCCAGGTTCATTTGAATTTGATTGTACCTAGAATAGGCATCAAGAAAACTAAGGACCGCGTGGCCGGCCATGAAATCGATCATGCAATCGATGTTCGGCAGAAGAAAACAGTCTTTAGGACATGCTTTATTTAGATCATTATAATCTATGCATATTCTAAGTTTGTTCCCCTTTTTGGGGACTACTACTATGTTTGATAACTATTCGGGATGTTTTACTCCCCAAATGGACCATAATTTTGCAAAGCTTGGTTATCTCGTCCTTGATGAATACATGTTTTACCTCAGACTGGGGCCTTATCTTTTGTTTGACCAGTCTAAATTTCCATTCCAAGCTCAATCGATGTGTTGAAATCTCTGGTGGGATCCCTGTCATATCTAGGTAGGACCAAGCAAAAAAATCTATGTTATTCAAAATAAATTGAACGAATTTCTCCTGAGCTCGGGAGCTAACCCCCTGCCCAGGTATACCTTTCAATAGGGACGTTGTTCGATCAATATGAGTTGTTCCAGCTCCTCGACCGTTGACTTTGTTGCTTCAGGATCATCAGGGGTCATGAAGGTTTGAGGTATCATATAATCCTCATCTTCGAAGATCTCTTGTTCCTCCGATTGGGCCTAGGCTGGAACCTGTGGTTGCTATTTGACTTTTTGCTTTCCCTTTGACTTCGATCCCTTTGTTGACGAAACCGCAGATACTAGTACTACTTCGTCGATTGCAAACATCTATTTGGGGGCGAATTATTTATCGTACATTGTTTTGATTCCTTCCAATATTGGGAATTTCAATACTTGATGAAGCATTGAAGGTAATGCCATCATATTGTGAATCCAAGGTCCCCCGAGCAGCTCGTTATTTCTCATCATCTTCAATTATATGGAACTTTATTTCCTGGATAGTCCCAACCATGTTTACTGGAAAAATGATTTCCCCTTTGTTGGTTTCACTTGCCATGTTGAAACCATTGAGTACTCGAGTTGCAGGCACGATTTGATCTTCGAGGCCGAGTTGCTCTACGATTCTTGATCGAATTATGTTTACCAAGCTACCTAGATTAACCAACATACTTTTAACTTGAATTTTATTTATAAGGATATATATTTCCAGTGTGTCATTGTAAGGCCGTTCGATTCCTTCTGCGTCCTTATCGTTGAAAGAAAAGATATTTTCTGGTAAGTAGTCCCGGGTACTCTTCTCCCTTGTGATTATCACTTTGGTGCATTTAAAATGTTGGGCCTTGAGGAATATCGACCCCATCAACGATCTTATGGATCAAGTGTTGTTGTTCTTCCTGTTCATTTTTCATGTATGCATCCCTGTCTCTAAAGTGATTTTTAGCTCGGTCACTCAAGAACTCTCAAAGATGACTTTAGTTGAATAAATGAGCTACCTCCTCCCTTAATTGTCTTCAGTCTTCAGTTTTGTGACCATGGATTCCATGGTATTTGCATATTTGATTAGGTTAACTTTGATCCGGATCGGTCTGTAGGGGTCTGGGCCATCAAGTATCCTTGATTCGCCCAATGGATGACATAATACCCGACACATCGATGCTAAAATTGTACTCTGACAATCGTGGCGCTTCTTTGGGGTCGACATGTTTATCGAAGCCACTCTTACTCATGAGCCCTCAAGAGCTTTTTCCTCGAGCATTTCGAACGGGATTACGTCCCTATCCATAATTTCTATCATCTGCAGTGTATGGTTGGTACCGATCTCTATTTGATCGGGGCTTTATAGATGTCTCATTGAATTATGTCTTCGTATCTATTTGGGTAAACGAAACTGGAAGGGGCTCCTAACTGATCATCCTCGACCCTGATCTTTGACTGGTATCGATTATGCATATCGGCCCAAGTCATAGTTGGATATTCAATCAAATTTTTCTTCAGTTGTCGTGATGTTGTCGAAGTTCGCTCGTTCAAACCTCGAGAGAAGGCTTGGACAGCCCAATCATCGGTGACCTAGGGTAGGTCCATGTGTTCTATCTAAAACCGAAATACGCATAGCCTTAGAATTTCATTGTCTTTTTGTATCACTTTGAAGAGGTCTGACTTCCTACTTGTGACAATTATTGTTCTGGTGTGTACCTTTACGAACGAATTAGTAAGAATGGCAAAGTAATCGATGGAATTGAGCGGCAAACTATGGTATATATCATTGCACCCTTCAATAAAGTTTTTCCAAAGTTCTTTAATAAAACAGATTCAATTTCATCATCTTCTAAGTCATTTTCTTTTATTATGCATGTATAAAAAGTGATATGCTCATTAGGATCAGTGGTGAATTTCTGGCATGCAGAACTTCTTTGGAATGGGCTTCGGAGCCGTACTTGATAGGAAATACTTCTGTACGAACTTCTTCGAGTCTAAACCTTTTAGAATTGGGGATGCCCCCCGGTATTTTATCAACTCGTGAGTTGTATGTTTCTACATTTTTATCATTAGCCTCAATTTTCTTTTCTCCTGATTCGATCTGTTTAGTGTGCTCCTTGAGCATCTTCATGATGGCGAGGTCAGTTCCCGATCCATTATCATTCAATTTCTCTGGTATAGGTTCGACCCTGTGAATAACTTCTTACGATGTATCGAGCTCAATTTTTCTTGGTGCTCGATTCTAGTTTAGGAGCTACATTATCGCAGCTTGCCGAGTCTGCAACATTTCAAATATCATTCGAAGGCTAATCCCACCTTTTTCTCCACTTTATGTGTTATGGTTGGTCGTTCTGGCGTCTCTACTGACGCTATTTTCGGGTTGGTGCCTAAATTTCCATGAATGGTAACACGAGAATCGACTGGATCTATGATCAACTGCATGTACTCCGTTTTCCGGGGCGACTATGTTCTCGTTCTCGCCATAAAGACCAAGGTCGGCGTCTGTGTGAGTGGGCACTGGTTGAGAGTTTGACATGTTGATTCCTGAAATCAAAGATACTTACTAGAACAAGCATAAAATAATATGTGGTATGAAAGATTAATACTAGGCAATCACTATTATCCTTAGCCCCACGGTGGGAGCTAAACTCTCTACCCTAAAAATCGGATAACAATTAAACTTATAATATGGTTTTAAGGATACTTGATTTCACCTCATGCCAATTCATAAATGTAAAAAATAATGGAAATTAACAGTAATGTAAGGCAAATCGGTGTTTCGAATAGAACTCAACCCTCGAGTTAGTTTGTGCAAGAACAGTTAAAGTGTAGTAAACTGATGAACCAGAGGATGTAAACTAAAGAGAGAATATTATATTGCTTTTATCTATGCAAATGTGGGCCCTTTATAAGATGATTGGAACTCTCTTTATATAGTAAAAGAATCTTATTTACGGTACAATTCTAATTACGGATGTAAATCCCATGATTAACTAGATAACCACCTCTGATTTGACATGTTGCGGGATTTACATCATGATCTTCGACCAATTACTTATATCTCGCCTTCCCGTTATTGCACTTTGCTCGAAGTCTGTTATGTTTGGTCTCGATCGCTGCTGGCCTCGATCTCGACATGCACCTCAATCCTTGGACCCGATATCTCGTCTTTGTGCTTTAGCCTGATCCTTTACGAGGTCGACTCTCGATGCAGTTCTATGGTCTCGATCGAATAGCACAACCGAGTAAGCCCGAGTTTAAGTGTATACAAAGTTTAAGTAGTAAAGAATTATCAAGTACATATGATGATAGGAGATTAGGTATTCAGATAAAATAGTGCAAGTAGCGATAATAGTATAGGGAAGAAAGGGAATATGCAGCTGATGAGGGTCAATTTGGCCAGCTCACACGCTGTTTGGTTGTCAGGTGACGTGGCCTTCCTGGTTGTTAGGCTCGGTAACATAATTTCAGAATTTCCAAAAGAACCTCAAAGCTTTGATTTAACGACGTTAAACTTGCTCCCGTGTTTCACGTTTCCTAAATAGTCCCCGCGTCACAGTGAAATTTTGAAGAAGCAGAAGAAGAAAGACCATCACCGAAGCTTCCAACAGACTTACTAACTTTATGGGTTTTTAGGAGAGGAAGGAAAAAAGAATTCTCTGAAACTATTTTATTTGTTCTTCAATTGTTTCAGCTCTCCCTCTCTCAATTTCCAACGAACAGTAGCTCAGTTTTTGTAATTTTTTAGAAGGAGCAATTATTCTTTCAGATTCTGTATTTAATGCGTTTTTGACCGTGTATATATATCTATATATATATATATATATATATATATATATATATATATATATATATATATATATATATATATATATATATATATAAAGAAGAAGTTGAAAGAGTACAGTGAAGCAATTATTCTTCCAGATTGAGTATTTGATTGTGTATATATATTGGAGAAGTAAGAAGAAGTGACATAGGGAGAGAGAGTATGGGGTTTTCGGAGAACAGTAGAGGGTTAATTCTAGCAATGGTATCAAGCTTGTTCATTGGAACGAGTTTTATATTGAAGAAGAAAGGTCTCAAACGTGCTGCTGCTGCTGGAACTCCTGCAGGTCTGAAATGCTCTTTCGCTCTCTGTATCTTAGATTTTTACTTCCGTTTATTAGACAATTTACTAATTGAAAAGGCACAATCTATTCGCTTTCCTGAAGTTGAATTACTTGCATGGATGCACAAATTCCAGTAATTAAAGGTGAAATTTTGTTGATGACAGTGCTATCTGTGATATTAGTAAAAATATATCAATCAACAGCGCCTTCAGTACCAAATTAGCTGGGTTTCAACTGTATGAATCCTCGGTATCCATTCGAGCTTTATTGAGGCCTGTTCAAATTGACAAAAGATTTGTTCTAGTCAAATTACTTTAAGCTGACCATTCTGCAAAACTCACATAGGAGAAATGATACTAGTGAAAGAATGTACTGCATTAATTATTCTGTATTTGGTAAATATTGTAAGTTTATATATCTAATACCCGGGCATGCTTAGTACATTGTATCTCAACATAGGGGAAAATTGTTCTGTTCAATTTGTTGTATCTATGGTTGTTTTTCTTTGATTCATCAGGTCCTTCAGGGTGTGTTAGTCGTTGTTCATTAATAGGGTCTATTGTCACCATCTGGTAGACTATATGCTAAGGGCATGCAGTTACTCGAGAGCTAAGCTTACCAGGATTTTTAATCATTTAGGTGGGGGAAACAATATCCTTCAGGATCACTTTCAGTTCAGGCCTGTGTTGGAATACATAAATGAAGTGGGACCATGAGTAACGACGAGAAAATCTAGAAACGCATTATTTGGATGTGGATAGGGAAATGCTAAAATGACTAATATGAGGTCTAAAGGCAATTAATGAATCTCAATGCTTTTCGTGCTGAGTCTGTTGACAACCTTTCTAGCCCCATTAGGTCCAGCCTTCTTCTGGTAGCACTTACTAGTAGGGAATTGCCTAATTGGGTTCTTCACATTTAGGTTTCTTCTTCTTCCTGTTGTCATTTTCTTTAATTTAAACCATGAGTAGAAGATTGACAAATAATAGTTGTCTAGCGCTAGCCGGCTGAAACGCTGCAACCCAATGTGTATATACCGATAGTTTCTATTCTTTTTCATGATCTTGCCAACCCATATATAATATGAGAAGAACCATCTTTGGTTGGTCATTCTAGTGGGATCTGAAGCTTTTGTCCCTGAAGTACTTGTGAGTTTCACATGGAGTAATCTATGCCAGCACTTCTAGCTGATCATATTTTGCTTAGAAGTTAATATAGTTTTTTATTTTTACCGTAGTCTAGTGTGCCAGTTATCTGGTTAGTACTTAATTGATAGCAGAACAACAAACATCGCTTTTAGTACCCTTTTTCCTCATTAAATACTCTGTCAACTTCATTTCACCTGGCTAAACAGTTGTTGTAATCTTCACTGCAGGAGTTGGAGGTTATACTTATTTGCTTGAACCCCTTTGGTGGTCAGGCATGATCACAAGTAAGTGGATCATGAGATGTCTCCATAAGTTAACCTCTTTCCAGGAATGTGTTACATTGTTCTGGTCTTAATGTCATTTGGATTTGGGTATGCAGTGATTGTTGGGGAGGTTTCCAATTTTGTGGCTTATATTTATGCTCCGGCGGTTCTTGTGACCCCTCTTGGTGCATTGAGTATAATTATCAGGTATGATTTTGAAGTTCTTTTAGCTATTTTAAAATTCTGATAAGGAACTCCTGCTGATGTTTGCGTAACTAACCTTGATGAACTTGAATAGTGCTATCTTGGGACACTTTATATTGCGGGAACGATTACAACTGTTAGGTGTGGTGGGATGCATATTGTGCATTGTAGGATCTGTGGTAATTGTTGTACATGCACCTCAGGAGCATATGCCAACTTCTGTGCAAGAAATCTGGATTTTGGCAATTCAACCAGGTCTTCCTGTTTATCTAGCTATAGGTTATAAGATATTTCTCCCTCTTGCAGAGCTTATTACTAATTTCTCCTTGCTTCTTTTGTCAGCAGCATTTTTGATTTATGTAGCAGCAACAGTATCCATAGTAGTATCTTTGATGTTGCATTTTGAGCCTCGTTATGGGCAGACGAACGTCTGGTCTATTTGGGAATATGTTCCTTAATGGGTGCACTTACGGTAATTGTTTTTTGTTCTAGTCTACTTCCGTCATCTTCTTTTATTCTTTGTTGGAATGTGTACCCTACATTCTTGTTGTTGGACAAGATGCAGTTTTGCAAATGTGAACGTGTTGCTAGCCTGTCAGGATGAACTGTAGCTTTTTTCTCAAAAAATTATTTCTGCAGGTTGTCAGCGTAAAGGCTATTGGAATTGCAATAAAACTTACTTTGGAAGGAATTAGTCAGATTGCCTATCCACAGACTTGTTTCTTTTAGCTGTTGCAGTCATCTGTGTCATATCACAGTTGAATTATCTAAACAAGGTAATGTCTATATGGTACTTTCCCAGCTTGACTGAGACTTTCATTAATCCACATGACCATTCATTTACATTACCTTGACTAGCGTGAAGTCCCATTTCTTTCAATAACATGCTTGTCATTTAAGGTTTTAAAATTCAGAATGCGTATATTGACGATGACCTAGCAATGCATCCAGGATCAGCTCAGGTCATGCATCATGTGTATATCTGGTGTCAATTCCTCTGAATTTAAATATTAGATCAGTTATTGGATTTATGATCTCCATGTAATGATATCAATTCCTGCACAAGGTGTTTCATGTTAAATGACGATAAAACAGAGAATCAATACTTGATACCAACTATGCTACAATGTTTTACTGAGGTCTTTAAGTTATGTTTCTGTTTTTGGCCAAATACATAGACAACCCCTTTAACTTGACTGTAATTTTCACTTGGACACCTCAACTGATATTTGTACCTATTGAGCACTTAAACTCCATACACAATGTGCCTATTGGACCCTTCAAACACATCCCAGCAAAATAACAAAGTGTGTGTACTTCAAACGCTGCTGAAATGGCATTAACAATTAAAATAAAGACACGCGGCAACTATAACAAGCAGCAAAAAGAAAAAATAAAACGTTTTCCGTATTCCGTTTTTTCCTTTGACCAAGTCCCTCTTTCGATTCTTGATTACTGAAAATTGGAAATTCTTGACCTTCAAAACAACCCGTTTTCTGGAAAAGTTTCATATGAACCTCATCTTTAATTTACCTGCTAATCCTTCATCTTTTCTCAAGTGAGTCCTCTAGAAATTATAACTTCTTGAAGTGTTTTTTCAACACAGAAACCCCCGCCCACAGGCGCCCAAGATCCCATCTTCTTCCATAGACTTAGAACTACCGAAGCTTTTTTTCCTTTTCCTAATGCTAGCATTTCTGCCTCAAACAGTGGACCTCATTAATCTAAAAAATGTACCATATCTTGAGTGATTCTAGATATGAAACAATGGGTAGCATCTTCATGTAATTGTCATAATTTTCCATCTTTTTGGCAGAATATAATGTTTCCAACAACAACAAAATCTCAGTCACTCATTGTGATTTTACCTAGACAAAAGAATCTCAGTCAATCATTATGATTTTACCTAGTGTTTCAATTATAATATTTTTATATGCTAATTAATTTATCAATTTTAATTATACATGTAGAGATCTTTATCTTCTTTCTTTCTTTGCATCTAAAGATAAGGAATGAACCATCACTGGAGAAGCGAGAATCACTAGAAAATTTGACTGAGAAAGGAGCTTCGGACCAAATACCCTTTTCCGACGGCCCATTTCCTCTTTTGTTTCATCTATGCATGTTCTTTTCTTTTGATCTTGATATTTTCAGTCACTTTAATATGTGAAGGTGATCCTGAGAGGGAGAAATAAAAGAGTAATGGTGCATATGGTGGTGGAGGTGAGAGATAAAGAAGAAGAAAGAGAAATTCAAATAATAATATCTTTCACGCGCTTCATGGCAGTGTAACTCACATTATATGCCATGTCAGCAAGTAGTGCCTAATAGGAACAATTTGGTTTAAGTTTAAGTGGTCAATAGGTACAGGACACAATTGAAGTGTCTAAGTGAAAATTATGTCCATGTTTTAGGGGCCGCCTACGTATTCTGCCTTCTGTTTTCTACTTTTGTACAGCAACAAAACCCCCAGTGTAATCCCTTAAATGGGGTTCGGAGAGCGTAGTTTGTATGCATATCCTATCCCTATCTTGTGAAGGTAGAAAGATTATTTCCAATAGGTAAAGAAAGCATGGAAAAGAAAAGAAGCAGTAATAATATCTTAGCAAGATAGTGAGATAGTTGAAGCAAAAGAAACAACACATAGTGTTATAAATATAAGAATAAAAGAATGCAATAATAATAATAATAATAATAATAATAATAATAATAATAATAATAATAATAATGTGCAAAGGAAAGACGTCCGGCTACCTACTAATCTACAATCCTAATTCTCGATCTCCAACCCATCCTATCAAGACTTTAAGGGTCATATCCTTGGTAAGCTGAAGATATGTCATCTCCTGTCAAATCAATTCTCCCTAATACTTCTTCAACCTGCCTCTACCTCTCCTTGGACCCCCCACGACGAACCTATCACACCTCATAATTGGGGCATCAGTGCATCTCCTATTCACAGGCCCAAACCATCTCAACCGTTTTCCTGCATCTTGGTCGCCACAAAAGTCATTCCCACCTTGTCCCGAATATCTCTCATTTTTAATCATATCTCTCCCAGTGTGTCTATACATCCATTTTAGTATCCTCATTTTCTTTTTTATTTTATTTTCGGGACATGAGAATTCGTGCCTGCCCAACACATTGCTCCATACAACATAGACAGTCTAACACCCACTCTACAAATCTTACCTTTAAGTTTCAGTGGCATATTCTTATTGCACAAGAAACCAAATGCGAGCCTCCATTTCCTCTACCCCGCCCCAATAGGATGTATGACATCATTGTCAAACTTCCCATTACATTGAATTGTTGACCCTAGATACTTGAAACTTCCTCTCTTGGGGAATGACTTGTGTATCAAACCTCACCTCCACGCCAGCCTCATGAATCACGTCACTAAACCTGCCGTCCAAGTATTATGTCTAAGTCCTACTTAACCTGAAACTTTTAGGCTCTAGAGTCTGCCTCCAGCCTCGTGTCTCATTAATCAGTACTATGTCATCTGCAAATAACATGAATCATGGCACCTCCATTTGAATGTGTCACGTCAATTCATCCATCACCAAGGCAAATAGAAATGGGCTAAGAGTCGATCCCTGGTGCAACCTCATCATGAGTGGGAAGTATTCCAAATCTTCTCCCATTGTCCTCTGCGGGGTATTAGCTCCATCATTATATGTCCTTAGTCGCTCCAGTGTTTCGAAAAGCGCCCGCTTAAAGCGAGAAGCTCCACGTTTCTCCCTGTTGAAACGATTGGGGCATCTTTGGTTCTTTTTCAAAATTGATGCCAATTTTTAACAGTGGAAGAAAAAATTGCCCAGTTTACTACTCAGTTTTTTTTCTCCTCTGCCCAATTTTTTTACCTCTAATTTTTATACCAAATTCCGCTTCACTCCTAAAGCGAGCGCTTCGCTTCTCGCTTTAAGTGAAATGGGGATTGTCGCTTTTCTCGCTTCACGCTCATCACAACACTGAGTCGCCCTAGGTTATACAATAGATACCTCTCTAGCCTCCAAACATTTTCATAGAACCTCCCTTGGACCTTATCATATGCTTTTTCTAGGTCAATGAACACCATATGAAGATCCTTCCCTGTACTGTTCCACCGACCTCCTAATGAGATGAATAGCTTCTATAGTCGATCACCCTGGCATGAATACGAACTGGTTTTCGGAAATAGGCACACGCCTCCTCACGTTCATTTCCACCACCCTCTCCTAAGCTTTCATAGTGTGGTTCAGTAGCTTAATACCCCTATAGTTGTTGCAATTTTGAACATCGCCCTTGTTATTGTACAACGGAACCGTTGTACTCCACCATCATACTTCATGCATATTTGTTGTTCTAAGAATGACATTGAACAACCAAATAAGTCACTCCAAACCCGCCTTACTCATGCTCTTTCAAAAATCCACCGGGATGTCATTTGACCCAGTCGCTCTTTTTCTTACTCATCCTACACATGGCCCCTTCAACCTTCATAACCTTTATATGCCTGCAATACCCGAAATCTCTACGACTCTCATAGTGGTCCAAAGCACCCAGCATAATATTCATGTGTCCCTCTTCTTTCGGCAGCTTACGGAGTAAGTCTGCTATCTTCGCTTAATGTGTCTCTCCTCCACCAACACTTTGTTTTAACTTTTGTGATTTGGCAATAAAAGCAGCTTCTAATTTGATCTTGATGTATCACTTAGACAAATAAGTTGGGTACTATGAAACTGAAAGTGTCCTTAAATGATGTATTGCTCTACTCCTGAGTTGAGATCAAGGATACTGCGGTTCAGTTTCTCGTTTCCTTTGTAGCTCTCTCTTGCATGCTTGATATGTGAGCAGTTTTAATATCTGCAACGAGTGCTTTGGTTGGTAATCTAGCTAAAGAAATTTTCTACAATAGTTGGCACTGCTTCATACTGAAATTTTCCTTATCAAATGAACCTTGAGATGCTGTTACCATTATAGAGTGCAGTTACTAAGAACTGCATGCTATTATTCCTAATCTTAGTTTTGCTGTTTAGCAATACGCATGAATATTTAGGGATAATTTATGTTGCTTTTCTTTTGGGTGTTTGAACCATTTTCTGGCGTTTATGCATCATTTGGATAGGCACTGGATACATTCAATGCTGCAATTGTTTCCCCAATATATTATGTAATGTTCACCACTTTGACCATCATTGCAAGTGCAATAATGTTCAAGGTAAGTTGTCAATTTAAGTTATTCTTAATTGTGGTCCTCCTTCAATATGTTTAAGGAGTAAAATCTGAGCCCATCATTTGCTTTGTGATACTCTTTCTGCAGGATTGGGCTGGACAAGATGCTAGCAGTATAGTGTCTGAGATATGTGGATTTATCACAGTTCTTTCAGGAACAATCGTACTTCATGTGACTAGAGAACAGGAACCAGCAACTACACCAGGTAAAAATTGAAGTTGCAACATGCACCCACCTTTAGATGCTGTAAGCCTCTCATATCGATGTATATATCCTTGGTATTATGCGAGGTAAAATCTGCCAAAAGTAAGGAATTGGCTCATTCTATCTGCAACACTTGAAAGCATATTTTGACTTGGGTGTAGTTATCTCCTGCTTCAGGTCAATCTGACTAATTTTAGTGGGCAAATTTCTCGATACTTATAAATTTTGTTTTTATAATTTTCTGATTTCAGTTGAGATTGTAAGGAAACACTGATAAAATAATCGAATCTGGTATTCTGCTTGATTTCACTCGACTTTTAACAATGATTATTCTTTTTGTGATGGCCGATGGGGCTACATCGTGAAGGGAATATGTGTTTTTACAAAGTTGCATATGGGAGATTAGCTGTTCCTACTTTGCTCAATTCAGGTGCACAGATCCAAATGCCCTTCTGATTTTTGGTACTTGGTGTGCCAAAAGATCACTTGCTTTTACATTGTTGCCTATGTGTCACATAGGTACCTTACATTGGTGTTTGGACTGATGACCTTTTTGAGCTGGGACTGGACTTTACTTTGTAAAAGTGATTCTTTAGAAGCTAATGTACTTTGAAGTCCAAATTGAGGCCTCAATATCCTTTTTTCTGCTCAAATTTCACTACAGGTTTGTGCTTATAATACATTGGTTTATGCAGGAAATATATCGTGGTATGATGGCGAACATACAAAGGTAATGGAGGATGGACATTACATAATGTTGAATGATTCAAACTATTTCCGCTGATTTGCTCTCGTGGCTATCGATTCTAGATCTTGATCGCAAAAATTGAAGTTGTATCCATAACTGATGCTTGATTTATGTTTTTGTGGAATGAGAATTCTTCTTTAAGCTCAGAAATGTTGAGCTTTACAATTGGGAGGCAAGTTCTCCTACAAGCACAATGTTGCGAAAAGGCTACTAGTGTCATTTGTATATGAAGGTTGGCATGGATTCTTGACCAAAATGTACATTTGGACACGCTTTCTTGCAGGCCTGCTATTCGAATTGAGGTTTGTACATACATGGTGGTGTCATTTATTTGAGTATTTTAGTTGATTCATGTTGTAATTTATTGAGCCACCTTGTTGTTGTAACATAGTATTCATTGTTTTAGCATGAGATTATTAGCATAGTGAAGAAGGTTGCAGCAGTAAGTTAGGATGGTATTCTTTTGTAAGATAGTAAACCAAGCCTTTGTAAGCATTTGTTTTGGAAAATGACACATTATGTAATATGTACTTTGTGGAGTTTATAATTTTGAAGTTAGATGATTGTTAAAGCTATATTGTTATAGATGCTTAGCAAAGTGAAGCATTTCGCTCTTACCTCAAGCATAAAGATGGACGTTGGAACGAGCAATTCGTTTGGGTGTGGGGGTTAAAATTCACGAATAGCCATTCAGCTCTTGTTATTGAAAGATAACTGTTGTTATGGGCCAGTCCATTACCTGATACAGGTATTAAATAAATACAGTATGCCCAATAGTAAATGTAGAAAAAATAACCCAATTAAAACTAAGTAATAGCATTTTCTTCTTGTATCTCAAAACCCCCTGCAAGTTGGAGGGTGAGATCCCAACTTGCGACGATGCAAGTGATGAAGAGTACCTCCCAAGGGCTTAGTAAACATGTCAGCAAGCTGGTTTACACTAAAAGTATGAAGCAGCTGAAGCAACCCTTCATTCAGCTTGGTGCAAACAAAGTGATAATCCAGTTAATGTGCTTGGTGCGCTCATGGAAGACATGGTTCTTGGCAATATGGATGGCAGCCTGGTTATCACAAAACAAAGTAATAGGAGAAGAAAAAATAACACCAGAATCAGATAAAAGTCGGCAAACCCAAGTTATTTCAGCAGTGGCCTTACTCATGGATCTATATTCAGCTTCAGCAGATGATAAAGAAACTACAGATTGTTTCTTGGACTTCCAACCAGTTAAACAATCCCCTAACAAGATGCAGAACCCACTGATGGACTTCTTACTGTCTGGGCATGAACCCCAATCACAATCACAATATTCACTAAGAGAAAGATCATAAGAGTTGTTGTAGGAAACCCCAAAATCAAGAGTACCCTTAAGATACATGAGTAGTCGCAAGTCAGCTTGCATATGAGGAAGACAAGGCCTTTGCATGAATTGGCTCAAGTGTTGGACTGCAAAGCAAATATCAGGTCTGGTATGGGTCAGAAAATTGAACTTACCTACCAAACACATATAATTCTCAGGATTAGGCAGTAGGATCACCATGATCAGCCATTAACTTTTCTTGCATTTCAAGGGGGGATACAATTGATGAACAATCAGAAGAATGGAACTCCTTCATAAGATCTTTCACAAATTTCTTCTGATGTAACAACACCCCACCCTATGAGTACAACACCTCAATACCCAAAAAATAGTTAAGATGACCTAGATCTTTAATCTTAAATTGATCATAAAGAAAAAATTTACAGCATCAATTTCAACCACATCTGTCCCAGTGATGATAATATCGTCAACATAGACAACTAAGAGTACCAGGTTATCACCAGAACCCTTAATAAAGAGTGAATAATCATTGAATGAGTGTGAATAACCTCTAGGTGCGAAGGACTGGGACAACTTTGCATACCATTGCCTTGAAGCTTGGCGTAGACCATATAAAGATTTTTTCAATCGACATACCAAATTGTTTGAAACAGAATCATCAAATGCAGTGGAAACAGAAAGACCAGGTGAAATTTTCATATAAACTTTCTCATCTAAATCCCCACGCAGAAAAGCATTATTAACATCTAATTGAAATAGTGACCAATTTCTTTTAACAGCTATAGCAATTGAAGCTTTAACAGTGGAAAGTTTAACCACCGGAGAGGAAGTTTCATGAAAATCTATCCCCCCAACCTGTGTATCACCTCTAATTACAAGCCTAGCTTTATATCTTTCTACATTCCCATCATCTTTGTACTTAATTTTGTATACCCATTTGCAACCAATTGGCTTCTTGCCTTTGGGTATCACAACTATATCCCAAGTGTTATTAGTCTCCAATGCCTCAAACTCCTTTCTTATAGCAATCTGCCACTCAGAGATAGTTGCTGCTTGAGAGTAAGTATTAGGCTTAAAAACATGTTCGCTAGAAGTATACACAATTGTTGAATTAGCAGATATGGAGCTAGAGGTAGTTTTAAGTTATAAACATAATTCTGCAAATAAGAGGGAGGATTGTGAGGTTTAGAGGACCTCCTTAAAGGTGGAAAATCAGATTCATAAAAGGAAGGAGGAAAATTAGATTCAGAGGGAAAAGAAATAGGGAGACTAGGGGAAACAGAAGGGTCATTGTTGAGAGACAATTTAGAAGTAGAAAAAGAAGGGTTAGAAGAAGAAGGATCTGATGAAATAGGGAAAAACAAATCATAAGACATTGAAGAATGTTATGGAACAGAATGAACAAAACAAGTAGAAAAAGGCAAGTTTGACATAACAGGAGAATAGGATCCAGATTTGACAGAGGGAAAAACATGTTCATGAAATACAACATCTCTAAAGATAAGACATGTTTTATTTTGTAAGTCATACAGCTTGTAACCTTCTTTTCAAAAGGATAACCAATGAATACATAAGAAGTAGCCCTAGGCTTAAGTTTGTCCCTATGAGGTTTTGGAACAGTAGAATAGCACAAACATCCAAAAGCTCTAAGATTTCAGTAGGTGGGATGATTGTTGTACAGGATCTCATAAGGGATTTTGTTCTTTAATAGAAGGGAATTTGTTAATCAAATAGGTGGCTGTGAGTATGCAGTCTCCCCTAAATCTAATAGGGAGACAAGATTGAAAAAGAAGGGTCTTAGTAATTTCCAAGAGATATCTATGTTTCCTTTGCACAACTCCATTTTGTTGTGGGGTGTGAGGATATGTTGTCTGATGCAATATCCCTTTTTCAGAAAAGAACTTGGAACCAAGAATACTGGAACCCAATTCTAAGGCATTGTCACTTCTGACTTGCTGGACTTTCAACTGGAATTGAGTTTCAGTCATAGAAATAAAGGCTTTTAGGAGGTCAAAAGCATTGTTTTTGGTTCTCATTAGGTGTGTCCGAGTGGCTCTTGAATAGTCATCAACAATAGTCGTAAACTATTTTGAGCCAAAATAAGTGGGAGAATGATATGGACCCCAGGTGTCAACATGGATCAGTTGAAAAGGTTTTGTGGATTGTATGCTACTATCAGGGAATGGTAATCTTGTTTGTCTTGCTAGAGGACATATTGGACAAGAAAAAGATTGTTTGGAGGATAATTGTGACCCAAGCATGCATATATATATATATATATATATATATATATATATATATATATATATATGTTTCATTCTAAAAAAGGGAATATGTCCAACTCTATAATGCCAAACAACATCCATTTTATTGATATTATTCAGATTTTCATCAGTACTAATATGTGTCACATCAACATCAGCAACATTTACATTTTTTGCATCATATTGTACCTCAGGAAAAACACAAACAGGAGAAATAGCACTAGAAAAAGTAGCTAGAAGCAGCACTAGAAGAACAACAGGTGGAAGAAGTAGCTTGTAGAGACTGTGATGCAATTTACCAAGAACCAGAGGCATCTTCAGAGAAGGGGCATGTATAGCTCAAAGAGTTCTGGTAAACAAAACGATCCCATTGTATTGTTCTAACAACTTATGAACAAAATAAGATTGTATTGAAAGGAATGAACATACAGAACATGATGAATTGTGAAATGTGGAAACAAATTTAAGGATCTTATTAAATGCACCTTTACTTTGTAACCATTTGGGAGAGAGACTAGACAAGGTATATGCAATGTCCTTAGATTAAACAGAAGTTCTTTATGAGAGGTCATATAATCAGAAGCTCCAGAATCTATTATCCAAAAAAACTATCTACTTGTGAAAGTATGCATGACTTGAGAGAAATACTTTCTGACAACAACTTACCAGCAACGTTTGCAGAAGCCATAGAGTGGGAGTAGAGGAGGAAACAGCAGTTACATGAGAATGTTGCAGTAACATCATCAGTTAGGAAAGTTGATCTTACGTTGAACCAAAAATCATTGGAGCATTACTAGACTCAGATGGCTTGTCAGAATCCAAAATCACATTAACAAAAGGAGAGGGAGAATTCAGTTCAACATGAGCTGCAGTTTTCCTACTGGTAGCCCCTTTTGTGAACTTAAAATTTGAAGAATACCCATGTAACTTGTAGCACTTGTCAATAGTATGACCAACTTTCTTACAATATTTGCATGTAATGGGTCTTTGTGTGTCAAAGTTGACTCTAGAAGGAATACCTTGTTTAGATACCCCATCATTGAAAGATGCAGATGTAGGAAGAAACTGAGGAGAGGTAGAGACCTGAATCTGCTTCTCATCTGACAATAATATGTTGTAGACGGTACTCACATATGGAAATGGTTTAATCATGAAATATTGCTCCTGGTTTGCACATATATATATCATTGACACCCATCAAAAATTGGTACACCTTTTGAACATCATCATCCCTTTGATAATCGGATTTGAAACCACAGTTACAACAAGACCTGACTCTACTAATTGACAAGTAATCAATTTCATCACACAATTGCTTGATTTTGTTGAAATAAGAAGCAATATCAAGCGATCCTTGTGATATATGAGAAAGTTCTTTCTTAAGTTCAAATACCCTTGCAGCATCTGCCTAACCATATATTTCCTCCAACTCACTCCAAATATCGATGGCAAGTTCAGAATACTCAACACTATGAGCAATATCTTTGGATAGGGAGTTAATCAAGCAAAAGAATAATAACTCCAAAAAAATGATCAGTCGCCAGAAGATATTCGCTGCTAATGAAATCTTTCATCTTTGTCATTAATATGGAAGAAACAAACTCAAAGTATCGATGAAGATTCGCTGGAATGAAGAAACCAAAAAAATCAAAGCATAGAGAACAGCGGAATCTCAACAAAATTCTGATGAAACTAAGCGATTGTAGACTAATCTATCTAGATCTCGGCTCTGATACCATGATAAACTCCATTAATGATGAGATCGAAGAAAGATGAACGAAGAAGGAGAAGGGCGGAAGTTTCTAGATATTTTTCATTAGAGAAAAAATGAATCCCAAATCAATTCATCTTTGTCATTAATACGGAAGAAACAAACTCAAAGTATCGATGAAGATTCGTTGGAATGAAGAAACCAAAAAAATCAAAGCACAGAGAACAGCGGAATCTCAACAAATCTCTGATGAAACTAAGCGATTGTAGCCTAATCTATCTAGATATTGGCTCTGATACCATGATATACTCCATTAATGATGAGATCGAAGAAAGATGAACGAAGAAGGAGAAGGGCGGAAGTTTCTAGATAATTTTTCATTAGAGAAAAAAATGAATCCCAAATCAGTCTGTTACAAAAATAATATTTTCCCTTACAATATATGGGCCAGTTCATTACCTGATACAGGTGTTAGCTAAATACAGTGTAGGCCCAATAGTAAATGTAGAAAAAAAAACCCAATTAAAACTAAGTAACATCATTTTCTTCTTGTATCTCAACATATCTTCTTGTTTATACATTTAGACCAATTTTTTGTCTGATTTTGAAATCAAAATCTTCAAATCCCAAAAAGAGTTCTAGTCTTCTAGAGTAGTTATTGAAGATTCCTACTCATAAAATATCTAAAATTTCAAGTAAAATGCATATCCAAATACAACTTTAACTTTTAAAATATGTTTCATCTCATCTCAAAAATTCATTTATCAAGGTTCAACTATGTTCAAACGCTAGATTAAAATTATGCAAGTGAAACTCTAGAATGTTTTCATATAATTTCACTTGTCAATTTGAAATTCGAGGACCTACTAATTTCCAAAAATACATGACAACAAATGGGCTTGGGGGAGGGGGGAGTGCACGGTTAGTCACTAATAATATATGTATTTACTTCTAAGACACTATTTAAAATATTTTTAGTATTTAGCCAATGCTTTAATAACTTTAACGGCCTGGACGAAAATACCCTTCTTCTGATATCCTTAACTTTTGAACTTAACTTCAGGACTTCAGGACTACATGTCCTTAACTTTTGAACTTGGAACTCTAAACTCAGGACTACATATCCTTAACTTTTGAACTTGTAACTGTAAGTTCAGGAACAAGTGTCCTTAACTTTTGAGCTTGTTAGTCTAAGTTCAGGACCTATTATCATTAACTTTTGGGCTTCTTAGCCTAAGTTCAAGACTTATTGTCCTTAATTTTTGAGCTTGTTAGTCTAAGTTCAGGTCTTTAAGACCTATTGTCCTTACTTGTAACTGTAAGTTCAGGACCTGTTGTCATTAACTTTTGAGCTTGTTAGTCTAAGTTAAGGACCAAGTGTCCTTAACTTTTGAACTTGTAATTCTAAGTTCAGGACCAAGTGTCTTTAACTTTGGAACTTGTAACTCGAAGTTCAGGACCAAGTGTCCTTAATTTTTGAACTTGTAACTGTAAGTTCAGGTTCCACAATGTAGTAGAAAATCAAACATTATTTATATCTTTTAACAAAAACAATAAAAATGATAATAATTGCAATTTACATATAAGATTGATGTCAAATTACACAATAGAAAGCTAATAACAAAAAGAAACAACTAAAAAAATAAAAGACTACATAACCTTCATCTTCTCTTTCATGAAATATCTTCTAAAAGGCGTTTATGGTGTTTTTTTGAGACACAAACACATAAATTAAAAGACACTTTATACATATAAAGAAATAACTAATAAGTTATAATGCATTTAAGGATGTAAACATAGAATAGCTTGGTTGAAGGGCGAGTTTAATATCAAAGACATAGTCATGTGTTACTGAGAGAAAAATACACAGAAGAGATTGAGCGAGAAGCACACATAGTTAGCCACTTCTGTACAGAGAGAAGTGATGGTTAAGGAAGAAAAGAAATGTAAGAAAGAGTAAAAATATCTTTTTAAAATAATTTTAATAAAGTAGTAGCTATTTTTTTCAGCATTAGAATTGATGGATAAAAAATAAACATTACCTTATTTAGTGGCTACCATACGCTATTTTTACCTACAAATGGCTAGTCATAACTCTCAATCCAAGCCCAACTGTTTTGCAAGTGGAGGGCCTTGGGCTAGTAATGTCTCAACCCAATTGTGTTCTTTCACAACTTGGCCCTACGTTATTCTCATAATATGCTATAAGGAATTTTTATCTTCTGTAGCAAAGGTTAACACCTTATTTATTTTAAATAAATACTATTTAAAAAATTATATTCTATAGATACTTTTTAAGGCTTATAGCAAAATATTTAATTTTTGTTACCTCCTAGCCCTACGCCACTAAATATGCTAATCAGTTACAATATTTCATTCTCTCTCTATTTTGATATATCTCATTTTCTT
Source organism: Nicotiana benthamiana (assembly GCA_034376525.1). Taxonomy (NCBI): domain Eukaryota; kingdom Viridiplantae; phylum Streptophyta; class Magnoliopsida; order Solanales; family Solanaceae; genus Nicotiana; species Nicotiana benthamiana. Next base: position 87,022,489 of record CM067333.1, on the reverse strand, counting down.
TCCATGTCCCATTAAAATTTTCGATTTTCTTCCTCTTCCCTGTCTAGTTCGCTTGCGATTTCTCCTCCGTCGATATCCTCAATTATAGTAGGAGAATTGTTAGAGTATAGTTGCACCCGCGATGACGTTGAGGACGTAATTGACTGGGTCAGCATGGGAAGTAGCCATAGCGAGGCAAGTGGTACTGCTTGAACTGCACCACCAGCACTCATCGATCTAGTCGATCTCAATCGGATTCTCCGTGTATCTTCATTGTTCAGCAATTCCTCTGAAAATTCACCCCTGGGGATTATAACCCTAAAGAAGATATGCAGATGCTCATCTATAATAATTTGAAGATATGCAAATGCTCATCTATAAGATTAATGAAGTATTACTACTAAAGAAGATATGCAGATGCTCATCTAAATGATTAGTGACGTATTACTACTAAAGAAGATATGCAGATGATCATCTAAAGAAGATATGGAGATGCTCATAATGAATCTGAAGTATTTCAAACGCAAAACCTATCCCCTCCGCCAGATTGTTATCTAAAAAATTTCATTTCTTATTCATCATTTTCTTTCTTCTATTGTTCAAACTCATGCTCTAATATTTTTTTCTTTATAATTTAATATATCTCGTTGTATTTCATGTATTTCATTGTATTCACTGTCTTTTTTTCTTTTTGTATTTCATTCGATGTATTCTATGAATTTCATTGTATTCATTATCTCGCTATATGCTATGAATGTATTCATAAGTTTTTTATATATGTATTCAGATGTATTAGATAATTTCTTTGAAGATTGACATTTTTTGGGGTATTTTTCGATTGAGAATCTTTTTATTATTGAAAATACAACATTTGTGTGTTATAATTGAGTTTATTGAGTTATATTAGGAGTCTATTATGTTAATTGATTCACTTTCCCTTTTAAAAACAGTATAATCCCCTATTTCACGCCGTGAATACAAGTCGAATACAATAATCGGTCCAGCAGTAATCTCATATTTCACTCCATGAATACAACCGAATACACTCCAATACAACAACTGACTAGCTGGACTTCCCTGGTTCACGCCTATTTTTACTACTGTTTTCATGAATGTAATAACTTAAATACATCAAATACGTATTATAACCACATAAAAAGTATCTATGATTTGTAATATAGCAAATAATATCTATAAATAGTTAAGTATTATTAAAAGATAGTGTTTTATGAAAATTTCTCCAATATAAACTCGATAAGCTCCATCAGGTTAAAGATAAATTTTTATCAATAATAATATATATGCTAGCATATGATCGTAAGTTCTCTATCTTGGCTAAGAATTTTTGCTCATGTTTAATCCGTCTTTTTTAGTACTCCTTTTTGCTACAGTCGGAAAATTAAATAAAATTATCAAAATCTTTCATAATTAGGTTGCATGTCTCAAATCTATAGGGAGCAAAAACTCGATATTCTAAACAGGGGCAGATGTAATCTGTTAATGATGGATTCAATTGAATCTATAATTTTTAACACAAGTAAAAATTTATATATTGTTATAAACTAAAGCAAAAGACAAGAACAATAGAGCAAGAACAATAGCAATAGAGAGAAGAGTAGAGAGAGTTCTTCTTATTGTGTTGAGAGGGGTGAATTACAATGGTAGAGAGCACCTCTATTTATAGGGAGGAGGAAGATCTTGCTACCAATAATAGGACTCTAAATCTCTCTAATTAAGTACATTAAAGACATTCACCTTAAATAGAAGTGTAAGAATCTTCTATTTCATAACACTCCCCCTTGAATGTCTATTCAATGATGTGCCTCGTTAAAACCTTAAAACAAAACCCAATGGGAAAAATTAAAGTAAGGAAAGAGTATACATGTTTGAATATGCGCCTATTGGTTGCCTCGTTAAAAACCTTGCAAGGAAAACCCAGTGGGAAAAAACCTTGTAAGGGAAAAAGAATGCAACGCGCATTAACTCCCCCTAATGAGTACATCAATTTAAGCCTTGAGCATTTGCATTCCAATCTTTGTGCATCATCTTCAAAACGATCTTTGGTAGATATTTGATAAATAAATCAACCATGTTGACTTGAATAAATATTCCGCACCTTGAAATCATCACTCTTGATAGGTATGAACATCTTCATATAATGTCGTGGAATAGCTCTTCAATATCTCCATAGATGCATTCTCAATGCCATCATGCTTATAGTTATAGCAAGATACATATGTACACAAATTGTACTTAGGATGTGGTACTTCAGGACCAAGAATTGCATATGCTTCAAGCAACTTAAATCTTTCAAGTTAAGTCATGTAAGCCATATAATAGACTTTAGATGCATATCAAGTTTTCCATGTCATGCTAGACAAATAAGATATCGAAAACTGACTATACATACCTTTGACTTTTATACTTTCAAGCATTTGAACTATAGGTTCAAAACTACATGTCTTTCATATGGAATCAATTCTTCTTGAATTGTATCTCTTCCATTTAGTTACTTTCTTTGGGTCAGCAAATGCGTATAGCATGCTTTGCAATATGTTGCAATTGAATTATCCCTTTTATGAACTTCAGGTTCATATCATGATATTCGGGGATATACATATACAAATGAGAATTCATCCCATGTAACATTTTCTCAAGTGATTATCATGTCTCCCCCTCATGTTAGTAAAGCTAACATGTTTGCTCAACTTTGGGAAATCATCTTTGTGCATTATGTCAATATACACAGCACCTTAATATAAGATGAAATTATTTGGTTCCTGACCCTGAACCACTTTTGAGGGGAGAATATACTCTTGTATACAACTTATATCAAACTGATATATACAACTTCGTTCTCATAAGGAACAGTTTAGCTATTAAGTGGAAGCACTCAATAATTATCTTGCTAAACCAACTTTGATATAAACCAACTTATCAAGATGAACTGTCTTGAGTAGAGAATCTGGAAACTATGCTCGAAGTTAGATTACTGAGCGATTTACCCCGCAAGCACCGGCCAGGCTGCGGGTCAATAACAATTGCGCATGTAACCATTCCATAGATGCATCATATTTGGTATACATGGCAGGTGAATGGGCCCATATTCACCTTTGATATTTCCAGAATCAAGGGGCTTCAACCCGAACTCTTTAGTTGGTCAGTTCATTACTGAGAACAAGAACTTCTAGTTCTTTGATATTCACCTATGTGAATTTGCACATCATACTTCAAATGAGATGGCTAACACGAATGTCAACTGAATAAATTATCAATATTGGTAAACTTCAAATTTACACCATGACATGTGCACTTATCAATAAACTTCGGGTTTATTATGACATGGGTTTTATACCAATAGATATCCACTTTATTGTGGCATTCTTTCGTTTGTGTAGTACAAACTGGAGAACAAAGCGGGTAGCTTTTCATATACAAATTACCCCGCTACAAGTTGTAGTAATAGGAGAATCAAAGCCTTCCTTTATTTATAGTCTCAATATCATCAATCGCCTTCGCGTGTACTTTTGGAAACTGGATAAGTTTCTTTGAGACTTACTACAGCACAATACTCAATTGTGTTTCTCCAACATAGTAATAATTGGCTCTTCGAGAGCTCTCAATTAACTTTGTACTACCACAGGTTCATCAACACCCGTGTGGTGAATATCTTTCTTAAAGAGAAAGTTATACCATTATGGTCATGTCAAACTTATATGCAAGATATGTTTCTTGCATTATCGTTGTCCTTTAATGGTCATATTTCCAAAATACTTTGGCGTACAATAGGTACGCGACCAACGATCATTCATGCCATATATCATCTCAAGCCTCCTTCTAGGAGTGAGTGTGGTATATTCAATACCAATTTCATGTTCATATTCTTCCAACATTGAATATGTATTTGTGAATCACATTCACTTCGAGGATATGTGATTTTGTTATCCTTTTCAAATCTATAAATGCTTCAGGCATTTGATTTGCTATTCTTTGCAAATGGATAATCTTTTGTGCCTCTTTCTTTCAAATAGAGGTATGTGGATCAAGATGAGATAATGATGCATTTTTCCACAAAATTTCCCGTTTGGTTTCACCAACTTCTCCCCCTAATTTTGGGAAAAGTGTCTCATCAAATTGACAGTCTGCAAATAGTGCAGTGAACAAATCTCCTGTCAATGTTTCGAGGTAGCGAATAATGGAGGACGCGTCAAACTCAACATATATTCCTAACCTCCTTTGCAAACCCATTTTGGTGCGGGATGGCGGTGCTACAGGCACATATACTGCGCATCCAAAGCTTCTTAAATGGGATATATTGGGTTCATGACCCAAAACCAATTGCAATGGGGAATATTTGTGTCAATTCGTCAGTCAGAGACGAACTAGCATTGCTGCATGCAACATGGCGTGACCCCAAACCGAAGTGGGCAGCCGACGAACTAGCATTGCTTCATGCAAAATGGCGTGACCCCAAACCGAAGTGGGCAGCCGACAAACTAGTATTGTTGCATGCAAAATGGCGTGAACCTAAACCGAAATGGGCAGCCTCGTTTTCATGAAGAATTCAAGATTATTCTCATCTATTTTCCATTAACTTCGCAAACGCAAGGTTGCGTGATGACAACAAGCACACATTAGACCATCTACAGGATGCGTCTATCAAGACCATGAAATACCTAAACGACCCACTAGGTGGGTGAATAGGTCCACAAATGTCCCCTTGTATACGTTCCAGAAACGGGGGTGACTCAGTCCCAACCTTTGTGAGGGATAGTTTGATAATCAGCTTGCCTTGATAACACGAAGTGCAAGGATATTCATTACTTGAAAGAATTTTGAAATTCTTTAACGGATGCCCATATGAGCTTTCTATAATCCGTCTCATCATGGTTGATCCTGGGTGACCCAGTCGATCATGCCAAAGTACAAATGTATTGGACTCAGTATTCTTTAGATTTACTGTTGAATGTGCCTCAATTGCACTAATTCTTGTCCAATACAGGCCACAAGATAAAGACGGGAATTTCTCAATAACCCTCTTTTGGCCGGAGTGAAGTGAGGACGAGATATTCAAGATTATCTTCATCCATTGTCTCAATATTGTAGCCATTCCGGCGTACATCTTTAAAACTCAACAAGTTTCTTCTTAGACTTGGAGGAGAATATTGCATTCTCTAAGATAAACGTCATGCCTTTGGGTAGAGTTACATTTGCTCTTCCGGAGCCTTTCAATCAATTTACTTCCCATGGTATGACATACAAAAGAAATACAGGAACATAAGAATAAGCAAGTTCAATTCCTTTTGTGTCACATAATATTTTCAAAATCTACTACTAACAGTTGACAAACAAAATAAGATATGTTATCCATAATCAATTACTTTGCAGTTTGAAAATTTCAGCGTTTTTCATAAGACAATCGATTATTAAACACACACAATCGATTGTTGGAACATAGACAATCGATTGTTAGACATACACAATCGATTATTTGTTATTTTTGAAAAACTTCATATCACACTGTTTAAGACAATCGATTGTTATTCATAGACAATCGATTGTTGGCTATTTTTTTGAAAAATTTCAGACCTCACTGTTTCAAGACAATCGATTGTTAGACAAAGACAATCGATTGTTGGCTATTTTTGAAAAATTCTAGAACACTGTTTCAAGACAATCGATTGTTAGCCAAAGGCAATCGATTGTTGATCAATTGTTTTTCAACTTTAATGCGAAAATAGTTGATAATCGGCTAGTTTTTCAGGCTAGTCGATTACCCCCACTGGAAAATAAAAGTTTTATTGATATTTGAACATATTGAAGATATTCTAAAGAACTACTGCTAACATTGCTTTATGAACTAGCTAATACGAGCTAATACTAATGACTATTAGATTATTCACTAACTAATACAAATAAGTAGAACAAAATCAAATAACTCCATCTTCTTTCATCATGGTCCCATCGCCGATTAGGTGGTCTATTTTCCCCTCGGGTTGCTCAAAGAAGTCTGCCACATCCATGTGGGTGATGTCCTCATTGTCGTCATAGACAAAGTTTGTTTCAGGGCCTTTTCTCTTTCGAGATGCTTGATAAAGGTCAACCAAGTGTCTTGGTATACGGCAAATCTTTGACCAGTGCCCTTTCCCACCGCAACGATAACATATAGTTTCTGAACTATTTGCCTTAGGATCTTCGGGATCCCGTTTCTGCTTTCGGTGGTTATCTCTCTTTGGGGGGTGACGGACTTCTTTGGAATTTCTTCCTTGTCCACGTCCTTGGCTTTGACCCCGTTTATGACCGTGATCATGGTCCCTTTTATGTTTGGCATAATGCGAGTGCACCATATCTGCTTCAGGCAGTGGTGTAGACCCAGTTGGTCTATTTTCGTGATTTCTCATGAGCAGATCATTATTTCGCTCAGCCACTAGTAAGAGAGAAATCAGTTCAGAGTACTTCGTAAAGCCTTTCTCTCGGTACTGTTGCTGCAGTACCATATTGGAGGCATGAAACGTTGTAAACGTTTTCTCAAGCATATCGTAATCGGAGATGTTATCTCCACATAGCTTCAGTTTAGAAGTAATTCTGAACATAGCAGAATTATATTCAGAAACGGACTTAAAGTCCTGTAGCCTCAGATGGGCCCAATCATATCGTGCTTGTGGCAGAGTGACCAACTTCAGGTTGTCATATCTCTCCTTTAAGCTGTTCCACAAAACGAGTGGATCCTTGACGGTGAGATATTCAATCTTCAAACCTTCGTCAAGGTGGTGGCGCAAGAAAATCAAGGCATTCGCACAATCTTGGGTGGATGCTTTTTCTTTATCTTTGAGGGTGTCTCCGAGACCCATAGCATCTAGGTGGATTTCAGCATCCAACACCCATGTCATATAGTTCTTGCCCGAAATTTCAAGGGCAACGAACTTTCTTTTCATAATGTCAGACATACTCGAAAATTAAATTAGGAAGAGGGAAAATACCTTGGATTTTCGAGAATGATACTTGAGACGGTAGAGTCTCGTGCTGATAACGTGTTATAAACTAAAGCAAAAGACAAGAACAATAGAGCAAGAACAATAGCAATAGAGAGAAGAGTAGAGAGAGTTCTTCTTATTGTGTTCAGAGGGGTGAATTACAATGGTAGAGAGCACCTCTATTTATAGGGAGGAGGAAGATCTTGCTACCAATAATAGGACTCTAAAATCTCTCTAATTAAGTACATTAAAGACATTCACCTTAAATAGAAGTGTAAGAATCTTCTATTTCATAACATATATAAAATTTATTAAAAATTTTAAAATTGTAAATACAAACCTATGACTTAAAAAAATTGAATTTAATTCTAGAACATTAAAAAAATGAATTCATAAAATTTATATTCTAGATCCGCCCTAATTCTAAAACTCGTGACAAGATTGGCAAATCTTCTTCATGCCTGTGATTTCTATTTGCAGTTACCTACGGATTCCAAGATATTATTTGCGCAGTATAGTCCTCTTTAAGATCACTCTTTAAATTATGTCCCCGTAAAGTTAGTGGGATAAGTTTGCCTATTAAAGTAGCTGCATTAATATCTTTTCGCAGGCGGATTTAACTTATATTGAGCTAATAGGGATAACATTTGAATGCTGGAAAAAAAAAAAAAGAAGACCACCTGTGCAGTTCGGAATGACATTAAAATATACACAGTTTACACTATTTTTAAAAATTAGTTAATTCGCTCAATTTTAAAGTTCAAACTCTAGGATCTTGTGTTGTAAGTTCAATAATTATATCCAAAAATTCGAATTTTATGTTCTCGATTTTAAATTAACGATTTAGAAATTCAAGATAATTAGATGTGTTTGGTATGAAGGAAAATTATATGGGATAAAATATGTTCATATTAATGTTCGCATGAAAAAGTAACGTGTGAAACCGGAGATAGAAGAAACTAGGGCCCCAGAGCGGTGATCTCACTTGTAATCGGAAAGACTGGTATTCGTAAAGGCGAAGCAATTGCCTACCACCTGGTAGCATTTAATGAAGGATATTCTATAGTATAAAGTGCATAATTCGTTGCAGAGAACAAGGCAATTACTGCCTACCATTACACACTCTTCAATGGCTCCCATAATTGTCATTTAAGAGGGGTGTGACCTTATGACCTTATTCCCTGTGTACAATTATAAATAGTAAGCTCTACCGTCATCGTAAGATACAAATTTTCTGAGAAACATATGCTATACTCTGTTAAAAGCTCAATATAATTTTATTTTCTTGCTCGTTTATATCATTATTAGTCTTCCGGGAAGCCTTGCTCCCGGAATTAAGATATTATGTTGTTTTATCTCCATCTCGAAGTTAAGTATTATATTTTTTGTATAATTATCTATCATCTTAGGATCAAATTAATTCACTTATCTATAAAATCATGTATAAATTCAATTGTACCATTTTACAGGTTAAATAAAAATATCTTTTATTTCATGACAAATGAGTGAATTTATCGCTTATTTTACCTTGTTTAATTGATGAGTGATAAACTTTTTCTGAAAAATATTTTCTAGTGTTAGTTTAAAGAGTAGAATTTTTTGAAAAATAATTTTTTATTCTACTCTCCTCATTCCCCCTTCCCCCATGTTTGTTGTGCCTCCCCCCTCTCCCCCACCCCCTCTCCCCCCCCCCCCCAAAAAAAATCCAACATTTTCAGGATTTTATTTTTTCAAGAATTTAATTATTCTTATAAAAATTCTCATATACTCAAAGAAACTAATGTGTTGCTTTACTTTTCTAAGCAAAGACAATATAGGAATTTTTGCTCCATAATATAAAAAATGATATTTTTTTTGTTGAAAAAAAGGTATCTTTCTACAACATGAAAATAAAGTACCCATTTTATTGAAATAAAAAAATAGCTTTTCTACATCATCAAAAGAAAATACTCATTTTGTTGAAATAAAAATATTTTTCTACATTATGAAAAAAGATTTTTTTTTTTGAAATGAAGGAAAATATTTTTTACTACATTATTTTGTTGAAATGAAAGAAAAAAAATTCTACATCATGAAAGGAAATACTTTGTTGTTAACATTTTTTAAAACAAAACTATATCATAAAAAAAAATACTCATTTGTTGAAATGAAAAAAAAAATCTATTTATAATATGGAAAGAACATACTATTAATAATATTCCTATTTAAGATGGGGATCGGGAAAAGGGGGAAGGGTTGGTGCAAGGGTTGGGGTGGGTTAATGGTTTCCCTTTGGAAATTTCTTTTATACCAAGCACACCCTTAGTCCCCAATTTCAAAATTAGCAGCTTAAAAATTTAGGAAAATTTTTTGGGATACTTAATCCTAAAGTTTGGATAAATAATTAATCTTTTTATACATTATAAATTACTGATATATTTTAAATATTATATTTAAAGTGACTACTTGTGCATTTCGCCAGTAGTATTTTCCAAGCTCATAATGGATTAGAGTACAAATAGGGTGTACATAGATTGGGTTGATTCGGATTTTATAATTACCAAACCAAACTAATTGTGTCGTGTTATTAAATCCAAAGATCAAACCAAACCAATAAAACTCGAGTTTTTCAATCTCGGATTTATCGACTTTTCTCGGGTTTTTGGGTTATTTAGATTTTTTCTCTGGTAAAATCTTCGTAGAACAAAATATATAACATGTGCTCAAAATATTTCTTTAATCCTTGTAAGATATGATATATAAAGTATTTTTCAAGAAAACAATAGAAAATATAAGATGTATCATGGCATTGTCCTAAAATATCCAATAATAAAGAAAATAAAATTATGTAATACAAATCTTGGTAATGAAAAGGCCATAATAAAAATAAATATAATTTAAAAGTACTAAGTCATGCTAAAAATTATAGACTAATAAGGGAGTTTTAATTACATGACTAAATGCTAAAGAAAAAATAAAAATAGCTTATGCATTTTTATCTAAATTATTGCAAATAAAAAATATATATTTAATATATTCCCGTTCTCAGTATTAAATTGAATGTCTTTTGTTATTATTAATATTTATTTTATTTTATTTTTGGTCTTTTGTTAGCATTATCTAATTTATTAATATTAATGGCTATAAACTTATTGGAACATTCAAAAATTCTATGTCTGACCTTGAAATAATACATTAAAAGATAAAATTATGAAAAAAATAAAAAATATCTATAAATTACATCACAATAAGTATATTTATATATTAAATATATTTAGAATTTCTAATATGTGATGTCGGGTTAGTTTGGTTTCGGTTTGAGTTTTTTAGTAAAAACTAAACCAAACTAATTTTATTTTTTCTTTTTAACATTAAACCAAATCAAAGTGAAATTTTCGAATTATTAGGTTGATGTATTTATTGGTTTCCTTTGTACCCCCTAATTATAAACGCTTAAGATCTGATGAGTGAGTAGAGGTTAAAAAACATGTTTAGTGCATAACCATCCATCTAATTAAAGAATATGACTCTAAAATTTTTGTGGAGCTTTATTCCATCAAGTTTTCCAAGGTCAAGGACCACCAGTTTCCACCAACTATTATTCTCAACTTTCGTATCAGCGAATGTGATAGAGAAATAAAATTCCATCACCTCCTCCAGTAGTAAAAAGGCAAATAATTCTCAATTCTTTAATAAACCTTTCGAATAGAGAATCCAATCATTTGCAATTCTCAAATAATGCCACAACACTTGGCTGCTTTGCTCGTAATCACAATTTCCTACGGAGACGACCAAATTCAGGAGCGGAGCTGCAATGATGTTTATCCGTTCGCTAACCTAATACTCTAACTTCAGTCTTGTATTTGTATTGAAAATTATTTAATATATATAAATAATTTATTCAAAATTTAATAAGCTACACTTTTTATAATTTAAAATCCATAAATTTAAAATCATAACTTCGCTGAGCAAATTTCCTTTCGGCCACTGGTATTTGGGCACAAAAGGGAACTCCCACTAAGGCTTCAAAAAATATTAAACATCAATTAAAGAAAGATGAACAAAATAGAATACATTACTCAGACGGTCACTCAACTATCTCAAATTATCTTCTTAAAATACTTTACTTTCATTTGTAACACAAAGTCACTAAACTATGTCTATTGCACTCAGAAGATCACTAAATTAAATTTTTCAAATCTTGGATTACCAAATACCTATTTTACCCTCTATATAATAAATATTTATCTTTTCTTAAAATTTTTTAATATTGTAATTTCCCCCTTTTAACTTATATTATGGACGTACCTATAAAATAAATAAATTTATTTATAAATTTAAAAATAAAAATTATTTAACCATATATAATGCTGGAAAAAAAATAATGAGCATGATAAAAAAATTAATTAGAATAATTTCTTAGTAATAATAATTTTAGTATTAACAACAAAAATTCAAAAATTTATTTACACAATTCAAAATGAGAAAAATTAAGTTTGTAAAATATATATTCCATGCACGTAATATAAAAAAATTATTTAAATAAAGGTATTTTTATATTATAAATTATATATTTTTGAAAATTACGCTCAATTATATTATTATGTTTCTACCAACTTTTCGACGACACAAAGTTATGTCACCGGAAAGCAAGGGACTATATGTATAGGGTAAAATATGATATATTAAGTCGTGCATGGAATATATATAATATAATTGAGTATAATTTTCAAGAACATATAATGTATATTATAAAATATTTTTATTTAAATAATTATTTTTATAGTATGTGCATGGAATATATATTTTACTAGTTTTATTTTCTTTCATTTTGAATTGTGTAAATAACTTTTTAAATTTTTATTTTTAATATTAAAATTATTATTACTAACAAATTATTCTAACGGACTTTTTTTACTATGCTCATTATTTTGTTATTCCGGTAATACATATGCTTAATACTTTTTTAATTTCTAAATAATATTTATTTATTCTGTAGGTAAGTCCATAATATAAATTAAACAGGAGAAATTATAATATTAAAAAGTTTAAAAATAAAAAGAAGATAAATATTTATAATTTAGATGGTACAATAGGTATTTGACAATTCAAAATTTAAAATTTTAATTGAGTGACCTGTTGAGTGCAATATGTATAGTTCAATAACTCTGTTATTACAAACGAAAGTAAAGTAACTTTAAAATATAATTTAAAAAAGTTTGAGAGACTATTTAAGTAATTGACCCAACAAAATAAGAAAAACAAACAAAGCAATTCCAAATATAATTAACACAGTTAAGATACGACAGCGTTAATTATTTTACACAAAGTACAAAGACAAGGTGCAGCTGCTCGAGGAGTACGGTTTTTCTTTGTTGGACAACATGACCATGTCTTGGAATTCTCTTTATTGAAAGGTTCAACGTTTCAAGTTTAGAAGCCGATTGAGAAAAAAAGATGCTATATCAAATCATTCTTGGTGAGTACTAGCACCCATTATAAACAGCATAATCGAGCTTTAGTTTATCGAGATTAACTAATGGACATTTCGAATCCTCTATACATTTATAAAGAGACTAATCCCTTCATTTAATCATAAAGGACAGTATTTGAGTCGCAAGAAACTTTTGACACATGTCAAAAGCATGTTAAAATTTGTGATCATAAAAAAATAATTATATTGCTATAATTATATCATTTAAGTAAGATGATAAGTTTAAAATAAAAAATCTTCCAATACAAAAAGTGAATTTATTTTGAAACACCAAAAAGAAAAACATGCTAGATTAAATAAGATTAATAGAGTACAGACAAACGATGCTTGCTCCGATAATATTAGCTGGCTATAGTAAAGTGCTAATATCATAGAGGATATATAATCAATTTAGAAAATAACTTAATTTTTATAATAAATAATTATTGTATAGAATTAATGTTATAATGAGGCCTGATTGTACCAGGCACAAGCTCCTACCAATTTTTCCATCTAGAAATTTTGACACTTAGAAGGTGTTTGGATTGGCGTATAAGTTTGTAACACCCTCTTAATGCAAATGTTCTCTCTGAGAACAATCAATTATTGTTTTAATCATAGATGCATTCAGCCAAATTAGTATCCTCTATATTACATTCTCTTTTTCAAAGTAATACTAATAATAATAGTAAAATTTTAAAATAAAGCATTTCAAGTATTTCCCGTTATACAAACGCCACGTAAGTTCCACTCCTACATACTTTGATGGTGCATCACATCCACAATTGTGGACCCTCACTACAATCACACCAATGCGATCCATACCAGGAAATAAAATATCGTTTCCGAATCAGATTCACTTCCAAAAATAGGACCCACAACTCTGAGAAAACTTATAGAAAAGAAAACAAAATCAATTCACGCGAACTGCATCGGTCAAAAGTCGGTCGCCTCTTTATCAGCCAAAATATAACACGCTAAAATAATGACTTGACTTCGTTTAGATCACGAACAAAAAAATAGATAATTCAACCAGAACAGGAGATTATTAAAACAAAAATTAAAATTAGCAGAGAAAACAAGAGTATTATCTTATTTAAACCATAGTCTTAAGATTAAACATAAACTGGTAGAAGCAGAACCAATACCAATTACAGCACAACCCTAGAACTAGAACCACAGTAAGCAAGCAGTAACCGATAGATTAAAATTAAAAACAAAGCCAAAAACGGCGAGTTAAATATAGATAAACTAGATCATCATCAACGTCCTCAGATCTAGCAGAGTTGACCACAGTCAGCAATCACAACAGGCTTGGAGCACCTGCCAGATCCAGATCCAACAGCCTCAGCCTTCTTAATCGCATCATAGCCTTCAACAACTTGACCGAACACAACGTGCTTGCCGTCGAGCCACTCTGTCTTAGCGGTACAGATAAAGAACTGAGAACCGTTGGTTCCAGGTCCAGCATTAGCCATGGAGAGGACTCCAGGGCCGGTGTGCTTCCTTTTGAAGTTCTCGTCGGCGAATTTGGCGCCGTAGATTGATTCACCTCCGGTACCGTTTCCGGCGGTGAAATCACCTCCTTGACACATGAACCCTGGGATCACACGGTGGAAGGTTGAGCCTTTGTAGTGCAAAGGCTTGCCCATCCTTCCGACGCCTTTCTCGCCGGTGCAGAGAGCACGGAAGTTCTCCGCCGTCTTGGGAACGGTGTCGGCAAAGAGCTCCATCACCACACGGCCAGCTGGTGTGCCGCCGATAGTAAGGTCAAAGAACACCTTAGGGTTTGCCATCTCTCTAAATATTTCAGTGAGGTTTTCGCTGTGTACGATTTGTGCTTAGGGTTTAAGCTAAACGGGATATTATATAGGAAGATGTGAAAGCGGATAATTTAAAGTAAGATAAACGTGGCCGTCTGATTGAGACAGGTGTCAGGATCTCGGTGAGTCTGATAGAGAAAGGGCTTGGGTTAAAATTCACCGTAGCTGGTTGGAATCTTACCATGGTTAGTAAGAGTTATGGCTAATCACGTCACTGATGCTAACGGGCCACATAAAGCCGAACAAGGAAAGATAAGCTCAAGCCCAAGTCCATTTTGCATGACGAACCCAAACGTTTTCTTAGACCTTTAGCCTGACTACAGTTCTATTAAGGAATTTTTATCGGAAAATATCATTTTATATTTATTAATTCTAAATTATTTATTTTTTAATATTCAAATCCAAACTATTTACTATTTTTATTCATGAGGTCCAAATTATTTACCCGATTATTTTTCCAATAACTGTTTTGTCTATATCTCCATCGATGGCCTTGAACCTAGTGTTGTGGACGAATCCATATTATCGTTTTTAATTCCTCCTCTTTCATTGCACCACTATCTTTTCCTTTTTCACAAGTTTTTCCCTTTCCTCTTCCTCCCCATATTCTTCCTCTTCCTCTTCCTCTTGTTTGTGTACTTCCATTTCCCCTGCACCCTCTCCGTCTTCTCCGATTTCATCTTTATTATCATCGATTTTTATTTCCTCGCTATTCAGTTTAACCTTTCTTCTTGCTCATTTGTGTTCTTTTTCTTGTTTCTTCTCTTCTAGAGTTTTTTTCTCGAAAATCATAGTAGTAATATGTAGGTTTTGTCTGTGTGTTGAGGAGGAAAAAATCTTTTGAAGGAAAACTGTTGCAAATGAGTGAATTGGATCATATTTGTCAAATCCGAAATTAAATACTAGCAAAGATCGCGGGAATTTTCTTTTGGAAAAGGGCGGGTATATTTGGTTATCTGTATATTAACTACTGAATTTTTCGTCAAAAAAAGGTATAGATCCAGTAGCTTCCTATAGTGAAAGAGGATCCTTACTAACACGGAAAACTATGTAATCATCCAATATTTGTTTCCATTTACATTGTCATGTCCAAAAATTTGCAACTGCTTAGGTTGAAATCTTTCACAAGTAGAGCAGAGGCAAACACAATCTTCATGTCACCCCTTCTCCTCAATGACCTACACGTCTGCTAATGCAAAATCAATTTAACTTCAAAAAACAAAATCTTATAATAAATGGAAGGAGAACATGTATTGAGATTTGTTCTGAAGTTATTGAATTTAAAATTTTTATTTTAAAGATTTCTTGGTTGATTCAAAGTGGATGTTGTTAAATATTGCTTATAATATGTTCTAAAAGTTCAAACTGAAATTTGATAGCATTTGGAGTGATTTGAGGTGATTGAAATCGAAATTTCCAGCTGAAAATCGAAGAAGAACACAACTATACAATAGTATACTGCAATGGTATACAATATGCTATAGGAGTGTATAGCTATACTGCAATAGTATATTGTTATAATTTACAATATACTGCAACTTGCATATTGTAATAACACAGTTACCTAACAATATACGGCTACATATACAATATACTATAGGAGTATATAGTTATACTCCAACAGTATACTATTACAGTATACAATATATTATTATAGTATACTGTAATAATATGCAATATACCATAACAATATGTTGTAACATTATACAATGTACCATAATAGTATACTTATTACCCGTAAATTCACTTGCCTTTCCCTTTTAATTTGCTTTAAGCTTTTACCTAATGTGAGGGGCAAAGTGAGAATTCAAATCTTTTTTTTGCTATGATTTATTCTCTGACTTGAATTCTAAGTCTTTTGACTTCTGCAAAATATTAATATGCCATTGGTGGACCTTGAAGTTTTGAAAATTATAAATTGGGTTTGTTGAGTTTGTGGTTATTTTTAAACTCAAAACAAGGAAAAACAATTTAACTCTTTGCATACAATTATATACCCTGTTGGTATAGTTATATACTATACCAGTATCATATGTTAGTTAATATTTTTTTAATTTGTATTAGCACATTTAATTGATACACAATTTGATTTTCTTTAGTAACAGTATAGAAAAGAACAACAAAAATAGTGAAAACAGTAAATGAAATTAGACTATAAAGAGAAACAGAATTAAAAAAAATTTAAATGAAATTAGAAAAGGTAAAAAGAAAAAAATAAGAAGAACCCGAGAAAAAAGAAACCGAGAAAAGAAGAAAAAAAAGAAGCATAGAAATAAAAAAGAATTGAAGAATAAAGAAAAATCCTCACAAAACCTACTATGGGTAGAAAATATAATTAGTTTAGAGAAATTTTCATAAAGCACTATCTTTTATTAGTAATTAGCCATCTATAGATATCATTTGCTATATTACGGATTATAGATACCTTTTCTGTGGTTATAAGATGTATTTGATGTATTTAAGCATTGAATTTGTATTGAATACAATAGCAAAAATAGGCGTGAATCAGAAAAGTCCAGCTAATCAGTTATTGTGTTCAAGTGTATTCGACCATATTCATGGAGTGAACACATGGGATTACAACTGGATAGATTATTGCATTCGACTGTATTGACGACGTGAAATAAGGGAGTACAATTTTAAAATGGAAAGTGAATTACTTAACATAATAGACTCCTAATATAACTCAACAAGCTTAATTATAACACACAAATTTTTTATTTTCAATTATAGAAAAGATTCTCACTGAAAAATACCCTAAAAATATAGCAATCTTCAGAGAAATTATATAATACATTTGAATAAATAAATTTTATATATATATATATACACACACACACACATTCATGGCATCTAGCGAGACAATGAATACAATAAAATTCATAATACAACGGGATACATTGAAATACAATTAAAAAAAAGATAGTGAATACAATAAAATACATGAAAAACAATGAAAAGCATTGAATTACAATGAAAGAAAAGACAATGAATACGATGAAATACATGAAAATACATTGAAATATATTAACATAAAATTAAGTTGCGCAGCCCCAAACTCTATCGTCTTTGTTCAAGAATAAACCCTAATATCCGGCGAATCCGTCGTTCACTGAGAGCCGCTAGTAAAAACGCGTTGGCTTCGTGGAAATTTCACTCTGAGTTGTTTGGAAATAAAAATTCCTTTAAATTATTAGAAGCACGTCCTAGTGGAGCAGTGTCATTTTTTTTGCCAAAACCTTCTGGAGAAGGATCACAAGAATGACTCCACAATGCAAATTCTTTTTGATTTTTTAGTTTCTTCAATACAATACCACTATTGGATCGAAAAACATAATCGAATCGTTGGTTATGGAATAAAACACAACTTGCTTTGGCTCATCATGTTTTTCAACAGTAATAACAACTTCAGGAAAAAGTATCATACGAACTAAACAATGTGGGCTTTGTACAAATTCGGTGAAAGGAGGAGGAGATCGAAAATTTTAATGGGATGGGGGAAGAGAATGAGATGTATCAAGTAAAGAGAGGGAAAGAAAATAGTGTAACTGATTAGCGTATTTAGTGACTTAAGGCTAGGAGGTAACCAAAATTAAATATTTTGCTATAAACCTTAAAAAGTATCTATAGAATATAATTTTTTTAAATGGTATTTATTTAAAATAAATAAAGTGTTAACCTTTGTTATAGAAGGTAAAATTTTCATTAATTTATGAGTAGAAAAACAAATAGGTAGACAAGGATAAATAGTTTTGTTTTAGTGGGTTGTTGTGTTAAAACCCCATTTTTACTTCCTATTGTAAAGGTTAGCACCCTATTTATTTTAAATAAATACCATTTAAAAAAATTATATTCTATAGATATCGTTTAATGATTATAGCAAACTATCTATCCTAAGCCACTAAATACGTTATTCAGTTATACTATTTTCTTTCTCTCTCTACTTTGATACATGCCAATCTCTTCCCCATTACCTAAACAAACAATGCTCACTCAGCATATACATGTCATGTTAGGAGTCCCCCTAAAGTTAGCCTACAGCTTCCGCATTCTCTTATGTAATTAGAAATATAGGTATAGTAAATGTAGATGTTAGCTAGGTCTCTTTTTGGTGATAGTCAGATGTGTATAGCTGGACTATGGTTTTGTAAAAAAATATCCTTTGGTGATTAATACAACAAGATTTAATTACCCAAAAAAAATGCTCAATCTCAAAATTCTTCGAACCCATATCTATCTTGGTAAAACACAATAAGTTTGCTTATTAATTTCCTTCAAAGCCTCCCATGTCAAACAATACCACCGGAGACGAATAAAAATACCTGAAAAAAAACTAAGGCTTTGCTTAGAATGAAAGAGGGAGGGAAAGTGTAAAGAAATAGCTGAAGTAGAAAGGCAGAGGAAATTCAGTAGTGTGGTAAAATAAAAAAGGCAATGCAATGAAGAAGATTCCAGATGGAAACGAAAGGATGAGTTTTACGATCCGATGGGTCGTCAAAAAATCGTCGGCGAAAAACTTAGAAATTTCTTTTTCATATAATTTTGATGTTAAATTTGTAATTTTGATGCGTGGGAATAGTGAGCTTCAAGTTTTTTGCTCGACGGTCAAATTGCCGGAAATTAGGATTTGTTCTTGAACAAAGACGATGGAGTTTGGGGCTGAGCAACTTAATTTTTTGTTAATATATTTCAATATATTTTTAACATATCACGCTGTATTTTATTATATTCATTGTCTTTTTTCATTGTAATTCAATGTATCTCGTTGTACTTCATGTATTTCATTGTATTCACTATCTTTTTTCATTGTATTTCAATATATCCTGCGGTATTATATGTATTTTTCGATTGAGAATCTTTTGTATAAATGAAAATACAAAATTTGTGTGTTATAATTGAGTTTGTTGAGTTATATTAGAAGTTTATTATGTTAATTGATTCTCTTGTCGTTTAAAAACAGTGTAATCTTCTATTTCACGCCGTGTATACAGTTGAATACAACCGAATACAATAATCTGTCCAGATATAATCCCATGTTTTATGCCATGAGTACCGTCGAATACAACCGAATACAATAATTGATTAGCTGGACTTCCATGATTCACGGATATTTTTGCTACTGTATTCATGAATACAGTAGCTTAAATACATCTAATACATCCTATAACAACATAAGATGTATCTACAATCTGTAATATAGCAAATGATATCTATAAATAGCTAATTACCACTAAAAGATAGTGTTTTATGAAAATTTCTCTTCTACTAAAGTTTGGCATGGTATAACATACCTATATAATTGGCAAAAAATAGCCATAATTATAGATATTGGCATCAAATAACCAATAAATATATATCACAATAATAATATGTATGTTACAACTTTTTTTTCTTCTTTGTCTATATCAACATGTATGTTAAACTTTTATTTTCATTCTCTGTATATAATAATATTATTCTTTATATATCAATAATATAAAATTATATATATATATAAAATTATATATATATATAATTATATATATATACATACATATATATATATATATATATATATATATATATATATATATATATATATATATATATATATATATATATATATATATATATATATATATATATATATATATATATAGTTATTTCTACCTTTGTATCAATGTATATCACAATAAAAATATTGTATTATTTGTATATAACAGTGTATAGCACATCAGACATGTGTATACCAAAATATATATCATAAGTTTATTTTTCTTCTTTGTGTATATCAAAAATTAATTTTATGTGTATACCAAAATATTATCTACTCTCACAATTATATTTATTTTTTTTATATTTTAGAACTTGCTTAAATATGCTATATCAAAGAAACAATTTCCTTTTTTGATCAATAATTAATAATTATATTATTTGTATATCATGGTGTATAACATAATAATAATATGTATATAAAAATTATTTATTAAAATATTATTTCCTTCTTTGTAAAACACATTTCAGATTGAAAACTCAAGTTCAAAACGATTCTACACGTGTATTCCCGATTGTTATCAGTGTATATCTCTATGTACATCAACGATATCTCATATATATTATGTGTATATCCATGAAATTTTGTGTTATATATATATGATATACAATGTGATATACACAAACATCCTCTAAGAAACGTGTACATGATATTTACTGATGTACACGATATACAATGTGATATACATGTTGTAGTTGAATTTTTAGGTCTAATTCTTTTACTTGAAACCAACCTAAATCACTTCTAATCTTGCTTAAATTTTGTATATAGCCTCGTTTGGATATTCAACCAATTTCAATCATAATCACTCATTCAATCCAACCAAAAAATAAGAGAGAAGAAAACAAAGTTGAAATATATTTTTTCTCTCTTAGTTTTCGCCAATCTTACTCAAATTTTGTATATAGACTCGTTTAGGTATTTTCAACCAATTTCAATTACACCCACTCATTCAATCCAACTAAAGAAAAGGAGAAAAGTAAAACAAAGTTGAAATATATTTTGTCTCTCTTAGTTTTTGCTTTTGAATTTCTCTGATTTGAGATCAATCTTACCTTTTCATCCCACTGATTTTTTTGCATAAGTTGCAAGAATTTTCGCTAAACTATCAAAGCAAAATAGAAGAGATAGAAGAAGAAATACAAGGAGAGAAAAAGGAGGGTGGCCAAAATAATCTAAGGCTAAAAATTATCACTTTTTGTTATGTGTTATTATAGAATGCAAATTTTCAAATAATTAGCAAGTGAAGTCCGGCTTGCGCCCGGGCTCAACATAATGCCTATAGTTTTACGGAGTCATTAATCAAGTAAGCATTCACATCTTTGTTATTTGAGGTTTAACTTTAAATTAGTTTTCAATTTGTCTAATATTTTTTTGAGTTCTTTTTAACATACCTAGTCATAAACTCCTTATCAGCTTCCCACGTCGAATTCTAAAATTATTAAATAAACTTTAGAAATAATCTTATCAATGATGCAAACAGAGATCTTTTTCTTTTATAGCTTTTTTAGTTTTTGTCATTTCCTTTAGTGACTCATGCACGTAGCTCGTGATTCTTTATATAAATTAACTTTTTCAGTTTATAATCATCAAAGATGATAATCAAGTTCACCATAAGATTAAAAATATGTGCCATTATTTATTTACACAGGACGGGTTTCGATAAGAATGGACCTTGGGCCTAACTCAACCCCAAAAGCTAGCTTATGAGGTGAGGATTGCCCAAGCCATATAAGGAGACCAACGACCTCAAATCCCTCCGATGTGGGACAACTCAACACCCCCCTCACGCCCAGATCTCTGGAGCGTGGACAACATAAATGGGGGTCCAACATCAGTAACAATAATTGGGATGGGTCTGGCTCTGATACCATGATAAGAATGGACATTGGGCCTAACTCAACCCCAAAAGCTAGTTTATGAGGTGAGGATTGCCCAAGCCATATAAGGAGACCAAGGATTTCAAATCCCTCCGATGTGGGACAACTCAACAGGTTTTCTATAAAATCAAAAGGAACAATACAGTAAACATACATAAAAGTTAATAAAGTCTGGAATAAATTGTTGGAATCAATATGCATAGCCCGGAGAAGACGATCCAAGGATAGTAAGACTATCAAGTATTTATTATAGAATGTCATTTTCAATTTGATCAATTCAAATATAAGTATTGTAATATCATTTGCTCAACCTAATATTTTCTACTATATTATGCAAAAATAATTGAATAGTCATTTAATAACAAAATTATTTTAAATAAAACTTATAATATCTCTCTCTTAATGTTATGCCACTTGCTATTCATTGGTGATACAATATTTTTACTATTTAACGGCACATTGTATCAATGTGTTATTTCTAGTGAAATAATAATTTTCACTTGCAAATCTTAAAATTTTATTTCTGGTAAAACTGTAATATGACCATTAATTTTGGCTTCTATATAGTAAATTTGTCCGACCTTCTCCGCAAAATTTCACATGAGCTAAATTATTCTTCATAAATTGAAATCAAGTTCAAGCACAACTTGAAATTGCCAACTGGAAGAGGTATGGTGAACATATCAGCAGGATTGTCTCTGATGTTAAACTTGTGAACAAACTTTTCCATGAGAAATGATTTTCCGAATAAAATAATATTTGATAACAATATGCTTCGTCCTTTCATAATACATTTGGTATTTAGTAAAGTGAATGTCACTTTGACTTTCACAGAAAATGGTAATATCACTTTAGTGTAAACTGAATCAACAAATATACGCTTCAACCATAAGACTTATTTGATCGCCTTAGTCAGTGCCGTATATTCGGCTTCAATAGTAGATAAAGCAACTGCATATTGTAATGTAGCTTTTGAATTGATAGTGCAACCAATAATGCAAAATATATAGCTTGTTAGTGATCTTCTTTTGTCAAAATTACTTGTATAATTTGAGTCTAGTATTTCTCCCAACTCCAAACATGTGTTTGAAGTACCTCGTAAGTATCTTAGAATCCATTTCACAGCCTGCCAATGTGCTTTACTAGGGCAAGCATATATCGGCTTACCACGTTCGGTGTTTGTGATATGTCTGGACGTATACAAACCATTGCATACATCAATACCGCTGACTACACTGGAATAAGGTACATGCACTATATACCCCTCTTATTCCTCTAACTATGGTGACTCAACAAGTGATAACTTAAATGAGGAGTGATAGGGGTACTAACTCGTTTAGCATCTTTCATGCCAAATCTCTCCAAAACTTTCTCCAAGTACTTCTTCTGGGTCAGGAATAGCCTGTTGGCTCCTCGGTTGTGATGACACAAAGGGTCATCTTCTTTTTTAGAACTTGATTCTGTGCTTTGAGTTCTTAAAAACCTCATTATATTCCTTATCAATTTACGTGCACAGTCCAGTTGGGTATCCGAAAAGTCCTTATGTGAAAAATTTATGAAAATAATAATTTTGGTCCAAAAAGTTGATTTTTGTTGACTTTTTTAAAGGTTTAGGTAAACAGACTCGAACTTGTATTTTGATGGTCTTAGAGGGTCCGTAATAAAATATGAGACCTGGGCGCATGTCCAGAATCAAATTTCGAGGTCCCTAGCCCCAGAAATGAATTTTTGAAGGAAATTGATAAAACTGAAAATGTAATAATTTAAAAGATTTGATCTTGTTGGTATCGGGCCATTTTTTGGTTCTGGAGTCCGATAGATGTCCGTTATGATATTTAAACCTTACAAGTGAAATTTGGTGAAAAGCGGAATTGATTTAATGTGATTCAGATCTTTGGTTGAAAAGTTAGAAGTTTGAAAGCTATCTTGAAAATTTAATGCAATTTGGTGCTAAATTCATAGTTCTAGGTGTTATTTAGGTGATTTGATTGCATGAGCAAGTTCGTATGATGTTTTAAGACTTGTGTGCATGTTTGGTTTGGAGCCCCAAGAGCTCGTGTGAGTATTGGATAGGTTATGGAGTGATGTGGAACTTAGAAAAATAGATGGTGTACTTCAACTGTATTGCACGCCTCATACCTTGCAAATTTGTGAGGTCAGGATTCACATTTGCGATCACTGTTGAGGTCACATTTGCGAGGCCTTCATCGCAAATGCAAAGGAAAGATATGCCAACAGTTATCGCAATTGCGAGAATTACTTCGCATTTACGAAGTGAACTGGGAAAGAGCAAGGATCACAAATGCGATCATTTCATCGCATTTGTAGAGGAGCATGTTCGCATCTACGAGATATCTTTCGCATTTGCGAAGGCAGCGGAAATGCGAGGGGTTCACATTTGCTATACCTTTATGCGAAGCTCTTGTCACAAATGTAACATCTGCAGTTGTTCAAAACATAAGTTTGACGGAATTTTCTCCCATTCTCCACATTTTTTAAATCCTAGAACCCTAGAGGCGATCTCGTAAGACCAATTCTTTCCCAAATCTTTGATAAGTTATCCCACTTTCTTTCAATTTCTCATTATATTTCGTGAATTTCCAACAAAAAATCTAAGATTTATATGGTAGAAATTGGGAGTTTGGGTAGAATTACAGATTTTTATAAGTGTGGAATTTAGACCTCGATTTGGGTTGGATTGCAAAAACCAATTGTATATCCAGGCTCGGGGGCAAATGGGTAATCGGATTTTGGTCTGAATTTCAGGTTTTGACCAAGCGGGTCCGAGGTCGATTTTTTACTTTTTGGGGAAAATATTGGGAAATCTATAATTATGCATTGAAATTGATTTCTTTAGCATTTATTGATATTATTAAGTTAATTATGAATAGATACGAGTGGATTGGAGGGGGAATCGAGAGTTAAAGCGGTAATTGAGCTTTGAATTGCCCGTTGGTTTGAGGTAACTGTTTGGTCTAACTTTGTCTTGAAGGATAGGATCCCCCGACTTAATTGCTATGTGAAATTCTATGTGTATGGCGTATAGGTGTAGTGAATAATACCTATGCGCCACCAAATTAACTGTTTAGCATGTTCCCTTCCCGGTTCTTAATATATTATTTTCTATCTTAACTGCTACATGCTTATTGATGTTCCATGTCTAATTGCTTCTTGTTAAATATTGTTTTTTATACTGAAGTTATCAATTGTTTTTTAGTTTCATTATATTACAATGTTGGTTTAAATTGGTTTATTGGTGCTTCATGATACACTTTGGTTGGTCTTGCTATGTAGTATTTAATTGATGGAGTTACATAATGGTATAGATTTCCTGTTGTTTTGGTTAGAGGTATAAATGTTGTGGAGGGTTTTGAGCTAACTTGTAAAATACTTGTTCTTATTCTATAATTGGTACTGATATGGTGGGATCGGGTTGCATGCTGCAATAAGAGGAATAAGAGTGAAATGTAATTGTCTGGTGCGATCGGGTTGCGTGCCGCGACAAGGAGTAATAAAGGTGACATGTGGGATCGGTTTGCCCGCTGCAATAAGAGGAATAAGGGTGATATATTAAGAAGTAATAAGGGTGGACTGGTGAGATCGGGTTGCACGCCGCAACAAGGAGTAATAAGGATGAATGTTCATATTGTTATTTGTATATGGTGGGATCATTTGTTTTTTTATGTATTTTTCCTTTGCTATGATTTTATTCTATAGCATTATAATTCTCTTAAGGATTGGTTATAGCTAAGTACTGGCAAAATATCCAGGTTTCGTATTTACTTTGCTGCAAGTTACTGTTTCAATTCGTTCGGTATTTCCTTTATTTATCATATGATGTTACAGGTTATATTGTATAAGCCCCGCCTTAGCCTCGGAATTTACCAGTATATGGGGTCGATTGTACTAGTACTGCGCTCTGCACTTTCTGTGCAGATTTTAGAGCTGGTAGTGGCTGATCGAGAGGTCGGCTGCTGATACTTCATTCACGAGACCCAAGGTAGTTCTGCAAGCATCTGCAGGCCCTAGCACCCCATCCTATGTTTTCCTTATTTCTGTTTATTGTTTTCGAGACATATGTGTTCTCTTTTTTAACCCATACTTGTAGTTATTCATAGACTATTCCTGAGTTGACACCAGTTCCTAGGTGATAAGTGTTTGATTTTGATAATAGTATAAGGATAATCAGTTAAATATGTACTTCCGCTTTTATTTCTGTTTGAATTAGCTTTGTTAACCTTAACTATGAAAATGAAAAGGAAAAAAAGTGATTATAACTCTAACGTTGTCTTGCCTAGCAAGTGCGATGTTAGGCGCCATCACGGTCCCGACGGTGGGAAATTCGGGTCGTGACAAGTTGGTATCAGAGCATTAGGTTGCCTACATCTCACAATTCACGAAAAAGCTTAGTAGAGTATGAGAGATTAGTTCGGCGACGTTTGTGCTTATCCCTAGAGGCTACAGAGTTAGGAACAATTTCACTTCTAATTCTTTCTCGCGCGATTCTGATCTCTCAATGCTAATTGAACTCTCTACTCTATTATTTCGCATATGGCGAGAACACGTACCACTTCATCAGCGGCAGCTTCTACGAGGAGCAGAGGACGAGGCTGAGGCTGTGCTAGAAGCCGAGACAGAGGCAGGGCTCAGCCTAAAGCTTGAGCAGCAGCACTAGCGACGGAGCCTCAGGTAGAGTTTGATAAGGAGGCTCCGACCCAGACCATTCCAGCGCGGCCATCTCAGGTTCCAAATGGGTTCATAGTTATCCCAATACTTCAGGATGCATTGGTCTGTCTAGTAGGCCTTATGGAGAGTGTTACTCGGGCCAGTACGTTCCCTATAAAACAAGCCGTCATTTGGGCTTGAGGAGAAGCACATGCTCCCTCTACTCACACTCCGAAGGAGGTGGTTCCCCAGTTTTAGACTCTAGCAGCTCAGCCAGTTTGGGTAGTTCTGTCGGGTGTTGTAGCACAGACCGGCAATGGATTAGCTATATCTTCTGAGGCCTTGTAGAGATTAGACAGGTTTAAGGCTTTTCACCACTACTTATGGCATTACATCTTCAGAGGACCCCCAGGATTATCTGAACAATTGTCATGAGGTATTACAAAACATGGGGGTAGTAGAGACCAATGCAGTTGACTTTGCTGCTTTTCGCCTGTCAGGTTTTGCCAAGAAATAGTGGAGGGATTTTTATTTGGCTAGACCAGTTGGGTCACCTACTTTGACTCGGGATCAGTTCTCTCAGCTATTTCTAGAGAAGTATCTTCCTATCACTCAGAGAGAGGACTATCGAAGGCAGTTCGAGCGCCTTCAGTAAGGTTTTATGACCGTCACTCAGTACGAGACTAGATTTTTGATTTGGCCCGTCAAGTTCTTTTATACTTCCTATCGAGAGAGAGAGAGAGAGATAGATATAAAAAGAGAGAGGGAGAGAGAAAAAACGAGAGAGAGAGAGAGAGAGGAGGAGGTTTATTGAGGGACTTTCTCAGCCTATCATATTGCAAATGGCTAAGGAGTTAGGGAGTGAGATCTCTTTCAGGGATACAGCTAATGTGGCCAAACAAGTTGAGATGGTTCTATCATATGGGAGTTGCAAGGGTTCTGACTAGAGACCTCGTTACGTTGGCGAATTTAGTTGGGCCTCATTTGAAGGCAGGGGTACTTTTGGTATGGGCTATCTTCTCAGGTCATTTAATTTGGCTCTTCAGACATCCCATAGAGCTTCAAGGGTCGTGGTCCTTATGTACCTCCTTTAGGGCAACCAATTTATAGTGCACCGCCAGCTCCTATCAGAGCACCTCCTCTTCAAAGTTATTATCCCAATCATCTGACTCATCAGGGTCGGTCTCAAATTTCTCAGTTGTAGTATCAGGATGGGTGTTTTGAGTGTGGTGAGTATGGGTATATCTGGAGGACCTATCCGAGATTACTGGGTGTTCAGCCACATCAGCATGGTTATTGTACCATGATCCCGACACTGCCCACTCAGCAAATTATAGGTAGGGGTCAGAGTGCCAAAGGTAGGGCCCGCCCGATAAAGATGTAGGTAAGGCCGTTAGAGGTGGAGACCAGGCTGCTAGAGGTGGAGGCCAGCCAACAGCAGTCCATCCTAGGGATATGGTTTAGAGTGGTGGGGCCTAACCCTAATTTTATGCTTTCCCAGCCAGGCATGAGGCTGAGTCCTCCGATGATGTTATCACATGTACTGTTTCGGTTTCGCAGTAGAGATGCTTCAGTTCTATTTGATCCAGGGTCTATATACTTCTATATGTTTTCTTATTTTTTTGCTTCATATTTGGTTGTGCCTCATGATTCTTTGAGTGCTCATGTATATGTGTCCATACCAGTAGGGGACTCTATAGTTGTAGATTGTGTCTATCGCTCGTGTGTGGTTGTTATTGGGGGTCTTGAGACTAGGGTTGGTCTCCTACATCTCGATATCATTTATTTTATTTTGGGGTTGGATTATTTGTCACCTTATCATTATCATGCTATATTGGATTGTCATGCCTAGACTGTGACATTATCCTTACCGGTATTGCCTCGATTAGAGTATATAGGGACTCTTGGTAATTCTACCAGTAGGGTTATCTCTTATATGAAGGCTTGGTGTATGGTCGAGAAGGGGTGTTTGGCTTATTTGGCTTATTTTCATGATTCTAGTGCAAATGTTCCTTCCATGGATTCTGTACCAATTGTTCGGGAGTTCGTAGAGGTTTTTCATGCAGACCTACCGGGGATGCCACCCGGCATGGATTTTGAATTTTGTATTGATTTAGCTTTGGGCACTCATCCAATTTCTATTCCTCTACACTGTATGGCCTGCCAGAGTTGAAATAATTGAAGGAGCAATTGCAAGATTTGCTTTATAAGGTCTTTATTAGACCTAGTGTCTCACCTTGGAGTGCACCGGTATTATTTTTGAAGAAGAAAGATGGGTCAATGAGGAGGTGAATAGATTATCAGCAGTTGAACAAAATCACCATCAGAACACGTATCCATTGCTGAGGATTGACGATCTATTTGATCAACTTCAAGGTGCCAAATTGTTTTCGAAGATTGATTTGAGATCTGACTACCATCAGTTGAAGATTAGGGTATGTGATGTTCCAAAGATAGCTTTTCGGACTCGATATTGACATTACGAGTTTCTAGTTATGTTATTTGGCTTGACAAATGCCCCAACAACGTTTATGGATTTGATGAACCGGGTGTTCAAGCCTAATCTGGATTCTTTCGTGATTGTTCTCATTGATGATATCTTGATCTACTCCCACAATCAAGAGGAGCATGAGCAGTATATTTGGATCATTCTTCCAACTTTGAGAGACAACGGTTATATGCTAAGTTTTCAAAATGTGAGTTTTGGTTGAGTTCAGTTGCTTTCTTGGGTCACGTTGTATCAGCATAGGATATTCAGGTGTATCCTAAGAAGATTAAGACAGTCAAGGACTAGCCTAGACCCACATTAGCTACAGAGATCCAGAGTTTCTTAGGTTTGGCATGTTATTATCGTCGGTTTGTGGAGGGGATTTTATCTATAGCAGCCCCAATGCACAGGTTGACCTAGAATGGCGTCTCGTTCAGATGGTCGGACGAGTGTGAGGCGAGCTTTCAAAAGCTCAAGACAGCTTTGACTACGGCACCAATGTTGGTGTTGCCCATAGGTTCAGGGCTCTATACAGTATATTGTGATGCATCTAGTATTGGACTTGATGCGGTGTTGATGCAGAATGGAAAGGTTGTTACATATGCTTCATGGAAGTTGAACATTCACGAAAAGAATTACCTATTTTATGACTTAGAGCTATCAGCCATTGTTCACGCGCTATTTGGAGGCATTATATACATGGCGTATCGTGTGTGGTGTTCACGGATCATAAGAGTTTGCAATATTTGTTCGAGCAGAAGGAGCTCAATTTGAGACAACAAAGATGGTTGGAGCTATTGAAAGACTATGATATCACCATCTTATATCATCCAGGAAAGGTCAATATGGTGGCCGATGCTTTGAGTAGAAAGTCAGCCAGTATGGGCAACCTTGCATATATTCCAATCGGTGAGAGGCCGCTCGCATTAGATGTTTAGGCTTTGGCCAACCAGTTCGTGAGGTTGGATTTTCTGAGCCCAGTCGTGTTTTAGCTTGCACAATCGCTCGGTCTTCCTTGTTTGAGCATATTAGGGAGCGACAGTATGATGATTCTCATTTGCTTGTCCTTAGTGCAGCACAGTGATGCCAAGCAGGTTAAAGTTGGAGATGATAGAGTTTTAAGGATACAGGGTCATGTTCCTAATATAGGTGGGCTTCTTGAGTTGATTCTAGAGGAGGCCCACAGTTCCCGGTATTCTATTAATCCGGGTGCCGCTAAGATGTATTAGGACTTGCGGCAGTATTATTGGTGGAGGAGGATAAAGAAGGATATTGTTGCATATATAGCTTAGTATTTGAATTGTCAGCAGGTAATGTACGAGCACTAGAGACCTGGTGGTTTGCTTCAGAAGATTGAGAATCCTGAGTGGAAGTGGGAGCATATCACTATGGATTTTGTTGACTCCCACAGACTCACAGGAAGTTCGATGCATATGGGTTATTGTGGATAGGCTGACTAAGTCAGCGCATTTCACTCCTTTGGAAGTTTCCTATCCTTCGGAGCGATTGGCAAAGATTTATATCCGTGAGATCATTCGTCTTCGTGGTGTGCCTGTGTCTATCATTTCTGATCGAGGTACGCAGTTTACTTCACATTTCTGGAGGGCAGTACAATGTGAGTTGGGTAAGCAAGTCGAGCTAAGCACATCATTTCATCCTCAGACCGACGAACAGTCCTAGTGCACTTTTTAGATTTTAGAGGATAGGCTCCATATCTGTGTTATTGACTTTGGAGGTTATTGGCATCACTTCTTCCAGTTAGCTGAGTTTGCCTATAACAACAATTATCTGTCGAGCATCTAATGGCTCCCTATGCGGTGTTGTATGGTAGATGGTGTCGATTTTCGGTTGGATGATTTGAGCCGGGGGAGGCTCGGTTGATGGGTACGGACTTATTGCAGGATGCCTTGGAAAATGATAAGATCATTCAAGATAGACTTCATACGATGCAGTACAGGCAAAAGAGTTATGCCGGCCGTAAGGTTAGTGATGTGGCATTCATGCTTGAAGAAAGTTCAAGTGTCACCCATGAAGGGTGTGATGTGGTTTGGGAAGAAGTTCAAGTTAAGCCCTTGGTTCATTGGGCCTTTTTTGATTCTTCGGAGAGTGGGTGAGGTGGCTTATAAGCTTGCATTGCCACCAGGTTTATCGGCACTACATCTAGTGTTTTATGTATACATGTCTCGAAAGTATCACCGCGATCCATCCAACGTGTTAGACTCACCACTGTCCAGTTGGACAAGGACTTGACCTACAAGGAGGAGATGGTAGCTATTCTAGATCGACAGGTTCGTCAGTTGAGAGCAAAGAGTTATCCTTCGGTTCGTGTGCAGTGGAAAGGTCAGCCCGTTGAGGCAGCTACTTGGGAGTCCCAATCCAATATATAGAGCAGATATCCCCATATTTTCATTGTTTCAGGTACTTTTATATGTCCACTCGAGGAAGAACTGTTGTTTTAGAGGTGGAGAATGTGATGACCCAAAAGGTCATCTTCTATTTTATAACTCTATTCCATGCTTTGAGGCCTTAAAATCTAATTTTATACCTCATCGATTTGTGTACGTAGTCCGGGAGTGTATATGGAAAGCCCTTATGTGAAAAATTTATGAAAATGATAATTTTTGGTTCAAAAAGTTGATTTTTATTGACTTCGGCCAATGTTTTGGGTAAATGGACTCGGACCCGTATTTCGATGGTCCAGGAGGGTATGTAGTAAAATATGGGACCTAGGCGTATGCTCGTAATCAAATTCTGAGGTTCCTAACCCAAGAAATAAATTTTTGAAGGAAATTGATAAGAATGAAAATGTGATAATTTAAAAGATTTGATCTTATTGGTATCGGGGCCGGTAAAAGTCTGTTATGATATTTAAACCTTATATGTGAAATTTGGCAAAAAACAGAATTGATTTGACGTGATTCGGACCTTTGGTTGAAAAGTTAGAAGTTTTGACATTATCTTCAAAATTTCATGCAATTTGGTGCTAAATTCATAGTTCTAGGTGCTATTTTGACGATTTGATTGCACGAGCAAGTTCGTATTATATTTTAAGACTTGTGTGCATGTTTGGTTTGGAGCCCCAAGCTCGAGTAAGTTTTGGATAGACTACAGAGTGATTTAGAACTTAGAAAAATAGCTGGAGTGCTTCAACTGTGTTGCAGGCCTCAGACCTCCCAAATGCGAGGTCATGGTTTGCATTTGTGATCACTGTTGAGGTCGCATTTGAGAGGCCTTCATCGCAAATGCGAGGGAAAGTTGGGCCAGCAGTTATCACAATGTAAGCACTTCTTCGCATTTGCGAAGTGAACTGGGAAAGGGAAAGAATCTCAAATCCGAACATTTCATCGCATTTGCGGAGGCATATGTTCGCATTTGCGAGTTATCTTTCGCATTTGCAATGGCAATAGAAGTTCAGGTGGTTTGCATTTGCGATACCTTTCTCGCATTTGCAAGCTTCACGTGCGAAGCTCAGGTCGCAAATGTGAAATCTGCAGCTGTAAAAAACATAAGTTAGACAGGATTTTCTCCCATTCTCCACATTTTTCAAATCCTAGAACCCTAGAGGCGATTCTCCCAAGACCAATCCAAAACTTTGGTAAGTTATCCTAACCCACTTTCATTCAATTTCATATCACATTTCATGAATTTCTAACCAAAAACTAAGATTTCTATGGTAGAAATTGGGGGGTTGGGTTGAATTAGGAATTTTTATAAATTGGGGATTTATACCTCGATTTGTGGTTGGATTCCAAAAATCAATTGTATATCCGATCTCGAAGGTGAAATGGTAATCGAGATTTGGTCTAAATTTCGAGTTGTGACCAAGCGGGCCCAGGGTCGATTTTTGACTTTTTAGGAAAAATATTGGGGAATTCATAATTATGCATTGGAATTGATTTCTTTAGTATTAATTGATATTATTAAGTTAATTATGACTAGATACTAGTGGATTGGAAGGGGAATCTAGAGGTAAAACGGTAATTGAGCATTGAATTGCTTGTTGGTCTGAGGTAAGTGTTTGGTCTAACTTTGACGTGATGATTAGGGATCCCCCAACTTAATTGCTATGTGAAATTCCATGTGTGTGGCGCATAGGTGCGGTGACGAGTACCTATGCACCGCCAAATTATCTGTTTAGCATGTTCCCTTCCCCGTTCTTAATATATCATTTTCCTCTTAACTACTACATACGTTATTGATGTTTCTAATTGCTTATTGTTAAATGTTGTTTTCTCTATTGAAGTTATCAATTGTTGCTTAGTTTTATTATATTACATTGTTGGTTTAAATTGGTGTTTTGGTGCTTCATGGTAGACTTTGGTTGGTCTCGCTATGTAGTATTTAACTGATGGAGTTACATAATGGTATATAGTTCCTATTATTTTGGTTTGAGGTATAAATGGCGTGCAGGGTGAAATTGTAAACTTGTTCTTATTTTGTGATTGGTAATTATATGGTGGGATCGGGTTGCACACCGCAACAGGAGGAATAAGGGAAAAACGCGATTGTCTGGTATTATCGAATTGTGTGATGTAATAAAGAGTAATAAGGGTGGACATGTGAGATCGGGTTGCATGCCTTAATAGGAGGAATAAAGGTGATATATTGAGGAGTAATAGGGGTATACTGGTGGGATTAGGTTGCACACCATAACAAGGAGTAATAAGAGTGAATGTTCATATTGTTGTTTATATATTCTTCCTCTGCTATGATTTTATTCCGTAGAATTGTAATTCTCTTAAGGATTGGTTATTGTTGAGTACTGGCAAAAATATTTGGAATCTATATTTACTTTGCTGCAAGTTACTGTTTCAATTCGTACTGTATTTCCTTTTTTTTCATCATATGATGTTATATGTTATATTGTATAAGCCCTACCTTAGCCCTGTCACTACTTCGTCGAGGTTAGGCTCGACACGTACTAGTATATAGGGTCGGTTGTACTGATACTGCACTATGCATTTCTGTGCAAATTTCAGAGCTGGTAGTGGCTGATCGAGAGGTCGGTTGCTGATACTTCATTCAGGAGACCCAAGGTAGTCCTGCAGGCGTATGTAGGCCCTGGCATCCAGTCCTATGATTTCCTTATTTCTGTTTATTTCTTTTCGAGATATATGTATTCTCTTCTTTTTTACCCATACTTATAGTTATTCATAAACAGTGCTTGAGTTGTGACACCACTTTTTTGGTGGTAACTGTTCGGTTTTGATAATAGTATAAGGATAATCAGTTAAATATGTACTTCCGCTTTTATTTCTATTTGAATTAGATTTGTTAATCTTAAATATGAAAATGAAAAGGGACAATTTGATTATAACTCTAATGTTGACTTGCCTAGCAAGTACGATGTTAGGTGCCATTACGGTCCCGACATTGGGAAATCTGGGTCTATAGCTAAAAGGGAGAATAGAGAGGGACTTCTTGGTCTGTGGACGTGGCAGATATACCTCAAGGTCTTTGAAAATTGCCTCGCCTCACTGGTGGTATGGCTGAGCAGAAAAACTTGGATCTGCACACGAAAAACATGGAGGAAAAGGCATGAGTACACCACAGCGGTATCCAGTAAGTGCCAAGCCTAACCTCGGTCGGGTAGACCCTGCTGGTTAGTTATATATATATATATATATATATATATATATATATATATATATATATATATATATATATAACAATATAAAATAGTATAATTAAAATACTAACAGTCGATAAAGAAAAAAGTCATAGAAGAAAAACAACTCAAAACATAGAGATAGCAACAGGGGATCTCCTAGGATATCGTCCCGTGGTCCCAAAAATAAATATGCAGAGGATCTCCTGGGATATCATCCCGTAGTCCGAATCAAAAATATGTAGCGGAATCTCCGGGAATACCGATCCTTAGTCCCAAAGTAAATACCGAGTACAGTGGGATCTTTTAGGATATTGTCCCGTAGTCCCAATTGTAAAGTGCAGGAGGATCCCCCGGAATAGCGATCCGTAGTCCCAAAGTAAACACACAACAGTCTTAAGAAAGAAATCTACAGTTTTATTCGAGAATAAACAGGAATTTCTATTCTAAACATACTGCACAGAATCCAAGTAAGCCGTTAAAGCAGATACGACAGTTAAGTCATATAAGTATGCTTTCCTAAGCTAAACAAGAAACTTCAAGTACAAGTATTGCTCAATTAAAAGAAAACACAGATATTTACTTAATAAAAATAAGGGTTTTTAATAATTAGCATGTGTACATACTTATCACCTCACGTACACGGCACTCATATAACAACAGTACCAAAATCCTAAGAGGAATTTCCCCTACACGAGGTTATGCAAGTCACTTACCTCGAACCAGCTCAAAATCAATCCAAAATTACTCTCTTGCATAAGTATCCAACTCTGAGTTGCCCATATCTAATTAAATCGATATTATAACGTAAATAAACCTACAAAACAACTAATTTAGCTAAATAAATCGAAGCTAAGGCAAGAAAATACAAGAACGCCGAATAATCCTCCACTGGCCCACATCTCAGAATCGAGTAAAAGTTACAAATTATGAACACCCATTCATTCATGAGTCTAACCATACCAATTTCACTCAAATCCGATACCAAAATCCTGATCAAAATCCCAAAGTTAGGCCTAAGAACTTTTCCCCAATTTCCACCCCAAATTCGAGATTAGATGATGAATTTATATTTAGATTAATGAGTTATAATCAAAAAGGAGTTAGGAATCATTACCCACAAACTTACTCCGATAATCTCTCCAGATTTCGCTACCGAGCTCTCAATCCAATTTTTGAGTTATGAACTCAAACCCTCGATTTTGCAATTCAAATTCTGCCCAGATGCATTCTTCTTCGCGAACGCGAGGCCACTATTGCGAACGCGATGCACAAACTCTCACTAGCCAAATTTCCTCTTTTGCGAACGCGTGGGTCCAAATTTTCTCTTGCACCGGCAGACCCTTCACAAACGCAAGGACTTTGTCGCGAGCGTGTATGATAAAGGGTCCACACCTTCGCGAATGCAGGAGCACCTTCACGAACGTGAAGCACAACTCAGTTGCCTCTCCGAGATGCTCTTCACAAATATGATACCCCTCTCATGAACGCAAAGAAGTATTTCTCTGCAACAACACATGAAAAATCTGTCAGTTCTCTAAGTAAAAAAGGACCCGTTGAGCATCCGTAACACACCTGAGACCCCCAGGGACCTGAACCAAATTTACCAACCAATCCTAATACACCATACGAACTTAGTCGAGCCCTCAAATCACCTCAAACAATACAAAAATCACAAATCGCCCTCCAATCCAAACTTAATGAACTTAAGATTTCAAAATTCTACAACCGATGCCGAAACCAAACAAGCCACGTCCGATTGACCCCAAATCTTTCACACAATTCACATTCAACATAATGGAACTATTCCAACTTTCAAAATAAAATTCCGACCCTGATATAAAAATCTCTCTATCGATCCGTAAACTTAAAAAATTTAACTTTCGACATTTCAAGCCTAAATAAGCTACGGACCACCAAAACACAATCCGAACATGCCCTTAAACCCTAAATTACCCAATGGAGCTAATGGAATTGACAGAATTCCATTCCAATTCCGTCTTTACACTGCTCCAACTACGGTCCAAATTCTTAAGCTTAAGTTATTATTTAGGGACTAAATGTCCCAAAACACTCCGAAACTCAAAACGAATCTTCCATGCGAATCATAATAGCAGAAATAAACACGAGAAAAATAGTTAATCGGGGATCAGGGCGTTAATTATCAAAACAATCAGCCGAGTCGTTACATCCTCCCCCTTTTAAAATATTTGCTCATCATCAAATGAGTATAGAGACATATTTGAAGTGGTGAAAAGATGAGGGTAATGGCTGCACATATCCTGCTCAGTCTCCTGAGTCACCTCCTTGACCGACTGACCCCGCCACTGAACCTTCAGTGGTGCAATATTTTTTGACCTCAGCTTTCGAACTTGCCTGTCCAATATCACCACTGGCTCCTCAATATAGAATAGATCCTTGTCCAACTAGACTGAACTAAAATCCAACCCATATTACGGATCGCCATGATACCTCCGGAGCATCGAAACATGAAATATCGGATGAACCTTTGCTAAGCTGGGAGGTAAGGTAAGCTCATAAGAAACCTCCCCAACACGTCGAATTACCTCAAAAGGACCAATATACCTCAGAATCAATTTCCCTTTCTTCTAAAATGTTGGACCAAGTTCAGATGAAGTTTTGAAGATTGACAAAATGAACTCAGTCATGAACCAGGTCCATCATGTGAGACACAGTGTTAATATACTTATACATGTAAGATGCGTGTGAAGAAGATAAGTCTTAAGGATCATTAACAATATCTCCTGAGTTGATCGAAAAGGTTGCATAAGATAAGGAGTTGAAGTCTCCTTATGTGAAGAGAACTACATCCGGATAAAGAATAAGGATTGGTGTTTGAATTGTTCTAGGGTTCGAATTTGATGAAGGATCAGCAATTCGAGTTTTAATCAAACTCTAATTACTAACACTATAAATAATAATGCTTGTTCTCTTTTACAGGTATGCATATACGCAGAAGTTAAACTAAATTGAGAGCAAAAAAGCAAGGCTATTTTTCAAGCAATTTATGTGTGATTAAAGTGTGCACTCCTGCAGCTACTTGAACGAGATAGAAGAACCAGTTCCATTGTATTTATTCTTAGTCTAGTTCAATTGTTGCAGGTGGTTTAAAAGTGTACCTTTCCAGCTTTCATAGAAGAAATTGTAGTAGGTACTTTGAGTATTCAAGTTAGAGTTAACTTGAAGGTGTCGCACAATTGAGGTTGTGTGCCCCACTGGAATTACAGTTAATCCTTAGGTTTACAAAGAGCTTTGTAAATGTTGTTTTGGATCAGAAATATTAGTGGATGTTTGGGAAAATTCTACTGAGTAGTAGGTCGTGGTTTTTCACCTTTTAGCCAGGTGTTTTCCACATAAAAATCTATGTGTTCTTTATTTAATGCACTCTTAATTCCGCAAACAATCATAGTTAGTACATCTAGAAGAACCAGGTTCTTCTAGTGCGAAAATTAGGTACCACACAAATCATCCCCTCTTGTGTGGTATTGACGTTTAGAACATCAATTGGTATTAGAGCAAGATATCCTTGGAGAGGCTAATACCTTAGGAGAATATCAACATGAGTACACCACCCGGGAACTGGGAAGGGCAATCTACTGCCATGCCTCCACTTTTCAATGGTCAGTATTATTCTTGGTGGAAGAACAGAATGAGAGATCACATTATGGGGGAAGATTATGAACTTTGGGACATAGTCACTGATGGTCCCCTAGCAACCACTTAGAAGAATGCTGAAGGAATTGATCTGCCAAAAACAAGGGTTGATTGTACTGCTTAGGATCTGAAGAAGTGGGAGAAAAATGCTAAAGCCAAGAAGTGGCTTGTATGTGGTCTATGACCAGACAAGTATAGTAGGATCCAAAGTTGTACAACTGCTAAGGAAATGTGGGACACTTTGAAAGTGGCTCATGAAGGAACACCTCAAGTGAAAAGATGAAGAGGAACACTTTTGTATTCTCAATATGAGAACTTTACTATGAAGGAAGGAGAAACTATCAAGGAGATATACACTCGATTCACCACTTTGACAAATGAACTTAAATCTCTTGGAAGGATTATCCTTGAAGAAGACAAGGTTGAGAAGATTGTGACAAGAGTTCTGCTAGTCACATGGGAAAGCAAAATCACTGCCATTTAGGAATCCAAGAACATTGCTACCCTCAGACTGGATGAACTAATTGGAAATTTAACTACCTATGAAATAAGGAGACAAACCATGAAGATGGACACCCCAAAAATGAGA
Organism: Nicotiana benthamiana; assembly: GCA_034376525.1. Taxonomy (NCBI): domain Eukaryota; kingdom Viridiplantae; phylum Streptophyta; class Magnoliopsida; order Solanales; family Solanaceae; genus Nicotiana; species Nicotiana benthamiana. Next base: position 86,983,823 of record CM067333.1, on the reverse strand, counting down.
GAAGTTTAGCTCTAAGAATTGCTGAAGGTGCAGATTTGGAAAATGATGAAGTAGCTATGATCACTAGGGATTTCAAGAAGTACTTGATGAGAGGAAAGGGTTCTTCAAGAGGTACAAACTTCAACAAAATAAGAGCTCCGGAGAAACAGACCAATAAGGGATGCTATAAGTGTAGTAAGACTAACCACATGATCAAAAACCACCCTCAATGGGAAATTGAGTGGAAGAAAGAAAGAGCTGAACGAAGGAACAGGAAGAAGGAACGGGTTCAACCAAAGAGAAACAAAGGTTCAACCAAGGCTATGGTTGCTTCTTGGGGAGAAACCTCAGAAGATGAAGCTGGGGAGGAGCAAACACTAATGGCCATCGGAGAATCAGATGATGAATAAGAGGTAAGTATTCTTCATCTCAAAGACAAGATTAAATTCTTGTCTAAAGAAAGGCTGGATGAGCTATTAATAGACTTCATTGATGAGTCTGAGATAATTAATAATGAGAAGGAAGTTCTATCTAGGGAATGTGTGATTCTAAAAGCAAAGTTTAAAAGTCTAGAGTCTAGGGGAAATGCGAGTGATAACAAAAATGCTGAGTAAAAGAACCAGGTTCTTGAACTTGACAACGGTGTCCTAGAACTTAGGTCTGAAAATCTAAACTGAAATTAGGAACATGAAAGAAGATAGTTGATCACACATGTCTCACTCTAGAAGAAAGTTTGGGAAAAATGAAATATGGATTATACAGGAAAGATGAATTCATTAATGTCTTAAAAGAAGATCTAGGAAAAGTGAAACATGAACTAGACAGAACTTGCAAGTGGAACAAATCCTCTGATGCTCTCTCCTGGTTGCAAGAGCATCACAGCAGTAACAAAAGAGGACTTGGCTATGGGACTCAAGATCCTAAATGGGATCTAAAAAGCAAGTACCTTACTCTTCTTGAAAATAAAATTTGCACACACTGTGGTAAGACTGTCCATTACAAATATGAATGTAATGCAAAAGAAATGGCCAGTCAAAGGAACAAAGTTTTTGTCAAAGAAAAGAATAAGTTTCCTGGATGTGCAAGAAGGAATTTAATTCATCCTTTTGCTTATAGAAAGGGACCCAAACTAGTTAAGGTTCCTAAGACTAACCCTTTATTTCCTTTTGCAGGTCCAAGTGAAAGGGAAGAACCAAATATGGTATATGGATAGTGGCTTCTCAAAACATATGACTGGGGACAAGGACCAGTTCCTTTCACTTGAGGACTTAAAAGGAGGTAATGTCTCCTTTGGTAAAGGAAAGAAAGGTGAGATCATTAGGGTTGGAAAGGTAGGCAAGACTGATTCTCATTCCATAAAGAATGTCTACCTGATAGATGGTTTGAAAAATAGATTAATAAGTGTGTCACAATTGTGTGATAGAGGTAACCTTGTGGCTTTTACCTCAACCACGCTTCGTGATTAACCTTACCACTGACAAGAGTGTTTTGCAAGAAAAAAGAGTTAACGATATTTACATTGTAGATTTGTCAACTCTTTTAGAAAATGAACTCATTTGTTTAAGTGTGTTAGTCAATGATCCTCCAGTGGCAAAAAAGACTTGGCCATGCCAGTTTAAATCAGCTAAATAAATTAGGCTCCAAGGACTTGGTAATAGGGTTACTTAATATCACTTTCAAGGAAGACAAAGTTTGTGAGGCATGTGCAAGAGGGAAGTAGGTAAGGTCATCCTTCAAATCCAAGAAAATGGTAAGTACGTCCAAGACGTTGGAACTGGTTCATATGGATCTATGTGATCCAATGAGAACCAATAGCAAAGGTGGAAAGAAATATGTGATGGTGCTTCTTGATGATTATTCTAGATTTACTTGGGTACTATTTCTGACATCTACAGATGAGGCATTTGAAATGTTTACTGCTTTTGTTAGAAAAACTCAAAAACAATTATGAAATCAACTTGCATCTATTAGGTCTGATCATGGAACTGAATTCGAAAATACAAAATTTACTTAATATTTTGATGAAAATGATATATATCACAACTTCTCTACCCCTATGCCTCCATAACAAAATAGAGTAGTTGAAAGAAAGAACATGACCCTTGAGGATATGGCAAGGACCATGCTTCTCTCTAGTAAATTACCTCACAGCTTCTGGGCAGAGGATGTAAACACTGCATGTTACATAATCAATAGATGCATGACTAGACCTCTTATTGAGAAAACTCCCTATGAGTTACTTAAAGGGAGAAAACCAAACATATCCCACCTTAAGGCATTTGGTTGCAAGTTCTATGTGCACAATAATGAAAAAGACTCCCTAGGTAAGTTTAATCCCAGAAGTGATGAAGGAGTATTCTTGGGATATTCTACACATAGCAAAGCATATAAAGTGTTCAATAAAATAACTCCGTGTGTAGAAGAAAGTGTGGATGTTGTATTTGATGAAACTAACATTCTTTCTGAGAGACAGGAACATGAAGATGAAGCCACTGGAATGATCAAAGACTTGCCTGAAGCATCACCTCAAGTCAAAGTGGCACCTACAGAAGGAACAAATGATGGAACAGGTTCTTCCTTACAGGTCAACCTGACAGGGGGAAGAAATCAAAAAGGAATTGAAATAAACTCCTTGAAGGAACATGTTCATGAATTTGTTTCTTAGAAAATGGCTGAAACATCCAGCAGAAGCCAGTTGGTTGTGAAACCTTACAAGTATCAAAGTTCTCATCCCATTGAGAACATTCTCACTGATCCAACATCTGGAGTCAAAACCAAATCACAATTAAAGAATCTGTGTGCATTTGGTATTTTTCTATCTCTCATTGAACCTAAAAATGTTGTTGAGGCTTTGCAGGATACAGATTGGGTTAATGATATGTAGGAGGAACTCAACCAATTTGAAAGAAGCCAAGTCTGGCATCTAGTTCCAAGACCCAAGGACAAATCAGTCATTGGTACAAAATAGGTCTTCAGGAACAAACTTGATGAAGATGGAAGAAACAAGGCAAGGCTGGTGGTTCAGGGCTACAGCCAAGAGGAAGGTATTGACTATGATGAGACCTTTGCTCCAGTTGCAAGACTAGAGGCAATCCGACTCCTCATAGCCTTTGTAGCACATATGAAATTCACTCTCCATCAAATGGATGTCAAAAGTGCTCTTCTGAATGGCTACCTCAAGGAAGAAGTGTTTGTGAAACAACCTCCAGGTTTTGAAAGCAAGGAATGTCCTGATCATGTGTACAAGCTGGACAAGGCTCTATATGGGCTCAAGCAGGCCCCAAGAGCTTGGTATGAACGACTATCAAAATTCCTACTGGGCATGGGTACAAAAGAGGTAAAATTGATAGCACTTTGTTCCTAAGGGAAAAAGGTAAAGACCTCCTTGTTGTGCAAATATATGTTGATGACATAATATTTGAGGCCACTACTGATAGGTTGAGTAAGGACTTTGCAAAGCTAATGGGAAGTGAGTTTGAAATGAGTATGATGGGTGAATTAAACTTCTTCTTAGGCTTGCAAATCAAACAAAGCCCAAATGGTACCATGATCCATCAGCAGAAGTATACGAAAGAACTAATCAAAAAGTTTAAAATTGAGGACTCCAAAGAAATAGATACACTTATTTCAACTGCCACTAAATTAGATGTTGATGAACCTGGTTCATCAGTTGATCAAAAGTTGTATAGGGGTATGATTGGTTCCGTCTCGTATCTCACTTCCAGCAGACTTGACATTCTTTTTAGTGTAGGGCTTTGTGCTCGTTTCTAGGCAAATTCAAAAGAGTCACACTTGATTGCTGTCAAGAGGATATTGAGATATCTGAAAGGCACCACTGATCTATGTCTTTGGTATCCCAAAGGTAGTAATTTTGATCTAGTAGGATATGCTGATGTTGATTATGTAGGTTTCTTAGTGGACAGGAAGAGCACTTCAAATATGACACATTTCTTGGGTTCATGTCTTATGTCACGGGCTACCAAAAAGCAAAATTCAATAGCCATATCTACTGTTGAAGTTGAATATGTTGTTGTTTTTTCTTGTTGTGCTCAATTGCTATGGATCAAACAATAGATAGTAGACTTTGGAATTGAACACGAGTGCTATAAGTATGACAAAGAACCCTGTTCATAATAAAAGGACCAAGCACATAGATGTTAGACACCACTTCTTGAGAGATAATTATGAGAAAGGATTAATCTCAATATAATTATGTGCCACTGATAAACAAATAGCTGAAATCTTCACCAAAACACTGAATAGGGAAAACTTTGAAAGGAACAGGTTGGAATTAGGGATGATTAAGATCGCCTAAAAAGGAACCAGTTCAGAATGCAATGAAAAAAAAAACCTTTTTGGTTAGAAGTTCTGTCTTTATGTAAATATCTAGACTAATTATTACTCAGTCTCATACTTTATTCAGTATGCTCCTGTGACATGTGTTTACATCAATTCATTAATCTCTTACAAAGTTTTTTTCTATTCTGATATATGAGGCATAATCAAGAGAAGTTCTACTTGAAGAACCTGGTTCATCAGTATATGCTCATGAGAAAAGGTCAGGTATGTTTCTATACTTTGCACAATTAGAAAAATAAATATTCCAATTATGAGCAGAAGTCCTATTCTAACCAAACTCCTAAAAATATAACCGCTGAGCATTGAACCAGTTTCATTCTCCAAGAATTCTAAAGTAAATGAGACTTTTCCCTAAAAACTAGTGTCATCCATTCATCACTTAAAGACCGGAGTCCTACTGGGATTAGACTCCTGATTGACCACTGCAAAAAGGCTGTCGTTACTGCTCCTAATCATACTCCACTTTAAATACAATCCACATACTTTTATTTTAGTCCATAATCGTCATTAAGTGTTAAACCTCTAATCATACTGTTTCGCTCTAAACAATCTCCAAAATTACCAATACCTTCCAGAAATCCTTCACCATGACTAATCCTCAAGAAAATCAAGGAACTCCCCCACCTGTATCTCCCAACACATCCTCATCTATACCCCTAGTGACAACTCTAAACCCAGATTCCGCCGGCAAAAGATGTTGGCAAGAAAGACTATAGCTATTGGTGCTATGAGAACAGCTCTAAACGAAAAATTGAGAGCCACCTAGCAAAAGGAGAGCTCTGAAAAAGAATCATCTGACTCTAGTTTTGAGTCTGAATCTTTTATTTCTGCAAGTGATGGAGAAGAACTTGAGTCTTCTGACTCAAACAAGAATCAAGAAAATCCTAGGGAGGTAAATACATGTTATGTTTTTTCTGATGTAGTCGAGAAAATGGACAATAGGTTTGTGTTGGTGGGTTCTGTAAGAGATGTAAATGAGGGAGAGTTGAGTAGAAAAGGAAAGAAAAGGAAAGATATAATTCTCGCCATTTGTGGAGGAATAGAGGAAAGTGGCAACAAGCCAAGGGAAGTGAAACAGGTGAGGCTGCTGAAGGCATTGTACATCTGAGTGAACAACAAGATGAACCTAGTTTATCTGTGGAAGAAACCTTGGCTGACATTCTGAAGAAGGTTGAAGCAAGCTATGTTCCCAAGAAGAGCAAAGATTCTTCTCAAAAGGCTCCAACTGCCTCTAAGCCAACAAAGAAGAGCAAGGTGTCATCTCCTAAGTCCACTGTCCCTTCAGCATCAAAGGTGAAAGCTACTAGAAGCTGGATAAAGCAAAGTAAGGCTGAGTTGTAGAAAGCCTTAGAGGCAAGCAAGAAAAAGAAGAAGGAATAGGGAAAAGCTAAAGTTGTGAAAAGTTCTGTGGCTACAGAAGATAAGGAGGAGGAGATGGAACTAGTCCATCAGGAAAGAGGTACAACTAAGGAGGTTCCTACTCCTACACCAAAGAGATCCGAGACTTCTACCAAGAAGTCTTCAGAATCTGTACCTGCTGAACCCTCCCTGGCAAAAAGAACCAGGTCTGTAGTCAAAGAAAAAAAAGTGAAAGTTCCTGAAGAAGAAAAAGCATGGAGTGGAGAGGAAGAATAAGAGGAATCTGAAAAGGAACAGGACAACTTTGTCCTCTTTGGCAGGAGAAAGATCTTGAAAGGAAAAATTCTAAAAGACTTGGAGGAGCCAGGAAAGAAAATATTGGTTGATGCCCTAGATGCACAGGGGTGGAAGGACGTGGTTCTTCAACTGGATGGTAGGCTGGCAAGAAAAGGCGTTGATCGAGTTTATGGCAAATGCCACAGTAGTGAATGGGGTTGTTACCAACTTAGTGAAGGGAGTAGAGGTGCAGTTTGATGCACCTAAGTTGGGCAGAATTCTAGACATACCCTGTGAGGGATATGATGATTATACTAGGCAAAGATGGCCTTGTGCAGATTCTCTCCCTTTTGCTCTCCAAATCACCAGAAATTTCTGTGATACCAAATCTGCTGAAGAAGTGTCTGAGGCTAGGTTTGTGCAAAAGAGTGAGATGAAGCCTGAGCACAAGGTGTTATTTGAATTTGTGAACAAGTGTTTGTTGCCCAGATAGGAGAGAAGACATACTGCAAATTACATGGACCTAGTCTTTCTGGAGCGTCTTGTGATAGGAAAGCAGATTAACTAGCCTGCTTTAATTGTCAAGCTGCTGGATAGAGTCATCAATGGCTCAAAAGCCCATGCCACCTTATGGGTTTATACTGACAATTGTCTTGGCCAAGTTAGATGTGCCATTGAAAACGTGGGAAATGGCCTCCAGCAAAGAGTACTTTGGAATCAAAACTCTACAGGCTTGTGACTATCTGCTAAGTGTAACCCCAATTAAACCTGGTTCATCCTTAAAGACTCATGTGAATAGCAAAGTTAGGGCATTAGTTCTAGAGCGTGGAACGAAAGATGCAGAAACTGCTACGCTCCAGGCTCGTATTGTTGAACTAGAAAGTGAAAGAAATAGCCTCAAAGCTGAGCTAGCTAAGGAAAAAGAAAAGAGTGAAGGGATGCTCCAAACAATGCTCAATATTCTTCAATCCCAACCCTCTAGTTCCTCCAAGCCCTAGTACCAGTTTAGAAACCCCCTCAGTGACCCAGATTCAGGACTTTTCTCTGTTTGTTTTTGCTCATGGTTAGGTGTTTATTTTTCTTTTTGTGGTCTATTTTGTAGAAACACCTCCTAATCAATGAAAATGTGCTTTGTTGTCTCTTTTTCTATGAAACTTCTGATCTTAATAGTTAAATTCGTTGTGAAGTTGATTATTGATTAACTGAATCATGTTTTCACTTATAGTTGCCCCAGCGGCCATGAGTAATAATTAACATCTAGGATTCATATAATATGCAACTTTTCGATGATGCCAAAAGGGGGAAGAGATATTGTGCTTTACTTTGTATTCTGAAATAAAGTGATATTTATAACTTGATTAAACCCAGTCCTTAATGATAAGTTAAATTAAAGTGTGAAAAATAATGCTAAGTTTCACAAGGTCTCTGATCGAAAAGCACAGAGTTTGTCATCATCAAAAAGGGAAAATTTGTTGGCGCAAGTTCAGATGAAGTTTTGAAGATTAAAAATATGAACTCAGTTATGAATCAGGTCCATTATATGAGTCACAGTGTTAATATACTTATCCATGTGAGATGCGTGTGAAGAAGATAAGTCTCAAGGATAAGCAACAATATCTCCCGAGTTGATAAAAAAGGTTGCATAGGATAAGGAGTTGAAGTCTCCTTACGTAAAGAGAACTACATCCGGATAAAGAATAAGGATTGGAGTTTGAATTGTTCTAGGACTCGAATTTGATGAAGGATCAGCAATTCAAGTTTTAATTAAACTTTGATTACTAAGTTTATAAATAATGCTTGTTCTCTTTTACAGGTATGCAGATACACAGAAGTTAAACTAAATTGAGAGCAAAAAAGCAAGGCTATTTTGCAAGCAAATTATGTGAGATTAAAGTGTGTACTCATGCAGCTACTTGAACGAGATAGAAGAACCAGTTCCATTGTGTTTATTCTTAGTCTAGTTCGATTGTATTAGGTGGCTTAAAATTGTACCTTTCCAGCTTTCATAGAAACAATTATAGTAGGTACTCTGAGTATTCAAGTTAGAGCTAACTTGAAGGTGTCGCAACAATTGAGGCTATGTTCCACACAAGGTTAGAGTTAATCTTTAGGTTTACAAAGAGTTTTGTAAATGTTGTTTTGGCTCCGTGATATTAGTGGATGCTTGGGAAAATCCTACTGAGTAGTAGGTCGTGGTTTTTTCACCTTTTGAGCCAAGTGTTTTCCACGTAAAAATCTCTGTGCTCTTTATTTTATGCACTCTTAATTCCGCAAATAGTCATAGTTAGTACATCTAGAAGAACCATGTTCTTCTTGTGCGAAAATTAGGTACCACACAAATCACCCCCCCCTCTTGTGCGGTATTGACGTTTACAACATCACCAAATCTCATAACGCGCTTTATAAGAGAAACTCGAACCAAGAACCGCTCTCCAACCATAGAAGAAAAATCACAAACCTTCTGATCCGCATAACTCTTCTGTTTGGAATGGGTTGTGCGGAGTCTATCCTAAATCACCTTAACCTTCTCCAAGGTATCTTGAACCAAGTTTGCGCCCAATAATCTTGCCTCACCCGGCTAGAACCAACCTACCGAAGATGTATACCGCCAACCATATAAGGCCTCATATGGTGCCATCTGAATACTGGACTGATAACTGTTGTTGTAGGAAAAATCCGCCAGCGGCAAGAACTGATCCCAAGAACCTCCAAACTCCATCGCACACGTACGAAGCATATACTCAAGAATCGGCATAGTGCGCTCAAACTGTCTATCCATCTGGGGGTGAAATATTGTGTTCCACTCCACCCGAGAACCAACTTATATTGTACGACCCTCCAGAACTATGATGTGAACTGAGTACCTTTATCTGAAATAATATAAATTGGAATACCATGTAGACGAATAATCTCTCGGATATAAATATCAGCCAACCGCTTTGAAGAGTAGGTAGTACACACAGGAATGAAATGCACGGACTTGGTCAGCCAATCCACAATCACCCAAATGGAATCAAACTTCCTCAAAGTCCGTGGGAGATCAACTACGAAGTCAATGGTGATCCCCTCCCACTTCCACTCCAGAATATCTATATGCAGAAGCAAGCCACCCAGTCTCTAGTGCTCATACTTTACCAGCTGACAATTGAGGCACCGAGCTACAAACCAAACTATATCTTTCTTCATCTGTCTCCACCAACAGTGGTGTCTCAAATCCTGATACATCTTCATGGCACCCGGATGGATGGAATACCGCGAACTACAGGCCTTCTCTAGAATCAACTCCCGAAGCCCATCAATATAGGGTACATATACCCGACCCTGTATTCTTAATACCCCATCATTGCCAATGTTCACATATTTGGCACCACCATGCAGAACCTTGTCCTGAAGGACGAGCAAATGAGGGTCATCATACGGACGCTCTCTGATACGATCAAACAAAAAAGACCGAGAAATCACACAACCTAGAAACCTACTGTGCTCTGAAAGGTCCAATCTTACAAGCTGACTGGCTAAGGACTGAAAATCCATTGCCATAGGCCTCTCCGCTGCTGGTAGATAAGCCGAACTCCCCAAACTCTCCGCCCGGAAACTCAAAGCATCGACCACCACATTGTCCTTGCCCGAGTGATAGAAGATAGTGATATAATAGTCCTTCAGCATCTCTAACCATCTCTTCTAGTGCAAATTTAGGTCCTGCTGCTTGAACAGATGCTGCAAACTCTGGTAATCAACATAAATCTCATAAGGAACACCGTACAAATAATGATGCCATATCTTCAAGGCATGAACAATACCAGCTAATTCGAGATCGTGGACAAGATAATTCTTCTCATGTACCTTCAACTGTCTGGACATGCAAGTAATCGCCCTACCGTCCTGCATCAATATCACTCCAAGGCCAATCCTCGAGGCATCATAATAAACGGTATAAGACCTCAAACCCGTAGTCAATAAATATTAGGGTTGTAGTCAAAGCTGTCTTGAGCTTTTGGAAGCTCTCCTCACACTCCTCTGCCTACTTGAACGGAGCACCCTTCTGAGTCAGCCTGGTCATAGGTGCTGCAATAGATGAAAATCCCTCAAAAATTGACGGTACTAACCCGCCAAGCCAAGAAAACTACGGATATCTGTAGCTAACTCTGCACTACTTCCACTCTAAAAGGGAGAATAGATAGGGACTTCTCAGTCTGCGAAAATGACAGATATACCGTGAAGTCTCTAAAAATTGCCTCGCCTCACTGGTGGTATAGCTGAGCAGAAGAACCTGGATCTGCACATGAAAAATATATGCAGGAAAGGGCATGAGTACACCACAGCGGTACCCAGTAAGTGCCAATCCTAACTTCGGTCGGGTAGTGACGAGGAAGGTTTGGGACCTACTAGTTATATATATATATATATATACCATGAATTGTGCTATTTATGTTACTGTATTCACAAATACGTATCATGAATAAAGTCAAATACAATAATTGTCTAGCTGTAATCCCCTATTTCATGCTAATTTTTGCTACTATATTATCATGAATACAGTCAAATACAATAATTGTCTAGTTGTAATCCCCTATTTCATGCTGAGTTTTGCTACTATATTCATGAATATAGTAGCTTAAATATATCGATTACACTCTAAAAAGCTCAAAACATAGATACAAGAAATAATATAGTAAATAGTAGTTATAACTAACTAATAGCCACTAAACAATAGCGGTTCATAAAAATTTCTCTTTGTAATATGACCATAAAATCCCAAGAAGGAAAGATGTACAAGCCCAAATCTCAAGCCCATTTTTCTTGAGGAACCCAAACCTTTTCTTAGACCTTTCCTCCCAGGCCTCTCTATGGTTCTACTAAAAATTTTCTTCTCTTAATAAATAATTTGTGCAAGAAAAGTATTTCAGTAATTATAAATGGCTTGTAATCTGTTTTCTGTTTACTTATCACTTTATCTTATAAACCTATTAAACTTGTTAATTATGTCATCATGGTCAAGCAACAATTGTCTAATCCTTGTCGATGTATATGCGGCACACTGGCTCTACAATTTCTCAAATCAAAGCAAAAAATAAGTATTAAAAGCCCATGCACTAGTATTTTCTTTTCTCTATTGTCCTTTTTGATAGTCCCATCTCGTTGAAAAAGTATTAGGCAAGTGCCTAATAAAAAGATTTTTTTGATAGCCAACTTTGTTGAATTGGTTTAGTTTAGTAGCCAACCTTATTGAATTTCTTTAGTTTGATAGCCAACTTGTTGACTTGTGAAAAGTGTGTGTAAATTTGTCAAATATTGAAGGCTTTAGAGAGTGAAGCTTTGGCTATAAAAGGAAAACTTCAACTCTCATTTCTACACACCAACAAAGAGAGAAAGAAAGAGTGAGATTTCATAGACAGGGTATAAGAAAATAGTTTATGAGAAAAATAAAGAGTGAGCAATATTGTAGTGAGGTGAGAATATCAAAAAAAGGGTTATTTTTTTTGAGTGTTGTAGTGTTCTTTGGAGTATTTTACTCGAACCTACAAAGTGTAAATTCCTTGCTATAATGATATCAGTTGCTCCTCTCAGGGACGTAATTTTTCCTTTATTCAAAAGGGGTTTTTCACGTAAAAATCTTTGTGTTGTTATCACCCTTTTATTCTTGTTTATTACCGTATTTTGGTGCTACATTATTATTCCACTTTTACTACCGTAAATATTATTTCTCTTGGGGGTTTATTCTCAAAAACTAGTATATCTAAGCACAGATCTGCTTGTTCATAGAAATATTATTCACTGTTGATAGTACTATACTCGGTAAAAAATAAAAATGTCCGAAGTAAAGTACGAGGTAGAAAAATTCAACATAGATAACGGTTTCTCAACATAGCAAAGAAGGATGAGGAATTTGCTCATCCAACAAGGATTACAAGGTACTAGATGATGATGCCAAAAAGCCTGATACCATTAAAGTTGAGGATTGGGCTGACTTGGATGAAAGAGCTGCTAGAGCAATCAGGTTTCACTTATCAGATAATTTGGTAAATAACATCATTGATGAAGACACTGCACATGGAATTTGGACAAGGCTGCAAAGACTATACATGTCCAAAATGTTGACAAATAAATTGTACCTAAAGAAGCAGTTATACGCCCTACACATGGGTGAAGGTATGAATTTTTTGTCATATTTAAATGTGTTTAACGGACTTATCACACAACTTGCCAACCTCGGAGTGAAAATTGAGGAAGAAGATAAACCCTTCTTGTTATTGAACTCGTTGCCATCTTTGTACAATAATTTGGTAACAACCATCCTGCACGCTAAGACTGCCATTGAGTTGAAAGATGTCACATCGGCTCTTCTACTCAATGAGAAGATAAGAAAGAAGCCTGAAAATCAAGGACATGCTCTCATCAAAAAAGTTAAAGGCAGGAATTATCAAGGAGTTCGAATAACTATGGTAGATCTGGAGCTTGTAGGAAGTCAAAGAACTGATCCAAATCAAGAGCCAGGAATGCTACGATTGTGATCAACCAAGCCACTTAAAAAAATATTACCCAAATCCAAGGAAGGGCAAAGTTGAAACCAATAGCCAGAAGAATGACGACAACATAGCCGTACTGGTGTAAAACAATGAAAATTTGTCCTCTTAATAAATGAGGAAGAGGAATACATGACCTGTGAGGTCCAGAGTCAGAATGGGTGGTAGACATTAGATACTTTTTCAGACCTATTGCCAATACTAAGTAGCAGTCAAAAATTTGTACCCCTTTTTCATGATATTATGCATGGATCAGGTATATCATGGCGAATTCTTCAGAAAAAATTGTGTCTTCCACAATGGAATCTGATAAGTGAGATCTCGAGTAAGTGTTCAGAGGTGGCCTTACTTCCTTTTTAAAGCAAACATGTGGACGTAAAAAAGAATGAAATTGATAGAATAGAGGAAGATTAATGTGCTTAACCTGCTTCTATCAAAGCAGCTTGTAAACTCCGACCATCGTCTCTGTGAAGTAGCCCATGGGCCACCCCTGAGAGAAATAAATGAATTCCAAAGATCTTTGGCAAATCCAAAGAAGGTTTTCCTGTACGTTCATCACAAAATATTTCTAGATCCCAATACACCCAAACCTATTTCTCGATTCACTCAAAGAGGTGAATAGGGTCCCAATAGAGATATGTAAAAAGCAGGTCCGGTTACGCGTATTCCTAATCCTAAATGGAATGTAATGATGTAGAAATCCATATGTAAACATAGTATCTATTTAGATAGGCCCGAATGACCCCTTCTCATAATGAGAATGTATATAACCCTGTGGCATGGAAAGAGATTTTTTTGCAGATATGTAGCAGGTGATTTCGGCACTCTGAGAATGGATAACACAAGTTACTCAAATATTGTGGGGATTAGTGACATTTGTATCAAGACAAATGTCGGATGCACATTGGTTCTAAAGGACGTGCGACATGTACCTGATTTGCGGATGAACTTGATCTCGGGAATTGCTTTAGATCGAGATGGATACGAGAACTATTTTGAAAATCAAAAGTGTGGACTCACTAAGCGATTATTGGTGATTTCAAAGGGAGTTCTCGTGGCACGTTGTACAAGACAAATGCTATGCCAAGGTAAATTGAACACAACATAAGATGAGATTTCTGCAGATTTGTGGCACAAAAGAATGGGTCGCATGAGTGAGAAGTGATTGAAAATTCTTTCCAAGAAATCAATCATTTCTTATGCCAAAGGTTCAAAGGAAAAACCTTGTGAACTAGTGTTTATTTGGTAAGCAGCATAGAGTCTTATTTCAGACATCGTCTGAAGGAAAATTGAATATACTTGATTTAGTATATTCTGATGTTTGTGGCCCAATGGAAATTGAATCAATGGGCGGTAACAAACATTTTGTTACTTTTTTTTATGATGATTTACAAAAATATAGGTTTATATTTTGAAAACCAAAGATCAGGTGTATTAAGTTTTATAGAAGTTTCATGCTTTAGTAGAAAGGGAGACGGGTCGAAAGCTAAAGTGTCTCTGAAGTGACAATAGAGGTGACTACACTTCAAGGGAATTTGAAGAGCACTGTTCAAGTCATAGGATCAGACATGAAAAGACAGTTCTTGGAACCCCACAACACAATGGCATAGCCGAAAGGATGAACCGCACGGTTGTGGAGAAGGTGAGAAGAGTGCTCATAATGGCTAAACTGCCTAAGTCATTCTTGGGTGAAGCAGTTCAGACAGCCTATTACCTTATCAATAGGAGTCTATCAGTTCCATTGGCATTTGACATTCCAGAGGGAGTTTGGACCAACAAGGAGGTGTCCTACTCGCATCTGAAGGTATTCGGTTGCAGAGCTTTTGCACATGTACCAAAAGAGTAGAGAACAAAGTTGGATGATAAATATGTTCCCTGTATATTTACCGAATATGGAGATGAAGAGTTCGGGTACAGATTGTGGGATCTTTTAAAGAAGAAGGTCATCAGAAGCAAAGATGTAGTCTACGAGAAAGCGAAGTTGGAATTGTTGTTGATATATCAAAAAAGGCGAAGAATGCTATTATTCCTAACCTTGTTACTATTCCTTCTGCTTCTAACAATCCGACAAGTGTAGAAAACATGATCAACAAGGTTGTTGAGCAGAGGGAGCAACCTGGTGAGATTATTGAGCAGGGGGAGCAACTTGATGAAGGTGTCGAGGAAGTGGAGCACTCCACTCTGAAAGAAGAACAAGCTCAACCTCTGAGGAGATCAGAGAGGCCAAGGGTAAATTATACAGGTACCCTTCCATAGAGTATGTTCTCATCAGTGATGATGGGGAGCCAGAAAGTCTTAAGGAGGTACTGTCCCATCCAGAAAAGAACCAGTGGATGAAAGCCATGCAAGAAGAGATAGAATCTCTACAGAAAAATGGCATGTACAAGCTGGTTGAACTTCCAAAGGGCAAAAGACCACTCACATGTGAATGGGTCTTTAAACTCAAGAAAGATGGAAATGGCAAGCTGGTCAGATACAAATCTCGATTGGTGGTTAAAGGCTTTGAACAGAAGAAAGGTATTGATTTTGATGAAATTTTCTCACTTGTTCTCAAAATGACTTCTATCCTATCAATTTTGAGCTTGGCAGCTAGCCTAGATCTTGAAGTGGAGCAGTTGGATGTGAAAACTGCATTTCTTCATGGAGATTTGGAAGAGAAGATTTATATGGAGCAGCCAGAAGGATTTGTAGTAGCTGGAAAGAAACACATGGTGTGCAAATTGAATAATATTCTTTATGGATTGAAGCAGACACCAAGGCAGTGGTACATGAAGTCTGACTCATTCATGAAAAGTCAAACATACATAAAGACATATTCTGATCCATGTGTATACTTCAAAATATTTTCTAAAAATAATGTTGTTATATTATTTTTGTATATGGATGACATGCTAATTGTAGAAAAAGACAAGGGGCTGATCACAAAGTTGAAGGGAGATCTGCCCAAGTCATTTGATATGCAAAACATGGGCCCAACACAACAAATCTAGGGATGAAGATAGTTCGAGAACGAACAAGCAGAAAGGTGTGGCTATCTCAGGAGAAGTACACTAAATGTGCACTAGAATGCTTCAACATAAAAAGTGCTAAGCCCGTCAGCACACCTTTTGCTGGTCATCTAAAGTTGAGCAAGAAGATGTGTTCTACAATAGTGAAAGAGAAAGGGAACATGGATAGAGTTCCTTATTCTTCAGCAGTCGAAAGCTTGATATATGCAATGGTATACACTAGACTTGACATTGCTCACGCAGTTGATGTTGTCAGCAGGTTTTCTGAAAATCCTAGAAAAAACAACTGGGAAGCAGTCAAGTGGATACTCAGGTACCTAAGAGGTACCACGAGAGATTGCTTGTGCTTTGGAGTATCCGATCCAATCTTGAAAGGCTATACAGATGTCGATATGGCCGGTGACATTGATAACAGAAAATCCACTACTAGATATTTGTTTACATTTTCAGGGAAGCTATATCATGGGAGTCGAGATTGCAAAAGTGTATCGCATTTTCTACAATTGAAGCAGAGTATATTGTCGCTACTGAAGCTGGCAAAGAGATGGTATGGCTGAGATGGTTCCTTCAAGAGCTTGGATTGCATCAAAAGGAGTATGTAATCTATTGTGACAGTCAAAGTGCAATAGACCTGAGCAGAAACACCATGTACCATGCAAGGACGAAGCATACAATGTGAGATATCACTAGATTCGAGAAAGGATAGATGATGAATCTGTGCAGGTTAAGAAGATTCATACAAGTAAGAATCCTTCGGATATGCTAACCAAAGTGGTACCAATAGACAAGTTCGAATTATGCAAAGAACTTGCCGCTATGCACTCAAGCTAAAGGTCCGGTGTTACCTCCTCTAGATGAATGAGACTGGAGGGGGAGATTGATGGTGTCCATCTCATTGAAGAAGTATTAGGCATGTGCCTAATAATATTTTTCTTTGGTTTGGTAACCAACATTGTTGAATTTGTTTGGTTTGGTAGCTAACCTTGTTGAATTTCTTTAGTTTGGTAGCCAACTTTGTTGAGTTGTGAAAAGAGTGTGTAAATTGTCAAATATTGTAGGCTTTAGAGAGTGAAGTTTTGGCTATAAAGGGAGAGATTCGACTCTCATTTCTACACATCAACAAAGAGAGAAAGAAAGAGTGAGGTTTCACAGACAGTGTATAAGAAAATAGTCTGTGAGAAAAATAGAGAGTGAGCAATATTGTAGTAAGGTGGCAATATCAAAAGAGGTTTATTCTGTCAAGAGTGCTACACAATCTGAGATGAAACCGAGTTCATAGAATTCTGAGCTAATGTAGTGCTGAGAAGGGTCCATGCTTGAGATCTTATTCGACTGAGGAAGAGCTTGTAGTTTGAGCTGAAGATAGAGACAGAATGTATGGTAGATCAGGGCTTGATCGATTTAAGAAAGCTCAGTCATTGGAGCCATTTCAGGTGTCTGCAAATTCAGCTGCTAAACCGGCATTGCAGCCTACTACGAAGGCGGTTACACATCCTTTTCCAGCATATGCACAATCCACAACATCTCATCAACAAACTCAATGTGTAAATCCATAACCTGCTTTGCAGAAATCTGTGGCGGCAGATGCAACCGCTTCTACAGTGCCAACTCATCATGTCACTCATGGAGGGGGCAATCAACTTGGCAGCCTCCTGATTGGGCTATTGAGCCACGTCCAGGCGTTTATTATCTTGAGGTGATCAAGGATGGTGAGGTACTTGATCGGATTAATTTGGATAAGCGAAGACATATTTTGTCCTCGATCATCAGTCCGTCTCACGCCAGCATGCTGCTGTGATTCCTCACAAAAATGGAAGCATTTACGTGATAGATTTAGGATCTGCACACGGAACATTTGTTGCAAATGAGAGGCTAACAAAGGATTCTCCTGTCGAACTTGAGGCCGGACAATCTTTGAAGTTTGCGGCATCAACAAGGACTTACATCTTGAGAAAGAACAATGATGCTCTCTTCCCTCCTCCACGACAACCTGCAGAAATAGATTTACCGCGACCTCCAGATCCTTCAGATGAGGAAGCTTTTTTGGCTTATAACACCTTTTTAAACCGCTATGGGCTTATGAGGCCTGATTCATTGTCAAAATCAGCAGTATCAACTAGTGGGGAGGATGTCAACCATTCATCTGAGAGGCGCGCAAAAAGAATTAGGAGAACAAGTGTGTCATTTAAAGATCAGGTTGGAGGAGAGCTAGTTGAAGTTGTTGGTATTTCGGATGGAGCAGATGTGGAGGCAGAACCTGGTCCGTTGGGTGTAAAAGAAGGAAGTCTCGTCGGAAAATATGAGTCCCTCATAGAAACTACGGTGATACCGAAAGGGAAAGAACAGTCCTCCGTAAAGGATGCCACCGTTACCCAAACAGGTGTAACCGACAAACTTAAAAAGGTAATGAACAAGGTGAAAAATCCGCCAAAGGGTGGAATTTACGACGATCTTTATGGAGAATCAGCTCCTGCTAAAGTCGGGTCTTGGGCATATTCTGATTCCAGTCAGGCGGCTTCTACTAACGATGCTAAAGGAGAATCCCCTGGTTCTTTAGGCAGAATCTCGGGAAATATCTCAAGCAATGTAGACGACGATACTGATGATTTGTTTGGATAGTAAATGCATTGCTACATGAGGTGTCTCTAGTAGATTGAATCATGTTATAGTCTTTATGTTATTCTTGTTCTTCCAAAAAAAAAAGAGGGTTATTATTTTGATTATTATAGTGTTCTTTGGAGTATTTTACTCGGACTTACAAGGTGTAAATTACTTTCTATAGTGATATCAGTTATTGCTCTCAGGGCTATGGTTTTTCCCTTATTTAAGGGTGTTTCCACGTAAAATGCTTTGTATTGTTGTCACTCTTTTATTCTTGTTAATTATCGTATTTCGGTGCTACGTTATAGGGGGTTTATTCCCAATACTTTTTTATCACTTTTCTGCGTTCATCTTTTCTTGTCAACTCTGACAATTTACCAAAAGAAAAAAGTATGAAAAATTAAAACTGAAAGGTAAGCGCGGCATCGATTTAAAAGGTACTCCTAGAAGATTATAGCTCAACAAATAGAATATACTTCCCAAAGCAAATTCTCTGTTAATTGCTTAATCTGGATTACTAGTTTGAGTGTTTAGCTACACAAGTAGGGATTAACATTTTAATGGTATTTGTCGGTAGCCGTGGAAGCTGCTATATATTTAATTGGACTCTTTATAGCAACGGAAAATGACATTTTAAGCCAGCAATGATTATGATAAAGATTGACACAAACAACATAATTGTCATTTCCATCAATCGCGCCAATGATCACTGCATACAATAGTAGTTTTGTTTCTATCGATCTGCATGGATTATTATGGTCTAAGTTTCTTAATAATGACACATTAACTTTGTAAAATAATACAGAGGAAAATGATCAACATAATGAACCGATTTTGCAACTCTACATCCGCCTGTGATTGTTTGATTGCCCAATGAATAACAAAGACAAATATATAAAGAGAGGAACAATACAAGATTACATGAAAGAGTAATTAAAAACCAATAGTATATTAAAAAAGAGATGACTAGTACAAGTTTCCAAGACAAAAACCAGTAACATGAGAATAAAAAATAAAAAGATCCGTTCTTTAACGTATACACTAGTATACAATAGAAATACCCGTAATTATTCCCCGGACCATAATTCACTTGAAGATGTACAAACATTTGCATGAACACTCAACTAAACAAACCAACACAGTAAAAACTAACTCTCCACTCCATCAACTTCCCTATTCTCTGTTCTTCTCCTTTCACATTCTCAAGAATCATATCTCTTGAATGTTCCAGCGTTTGATCAACTTATTTCATAAATAGCAAATAATTTTCAAGGCTTCACGAAAATGAAATTCTATATAATGTTTATCTATGGATGATGAGGAATAGAAGGAGGAAGTGGGGGGAAGAACGGATGGTGGAATGGAGGAAGTTTAGGGAGAGGTGGAAGCTGTGGAAGTGGTGGACATGGTTTTTTGTAGAATGGTGGGATTGGCTTGTAAATTGGAACAGGTGGTGGCATAGGTTTTACTACCGGTGGTTCGTATACCGGAACTGGAGGAGGCAGTGGCTTCACTACTGGTGGCTTGTATACTGGAACTGGAGGAGGAAGTGGCTTTACTACTGGTGGCTTGTATACCGGAACTGGAGGAGGAAGTGGCTTTACTACTGGTGGCTCTGGCTTGGGCTTAGGCTTGTAAGTGGGAACTGCAGGAGGCTTTGGTTTTGGGGGGCATGGCTTTTTAACTGGAGGTTTTGGTTTTGGTTTTGGGGGGCATGGCTTTTTAACTGGAGGCGTTGGTTTAGGTTTGTAAATAGGAACTGAATGAGGATTAGGTTTTACTACTGGTGGTTCGGGTTTAGGCTTGGGCTTGTAAGTTGGAACTGAAGGAGGCTTTGGTTTTGGTTTGTAAACAGGAACTGGAGGAGGATTAGGTTTTACTACTGGTGGTTCTGGTTTAGGCTTGGGTTTGTAAATAGGAACTGGAGGAGGAAGTGGCTTTACTACTGGTGGTTCTGGTGTTGGATTGTAAACAGGAACCGGAGGAGGATTTGGCTTTGGAATTGGAGGAGGACATGGTTTTTTGAAAATTGGAGGAATAGGGGGAAGTGGGAAAGGGTGGTTAAAGTGTTTCCATGGCGGCAAATTAGGGAAATGTTTCATCCAAGGATGATCTTTAGGAAAAGGTGGCAACGTTGGCAATTGTGGATATTTGAAGTGAGGCCACAAGAAAGCAGAAGTGCATAATGCTGTTGAGAATTTAACATTTCCAGCAGGTTTTAATGAGTGTTTTCCATTAGTTTTGGTGATCACAATCTTGGAGGATTCAATGTCATTGTGTGCTGGACATGGTGCAGCTGATGCACTGTGTAATTGTGCATAGCATTCTTCCTTTAGTTTGCCATCTTTTATCATTTCCTTAGGAAGTGATACTTCAAACTTGCCATCTTTGTCAAGCTCTCCTTCGCCCCTTGTTTTGATTTCTCCATTCGCAAGCTTGCAGTCAATGCTTACATGAAGCCCTGAAATCATTGTAATATTGTTAGATGCTAACTTAATATTTTAGACAGATGGATATTGCAGCCCAAAGCTAGCTCAAGAAGTGATGATTTTTTACTATCATATAAAGAGGGACACAATATTATGTAGTCAGGACGGATGTAGAGTTTGGCCCCCGGTTTCACCTGAATCTAGTATTTTTGACGCGGAGCATAAATTTATGCAAGGGCAAAGCTATGTGTGGCTAAGGGTGGTCAACTGAACACCCTTTGCTGAAAATTATATCGTGTATAGGGTAAAATATAGTACTCTGTTATTGATAAAAGATAGACTTTGAACACTCTTGCATAGCCCACTGGCAAAGAATATTCTAATTTGTACACCCTTATTCAATTTTCTAGTTTCACCACTGAATTTGTGTAAAAATTGTTAAAACTGCACAAACGATAGGTCTGAACCCATAATACAACTGGTTCAATGTTAAAATCATGTAAAGTTGAATCTATAGAATTTAAATCCTGGATTCGACTTTGCTTGTATGTAGGCTTAGGAGTGGATATGTGGAATGGAGCCAAAATTGGATAACACAACGGAGATGAGTTTGGGTCATACCATATTTAGAAAATGAAGTTGGATTTAACTCAACTCAACTATATATAGAGACAATAGCATATTGACATGCATTTAAACTAAATTAGAAAGAACCTGAGAGAGCATGAACGGTGTTAATGTTATTCTCTTTGCAATCAGCGCATTCTCCAATCCCAAAAACTTTGATTGTGTTGTCATCAGCAAAGCAGAAACTACAGAGTAATAAAGTCAGAGACAGTCCGAGGAGGACACTGCCACAAAGTGACTGCAGCCCCATTCTGTACCAAAAAAATGTAAATTCTGAATGGTTTGTTATGTTCGTTACAACTGACTAAAGGGTATATTTATAGCAACTAATATGTAAAGAAAAGTCTGGTTTTTATGACTGTCTTACCGACACATAGTTAAGTACCTCACATGAGTTTAGGTCCCATGGATCTTGATTTTTTAATGAATGACAGAAAGATTGAAAAAACTGAAAGTTTATTTTTTGTTTGTAAAATATATATTAAAAAAAAGGATTTTCAGCAGTGGGTGGTCACAGGCATAGCTAGCTGTTTGATAAAACGCCATTATCATCATTCAATGAGGTCTCCAACTGTAAACCTCGTCTCTTTTCTACCTGTAAACCTACTTAGTTAGCTCTCATTTATATCACTTATTTTACTGAAAATCTTCAGTTAGTCACTTAGGTGTAATCGATAAAGTTACTCAAGGTCAAGAATTATAATCTCATACATAAATGCATGCCTACAAATTGCATTACATCCTTTTTCTTTAGATGTGAAACTTTTACTACTTTTTTAAGAAAGGGCTGTAAGGGTATGATTGTGAGTACTTCTACTATTGTGAATCTTGTGTTTTTATTTAGCTTTAAATTGAAAGAAAGGGTAGTTAAATGTTGGCATTTATCATGAGTAACAAAAACATGTTCTTCTCTCAAAATTCACGTGAATTAATTGACACTCGTCAACTAACGTCTACTACCACAAATTAAAGAACAAATAATGGTACTAATCATGAAAAAGTGCATGATTTTATGTATTATTGCATTTACAGTAAGCTTTCAACAATCAATATTTACCGTTGTACAATGTAATTTTCCAAACAAAGGAAATTCATTGACCATCGCTGGAACAATAAGGCTCCCCAACTGCAACTAGGCAATGCAAAGCTGCAATATTGAATGTTAATGATCTGTAGGAGGATGCAACAATACATAAAATCATGCACTTACTTCTTCATGATTAGTGCCATTATTTGTTTTATAATTTGTGGTAGTGGCAAAGGGGTTAAAAAAAAATATTTTAGGTCACGGGTTCGAGATAGTAGTGGATCTATATTGAAGCTTATGGGTGCTCGAGCACCCATTCTGTTTACTGAAACTATATGTTTTTATGTTGAAAACTAGTACTCCTTCCGTTCACTTTTATTTGGCATGTTTTGACTTTTGACGCTCATTAAGAAATAATAAATGAAATGCATAATGTACCATGATACTCATATTAATTGATACATATTTTATTGGATTTGGGAAAATAACTTGAAATGATTAATAAATACTGTGGATATAACAGGAAAAAAAATTATCTTCTCTTAATATGCGTAAAGTGACAAGTAAAAATGAAAACCTATTTTTAGTATACATATCAAGTAAAAATGAACGGAGAGAGTACTAATGTATAAAAATATTGACTGAGCATCCATAACAGAGAATAAATATTTAAAAGATAATTGAATATCCATGACTTAAAAATCCTAAATACACAGGTGGTTCGAGTATAATCCCCTTATTTTCAATACTACCTCCGTTGCTCCGCACCGTCTAGGTGTTCTATAATATGGAAATGCATAATTTAGAGATTTTTTCATTCGTTGCGTTTATCCTATTGATATGAAATTCCAGTTACAGGACTGTAATGATCTGTATGTATTATAGTTTATCCTCTTATTTCGATAATAACTATGATTATCCCATTAGGTGTAAAAGAACATCAAAAGAAGCTGTTGGAAAACTGAATTTAGAAAGAAGTGCAAAATTTTCTTTCTCCTGTATTTCTTAAAAAGGAAGACTTGAGAATAAAAACAAAACAAAAACTAAAACTGAGAATCATTTGTTTATCCCCCATGACCCTACAAATTAAATCCCACCCCCACCTCTATTTCTGACACAATCACTGCAGGTAAAGTTTAATTCCGTAAACTTAACTTTTCTCAAATTATATGACTTTCGTTTCCGTAAACTTGACTTTCAAGCTTATGTTTGTCTTCATTATATGATTTCTGTATCAATAATAAAATTTGTCTTACTTCAAGCCATACTGCACGAATTCGAATCCCAATTGGCTATTTCCTATCCCTGTTAATTACTACTATGTGAGAAGAAATTACCCCCAAATTGAACTTCAGGTTGAAACTGAAACGGTGAAAATGATTCTCCAACTAATTCAGCATACTTTACTTGAATAACGTTTCCCACATCGCATGCAGCATTGTAATATGCAAAGCACAAAATTTATAGTCACCTTAGAAGGTTGTACATATGCTGTCAATATTAATTGTAATGTACGAAAGTATTCAATGTGAATGTGTGAAAAAAAGACGTGGTGTTTCAGATGACTTGAACTAAAGATATCAAGAGGTAAGAATTGAGCGAGCAATTAATTTCTCCTTTCTACATGATTTACTATAAAAATATCTGAGTTAACAGCTTTATTTTCCTTGTTTTAACAAAGAAAAGAAATTTCTTCAACCAAAAGGGGAAGGACAATAATATCTCACAGTTAGCAATTAGGTTGGTGAGGTTTCTTATATAGCGACTGCATTTTCTGTTGCATGTGATGCTTAAGTACACAGAGCCACAAAAGTGGATAATAAGAAATCCAGCGAAGCCTAAGAAAATAAAAATCTTTGATGCATCTTTTGCTTCTTCCCCCTCTCCTAAATGCCATAGTATTGATGTGATCTGCTTCCCATTTCATCTCACGTATGTTAGGTGTTCACATTTCCATGGTCCAACACTCCAACTTGACACTCTTACTGTTATATTAAATTTTTCCAATTCAAAATGTTCAAATGTTCCTAGCTGACAACTCTCTTAATAAACTGTGCGTACTGAGTGAAACAATTTGAAGAACTGTGAAAAGATTGATTCTACTCTATCAATAAGTCTAATAGCCTGTTTGGCCAAGCTTATTGTGTTTGACAAAACTTTTGGAAGAAAAAAAAGTGATTTTGAGGAAAAGCAAAAGCAGTTTTGTAAAAGCAGAAAAAAATAACTTATCTCCAAAAGCACTTTTTTGAGAAGCACTTTTGAGAAAAATACACTTAGAACTAATTTTTTAAAGCTTAGCCAAACACAAGTTCTTTTCAAACTAATTAGCCAAACATAAACTACTTCTCACCAAAAATACTTACGAGAAAAATGCTTTTGAAAAAAAAAAAGCACTTCTCAAAATAAGTTGATATTTACAGCTTGGCCAAACGGCTATAAAACAAAGTTACTTAAGCTCTAAAATATGCTTTGTGCTCAACCCGGTGATTGCAACCTTAACACAACATTAAAGACGTTAAAACAATTCAGTCTTTATTTTCTCTTAGAAGCCAGGCAATTTCATTATGCCAAGGAAATGAAAGCAACATCAGACCGAATAAGGGACCGCAGATTCTGGTGTTGTTTCCTTCTAATTGATGTTAGAAGACAGAGACGGCTAATCAAATTAAAGACTTGGCCGAAGTATCAAACTCAAAGCAACAAAAACCATAAGAATCTGGTACAGGCCAAGTCAACACAAAGGGAAAAGGTAAATTCGTTGAAAAGGAAAAATAAGATTAGAATTTGACAAAATTGTTTCTTTGCTTCCTCGATACCCAGTTAGTTCGTTGGTAGTAAAAAGTAAAATTGGAGGCTAATAAGTTATCCTCGTGCTACAACAGTGAAGCAGGTCTAACATTTCTAATTTAAACCCTCACGTTTTGAACATCCCGTAAAATACAGCTAAAGGTAGCAGTTCAAGCCATTCACTTCTTCTTCAATTTGTTGGACTGCGACTGAGTATATGCAGTTCCCTTGAAAAAAGAACAGGAAAGTTAGCAAATCCTTGTACACAAAAAATTTGCAATCTAGATTACTAAGCATTTCCAGAAATTTGAAATCTTGATTACTAAATATTTCCAGAAATGTACTCTTTAACAATATAATAAACCACATAAACCACATACCTGCAACCATTCATCCATGGATGCATCAGTTGTTGCAGTTCCAACTTCAACCTTTGCCTTTGGTGCTCTCTTAGTTTTCTACACACACATCCAAAAAAGAAAGAGAGTGGTTTAGAAGGAAACAAGAGCAGATGAATTCATATGCTTAAATGAAAAAAACCCTAATGTGTTTATTGCTGATACATTTCTAAAGAGTATTTTATTCAGAAAATAGCACTAAGCTGCATTAAAAGGGAGGTATTTTTCTTAGGTCCAGCTGCACGACAGATTGCTTTGTTCTCACATGGTAACACTAACGCCTCTGTATGATCAAAAACCCCCTCATATCACCAGCACATCAGCTCTCAGTCACTTCAAGAAGCAGATTTCAGAGTCCGTTGACATAGACATGTCAATCGCATAGTGGTTCAAGATCTAGAAACAATAACCCCAGACACTAACTACTTGTGGCCCCTTATACATACCCCACAGGCCTTTTAATATATAACCGAGTTTATTGAAGCACCTTTTTCCCATCTTACAAGGAACATAGGTAAAGTATAAGCACCTTTGAGAGATTCTGTATCTGACCACGTATCCAGAACCCGAGAAGGCCAAGGAGGGCAACTCCAAGACAAAACAGGAAAACAGACTCAACACTGAGAAGACCACCAGGTTCAGTCACTTCAATAGTTCCATTGTAGAATATGTTTTGATAAGCATTCTGGTCTATCTCGTAAATAATTGTGCCCACGAGATCAAAACTTCCAGGCTGCAACATGATGAACAGAGTTATCAGTTTAGAGAAGAAACTGTGAGAATGAAGTAAAAGCAAATTATATGAAAATAAGCAGGACAATTTTTCCATGTTAGTTGATAAGAAAAAATGTAACAATGCTATATAAACATACCTGCATAAATTTGCTGACAGCAAATATATATGGAAAGGTAGCCTGAGCTGAAGGAGGAACGGTTGCATTGTTAAAAGCCTAGTAAATGAACGAAGATACACAATTAGCCAATTCTGATATCCAAATATTAGTACAAAACCTGAAATACCAAACAGATGTTTGAACGAACACAGATATACCCAAGATGCCATATAAGTATTGCCTTTTCTTAGCTCCAACATGAACTCTATCTTAGTTGGTCAACTTAAAAATACTGGCTTAGCAGAGCTCAACTTAACAATAAAACTTGGTTCTGACATGTGAGATTGTTCTAGCGGAAAGCTCCTCCTCCAACAAGGAAGTTGGGATTAATTTCACCAAGGAAGCAAAGTGGTGAAGTGTTTAGGGTATGTTCAATTTCCTTACAAGCAAGTTAAGGCATGATAACTCATTTGTTAGTTGATTTTGAAATCTCCTTCAGAATAGATTTCATAAGCTTTTTGAATGCCCCAAATAGTTTAAGTTCATCATAAGTAAAGTCAATAAAGAGAAGTTTCATGCAAAAATGGCATGTTTCTAATTCTTTGAAATTGTAATGCTAAAGTAATTTCACGTCTGTAAAGAGTCATCTTCTCTTTCCCTTCTCCGTGATCAATGTCGGATGTTAGTAACTTCAAAAAAGAAAAAGGACCTTATTAATTCAAGCAATCTTATATCAAATAAAACCAACAAATATGGCAAGAGAGAGAATATAAATATTTAGAAACCTATTGTGCTCATCAACTACAAGGAGAGAAAATAAGGGCATTTCCAAATAGCTCTTGTGAAATATAGCTTGCTAGGAGTAAACGCAACAAAACTTAAACTGAACAACAGAAACTATTAACTGCAAACATGATATGTATCATGGAATTTCTCCAGGTAAAATTGAAGAAATTATAACCAAAATTATGCCCTTTTTTTCAGTTCAATCAACATATTTCACCAAAAATCATAAGAAGCAAGCAGTGTAAAGCATGATTAATAGGAAAGGATGTACGCCAACAATAACCTGAACAGAAAGATTTTGAACCAAATAGCGATGATCAAAAGGAAGGTGAACACTGGCTTGGATGGCAATGATATTCAGATTTGATTCCCCTGTTTTCAGCATCCAAATTCGGCAAATAAATCCATCAGAGCAGATAAAGGAAGAGATGCTATCAGAGCAATACAATTAAAAATCAAATATTAATGGGAAAAAGAGAAGGAAAATACAGGATTACCATCATTTTTCATTCCAACTAACAGCTCACTCTCCTCACCAGCTGCCACTACTGCATAGAAAACGGAAAACATGATTTAAGAGACGCAAACCATTAACAGCTACCTTGTCCAAAGCAAAATTAGGTAAAGACAACAAAGATGCATAGCAGACACTGAATTTAAACTCACCTTTAGAAGGGTTTTTAGGGAAAACACAAATTGTTTCAATCCCAGGTGCAGGACTATAACTCTCACTGCTAAAATCTCGGACATCCTCACCAACAATTCCAAGATCCCCTCCTTCCTCAGTACCCTCAACCACTTCTGCTTCAGGGTCGGATTGAGCTCTAGCGACTACAAAAAAAGTATCGACACCAAAATGAACTTCACAAAATACAGCAATAGCAATTAACAAAGAACAACAACTACTAAGCCTCAATCCAAAACCAGTTATCGGCAACATATATTTTGCTCAAAATGACGAACAAGTTAAAGCCTGAAAGGAAATTCTCATAATCAACCTAATCAACATCATAAAGAAATGTGAGGCGTAAAAAGTAGTATAACATTGAGGATCTAACTAAATCTGAACCATGAGGTCTTAGGTTCAAATCCTAGCAGATGCAAAAAACACTAGGTGATTGCTTCCCATCTGTCTAATCCTTGGTGGCAGAGTTACATAGTAACTGAGGCCAAAGGCAGATCCACCTTAGAGCCTATGGTGCACGTGCACCCATCCTCTTTGGCTTTAAGAGTGGATCTTTTGTACAAATTTTTTGAAATGCTGGTTCTATATTGCAGTGTGAACCCATGGTGAAAAACAGACAGTGGGTCCCTTTTCTTTTTCTCTCCGATGCTAGGTACTTATTTCATAGAGCTTCTGCGAATTTGCAAATTTTTTCTGAATTTTTTTTTCTTTTAGCATTCTACTTTTAAATTCTTTTCTGAATTCTCTATCTTCTTTACTTCATCAGATCCACAATTGAGTTTTCTCAAAATAATTCCTTTCCTCCTTTTTTCTCTTTCTTTTCCGGGCCTTCTTTTCCTTTTCTATTTAAGTTTGTTTTCC
The DNA here is from genome assembly GCA_034376525.1 of Nicotiana benthamiana. Taxonomy (NCBI): domain Eukaryota; kingdom Viridiplantae; phylum Streptophyta; class Magnoliopsida; order Solanales; family Solanaceae; genus Nicotiana; species Nicotiana benthamiana. The sequence continues at coordinate 86,955,284 of CM067333.1, read as the reverse complement.
TAATTTGCTAGACTCCGATTGAACTTTATTTCCTCAAAGCTTCATGGTAAACGACAAAGGTTTAGAAATTAGCTATTGATTAAATTAAATTAGTGTTTATCTATATCTAGAGCACTGTAAATAATTTACATGATTATAAAATTTAAGTTACGACTCGTTGAGTCATATTTATATTAATTTCAATGCGATTATCGGGTTTTTGCCTTCAAAATTTTCACAACTATATAGAGTTTTTATTTTATATTTTGGACATATAAGCAATTTATTGATTAAAAGTTAATCATATGCTCTGGGATTTTTGTTATTTTCTTGCACTTAATTAGCAATATATTACAAGTAATCACCTGCTGATATTATCAATAAAATAAAGATACGAATTTAGATATATATATATATATATATATATATATATATATATATATATATATGTTGTACCAAATAATAACTTTTAAAATATTTTAATTTTTGCACATAACTTGGCATTATTATCAGCATCAATTTTACTTAAAATTAGTGGTGCACCCATTGTGTTCAAATTCTAGATCCGCGTCAGACTGAGGCGGTGGAAGTTAGCAAGTCCCTGGTGGAATAATCAAGGTGCGTGCAAGTTGACCCAGACACCACCATGATTAAAAAAATGAAAATCTAACTAAATCAAAAGAGTGGAGAATTCTATCATGGAGCAGACAATGCATGCATCATCATTCTTTTCCAAGTCATTGTACGAAACAAAACACAAGAAGCTATTATCAACTCAACGACAATCACTTTGACAAACCAAAACTAGCAAAAACTTTCCACAATCAAAGTCCAGATTCAATGCTAATGCTTATCATTTCCAAATGGAGAACATATCAAAGCATAACATTCGACATTCTAGATTTACTATAGCAATCAAAATCATAATCCAACCCGATATCAATTAAGCAATAACAAAATTGGAATAGTCAATTAAATAGTCAAACCTCGATTAAATCGAAGAGAATCAAAATTAAGAATATCAAAGACACAGAGTATTAAATAAAGCTTAATACGTAAAATTGTTCATCCGATCATGCATGAGCATGCGAATGCGATGCGATGAACTACAAAAATTAACATGCAAAGATGAGGGATTTGACTGAAAGTTTTCAGGAATTAAGATCTGTGATCTCAGAAGCAAACCTTGAAGAAATGATGAAGAGAAGAGGAGAAGAGCCAGGACGAAGAAAACCCTAATTTTCATTTTGAGAGGAACACACGAACGAAGACCAAAGACGAGAGTAAAACAGAAAATCAAACTCTGAGGTCACAGAAAACAAACCCAGCTCAGAATTTTCTTTTGTTTTTGTTTTTCTTTTTTAACAGATTTATTCGTGTGAAAACAGATATGTTATGTCAACACAATTACTCAATTAGGAATCGGGGGCCCAAACTGAGAAACACTCACTTTGGGCTTTCTAAGAACCCACAAGATATCCGCAATTCCAATACAACTTTTATATTCTTATGTCATATAAGAAATTATACTATTTTTAATATTTAAGGTTTGATATAATTATATTTGGTATATCTAATTACTAATTATATACTATTAGTAGGGATATTAGTTATATTCTAATTTAAAAGTATCGTATATTCCTTCTAATACAACTCCCCTAACGTTTATCTCTCCAATTCCCACACCTCCACCTATGTTTCCCTCCCACATTCATAATTTATGTATCAAAATCCTATTATTTCTTCTATAGCCAAGGCTTTAAATTTGAATTTGGGTTTTAAAAGACTTTGTTTGTTTTGATTGGATGTAATTGCAAAGAATTGAGAATTATCTCTACGTCTCTCTCTATCTCGCAATCTCAAATTTCAACAATATGAGAGAAAAGGAAAATAGAGCAGTAATTCCACCATTGACAGTCATTAAAAAGCTTTGAAGCTTTGGATTCTAATTTGGGTTTTCAAAAGTCATTATTTGTTTGGATTGGGTGTTGTTGTAAATAATTGGGGAATATGGTTTGGAGTTTATATCTCAATTTTGAGGGATTTGGTGAAGATTAGATTTGGTTTTAGCTGAATTTCAGATTGAAAAAAGAAGAAGAAGGAGACATGGAATACATTATATTGCAGAAATAGTAGAAAAATTATAGAAAAATTATCGAAAAATTGTAGACTGTTGTTTTTTTTTTTTTTAGCTTTGTGTTTTTGTGTTAAATGTTTTGATGGGAGCTTGTTAATCCACTTTGTCTGTTTTGGAGCTAACTTGTGCAGAGGAGAATATATTTTTTAAGTTATATATATTGTTATACCTTTAAATTCAAGAAAGTATGGTTGTATTGTATTTAAATAAGCGTGAATTTGCAGAATAGGTTGAACACGAGGAATGAGTCAAATAAGACTTACAATGGCTTCTTTTTCACATTTAATCTACAATAAAACTACATATCATTTGAAAAATTAATATAAAAATACAGAACTTCAATGTTTCTTTAAATGATCTACAAAATTTCTTAGGAAGATCTATCACTTCATCATTTTTTTTTTTGGATTCTATAGTTTGCATAGTAGTTTCGTAAGGAGTAACAAGAGCATATAGGAGAATCACAAAATTATAGCATAATCCGGATTTTCGACATAATTGCGTGTTTGCAGAAGATTTTTTAGAAGTTTTAGTCATTTTTTATTTGTGAAAATAGAAAACAAAGGATCTACAATCAGAATACACATAATCTACAATTTATCTATAAAATATCTACAAACTGGGTTCATTGAACTTTAATATACCAATTCCCATTCAATTGTAGCATAATTGAGAATTTTAACATAATTCTATTTTTCAGAAGATTTATAGTAGTTTTAGTCATTTTTTATTTGAAACAGAAAATAAAGCATCTACAATAAAAATACAAATAATCTACAATTTATCTACAAAGTATCTACAAATTGAATACATATTTGGACTCGACATGCTTCCCCTGAAACGTATGTTTCACATTTTTGATACATATGTTTGTCCAAAACAGTACTAAATCATCCACTTAACTACAATTTTTATACAATATTTTTCAATTGTCATACAATAGCTAAATAAATAAAAGGGAAAAAAAAATTAACAACAGACTATCAATTTTCTACAATTTCTACAATATAATGTATGTCATGTCTTCTTCTTCTTCTTCTTCTTCTTCTTCTTCTTCTTCTTCTTCTTCTTCTTCTTCTTCTTCTTCTTCTTCTTCGAGTTTCAATCTGAAATTCAGTCAAAACCAAGTCTAATCTTCACCAAACCCCATCAAAATTGAGATATAAACTCCAAACCATATTTTCAATTATTTTCAACAACACTAAATCCAAACAAACAGTGATTTTTGAAAACTCAAATTTGAATTCAAAGCTTCAAAGCTTTTTAATTATTGTCAATGCTGAATTTGCTGCTCTCTTTTCCTTTGCTTGTATTACTGAAATTTGGAATTGAGAGATAGAGAGAGATGTAGAGAGAATTCTGGAAACCGAGTCTATCGCAAAAACAGAGTATGAAAATTTTGTAACGAAGTCGGCGATAGTAATTTGCTATACCCCATGTTTTCACATATAAGAGTACATCTTAAGTCAATTGATGTAAGACCAAAAATGAGATCATCTTTCGAAGAATATAAAGTAATTTATCATGTTACATATATTGAAAATCATGAATAACAAGTACAAAGAGGGTTGGAAAGTTTAGAAGCTAAGGAATTGAAGAAAATAAGTTTCGTCGAATGTCGATAAGTTTTGAATGTTATAACATATATTTTTGGGGTAAGACAAGGGTGACTAACATGATTAGGAGGTTATTTTATGAGTTATTTTAGTCTTATGATTGTCGTATGTTATGTTTTTAAGTCAAGCAAGTTGTAGAACAAAAGTTAGAAACGGTCATCACAAGTTACATTCCAAAAATGAGTTGAAACTTAGGTTAAATGTAGCTGAGCTTTTCTTCCAATATTTTGTAAATCAAGGGATAATATGCAGATCTACGAGTCTAGCTTCCAACGCATTAAATCGTTTGTTAATACGATATCGGAGTATAGAGATATTCATATTTTTACAAGACCGCGCATCTACTAGGTGACAAGTAGGTGCATCACCTATTTGCCAAAAGGAGAGGCCTCAATTAGAAGCCCCAAAGTCGGCCAAGAGGATTCTTTTGAGGGCTATTAAACTCATTTCTTTCAGTTATCTTTCATACCAAGAAAACCAAATTGAACCCCTGCAACACCTCCCAGAAAATCCCACACAAACCCTAGGTATTCCGGGTGTTACGACACGATTCCAATGCTGAAATGTCTGGACAGCTTGCTAGTTTCTCTTTCTCCTTATTGTAGTAGTGTTGAGGAAATTATTTTTAATGAAGAAATACCAAGTTTCGTGGGTTATACTCAGTTCAAGGTAAGTTATGCTTCTCCTTCCATTATAAATGGGTTTGCGAGTTGTAACTCGATCATAAAGAATAGACCTAGCTAGTTTCGAAAAGAATGGTATGTTGTTTGTTCTTGTCTAATGGTTGGCTCGTTTTGAACTTATTTTTAAGTTGAATTCATGGCTGGTTTATTGGATAAGAGGTATGATGTACGTTTGGTCCTATTTCTCAATTTCAAAGAAAAGACAAATCGAAACATGTTTAAGTGAACTGAAAAATTATTTTTGAGTTGATGAACTTGTGGAATTGTTTTTGGGTTGTTTCGTGTTGGTATTAGGTTGTATTTTTTACTATTGTTTTTATGGAGTTGATAGGAGTAAGGGTGTGGAGAAACACCACATAATGGCAAGGTTGTTTGTTGGTCGTTCATCGTAACATTTTCGGATCGTTTGGCACTATTTTGGTTGTCGTGTTGTGTATGAAGTGATAGAGGAGTATTGGGATGGTTGTGATTGTTAGACTTGTGTGAAGTCATTTATATAAAAGGAGGTGATGTCTGTTTCATTGTAAAATAGGTTGTGGTTGATACATAATAGTTACAACGCTTAAATGAGGACGAGAGTATTATTTCTCTTATTATAGACTAAGGAGCCATGAAATTGCATAGCTTGAGGTTTGGAAGAATATACAAGGTATGTTAAGGTTAAACCTTTCCTTCATTTTGGCATGATCCAGTAAGTACATGCGTTTTATAACAAGACATAAATAAAAGTTCATATTCCTTAATTTATGTACATTTCCTAGTCTCATAAGTTACAGCATTCTCCCTTATCGGGACTTCATATTCAGTTTAGTTGTCTTCTGTCAGCTCAGAGAGCAGAGAGTCCATATATATATATATATATATATATATATATATATATATATATATATATATAATCGATGGGCAGGCACCTTATTGGGTAACCTTTGATCAGATGATGAGTTATATACCGAGCCTACTGTGGTTGAGTGCCTATGAGCGAGCCCAGAATGGCTGAGATACAGAGCCTAGTAGGGCCGAGGGCCTGTGAGCGAGCCTACTACGATAGAGCAGTTTTATATATATATATATATATATATATATATATATATATATAAATACCGAGCCTTATAGGGTCGGGCAACTATTTTACTTACAATATTGAGAGAGTTGAGCCAGTACTATCATGTAAGCATATCTTCAGATTATCTTTGACTCCCAGTTACTTTCAGTTATTACATTATCATTTTAGTTTCAGCTTTCAGTTATTTTGTTGCCTTACATACTCGGTACATTATTTCGTATTGACGTCCTTTTTGCTGGGGACGCTACATTTCATACATGCAAGTCCTCATTGACAGTTGGACAGACACTCCCAGCAGATAGAGTCAAACATCAACTTGGTTGGTAAGCTCCACTTCCTCGGAGTTACCAGGTCTAAACCTTGGAGTCTATTTTATATATACAAATTTGATGAGTAGGTCGAGGCCTTGTCCTGACCATGGTACAGTTTAGTTATCTCTAGAGGCTTGTAGACGAGTCTTATATAGTTTGTATATTAGTAGATATTCATGGCGGCATCGTCAGCCTCCACAGTTATATATATATATATATATATATATATATATATATATATATATGAGCTTTTAGGTATGCTTACCCCTCATAAAAGAGAGTCGATATTTTCATATGATTAAGAATATGGTCTCATCGGCCTAAGTTGAGAGCTACCCCTCCAGAGTTTTCAGTTATAGAGTGATACGCTCGGGCCAAGTATGGCACCGAGTGCTGGCAATACCTCGTTAGATTCAGGTTGTGACAAACTTGGTATCAGATCAGTTCTATCCTAGGTGGTCTACAAGCGTGTCTAGTAGAGCTTTGTTTATAAATGTGTTGTGCACCACATTATATAAGTAGGAAGCTACAAGGCATTTAGGAGTTTGTTACCCTTCTTTCGAATCCAAATCATGCTATAGAGCTTAAGTTATAAGAGATCGATCCAAGACTTATGTTTGGTAATGATATAGAGATGCTTTCAATTAGAAAAAAATACGGTAAGCCAGAGATCTAATATAGCAGCAAGTGTGGGCACTAGTAGAGAGAGAATTCTTGACAATGTGGCCTAGGTTTAGGCCCTATCAGATCGTGCATACTAAATGTACAGATTTCCAACTTAAGACCATACTGTGGGAATATGAAATACACTCTGCCAATAGAAGGCCATGGGAGTATCATAAGGTAAAAGTTTAAGTTTTAACATATAATCTAAGCAAGGTGAAGGAAGGTATGAGGTACCCAATTAGTGGAGATTATCAATATTTACAATTCAGGTAGAGAAATAGAGGTACTCTGAGTTTAATTTCAAACGTAATAGAGTTATGTGTAATTGGCCACACCATCTCAGTTATGCCCTATGGGAGCTAACATATATAGTCTAAGAGGAGGATGGAATATCAGGATCCAGCTTGGGTTAGAGTAACCCAAAATGGTGGTTTGAGCCAGGGGAGCTAAAAGTGAAACAATGTTTTGTTGAGGTTTCCAGAATAATGTGATAAATAGAAATATTAGAAGGAGAATCCGAAGAGAGTAAATGAAGCATTATGAGTAAGGTATGATAAATAATTGATAACGGTATATCAGAATATGACAAGATGGCAGAGTGTATAGTCAAATAAAGAAAAAAACAAGAGGTGATAGGCCTTGAGACAATAAAAGAGTATATGCCACAAAGTTGTATCCTTATTTTGAGAAATGAGTTGGTGACTCCAACATGATTACTAGAAGGCTAAGTTAGACCCTCTGAGTGATAGAAATTATTATGGGCTAGTAAACAAAATAAAATTGAACATGAGTTAGGGACCAGAGGAATTGATATAAGTCATCATTGTGAAACTTTCATAGATTGCATTCCAACAGTAATAGAATGAACAACAAAAGAATAACATCTAAAGGTCATTCAGGAAGACGCTTCCCTAAAGCGAATACTGTGAGCAAAGTTAAGGTTAAGGTACTAAGTGTGCCAGTTACACCAGGTGTAACCCTTGTACATAAAGAATTCAGTTATACTTGGTACAGAAGGATTACTGCAAGGCGAGTAGGAGTTAATGAAGATGTGAAAGGAGGTAACTATGCAGTAAAAATGTGAAAGGGATGAGATTGCACTTATTACATCCTACAAATATGTTATGACTCCAGAACATTATGCAAGAATCATGCGGGGAGATACCGTAAAGGTTCCCTCCTAGGATATTATTGATAAATAAGAATGAACACTTGATACTTAACAAGTTAGTGCAAGTCGTAAGTTAAAACAAAGGACATAACTTGAGAGAGAGTATACAGAATATAGATATGAGCATGGACTGGCGAGTACTTAGTAGTTGAGTCAGGAAGATCCTAGTTATGGCTAGACAAAGGCCTCAAATAAGTCAACAGATCATACAAGATAAACATATGAAATCCAGAACGAGAAAAATTCAGTCTCTCACACACAGCATAATCCTCAAGAAATTTTCAGATAAGAGTTGGGGTAGAAGGTACAACATAATGTTGCATAAAAAAAGAGTGCCATTGGGGAGACTATCAAAATTTGGGTTCAGAAGTAACCTGACGAGCACAAGAGCGTGAAGGTAAGTGACTAAGGATAATTATAGGCGAGTAAGAACATCAAATTCTATCAGGTATACAATGTAATAAGCTCATAGATTTATAAGAGTCAGAGGGTCTTCCCTGAGTGATACAATGAAAGATTGGCTCAGGAAGTAAGGAAGGAAACATCAACACAAACATAGTGACGTAAATAAGAAATGATCATGGAACAACAGTCTCACTACGGCGTTGGATGCTCTCCATAATTAAGTGGCACCTATAGTGACTAAGGAACGCGAAGTATAATCCAAAGTAATATTCAAGATCATACGAACAAAATTCCAATATATGTGAGCAATTAGATAAGCCAAGTATTCATGCAACATGTGGCAGAACAAAAAGAAAGGTAATTGCTTACTTTTAACGAAAGTTGAGAAGGCACAAAAGGAATTATTCGATCTATGACCCAAAGGTAGTTACGTTATGAACACACTTAAGATTTCGACGTGTAATCCATGCAACGTATATGTTGACAATGATATAGCTATATGAGACTCCAGTATAAGTTAATCAAAAGAATTTACTCCATGTTACAGACAAAAGCTTGAATTGCTAGAAGGTTATATCATGGATGTTCCATAGCGTCGACGAGGGGCTAAAGTAATAACTAGTACCCTGAGCCACAAATCAGAAGATAAACTAAGCCTACTTAAAGGCTGAAACAGAGAAGGAAACTAAAGAGTTACATCAGCAAAGTGAATTAGGAGTCTGATTATTAGACCCCGATGAGTATAAGAATCGTGATTCAGAACATTGTAGAATCACTCTAAATATCAGAGGTAAAAAGAGATAGTACAACAAACATATTCTATGATGGCTCTATGAAGCTTTCGGTTGATTGTGTATGCACATGATGTGCAAGTATTATAGTAGAGCTTTAAGGTGTGGATATAAATTCCACATATGTGGAAGGGAAGTTATGAAAGATATAGAAGATACGATGCAATATTTAAAGGTAAGTAAGGTACATGAGAAGGAGGTACAAGACGACCAAGTACAGAAGGTTACAAATAATTTAGATATAAGATAGAAGGCTAAAAGCATCATAATTATGTATCAAGAAATGATAGTGGTGTTGTCAGTGGCATATTTTCCAGCATGCAGTTTCCAGATACAGTGAGGTCTAGTTAAGAGAGTAAATAAGAGTTAGAGACAATATGATGTATCACTTGAGGTTCCAGAGTAACATAAGGAAATTAATGGTGCTTGCAAGTTAAAGGAAGGTTGTGAGTCGTATAAATATATATATGTAGGTCGCAAGCTAAAGTATGGTAGAGTGACAAGGTTTTAACTCGATAGGAGTAAGGATAAGAATAAGTGAATGAGTGAGATGGTAATGAGAATAGGGAAGTCCTCGGGATTAAACCCATCATAACAAGAGAGCTTACGGTTTCCATAAGTTATAAAAAGCTCAGTATAGCGTGAGTGAACTTAGAGGAGTTTAGGACTAGGAGGATTAATGCTTCCCTAGTGGTAGAATAAGGGTGTAACTGTGATAGATAGGAGGATGAGTTTACACCTTTAATTGGGTAATAATTCAAAGAAAATGGATTTCATGAATTGTACAGGATTAAAATACTCCCATAAGGTGAATCACGTTGGGATGCTAGGAAATATAGTTATTGAAGTATAATATGGACCCTAAGTGGATCAGGCAAATAACTCCAGACGTTCACCAATGAGACGTGAGCCCTAGTGGCAATATATTACGTAAGAGGTTTCAAGTTATAAGTGGTAGATTAAAATGAATATTAAGGTGAATCAACAATAGATGGATAAAACTTCCAAAGTAAGAGATGAGATTTGGTTGCCATTCTTAAGATGTACAGTAATGAGAAAGCATTAAGGGACTTAAAACTATACATATATGATCAACAACGAGAGAGTAACTTTGAGTTTGGTAGCATACCTCGGTAATAATAAATCAAAGCATGTGTTATGGTATAATATGGCCTACCTAGATGAAGTAAAGTCATAAGGATAGATATCCAAGGCTATGAAACAAGATACAACAATAGTCACAAGTTCGACACAGTACCAAGCAAACGACTTCAGTACGCCTATAGATAACTAGATGGGTAACATGCCATAGTTCTGTTCCCAAAGTGAAGCCTAGAGATTGGCTAAAAACTGGAGGAAAAAGGATAGAATAGTTGTATAGGTGCACATACAAGGACAGAGTCATGCAGACTACACGATAGAAGGTTGCAACAGTTACGAGATTGGAAGAATTCTGACAACA